>OU342978.1:6057500-7310000 GCA_910592155.1 Ypsolopha scabrella
GACTGAATGCCGGCTGCAACAAAGTAAACCTATCCCTGGCCTTGATGGTTACTCTGCGCATTTCTCCACAAATCACCTTAATCAAAATGATGGTGTAGTTGCTTTTATTAAAAATACACTTAAAGCTACCACTAAAGAAATAAAACTACAAGATGCATCATGTCTTCAAATAGATTTAGAGCATCTTATTTTGCTAGGTATTTACAGGTCTCCGTCAATCAATAATGCAGCATCATTCATAAATGCATTACGTTCACACTTAGAAACCATAAAAACTCATAAAACAATAACTTTAACTGGAGATATAAACATAAATCTAATAATCAAAGAAAATGAAGTAGCTTATAAAGAAAACAACAGACACAACTACCTTAACATGTTAGCGTCTTTTGGGATTATGCCTGGACATAAATTACCGACTAGACTACAGAGCTGTATTGACCATTTTATGATTAAACTAGATAAAAATAGGACTAGTGCACAAATCGCTGTGTTAAATACCACTGTAACCGATCACGCAATGATAGCTATGGTTTTATCGAAACTTAAAACTAGTTCTGCTCCTCCTAATCATAGAACTATTGTAGACTTCAATGAAGCTATACAAAGCTTAGCAAAGAAAAATCTTTCCCAACTTCTTCTTTGTACCGATCCAAATTTGCTAGTAGATCTCCTCACTAAAATAGTTACTGAGTCACTGCAAGAGAACACGAGGACTGTAACTATCTCTAAAAATAAGCGTATAATTAAGCCGTGGATAACCCCTGGTATGCTTCGCTGTATCCGAAATAGGAACAAAATGCAAATGAAATTACATAAAGATCCTCACAACGAAATACTAAAGCTGACGTACAGACGTTACCGTAACCACTGCAACAATCTACTAAAATCGCTTAAAAGGACATACGAAAGACACTTACTAGAAGTATCTGCTAAAAACCCTAAAAGTCTGTGGAATACCATCAAAAATATTACCTATCAAAACCAATCTAAAACTGATAATACACAGCTACTTAATATTAAAAAAACCTATGCCGAATCAATAAACGCGGTAAACGAATATTTTGTTAATGTTGGAAAGGACTTGGCATCCAAAATCACTGTCCCACCTATCCCTAACTTCATAAGTAAAAAGTACACTGAAGCTACGTTTAGCCAGCCTACATCCTTTGTTTTATTAAACACCGATGTGGAAGAGGTTGAAAGAACCCTTATGAACTTAAAATCCTCGAGTGCTTCAGGATGGGACGCAATTCCTACAACTTTTTTAAAACTTGCTAAATATGAACTGGTGCCTATTATAACTCACTTCATTAACCTTTGTTTTAGCACGGGTGTTTTCCCTTCTTCCCTAAAGAAAGCCATAGTAACACCGGTGTACAAGGGTGGCGACAGAGACGATGTTGGCAACTATAGACCGATATCTGTACTAACAGTATTTTCAAAAATTATTGAGAAATTATTAATAAACAATTTATTAGCTATCTTAATAAATATAACATAATATCTGAGTGTCAGTTTGGTTTCAGACAAAATAAATCGACTGAAGACGCCGTTACAGGTTTAACTACCTTATTAGTTGAACAATTAGATAAAGGAAACAAATGTCTCACGGTATTCCTAGACTTAAGGAAGGCATTTGACACCGTCTCTGTCCCCATTCTTGTACAAAAACTGGAAAACATTGGTATAAGAGGTACCCCTCTAGCACTTTTCAAAGATTATTTAACTGATCGAAAACAATGCGTTAGAGTGGGTTTGTATACAAGTGAGTACTCGAACATTGGATTTGGTGTCCCCCAGGGGAGTGTACTTGGACCCACTCTCTTTTTAATCTATATTAACGACTTGCTTAATATGCAATTAGAAAATGCCAAAGTATTTTCATACGCTGACGATACTGCTATTGTCTTTACAGGCAAAACATGGCAGTCTATCCTTAAAGACACTGAAAAGGGACTTACACAGGTAGACCTTTGGCTAAAGTACAACCTCCTTACCTTAAACGCCTTAAAAACAAAGTATATATGCTACACTATAAATAAATCTACCCAGCCACCACCCCAATTCAAAATAAACGTCCATGAGTACAGTTGTGACGTATTAGATGACAACTGTTGTTGTCCTACTATTGATAAAACCTCGTCAATTAAATATCTTGGCATTCATATGGATCAACATTTATCTTGGCACTCACATCTGGAGGCAATCACCAGTAGGATTCGAAAATTAATCTGGATCTTTATAAAACTGCGTTATGTGGCATCTAAACCCTTACTTAATTCAATATATATAGCACTAGCGCAGTCTATACTTATCTATTGTATTCCCATTTGGGGGGGTGCTACTAAAGTAAAATTCCTAGAAGTGGAACGATCTCAGAGAGCCCTTCTAAAGATAGCATATTTTAAACCACGATTATATCCCACTCACAAACTGTACCTGGATTGTGGTCTGTTGACAGTACGCAAGCTTTATATCCTGTTTGCGATTCTAAAAACACATAAAAATGTAAAAACCGTAACCCCTTACCCGTCCTGTTTGTTAAAACGTAGAAAACACGCTGTCGCAGTGACTAAAAGTGTTATGACTACATTTGCACATCGACAATATAAAACGCAAGCAACTTATTTATACAATCTAATCAATAAAACACTGGATATCGACAGGTTAACAAATTATGAATCCAAAAAACGCATAACTAAGTGGCTCAAAACGTTAAATTACGATGAAACCGAAGATCTATTTAAGATAGTAAAATAATATAATAATATAATAAAATACAACGGTTAATTAATTACTTTGGTTAGTGATTATACTAATCGATCCCAAAACTCAACTTCGTAGGGCTAACTTAACTTAATGTATATAATTTAATTACAATTTTAACACCACATTTACACACATGCACCTTAACGCACACACCCCCTTACACACCCTCTCACACACCCTCATACACTCACACACTCGCACACACTACACTTTAAAAACTATTACTAATATTATTATTAATTTAACCAAACTAATCCATACTATATTTAAGATAAATATTTTAGTGTAAGTTTATTTGGTACGATTACTTTATGGATATGGAAGAGCGTGTTCTTTTAATACAGGTGTTCTTCACTTAATAAAAGGTCACAACCACCAATATATAACTATGTACCACTTTTGTTAAAGAAATAAATATATTTTATTTTATTTTATTATGCCCAGACACATCTCATCCCACTCTCGCCCAGCGGCCTTTTTACCTGACACCAAATACATTACACAGCCACGGGCTAAGGTACTTTTTATTTACACTCATATCTTAAAACACTAATGATAAAGTCTTAGTGCACAGTGACATAAATATTTATTTATGAATAAGGAAATACCAAAATAAAAAAGTTTTTTTTTGAAATATTGCAATGCGTTTTAAGTTGGCGTGACTAAGCTATGACTAATTTTACCAAGATTATGAAATTAGTTAGGTATAGGAACTACTTATTTCACGGGTTGAGATAGTGCATGAAACTGCACATACCTGGGTATTAAATCACTCGTGTGATATTTAAAAAAAACTAACTTCTTTATGTTCCAATTTCATAAACTACTATTAACTGTACAATAATCATCTTTAAACAGGTTAATTAATAACAAGCCTCAACTTTTGGCTGCGCAATATAAACTGATTATGCTCTTGCGCAAATTCAACGCAATAACGCCTCAATATCGAGTGATATTGTGTCATCGTTGAGGAGTTCCACTGCATATCTCTGAAGAACATCTTCAGGTCTTAAACAAACTAAAACAGAGTCTTCCTGAAAGCACACTCTTCCGAACATAAAAAGATTTTTAGTCGATAGAAATTACAGACCTTTATTGTATAACACACCGAAAAAAATACAGTCAAATTGAGAACCTACTCCTTTTTAGGGTTCCGTACCCAAATAGTAACCAATAGGACCCTATTACTAAATCCGTCTGTCCATCCGTCCATCCGTCCGTCTGTCCATCCGTCCGTCTGTCCGTCCGTCCATCCGTCCGTCCGTCCGTCCGTCTGTCCGTCTGTCACCAGGCTGTATCTCATGAACCGTGATAGACAGTTGAAATTTTAACAGATGATGTCTTTCTGTTGCCGCTATAACAAAAAATACAAAAAAACAGAATAAAATAAATATGAAAGGGGGCTCCCATACAACAGACAAGATTTTTTTGCCGTTTTTATAGATAATGGTACGGAACCCGAAGTCCGACTCTCACTTGGCCGGTTTTTTGAAGTCACAAATTTTAATATCTGGATGAACGTCAATTTCATATCGTTAGATAAATCATGGAAAAGCCATTTCCAGGAAAAAAACACGAGTATTTTCTTTACTCATTGTACAGTATTTCTATCTTATCTAAATTTATTATTCATCAACCTGCGATATTAACTTTGTACAAGAACGTCAAGCGGCAAGCGCGGGCCACAAAAAAACTGGTCAAGTGCGAATAGCACTCGTGCTCTGAGGGTTCCGTACATACTGCTTAAAACGAACTTATTCTACCAGCTGTTATAAATATCCAACTTGACACTTACGATCTATAGATGACACTTTGTGTAACCAATTAAGTATTTATTTCTTCTTGAATAATTAATTATAGAAACTATGATAGAAATAAATTTCTATATTTTTAAACACTTGGCGATTTATCCATCGCAAGGAGATAACAAATTAAATTTCTATACCGCTGTCATACAAATTTAATTAAATGTAGGTAATTTTCGGATTTTTGCTAGACTTGTGCCATACACCTAATTGAGAACAGGATTTCAAGTTTCTAAGTCAACTAGAAGTTTAGTTTCCATAGTAAGCCAATTCATTTATTACGTAAAGAGCAATAACTTTTTTTCGCATTGAGTTGGAAGTCTGATTTCTTAACAGCACTGTGAAATCGTAGACATACTGCCGTCAAACGTAAGAAAGCGACTAAGTGTAATTTTTGTGAAAATTACTTTATTGCACGTTAATATTCATAAAAAAACCTATTAGACCTGTCTTACAATGATTCCCCTAGGACTTGTAGACTATTCCTATACCTACAAGTCCTAGGAAAATCATTGTAAGATAGGTCTATAGGTTTTTTTTATGAATATAAACGTGCAATAAAGTCATTTTCAAAATGTCACTTAGCCGCTTTCTTACGCATGACGGCAGTATAGTAGTTGTTAGTTTCAACTTGATATCTCTAACGAGAAAAAGTATCTTGACAGATGGAGAGATAAACTGACAAACAGACCCACAGCAAAGTAATCCTAAGCGTACCGTTTTTATCATTTTTACGTACGGATTCCTAAAAACATTGTAGCCTCCTTTTACCGAGACAATTTGCGTTCCTTTGAGACAGCAATATTTTTAACTTTGAGCATTCAGGAGACGTCACACAAAAAATAGTACTTACTTAGCGGATGTAAAAAAAAAAATGTGTCCATAAAGGAAACGGTAATGATGTACTTTTAGGTTTATTTTTTAGGTTGCTTTAGTAAAGAGATGAATAGGATAATGTTGTACTTTGATTGCAGTCGTGTCAATGGCAGCTCTTGTACCCTCTAAAATACGGTCAAAATCGTATAAAAATGTGCAGCTTGAACAGCAGGCTGTAGATTAAAAACGTTGGCAGCTTGTACGTAAAAATGTTGTACCTGGTGATACTTTGTACAAGAAAATACTTGTTTAAACTAACATTGTATGTAATAATCGTCGGTGAAACGCGGGTGTACCGGGTTTGGACTGTGATTTGCATTTCACAGATCACACTCGGGAAAACCTCTGATACTCCCTCGGAGATTCATGTCGTGACGATGTGTTTATATACTTTAAAGAATTTTAGATAGTTAAAGATATCATCAGTGTATTTAAGAAGTAAATTTTAATAATGTAAAGGCTAATTTATTAATCATGCATTTTTTTTATATATGTTTGATATGTATTTTATCTACCTGAAACGATGTTATTTTAAGAAATATGTTTTTTGATACACCTGCTCAAAATAGGATAGATTACGTGCCTGTTTAGCGTGCGTAAAATGACATATTTCGCACTCATGCTTTGTGTTTTTACTACTGACGCCATCTAGGGGAAACTGGCCACATCATTTAGTAAGCATGTAAACCTTTGTTATACTCTAAAAACTGTTTAAGATGAGTATTTTATATTTTATAATTAAACATGTTATGTATGTTAAATTGTAAAAGATGTTTGAAAAATTCAAAACAATTTTAGACGTCAAAATTTATACTCCTATTTAACTATGGTAGAAATCATTATTAAAAAGATTTTCGGAAGAGACATCTGTTTTGATTTGCAACAAAATTACTTTTATTTTATTATTTCATGTAATGTTTCGCAGTTGTATTAAAAGGCGTCGTTTGATACACGTGCGAAAGTGTTGATATTAATCGTCGCGACTGTTTTTTCCCTCGACTGCGTCTCGGCAAAAAAGTCGATCGTGACTCTGAATATATCAACCTTTTCGCACTTGCATCAAAATATATACATTAATATAGTACATTTTGATTGATTTTCTATTTTATTGGATGCAGCGAAAATCTACTTAAAAAGTGAAATAAAAAAACTGCCCAAATTTTTATGGGAGGTTCAGCAGATGATAAAGTTTCAGGTGTATCAGCCCAAATTCTTGATGGCGATAGATTTTAATAAAAATATTGAGAAGCACTGATTGAACCTACAAAGTTAAAGACACACACAAACTTTACTTAACAGAACTGAATAAAAATATTTCTCACACATGCATACGATTCTTCACATCACTTGGCTGAACCACTTGAAACTGCACATGTGCAGTCTCTATCACGTACTGAACGTACCATAAAAAATTGGGCGGTTCTAATTTCACCTTGTATATAAAACAGTTCTTTAACTGACTGACTGACAAAGCTTACACCGCTGAGTTTAAGGCGTGGCATTGATAAACTTTTAATTTCAAATCGGCGCCTTAGGGGAGTGGAGTGAGGGGGACTTACTCCATACATATATTATATGCGCTCACAAACTAGCTTATGCCGTAAGGTCATATGCGGCAAAACAGTATTTTTCATTTAAAATGACAAGTAAAAGTAATTCAATAACCCCAATCGGCCATATTGAAGTGTATCTGTAGACTAATTTAAATAAAAACTAAGAGGCTTCATTCGCTTCCTTTTGCCAGTAAAATATAAATCTCTGTTTTAAAAGAGGTTTTCTAAATATTTTTTTTATGTAAATGTAAAAAGGTATGTATATAGGTATTAAACTTTCACCCAGATCAATACGTGTACGTTCTTATTGAGCACTAGCTTTTGCCCGCGGCTCCGCCCGCGAGTTATTAGGTTTAACGACATGCTTTTTCCGAGATAAAAAGTAGCCTTTGTGTTAAGTTAGGGTATAAACTATATCCATTCTAAATTTCATCCAAATCCGTCCAGCCGTTTCAGCGTGGAAGTGTAACAAACATACACACACACAAACTTTCGCATTTATAATATTAGTGTGATTAGAGTTAATAAAAATAGTAGAAATGGTAATTAGATAGCGAAGTAAACCAATATTCATACTCAATAACGATCGCCGTTCTGTAGCTCTTAACCCAATAAAAACCATTCACACTGTAACCTACCACACCAATTGAATATCGATACACCAAATCGATTTGATTCGAAGCGTATAGCCGATATTCAAAAATAGACTTAGTTTGAAAGACTTTCAAGTCCAAAATTAGTAAACATGACCTCTGAAGGGGCTATAACTCAGTACAGCAAGTTTTAGAGGCGACCTAATCGAGGCATTGTGGCAAAGTACCAACCCATTACAGAGTGGAGCGCCACGAAATTGTTAATGAATAAATAAAGTAGACATTTTCTCGGCTTTCAAGGCAAAATTACATTTTAGGCTCAATTTATTCAAGCAAAATAAACCTCGCCATTCACTCAGGCTTATTTACGCTGACAATAACGTTTTCTGTGTACTCCAAAGGCGTTGTTACATAACAAACCCATATACATACGTGGACGCACTATAAGTTTCCGGAATGAATATGAAAAAATACTATTAAAGGTACAAAATTAATTTATTGTTTTTCAAAATAATCTCCCTTGGCGTCTATGCACTTTTTCATTCGATCAAACCAGTTTTGAAAACTTTTGTGCCACTCCCCTGTGGTGACCTCTGAAACGTGTTTTTCATACTCCTCGACAGCCTCTTCTGGTGATGAAAATCGTTGACCGCGTAATTGGTTCTTAATTTTTGGGAACAGAAAAAAGTCACAAGGTGCCAGGTCGAGACTGTATGCAGGATGACTCATGAGTTCTACATTTTTCGCCTTCAAAAAGTCGTTTGTCTGTCTGGCCGTGTGAGAACTAGCATTGTCGTGGTGCAGGATGATACGGCGTTTACGGTTATTTTTACGGAGTTCGTCAATAACTTCCGGCAAACAAATGGTCGTGTACCAGTCACTATTCACGGTACGACGATTCTCTAAAGCAACAGTAGCCACGTGTCCAGTTTTATTAAAAAAAGAAGCAATCATCCGCTTAGATGCACTTTTCACGCGCGCCACTTTGGTTGGTTTCGGCTCATCTTGAAAGACCCATACGCTCGATTGCTGCTTTGTTTTGGGATCGTAGCAATAAATCCATGTTTCGTCACCTGTTACTATGTCCCACACCAAATTTGACGCACCTTCGTTGAATCTGGTAAGCATGGCACTGCACCAAGTGACGCGGTCCGTTTTTTGAGCATCGGTCAAGTTGTGAGGGATCCACCGCGAGCACAGCTTTCTCACACCCAAATGTTTGTGTAGGATTGATTGTATTTGACTCATGCCTATTTCTAAGGATGCGCGAATTTCATGGTAGGTCACATGCCAGTCTGCTTCAATCATACGGCGCACAGCATCGATGTTTTTGTTGGTCACAGCGGTGGACGGCCGACCATCGCGAGATTCGTCACTGAGATTGATACGACCACGCTTGAATTCTGCAAACCAGCTATAAACAGTCATCTTGCATGGTGCTTCATTGCCAAAAGCTGTTTCAAGCCGAGCGATGCTCTGTTGAGCTGTCAAATTACACTTAAAATCGTAGAAAATCATACTACGAAAATTTTCCCGAGTTAAATCTATGTTGATGCAGACACACAATTTTTTAAATGGCGCCACAAGGTAAAAACAAAAGACAGTCAGATGAAACAAACTGCATTCTACAGCCAAAGAGTTCTATTTTCAAATGTTGCAATAAATTTTTAAATATTGTTTATGTAAGTGGCCAGTTCCGGAAACTTTTAGTGTTACCTATGTATTATGCCGATCAAGTCTCAGTCATACAGGTAAAGCTTGAACGGAAAGTATGTATTTTTAACAAGTTCTCTAGAAGGTTTCATTCATTATTTCTGATATTTTCCAAATTACAATCGTCATGACGCAGGCAGACAACATTTTCTTGCGTGTCAAAATTATATAGTGAAAATTATGTGACCCGCAAGTCCGCAAGGCGATTTATTCGAAAATAATTTCGAATAATTTAGATATTAGGATTTTTATTCAAATTTGGTCTAAAACCGTGCCTTTTAACATGCTTTTATTAGCTTCACTTGTATGTTACAACAAACTATGTAAGCGAATGTAAAAAGTCGTTTGACCTACTTCTAATCGTCGTATCAATATAAAACTTTGCATGCTTAAGTAATTCAGATGACAATACAATAGTTTATACTTTTGCATACTGTCACTTAAACAGGCAGTTCCCTAAGGAGATATCCATTAATTACATTTGCGCTGATACTACATAACCGATTTTGAAAATTCATTCGCTGTTGTATTGTTCCCTGGGGCTGATCAGTTCCCTGGGGACATGGTCATAAATAACTACTGAACGGATTTTGAAAACTCTTTCACTGTGGGCTCTTCATTTGGACCTTGTGTTTTTGTTCCCTGGAGACGGACAGTTACCCAGGGACATATCCATTGATTATAACTCTCGTGGGCTTGTCTAAACATAATTCTATGAATTAAATTCGCACGGGTAATATCTGGAACTACTGAACCGATCTTGAATTTCTTTTTCCCTGTGGTTAGACTTATCATAGTTTAGTGTAAAAAATGTGTTTTCTATTTTTGTTTTTTTTTTCAACTATAATTTTATTTAGTCACCCTTGACCTGCGGGGCTAGATAACTCAGTGTCGGTTGCTATCTATGGTTGCTATTCACCATAAACAGATAAAAAATGAACTTCCGAAATAACCTTAAATGGGTATTTACAAATCGTGACGATATTTCAAGTGCGAACACATCCTTAGATAAGCGGATACATATGCTTTCGACGATAGGCACTTCGTTTGGCAACCTGATTTTACGATACAGAATCAGGGGGCTGTTCAGTTATCGATTTTCAATAACAATTTAGACACAAAAATAGCGTTTTCTGTACTTAAAAAATGTTTGTATAATTAATTACTTTTAATCTTTTAATAAATACTTTTAATTAATTGATTTAATTATAATCACTAAAACTCATCGTAAGAATGTAACCATGCCTCTGTAAATTTGGTGAAAAGACGTTACCAGGATTTTGTGTGCCATAAAATATAATAGCAAAAAGTGGTTAGAATAACAGTATTATCATTCCTGAGAGCAGGAAGTAAGCATTTTAGTAACGAGTTCAGCAAATACCATTTCTGTCGGAGCTTATCTTATATAGGTCATTCTTAGATTTTCAGGGTTCCGTACCCGAAGGGTTCCAAACGGGACTCTATTACTAAGCCTCTGCTGTCTGTCTGTCCATCCGTCTGTCACAGGGGTCTACAGCTTCAGCTGTAATAGATAGACAGCTGAAATTTTCACAGAATATGTGTCACTATGGCCTCTATCACGAAAAGTAGTAAAAATTAAAAAAACAAGGGGCGTCCACATACAAATAACCTCGAAAAATTTGCATTTTTAAAATATTTTTTTTATCTCTATCTTCAAGACGGCAGCACATAAAAGTTTCAAATCTGGGCTAGTTGTTGTACATATTCAAAAATAAAACAACAAATAATAAAATTTTGTTCTCCGCACTCAGCGGGTGATGAATTGTTTATCAGGCGCTACCATTTTAGCTTGTTTTGTGTCGCCTTGATGTTACTATGATATCTACATAGTTGCTATCCTACTTCCTACTATATCCTACTATCCTACTTCCTACTAATATTATAAATGCGATAGTTTGTGTGTGTGTGTATGTTTGTTACTCTTTCACGCTGAAACGGCTGGACGGATTTGGATGAAATTTAGAATGGATATAGCTTATACCGTAATATACATAGGCTACTTTTTACTCCGGAAAAAAGCATGTTCTTAAACCGAAATACACGCGGGCGGAGCCGCGGGCAAAGCTAGTTTACCATATTTTAGGGTTCCGTACCCGTATTGTCTGGTGCTACGGAACCCTTTGTGCGCGAGTCCGACTCGCACTCGGCCAAATTATTACAAGTTTACTTGCTAGTGAAGCGTTTTGCGCACAGTTGGGTTTCAAGCTTATCCTTTTTGTTTAATTTTGACTTTTATGTTCAACTGTTATTCTTTCTCCTTAAGTTTAGTGATTAAATCACTAAGTTAAATACCGTTTTATTAGTTCTCAACAAAGTTTCAGAAAAAAAACATTTTCCCCAAAAACCTTACAATTTAAATTAGCTTAGTTGCTAACTTAGAAAGGTTTTTGTATCGTGCCTAAGCTGAGTAATCAAACTCTCATTCTCGTTAAAAGAACTTAATCGAAACTTAGTTTGTGCTTGAAAAGAGTTTTTTGGATTCTGAAGAGAAACAAATATAAAGGGGCCATTTATCAGATTCTTTCTCACGCATAAAAAATGCTTTTTCACTACTCAGAAATGCATTTTACTCCCTGCAGGCCTAACATAGTCCCACTTTAAAATAAATAAAATTATTGTCAAATGGTATTTAAAATGGTGTTAAAGTGGCAACCATGTTAGGCTTGCTCCAAAGTAATTTGAATTTTAGGTAAGACAAGCGAAACGTAAGCCTCTAAATAAATATTCCTTGTACCGAACTGGTGAGTGTATATCGTCCGCCAAAATACTTGAATCTATACTAATAAAAAAAAATTAGTCAAAAATTCGTGTCAGTACATTGAATATTTTCGCGAAATTTTAAATGAAATAGGTTATTAGTGTTGTACTGAGACCGAAAAAACAATTTTCATATTTTTTCTGTCTTCCTGTTTTCTGTCTCTTTGTATATTCCGTTTTAACTCGGGAACCACTTAACGAATTTGGATTTGTTTTTTTATTATCACCGTAGTGGCCCTAGTCAACACATAGGCTATAAGGAGTGTTCATAAAATAACGCCCAAACCGAAAATGGGGCGAAGATTGAATAAACGCTTTTAACTTGAGAACCACTCAACGGATTTGGATGCGCTTTTTTTATTATCACCGTAGTGAGCCGGGTCAATAGGCTATAAGGGGTATTCATAATATAACACCCAAGCTGGAAACGGGGATTCAATAAACGGAGGTGGAGCCGACGCGCAAAGGCTAGTCATAATATAAATGTAACAGCAATCACGTTTTCGTAAACACAAATACGAAAAAGTAAATGAACATCAGAAATAAAAAATTAAGAATTTGGTACGTGAAATAAGTACATGTGCACGCACTACTATTACCATAGCAAAACAGACTATGTGATATTGAATAGCTCTACCAGTAAGAAAGCACATACTATTAATTCTTTAATAAAAAGTAACATAGGTAGTACAATTTGATGCAAGTGCGAAAAGGTTGATATACCTATATACTTCTGGACACATCTATTGGCCCACCTTGCATTTTCAGTTTCGTTTGGTCCTAGCTAAAAATTTATATTAGGTCGAGCAAAAAATTTAAAACAATACGATCGAAAAAGTTGGTAAAATGTATCAGGTTTAAAACTGGATCAATAGTTTTTGTTCAATCTAGCAATCATATTTAGGTAGGGGCCATCGAAACCTTAACTCTAAGGTGGGCCAATAGATGTGTCCAGAAGTGTATTTAGAGTCACGATCGACTTTTTTGCCGAGACGCAGTCGAGGCAAAAAACAGTCGCGACGATTAATATCAACACTTTCGCACGTGTATCAAACGACGCCTTTTAATACAACTGCGAAACATTACATGAAATAATAAAATAAAAGTAATTTTGTTGCAAATCAAAACAGATACAAGTCGACAGAAGAACACGAAGTCTGTTGGCGCCAATCTGTAACACAAAGACCAATGACTCTTTCTAAAATCTTTTAAATAATAATTTCTGAGATAGTTAAATAAGAGTATAAAATATGTCTAAGATCGTTTTGAATTTTTAAAACATCATTTACAATTTGACATAATTATATAATATATTTAATAATAACATAATAAAATATAAGAGTTTTCTCCGGGATAAAAAATAACCTATGTGTTAAGTTGGGGTATAAGCTATATCCATTCTAAATTTCATCCAAATCCGTCCAGCTGTTTCAGCGTGAAAGAGTAACAAACATACACACACAAACTTTCGCATTTATAATATTAGTAGGAAGTAGGATGAATTATAACAGGTGACTTATTGGTTCTACACTTTAAACCATACAAAAATGTTGGTACTAAAGTTATTATGACAACGTGACAAAAGCTTTCGTAGCACACGCGTTAAATTGACAGAGATGATCGTAGGAAATCGTGATATATCGTAGCTCCTGTAGCACTGCGTAGCACAAAAACGATCCATCTTCTGCGTAGCATACACCGATGTGTGCACTGTGTAAATTAAAGTCATCCAATTGTTCAAAAGTTTCATTCTTCTGTTGTTATAAAGAAATGTGCCATTATAGCTTTAACCAACTGTGCATATAAATCCCTGCTTCTACGATATATCGATATTTTAAAATAACTAACGAACAGAAACAGTTATCTTTTAAGAATGAGATCTATAAAAATAGGAAATAAAAAAGATAAAATATATTTGTAGGTTGTGTAATTATAGTATCACCGAAAATAATTTGATATTCTTTTTACCAAATTATAATCGGAAGTATTGTAAAGTGACCGTCACATGATATAACCGTCCGTCATTTACTTACCACGCAATCAATAGAAGTATGTATGTACATATATAGTTTGTGTATTGAAAATAAATCACTTGTTTTTTTTTATTATGACCGGTCTCGTTGAGCATTTATTGTCACGATGATCATATTCATATGTAAACGTAATGGTTAGCAATAATAACTATGTTATTTCATAAATACTGTAGGTACAGTTAAATCATCATATTAACTTTATGAAATACCAAATGAACTTTTTAAAACTATATAACACTTTCCATGCCAATAACGTCTTCCAAAAATTCTTCTTTATCAACATTGTATCAACATTAAGGTGGTAACGGATGATCTCGGTGCAAAATGCACATCATAATATTGTTTTCCTTACTTTTGAATAAAAAGTTTGCAGTAAGTGCGTTTTATAGCAATTCGCGCAAACTGCTTGTTATTAGTTAGGTGATCACATAAAAATTATTCAATTTTTTGCGTTAAATTTCAGCTGCATAACATTACAACTATTTACAACTGTAAACACGCTTTTAAGTTTGTTAATTTAATGCAAACAAAATGATGAAAACATTAAAGTACGTAATTTTTTGTGAAGACTTCATTATTAATAAACTATTTTCGCAAGTTGCTTTAAAACACATTATTTGCATACTTTTTATTTAAAAGTAAGGAAAACAATATTGTGATGTGCATTTTGTACCGAGGTAAAAAGTTACCCCTTAGGAGAAAGTACAACAAATATTTAATAAAATTAAACTCCTTCGGCCTCGCTCGCCGAAGATTCTTTATTATGGGAACAAATCAGTTATCAAAAAAATAACTTCGAAAACGTAGCTCTGTCTTCGGCCTCGCCAAAGGCAGAGGCATGTCAATTACGTGCTATAAAATGAATGTTTACAAAAATATCGACAGATTCAACAGGACTACAGAATAAATTAACTTTTGTTAATGCTACGGAACCCTCGGAGCGGAGACCTACTTGCACTTGACCGGTTTTATTATTTACCATTTCGAAACGTGACGTCATCAATATTTTCCTTATTTTTCGAGAAGATTTCTACCCAGAAGAACGAACAGATACAAACCGAGAAGCAACCGATTTCGTATTATAACGAAACGTGGATTACCGAATTAGGGACTTATCCAGAAGGCTCAGAATAAGCAAGAAACATCAAGGACTTAACAGGTATTTGGAATACACGCGTGAGGAGATATCTCGGAACTTATGAGGCGCGTTGAGAGAACGTGCGGAACCCGCGGCTGCTTAAAATATTCCAAATAGCGTTCGCAAGTTGTTGGTTAATATTTGAGAGTATTGTACTTTTACAGTGTAAACAGAAATATAGCGGGTTTTGGACTTGAAAGGATCTGGAGAGTTTGTCCGACTTCCGTAGATTTTGTGGTAGCTGGACAGGCTGATTGACGCCACGCCTTTTTTCACTTTTCCTCTTTCTGAGCGAGCGCGCCTCATCCTGGTCTCGACAACGTTTTCTGTCAGGCGCTGGAGTGCCCAAGTGTAAGGCAATATCATAATTTTTAAAATTTATCGTTGTTTTTGTCACACGTAAATTAGTATTATAACCATGATAGAAATAAATTTCTATATTTTAAACACTTGGCGATTTATCCATCGCAAGGAGATAACAAATTAAATTTATATCATTACGGTATAGAAAATCAGAAAAGTAAATCTGGACGTGAGGAGCTCTGAACCGGGATTCGAACCCGGGACCTCTCGCTTACCGGGCGATTGCGCTACCAACTGAGCTATCCAGTTATCAACACGAGTTTGAATCCTGGCTCAGAGCTCCTCATCCAGATTTACTTTTCTGATTTTCTATACCGCACTGATATAAATTTAATTAATGTTCGCATTTAAAGCAAAAAAAAAGTACTGACCTAGTCGAATATCAATCATTATCGATGCATTATTTATTTATGCAGCTAAATTCATGCTTGGCTTGGTAAGTAATTAGTATGTGAATGGACACAACTTATAAAGAAAATATTGATCTCCCATAGTAGTTGACTCAGGGCTGGGCTTGCGTTTGTAGGTAAATAAATACGAATTTTACAAAATGGGTTATTGAACCTTGATTCATTTACTGAGTCTTTAGTATGAATTTGGTGCATAAATAAATATCACCTTATATTTATTATCTACTTCGGGGCAATATTTATTTGACTAGGCGGAGAAAAAACAAACCAAATTTACGGTTTAAACCGTATTTAAATAATAACGACCACGGACAATCACTATAGATATTACTCACTTTCACTTCGAATATAGAAAGTTTAGGGCATCACAGAGTTATTTGTTTGATAAACTTTATTTTTACTTATAAATAGACGTCTAAATCTTTTAAAATTAAAGAACATAATGATTTATGTAGGATGTCTACTTATGTACGTAGGTACGTTTTCTATTTTGCTGTGTTAATATGTTTACAAAATAACATGTGTCATGGCATCCTATCTAGATCATTTATATTTTCTAGGAAGTCTAAATTTTATTTTGCGCTATTCAAAGAAAGGGCGATTGAACCTTGGTCTTGGCCATTTACCGAGTCTCCAGTATGAATTTGGCTATATAAACGAAAGTCACCTTATATAAATACAAATGATCTAGATAGGATGCCATGACACATGTTATTTCGTAAACATAGTAACACAGCAAAATAGAAAACGTACCTACGTACATAAGTTGACATCCTACATAAATCATTATGTTCTTTAATTTTAAAAGATTCAGACGTTTGTTTGATAAACAGAATAATCTTGCAGACTAAATCAATCCGAAGTGCTCACTTGGCGGACCAAATACGTGTCACGACATTCCTTTTTTGCAGCATTTCCTCTCACAAGGCAACCCCACTATATTTAAAAGTAGGCCTGTGGCTTACACTAGCAACATCACGGTATAAAATTTCCGGCGTCTCTTCCACGATCCGCAACAGTTATTTACCCGGTTATTTGGTTATTTACCGGAAATATGGCTGCTAAGGTAAAAACAAAATCTTTTAACGTTTTTTGTATGTACAAAAAACTACCACCGATTTGTATCTTTCGGCAATTTATCCAAAAACTGAAACACAAGAAGCCATATGTTACGTCCATATGTTAACTTAAAACGGAAGGACGGGTTAAACTGTTATAACGTGTGTTTTTTTTAGAGGTATAGAACTTTGAAATGGAATAAAACAAAGATGATTTTTTTTATTGATATGAAATTTATTTTATTTGAAAGACAATCTTCTGGCATTATAATTGAAATATGACTTCTGGCATATGTCCGCCACGGCTGGCTCGGACGTAGTCTAATCTGGAGGTCCAATTTTCGATGACTTTTTCCAACATTTGTGGCCGTATATCGGCAATAACTCGCCGAATGTTGTCCTGCAAGTGGTCAATCGTTTCGGGCTTACCGGCGTAGACTTGCAACTTCACATATCCCCACAGAAAATAGTCAAGTGGCGTTAAGTCGCACGATCTTGGAGGCCAATTCACGGGTCCGAAACGTGAAACTATGCGTTACCAAACGTTTCCTTCAATAAATTAATTGTGGCACGAGCTGTGTGACATGTTGCGCCGTCTTGTTGAAACCACAACTCCTGCACATCATGGTTGTTCAATTGATGAACGAAAAAAGACTACGCCGATAAGCCCGAAACGATTGACCACTTGGAGGACAACACTCGGCGAGTTATTGCCGATATACGGCCACAAATGTTGGAAAAAGTCATCGAAAATTGGACCTCCAGATTTGACTACGTCCGAGCCAGCCGTGGCGGACATATGCCAGAAGTCATATTTAAATTATAATGCCAGAAGATTGTCTTTCGAATAAAATAAATTTCATATCAATAAAAAAAATCATCTTTGTTTTATTCCATTTCAAAGTTCTATACCTCTAAAAAAAACACCCTTTACAAAGGTAATTAGTATGTGAATTTGATAGAGAATATCTACATAAATAGTTAATTATGTAAGCAGTGCCGTAACTAGGGGCTTTATTTTATGCAGTTTGCGCTAAAAGTTTTTCCTTAACATGAGTAGTATTGAAAATTAAGTCACTAGTTTTATTGAACTCTATGGTTCAGAATCACTAGTAGAACACAAACCGTAAAAAAAAGTTTTGTTTTTCAGTTTTTTTTTACCGAATTTCGAAAAAATGGCATACCTACGCGATGCAACATGTGATTGACAATAGTCCGTACATATTTCCGGTGGTAAATAATGCACATAGACTATGTACACATAGGTTTTGTCTCTGTTACCGGAGTATTAGTGCTTCTTTGGCGGTCGATATCTTTTTTTAAATATGAATCATTACAAAAGTAACAAAACATGTATTTTTTATTTCGAACATAGAACAGTTTCCCTTGTTATAGCTAGAGGTTTCATTTTCAACCGGTATTAATTAGACTATGATTAAGGCTAATTTAGTTATGTACTAAACTAACAACTCAGTATGCGTCAGTACAAAAATCGACGGAAACGACATTGAAATAACGTTCATATCAGCGCGCATCGCGAAGTGGTTGTTACGACGATCGTTGCGTCTCCGGATAGCGCAAAATAAAAGAAAATAATACCTTTCATATCAAAGAAATGGATGTAAAAAAAAAATTAAGCAATGGCTTTTTTTCCTTGATAATAAAGTTACCATTGCAACCTATTGTTATTGCTAGATGCCAACTTTTTATTGTAACTTGTTATATCATGTAAAAAAAAATTAGTGTAAAGTCTTATTAGGCAAGCACTCAATTATTGCCTGTTTTTTGTATGTATGTGTGTGGATCGCGGGCGGCCCTCACACACGGGCAGGCGGAAGCGTGTTGTGTGTGCGGACCGACCGCGATCACCGCCCAGCTATGGTTGTGAGATGCTTGCCTATTGCTTTAATAATAATTAAATATAAGTACCGGCCTCCACAATCACTGATAAACCCTACGGGTTTTTGTTGATTGTGCATATTATGTACCTAGATTAACATTTTGAAAATAAAAAATACTAAAAAAAAAAAATATCTAAGAATTGTCTTTAGTGTGGTGAAAGAATTATTTAAAGCTCCCAAGCATTCGGAATAAGTAGGAAAATTCTTGCGTGAATCATGGGAAATTCTCGATAACTTTCGATTTGTTTTTGTCAAAAGTAAAGATTTTTATAAAACATGGAATTTATGTTTTATTATGATATGCCCATTATGTTTTTTTATGTTAGTTGATGCTTGTGATTGTTGTCACTTGGTGGAAATGAATACACATTATGTTTATTTTTAACACTTGTACAAATGTAATTAAATAAGTATTTTAGTAAAGCCCTTGAGAATGCTGAATAGCGAAACCGGTTGGGTGTAATATATAATTCAACTATATTGTGGATAAGTACAAGTGTTAAAAAAAAACATAATATTTTTAAGTGGTTAAACCACCCGTATAAGAGGAGAAGGCCTTTAAAGACTGAGCTAATAATAGCGGTTTGAATTCATGGTGACGTTCACCTTCAAAAACGAGCCAAGGTAATGAAGAAAAGCAAATTTTTGACAGTCAATTGAACTTAATTACGTAACTACCTTAAGGCGCCTAGGCACGCCACCGTTTTAGTACAAAATTTGATAACCCGTTTCTCTGTTGTTTTTCATTATAGACTAAAGGTATAGACCTCAATAGTTTAATACAGGCATTTACAAAGTCGCTATGTGGCTGAAATGTAAAATTTTTATATATGTACGATCTGAGGCAGGAAAACAACTTTGTATGTAAATCTGTCCAGCTTAATATCTTTAAAACAAAATTAATATTCAAAATTTTGGCAAAATGGTGCCTTTTAAAATACCAGCACCAGATGATGGAGGTCATATAGTTTGGTCTATTACGAGAAACAACAGAGAAACGGATTATTAAACTTTGTACTAAAACGGTGGCGTGCCTAGGCGCCTTAACAATATTTTCCTAATTGAAATGGCAAAGCTTATTTCTAAGGAGTCGTCGAAACAACGAAGTCTTAGGAAATTACATTAAAGTAATTGAAATGAGACCCTAACGCTTTACCAAAGGCGCCGGGAACAATTTATGTTTGTAATTGTTCAAATTGTAATTTGCCATTCGTTTAAACTCAGGCGAAATACATGAAATTTATATAGCACTAGACTTTCAAAGGGAGTAACATTTTAGGTGCCATTTTGTTTTAGAAACTTGCTAATGAAGCATCTTAATTATAAATGTCTTCATGTATTTACAAACCAATTACTTTAACTGTAATTCCTTTTTTTATAAAGCCAACTGTCCAACTGCTGGGCAAAGGCCTCCCCTTGCCGAAACCAGACACCGCGGTCTTGTGTTACTTCCGACCAGTAAAGGCATCGTCTTTTTGGTCTGTATGGCCGTCGGTAGCTGTCAACTGACACCCAGTCAGCGATTTCCTAAATCAGTAAAATTATCTTCTAACCTCGATTAGATAATATTCATATTTTGGTATTTATTTTGTTAAAGTTGCAACGTACATCGTTTCAAATATTCTGTAATTTATGACGTGTTTTTTTATTTTATTTTATTCAAATAACTTCTGACTTAAACCGGACCTATTAACGACAAATCAAGCGACTCGTCCTACTCCTGCATGATGTCATGATTCATGACTCATGACTCATGACTCATGACATCATACAGAAGTAGGACGAGTCGCTTGTGAGGTTCCCGGAAACATACGTGATGGTGCCGGGAACTTGTAGCTGGGTTACAAGTGGTTGTGCAGTTATCAGTCATGCGTCCGTTATCGATTTCCGTACATTTTACGGAAGTACCCAGCCCGACTGATTAAGGCAATATGTGAATTTTTCAACGGTCACTGTTACTCCATGCGGAACAGCTATAAGTCAAAAACAAAAAAAAAATGTGGTCGCAAGTAGACAGATGTTCTTTTTAGGGTTCCATACCCAAAGGGTAACCAACGGGACCCTATTACTAAAGCTCCGCTGTCCATCTGTCTGTCTGTCTGTCCGTCTGTCACCAGGCTGTATCCCATGAACCGTGATAGTTAAAAGGTTGAAAATTTCACAAATGATGTATATCTGTTGCCTCTATAACAGCAAATACTAGAAAACAGAATAAGATAAATATTAAAGGGGGCTTCCATACAACAAACGTGATTTTTTGCTCGTTTTTGCTCGATATTGATAACGGCAACAGGTAGACGATTGGAATATTCATAGAATATTTAGTTATATATTCACTTTAAAAATAAATAATTGAATTAAAATAAAACAAATATTTAGGGGGCCTCCCATACAACAGACCTGATTTTTTTGCCGTTTTTGTAGATAATGGTATGGAACCCTTCGTGCGCGAGTCCGGCTCGCACTTGGCCGGTTTTTGTACTTTTTGTTTTCGGGTGTCTTTTTTTCGCCAATATTTACGATTCGAAAACCGTTTCGAGGAATAGTTTTCCTACACCTCTAACTTGGAGGACCATATCGAGCTCGATAACGCTCGATAAAGTGCTCTGTATCACTGTTGATCAACCTAAGGAGGGACTGACAGTGGCATATCGACAAACTAAATCAGGAGGAATCAATGCAGGAGGAAAATTGTTTTGAAATAAAGCCCTGGGCGGGTATTCTGGCGCGTGCATAAAAATTGCGAAGGCAGATTGCGGGTGACTTTAAAAGGGATTTTGTACAGATATGAGTTGATTTTTTTCAATGAAAACTTATAGTAAGCATTTCTTATATCCAATAGCTTCTATTTGATGTAATTTGGTCACCCTAATTTTAATTGCATGGCATTAATTAACTTTAAACAAATATCTAATGATTGATATTGCGAGTGAGAAATAATGCCGGAATATTAATAAATGCCATGCGATGAAAATTGTAATTACTAAACTACATCAATTAAAATCAAATTAAAAAAATGTAAGGAATGCTCATTAAAAGTTTGAAATCAAAAAAATCAATACATATCAGTACAAAATCCATTTTAAAGTCACCCGCAATCTGCCTTCGCAATTTTTGCGCACGTGCCAGAATTGGGGGCCAGTATGTAAAAAAGTATTAACTTAACATTTATATAAAAGTATATACTGTATAAATATTGTGTATAGAAGTAACTTATGCGGACCGGCATAAAGCACAAAGGGACAACGTCAACTTGAATATTCTTTTCAATATTTTCGGTCCATAACCCACAAAATCAGCCAATTTAGACGAATGACAACAAAAAACGTGACCCATTTCTCCCACTAAAACTTTCAGGGGTCCTTCCTAGTGCTATATTGAAACATAACATTTTCATTGTGGAAACGGACATAAGACAGTCCCCAAATAACTTTACACTACAATAACGAAACAAGAAACACGTACTCGCTACTATCTACGGAAGGAAATGGGACTTTCCTTTCGGATCATCTCTTTGATTTTTATTTATCAGGCTACGGAAACGCTTTTTTTATCTCTCTACAAAAATTTGAGGTTATCGTTTCGTTTATACCCTTTTTGTATTTTGGAAATCGCAATTTAATACACCTTGGCTGTTATCAAAAATTATAAATATGAAAAAACTGTCATAAGTTATATTATAAATATTTATTACTTACCAGCTTTTGCCCGAGGCTCCGCACGCGTGTTATACGGTTTAACGACATGCTTTTTTCCGGGATAAAAAGTAGCCTATGTGTTAAATTAGGGTATCAGCTATATCCATTCTAAATTTTATCCAAATCTGTTCAGCCGTTTCAGCGTGAAAGAGTAACAAACATACACATACACACACACCCTCTGACACACACACAGACACGTACCCCCACACCCTTTCACATTTAAAATATTAGTGTGATAACGTAACTATTAAATAATTCATAACATAAAGATTTATGGTTTGAGAATACTTTGCGAAAACATTTTGTGTACCATATGGAACCAGTTATAACTTTCTGGTCAAAAATCAAACCAAAATTCTCATATACAAGTGTATTTGACAAAAAGCGACAAAATAAGTGCGTAAAAATATATAGGCACTATTCAATCTCACAATGTCTGTTTGGCTATGGTTGTAGTAGGTCGTGGTATAGTTGTAGTATGGTATGGTCGGGTACAGATTAGCGCGTTTTTGTTTGTGCCGCGTTTTGCATACGCACTCTAGACAAAAGTTCGTTTGCACACACTACTACAAAAATAACCAATTGAACTTTGGGAGATAGAATATCTGGTATATTATTAATTGCATTGAATGAATGTCAATTATCGTCACGTCTGCCCCATTAAAATAAAATTCGTAACAAATAATCGCGTCGGAAGCCTAAGCATACGAGCATATTTGAGGTCAGAGGCCATGATTGGTTCGGACTAACCCTTAGAAAAGGTCCATTAAGGGCGTATCACTGGGCCTACACAATCTACTCACGTACCAACTGATTGTTTTGTGCTCTCTCATGTATAACGTATTGTTTTTTTACGCTCCCGGCCCAATGGCATAATAGGGCAGCGGTGTCGAAGCTATAAATACTTGGGTAGGAAGAAATACAGAATCAATTGTGGGTCTCAGAAAGCGAGAAACGTGGCACCATTTGTATTGTTTTTTGTGGAAAAATATTCATTTGTTGTTACGAAGTACGTTTTCTTTTTATGGTACAATCAAACTTTTCCGGTTTTTGAGATGTTTGGTGTTTATTCTGAAAATACTCGTATTATGATACGTGGTTTAATAAAGGCCGATACAAATACTTTGATTTCTTCAATGATGGTTGAAATCGGGATTACCGATAGGTGATTTAGCCCCCTATACTAAAGTATTTCTATTATCTAGTAAAAAATGTTATTACCCGTCCAACACAAAAAGGCCAATGTCAAATACTTTATTAACTTTTGATAGAGGCGATTATTGGTTAGCTAATTGACTTATTTGTCTAGGACGCGTAATACTAATAATTACGCGCGAAACAGCAAGTCGGAGGGTTTTTAGCTAATACTGAAATATTTTGGAGGGAAAAAAATACTGGATTTAAGTAGAAAACCTTTATATTTCTGTTACCAATTTTATGAAAAAAAAAATAAGTTGATCTCTTAAGCGCGTTCTTGAAACGAAAGTTTGAAAACCAAAAAAAGAGGCTGGAAAACATTTTTTTTTGACAAAAGTATAAATCTTAGTACATTTTTTATAAGTAGATCACAGATAAAAGATCAATAAATCAAATATATTTTTTCTAATACTAAGATGACTTTTTTCATATTCTAGGGTCAGGTACAGCCTTAAAAAAATATTACATCGTCACGACTTGAATCTCCGAAAGGAGATTGATTGACTGATGCCGGCCCCATAGTGGGCCGAAATATATTTCGAAAATTAATATTTTTTTTATTATTAATACAAGTTAAAAGAAACGAAAGGGTATTAGAGGTTTTGTTTTAGTACAGAGTGGGAAATGCCAATCCAATCTCATAGGTATACACACGTTTCACCGACGATTATTAAGTCTCGTAGCATGATGCGTGGTAAACATTGGCGTAACTAGAATTTGTAGATGGGAGGGGCCGACCCCAGCTCCAACTCATGAAGCCATCAACAAGTATGTGTTCTCGATTATTTAATCGTAATAAGATACATTACGAGTAAGATAACTCTCCATACAACGAGATCACCTACAAACCAAAAAACAAAACAGTTACACCTTAAGGATATGGTATAGGCAAGATTAAACACATTATTTTACATCTGGTGAAAACAACATTTAACACGTTGTATTTTAGTCTACAATCGCACGCTCTTCGTCCTGGCAGTTACGACGACAGAAATGCCTCGCGTAATATTTAGATTTCTTTATCTATGTTTCCGTAAGAACTGCAATTTTAGGTAACTGCAATAGATATCAATAATACCTATTTACTATGTAAAAACCAAGCGAATCTGTTGAATAATACAGGAGAAATGAATTTTTTAAACATGAAATATCGTGAAAACTAAGGTTTACAAATTATTATTTTCTGGAATGAATATTTGATTAAGTTAATTATAATTAGGTAACTGCACTTCACAAAAGATCACTCAACGTCATATATTTTTTTCAAAGGATGGACTTTATAGCTTCCCCAGAAAACTGCAATCGAAAAACATAAACTTTTTATTTCTTGCGTCACGTTGACTCTTAAATTGGATAATAGTACATTTTGATGCAAGTGCGAAAAGGTTAACACTTTCGCACGTGTATTAAACGACGTTTTTTAATACACCTGAGAAAAATTACATGAAATAATAAAATAAAAGCAATTTTGTTGCAAATCAAAACAGATACAAGTCGACAGAAGAACACGCAGTCTGGTTGGCGCCAATCTGTACTACAGAGACCATGTCTCTTTCTAAAATCTTTTTAATAATAATTTCTAAGATATTTCAAATTGAATATAAATGATGACGTCTAAAATCGTTTTGAATTTTTAAAACATATTTTACAATTTAACATACATAATATACTTAATAATAAAATATAAAAGTTTGAAAACTTAAACAGTTTTTAGAGTATCCGGTAAAACAAAGGTTTACATGCTTACTAAATGATGTGGCCGGTTTCCCGTAGATGGCGTCAGTAGTAAAAACAAAAAGCACGAGTGCGAAATATGTCATTTTACGCACGCTATTAACAGTTACGTAATCTATGATATTTTGAGCAGGTGTATTAAAATAGTATATTTTTACATCAACGACGCCGACGCCTGTATTTCTGGGGGGAGGGGGCAGACGGTACTCTGGGGGGGTGGGGGGGCGTGTCCCCTGGCCCCTACCTAGTTACGCCTATGGTGGTGAACCGAAACGCCGTACTTCAGGTACAAATATGAACCCATAGCAACACAATAATTCTCTCTCTCCCGTTTCCAGGTCTCGACCAGAACTGGGCTCGTGTCGCATTACGTCCGGCTGCAAATTGTGGTGCCGGAAGCCTTCATCCTGGGCTCGGGGGAGCACCATGTAGACCTCGGCAGCGTCATACACCTCATCTGTATTGTTGAGAAGGTCGGTTCATTTCTGCTTATCTATCTCTGTCTATCTGTCTGTATGTGTGTTACCAATATTGATATGATATCTATGGTGTTACTTACCCCACTTGTACCTTGAGAGTTACCGGCGGATTTTGATGCAGTTTCCACTTATTAGCTCGGGACTTTATTGAGAAAGAGTTTAGAATCTGGGATGTCAAGATATAACTTTTTCCTTAAAATGGGGTATTCTACCCTAATTGGTATACTAATGTATGAACCACTTTTAATATGGGGCCAACACTGAAATCACGAAAAAAAGGCTGTTCCATACATTTTGTTTGAGTAAATTTTACTTTTCTATAGAACAGCTGATTTTTTTTCGCAATTTTAGGGTCTGTGCCCATAGTAAAAAATCGTTTTTAGGAAAAAGTTTATCATCTTAATATCTTAAGCGTACCTCGCTGACCACTGATAACAACGAACTGGGGCGGGCGGGGCACACAAAAACAAAAGCAAGCGCGTGCGACGAACGGGGTGCGGGTGGGGCAGGGGAGTCTTCGGCCTCGCTTTGACGAACGATGCCGACGCGCGGTATTGTTTGTAAGTTTGCATGAATAGCTTCATTGACGTTTTGCGAAATGAAATGCTGGGTTTTTTTCAATTTCAACGCGCGGTTTTTCCCGTAGAAATCTGTGACAAATGTATGAAGCTGCACGGATGCGCGAACTGATAACAGCGAACTGAGGCACAAACACAAGCGCGTGCGACGAACGGGGTAGTGCAGGCGGGAGGGGGGTAGGCCGTCGTCGGCTTGCGCTTTGATGAATGAATGACGAGCTGCCGGCGCGGACCGGGGCGGCATTTGTTTGATAAATATGGCAACAGTACGGGGTGGCTTCATTGAGTTGCGAAATGAAATGGCGATGCGGCAACAGCTAAGTTACTACGGGACGGTTTCAAACAACTAAATCAATTCAAATTTATACGCACATTTTTTTGTATGAAAAAATTTATGACGTTAGATCAATAAAATATCGTTACTATTCTTTTCTATATACACAATACACTCTCCCATTACAGCCGTGGCAGATATTTTGAGAACACCTTATATATT
This sequence comes from Ypsolopha scabrella, assembly GCA_910592155.1. Classification (NCBI taxonomy): domain Eukaryota; kingdom Metazoa; phylum Arthropoda; class Insecta; order Lepidoptera; family Ypsolophidae; genus Ypsolopha; species Ypsolopha scabrella. Next base: position 6,084,679 of record OU342978.1, read on the forward strand.
ATAAAAGTGAAATAGCACTCACTGATCCATCACGAAATCTTCAAAAATATAGCCTGCAAACCTGTAAAGTGCAAGTAAACTTGCGTATATACCTTATACCACGCTGGCACCAATAAGAGTATTTTATAACTAAGCGGAAGCTGAGCTTAGACCATTTAAGTCTGTATGGATCCGGGTATTACTACGACTGAACTGATTTTGATAAGGTTTCCATTGTTATCACAGGTGTTTCTTCAGAAAGGTTGTATCATTGAGTTATCATTAAAAGGAAATGGGCACTGACGATTTTACTGAAACAAGTTGGAAAAAGCGGGCTTATGTAAATATTATACATACTCTGGGACGTCACCGATGCACTGGGATCGAAAGGAGTCACGGATTCGTCCACTCTTCAGTCTGGAAGTGCGAGATTTTGAATTTGGGGCAACTATCCCACTGCGGCATCTATCATGAAATTACCCTAACATGCGTTCTGTAAAAACAGTCTGCCTATTACGGTTATAGACCCCGTGGCAGACGGACAGACAGATAGACAGACAGACAACGGATGCATAGAAATTTGTAACGTAACCCGTTTGGCACCCTTCGTATACAAAACCGTAACAGCCACTTTTTGACGTGAATTGGATGACCGTCTTCCTCGTCGTCCCGACGGATATTCCACAAAAATTGCGACATAAAATTCATGTACTTTTGAAAGCAAAAAAACTGCAAAAGTTTAAAAGTTATAAAAATGATAGTTATATCTTTCTGGTGATCTATTCGGTTACAATATTATTTTTGGTTACAGTATTATTTTTGGCATCAGTATTTTGCATTTTCATACCCCTACGGGAAGTCGCCAAACAAATAAGACCTGTGTATCCCCTGTCCTTATTTATTAATTTATATCTTTATGTACAACTGCCGTTCAGACTTCCTTTTTGTAAACGATTTTAACGTCTATGTCACCGCAATAAGCACTACCAATAGGTAGTCTGTTATGCTAGCGTCCGTACATGTAAATGGAAGGACTGAAGAAAAGTTAACAAGAAAAAAATCACGGAATTAACGCCTCGTGCGCCTATCCTGTCATAATCTCACCGAAGGCTCGACCTGTGCCTCCTTGCTCAGTTAAAGGCCCATCCGAAAAACACAACATTTATATAGGATGAAATTAAATCAACCGACCAAATTCATACTGGAGACTCGGTTAGTAATCAGGAACTAGTCATCCCTTAGGCCAAATTCGAAAAATATATTTTTTTGCTCCCTTCCTGGTTGGACTAGTTTAAGTACAATTCCTAGTCAAGGCAGTTAGGAACCAAAAAAGATTTTTTTAGAATTTCACCAAAAGGGTAATTGAAGCTTGTTTCTGATCACTAACCGAGACACCAGAATAAATTTGATCGGTTAATTTAATTTCACCTGGCATATTATGAAAAATTGTGCTGCCACTACAGACCCCCCGTTTATTTCTGTACCTATTGGAAATCAAGGAAAATAAAATACACAAACAAGTATACTATAATAAAATATACAAACGAGTACATAATAAAATCTTTCAGTTCGTTGACGAAGCCTTAACCCGTTCGATGATATCCTTTCTTTATGTGCTTTATTTACTGCTTTCTACACCCCCATCATCAGGGAAGCCAAATATAAAAGTAAATAAAGTTTTAGTACTCTGACAAATAATTTAGCCAAATGTGTGTGTTGCACACCCGCACAACGGGTCCCGTACCATCACACAATACGGATACGGAACCCTAAAAATATGGTATATAACAACAATATAGATGCCGTAGCAACATCGAGACGATACACAAAACAAGTCGCTAAATGGCAGTCGAGTGAGAAACAATGAGAATTAATTCTACTGAGAAAATATTCCGCTGCTGCTGAGTACGAATCCAAATTTTGATTATTTGTTGTTTTACTTTAGAGAATGTACAACAATCTGAGCAAATTTGAAACTTGTATGTATTTCCGTCTTTAAGATGGAGCTAAAACAAATAACCTCGAAAAGGTTTGTTTTCTATGGGGACCCCTCTTGGGTTTAAATTTTTCTTTATTCTTATTATTTGAAAGAGGTAGTAATTTCACGTATTCTGTGAAAATTTCAACTGGCCACCTACGATTATAACGGCTGAAGCCGTAAACCCCTGTGACATACGGATAGACGGACAGACGGGACACACAGACAAACGTACAGACAACGGAGGCTTTGTAATAGTCCCGGCCCACTCTTCAGGTACGGAACCCTAAAAAGATACGAGCTCCTCCAGTGATTTGACAAGATTTCTGTCACTGTTCTTTCTTTATGATTCTTTGTCTACTAAAAACATAACTTTGAGCGAAGAATCCCTAGCTTTCGAAATGCACTAAAGGGGTTAAATCCTTAAAGGAACTCTAAAATACAAAAGTAAACCCCACTAGTAAGTAAGCAGCCGTAAACCGAATAAATCATGCGGCCAATTTTTACGATTATATCGCTAAACCGTAAAACACGTCGTGCTTGGTTCGTAAAAACGATTTTTTGAGACCAACCCAGCCTATTTTTATAGCTATCACCCTTTATATTTTATTTACTTTACAGAAATGAAAATTTTAGTACGGTTTCGCTGCGGCATGTTTGAAAGCGGAAGCTTTATTTGGTTCTTTCGGAGTCGCTGACCCGGTTTCGATTTTGTAGCTTGCCCTGCTTATAAACTGGTTGAAGGTTGTCAGCTGAGACGAGTACAGGCATATTTTGTTTAGTTTTATTACTTGACTCGACTGAAGGGAAGAAAAAGGGGATCTAGTAACTACTTGTGAGGCTGCATCAATGTAACTATTTTTAAGATTCCGTACTCATAGGATGCCAAACGGAACCCTCTATAACAAATTTTATTTAGAGTCGAATGATGACGACTCCATTGAAGGTGTCGAAATATATTCTATATATTTTTTTCTTGTTAATTTCTCTATTATCTGTATAATTTAAGGCCACATACTGGCAAAATAAATATTTACATTAATTTAGAAACCTAATTTTTTCTAGGTTTACTTTTTGGTTTGGTTATTTTATTTCATTTTTGTTTTTCTTATTATAATATTTTCCTTAAGTAGGTACCTACTCTTTATAATTAAGTATATGTTAGCTACGGAAGAGCGGTGCCACCTAACAGGCATCCATTTTAACGTTTCGAGCTCAGTGCAAAGTGCATAACATAAGTTTGTTTACCTAATTCTAAAATAAAATTTATGAAATAAAATAGTTTCATCTTATTTTGCGACTATTGTTGAATAATTATCCGGGGTTTTTAGCAGAATTGCGTCATTTTATGCATTACGTTTTAAATGAATGGGTATACAAACTTAAAAGCGTGTTTAAACACGCTTTTAAGTTTGTCCATCCATCCATCCATCAGCCTGTTTCGTCCACTGCTGGACATATGCCTTTCCAGGATTTTGCCACTCTTGGCGGTCCTCCTGGAAGAAATGCCCATACTCACACACGCTGGGCAGGCGGGTTGGTGAGCGCGGTGCCGAAACCCTTGCACCAGTGACACCGCTGCCCGTCACCAGTCTAATTTATATATGGCCCGGCAATTGCGGATGGATATACCGCCATCCATCGGTCCCAGGCAATGGTGGGCCGCCTGGTTTTTTTGCCTGAGAGCTGTCCTCTTACTCTCCCCCGAATAACTTCGGGAGGGATTCCGAGTAAGTTTGTATGCCCATTCAATTACAACTTAATACATAAAATTACAAAATTTTGGTAGAAAAGCCTAATTGACACTAAGCAATGGTCGCGAAATGCCATATATCACATTTATTTAGTACTTTTTATAGTAAGAAAAACAATCATAAGTTGTGCATTTTGCACCGAGCTCGAAGCGTTCCCCCTTAAATAGAGACTCCAATCCCTGTAAACGAAATTGTATGACTCAGTTGAAAATAAATATATTTTTATTGTTTTATATGTTTTTCACAACCAAAGCTTTTGCTATCTGTAGTGACACAATGTGTAATTTGATATTCCAAGCTAACCACGACGTATAGAGCCCCGCTGCCCGCAGACCGCAGCAGTCATCTCCCAGCTTCTGTATAGTATACGTGCGTGTGTCGTATATATACCAACTTGTACTTACTACGAAAGGATAATAAAAACACCAAGTTTTACCTACTAAAGACTGTTTTATTTCACCTCCACAATGTATCATTGGTGATTGAGTGAATTCATAATTAGACATACCTATAGGTATGATTACCAAATCTATCTATACTAACATAATTCTAGTATTTTTTATCTAAAATCTCAAATTACATCAATATTAATTATGGTTTCTCCATCTTCCAGAGCCCCACACCTCCGCAGTACGTGTTCTGGTACCACAACGACCGGATGATCAACTACGACGCGACCAGGGGGGGCATCACAGTCGAGACGGAGCCCGGGGCCCGCACTCAGTCCCGGCTGACCGTCCGGGGGGCCACGTTGAAGGACTCCGGGAACTACACCTGCAGCGCTAGCAACACTGAGCCCGCTTCTATACACGTGTTCGTTTCTGAAGGAAGTGAGTACTTTGATAGCAACTATCTACATTGGTCTCAAACTGAATTGCGTGCGGTTGTACTGCAAACTATTTGAACGAACGAGCTGTATTATTGCAACACCGAGCCCGCTTATTTGTTTTTGGAGGATGTGAGTATTTTAATAGTGGCTGCTGTAAAACTTTAAAGTTACTTCAGCAAAAAACAGGAACGTCAATATTTATTTTATAAAATAGCATTACTTGCTGTATTGCGAGTATTGTGGTATCTACCATGTGTTCCCACTCATTTAGTCTAGGGACTTTCATTTATTTACTGGGCATTGGATTATACCTGAAATAACTGGATATTTTCTTCTTTTTTCAGGCAACAAAATGGCGGCCATTCTGCGCAGAAACACCAGCGCAATCCACGGTATTACCTCGAGCGTGACCTGCCTACTTCTGTTCGCGAGTGTACTCATACATCTGCTATGCCGATGACGGTAGTCACTAAATGAGGCTCAAAGTTCTAGGCTGTAAGGGTCAATTTCATTTGTATAGTGTATCTGCGGCGTCTTGGGTGGCAAAGGCACCGCCAATACTGACATTGGCATGTAACTCCACCCATCGGAACAACCTTCATCTAGCTGTCCCGTGGACTTGTCGATACTTCAATTCATATGTTACGCTTTTACGTATACTTCTGAAAAATCAGCCCTTAATGTAGAGTTTCAGTATAGTCACTGAGATAAATTTACCAGAAGAAAAAAGGAGAGAGAGAAAGAAGAAAGACCAAAACCGAAAGAATAATTCTTGATATTTAGTTCTACTTAAGGCACAGACCACTTACTGAAACCTTCAATAAGGGGACCAGGTCCGTAGCCAGGATTCTTAATGGGGGGGGGGGGGGTTGGTGCTGACACTTCCAGAAATACTTGTAAATGCGTGTCGAGTTCATTGATTTATTATTATTACACACCTACCTACCTATAACTTATAGAACTTGACGTATGAAAAAAGTGCGCTAGCTGGAGGTTTATTTTTACTCAATTATTTTTGTATTCAGACGTTCAAGTACAATAACAAAGATTTGAGCTTAAGAATTCCAGCCGCAACTTATGTCTCTGGCTGGATGTCATCCATCAAAGAAGGGAAAAAAAGTCAGGTGTCAGGTATAGCCTTTAAGTCGCGGTCAGCATAAAGCTGAACTAAAATAGTGAATAGTGAATTATTTATTACATTACTTATCCGCAGCATAAAAAGTCAGGTACCTACTATAGCATAGCCAAATAATTTAGGTTGCAGTCAACATAAATAGTTTGCAGTCAATATAAATAGGTTGCAGTTAACATAAATAGGGGTGGTCAACATAAATAGGTTGCAGTCAACATATAAGTTGGGCTGAAATAGTGACTGCTGAATTTTTTTTGTGTGGTAAGAATCTTTTGAAGTTTTTCGACCTCTCATGTAAAATTTGAATAGTGAATTATTACATACTTACCCGCAGCATAAAAAGTCAGGTACTATAGCCAAATTTAGGTTGCAGTCAACATAAATAGTTTGCAGTCAATATAAGTAGGTTGCAGTCAACATACTTAGGTTGCAGTAAACATAGAAGTTGGGCTAAAATAGTGTCTGCTGAAATTTTTTCGTGTGGTAAGAATCATTTGAAGTTATTCGACCTCTCATGTAAAATTTGTTTCGCTGGTTGGAGGTTGCTTTCAAGGGCTGATTAGTCAGAAGTAAAAACGGAGCAGACTATAAATTGCACATGAATCGATGTCCTGATGTACCTATCTACACGTCCATGGGCGAGCTGGCTAAAGGTGGTCCCGCAAAGTTGGTATCTATAAAATTTATAGGCACTACTATGATTGCATAGTGGTATAAGAAAATGGAAATTTTCATAAAATGCTCAGAATCACTTAACATCATAACAGGGCTAACTGAATGGTTGTTAATTAGGCTGATATACCAACTGCATCAATTCAATTAGTGCAAAATGCGATCGATCACTTTTGTTATAATTCAATAGTTTTACTTAATAATCATTTGATGGTAGCCCTGTTATGAAAACTTAGACTATTGTCTTTGAGAGGCGCGGCGATCTGTTCGCTGGGCTACAAAATTCCCGCTGTTAGCAAATTCTATTTATGGGCGGCAAAAAGGCGCTGCTAGCATCACACAAAAATGGTAATACAAGAACAAAGAAAAAGAGACCCCTGTTCCTAGAAATCTATGTTATGAACTAAAGGAGTCGCCTCGCTCTGCTTCGCTTCGACACTCGTCATCGCACCAAATCTTGACTTATTTTTAAAGAGCAACCAAACCATGCTAATATGGTTATAAAATTCTTCCTTAGCGTCCAATTATCCGGACCTTTGCGATTCCAAGATTTTCGCGCTTATCGATTTCCTCGTATTATTTATGGTTGACAACTACTACCTGCCGCTTGTCAAAACTTGCAGCTATTCTAGACTACTCGCCTATCATAATGAAGCCAGTGTGTATTTTTGCCGCTCTTTCAACCGACCTGCCGCCACGCCTCACCAAAGCCCCAGTCTTACTGTTACCAATTTGGATTACTCGTAGGCTAGAAAGTTGAAATTAATAAAAATAGCGTTTGTGTATATTGAAAGTTCTGGCGTATCACTATTACCTATACCTAATGTAAATTTCGGAAATAATATTTATTTACTATTGATTGTTATGTTTAGGTAACCACTAACGATAACACCTACATAAATATGACCAATTTTCTTTAATCCGCAAAGTTTTCCACTCACATGTCAAGTATGTGCGGAAGCGGAGAAAGACTGCCTGTCCAACAAAATCATTAATCAAGGGATTATTATTTTTTGCAGTTGATAGTCGGTTTAACCTTATTCATATATTACTACATTATGGGCCCCTTTTGCCATTGCAGATTAAGGCTTATTCGAAAATAATTCGTCGATTAAGGTAGTAGAACCGAATCTCGGTGCAAAATGCACATCATTGTTGTTCTTACCTTTGAATAAAAATCTGCAAAAATTGCGTTTTAAAGCAATTAGCGGAAATTGATTAGAAATAATTAGGGTTTCACATTCAAGTTCTATCATTTTATGATTTACATTTTGATTGCATTCGATTAAGAAACGTAAAAGCGTATTTGTCGTTGTAATCGGATGTAATCAAAATGTAAGGTATAAAATAACAATTTTAATGCGAGAACCCAATTATTAGATCAGTTTCCGCTAATTTCTTTAAAACGCAATTTTTATCATACTTTTAATTCGAAAGTAAGGAAAACAATATTATGATGTGCATTTTGCACCGAGATTCGGTTTTACCACCTTAACTCGACAGTAAGCTTCTTTATCGTTTCACCTTAACCAACAATTAATCTAGGTTCAAATGGTCTACTCGGCATTAAATTAAATTTATAATCCATCCTTTATCCACTTTAATTTTTGTTACAAAGTGGATAATGAAAAGGTTACCAAACAAAATAAAACAAAATCCAAAAGAGGTGGATGCAAATATTTAATTTGTGAACATGCTTTAAATTTTCATCACAAACATTTTAAAGTTGATTACCCATCGATTGTATCTAACAAGACAAGGTACACAATGTGACCTATTCTCGTGCAGCAAACCTTAAATTTAGAGTTGAAAATCCTAAAATAATACAAGTTCATTTAACTTTTATCCATCTGCGTTAAAGCCTATTTTGCAAGGAAAAGTTTTAGGTTATGGCAGCTCTAGATCTAATATTTGCTACACGAGAATAGGTGTCAATAAGCAACAAGTAAATAAAATCTATCGATCGGTGAACAAATGAGCCCTATCCGATTGACAGTTGTTAATCGCACAGCAACTTCAGTGTTTTTGGGTTGCTGAAATCGGCCCTAAGCATGTGAAAAAAAACCTAAATCAAAAACCGAAAATTTCGAAAATAAATAGTATATAACCGACTCACCTTGCCCCGGAAGTTATTTGGTATATTTCAGCGAAAACTGCCGTATTTTTACCTACATCAAATAGTTTTCAGTTAGTATTTTTATCTATAGGTATCAAATAGTTTTCTTAAACTATTTAAATTGGATTTTAAATGAAGTAAATAAAGAAAATATATCCCGTAAATCCGATAAAATTGCAAAAATACTATATATCTATAATATTTAGGATTTAGTATGTTTTGAATAAAATTGATTTTATAAATTAAATTAGAAAGAATTTGAAGTTTAAGTGTGTAAAAAGAAGTTCCGGATTGTATTTAAGAACATTTCTCAGAGGAATTAAAACTGCATAGAATAATCATAAAATTCATAAGCAATTTATATTTACCAAAAAATCTTATTTAATAACCTTGGAAATATGGTAAATACATAGAAGTAAATAGTAGATATGAATTAACCAACAGTATACTTGATTGTTAAGATAGATTTATTAATTCTAAATAATTATTAAAAATAAACAAATTTTGTATGTAAATAAAAACTATATTTAGATCGTAATTAAATTATAAATTATCAAGCGAAATTGTAAATATTTGTCAGTGTTAATATAAATATTACTGTACAAAATTTTGGTGATCCCGTACGCAATAAAGATTTCTCCGGAATTGTTCTTGTCTTTTCATTTTGAATCTTTCTATGATCTCTAATCTTTTCGATTTAATTTGCGAACAATCAGCGAAAACGCATTCAGGGTTTTATATCGTCTGATGTCCCGAAGCTTCGAGCGTAAGTTAACCGACTTCAAAAAAGGAGGAGGTTCTCAATTCGACTGTATTTTTAACTTTTTTTTGTTATGTTACCATAAAATCTGGCCAATATTTACCGATTTGAAATATTTTTTTTGTTTGGAGGGGTTGTTAGGTTCCATTTTAGTTTAGTCGTGGTCTTCAGAGATAGGCAGCAGAACGGATGACGGCATTCACTCGATATTGAGGCAAATATCTCCGGCATTTCTCAACCGATTTGTAATTATTATTTTTTGTTCGGAAGAGTTTGCTTCCGGGTAGGGCCCATTTTAGTGTGGTCGTGATCTGCTGATAGTTTTCAGAGATAGGCAGTGGATGACAGCATATCACTGAATATTGCGGCAAACGCTTTGTACCAGGATGCTGATTGCAAGGTGTTCCGTGAAAATTGACATATATATATCTACCTGACCTGAATCCTGGCCTCATCACCATAGAACTGCTAAACGGATGACAGTACTTACATATTTCGAGATTTCGGGAATTTGTTGTAAATACATAAATATTTAGTTTGTTGATATTTAATACTAGCCTTTGCCGGCAGCTTTGCCCGCGTTCAGTGAATCATTGCCTCGTTTTTTAAAATTAAAAAATTAAAAACGCATCCGAATCCGTTGCCTCGTTCTCGAGTTAAAACGGAACACACAGACGGACAAAAATCCAAAAAATTGTTGTTTCGGCCTCAGTACAGTACCAATAACCCATTTCATTTAAAATTTCGCGAAAACATTCAATGTACAGACAGGACTTTTTTACTACTTTATCATTAGTACCTAGATATATTGTATAATACAACGTGAAATTAAGTAATTTCCTTAAAGAAAACTGGTGATAGTACTCGTCCTGAAGAACAACTTTTACTATGGGGCCAACCCTGAAATCGCGAAAAAAAAAACAGTTGTTCCATAGAAAAGTTAAACACCTACCTACTCGATCAAAATGTTTGAAGCAGTTGTTTTTTTTCGCGATTTCAGGTTTGGCCTCATAGTAAAGGTTGTTCATATGGACGAGTACTATCACCAGTTTTCGTTAACAAAATGACTTATATTTCCCATTGTATATATTTCGCTGTTTGGCGGCTGCGTCAGTGCCTGTATTTCCATCTGCGCGCGCTTATACAAAACCTGCGCCGCTATTTTTCATAGAAAATTGTCAATTCATAGCTGTGGTTTTGATTACGTGGAAAACTAAGACAAAGAAATTTTATTATTTTTACACCCCCTCGAAACTTCATGTCGTAGCGATATGTTATGTTTGTGAATAAATAACAACTAAATAAGAGGCATAAAAATGTAAAAACTTTCCGTGCTTCGTTCATAACATATTTATTTCACGTTTTTTTTATAACAATGCCATATAAAACCAAATAAATATCTAGGTATAAACTTAAGCGATTTACCGATACAGTTTGGGCCAGCAAAGAAGGCAGTAAAATTTCACTTTTTTAAAGTCGTATCGTAATAGTGGAATTACTTTGAAGCGCTCTATTATTAAATATATGTCCATACTCTCACACGCCTACCCAGCGTAAGGGCATTTCTACCAGGAGTACCGCCAAGAGTGGCGAAATCTTGGAAAGGCCTATGTCCAGCAGTGGACAAAACAGGCTGAACAGGCTTATGGATGGATGGATCTATTAAAAGCTCATATAAAAATATTTGACAAATCTTCAGGCTCCGTGGTCCTTGTTGGAATATTATCTTCAATAAATTATACACAAATTAAGATTATAAATAAAGCGAAATCCACCGCTTTGGATACTCTAACTTTGATACTCTAAATGCATTACAAACTGATAACAAACTGGAAAAAACAATTGAAACAAATTTCAGAACAAGACATGAAATCACATAACGCCCTCGTGAGCATTCAGTATGTGCATTACAGGCTGTAATTTATGCACAAATTCTTTTACAATTTAAGCTTAAATGAATTTTCGACCCAACTAAACCATAGCTACACCTAACTTACAGATTGGACTACAAAGTTCTTATGTTCTTGATAGAACTTTATTGAAGACGTTAAGTTTTTCTTGTACATTTCTTTCACAAACCGAGTAAAAATGAACAAGTACCTTTAAATGGGATGACGTGATCCACTGATCATGCTAAATAAATTTTCTAAAAAAACCGCCGTACAAAATAATAAAAAAATGTTTTAAAATAATAAAAAGTTTTTTTTTTTCGCAAATTCGATGATTTTCAGTGTTTTTCGAAATTTCGACCGACGACGGCCCTATACCGTGGGCCGAAATATATCGAATTTTTCATTATTAATTGCTACAAAATAAATATAGTTTCCAAAGAGGTTTTAATGGGGGATCTCTTTGGATGCCATGTAAAAGTTTGATAACCTGAAAATTGTATGTCATAGAACTGTCACCAATTGCAGGATTACACTTTTTTATGTATGGGTGTATGACGTCATCGTCATCGCCAAAAATATATTTTTGTATTGTCGCCGAATCGACCTTTACAACGATAAAACCTCAGACCCAATAAAAACCCAAGACAGAGCGCTGTCAACATTGACTTGAAGCCAGGTTCGTAACATGTGCGCACTTACAGACCATTCATCATAACCTGTCCCTTGGAGTCATGTTGGCATCACTGCTTGTCAAGCTTTTGCTGTCATATTGGTTGCCAGTCAGATTTTTCAAAATTATTTCATAAATTATGTATTATTATTGCCAAAGCCGTTGAACAATAGTGCAAAAGAGATTGTGTTGAAGGTACGCCTTTTGTGAAAGAGCAAATGCAAACAATGCACCGTGATTCCTCTCGATCAGGTTCGATCTCGGGTCAGTGCCATGACGGGTTAGTAAAATAGGGTTACTAGCTTTAAACATAAAGCCAATTTTATGGGCAAATAATAATTAGCTATTCACTTTTGCAGGCTTAACGGAAAAAAGCGTTAACAATTGTCGCCTGGAAAAAGTCGTCAAAAACGTAAAAAACGGGAGCTCGACAATTTATAATTTCACATTCGAACATTCTGTACATTTTATTTTCATTAAAAAGTAGTCTAATTAGTATATAAAAAAACGCAGTTAAGTAAATATTATGAATGTGTAGTAGGGTGAATGCTACGTGATCCATTGGCAACATTATATCCAGTGCTACCATTTCCTAAGCCAGGGGACTTCTTATAGTGAATGGTCTGTAGTGAGTGTTGCCGCCAAGTAAAAACTGAGACAGATTGCGCTTGTTTTGAGTTTCAAGCCGTGTACGAACACGAGACTGTCTCACTTTTGGCTTGCTCCACCCGTTACATTGAGTTAACTACGTCTTGACTTTTTATTTGGTCTGAGGATAAAACTATATTTTTCCTAAATTTTAGACCAAGTATAGTAGCATGAAGCTTTTAAAAGTACATGAATTTCATGGCGCAATTTTTTTGGAATGCCCGCCGGTACGACTATGAAGACTTTCATAGAATTCACGTCAAAAAAATTACACAGGAGCTTGTTAAAATTAGCAAGGACAACTTTGGGAAAGTTGTTCATAATGATCCGTAGATTATATTGATTAATTTAACGATACCTGTCATTTTTCACCTGGTACTTTTTGTACTTTTGTCACAGACGTATAATTATTACTAAGTAGCAGACTAAACATAAGGATTAAATAGCGTGGCAAGTTTCCATACAAAAAATAAGCTACATTTAGGCTTCATGGTACGAAGAAACGAATAAAAATGGGTTGTTTTGACTGGCTTATGCTTGGAATATATTCGTTAATTCCTAAGCTAATCTCTAGTATATCTTTTGTTTGGAAACAAGCAATATTTATATTTAAAAGAGCCCGTAGTTCACTGAGCCAAAATTGCCACGCGTCGACTCCCGAGTTTCATGTTCAAAACAGCGAACAAAAAAAAAACATGAAAGTTAAGCGCTGAAAAATGACCCCACGATAAATTGTGTTCAACCGTGTTTTTTACGACAAGGGCTTCAATAGCAGCCACTGTGACTCAGCCAATCACGGGTTGCCAGATTTAACGATTTTCCGCTTTTTACCCCGCCTTTTCAACAATAGATCTGCCTGTCGAGAATAAAAAGCTTTACTGACACAAAGGTTGATTTAAAGGCTTTAATTTTAGTTTTAGTTCGGTCAAAAATTTTACCAAAGTAATATAGCTTCTGTTGTTAACACTAATGAACTATTTTGGAATGAAGGAAATTTAGTTTTGACAGCACTAAAACTATCAGCCAACTAACAATCGGCTTTAGTGTGTTTTTATTCTTTAATTATTTATAAATTATCTTGTCCTTGTATGAATAAGCAATTTAAAAAAAACAATAAGCATATTAATTGATGTAAATGTTAAAAAAAACATATTCCGCGTTTTTAAGTAGAAAATCCGCGTTTTGAAGCACCGCTGCCGCATTTTCAACTTTCTAATCTGGCAACACTGCTTGGCACACAGCAAGAACCAATCGTCTACCTTCTGAGTTTCTGGTGCCATTTTGTCATCACGCGTCATCTCTGTTTTTTTCATCCGCCGGTTCATAATGTGTGATAATCGCTAAAGTTTAAAGTTTATTAAAACATAACATCTTATATCTACTGGTCAACACTTTCTAATACTACACCAACACTTAATAATTACAATTTTTCTAGTAATTTATGTATTTTCATTCTCATAGCCATCGGGATGAGCTGGATTCTTCATGGTCCTGCTGTTTGATAAGGTTCCAGTAGAGACCCTTCTGCTTTTTCAGCTGATCGTGAGTCCCCATCTAAAATAACAGCGGTGTTTGTTTTTTCATTAAGTATAAGGTGACTTTAAGATGTTTATGCAGCCAAATTCATACTGGAGACTCAGTAAGTGGTCAGGTCCAAAGTTGACTCAATGATCGTTTCTGTGGAGTACGCAATATAAAATTTAGACCTCCGACCCTACACTAATTGAGTCGAGGTTGTTGTCGAACTAGTATAGAGGTACAAACAATATTTCTCATATTTCGAAAACAGGGCCATTGAACCTTAGCCCCAAGCACTTACCTTACATAAAAAATCAATAAAGCTGGAGTAACAGACATAATTTTATAATTATTAATGTACTTGACTTTCGTGACTTCTATAAAGCCAAATTCATACTGGAGACTCGGTAAGTGGTCAGGACCAAGGTTCAATGACCCTGTTTGCGAAATACAAAAAATATTTTTTGTGCCCCTACACTTCAAAGTCTAAATTTTATTTTACGTATTTCACAGAAAGGCCTTAGTCCTGACAACTTGCTGAGTCTCCCGTTTAAATTTGGCTGCATCAACCAAAGTCACAAGGTTACTTTAGGCCAGATTTCATACAATTGTTATATGAACAGGAAAACAGCCTATTAAAACTCATGTGAGTTGGTTGACATACTTAATTATTTTGAAAGAAACGGTTATTATTGTTGTTGACTAGATGTCAACGACACAATTTTGCTAAGGCCAACTACGGAAAACGACGTAGACCACCACATCGTCGTCTTAAGAACGACACTCGTATTTTAAATGACGAAATTTTATCGGTGAAAAACAATCACAAGTAAGGGTATAACCACAGTTTGGTGTCCATCGAAGGGGCTGTGCGAGGCTTGCGGGACGAGGCTCCCGAACTGCTTGTTCGAAAATCGTATGTAGCTCGGTGGCTTACCTCCCGCGTCTCGCTCCGCAGGCCCCTCACAATTGCTCTGTCTAAGCGTTATAGTTGGACAACTGTATGAATTTTTAAGCTGTGGTATAACCCATGGATATAGTATTAGTAATATCACAATTAAATTCACTTGTACTTGTTTCACTGCTTTTAATTTTAAGGTTTACACGTTAATCCCGACCGGTTTCGGTTAATACACCATTCTCAAGGGATACAGAAATTCAGGAAATTAAACAAACATTACGACGAGCCGTTAAAAATGTACACAATGATTATGTCGAAACGAAAATTTCTTTTCGAACACGGGCTGATGGACGATTTTTCGTTTCGACATAATCATTGTGTACATTTTTAACGGCTCGTCGTAATGTTTGTTTAATTTCCTGAATTTCTGTATCCCTTGAGAATGGTGTATTAACCGAAACCGGTCGGGATTAACGTGTACACCTTAAAATTAAAAGCAGTGAAACAAGTACAAGTGAATTTAATTGTGATGTTTTCCAAGTATCACCAAGTGCCGACAATCGCAAGTATAAATTATATTAGTAATAGATCGTTTTCGTAGTAACAAAGGCGAGACCAAAAAGCTTGATCTGGGAAGATCGCTTTTTGTGGACTTCTGCCGAACATGGAATAAAATGTATGTAAATATTGTCCTTTAGGGAATTGTGTAGTAAAAGACCACCAAGAGGATGTAATATGAAATTCATAATGCCATGCAAAGTCAATACCGCAGTGCTTAAAGGCTAAGATGTTCAACCAGTGCGCCCTTCCTGTGATGACGTATGGCGCTGAGACGTGGTCTCTTACATAGGGCCTGATCCACCGATTTAAGGTCGCTCAGCGAGCTATGGAGCGGGCTATGCTTGGGGTATCTCTGATGGATAGAAGCCGAAACGAGGAGATCCGTCGGAGATCGAAAGTAACCGACATAGCCTGCAGAATCAGTAAGTTGAAGTGGAAGTGGGCAGGCCATATTTGTCGCCGACATGATGGCCGTTGGGGCTGAAAGGCTCTAGAATGGAGACCACGTACAGCAAAGCGTAGTGTAGGCTGACCTCGTGCCCGCTGGACCGACGACCTGAAGGACGTTGCGGGGGCGGCTGGATGAGGAGGACGGAGGACCGACATGAGTGGCGAAATTTGGGAAAGGCCTATATCCTGCAGTGGACGAACACGGGCTGATGGATGGATGGATGGATGCAAAGTGAAGGTAATGACCAGCTTAAATTCACAGTAGGTATTTATTATCATTTTAAATTGAATTGTATCGATAAATTTTGCCACATATTAGAGAACAAAACTTCTGTATTAGTTCTTAAATATTGCATTTAGACAACAAACTATTTCAATGGTATGTCCATGAGAAATGTTCAATTCTGTGAGTTTTGGGTGACATCCAGGCGCTGCAGACGCAACCATTTAATTAAGTCTCACAAATACAAAATTACACTTTAAAACCTGAAATTTTGCAAAAATAATCCTAATTTGCATCGCTCATAATTTACTGTAGGTCCATCCAGGTTCTTAGCGGGTACGTAAAATGGTCTCGCCTAGCTATCTCGCTCTAACATACGCGTATATATGCTCTTTCTCTTTTGCATTGCCAATCTGACGGTAGTATATACTAAATCTATGGTATAACCGTTCCCTTCAAAATAACAAAGTAACACCAGACTGCATCGGAAGCATAGTATAAATAAGTATATTGTTAAATATTGTTACCTATACTGTGTCGGAAGTAAGGGGTCCAAATCTATCTTCCAGCTTACCTCAACAATCTTGCCTTTATTCAGTACGACTATGACATCAGCATTCATAATAGTAGAGAGTCTGTGTGCAATCACCAACACTGTCCTGCCTTTAGCCGCTGTTTCTAGCGCCCTCTGCACCACTTTTTCGCTGGCTGAATCCAGGGCACTGTAAGGATAACAAACAAACATAATATCATCACGGCACAGATGTTGGATCAAAGTGGGTTTACGTCCCAATGTGAAAGGTCACGGCTTATCGCTGAACTTGGGACACAAATACCAAAGACCTATATGTATAAGGTGCTCTAAAAATATCTGCCACGGCTGCAATGTGAGAGTGTATATATATTACAATAGGAACGATATTTTATTGATCTAACGTCATACATTTTTTCATACCATCCATCCATCCATCAGCCTGTTTCGTCCACTGCTGGACATAGGCCTTTCCAGGATTTCGCCACTCTCGGCGGTCCTCCTGGAAGAAGTGCCCATACTCACACACGCTGGGCAGGCGGGTTGGTGAGCGCGGTGCCGAAACCCTCGCACCAGTGACGCCGCTGCCCATCACCAGTCTGTTTTATATTGCCCCGGCAATTGGGGATGGATATACCGCCATCCATCGGTCCAGGCAATGGTGGGCTGCCTGGTTTTGCCTGAGAGCTGTTCTCTTACTCTCCCCCGAACAACTTCGGGAGGATTTGCGAGTAAGATGGCGGTACCTCCACAGTCGAGCCCGGCATCAGCTCTACCACCTGAATTTTTTCATACAAAATGTATAAATTAACTTCATAACATTAACTAATAACATTTATATCTAACAATGAATGTTAAAGCTCCCAGCGCTGGTTGGCGGGGCACGGGACGTCTCCGGAGTGCGTCACGCGTCACTCCTCACTTGTATTATCATGTTGTGTTTACCTCATTGTATACGCTGATTGTAACTGTACGTTGAAAGTGTATCATCTGTTGGTACACCAAATAAATAAAATAAAATAAAAATAAATAATGCTAGTGTATGCATGTCTAGCATGGCCAGGTAGGTCTCGAAAATTCACATTTTCAATGCTCAGGGCTGAATTTAGTTTGATCGCTCGCTCACGCCCGGCGATCATGACATCTCTTTTGCACGCGTTGATTTTGTATATGCTATCCTGCTGTCAGTGGTGAGCGGGCGATCAAACTGAAAACGGCCCAGAGTAATTTCAATGCGTATTGTTACAAAGTCCAAATGGCTTCAGATTACCTGGTGGCTTCATCCAATATAAGAATGGGTGGTTCCTTCAATATAGCTCTGGCTATGGCGACCCGCTGTTTCTGTCCGCCGCTCAGCGTCACTCCCCTCTCCCCCACCACTGTGTCATACCCCTGGGGGAAGCTTTGGATGAACTCATGCGCATTGGCCACCTGCGCCGCTCGGTATATCTGGAAAGATTTAACAGAAACCGGTCAAGTGTGACTAGGACTCGCGCCCTGAGAGTTCCGTGCCATTTTCAAATAAATAGATTTATGTGATTTAAATAAAAACCACAAACTTAACTAAAAAATATATGAAACAAAATGGAAAAATTAAGTTGGTCGAGTATTCGGGTACATAACCCTAAACTTATAATAAAAATCGGTGTTTTCAGTATTTGTTGTTTAAGTGCAATATATGCCACATAATAAACAGAAAATTCCAAATTCATAACTAGTTTGGTTTTTGAGATAGACTCCATAACAAAAATTGTCTAAAACTGCCAATTTTGATACTCCCACATTCCTTTATTTTTGGAGATAACAAAAAATTAAAACACATTTGTAGATAAGTACTATTCATTGAATTAAAGACAATATATGACACCCGGGGCAAGAAAAAATCTATTTTATCGTTTCATTTTTCATGTCTGGGACGCCATTAAAATTATTTTTTTTAATTCAATATTCTGTTTTCGATTAACATTTTACATAACATATCCCAATTTCAGATTTGTAACTTATTCCGTCTGCAAGCTAGAGACCCGTAACATACCCGGACGGACAGACGGACAGACAGCAGAGCGACATCAATATGGTCTTGCCCTTCGGCGCGGAACCCTAAAAATTAACAAGTGAGATTGTGGCACGGGATCTCCGAAAATTCAGCTTTTACACGAGTGAAGAAGCTTTAGGTACTAATAACTATATTATAATAGATACATGTTATGTTTGACGTTTCGATGGCTAGAGAGCCATAGAAGATAGGCTGTTGTGGTGACTGAAATGAGCAAGCAACGAAGGTAGTACAACAATAATTTATTTTTTCCTACCCGCACTTTGTCTGCGACCCACAACACTAACAGAGAGCAAGTATTATGTTCATAATGTGTGAAAATCGCGAAGGTTTACAATTTTAATATCATCATATCATGAGGGACTCGCTTATCGCTAAAAACTGCTAAGTCACCCTAAAGAATATTACCTGCAACGTTATTATGTAAATACCTATTCATCTTAGGTGCTTAGCTAGATGATTCAGTACAGTAAACAATACATTTAAGCTTATCAAAGCAACAATATTAATAGGTAGGTATTTGGTTGAGTTTGCATAATGTCACAGTATTTTATACTATGATAATGTACACAAATCCAGAGCTGCGGGGCTATTATGTAACTGTCGGTTGCTAACCATTGCTATTCACCAAAAACAGATAAAAAATGAACTTCCAAAATAACTTTTAATGGGTAATGAACTATTTACGAATTGTGACGTCATTTCAAGTGCGAACTTATCCTTAGATAAGCGGATTATGTATGTTTTAGACGATAGGCACTTGGTTTGGCAACTGAGTTTACGATACAGAATCAAGGGGCTGGTCTTATCTAGAAGTGGTAGGTACAAACAAGAAATGGTCAAATACAAAAACGGTCAAATGAAGAAGAGATCATTTAACACTTTTAGTGTTAGGTAAGAATGCAAATATTAAGCACATAAATAAATCCGAAAATCGTTGGAGTATGTGCGCACGGCGAGGGATTTAATCTGGGTCGCAAGATTGCGAGGCCCAGGGGCCCAGGGCCGCGTTCATAAATTAGGGGTCTCGACACGGGTTCTAATGCCATCTCTGTCGCACGCTTCTAAAATTGTATACGCTATCCTGCTGTCAGTGTCGAAACCTGACGAAAGTGTTAATAGCGTTCTACGTTTTACCGTCTACCGTTTTAAGGCGAGGCATTGATAAACTTATAATTTCAAATCGGCGCCTTAGGGGAGTGGAGTGAGGGGGACTTATTTCATACAAATATGCGCTCACGAACTAGCTTATGCCGTAAGGTCGTATGCGGCAAAACAGTATTTTTAATTTAAAATGACAACTATAAGTAATTTAATAAATCCAATCGGGCATATTGAAGTGTATTTGTAGACTAATCTTAATAAAAAACTTAGAGGCTTCATTCACTCCCGTTTGTCAGTAAAATAGAAATCTCTGTTTTAAAAGAGGTTATCTAAATGTTTTTTTCTCTGCTATGAAAATTAATCAATCAACTAAATCTTCGGGCAAAATGATGTCAATGAAATACTTAATATATTATATAAATTGGTAATTACGTATGTCTTTTCATTGCTGAGAAAAATGGAGATCCATGTCGCCAAAATTTCGTGGCGTCGCCTTAAGTACCGTTTTGGTGGAGTTAATTACATGAAAAAAAGAAACATTTCAATTACGAATAGAGAGGTACGGGCTCAGAACAATTATTTAGTTCTTATTCTATGGGCACGGGCCTTTTAATTCTTTTTCTGTATATGGGAAAAGGCGAAAAATGTTATTTCCTATAAACAGTACCTAAATAATTCGAGGACTTTTAAGACGACGTAGGTAGTAAAAACTGAGGTTTTGAACAAGTAGTACTCCCAAACTACAATAGATGTGGTTTTTAAATAAATACATGTTAGGTATAAAAAAAGCCTTTTCCAAGGCGATGTAACGCGATTGAGAAAAATTGGCTCCATCGAAAAAAATTGCAGAGTGAAGGCTATTTTTTTCATTTCAAACAAGCAGTCTGTAGAAACTACTGAAGTAAAAATAACAAAGATTACTGTTTAAAACATATAAACCTATTATCTGAACAATAAAACAGCGTTTTTTTTTAAAACGCACTTATTTTAATTTCTATTAAATTTGTATCATTGAAAAACAGCATTGTCCACTTTCTTTTTGATTTACCGCTCTGCTCAGACGCGCGCTTTTTCAGATATTTTTATCTCTTTCGTTGTGCGATCGACCTACTACGCCTTAATAATTTCATCCATAGTCCATCCATTGTCTCTATTGTCTATTCACCGGGGCGCACCGGAATCTATAACACGGTGCAAACAAGAAGGATTTTTGCGTCATCATTATGAGCAGACATCACGCGCAAACCTCCATACAAACGCAGAAACAAAATCGTGAGTCGTCTATGGAATATTGTTATATTAGTTAGGCTAAGTCCATTGACATTATCTAGGTCGATGTTCGATTAGAACTAAAAATCGGGAAATTTGAATCTGAACTAACAAAAAACCCATAAAAAACGTAAAATTTACGGTTTTTTAACAAAAGTGTAGCCGAATGTGTTTTTATTGGTGTAAATTAATTTAAAAAAATAATGAATACTATTTGGGCATCGAAAATCTTATCTAAATTAATATTAATTAAAAATATGTTCGAAAAAGTCCAGTTTTGCCAAAATCATATTTCTCCTGACACAAGTTTTAAATTTTGCGCCCGCGACGAAATCAGCACGATTGTATTGCCTTCGCAAGTTTCGTGGAGCGTGCACGTAATAGCGAAATGAAACAGCATTACATTTGGTCGCCCTCACAACTGAGTGGGGCGAGTCATGATGTCCGCTCTTATAAAACCTATCACCCGGTCTAAGACCTTAACCTGATTTAAATAAAAAATCTCAAAAATGACACAACTTCTGATATGATTTTAATACTCAAGTATGGTTACAATAATTTAGCCAAGTGCGTGTTTGACTCGCAAACTAAAGGTTCCGTACCACCACAAAATACGTTTACAGAACCCTAAAAACATACATATCAAAAATGAAAATGCTATAACAATATTAAGGCGACAAAAACAAGGCACTAAAATAGTAGCGCCTGGCAAACAACTCAGGACTAACATCACAGTACGGAACCTCAATTTTATTATTTTCTGTTCTATAGGTACCTTAGAGTATGTACTGTTGTTGTAAAATGCTAATTTTTCGAGGTGTATTCATGAGGCCGAAATAAAGGAAGCTTTTCTTTGTATCTGCGTTTACTTGGAGCTCGACATGACGACAAACTCGTACATTAATAATTAATTACTGATCTTAGCGCCATCTTATCAATGAATGTCGGTACAAAAAGGTTTACAAGCTACAAACAAGTCATCTCAGATGGGTCTGAGGTTAACACATGGTTTATTGTATGGAGACCGCCCCTTGGGCTTATTATTTTTTAATTTTTATTATTTGCCGTGATAGAGGCCATAGTAACACGTATTCTGTGAAAATTTCATTTGGCTACCTATTACTTTGAAGCTGGTGACAGGTGACCCTGTGACAGACAGACGGAAAGTAAGACAGCTGAGGCTTAGTAATAGGGTTCTGTTTGGCACCCTTCGCGTACGTAACCCTAAAAATAGTCGAGGTCACTGAGTTCGTGCGGGATTTATTATTTTTTTGGAATTATTTTTTTGTATAAAAACAAAAAACAGTCGGGATGAGAAATATCAACACTTTTTTTTAATACATCTCCGAAAAAAGCAATTTTATTGCAAATCAAAACAGATACAAGTCAACAGAAGAACACGCAGTCTGGTAGGCGTCAATCTGTACTACAAAGACCAATGTGTCTTTCTAAAATCTTTTTAATAATAATTTCTAAGTTAGTTAAATAAGAATATAAATTATGACGTCTAAAATCGTTTTCAATTTTTAAAAGATCTTTTACAATTTAACATACATAATAATCATAGAAGATCCGGTAAAACAAAGGTTTACATGCTTACTAAATGATGTGGCCGGTTTCCCCTAGATGGCGTCAGTAGTAAAAACAAAAAGCACGAGTGCGAAATATGTCATTTTACGCACGCTAAACAGGCACATAATCTATCATATTTTGAGCAGGTGTATTAAAAAAGCTATGTTTGTCATCAGCGACCTTAAAACGTGTAGAAACTGAGTTTCTAATAAATCGGACGATTTATCGCAAATGATAGACTTCGACAACTGTCAAATGTAAAAAACGGAGTCTTAGTAATAGGGTCCTGTTTGGCACCCTTCGGGTACGGAATAAATGCATTTTAAAGTAATTTGCAGAAATTACTTTATAATAATTCAATTATTTATTTATTATTAAATAATAATTTAAAACCGTAAACACGCTTTTAAATTAGTGTAATCAAATGTAATGCATAAAATTACATAATTTTCTTGTAAAAACCTACTTATTACTGAGCAATTTCTGCAAATTGATTTAAAACACATTTATTTCATATTTTTTCACTCAAAAGTATGATGTGCATTTTGTACCGAGCGAGGCTCAGTTTTACAACTTAGTCACGTGATCGTAAACTGTGCGCACCGCGTTATAGATTAAAATACTTTTTGTTTAGGGCCATAAGCATAATATTATTAGGTATGTCGATAGGTGGGGCGCACCGATGAATAGATTACTTCTATCAGCTAGTCTAGCATAGAGCAAACCGTATCGAGCTTGATAGCGATTGATACAGTGCTCTGTCTCACTCTGTTGATGTACCTAAGAAAGGACGGACAGTGGTATATCGAGCTGTCAAACCTCGATATGGTCAACCATGCTAGGTACCCAGGGCCGCGTTCAGTTTGATCACCCGCTCATCACTGACAGAAGGATAGCATATACAAATACACCGTGTGCAAAAGAGATGTCATGATCGGCGGGCGTGAGCGGGCGATCAAACTGAACTCAGCCCCGAGCTTCGGGGGTTTCTGAGTCATAGACAAAGGTCAAGAAAAAAAACAACTTCACTTCCCCTTCCCTCTCAAATGGTTGGATTTTACTGATTGGACTGATTGATAATGACAAACAAACTTGAAATTTCATTGGTGACGGTTTGAGGTTGAGGAGCTGGGATTTGCATTAGTTTTGTGGCCGCCACAGCTGCTGCTGCCACTACCATAATCTTATCAATTCTAAGCGATACAAAACAATAACAGAATCCTTATCGGTTGTCAGAAATTGTGTGTTCATGTTACCGTTTTGGGCAACCAACAGCTCATCCGTCCGACAATTCGAAGAATTTTCTGGGTAAGTACTTAACTATTTGTTTTTTTATCAATTTAAAATAAGAAGTTAGTTACACATTACATAGTGATAGCTATTTGAGGTGTGGACTGATCCTAAATATTTGTTACGAAATCGCAAAATGACGCCATAAAAACAATTTCTTTATAAAAACAAAGACTTCTACATTAGGTACGTTGAAGTCTTCAGATAAATACAATAGGTATCGGTATCTTCGTTTACAAAATCATTTACGTAAAATTATTTAATCATAGAAAAAAACAACCACGACATCAATCCGTGCGGGGGGGTCAGAGGTGTTTAAAGGTATGAACTGTCAAATGCAAGTCACAGGTCAGACTCGGTACATCCGCTTTTCACCAACGATTATAACGTCCCAAATGTGATGGGTGGTGAGCCCTATCGCCGTAGTAATTCTTGTTTTGAAAGTATACCTGGTAAACGGATGCTGTTTTAAGGTATTGTAGCAATTTTTTCTCGTGACTCCGTTGCTACTAAATCAGCCCTAAACTCGTTTGCCTGCAAGACCACGAATTTTTTATCAACTGTATTGTCATATATTTTGTTGTCTGCCGCTTTCGGTGCGAAGTGCACAACTTAAATCTTTCTTGTTAAGAAGTTAGAACTGAAAAAATTCAGTTCAGTTTGGGTCTGTGGCAATTCACGTACCTAAATAGTTCAGTATTAGTTGGGTTTATAAAGCAAGTTTGAAATTGAATGCACAACTAATCATGATTTGGTTGAAACAACAAACTTAAAACAGCATTTTAACCGAGCACTGGGCGGCTGACATTTAACCTTGAATACCCACTCAGTTTTGATTTTATCTGGACAATTTATAATTAAAATCAAATTATTTATTCTATAATAAAGGTACATCATATACTTACACTTATTACATGTTCACTTTAATGTAAAAAAAAACAATAGAAGTACATAAATAAAATACAGGGAAATTACAATGTAAAAAGTAAAAGTTGTTGCTTACTTAAATTTGATGAAATATGCTTGCATTAATAAAATAGTATAGAAATTAATAACATTATTTAGGTTATTTGTTGCAATAGATACAACAAAGTTGATAGAAGCTATATATAAGGAAATAGATGACTAACTCTGACCATTAAATCAGTCTTGCTAAGTCTTTTTTTTTAAATATTAATTCAAATACTTAAATATTAACTTAATATTTACATATAAAGTAATGATAAAATATTCCTTTCTTCAGACGGCCAGCATCATGTTATCCAGATACCATCGGAACAGTGTGATGCATGGCTGCATCGACTACTTCTGCCTTGCTTGTGAAGCCATGCTTCGGACAGAGAAAGATGTCAATACACACATTGCTAGTTCTGTACATAAGAAGAACTTGGATCAAACCAATTATGTGAAGAGTTGCTTAGAGGACCGTATAAGGAAGGTAAAAACCGTTAAGCATTTTACAAAGTGTACCTAAAAGCGGGTGTAAATAGATACATATCGTTAAATCAGATGTACATAGTATGGTATCGTCACCATATGATTAAATTGTCTTTGTATTTATTTGCTAACAGGGAAAATATTTTGACGTCTTAAACGTTTAGTTGTAAGCACTGATGTTTTTATTTAATAATCTAAGTTTGTAAGGTAAATTCATGTACACCATACACAAACCTGAAAAGGTTTATGTGGTGTTTACTAAAAAAGATTAATTCAACATTATGTAAATATTAAATAAAAATAAATAAATTAATGAAACCACATACAGATCACACTGATAAATTTTTCCAAAAATCCAAACAAACAACAGCGGCAATGGAAAATTATTTTTAGATTCCCTTACATTTTGAAAACCTGTTAAATTTTTTTTGTCCTTTTAACCTGTTAACTGTTAATTTTTGGTTTTATTGTTTGCCGTGGTAGGCGTGATAGTTACACTTAATATGTGAAAATTTCAACTTTTTACCCATTACGGTTGAAGCTGTAGACCCCTGTGACAGTCGGACAGACAGACAGACAGCTTAGTATCCGTTAGGCACCATTCGGGTACGGAAGGCTAAAAAATTAAATATTTATAAATGTAGGACATGTTCCCTACAATTTGGGCCACCAAGAAGGCGGACAGCCGTGGTACTTGTATAAGTGTCACAACGGTTTATGAGCGGTGACCTTGACTGCGCTAGTCATTTTTTTCTCTATCGCACTTAATAATTTTGTGCGCGAGTGAATACATGCGCTAGTCCTCCACCACTTTCGCCGGACGCTCATAACTCGTTGCGCGACTTGTACTTAGTATGTGACGCGATGAAGTTTGTCACAAATGGCTACGCACTTGCGTTGCGCATCATCAAAGGTGCGACAAGGGGGGGCACTGTCTAAATTCCCAGCCGCCTTCTTGATTGAATCGAACTGTGCTGGCTTATTCAGGCTAGCTTTTTTATACATACAGATCCCCATGTACCATACACATTAAATAATGTGCATTAATTCTGTATTACAATCATTGATTATTTGGGCCTAGTTGTCCAAATAAACATGATAGTACCTACGTAGGTATGGCTTATCATAAATAAATCATAGGTAGGTAGGTAAGGCCATATTTTTTTAAGTAAGCACAATGTACAAGATGTTCTTGCTTATAAACAAAAACAAAGCTATCAACGAGCAATTAGAAAACTAGTTAGTTAAGTAAAGACATAATTAAGTTAATTTGTTTTTTACACTCGAATTCATTTAATTAAACGTCTCATTTAACAACGCGCGAACACGCTCCGTATGTATTGGTCTTCAATTGTTATCGAAAATTGATAATGGGTCTACAATGCACTCTATTTTTCTTTCTTTATATTTAAACAATCTCTTATCTACTCCTCTACTACGAGTAGAATAAGGTAAAAACATTCAAAAACTGTTTTACATGTACCGCTGTACAGTTGTAGCAGGGTTGATATGATTTTAAAAAAACAATGATTTAAATCAACACTTTTACTCCAACGTAAAGTGTCAAGGGACTTCCCCTGACATAAACTACGGCGCGCACCACTAAACTTGTGCAATGCTCTGTTTACCTACACAGTTCGGGTATTCCTCAAAATTTTAACTCGCGATTGGCTCCGTCCATTTCGCCTTTCACCCGATCATTAAAAAATTATTGGATTTTAGAAGAACTTGTTGATTTTCGTTGAGTTTTTTTCTTGTAATATACCAGAAATAAAATTATACCACTGTGTTTGTAACTAATTATGTCGTGTTTTTTTTTTAAATAATAGACTGACTTTCAAATCTAAAAAGACATAAAAATAAAAAATATCAAAAAAACTGATTTAAAAAAAATTCATTCGATTTACATTGAATTATTCCGTTTTTTTTAATCATGATTTTTATCAATCCTGCAATGTTGATATAGTACATATTATAACACCGCGTTTCTGCGCTGTGGTTTGTCCAATTTATTTTTTAGGTATAATATAGTTCAGACCAATCAGCGACTAATATTTCTTAATTTGCCTTGAACTAGGCAAATGTATCTCTGTCATGCATTATCGAATCACACTCCCACAGAACATTTTCAAAAATGGTAAATCCGACCTAGTATTCTAGTGACCTAGGACCGAGCAATGTCGGCATTCCAGTAGGTAAATGCATTTTTAGATTTTTTTTTCCCATTTTTTTTTCATTCATCCTATGCCTAATATTGTCTCGGAACGCACGTTGGCTTTTGAATTTTTATTTCTTCATTGTTAGCTGAGTAGGTCCGCAGGTCATACAAAAAAATGATTGTACCGTGGGGTATGAAATTCAGATATTTTGACATTTCCCCACGGACCAATTAGTTGGACGGTTAGTTGGTCCGTGACTCAGAAACCGTCCAAACCACCTAACTTCTTCTGCTTTACCCTTAGTTTAGAATAATATAGTTTAGAGTTGAGTATTCTAAAAAGGATTTTGTATGTCAATGTCAATTTATATATGAATGTCAAATACACATTCTCTTATTAAATTTATATAACTGCGGTATAGAAAATCAGAAAAGTAAATCTGGACGTGAGGAGCTCTGAACCGGGACACATTTTCTTTATTCCACTGACGACGACCACAAGTTATCGATCTTTATATTTTTTTGTTTCTATATACGATCCATATAACCAGCTATTTTTTACAATTGGGAATGCTACATTTATTCCAGGTGAACAAAGGCTACTACTGCGATTATTGCAACGTACTTTTAACGAATATGATCAAAATAAACCTCCACATCAAGGAACAGAATCACAAGCTTAACAAGAGAAACGAATCGAAAGGAGAAATTGTAAAAAACATATTTATTAAATGGGTCGAAAACGCCGTAATCGCCTTCGATGATTTGCTGATCAATGAAAACGCATGGCATGGTGTCATTGACAATACTTGCATCATTTGTGGTGATGAATTCGAAGATGAAGAGACACATAAAAATGAAATGGAACATTGTTTAAAACTGATTCAAGCCAAGGTGCAAGTTAAGCATGAAAAAAATATATACCGTAAGGTGAGTTTATTGCTATTAAGTTTGTATAAGACTTTGCCCGCGGCTCCGACCGCGTTATGCGTCTTTGCCCTTTAAATCGGAACATACAGACAAACAGACCAAATTCTAAAAATTGTGGTTTTGGTCTCAGCACTAATAACCCACTTCTTTTAAAATTTTGCAAAAATATTCAATGCACAGACATGACTTTTTTACTATTTTATTATTAGTCTAGATTCAGTCCGAGTCCGGACTCCCATAGCATACGCGGAAAAAAAATATTCAAATAATATTTTGTTCATTTTAATCATTTTGTATCCGTTTCGGATTATCCGTGCTACAAAATACAAATTCATGCTGAAGACTCAGTAAGTGAACAGTATCAAGATTTGATGACCCTCGTTGTGAAATTCTAGAGATTTTCTGATATCTTTGTGTAATATTTAATTATTATTTTTACTTTTTTAGATTGACGAGTCAACTTATCAATGCCTAACTTGCAATGCGGCAATTTCACCCAAAGACATGGTGAATCATTTCAACAAAACCGAACATACTAAACTGTATACTCAGTGTCGCAAAGCCAAACAAGCTTTTAACAGCAGCATTGGTGCTAAGTTGACGACAGTTAAGGTAAAACAATCAGATAATACATCCTTGATCGATACCGCGAGAAATGCTACTGAGACTGAGGTCACAAATGTTGAAGCTAAACAAAATGAAGCTTCAATTGCTACCCATGGTGTAGCAACAGAAAGGGAAACGGAGTTTTACGTAAAACAAACAAATAATACACCCCCGTTCGATACCGCGAGAAATGCTGCTGAGACTGAGGTCACTAATATTGAGACTAAAGAAAATGAAGCTTCACTTTTCATCAATATCGTAGCAACATTAAAAGAAGTGGAGCTTTCAAAAGAAGAAATCAACCGAGAAAAGATCATTGATTCAATATCCGTTTTTCAAAAGAATGGAGTTCGCATTGATCTCATGACTGACAAAGCATTCTGTACGAAATGTTCCAATAATATAGATTTTGTGGCAAGCGTCATCGAGGAACATATCGAAGGTCATAAAAAATCAGGCACTAAATTTTCTGGTGAAAACTACCCTGTAATCGATAAAAATCATAACAAAACTGATATTAAAAGACCAGAAGAAGCTAATAATGCCGAAACTGCCGAGTCAAATGAATCTGAACCTTCTGATAAAGACACAGCATCAGATAACAAAAAAGATGCCGCAACATTTGCAAAACGAAATAAAATTACATACAATAGTAATCACAGTTTCGCCTTTTGTCGCAACTGCAAGAAGAAAATCCCTTCGTCTTTAAAGAGCATGGAAGAACACGTCAACGGGAACACCCATCAAGGCAAAAATAAAGTTCGCTGCGGAGAACCAAAGAAAACGACACAAGAAAGACCAGATACCCGTCCTCCGGTTTATACTCGTACTCCGCTTTACAGGACGAAGCCGATGGAAGATTTCATTACAACTCTGACTCATGTCCGGACCATATTAGATTATGATACTGTAATTAATGATAAAATCTGCATCAGTGTTCTAAGTTTCGCACTGATGACGAGGATCGAGGACAGCGTGGTCCGATGCCAGGTCTGTGAACAAAGCTTGCTAACGTCGGAGATCAATGACCACAGCCGCACCAGCAGACACAACATGGCTCTCAGACGTACACCAGTTCTTTACACCCTTGAATCGGAGTTTGTGAGGGAGGTAAGACTGTGTTTCGTTTCGTTTTTTTTAATCTTTGAAAACCCAAGATTTTAACGATCTTAAAACGTTACTGTAAATCTTGCTTGCGATGTGGTTTGCGATTTTCCTAGTTGAGATAACTCGCGATGCAGCTTTTTCAGTTCAAAATAGATGACAGGAGTCAGGACGCATCCAAAAAAATATTTTATTTTATTAATGATCCTAACGTTAATTATTTTATTTTTATTAATTTTTTTTTCCACAAAATTTTATTTGCTTTAATATTAGTAATATCTGAAGACCGCTAATATAGAGGTCGCTCGTTCAAATCTCGTAGGGGCAAAATTGTGGCGTTCTCCGGATGGCACGTTATGCTGTGGATCCATAATTATGGCTGAATTACAGCGATAGGGCTCACCAGTCACCACCCAATACGCTGGGACGTAATAGTCGTCTGTGAAATGTGGGTGTATTTGTGTTGAATGTGACTTCCATTTTAGAGCCCACACTCTGAAACACGTCTGATACGCCCTAGGGGAGTTGAATGACTTTAGTCAAGACGATGTTTTTTTAGATGTAGGTAGTAAAGCCGATTTAATTTTAGTTTTAGTGCTATCAAAACTAAATATTCTTCATTTCAAAATAGTTCTTTAGTGTTAACAATAGAAGCTATATTACTTTGGTAAAATTCAAGTTTTGACAGCACTAAAACTAAAATTAAAGCCTTCAGAATCTATTTTACTGTATTAGAATAATATCTATGGTATATAAACACAACGAAACTACTACTGGGCCGATGAAGTTTATGTGAAGAATTACATCTAGATTTTCTTGTGCCAGGTTCGTCCGGCAATTTATCATTGCGGCTTCTGCAACCTCATCGACGCAGGCTACGACTGCCTCCAGCACCACCTTCGGAGCACCGATCACGCGACAAACAAGAATGACGCTGAATGTTGTCTAAAGCGGTTCTTGCCGGGCATTAGAATTAGTAGATTCAACCAATTCTTTCTCAGAAGGTCCTTTTGGGGATTCCCGTTTTAATGTGTGTACCTATATGTCGTCGTATGATGGTGTAAACTGCTTTTTCGCAAAAACGCATGATTTTTCGTGAAAACCCGAATTATGGCATAAACAGCCCTGATCATACGAAATTATTATCCGTTAAAACTATTTTCTATTTCCTAACTGAATTTATTTATATGTAAACTTAACAATATACTTCAATACAATAACACTTCTCGCTTCGCTTCGCTCGTCGTCGCATCTACTTTTTAATTTTTGTGGTGTTTCCATTTTTTTTATCTCGTTTTTTCGTGAAGATTCAGATTTTATGTCGCATGGGTCGATTTTTACGCCACAATTTGGTTTTTTGCGAAAAAGCCGAAAGCAGTTTACCCACTCTAATTTTATCTGTAGTATAACTTACTTGTATTCTTAGAATTAGCCAGTTCCCCGTACAAAACAATGTGATCGAAATATATAAATCAACTTTTAATCTTTTACAAGCTTATTTTTCATGTTAACCCGTTTGCTTGCAACAGGAAGAATTCACGTAACAATATATAGGCTGAAATTAAATCAACCGACCAAATTCATACTGGAGACTCGGATAGTGATCAAGAACTAGGATCAGTTATCCTTTTGGCCAATTTCGAAAAATATTTTTTTTGCTCCCTTACTGGTTGGACTAGTTTAAGTACTCCTAGTGCAGGCACTAAGGGGTAAAAAACATTATTTTTTTTCGAATTTCACCTGGAGGGTCATTAAACTTTGTTTCTGATGACTAACTGAGTTTCCAGTATGAATTTGGTCGGTTGATTTAATTTCACCTAGTATAGGCTTAGTTTTTCAAGTGAGCGTGGGTGGCCAAATCCGAAAAAAATCCGAACAGCGAAAGATGCTCGAAGGAGTCTCGGGGCCGTTTTTATGAAAACTAAAACTGCGTTATTATACCGGGTGTAAATAGACTGCTACCATTAAATGAAACCACATATTCTCTATTTGTTTTTTTTTTATGTCGGTATCCACGTCTTATCTTCCAATTAATGGCATTGTTATCTATTGTTAAGTTCGACCGCTGAATGAGCAGTGCATAACGAAACGCATAAACAACAAAATATTTTATGTCAATAGCAACTTTACCACCTAAACAAAAAGGCCTAAATTTGAACAGCCTAGTCGCCAACGCATTTCAGATTCCATTCCATTCCATTTTTGAAATTGGAAGCGGCAGCCATTTTGTGTGTCAGTTACAGGAAGATTAAGTAATGGCTTTCGGACCTTAATATCGTATACCTATCTGTCTTTTATTCTGGATATTTTATAAATTTGACCCTGGCCTACGTTTATAGGATTTTGATTGCTTACTATTTAGATTTTTGTGAAAAGTGTGTTCGATAACGACCCCGGCTGTGTATATGGACTTTGATTTAGCGGGAATAACAGGTACAAAAATGTAATGTATGTAATTTAAATGTAAGAGTAGATTGCAGCCATACAATTTTTTTTTGTATTTCTAGGTACTTACTGTTTTTTATTGGAATTATATAAGTATAAGTAAACATAGTTATTTAATACACAACAAATGTGTGTTAAATTAGAGTTACAAGGAGACAAATGAACCTTTTTAAACTTAAATACTGTTTTTCTTAATAACGTGCATATAAAACTATGTAAAATCTTAAATCGTTTCAACCTGTATCACACCTGTACCTTGCTACCGCTTTCAATTTCAAAAAGTTCTATCTTTAATGCGTTGTTCAAATTTGAGCCTTTCTGTTCTGGCGTTAAAGTTGCTATTAACATAAAATATTTTGTTGTTTATGCGTTTCGTTGTGCACTGTTAATTAGTGGTGGAACTTAACAATAGAACAATGCCATTCATTGGAAGATAAGCTCTTAAGCCGATTCCGACATTTAAAAAAAATCCTGTACCACTTTTCCTGAGAATCATAGCCACGGACAACCTTAGTTTAGGAAATAATTGAGTTCCAAACAAACATGCGAGAATCCTAACGCATCGACATACGGACGAGTTTAGAGAGAGCGTCGTCCGTGAAACCTGAAGTATTTTTGTTTGGAACTCAATTATTTCCCAAACTAAGGGTGTCCGCGGGTATGATTCTTGGGAAAAGTGGTTCAGTAGGGTCGGTAGAATATGTGGTTTCATTTAATGGTAGCAGTATATTTACCCCGGTATATTTTTTTAAATTCTGTAGCTGAGAAACGAACCGGTTGATTTTCAACAAAAAAAAAACAGCTTATTGTAACTTCTGATAGTGTCGCTGATAAGGATCAAATTCTATGAAGTAATGTCAAACAGAAAGCTAAAGGAAAAGGGATATTTGCAAGAAAATACGATTCAATTTCTCTTACATTCATTAAACTTTAACTAGTCAATTGTTCGAAATTATGCCTATTATACTTTCCAGTCATTGATGTATAATAAACATGGATTCACAATTCACCTCTCAAAAGCGTCCCCGCTAAATGAGCGCCAAAACTCGATTTTGGCACAACTGCACTCTCAGTATTGCTCGGACTCCCAAAGCGATACAATGCCGAAGTGCTCCATAAAAAGTGCAAAAATCACACTTATAAAGCCTTAAAAAAAGATGGGATTTCTTATTTTCGGTGTGTTAAAACTATACTTTTTAGTTTTCGTACGTATTTTTTGTGTGCAATCTACAAACATAATGTTATTTTATCTAAGCTCATATCGTAAAATCCTCATTACGTACTCAAAACTACCGGCATAATGAAAAATTCATAAAAAAATTAAATTATAGTATAGGTCTCCGAACAACGTAATGCTATAAAAAAACTTTTTCTGAGATTACAGTACATGTGATACTAACTAGGAAGGCAAAGGGAACTAAGCCCATACAGCCATGTCTGAGGTTTAATATCAAATACCAATGAGGTTTTTGTATAATGTTCTCCAATAAATACAAAACAGTAACGAGGTTGCAGTCAACTCTATTTTCGGCCAGGTATTGCCTATGGCTTACGGCGCGTTAGACTCGGTCTGTCAATGGATGAACTGTTTGTTGTGCTATAGTTTTCGTTTCTAGGAAATTTATTACTTTTTGAATTGATGCAATATGTAGCTGAATTTTTCTTTATATTATAGATTAAAGGCGGGTTTAATAAATCGGATAAGCAGTTTACAGGGGACGAGTCAAAATATAACACAATCCCTTTGAAATATTAAGATGGATAGACAAGACAACTGTCAGTTTACCTAATCATTGAACAACTCATGTGATCATACAAATAAAAATATCACGGCAACGATTTTTGTAGGGATAAAGATACTGAAACATTTTATTTTTGAACCCTTGCTTGGTTTTACTGTTTTTAACAGGAGGCGGTAAATTATTCCAACATTTCGTTGCCGCGTATTTAAAACTACGACGAAACGCCTCACTTTTAAAAATTTTGAGGGTAAGTTTCGTAAAAACAGGTCTTCTAACATTGTGATTATTACGTGCACTGGACCAATTCAACTTGTTAAACATATATTTTGGTGTTTTTGTTCTTACAACCTCAAAAAGTAAAGTTGCTAGGTGAAGATGTCTTCTACCGTTCATTTTTATATAGTAGATTGGCATCGTTAAGGTACGGTGTAACGTGAATTCGAGGAGGAACATTAAAACAATAACGGGCGCATGCGTTTTGCACACGTTGCACCAACTTTTCTGATCGCTTTAATAAACAAGGCCCATAGATAATATCACAGTAATTCAACTTTGACAGTACCAGTGACTCCACCAAGTTTTACTCTCATTTCTTTTTTATGTTTGTAGGTTTGTATATTTACTATCGGACGGATTCGAGCAAGAACTTCGTATGAGACTGTGTTTCTTGCTTTATTATTGTTCGGAGTTTCCAGTATTTCAGCATGACAGATATTAGTAGGTACCTCAACACAGATAGTTGAGAGGCTGCGAAAGTGGAAAAAAAAAATAATAATACGCCGGCTGAAACTTTTCTCACGGATAGTTGACATCATAGTGAGCTGAAAAAAAATCGTCAGCTGACGCACCCGTGGTGGGTGTATGTGAGAGGCTACGAAAGTGGTAAAAAAAAGTAATAATACGCCGGCTGAAACTTTTCTCACAGATAGTTGACATCATACTGAGCTGAAAAAAAATCGTCAGCTGACGCACCCGCGGTGGGTATGGATGTGAGAGGTTGCGAAATATTAGACATGTGAGATCTACGATCGATGTCAATATCAGCCGGATTACTATGACTTTTGTGTTTGCAACGGTACGTCTCCAGGTTTGTGATGCGTAGCCTCGCTCTTGCAGTTTCGGTGTGTCGGGGTTGCGCATATTACAGGGTACACTTTTAGCACCAAAGTTATGTGAAAGCACTTCTGATATTTCTCATGAGTTATGGAACTCGACTGGGTATGACGTACTGTAGCAACCAAAGTTGATACTTTTGGCTACAGTACCTACTCATATACTCAATTATTTATTTAACTACTGGCCCCGTCTAAATGTGAATTTCAACAAACTTAGCCAGGGGCGGGACCAAAATTTATTATTGTAATATCGACTTCGATCCTATGTCAGCTGTGTTTGCCTTCAAAATAGAATGTGTCTTTAATCCCTTGCGATGTTTTAAATTTGGAATACATTGCGCTTTTCAAGAAGTGGTACGGTCGACTATGCCAAATCTGTACGGATTCGATAACATTGTAACCTTATAGCTATAGCGACATAAGTGTCGTATTGTTTGGAGAGGAAACGATAATTTTACACTCTTTCTGTGGGCAAGCTTTCCTGTGGCTTTTCCTATATTTTTTAGAGAGCAGAGCGCTTCCCGGAAAGTTCCATTGAGGTAGGAAGCGGCAGAGCAGGCAGTTTAATAATAAATAAATAATACTTAAAATCTGAAGCGTAAAAGTGATGTAATGTCTTATGTAAGAACGTTGAATAATTATGATAAAACATAATAAAATATATACATATAATTTAGGAGTTTTGACTGGTACTGTCTTCCAGTTTTCTTGATGAAAGGATTTCTAAAAAGGCTCAAAGGGCTAAAAAATTGTTTACGATGCAGAGAAACAGGAATGGAGTTCTTTGATCTGGAAATATATTACATTTTAATTATTTTATTATTTTTTCCACCTCATTTGCATCTTGAAACTTGTTAACTCGGTTATTCCTACCTCTATGTTCTTCGCCATAGCAAAAAAACAATGTCATCAAGACATTAATTTTAGTTTGACAGGATTTTTTTCACATTTGGCAAATACACATCAGATAGGTTTTGACGGGTAAAAAAAATAGAAAATTAATGTGTCTACGGGGGCGGAACATAAAATAATCTAGGTGGGAGAAGGAGCTGATTTAAAGGAAATCAGGGTTTTTGAACGGGGAGTCAAGCGCGTGTCAGAGAGTGGAGTAGATCTCGAAGCGCGTACGGGTCGTCAAATCGCGGAATAAAACCTCAGAAGGATATTGGTCTCTACGTCGCGCGCGGATCTCCGAATCTATTAGAACCAAAGTCCAAGCGTACGAGTCGCGTAACGCGTTATACATCGAGAGTGCGGATTTGCAATAAGTAAAGCTTCGTTATTTAAATATATTGAAAGTGTTAACAGTGCGTCGGTGAAGTGCGTTCGTAATTGCGTAAAACTGAATTAGCTAATTTAAATTTTACCCGCAACGGTTTTCTCATGAAACTCAATAGAAACGAAATATGACTATTTCGCTAAAGAGGCGTTGCGAAAATAGCGGGTGTACAATATTTATAAATATCAAGTATCTACATCAGAAATTTATTTATGTAACACGTTTTATATTTATCCTTTATCCCTATAGCTATCTAGGTCCTGAAGGAGATTATATTATTATATTATTTTAGCTTTCCTTCGTCTGGCAGAGATACTTATATTTTGATCTAGTATAGTATACTAGATATATATATCATATCTAGATGGTCTGTGGAAAGTACGAGAGTTTTTAGGTCAAAGGAGCCAGCAGAAACATTTCTTTCCTTTTTCCCTATATTTAGGTTTTCTTCATACAGGTGTTTCTTTTTTTTACAGCTTTCCTTTTTTTTTTATAGGTAGATCAACGAGATCCAGGGCTGAAAATTTCCACATGACTGTTCTCAAACTTCTGTCTTTAGGTTTTATTTTAGAACCTTTTGTGAAAATGGAGTATTGTGTATCTAATATTATTTTAGGAACCAAAGGGTTTAGGAATGTTGGAGTTTTGCAGGCTAAGGCATTTAGGTGTGTGACCGGGCTAAGTGTGCAGTTAGCTATGGAGGGAAGCCTTACTCTTTTGTTTGTGTCTGGAACCATAGCTGGCGTAGTCGTACCAGGACCCCACTTGCTAGATCCTGCAAAGACCCTCCGTTCGCCAGTCAAGCTTAGTAAGTTAGAAAACTTAAAACTGACTTGGCCAGGTCTTTAGAAGAGATGTGTGAAAATTGGTGATGTTTTGAAAGGGTTTTTTAGTATGAATGAGTAAAATTCTAGGGACTTAGGGTTTAAATGGTAGTCTAGATTGGCGCTGGATTTTGTTTGGAAGCGTGTTATTCTGTGTAATACGTGGGAACGACTATTAAAGGTTGGCAGGGAGGTCGTCTTCTAAATCGTTAGGGCCCCCACTTCATTCTGGATTTGCAAGGAATCTCGAATTCCCTCAAATTTTAATTATAGCTGCAGCTACGCTACGAGTATCGACGACTCTTCAATATTTTCTATAAAACCATATACATATATCCCTAATATTATACCTAACACACGTATACAAAATAATTATATAACACATTATGTTTACACACTGAATTCATCTTCGGCTTACGTCAAATTTCATATTTGCGCGGGTGTATATCATCTTTGTATCAAAGCGTGTCAAATTAAAGTGTTATGCGGTGATACGGTATGTAATAATAATACAGTGTAATTGTTGGAGTCCTGGGAGTTGCTGAAACCTGTTGTTCCTGAAAGAGCGGTTTATCCAGCTAAGTCGCGTGAAATACTTCACGCTTACGATTTTTCACCTTTCGTTTGATAAATTCTGAACTTGTGTACCTGTGCCCATTTATTACGGCGTCCGGATCAAAATTATATTTCTCTGTTTATTTTAACCGTTATGAACACAATGTAGAGGTCCTACCAAAATATATACTAGATGATCACAAATTACTATGGCCATAATATTAAATAAATAAATATTTAAATATATAGATAAATATTTAAATAAATAAATAGATAAACAAATATATAAATAAATGACGAATAAGTACTTGCGCAGAGCCTTATTTTGTACTTTCATCTACATTCTCCATTGTGTCTACAGAGAGAAAAGTTTCTCTTTCACCAAGTACTACTATTTCTTACCACTAAAAGATTCGTGGTTTAGATTCATACTGATTTTGAAACGGATACTCACGATTTTATAGTCAGATTTCACCTGACTAGTTTCACTGTATTCGTACAGTTTCTTCGGAGGCAAACATGGTTACTATGGTTACATGGTTCTCTTCAGTGTCAAATGGGGAACCGCCGCGTAACCATGTTTGCCTCCGAAGAAACTGTACTAACATAGTGAAACTAGTCAGGCGAAATCTGACTATTAAAATAGTGAGTAGCCGTTTCAATATCAGTATACAACTATTTCATTGATTCTGTTATCAATCAATCAGAAATTTTGCGTGTGTCATATGACTATTTTATCACTATGGTGGTAGAGCTGATGCCGGGCTCGACTGTGGAGGTACCACCATCTTACTCGCAGATCCTCCCGAAGTTATTCGGGGGAGAGTAAGAGAACAGCTCTCAGGCAAAACCAGGCGGCCCACCATTGCCTGGGACCGATGGATGGCGGTATATCCATCCCTAATTGCCAGGCCTTAAAACAGACTGGTGACGGGCAGCGGCGTCACTGGTGCAAGGGTTTCGGCACCGCGCTCACCAACCCGCCTGTCCAGCGTGTGTGAGTATGGGCAATTCTTCCAGGGGGACCGCCAAGAGTGGCGTAATCCTGGAAGGCCTATGTCCAGCAGTGGACGAAACAGGCTGATGGATGGATGGATGGATCACTATAAATCAATCAGTCTTTGTTTTTTTAATCACAACACGTCTTTCAGCGTGAAATTAAGATTGATTTCGAATTATATTTCTCGCTCGATGACATACTTGACACGTAGTTTGATATCATCCGGTGCCTTCGATATTGAGAGTTGTTTTATATAAAATGCGAACTTTATTACCTGTGCTTTGTAAGTTTTTAATAACGGTTATTTTATTTAGTTTTTCAGACTGAATGTTTTTATGTAGTAAACATGGCTTTTCCATAATTTCATCACTCTTGGCGTCCTGGAAGAAATACCCATATTCACAGTCGCTAGGCAGGCGGGTCGGTGAGCGCGGAGCCGAAACCCTCGCACCATTGACGCGGCTGCCCGTCACCAGTTTGTTTCATAAAAGACCCTGCAATTGGGGATTGATATACAGCCATTAATCAGTCCCATGGTGTGCTACCTGGTTGTGCCTGTTTGAGAGCTGTCTTCTTACTTGCCCCCGAATAATTTTGGGGGGTTTGGGAGTAAGATAGTGGTACCTCCATAGTCCAGCCCAGCACCAGCTGTACCACCTTACAATGATGATGAATGATTATAATATTTCGTTACATTAGAAATTCGATGTTCTTTTTGCGCTTGTTTTTTGTCGCTTTAATATCACTATAGCATCTATCTTGTTATTTACTAATATTATTTACATTTTATTGTTTTAAAGAAGTCTTGGTGGGCGAGTGACCCAAATGTTAGTATTAAAACTTCTAGAACTAAGTTTTAAAAGAATTTGCTTTCAAAATGAAACAAATAACTTGAGCGAAACCAGGAAATCTCGTCTCAGGGCCTACTTTTTCTTAGTGCCTAACAGATTTTTGTTTTTAGTTTTTTCCACTACCAACATTTTAATTAAAAGTGTTCAGAACTTTGACGCGGATTTGCTAGAATGGAAAACTAAAATGGAACACTGGAACTTTAATATAACAACATGGAAAATTGGTACGGGAGAGTGGGAAAATTACGACATTTCAAGGTGGAAAAGAATTGTGCTTGATCTGAAATCGAGG
This sequence comes from Ypsolopha scabrella, assembly GCA_910592155.1. Taxonomy (NCBI): domain Eukaryota; kingdom Metazoa; phylum Arthropoda; class Insecta; order Lepidoptera; family Ypsolophidae; genus Ypsolopha; species Ypsolopha scabrella. The sequence goes on from OU342978.1 coordinate 6,124,923, forward strand.
TATGGTAATGTAAACAATTTTATTTCGGACTTCAACTATACCGACAAAGAGCATTTCAATGGTAAAGATATTTATACGGGGCCAAAGGATTTATATGATATAACAAATTTAGTGGAAAGAAATGATACTTCAAACCTTCCAGAAGATCTTGTAACATTTGTTGGAAATAAAACATATGGAAAAAGTTCTGACATGGACATTTGGAAACATAAGTATTTTAACTGTGATTTTAGTAGCAAAGTATGTGTTAGACAAGATTTGTGTAAAGTGTCTAATGTTATTGTTGTATGCTGGTTTATTTAGCCTACTACCTTTTGGTTATAACGTGACATGCGCTTGCAACCCTTTTCGACGAAGTACAAGAACACCACTAGAGGACACTGATAAACCTTTATAAATATTATACTTAGGGCTTTTTCTCTTTCCCCAACAAATGCTCGTTGATCTAATAACTTTAATATAAATGTACAGTACATCTCTCGGCAGTTTCCTTTCTCATCCAACAATTTTAGAATCTACGGTAAACAACATTTACAACCAGAATAATCGACATTCATATATTGGAGAACAAGGAAATCTAAATAATAGTAATGACTATAATTCGGTACTTGAAAAATAAGCAAAACCAACGAGTAAAACACATTAAAAACGGTCGCGTTATAAGTCACGGGGGTAACGGAAAAGCTTTGGAACCCGTTATATAGATCAAGAATAACAAACAACAGTCGTTTGTGTGAACGTCGATAACACAAAGCTGGCTGTAGGGGACGCTGCTGAGAAGTCATAATTTAGCCACAGATGAGCTAATCACAGCGCTGTTATTTAAATTTTGGTTCTCAAATGTGAAGTGGAGTTTATCAAATAAGTAAGTCGATCCGCAATGTATGGATTAACATCGGTGAATAGAAAGACTTCAACATCTCTCGCTTTCAAATTTATCGTGATTGGCTAGAAATGACATCACAAATATTTTTAACCAATCAATAAACATTTCAAATTGATAGCGATAGGTGCTAAAGTTAGACAATAAGGCTCCTGGCCGCCTTCTTTGTGACGTCATAGCTATCAGGCCCCAATGTCAGTAGGCAATAAGCCTTAGCTACAGACCATGCAAATTGTTATTGTGTGTATGTAGCATTGCCAGGTGGCCCAATTTGCGCTTCACGTCTCGATTTTCGGGGGTCCGGTCAAGCTTTATCTTCCACTTGTATATCATCACATCATATATTTCTTTCGTCACTCTACTCACATTCATCCTTTCTATAATATGTCCAAACCACCGAACCACTCCTTCTGCTTAACCATAGTTTAAATCAAGAAAATCAAAATCAAAATATTTATTTTTGCAAAATAGATACATAAAGTATACTTTCTACAAGTCAAAGTTAATTTTAACAATATAATATATCTTTAGAATATAAAAAAATATATAATAATACGGGAAATAAAATATACACCTGCATAAAATAGAGGAATCTAGGAACAAAAATATTATATATACATAATGCAATGAAGAAATAATATATAAGGTTGGGCTACTAAAATGTAATAAAGTTATACACCTGCATAAAATAGAGAAATATATAAATAAAAATATTATATATACATAATGCCTAACCATCCGCACTATTACGGGGTGGGTCACAGGCAGCTTTTTAAAAAAAACGATTTACTACCCCAAAAGAAAGTTTATTCCCGAAACTCAATTACAAAAATAAAACACAAGTGTCCGCTAGGAAGATCAAAACCGGTCTGACGACAAAGCCCAGATACAAGTGTGAGAAACAGCAATGTAACCTGATGACCGAACAGGTCATCAGTTTTATTTTATATAGTCAGCTGGGAAAATTGTATCATAACAACCCCCCGGATAGAATTGAACATCACGGAAAAGTGATGGGAAATTCAACGATTTGATCTTTCCAGTCGGCTAACAAAAAATAGCTTAGAATTACTCTATAATAATATTGCGCCTCACTGGCGTTGGCTGTGCCTTAACTCTAATGTCCTCGTCCTGGCTCGAGGACTCTGTATCTAGGTTTCCTAATGAAACATCCTGCACGGGACATAAACTTGAATGTTTAGATTTTCTGTTTTTACACTGGTTATAGATTTGAACACAATGATTAGGGTTTCTAAGACAAAAAAGCTTTCTTATTCTAATGCACATGTATAATAAAACTAAACCAATAAGAACATAAATGGCAGAAAGATAGTGAGTGCTGTACTTTACTAAATGTGAAGGATTTTCCAATTTGTTTAGTTCCTTTTCTAAGTCATTCAGCTGAATACTTGCATGAAGTAATGAATTTAAATTATTTACGTTACTTAACTTCACAAAAGGAAGATTAGCAAGGGTTTTATTTATTTTAGTCTTTTCACAGCAGTCATCATCAATCAGAGTAAAATTTGAAATATACAGACTAATATCTGTGGTAATAGATTCACTGTAACTGAATTGCAAAGTTTTAAAGAAAGCCTTACAATTTTTGGGAATACTTAAAATTCCTGTTCCAAACAATATTTCATCATTATTATTGGGTTCAGATTCGCAGGTAATATGACATTTACCCGGTTCTGAGTGAACAAAAATCCACCTATTATTATTTAACTTGTGAAAAATATCAATAGAGCCGTGTAAAAGTTTCGTTTCACAACTTCTAGGTAATGTTGTTATCACTTCACTGATTAAAACTGTCTCGCAAGTAGAGTTAGCGATTGTCGAGAATACGCTTTCCAACACGCACACAAAACACTTCTTGCCTATCGACTTACAATTATCAAGATTATCGAATAGAGAGTAAAACATTCTATCATTAGTTATAGCGATATAAGACTTACTCGGTGCAACCAGTGCAAAGGTATCGGGTTTCGAGACATCGTAGGGAACTGGAAGTGGAATAACATGGAAGAGATTGTATGTTTGAGGAAGGACGAGCGGTATCCTTAAAACTAATATTATTTTATTATAATTATAGAAACAGACTAAACTAGATATATCTATGATTTCATGTATATTTTGAAGAGATAAAGTTACTGGTAGTTCGCAGTGTTTAGGTAAGTTATTCTTATTTTGATCCAACTCTGTGAATAACTTATATGGACTTAGTACAGTTGGATGCAATACATTATTTTTGCTGAACAATATTGCATTATTTAAATCATCAATATCAAAAGATAGGGATATAATGATACTTTCTAAGGAGTTAAGAAGTAAACTAAGTTTCGATTTAATTTCTAATTTATCATTTGAATTGCCTATTTCTTGAAGGGACTTCTCAATAATTTGAAGGTTAATATTTAAACGGTTTTCATTTTCATTCACCTTGGACATAGAATTATTGAAAGTAGATATAGTTGACTTAATGACGTGTATGTTATCTTTCATAAGATGTGCAAACTTATTTTCGTCCGACTGTACCTGATGAATAGCATTAGTGTACATGTCTGCGTCATCTGAATCTAAAGTTCCGAACAATGTTTTTAATAATGAGCCTCCTGCATTGATAAGGCCTCGCTTCGAGCGGTTTGCTTGTTGAGTTGAAATAAGGTATGAAATCGAGGAGAATTTTTTCACATTGTTTACATGTTGGCTTTTCAGTGAGTTTATACTATTGCTGCAGTCAACTTGAACTTTTGAAGAAATAATGTTATTACATAACGTAGATAGCTGTTCAAATGTGGACTCAACTTTATTCAGATGCGGTTGGATATGAGTAATGTCGAGATATGTGACTACATTCCATTGATCATTTGTAAATTTAAGATTCTGCAGTTCATCGAAGTAAAGGCCGGGGCTTCCTTGAATTTGCGTTACGAAGCGGCCTTGACACAGCGCTATAGCTGTCCTGAAATATAATTAAAATTCATAGTTTTAGGTTGTGGAATTAGCAAACTTTAATTCATCAAAGTGATGACGAACGTACTTCCTATTTATCAGTAAAGTTGCGGAGTGATTGCCGTTAAGCTTTACAATTCTAAAAGGGCCTTTCCAGACTGGAGACAAGGCTTTATTTTGCTTGTGATGGCATCGGAGGTAAACCATATCGTTTATTTTGTAAGCGATAGGTTTAGTATGGGAGTCATAATATTTTTTTGACTTTTCTTTAGAGGTTTCGATATTTTCACGAGCCCTTTGGCGACTATAATATAGTCTATGATTGAGAGCTCGTATGTAATCGGAATAAGAGTTATTTTCCAAAGAATCGATGCTTTGTGGAATATAGGGCTTGTACCCGAAAAGAAGTTCATGAGGAGAGAATCCAGTTGTAGAATGAACGTTTGAATTATATGCTATCATGGCAGTATTTAGATAGAGATCCCAAGTTTGATTATTTTCGTCAACATAAGACCTGAGGTACTCTTTCAGAGTAGAGTGGCTTCTTTCAAGGGCGCCGCATGTTTGGGGATGATGCGGGGACGCGAAAATATGTTTGATCCCGAAAAGACGTTCAAGCTGCATAAAGAGATCAGAACAGAAATTTGTGCCACAGTCGGTAACTATCATTTTGGGAATTCCTACATGGGAAATAAAGTGAACGAGACGTTTGGCTGTTTCTTCAGCCGAGCAACTGACCATAGGATAGGCTTGTGAGTATTTGGTTAAATCATCCTGCAGAGTGAGAATGAATTTATAATTATGTTCCAAGGTCTCGGGCAGAGGACCGACAAGGTCAAGAAAAAGTTTTTCATTCGGCCTAGTGGCAGTGGAGGTAATAATCATAGGGGCTCGGTTTGTTTGTCTTAAGGGTTTGTTGACTTGGCAAGATTTGCAATTTTTGACATAGTCTTCGATGTCTTGACGCATATTTTTCCACCAATACATCGATTTAATTCTTTCAAACATTCGAGTAATTCCGGGGTGACCTGCGGAGGGTGAGTCATGATTTTCTTTTAGAATGCGTTTGACCTCCTCAGGTGTAGGGTATAGGATATTGTTTCGGTAAATGTTTATTTTTATACCGGTACCATGAAATAGGAATGCGAGCATATTATAAAGCTTCGTATATGAGACTTTATTGAAAGGGTCTTTAAAGTCTGAAATTGCAAACTCCTTTTCTTCTTGAAACCAAACGACTATCATATCTCTATAATTACGAAGCATGTTAAAAATATCCTTGTAAGTATATTCATCATAGTGATGTACTCGTAAGAAAAGGTGAGTAAATAGATGCTTTTCATTGGATGTATTATAGCTATTGAGGAGTTCACGTTCAACGTGTCGAATATCAGGGTCACCTTTTGATATTTGTAATATTTCTGAACAATATGGGATCGACTCGTCTAAATCTATTGAAGTAGGATATACAATTAATTTACACTTAGCCTTGAGCAGCGATTCGTTATTTTCCTTGATAACAGTGTCGTAAGAAACAGTGGATTGACGACTGACTTGTAAGTATTTTTCGTACGTTTCTAGATTTGAAGGACTAGTAGTTTGATCGATCGGTAGGATCGGGTTACGTGATAACGCGTCTGCGTTGCAATTTATTCGGCCCTTTTTATATTCAGGCGTATAATCGAAGTCGGCGAGCTTAAGGCGCCAACGCACTAGTTTTGAACTATGGTCAGTACCGCTGCCTGTAAGAATCCATAATAATGGTTTGTGGTCCGTTATGATTTTGAAATGGTAACCGAATAAATAGGGTCTAAAGACTTTAGTACCGAAGACAACTGCGAGGAATTCCTTTTCCGTTACAGAATAATTGCCTTCAGCCTTATTCAGTGTCCTTGAAGCATACGCGATAGGAAGGTCCTTTCCAACTTCACCTTGACTAAGAATCGCTGAAATTGCGTGAGATGATGCATCCGTAGTAAGAATAAAAGGTTTTGAAAAATCTGGATACTGGAGAATAGGTGCGGTAGTTATTTTCTCTTTAAGTGTATCGAAAGCTTTCTGTTGCGAGGACGACCACTCGAATTTTGCATCCTTTTTTAAAAGACTTGTTAGGGGTTTAGAAATATGAGAGAAGTGGTCGATAAAGCGTCGATAATAACCTACAAGCCCGAGAAATGATTTTATGTCTTTCGGAGACTTGGGAATCGGGAATTTAGTGACACAATGCACTTTTTTAGGATCAGGTTTCACACCGTGTTCAGAAATGATGTGTCCGAGATATTGGACTTCTTTACGAAGAAACTCGCTCTTATCTGGCTGTAGCTTAAGGTTATGTTCGCGTAACTTCATAAATACCAATTTTAGTTTAGAAATATGATCTTCAAGGTTATGGCCAAAAATTACTACGTCATCCATGTATGTGAAACAGTGTATTCCTTGAAGTCCTGTAAGGACGATATTCATCAACCTTTGGAAGGTAGAAGGGGCATTTTTTAACCCGAAGGGCATTCTCGTGAATTCATAGTGTCCTGCTAAAGTACCAGGTACACTGAAGGCTGTTTTTGGAGCATCTTCATCTGACATATTAATTTGGTGAAAAGAGGACGCTAAATCCAGCGTTGTGAAATATTTGCTGTGACCTAACTGATCTAGGATATCCGTAATGTTAGGAATCGGGTAGGCGTCACCTACAGTTATCTCATTTAATTTTCTGTAATCAATTACGACGCGCCATTTCTTTTTACCAGATGCATCTTGTTTTTTCGGGACGACCCAAATTGGGGCAGACCAAGGTGACATAGAAGGACGAATTATTTTTTGATCCAACATGGATTTGATTTGTTTGGCCACTTCTTCTTTATGAAATTCGGGAAAACGATACGTTTTTGCATGAATGGGATTTTGTGAAGTAGTCTTGATTTCATGTTGAATAGTTTTAGTAGTAGTAAGATGATCTCCTTCGAGATAAAAGATATCAGTGAACTCAGAGCAAAGATTTCGTAACATGATTTCTTCTTCTTGATTAAGATGTCCGCATCTGAGCTGATTTTGAATATTATTTTCGCGGTTTGAGTCAGAGGTCGTAAAATAAGAGACTTCAGTTTGTGAGTTGGTGACGTCAATATTTTCTAGGATATAAGAGACTGGCTCTAGGGTCAGCGTGATTTCGTCTAACTTGACTTCTTGGTGAGAGGCATTTAGTACCGAAATGGTAACCTTTTTATTAGGTTGAACACGAACGAGGCATTTTGAAAAGTAAACATTGGGATACTTTCTGAGATTAGTATTAAGAATCAACCCTTCTTTTAATTCAGGATTTGTAACACTACATTCAATAAACATTTCACTTCTTGGAGGGATAACGTTTATCAACTCAGAATTTTTCATGTCAAAATACCGCTTAGGGTCATCTAATATGATTAACCGTGATTTTGAATATTGGATGGATACTCTATAGGCATCAAAGAAGTCATTTCCTACTATACCATCGTAGTCTAAATTTACGTTATCTACTACATGAAAATAGTAAGGAAAACTATTTTCGTTATTTAATTTCAAGTAGAGGAAAAACTTTCCTAGGGTTTCTGAATAAGAGCCTACGTCATTAATGCCTTTAAATTTGACAATATGATTTTCAAGTACCGGTAATTTGGATAAAGAAGATTTTTTTACAAGGCAGATAGAGCTACCGGTGTCAATTAGCAATCGAATGGGTTTATCTGTGTGAGAAGTTTCAACCTCGATATAAGGAAGCTTAGGGCTACGAGATGGTAAGACGTCAAAAATATAACCTTCCGACTCGTATTTGAAATTGTCAAGAATTTCATTAAATAAAGATTCAGTGTTATTCGGCCCATTATGGCCTTGATCTTGATACAGAGTAGAATTAGTAATTTCAGGGCTACAACCTGGAATAAGAGACAGAGACGATTTAGGAGTTTCAGGTTGGCCCGAGCAACGATTCAGTGATTTAGAAGAGCCCCCCAAATTAAGATTCAGTGACGATTTAGAAGTTTTGGGTTGACCTTCTGATTTAGGATTCAGTGAAGATTTAGTAGATCCAGAATAACAACCCTGTTTACGATACAGTGACGATTTAGTAGCGGGTTGTTTACCTGAAAAAATATTAGTGCCTAAAGCATCAGGTTGTCGTTGGCACGACGGCGACACCTGATCCTCTAGTTTAAATCCTCATCCGTGTTTGATTCGTGTAAATTGTAATGTTCACACGGTAAGTCTTCAATTTCGCCAAGTCCATCATTTATTTCAACATGTTTATTTTGTTCAACAGTTTGATTTTTATTTTTATGACTGTTGTTATATTGCCTTTTTCGGCACTGTGAGATATGGTGTCCCTTATTTTTACAATACGAACATATTGGAGTTTTTGATGATGGTTTTGACGAATATTGTTCGCTTGATTTCGGCGAGGAATGTTCAGGCATTTTTTTAGATGATAAGCTGCCTGAAGAATTTGAAGGCTGAGAAAAGTATTTTTTATTTTGAAAGTTCTGAGAGTACAAGTTTTGGATCTTTTCTTCTTGCAATGCTATATTTACGGCAGCATTCAAATTTTTCGGCTCTCTGCATCTGACAATTGTGCTTAAGCGGGGATTAAGTCCTAGAGTGAAAGTGAAGAGTGCTAAGTCTTCCGTCATGGCAATACGACCAGCCAGTTCTTTTTTTAAACTTTCAGAATTATGAATTTCAGTCTGAAGGCTTGTTAAACATGTTTCGATTCTCAAAGCAAATTGGGATACTGATTCATTACTTTGTTGTTTACAATTTTGCAAATCCAAAAGGAGGTGATTATAATGCTTGGTTTCTCCAAAATTTTGTTTCAAGAATGACTTAAGGTCATTGAAAGTGTCAAAGACTTTATTAGAGCATGCTATTTGAGCTTTGCCCTCCAACTTTGAAATTATAAATTTCAACAAAAGCGTCTTTTGATTTTCGGCCGCAAGATTTAGGGCATTTTGACAATTTGTCAAAAATGCTGGCAGCGTTTCCCTTTCTCCTTTGTAAGAATTTATAAAATTGCACAAAACTTGTATAGGGAAAGCTTCAGTAGTCAAGGTCGGAAGGGTTAGTGTTAGCTTTTGTTTGTCACTAGTAGTAGGAATTGGAGATGTCATCTTGGAAATAGAAGGGTTGTCTCTAACCTTTACAAATAGAATGTTTTACTCACAAGGCCGCAAAAAAGGGAGTCAGAAGAACCTTCATCAGCAACTGGGATGCGACGGCTTAGAAAGCAAACGTTTGCTTGCACGTAGAAGTCGAGCAGCTTCGACGGTTTTGTTGCAGCAGCGATTTGCCACACCAGTGACAAGGGTAAAGGCGAGGAGAGTTGACCCGATGAAGTTTGTGATAGGCAATCAGCAATAGTGAGATTCTTGACGAGTGGCCTGCCTACACAGACCGCAGCAGTAACCTCGAAGTTGAGGGGAGATGCAGAGACGATTTTGGAGTGATTCGGCGATGACTCAGGAGGACTCGAGGGAAGATTCAGTGGAGAGTTCAAAGATTCAGCGGTAGTTTTTCACACTTTAGTTACACACTTTAGATACACACGCACACATGTAGAGTTTTACGAGGTTGTTTTGACCACGGAGACACGATTTTATAAGTATTTTGGCACTTGCAAACACGAAATGTGGGATGCTGGCACGTTTTGATTTACAGAAAGTTTTCATCCAGCGATCCCACTTCTGACACCACTATTACGGGGTGGGTCACAGGCAGCTTTTTAAAAAAAACGATTTACTACCCCAAAAGAAAGTTTATTCCCGAAACTCAATTACAAAAATAAAACACAAGTGTCCGCTAGGAAGATCAAAACCGGTCTGACGACAAAGCCCAGATACAAGTGTGAGAAACAGCAATGTAACCTGATGACCGAACAGGTCATCAGTTTTATTTTATATAGTCAGCTGGGAAAATTGTATCATAACAGCACCATTCGATTAGTATTGCTAAGAAGAAGGGCAAGAAACTTAGCAAACATTCCTTTTTTCAAAATAAAACATATGATACATACCTACTCAAGTAAAGGCATAAAAAATATAAGACTGCAGGAATTATGTCACGAGAAAAAAATTTATCTTAGTCAACCCGTCTCATATATTGTCTATTACCTTTATCAATGTAAGTTTACATATTAAATAATTGTAAGCCTTTAGAGGAATCATACAGTATTAAAATGTGGTAATTATGAATTACAATTCTGAATAAGATTATTATTATTTATTACACCATGCTTCATTATCGTCCAAATAATCATTGATTTTATAATAAGCTTTCTTAAGTAGTCCCTGCTTAATAGTTTAAACTTATTTTCAGGCAAACTAAGGACCTCCTCTGGAGCTTATTGTAAAATCTTAAACCATGTCCTACAAAAGAGGTACCTTTGGCAAGTCTTAATTTTGGAAAAGCTAGTTTATGTTTATTTCTGGTTTCAACAGAGTGGTGCACACCAAGCCTCGGGAAATTATCATTTTTTCTGACATAATGTTTAGAATTAAGTTTTCCAAAATTTTTAATTTAGGTCTGTATTTTACTAAAAGAATTAGAAATGTAAAAATATATGGTTAAATTTTTCGTCACTTTTCTTAACTTATTAATACCCTCCTTCAAAAAAGTACACTCCCATATGTGGGTCCAAATGATTATTCTTTTCAATTAACCGATGCGTCAAAGGACCCCACTCGGTGAAACCGATAACTTGACAGATTATTTAATATCATCTGGTGCCTTTGATATTGAGGAATGTTTCATAAAATGTCAACTTTGTCATCCGTGAGGCTAACAAGTATGTCGATTGTTGAACATTTCTCCTTTTATAACTATTTCTTTTTAATTTAAAACTGCACAAAGTTGACTAATCAAGTAGAATTATCTATGGCATGTGTCTTATTTTATGACTATTTTGTGCGTGTAAATCAATTAGTTATTGTTTTTAGGGTGAAAAACGAAAGGGTTCACTTTGTCTTTGTTGTCCGTCTGTCAAGTCAAGGCTCTTTTCCGTGAGAGATATCAAGTTGCAACTAATATATACAGAAATCTACGGCCATAATGCTATTATAAAATCAAGATTCTAACTTAAGGCGAAAAAAGTTTTTGATCTTTATGAGGCACTTTCAGTTGATTCCATCCATCCATCCATCCATCCATCAGCCTGTTTCGTCCACTGCTGGACATAGGCCTTTGCAGGATTTCACCACTCTTGGCGGTCCTCCTGGAAGAAATACCCTGGGCAGCCTGTTTTCAGCACCGCGCTCACCAACCCGCCTGCACGCTGGGCAGGCGGGTTGGTGAGCGCGGTGCTGAAACCCTTGCACCAGTGACGCCGCTGCCCGTCACCAGTCTGTTTTATGTAAGGCCCGGCAATTGGGGATGGATATACCATACCGCCATCCATCAGCCCCAGGCAATGGTGGGCCGCCTGGTTTTGCCTGAGAGCTGTTCGTTCTCTTACTCTCCCCCGAATAACTTCGGGAGGATTTGCGAGTAAGATGGTGGTACCCCCACAGTCGAGCCCGGCATCAGCTCTACCACCTAGAACTTTCAGTAGACTATGAAACTTAAATGCCGTTCACTTACAGGCTCACATATGGAGAAAAAAAACAGAAAATTACCTATATTTTGTTAATCAAGAAATTGTAACTTAATTAGACCCTTTAGATACATAGAGTTTAATGGATCGAAGTGTCAAGTTTAGTTGGTCAGTATAACTGCACGTGAAATAAGTGTTTCAAACGGCATGTACGGAACCCTCAGGGCGCGAGTGTTATTCGCACTTGACCGATTTTTTTCATTAAAAGACGTTTTTCAGTGTGAAATTGGGATTATTTCGAATTAAATAAAATATGATAATTTTCCGATGCATCAAGAAAAGGACGTTGAGGACGACATTAACTTGACAGATAGTTTAATATGATCTGGTGTCGTCGATATTGAGGATTATTCCTTAAAAAATGTCAACTTTGTTACTCGTACTTTGTAAGTTTTTAACACCGGTTACTTTATTTCGTTTTTCGGAGAGAATAAAAGTTTTTTTTTTTATTTGTTTCTATAGTCAATCACATTTGTAAGAAGAATTCCTTCAATTTCATCATTATCAATCACCCATCAAAATGTCTAAATATGCGGTATACCTATGATTATATATAATATAACAGGTAAGATGGGTCCGAGGAATGATCTAGCCTGCAGACTATCCTTTTCGGGATAACGATACAGGTTAAACTAAGTATAATAATTATAAGTAATAGTAAGTATAGGTAATTATACAACGTGAAATTTAAGGGCTTGTATTGGGTCTTTCAACGGTTTTTGTTTTAATGTGCTGAGTCAACTACTTATCTGATTAATGTAAAACTTGAACACGTGTTTTTTCAGACCTTTGTCTTTCCGTTGTCAGGTCGGTTACATAATTGGACACATTTCGCTCGATATATTTTATTTTTGAAAATGATGCCTTTTTAAGTTATTATTTCGTTTTGTGTCTAAACGGCTTGAGTTTTGTGTCTGAAATTACTGCTATAACAAGAAAACACGGTTTATTTTCCGTTATCAGGTGAAAAAAACTCCTACATCAAATACTTTTTCGTAAAATCCAGAAAAACCTCTAAAATTCACTGATTTTGCGTGTTTACAGCGCGCGAAGCGAGCATTCTAATGTAGACTTTCTGACAACATACTGAAGCTCAAAGTCGCTCAGTAAGATAATCGTGCTACAGGGGTAAGGCCTTACGTAGGGGTAAGTCATTTTGTTAAAAAATAGCAGCTGTTTCATACATATTGATCGAGTAGGTATTTAACTTTTCTATGGAACAGCTGATATTTTTTTCGCGATATCAGGTTTGGCCCCATAGTAAAAGTTGTTCATATGGACGAGTACTATCACCAGTTTTCGTTACCAAAATGACTTAAATTTCACGCGGTATTCTTAAATTAGTGAGTTTATTTGAATAATTTGTTCAGAAAATAGTAGAATATGTTGTTACAGCCTGGCAGCACTGAAAGATAAGGAATAAATACGATTTAAAAATATGTTAAACAGTCTTTTCAATTTTCATTATAGTATATTGAAAAATATTGGCTGGTGTGTACGACATACGCAGTACGCACATTGAAAAAGATACATTTAAAAAAGGGCCAACCAGAACATTTTATTTTACTGTTAAACTGTTTAAATTATGTCATACAAATACCTTAAATTTGAATAAAAATAAATCTAGTTAACAAAAATTGCTTTACAAATAAAACAAATAACTTAAGGTTAAACCAAGAAATCTTGTTATCTGGCAGACAATGTCTGCATTTTAATCGTTTAACCCATGGCGGGCCTATTTCACTCAGGCTATAAGAACTTCGGGGCGGTAGGTTAAGAAGGGATATAGTTACGCGATAGAAAGAGAGGCGCCTCATAGGTGAATAAAATTTTAACAATGTAGCGTTGTGCGAGCTGAATTGGACCAGCAAGGATAGCTTTTATTTATGTGTCTTTGAAGAGTGAATCTTCTGTACAGGACTATTATTTATTCTGTGCCCATCGGCTGCGTTCATAAAAAATATACCAATCGAATCAATTGTTTCTATCCTTGACAGACGAGCGAATAGGCGTCTTTTTTTCTCAGTGCTAACGGATTTTTCTTTTCAGTTCTTTGCAGTTGCAACATTTTAATTAAAAGTATTGTCATTGACAACTCTGGCAGTGATTGGCAAGCATGGAAATCTGAATTGGAAACCCTAAACTTTAATATAAAAACATGGGGCGGTACTCACGAACGGGAAAATGATATTTCGAGGTGGAAAAACTTTGTACTCGAACTGCAATCGAGGTATGGCACTTTGAAGAATTTCATTTCGGAATTCAACTATACTGGAGAAACAGAATTCAATTTTAATGATATCTACTCGGGCCCTAAGGATTTATATGACATAAAATATTTACTGGATAAAAATAATGCTTCAAACATACCAAAAGATCTTGTTAAATTTGTTGGAAAAAATAAAAATGAAACAAGGAGTACAGGCGGAGTGAGGACCAAGTACTTTAACTGTGATTTTAATGGCAAAGTGTGTGTTAAACAGGATTTGTGTAAAGTATCTTATGTTATCTTTATATGCTGGTTTATTTAACGTACTAGCATCAACTAATAGCGTTGCATGCGCTCAGAATCCTTGCAATGAAGCGGAAGGACACCACTAGATGGGGCAGTTAACACATATGTATATGAAAAAATGTAACTGAGGCCCTTTCTTTCTAGCTTCAATATAAATTAACCGTACATCTGTCGGCAGTTTCCGTTCTCGTCCAAAAATGTGAAAGACATAAAACTAGAATCTACCGTAAACACACTTGAAAATACAATTCATACTTAATAATAATAAAACTACATTTTACAACTACAAGTAGTTGGAAACCAAGGAATACCAAATTAGGGAACAAGTACTAATAACAACAGTTCGTCAGTTGGAAATCAAGTGAAACCATGATAATCAATAGTCTTTATAATCGTATAAACTAACCTTACATCGAAGACCAAAGTTAATAGGGGCCAACCCAGTAAAAATTTTATACATAGGCTAAAACGTGATTGTGGCGTCAACAGGTTATTTTATTTACATTTTTTTATTTCTTTGAAATTGTTATAAAATGTTGAAGCATACTTTATTGTCGGATTTGAATATAATAATATAAACGTTTGCAAAAGTGATTCGTCTTTTTTGGGGTTTTTGGGTGGATCCAGGATTTTTTTTGGGTGGGGCACAAAGGCCAAATGGGTATAGATATAGAGTGTCCCGCATAGTATTGGACTACATCTTTTAGTCCTACCGTTAGGCCAAAAAATGCTGCAAATGTATTTGCATTAAAGCAGTAGTGTTAATCTCCAACGTGTTAACGATGTTAACCTCAAAAGTAAAAAAACGGAACCCTTATAGGATCACTTTGTTGTCTGTCTGTCTGTCTGTCCGTCCGTCCGTCCGTCCGTCCGTCCGTCCGTCCGTCCGTCCGTCCGTCCGTCTGTCTGTCTGTCTGTCTGTCTGTCTGTCTGTCTGTCTGTCAAGACCCTTTATATGCGAAGCAAATAAGCTCATATTTTACAAAAGAGTGGCATTAAGTCACTGCTCGAACTTAAAAGTTTTTAAATGTGATAGGTGACTAATAAATTACCTCTATGGTAACTTACAATAGAACCATCCCTTAGGCAAGGGATGGAAAGGGGTAAATGCTATTATTGTTTATAACTTCGAGGGAAAATTATCTGCAGACGGTACAATTTGACATACGAATAAGAGTACCCTAGTCTACGTTTGCCAAAAGTGCAGTTTGGGATACGAATTACGGAACTACTATTTTTATATAAATGTCAAAAAAATGACAAAATGTCAATTTTTTTGTTGTCATCAAGTAGCCCTTGCCGAGCCGGTAGCTCTAGCTCTAACCGTTCCCGAGATATAGCCATGGTAAGGGACCCAAAAGGTACCCAATTTTTTTTTGCATATTCGGGTAGATCTTGTCGAGACCTTTTAAAAAAACCCCAGGAACAGAAAACGAAACGTTTGACGTTAAATATTAGAAACACATCTTATGCATACAAAATGTAAATTTATAAACCATTGTTTTCTAATTTAACCGTTAATGATTTTTTTCTACCTGCACCTATTAAAAAAAAACAAATACAAAAAACTAAAATATGGGCTTTTTTTTTTAATATATTTTTTTAAAGTTTTCTTAAGAAAAAAAGTTTATTCAAAATATCTCAGACATGGTTCACTTTTGCATAAGGCATTATATAGTCGAATCAACTGCAATTGTTCTCTTCTACAACTTCTCCAAAGGATTGCATCTAATTACCAATCAGCCTGTATAATGAATAACAAATGATTATCTTATAATGGTAATAATCACGATTCTTTTATTTCTCATATTTGTGTTGCGTATGACAGCGTAAGTACCCAACGTAAGGCGTTGCACTACTGTAGGGAGGAATATTGTGTTACCTAGTGTGACAAAGCTCAAGTCAAACCGGATTTCTGTATAAGTTCTTCAACTCACGTTTATAGATACAGCCTATGTAATGTAATAAATTAATTTACTCAACTTTGGCCAAAGTTAACCAAAGGACATACCATACCTATTTCTTTAAACAAAACACCTGCCTTTGAGAGCCACTAGTAGAACACCATTTTTATTCATGATCGATACCTACTCTCTTGTTATTCTCTATTCCTTCAGCTACCTGATTTATTAATATAATCTACCTATTTGTATACTGACACAATAAGTGTAATAAATTATTTAACTTTTTCACGAACTATGTCAACAGTGTCATTGCCACTTAATAAAATTTCTTAGCAAATGATGCAATACACTTCAAAATCCATTGTAGATGCCCACCTAACGCACCGCTCGTAAAATATGCGCTCGGCCGCCCGGTACTCCCCGCGCGCCCTTACCTCGCCCCTGCGTCGCCACGGGCATTCCGCGCCCGTAGGTAACTGAAGATTTTGAACTTCCATTAACAAAAATGTTTTTTTATATGTGGCGAATGAAGTAAACTCAGAATCAAAGTTATAATTAAATTCGCACAATTGCGGGAGTTTCCCCCGAAGTAGTATTCTCAAATATATATTTTGACTATGATCCGTATTTTGCCGTGCTGTGCGAAATTATCAGAATGTTTATAATGTATATAGTATTCACATGTTACTTCGCACCGATTGTAGAAGTTTCCCTGGAGTGGCAAAACAAAAAAAACGAATATATCTCTACTCCTTACTTTACAGGTCTCAATATTAAAACCCATAATGCATTTAAGACTAGTTTATATCCTACTGAAGCGTGTATCAAATATTTATTTTACATACCAACATTACGTTATTTTGAAAATTATACCTAATGTTTAAAGTACTTCCGCAATGTACTAGAGATAATCACTCCGTGCGAACTTTTCTAGTCATGTCATCTAACTATTCCAAAAGATATTAGAATTACGGGACTTAACTCCACTCTTAAACGTAATTCACCTCGCCTATTATCTCGGGAACGCGTGGAGGTACAGAGTTAAAATTAAAACCATATACTCAAGCTTATAGTCCCTTGAAGATGTGAAAAAATCAAACTGCCAAGTTAACGTAAAAAAAGATACGGCCGTTTATGCCGCAAAAAACGATTTCGACTCTCTCAAGGGCATCAAAATTTATAGGGTGTTTCCCGGCGACCTAGTACTGTGAAATCTGGCAAGTGATACTATCTAATACTACATGTACAGGAAAAAATCTTAAAACTATACATTTGTAATTAAATCATAAATAAATCATCGAGGTTAAGCCTCGGCATGCGTGGTCATAATTGTACGGGTAACCAAATCTTTTTGTAGATTTTTTTTAACTTTTTCTAATTTGTACGGAACCCTCGGTAGGCGAGTCCAACTCGCACTTGTCCGGTTTTTTTCCTTAAGGATTTCGCTTCATTTACAAATATTTAGTCCTCGACCAAGATCAGTTAGTAAAGTGTAGATTAGATAAACTTGAGTCGGAAATATGAAGATTTTTTATTGATTTTAGTACTATTTCCGCCAGGCTACGACACGCTAGCATCTTAAAATATAAAGTAACCCATTTCGACAGGGTTATGCCCGAATTCCTCCAATCCATTATTTCGAAGAGATAAAAATGGCATACATCAGATCCCGATGTCCTCCATGGGGCTTGTCGACGATGCTGGCCATCATTTTGTAAATAGATTCTTTATGTATGAATTAGACATCTAAGCAAATTCAAATTTACTTCACTCATCGTTTGGCATCTTTCTTGGCTAGTTAAGTTTTTAACATAAAATTCTAAATAAATATCTTTAAACAACTCAAAAGCCTGCCTTATCAATTTGTCGGCGACATCGTGGTCCTTTCACAGCCGTGAAATATATTTACAGTCCATTTCTTTATTTTTTAAATTTCGGAGGAACCCGTGTTGCAGACGGGTAAAAACCTTGCCAACTGAAATGGCAAGGAGGGGGCAGGACCTGGGAGTACCAGGAGTGTTATTTCATCTAGATCATCCACGAGATCAGTCTCGTCGACGGGGACCGCTAGAATCAAGGCTGTCAAGGCCAGACATACTCGATATCTGGCAGATCTTGAGCATCGAGCCATCCAGGCAGAGCGTGAGGCAGCAGAAGCTGCCTTTGAAGCCGAGATAGCCTTGATTGAGGCGGAAAATGAAAATGAAGAATTCATTACTGTTGATTGTACTGGAGCTCGGACTCCAAGTCCTACCGTCGACGATCGAGTGGCCTCGTGGATGAAAGAAACACCGATACCGAATTTTCAGGTTCAGACAAAGGAAGCTGTTGGAAAACAACTTAACAATCCTCAGGAGTTGCAGAACGCCACACAAACGGAGACCGTGATGCGGAGATCAGGGCAGATACCCGAGAAACTTAACTGCGGACCTTCTGACATGCGAAGTGCTGAACAGCACAACCTTTTGGATATTGTGGGGAGTGCGACCCAGGATCAGTCACCTGGTAACGGTAACGGAGGTCAGACGGTGAGTGCCTTTGACTTTTCCCGCCTTGTACAAGGCGTTATCGATCTAGCTAAAAAACCTACAAGAGGTAAGCCTATCGAATTGACATCTTTTAGCGGAAGTATCTCAGAGTGGTTACTATTCAAGAGAAATTATGAATGTTCAAAAAGTTACTACACGCCCGTGGAGAATATGAACAGACTACTCAATGCGCTAAAAGGAGAGGCTAGAGAGACTGTCTCCAGTCTCATGTTGCAAAAACTATGAGGGTTTATACAAAACTAATATCGAGGCCTACGTAGAAAAAGACTATGCAGAACCGTGTAAAGACATTTACGATCAGGATAAACGACAACCTCGATGGTACTTACATCATTTTGGCGTCACAAACCCAAATAAACCAGGGAAATTACGCATTATTCACGATGCAGCCGCAAGGACGTCAGGTACTAGTTTAAACTCCTTACTTATCCCAGGACCAGATTTTTTACAATCCCTCTTAGGCATACTGTTTAGGTTTCGTGAGGGTCCTGTTGCAATGATGGCTGACATACGAGAGATGTTCTCCCAAGTTAAGATACGAACTGCAGACCGTGACTACCAACGATATTTGTGGCGGGAAAACGGGAAACTAAAAGAATTTCGAATGTCATCTCTTATATTTGGGGCAACATGTTCTCCATGTTCGGCGATCTATGTTAAAGACAAAAATGCCAAAGAATTTCAATCAGATTTTCCGGAGGCTGTTGAAGCCATTTTAAAAGACCATTACATGGACGATTATCTAGGTAGCGTTAGTGATACTGACCAAGCTTCTTGTCTAGCTTCACAAATCATGGATATTCATGCAAAAGCAATCAATCAATCAATCAATTTATTTATTGCATTAAATTACATGTTAGTTTTAGATGTTATATGTACATAATTATGGTTCAATGTAATTTTACCCATAGGGTGTAACAATATTCTTAATTTATTAATAAAATATAACTAAGTATAATAATAATCAAATCTTTGCTATTTCCATGCATACAACTTATTTTAATATATCGTTCATTTGAAGTATACTTATAGTTAATTAAATACATTTATTCATGCAATGGTTAATAATATAACGGTTTTACATTTTTATGGTGTAGATTCAAGAAATTCTTTGAAACTGTATGGACAAACCGTGATCAAGTACTGTTTTAATTGAATGAAAAACTTATTTCCTGTTACAGACTTAATTTCATCAGGCAAATGATTGTAAGCCTTGATGGCTGCCAGTTTTGTAGTACGAGTATAAGTAACAGTTCTACTAGGAGGCACATTCAAGTCATATTTGAAGCGTTCGTTGAGTCGGTCACTAATACCTGGAGTTCTCAGTGGGAATTTTTCTGGGTAGCGCCTTACTAATTTACAGAGCTCAATAATGTATAAAGCCGTGATGGTGTGTATTCCGAGTTCAACAAAAGAAGTTCGGCAAGTTTCCCTGCTCGATTTATGTCCGTCCAAAATGCGTATACATCTCTTTTGAAGAACGAAGATTTTTTGAACGTCTACACTACCACCCCATTCTGCTATTCCATACAAAACTCTCGAATGAAAAAAGGCAAAATATGACTGAAGTGTTGCTTTTTTTGTAGCTAACTTCGACAAACCTCTTAGAGCATAGCAAAAACTGCTTAGTTTATTTACTAATACCTCTATGTGCTTTTTCCAATTCATGTGATCATCAACATGGACACCTAAGAATTTCGCATTTTGCACACAATTAATTAGTCTATCATCGATTTTCATTTCAAGTTTTAACTCGTCCGTGTTGTAATTTCTAAAGCATATTAATTTAGTTTTAGTGACGTTTGTATTGAGATTGATGTGTTTTAACCAATGAATTAACAATTTGACAGATTCAACTATATTATTAAAATCATGACATCTATCGTGTCTTTTAAATTTAAAAAACACAGATATATCGTCTGCAAACATTATAGTTTTTTCCTTTACTTCACGAGGGAGCTCGTTGACGTACAAAAGGAAAAGTATGGGCCCCAGTATACTTCCCTGTGGTACTCCCTTATGTATTTTTGAGACTTTTGACTCACCGTTTATTAGGGTATTCGATTTATTGAGAATTGGCAGAATGACACTTTGACTTCTATCTTCTAAATAAGACCTAAACCAAGCGTTAGCAATCCCTCTGATTCCGTACCGATCTAAAATTTCAAGCAAAATATTATGATTTACGTAATCAAAGGCCTTGCCTTTCAAAGCGGGTTTCGAGATGAGAGGCTGGGTCTCAAATAAAAATGAAGCGTTAAAACTACTCCCGATGAAGCTTATAAAAGAGAATCCAGAAAGTAATAATATATTCTGGCCACCGTGTATTAGGTTTGTGGTGGAATCTAGCGGATGACACCTTTTCATTTAAAATAAACATTGAAAAACCTCTTCCGAAACAATTTACTAAACGCCAAGTATTACGAGATTTAATGAGAATTTATGACCCGCTAGGAATCTTGACCCCTTTAATTACACATGGGAAAATCTTATTCCAGAAAACATGGCGGTTAGTAAAAGATTGGGACGAGAAAATCCCTCTGGACGAATCTGATCAATGGGGAAAGTGGTACCACGCGATTACAACATTGAGTCTTATTAATATTCCTCGATGGTACGGCTTTGTTCCTGTTCATGGCATCGATCAGTGAGATCTTCATATATTTGTAGACGCGAGTAGCGATGCTTACGCTTGTGTTGCTTATTGGAGATTCACTAAGCCCGATGGGACTTTTAAACTTTCTTTGATCGCAAGCAAAAGTAGAGTTGCTCCCTTAAAGCCTACAACTATACCACGATTAGAACTCCAGGGTGCTTTGTTAGGGGCTAGACTTGCCCAAACTATAACAAAAGAACACAAAACGAAAATAGGCAACCGTACCTTTTGGTGTGATTCACGTACAGCGCTTTCCTGGATCAAAAGTGACGCCTGCACTTTCCGGCCATTCGTAGCTAATCGTGTGGGTGAAATAAATGAAATTACGAAGCCATATGAATGGCGGTGGTTAACATCAAATCTTAATGTCGCGGACGACGCGACTCGTGCGGGGCCCATTGAACTGAAACGATGGCTAGAAGGTCCAGAATTTTTATTACTTCCTGAAACAGCATGGCCCGTAGAGCCCAATGACATTATTCCTAAATGTACAGAAGAAATAAAAGGTCACTTATTACATACTGCTTGTTATAATTTAAATTTAGTTCCAAATTGTACAAGATTCAGTCGATGGTACCGAATGTTGCGTGCAACAGCAAGGGCACACCAGTACTTACACATTTTAAAAGAACGATGCTCAAACTCCCAACGTGCAACCCTAACCTTGCTTTCCACACACCATATAAGAAAACTATCCGCGCGAGATTTTCGATCGTTATCTGCTAATGAAATTAAATCCACTGAACTTCATTTGCTCCGTGAATCTCAGGAAAATTCTTTCTCGCAGGAGCTGTCCAGCATTCGTCGAAATGGACCCCCTCCGCGAGACAGCAAACTGAAGGACTTGCCCGTTGCTATGGGTGAAGATGGTCTCCTACGACTTTATTCACGTATCGAATCAGCACCGGATGTTTCATTGGAAGCTAGAAAACCAATAATTCTTGATGGCCGCCACCACGTCGTCAGACTCCTTGTCGCTGCCTTTCACATGTGTGCACATCATGGTTTAAACGAAGCAGTGATAAATGAGATACGCCAAAGATATTGGGTGCTTCGTCTCCGTCCTACCGTACGCAGTGTAGCCAAAGAATGCCAGACTTGCCGAATTTGGAAAGCTACAGCTGTAATTCCACCGATTGGAGATTTGCCTGAAGAAAGACTTTTCCATCACAAACGACCTTTTACTTTCACTGGAATCGATTACTTCGGACCAATAGAAGTATCTGTGGGCAGACGACGAGAAAAACGATACGTCGGGTTATTTACATGCCTTGTAACAAGGGCCGTACATTTAGAGTTGGTGGCTTCACTTACAGCAGACAGTGCGATCATGGCTCTTCGACGCTTCATGGCAAGACGGGGAAATCCAGAGAAGATATTTTCGGACAACGGGACTTCTTTCGTTGGAGCCAACCATGAACTTAAAAAGGCGTGGGAAAATTTTAATCAGGAAACAATAAAAGACTTCATTACCACAAAGTCTATATGTCAATGGAAGTTTATTCCCCCGTCGTCTCCATTTATGGGTGGAACATGGGAACGTTTGGTTAAAACTGTAAAGCGAGCGCTGTCAGCTACTCTAAAAGATAGAAACCCCCGCGAAGAGACGTTATCTACACTCTTAGCTGAAGTCGAAAGTGTTGTTAACTCAAGACCCCTCACACACGTTTCTGTTCACCACAAAGACAAAGAAGCTATAACACCAAACAGCTTTCTAATCGGAACCTCCTCTGGACTTCCTAAGATCACTTCTGGAGAGGATTCTGATCTTTACCGCAGACCAGACTGGCGGAAGACAAACAGACTAGCCGACATTTTCTGGGAGAGATGGGTCAAAGAATATCTACCCACACTGGCCCCGAGGCGATCGTCAAATGCCTACGTAAAAAATTTATCAGTTGGTGATCTTGTTTTTGTTGCCGATGGGAACCTTCCACGTGGAATTTGGCCCCGTGGACGCGTAATAAAAATATACCCAGGAAAAGATGGCGTGGTGCGAGTGGCCGATGTACAAACAACAGCCGGTGTTCTCAAACGACCAACTCGAAAACTGGTAAACCTACCTGTAGAACCGGAAGCCAGCTCGTCATCGGGACAGTAAGGCCGGAGCCCTTACGGAGGGGGCCATGTCAACGATGCTGGCCATCATTTTGTAAATAGATTCTTTATGTATGAATTAGACATCTAAGCAAATTCAAATTTACTTCACTCATCGTTTGGCATCTTTCTTGGCTAGTTAAGTTTTTAACATAAAATTCTAAATAAATATCTTTAAACAACTCAAAAGCCTGCCTTATCAAGTTGTCGGCGACAGGGCTTATTATTAAAAAATATTGTTTTTGAGTTCCGCTTTCCTCCACTACAACGAGGTACAGTCAGGTAGTTAAATTGTAATAAATCAAACAATAAAATTGGTATTAATTTAGTATGAGACCAATCTTTCACGCTAACCTGCCGAAAAATTGGAATGACATGATATTTAATAATGCGGGGTACCGCATCATCCTTTTATTTTATCTCGGATTGTTACCAAATTTGTCGTGGCATCCTAAATTATTTTGTTCGTAATTAAAATTGTAGCGTTTAGTATTCTTGGTAAAATCACACGATACTTTTGAGATTACAGACCATTTAATTTAGATACAATATAAAGTGTACAGAGCTTGTATGTATGAAACACAAATATATATATATATATAGTACCTCTTTGATGGAACACATTCAAAGGAGAAAGAGACGGAATGCGCCTCGAGTAGCTGCTGTCAAGCTGAACGTCATTGTGTTTTGGTATAACTAACCAAACAGGCGTATGAACGTTTTGCGTCCTCAATATCGATTTCAACAATTCTCTATGGTTTGAATTGGTGTGGCTGTAGATGCCATAGGTATTTTCATCCGTTTAAATCAATTAGTTTCAAATAAATGTTTTTGATTACCTATTTTCATCGTGAAATGAGGATAAAATTATTTCGAAATTATTTTTCTTTTTAAGGTTGCCCAATAATTTTTTTAGAGTTTGCTTTTTAAGGCTTCCCAATAACTTAGAATATCCGGACCCGTGTTGGGTTTTGAATCGTTCAAAAACTCACCCTGGGTTGGGTTTTCTACCCGGGTTGCTACACTAACCTGTTCAAAAACCAACACGGGCCGCAACACCGACCGTTCAAAAATAGCAGTGTCGCTACACCAGTGTCGAATTTTTCAACATCAACTCTGAGCAGAGTTCGCAAGGTTCGTATCGGGACGTCAAAATGACACAAAAATCAATCAATCAAAGCCGTTTTATCTGGCTTCCTATAATGTGTCTCCGCACATTAGTTCCGCCAATATCTAGTTTTAAGTGAACACACAAAAAAAAATCAATACTAAATCTATTGGAAATATGTCAAATGACGTTTGGTGTGTAGCAGTGGGGAAGGGTGAACATTTTAAAAGGGGAAGAAAAAAAATCGCCTTGGCGAGAGACCGACGAAAAGGGCGTGGAGAAGAGGGGCCTATGCCCAACAGTGGGTGGATGCGGGCTGATTGATTGATTGATAAATTAGTGTATGAAACTCCAAATAACTAGGTATTAAAACACCCGTATGACACTATTAACAAGTCATAGTCCACACTTAGTACACCCGCTTTTTACCAACGATTATTACATCCCAAAGGTGATGGGTGGTAAGCCCTGTCGCCATACCGGGCACAAATGAAGCAACAGCTTAACGTCAAACACAAATTAATGCATTGCGGAGATTGCAGCCACGAACTTTAGGTTAGCAGGAGAGCGCTCTACCACTCGCCCACACAGGCGGTCGGTACGAGGGAATTATAGGCCAATAAACAAAATAAATACAGATCGACCTACTTGAACCCAAATGATTCTTCTTTTCAATTTACCGATGCATCTAGGGAACCCACTCGTTGAAAACGATGTTAACTTCACAAACAGTTCAATATCACCTGGTGCTTTGATATTCAGGATTATTTCTTTAAAAAATGCGAACTTTGATACCCGTGCTTTGTAAGTTTCTATTTATTCAGTTTTACGAAGGTTAAATAATAATAGTTGGCGAAACTCAAAACATAGGTAGTACTGATTGATCTATATGAACAACTTTTTCTATGGGGACTATGAAAAATTCCCAAGATTTTTTTTCGCCTTCTCATAGTAAACCAGACGGCTGATATGGGCAATTTGTATGAGAGGAAGTGACAAAAAAATGCGAATTTCGCTTAGCCCCAATAGAAAAAGTTGTTCATATAGACCAGTACTACCTATGTTTAGAGTTTCGCGAACTATTATTATTTAACCTTATATACCAGTAAGGGAACTTCGGTTGATGTAGCCAAATTTATATTGGAGACTCAATAAGTGGTCAGGATCACTGTTCAATTACCCTTTGTAATTTCGTGAATTAAGACTTCTTACACGAGTCTAGGTTAGTTTTAAACAAGTATAGGGACATTAAAAAACAGGATAATTGAACCTAGGTCCTGACAACATACCGACTCTGCAGTATGAATTTGGCTAAATAGTAAAATACTTTTATTAATTTCGTTACATTAGAACTTTGAGCTACAGGACCTCTTTAATGCCGTCATTCGTACCAGGTACTACGCCAAAGGAGTGGAGAAGGAGCCTGGTCATTTTGTTCTTCAAAAAAGGGGACAAAATTCTTTAAGAACTATAGACCAATTGCGCTCCCAAGCCACACCTACAAGCTGTTCTCAAGAGTTATCACGAATCGTCTCGCCCAACGATTCGACGACTTCTAACCTCCAGAGCAGGCTGGGATTCGAAAAAGCTACAGCACCGTGGACCACATTTACACGCTAAGGCAGGTTATACAGAAAACCTAAGAGTATAATCGGCCTTTATGTCTAGCGTTTGTGGACTACGAGAAAGCCTTCGACTCCATCGAAACTTGATCTGTTCTGCAGTCCTTGCAGCGATGCCAAGTTGACTGGCGTTACTTGGAGATGCTGAAATGTCTATATGACTCCGCTACGATGATGTCCGTCCGAGCACAGGGTGTACAACCAAGTCGTAATATTGGCACCTCATAGATCGCAATACTCTAAGTTTGGCCTGCGGTCTCCGTTTAGGCTCAAAAATAAATGATCCACACCGTTGCCGTTGTGGAGAGCCTGGGCACCATGGTCATGGTTGTTCCCGCCACGCCAACCTGAACGATGTCATCCGTCGGGCCCTTGTCAGTGCCAATGTACCGGCTATTTTAAAACCATCAGGGATAGCCCGGGACGATGGTAAGAGGCCCGATGGAATGACACTTCTGGCCTGGAAGCGTGGCAGGCCGCTTGTGTGGGACGCAACATGTGCAGACACACTTGCCCCGTCCCACCGACACGACAGCTGGGGCGACGCGGCTGCAGAGACAGCGGAGTCCCGAAAACGGCGCAAATATGACGTCCTTGGCGAGAGCTACACATTTGTGCCGTTCGGAGTTGAGACACTGGGGCCATGGGGCCCGGGTGCATAACGACTGTTCTGAGAACTGTCGTCGCGCCTGGTCGACGCCTCTGGTGACCCAAGAGCTGGAGCCTACATCGCCTTAGTCTGGCGATCCAACGAGGTAACGCTGCCAGCCTCTTGGATACCCTCCCCAACGGCGACCAACTATAACAATTTTTTTATTTAATTTTAAATAATAAATATTTTAGCTTTATAAAAGCTTTTTCATTAATATCACAACGTTCAAAATAAATCAATCAACTCATCCAACAATCCCAAATTAGTGACTACATTCTTTTATGGCAGCTATGAACTCGAAAAACTTATCAATGATTTCATTCCCATCCTCCAACAAAATGATGAAACAAAAAACCTACTCTCGAGAAACCCACAAATCTGCTACAGACAGAACCTTAAGTCACATTTCACAAAAAATAAATCAAAATACCAATCCAACCCATAAATCTTAATTGCTGAATATGAGTAGGTATTGTTGGTGTTAACATCAAACACATCACCTGGTACCGCTCCATGCCAAGAACCGCGATGCAAAACATGTCCAAACATGACACAAACATCAACACACACCACACATCTGCACCACACAATCAAACACTTCATACAAAACTGAAAACTGTATCTACCTGCTAGAATGCCGGCAGTGTCCATCAGTCAGTCCACCATCGACATACTACACACTCAATACCACACAACAACTTACCTATTCCTACACATGCTCGCTCTCATGCCCATTCATTTAACAATTGCTTCACCGTCCGTGTCATTAAAGCTTTTCACCCACCTTTAACTGACATTGAACTGAGGACTTGGGAATCTTCTTACATTTGGTCACTTGGTGCCCACTACGTAGTCGGACTAAACCAACAACACTGACCGACAGACATTATGTCCTTTACACATTTCTAACACCCAGTCTCAACCACAAACACCTATATATGTTTTCTTTTTTTACACAAGCAGTTCAGGCGAGAGCAATAAGACAAATAGGTTAGTAAAATAGGTTTAAGTCTGTCATTTTTTTATGTCTAGTTTGTATCTATGGTTATATTTATCTACTGTTCCATATTCGACTGACGACCACCACGAATGGGCCGAAATATATCTCGAAAATATTATTTCTTTTTTTATGTAAAAAAGTACATAAATATATTTATTTTAATTTAAGTAATTTTTAATTAGTGCCTATTATATATATATTTAGTTTATTTATTTTAGATTATTATAAAAATTTGATGGAGATAGATTAGGTTAATTTTATTTTTATTAATAAGTAATCATATTTATGTTCTTTAAGTTTCTTGAAAATAAAACTTAGATACTCGTATATACTTCCTATTTAATTCATGTCAAAATAGTAAAATTAAACCCATATACTCAGTACTGTCTACAGTCCTTTGAAGCTGTGAAAAAAATTAAACTTCTAAGTTAACGTAAAAAAGATACGGCCATTTATGCCGCAAAAAACGTATATTTCGACACTCTCAAGGGAATCAAAATTTATAGGGTATTTTCCGTTGACCTAGAAATATGAAATTTGGCAAATAATACCGTCTTATACTACATAGGTAACACTAAAAGTTTCCGGAACTGGCCACTTACATAAACAATATTTAAAAATTTATTGCAACATTTGAAAATAGAACTCTTTGGCTGTAGAATGCAGTTTGTTTCATCTGACTGTCTTTTGTTTTTACCTTGTGGCGCCATTTAAAAAATTGTGTGTCTGCATCAACATGGATTTAACTCGGGAAAATTTTCGTAGTATGATTTTCTACGATTTTAAGTGTAATTTGACAGCTCAACAGAGCATCGCTCGGCTTGAAACAGCTTTTGGCAATGAAGCACCATGCAAGACGACTGTTTATAGCTGGTTTGCAGAATTCAAGCGTGGTCGTATCAATCTCAGTGACGAATCTCGCGATGGTCTACCGTCCACCGCTGTGACCAACAAAAACATCGATGCTGTACGCCGTATGATTGAAACAGACAGGCATGTGACCTACCATGAAATTCGCGCATCCTTAGAAATAGGCATGAGTCAAATACAATCAATCCTACACAAACATTTGAGTGTGAGAAAGCTGTGCTCGCGGTGGATCCCACACAACTTGACCGAGGCTCAAAAAACGGACCGCGTCACTTGGTGCAGTGCCATGCTTACCAGATTCAACGAAGGTGCGTCAAATTTAGTGTGGGACATAGTAACAGGTGACGAAACATGAATTTATTGCTACGATCCCAAAACAAAGCAGCAATCGAGCGTCTTTCAAGATGAGCCGAAACCAACGAAAGTGGCACGCGTGAAAAGTGCACCTAAGCGGATGATTGCTTCTTTTTTTAATAAAACTGGACACGTGGCTACTGTTGCTTTAGAGAATCGTCGTACCGTGAATAGTGACTGGTACACGACCATTTGTTTGCCGGAAGTTATTGACAAACTCCGTAAAAATAACCGTAAACGCCGTATCATCCTGCACCACGACAATGCTAGTTCTCACACGGCCAGACAGACAAACGACTTTTTGAAGACGAAAAATGTAGAACTCATGAGTCATCCTGCATACAGTCCCGACCTGGCACCTTGTGACTTTTTTCTGTTCCCAAAAATTAAGAACCAATTACGCGGTCAACGATTTTCATCACCAGAAGAGGCTGTCGAGGAGTATGAAAAACACGTTTCAGAGGTCACCACAGGGGAGTGGCACAAAAGTTTTCAAAACTGGTTTGATCGAATGAAAAAGTGCATAGACGCCAAGGGAGATTATTTTGAAAAACAATAAATTAATTTTGTACCTTTAATAGTATTTTTTCATATTCATTCCGGAAACTTATAGTGCGTCCCACGTACAAGTATAGGGAAAAATTTTAAATCATAAAAATAATGTCTTTATTTAAAGTACGTAATCAATCATCGAGGTAAATTAGTACGTAACTCTCGGTGGGCGAGTCCGACTCGCACTTGTCCGTTTTTTTAGGGTTCCGTACCCAAACGGGACCTATTACTAAGACTCCGCTGTCTGTCTGTCACCAGGCTGTATCTCATGAACCGTGATAGTTAGACCGTTGAAATTTTCACAGATGATGTATATTTATGTTGCCGCTATAACAACAAATACTAAAACCGGCCAAGTGCGAGTCGGACCCGCGCACTCCCATACAACAGACATGATTTTTTTGCCGTTTTTATAGATAATGGTACGGAACCCTTCGTGCGCGAGTCCAACTCGCACTTGGCCGGTTTTGTTTCTGAATGCATTACAAAAAAAAATATTTTCAGTTCTTTGCAGTGCCTCTGCTTTAACAAGGGCCCGCGACGATGGCAGCTGGCAAGACTGGAAAAACAAACTGGTAGAGTCGAACTTCAATATAAAAACATGGGCAAATAATGAGGCAAAATGGGGGACTGATGACATTTCCAAGTGGAAAAAAGTTACACGCCGTCTAAAATCGGAGTATGGTGCTTGGAAAAATTTCATTTCGATATTCAGAAGAATTAAAGGTTTTATGGTCAATGGTGTGAAAATCTATTACGTGCCTAGAGATTTACATGACATAACAAATTTAGTGAAGTATGGTGATGCCTCATACCTTCCGCAAGATCTTGTAAAGAAAGTTCTATCAAACAAAGATGGTATGCCTAAATTAACCACGATCATTGGCGGGGTTATGATGACCTGTGATTTTGTTCACAGTGTGTGTATTCGACAAGACTCGAGAAATTTATATCAAGGAAAATTAGGGTAATCAGTTTTACTTTTTATAAAACAGGTACTTTAAGGGGTTTTTCAGTTTAACCATATTAGGCACAAGTATAGTTGTAAGAGAGCCGCTAAGAGACTGTAAATAATATATGAATGCTTTGTTTCTGTGTATTTCATGAAGTATTTCATTGTAATACATATCAAATCAAATTATTTATTTTGTAAAATAGATACATAAAATATACTTTCTACAAGTCAAAGTTAATCTTTACAATAAATATCTTTAGAATAAAAAAATATTAAAAAATAATATGTATATACTAATAAGGGAAATACATACAAAAAATATTTAGGTTGGGCTACAAAAATTTAATTATGCACCTACATAAAATAGAGAAATCTAGGAATGAAATTTCTGGTATATGCATTTTGACTAATAAGACATAATTCCTTAAAGTGAAAGTGTTGAAAAGTTTTGACGAATAGGAATCGTGTAGAGAACACAAACATATTTTATTAGACGGGTTTTAACAATATCTAGATATTTGATTTTGGAAATTTTGCTAGCTATATTAGTTTTGTAATAAAATTTATAAACATATTTTTTCTCTTTTGCGCTGGATCTGCCCCTCTTGCACTGTGCGTTTTTTCGCTTGGAGTGAGAGTGACAAAAATAAAATTTACCAACCTACGGAACTATAATCTCAGTAGAAAACTTAATTAAAACGTGACCCCACATTTTGAAGATTGTGTGTGCTTTGTGGTGAACTAATGGTCTAAGTGCACACACTACATACACTTAGCACGCAACGACAATTGCACTATTAATGGTCAACGTCACGAAACTCAACGAGGTGCGGCACTTACCTAGTCCTGCCAAAAGTTATGTCCTTCACATAAAAAAAAAACTCTCTTTGAAGCAGTCCGAATCCGAAATCTTCAAACATGCGACATAATTGGAGCTTTTCGCCTTATATCTAGGGTTTTCTTGGAGCCTTGCTATTTAAAAACAGGACAGAACTCCATAAAAACAGGGACAGAACTTATGACAGGACTAGGTATAGATATCTAAGGACACATGCCGACCGTGGCACTTATTTAGTGGCGTCAATTTTCAAGCGCGTTTATTGTTCCAATTGTAGTAGTTCGGTGACCTTTTCTAAGTTATAAATAACTCTATTTCGAAACAAAATACGCTTCCATCATAATCATAATCATAATCATAATCATAATCATAATCATAATCATAATCATATTATTTATTTGTACATTAAAGCCACACCTGGCACACAAATCATTTTATAAAACACACAGTAAAATCGATTCATAAAAATAAAATAAAAAGTAAATAAATCACATATTAATAGGTAAACCGAAATTATTAAATGTCTACATTTTCACAAGTAAATAGAATATATGTATATAAAAAAAAATTAAAGCAATGAAGATGTCAAGTACAGGTAATAATGAAAATAATTATTATAACAATCATAGTAACAAAACTATTAACAAATAGGAAATTAATATGTCAGAAATAGTTATAGGTAGGTACTTTAAAAAAAAACAAAAAGATCAAAAAATTCAGTTAATCTGTCAGAAAATTTCATTGAAATTAAATAAAAATAGGAAATTATCAATCATTATAATATTCATTTATACTATAGAAAGGTTTTTCCAACAAATACGCTTTTAACTTTTTTTGGAATATTTTTAGGTTTGCACTGTCCTTAATATCATTACTAAGCTTATTGTAAATCCTAATCCCAGTGTAACTCAAACTTTTGTTAAACGTTGTATATTTTGCCATAGGGGCTTTAAGGTGATTGCTATTTCTAAGGTTACTCTGATTTTCACCTACAGTTCGGTAATTATGTCGATTTTGAAAAATATAACAACATACGAGGTATATATAAAGAGCGATTACTGTAAGTATCTTGTGTTTAACAAATAAAGGTTTGCAGTGATCACGAAATGATGCTTTATCAATTAATCTGACTGCTTTCTTTTGAAGGATTAAAACACTTTTAATACTTGTACAGTTACCCCAAATTTCAAGCCCATATCTTAAAATACTTTCAAAATAAGAATAGTACACGATTTTTAGTGTGTCATAGTTTGCAATATTTCTGAGGTTTTTGAGACAGTAGCAAGCACTTGCAAGCCGTTTTTTAATTGTGTCTACATGGTGAGCCCAACTTAAGAGAGGGTCTAGATTTATTCCTAAGAATTTTACATAAGAACATTTGGCTATTGGTAGATCGAGATCAAATTCTGGACTGTTTGCATGTCGCTTGAAGTTAATATAAAAGCTCTTTTCTAGATTCATTTTCAGCTTATTCGCGTTAAACCATTCGCAAATGTTAATCCAACATGCTTTTATCTTAGAGTTAAGCTCATTATAAGTAGGAGCGTTTAATATAATGCTTGTATCATCAGCATAGAGGTAAGCTGTGCCATTTTGTGAACATTGTGGAAGGTCGTTGATGAATAATATAAACAGGAGTGGTCCTAGAACTGAACCCTGGGGAACTCCTCTTTCTACGGGTTTTTCGTCAGATAGCTCTAATCGGTTATTTTCTAAAATTTGAACAAATTGCGTACGATTAGTAAGATAAGATTTAAATAGATTAAGAGCTGATCCTCGCACACCATAGTACTCCAGTTTTTGTAAGAGTATAATGTGATCGACACAGTCAAACGCTTTAGTTAAATCGCAGAATATCCCTGCACACTTCTGTTTGTTATTAAGTGAACCTAGTATCTCTGAAACCAAACGACACACAGCTGTAGTGGTGTTGCTATTGCTTCGGAAACCAAATTGTTGTGAAGATAAATAGTTATTTTTATTTAAATGTTCTTCAAGTCTGTTATATAGGCATTTTTCAAAGACCTTTGCAAGGACACATAAAAGTGATATCGGTCTATACTTTTCCACATCATCTGTACATCCCTTTTTGTGTAATGGGATAACTTTGGCTCGTTTTAAAATTGTTGGAAATGTCTCTTCTTGAATACAGGAATTTATAATATGTGTTAGGGGGGAGCAAATTATTTGAACATTATTTTTAATTAGTTTTGTACAGATACCATCAGGTCCGCAAGAATTGGTATTTTTCAGTTTCAAAATTACTTTGATTAGTTCTCTTTCTGTAACCGGCCTAATAAACATTGAGTTATTATTATTTATACGAGTATGCTTTAGTAAATCTTTATAGAGATTTTCTTTTGTATTTAGGTCAATATTTACTAGTCCAGCACTTATAAAAAAGTCGTTAAATATATTACTTATAGCTTTTGAATTAGTGGTCAATTTATTATTGTGCTTTATAATTAGTTTAGGTGCAATTTCTTTTTTTTGCTTTCCTGTATTATCATTAATTAATTGCCATACAGCCTTTCATCCATCCATCCATCCATCCATCAGCCTTTTTCGTCCACTGTTGGACATAAGCCTTTCCAGGATTTCTCTTGACGGTCCTCCTGGAAGAAATGCCCATACTCGGTGAGCGCGGTGCCGAAACCCTTGCACCAGTGACGCCGCTGCCCGTCACCAGTGTGTTTTATATAAGGCCCGGCCATTGGGGATGGATAAACCGCCATCCATCGGTCCCAGGCAATGGTGGGCCGCCTGGTTTTGCCTGAGAGCTGTTCTTTTACTCTACCCCGAATAGCTTCGGGGAGGCTTTGCGAGTAAGATGGTGGTACCTCCACAGTTGAGGCCGGCATCAGCTCTACCACCTATTAAACGCTATTACGCTTAAAAAGTAAAAAACAATTTCTTTTCTTTGCGCACATCGGATATACAGACAGGGTGAACCAAACGAATGCCCCCTGGAGGGAAAGTACCTTAAAGATTAAAGATAGCAAGTACTTAAAGGAACCTTTATTTTATTTTTAAAGTTAGGAAAACTGCAGTCAAAGAATTTAAAAAAATCACCTGCATAAACTGGGAATCTTTAATATTTAAGGTACTTTCCCTCCCGGGGGCATTCGTTTGGTTCAGCCTGTGTACGGACTTTGTCCACACATTTATTATATTGACACAATTGATATTTCCTCATAACATAGTTTACTTAAGTCAAGGTTGCTTACGGCATTCGGTGGAATTGGGGCCAATTTCTAGTGCTATACGGAAGACGAAGTCCAAAGAATACTGCTAGTAATACTACGATATTAGCCCCTACCCTTCCCAGCCTGTATACTATTTGTATATATTATTATGATATATATATGTATAGTATATATTGTTATATTATTAATTACAAGCGGCTGCTCTGGATAATTATCCGATAACAACCACTGTTTTATAATTATAACTATTAGGCGCCAGCCAGTAAGGTGAGGATTTAAGAACGCCTTTATTTTTATTTTTTGTATACAATTCGAGATAGACATTTTTATGGGGAGAAAATATTTCTTGCCATATTATTCTCTGGAGTCGAATTGAGTCGATCCTATAGGACATATATGGGCAACCACAGGCCTGCGGGCCGCATCCGACCCGTGACGGTTTTTAATACGGCCCGTAGCGAGGCACAATTTAAAATCGGACTAACATTTTTACCAAAAAGTCGGGACTCGTTGTTTTCCTGCAACTTTAATACTTTCAGAGATATAAGTACATTAGTGGAATTGATTATAATATTAGTAGTCTTGCATCTGAAAATCAGGCTCAAGGAAAATATAACGTTGTAACTTTCCTAGTTTATCATGAAACTTGAATTTCAATAAGTAAAAATTAAACCTACGGTTTACCGATTGCGTCTTGGTTTTCGTATACTATACGCATCAACCTATGGCCCGCGAATTCATGAGCATATGATTGTTTGGCCCGCGACTTCCCAAAGGTTGCCCGTACCTGCTATATTATATTTTGAACACCTCTAAAAAAAGTTTGCCGTCCTATTTATCTTCCACGTCACGACTTATGTCGGACATACTGGTTTGCAAATGTTCGGTATACTCTACTGAACATCTAGATTGTTGCGTCCAAGCAATGATGTCACAAAGATGGTGGCCAGACCAATCTATTAAACAGTACTTCTCGACTCGAAACCTATAAGCAGATCAACTTACTTGACTAAGATCCTAATGAACATATCATCATTAATTAGCCCGCATCTACCCACCCTTGGACATAAGGCCTCTTCTTATCTACGCCATTTTTGTCAGTCTCTCGCCAGACTTATCCATTGGCCACCAACAGCCTTGAAAATATCATCTCGCCATCGGGCCATCTGTCTACCCACTGAACGCTTTCCTAGCCTCGGCCGTCACTCTGTTACTGCCCTAGTCCACCGTCCATCTTCCCATCTAGCCAGATGTCCCACCCATATAATTTTAAATAATCTATCTTATACATTTATTAACCTAAAAGTAAGGTTCATACAAGCATCAGACAAGTAGTCCTTACGTCCGGGCTGAAATAACGGAAATCGTTATTTGTAGACTTATGCTGAATCGAATTTCCTACAACGACGATTAACTCTGTTACAGGATATCTTCGGGTTTCCCTGGATCGTCGCCAGTTGGACCAGTATTTACAAAATTCTTCGAATCTTTTTAAGCATGAAATATATCAAAAACGTTTATGAATACGTACTAACGCTCAGAGTAAATTGTACAATAGAATATACATTATATGAAATAGTAGATTGTTATACAAGGGAGGTATGCGATCAATTGCACCCGATATATAGTTCGAGGGTGCAATTGATCACTTTCACCCGTGTAGAACACTCTACTTTTCATCTAATGCGAGTAAAAAAAGTTACAAAAATACGTTTGCAACGTTTTCAACAAGATTGTGATTTTACTTTCACCATGTTTACTTTTCTTGTAACTTTTTCTTTTTTGGTGCTATCATGTCTTACTGGCCATTGTGATTGTTTTAAAAATAAACCAAATTCGTTAATGTGTAAACTTTTAAACGTCTCTTTAACATTTCGTTTAGCATATTAAGCACATTTTCCCATAATAATATAAACAAAATACAGAATAACAAAATGAAAATAGATTAAGCAGAAAAGTTATTTTCCGTTGTCATTTAGCCAGACTCGTGACTTACTAGTTGGTGACTAGAAAGCCTCGCTCGATTTTCAAATTTACTTACCTCCCTAGGTTTGTAAATTGAATTTACCTCCCGCATTTCGAGGGGGTTTCCGTTTCATTTACTACTTATTTAGAGCATTAGTGATGAAAATATAATTATACTTGATATAAATGAAACAACCTTTCATTTATATCAGAGTTATTAGCGTAGGTTATGCATGAATCTTTAATTTATATCATAGTATTATTATAGTACGGGTCAAGCCTTTGGCCTAACAGAAGGTTACAGCGTGAAACATCAGTTTATATACGAAAGTGACAGCATCAATAATAGGAGTCTCGCTGCAGGTGAATTCACAGTTCCTCAGAACCACAGATAATATAATACTATCAGAACTAAGGCTAGTTATACCGTCGTCAGGGCCGCTGTCTTTGTTCACCTTAAGATTGTGAAGTGCTTTCAGTCCCTTTTTTTGGTGATTATTTTTTCACGTGGTGTAGTCACAACGAGATATTGTAGATAGGTTTGTAGCATCGGCATCCAAACGTGATCCATTTAGCTCTAGCAGCGGTGGAAGCGTTGGACGGGAAAAGTCTGTTTTAATCGATTTGGCTAGGGTCTTGTATATTATTTCATTATTTCGCCCATAGAGCAATAACTTTACGAAGTTTAAATTGAATACTTATATTTATTAAAAATAATTCGTAGGTATGCGAGATCTTGCAAAATACCGAGATCTTGCGAGATTATGCCTCTTAAATCTTGCAAATACCGAGATTAAAGATTTTGCTGCAAGATTGCACTCCCTAGACTACACAGATGTATGAAACATTGCTCAGTGCGAAATCAAAAAAGTACATCGAAAGCAGGAATAGTACAATACTGCTAAGACCAGGAAATAAACAATCCTGGACGAGTAAATTAAAAGTCCGAGCCCGTAGGGCGAGGAGTTTTACATACGAGGCCAGGATTGCTAATTCATGGTTGTAGCAAGTATAGAGCTTTTCTCAAAAATAAAATGAGACATTTTCATGTTTTTCATGATAATGAGTTATATCAAATATAATAAACGGACTAGGAAATATTAAAAGTTACGTAGGTACTTGCTCATATTTGGGCGATTAGTCATGTTTATTGTTATTGATTTCTTCAATAAAGCATTAGTGGAGTACAATCTATATCAGAGCCCGCTTCTGAACTCATTTTGTAATTTATTTGCACAAAATACTTACAAAATACAAAATATAGCAACATAAATTCCCGCTTGTACGCAAATTTTTTTATTATTGCCAGCTGGGCAAAGGTATTTACCGCCATGCAGCCTTCTAGCCTTCTTCATGGACAACGCCATCTAGAGGAACGCTAAGTACTAAGAAAAATAAACAACGAGAAACCTCCTTATTCTCTTATAAACATAGACGGGGATAGTCTGTAAAAAGAAAACATATGAAATTATACTCTGTGAACATATGGTATGTAATGGATTTTCATACGAATTTCCTGGACAGGATGAAGTATTTTCTGGTAGGTCTTTACAGTATGTAATGGTAATATTACAATGTATTTTTTTTTTAATAATTATTTATACACAAGTGACGTTTTGTGCACGCTGATGTCTATGGAAATCCACGAGCAGAGGGGAGGGCATACAATGGTCAATGTGATACATTGGACCCTATGAACCTAAAGGCTATGACTGCGTGTCGACATTGCGATGGTATCCGTGTACAGTTCTGTCATAAAGCCAGATGCATTCGGGACAGTTAGATCGAGGCCCAACTAACTGACAAACCTTTCACTTCGACTGGTGGTTGGTTTCGGCCGTGGCTTGTCACCACCATCATGATTAAACCATATCACCAAGCGACTCATGCTCATTCCCAACTCTGCTTTGGAGCCTCGCCTCAAAATAAAGGTAATAGCACAGTATAAATAACAACGGTTATAGTTTAACTGACCGGTGTCCTTGAAATCAATACCTTCGGCCGCTCGGTGCCTAAACACGCGCTAGGGCTGCCAACTGACTGTTTACGCATTTGATAATGTTTTAATATTACAACAAAAGTTGTATTTAAGCAACCATGCAATGCACAACATACTATATATAGCCTATAAATTTTGATTCACTTGGGTGTCTAAATATACGTTTTTTGCGGCATAAACAGCCGTATCCTATTTTTACGTTAACTTAGAAGTTGAATTTTTTCACAGCTTCAAGGAACTGTAAACTTAAGTACATAAAAGCGGATTTTGAAGGTTTTAATTTTAAGTTAAGAAACTTACTAAAAAACGTAAATTTAAGTGACAGCACTATATTTTGCTATTCTGAAGGGCACACCAACTAAAATTAGCAGGTGTCTCTTGACACTCTTAAATTGAATTCATAGACAAAATCAGATTAATAGACCACAGATTCGAATGCAACATTAACGGTAATTTCATTCGGTCAGTATGGAAAACTTTTATATTTCTACTTCTTGGTAGAATTATGAGTATGTTGTATATTATTAAATTTTAATGACTTTGCCTCTCTGCGTGGTTTCACACACTGGAACAATGTTTTTGGAAAACTTCGTGATATACCTAATTCTTCAAAAAAGATTACCAAAATTGATTAATATCAAAATTAAATATAAGGTCCTACAATAATCCATCTATCCATCAGCCTGTTTCGTCCAACGCTGGAATAGGCCTTTCCAGGATTTCGCCACTCTTGGCGATCCTCCTGGAAGAAATGCCCATACTCACACACGCTGAGCAGGTGGGTTGGTAAGCGCGATGCCGAAACCCTTGCACCAGTGCAGTGACGCCGCTGCCCGTCACCAGTGTATAAGGCCCGACAATTGGGGGTGGATATACCGCCATCCATCGGTCCCAGGAAATGATGGGGCGCCTGGTTTTGCCGGAGAGCTGTTCTCTTACTCTCCCCCGAATAACTTCGGGAGGATTTGCGAGTAAGATGGTGGTATCTCCACAGTCGAGCCCGGCATCAGCTCTACCACCTATGATACCTACAATAATAAAATGCGCGGGAGCGTCACAGTGACAACGTGCGTACGTAGCTGCGGTGCGACCGCGACTGTCGTAAACTGACTTTAACCGAGTTTTGGGAGGGGTTCTTTTCGGCCCGTTTGTATACTATTACTTATTTATACTATGGTAATAGTTTGCGGGTTTCTTCTTTGCCAGCTACGTCAACTCCCGAACGACTTTGAGAAAAATCACTTGTAGTTGTCGATAATCTATGGCTATGTCTATGGTAAGCATCTACCTGCTTCAAAGCACAACTTACCATATTCTGCAACAAACACAAGTGATTTTTGCATGTCAGATCTTACCTCCGCATCTGTAGCCTCTGGTTTGCCATATCGAATGTTTTCCTTTATAGTTGAAGCGAAAAGCACTGGTTCTTGGCTGATGAGTCCTAAGGCACGTCCTCTCAGCCAATCAGCATCGAGATCTCGGATATCGATGCCATCTATTGTAATTTCACCTTTGTTTACATCATAGAACCTAAAAATATAACCTCAATTGAACCAATCACCTTGTTTAGTAAAATTCTATGGATGGCAAGGTCGGGTAAGCCAATCGAATGCGATCATCAGGTAGCAGTCGTTAAGAGGGCTCGTTGCTCGAGTCTATAGGGATTTCTACACGTAATGCCAGAATGAGAAAGATGCCAGAATGAGAAAGAATAACGAAACAAATAGTAAAGAGGACAAATACACTACTGAGAGGGAGCGAAGCCGCGGGAAAAACGATAGGAGTAGGCAAACTTATAATTAAAATATTTTGAAAACAGATATACGAGTGCGACTTGTATTTGGTAACAGTGAACGCCGCATCGTTTTAATACCAACACTCACCTAGAAAATGTCAAAACCGTGTCGGCGAAACAATCGGCACGAAGCCAACAACAGTAACACGTGAGTTTAATCAAAATAATTTATTTTACTTTGTGAGCGGACGCGAGTTACAACTAATCATTTTTGTTATTAATCTATCTCTTATTATATCTTTCTGTCAGCATTTCGTTATCAATTAAATAAATACAGGATATAATCACCTTTCTAACAAAGAAGCTATGGTTGATTTTCCATTACCCGATGTACCGACTATGGCTACAGTCTTGCCCGCCGGTATAGATAGATTGAAATTCCTAAGTACGACCTGAGATTTAAAAAAAAGTTACAAGAAACACAGGAGAAAATAAAGTATGTGTAAAAAGATGGGTAACATTTGATTGAAGGAATACACATGTTGACAGCTATACAGTATGTCACCAATAAGGTACTTGACTGATAGACTGACAAGATCATAGTTTGACAGTATTGGGTTGTTGAGTTCACTTACATGAAGTGCCGGGCAATGGCGGCATTCGAGAAGGTAAATATTTTATCAAGGAAATGATAATAAGTACTTACAACTCCAGGTCTAGTCGGGTAGGCGAAAGTGATATCCTTAAACTCGATGTCTCCGTGGAACTCGTGATATTTGATCGTCTTAGTGCCCGAATTGTCCATCTTAGGTTCTTTGTTTATGTACTGAAAAAAAAAATCAGGATGATTCATCCATACAAAATATGAAAATATTTTTATCGTTAATTGATCAATCACCATTTCAAAGTTACATCGATTATTATCCCTTCATGAACTGTCAGGAGAGCGTTCTCTCGTTGGATTTTATTTTTTAGTTTATTTTATTTATTTAGGGAAAACCACAGAAGCAAACTACAGAAAGCACTATAAAGTATTAAATGAATGTTGAGAAGTACATAAATCTACTCTTTATAACATTTTTACTTTGATTATTTTAATTTGAAAAATTTGTACACAGGTAAATGAACCCTTAACCTATATTGAAATTTAGGTATCTCTCAGAATCACAAATAGAACACAAAATGGTAAGAAAAATAATTTCTTTCGCATTTTCTTTTGTTTTCTTATTTCAAAAAAATGGTCAACCTACAGTACATGTGACTGAAAATAGACCGTACATATTCCTGGCAGTAAATAATGCACATACGCTATGTACATATGAGTTTTGTAGAGCGTCGTCTCTGTCACCGGAGTATTAGTGCTTCTTTCGACGGTCGATATCTTCTTTTTATTATGAATCATGACAAATATAACAAAACATGTATTTTTTTTATTTCGAACATAGAACAGTTTCCTTTGTTTTAGCTCAGGGGTTCATTTTTAACCGGTATAACCTACGCTTAAGAACCCGCTCCGTATTTTTCGTCTGTTTGATGCGAAGCATTATTTTCATTATTCTTCTTGTCATTGCCGCGATGATTTTGTAAAAATCAGGGACATACACCAGTCTATATTGGCCGTCTAAATGAAGATCTAAAATTTATTTGATTCAATTGTTTCTAGTTTGCGCGTTATTTTGATACTTAGATATTATGAATTACAATTCGGGGCGGACTCGTAAGTAATAAAATAACTCGCAAAAGAGAAACAATTCAATCAAATAAATTCCAGGCCTTTATTCAGACGGTCAATATGAAGTGGTGTCTCTCCCTAGTTTTTCCAAAAACAAAGCGATAAAGGCCAGAAAAATATTTAACATATTGTTTTTCATCAAAGTTGTCGTCATCGCGGACCGGGCTCTTAAAGGGTTTTACGACTAAGGCCCTAAGTGACATACCTCAAAGACCCTCCCACCAGCGCTGACCCCCTTGACTACGGAACCAAACAGCAGCGACAACTGCGCCACGGACCTTTGAACGGTTTGCGCATTCACGAGGAACGCCATAACGTCACCCGCTGTAATATGACCGACCGACATTAGGTGACCGCCCAGAAACATTGTGCCCAGGACCATGCTGAAAACAGGAAATAATTTGGCCAAGGTAAGGAACCTTAAGAACATTATCATACACTAGCTTTTGCCCGCGGTTTCACCCGCGTTTAATTAGTTTTTTTGTTCTCCTATAAAATCAGTCAATATTATTCGGACTGTTGCCTACAGTAAACACAGCTGGTGAAATATGTGTGTTATGCACTTTATTATTCTTTGTAGTTTTTATCTTTTGTAGTTTTTCCATGGGAACAAAGGGAAAAGGTAGTTTTTATCCTATTCAAAGTCTAGAACTACATTTATGCAAAATTTCAGCCTAATCGGTTTCGTAAGCATGGCATGAAAGGGTGACACATCACTTTTCTATAGAAACTTGAAAGCTCATTTTCATCCCTGATAAACCGATTTATGGGATAAAAAGCAGCCTATGTCCTATTCCAGGTCTAGAACTACATTCATGTAAAATTTCAGCCCAATCGGTTCAGTAGTTACGGCGTGAAAGACTAACAAAACTTAAAGAGGTTCGCGAGTAAGGTACCTCCATATGTTCATTATGCCAGTAGTTTTGAGTTTGTAATGAGGGTTTTACGATATGAGGTTAGATAAATGTGTTTTATCTAACCTCATATCGCAAAATAAATGTGTTACAAATGTGTATAGTCTGTCAAAAAGTGTTGAAATGAAAATTAAACTTTAATTAACTTTATTGGACTTTCAACGTTCAAGTAGTATAATTTATGTAATATATTTATGAAATAAAAACGAGGTTAACTCGATTTAACAGATTTTGTACTTATTTGTTTGGTGTAACCAGGCAAAGGAAAAATAGTTTCTTCAATATTCATTTCAACACTTTTTTGACAGACTATAGATGTGTACATGTGATACTTACTAGGAGGGCAAAGGGAACTTAGCCCAAACAGCCATGTCTGAGATTTAATATCAAATACCAATGAGGTTAACATATAATGTTCTCTAATACATAATACATACAAAACAGTAACGAGGTTACAGTCAACTTTATTTTCGGCCGGGTATTGTCTATGGCTTACGGCGCCTTAGGCTTAGACTCGGTCTGTCAATGGATGAATTGTTTGTTCCGCCATAGTTTTCGAGGAAATGTATTTATTACTTACTGTGGTTTTATAGGTCAAAATAATTATTGTGCCCAAAAATTACTGACAGCAGGGATGGTGATGATATTTGACTCTACCTGACATTCTGTAAAAACCGACGGAAATTACGAACACTTTCAGAACAAGCTTTTACAAGAATAATCAAAAATGGCTGACGACAAATTTACAAAAATTATGAAAACAGGTTAGTAGGCATGAGTTTAGATAAAGTAGTGTATGAAACTATACATAACTAGGTATTAAAACACTCGTGTTTTTAATAACCTTTTTATGTACCAGTTTCATAAACTACTATTATGGCACTGCACGGCAATAATTTAATATATGTCCCGAATATAATATTTATTGAAAGTGGTAAAAGAAGTAGGAAAGTAGGTAAATACCCATTTAGGAAGAGATTGGTGCCAGCCTGGAACAACCCCACTCCCAGTCCAAGCTCCATATTTAATTGCGCCACCTGAAAAATAGCATCAAAATCGGTCCAGTAATTTGTTTAAGCGTCATCGAACAAATTAGGATACCAGTAAAGTAACGGCTGCTCCGATAATTACACATATTGATGTCAGAGGTGTTTCCGAATGTTAGTAGAACAGTCAACACCGTACACCAACAATTTTTACGTCCCAACGCTGATATGGGGAGGGATTTTCATCTTTATATTCAAAATATTACCCCCCTTAATTTTCATTATCAAAATCAAGCGAAAACTGTGGCAAAAATCATTTAATTTCATAATTACAGTATAGTAGGAATTTTTTAAAATGTCGGAATCCAGTTAAGATCTTATCTTCCAATGAATGGCATTGTCATCTATTGTTAAGTTTGACCGCTAAATGAGCAGTGCATAACGAAACGCATAGACAACAAAATATTTTATGAAGCGAAATTTGAACGCCAAGTCACCAACGCATTTCAGATTTAAGTTTTGAAATTGGAAGCGGCAGTCATTTTGTGTTTCAGTTACAGGATGATTAAGTAATGGCTTTCGGATCTTAATATCGTACACTTCTCTGTGTTTTATTCAGAATATTTCATAAATTTGACCCTGGCCTACGTTTATAGGATTTTGATTGCTTACCTGCTATTTGGATTTTTGTGAAAAATGTGATCGATAACGACCCCGGCTGGGTATATGGACTTTGATTTAGCGGGAATAAGAGGTACAAAAATGTAAGGTATGTAATTTTAAATATTTAATAAACAAATGTGTGTTAAATTAAAGTTTCAAAGAGACAAATGAACTTTTTTTAACTTTAATACTGTTTTTCTTAATAACATGCATATCAAATTATGTAAAAATCTTAAATCGTTTCATCTTGTATCACACCTGTACTTTGCTGCCGCTTTCAATTTCAAAAAGTACTATCAGGAATGCGTTGCCGTTCAAATTTAAGCCTTTTTGTTCAGGCGTTAAAGTTGCTATT
The DNA here is from genome assembly GCA_910592155.1 of Ypsolopha scabrella. Lineage (NCBI taxonomy): Eukaryota > Metazoa > Arthropoda > Insecta > Lepidoptera > Ypsolophidae > Ypsolopha > Ypsolopha scabrella. The sequence goes on from OU342978.1 coordinate 6,169,600, forward strand.
AACATAAAATATTTTGTTGTTTATGCGTTTCGTTGTGCACTGCTAATTAGTGGTGGAACTTAACAATAGAACAATGCAATTCATTGGAAGATAATCTCTTAAGGCGGAACGTTTCGAGCTCAGTTCAAAATGCACAACTTATAGTTGTTTTTCTTAAAATTGAATAAAAAGTACAAAATAAATGTGATTTATGGCATTTCGCGACCATAGTTTAATGTCAATTACGCTTTTCTACCAAAACTTTGTAATTTTATGCATTGCGTTGTAAATGAATGTCCACACCAATTTAAAATACGCTTTTAAGTTTGTATGGACATTCATGCTAACTATAATCCAAAAAAACCCCTGATAATTATTAAACAATAGTCGCAAAATAGGATGAAACTATTTAGTTTCATACATTTTATTTAAAAATGAGATAAACAATCATAAGTTATTCATTTTGCACTGAGCTCGAAACGGTCCCCCTTAAGCCGATCCCGACATTAAAAAAAATCCTACTATACATAATTTAAATGTTATACCTTATCGCATTCTTCAGAAAACATGCTCGACTCCCCGTCTTCGCCTGCGAACGCCCGCACCGTTCTCATGTTAGAAATAGCCTCTTCTGCTACTAACGTCGCTTTTTCTACCTGGAATATAACAGTTGTTTATTTAGGTAAATAAAAAAAATATTCTGACCAACAGCTAGGCTTGCAGAGCAGTCAGCAGACCAAACAAAAGTTATTTTTAATTAGAATGATTTTTTTCCGGCAGCTATTTCACTGTCGAACAAAAGTGCAGTTTTACCGTAATCTAACCCTACTAAAAATCCAAGTTTTAACTTTAAAAACCTAGGAGATACGAGGGGAACTGTTATTTCCGGCAAACTTTTAACCGACTTCAAAAAAGAAGGAGGTTCTCAATTCGACTGTATTTTTTTTTGGTATGTTACTCCATAACTCTCGCAAATCTTTTTTTTTTCGTTTGGTAGTTTTTATTCCAGGTAGGTCCCATTTTAGTTTGGTCGTGGTCAGATGATGGTCTTCAGAGATAGGCAGCAGAACTCCTCAACGGATGACGGCATTCACTCGATATTGAGGCAAATATCTCTGGCATTTCTTAACCGATTTGAAATGTTTTTTTACCGTTTGAAAGAGTTTGCTTCCAGGTAAGTCTTATTTTAGTTTGGTCGTAATCTGATGATGGTCTTCAGAGATAGGCAGTAGAACTCCTCAATGGATGACAGCATATCACTCGATATTGCGGCAAACGCTTTGTACCAGGATGCTGATTGCAAGTTGTTCCTTGAAAATTGTCATTATGTTACCTGACCTTCGATCCTACCCTCATCACCACAGAACTCCTCAACGTATGACAGCACATAACACGAGATTTCGGCAATCACTTTGTGTGAGTGTGCTGATTCCAGGATATTACTTGAAAATTGACAATATGCCCACCGACCTTCGATCCTGGCCTCATCACCATATAACTTTTTAACTAATGAAAGCACATAACTCTCAATAGCGACAATCGCTTTGTGTTAGTGTGCTCATTTCAGGATATATGTAACTTGAAAATTGTCATTATGCCACGGGACACCAATCAGAGTGCTCTCTGTAGTCTACCCATTTTTCACAATTTATCCCGTCAACACTAAAAATCGTGAAATTAATAAACTTTCACCAAAAAATAATAACCGACTTCAAATTTTAAAGCAGACATTCACGAAAATGTTTAAAATAATTACATACCTACCGATGGTACCAAAATAAGACTTTTGCCGACTTCTTTCTTCCTGAAACATATGTTATCTAGAAGTCGGCGCATTCCCTATATTTAGTATAGAACACAAAACACAATGTGGGAGCGCTGACTTCTAGAGAACATGTTTCAGGAAGAAAGAAGTCGGCAAAAGTGTTATTTTGGTACCATAGATCAGTATGTAATCATTTTAAACTTTTTAGTAAATGTCTGCTATAAAACTTGAAGACGTTTATTATTATTTTGTTAAATGTTTATTTATTAGCTTTATCATCAAGTTATAATTGTGTATTTTATAACAAAACGGAAAAAAAATTGCTCAAGACATATTTCGGGCCCTACTGGTCCCAGCATCAGTTGAGAAGTCTGTGAACGCCGCGTCGTGATCCTAACAACGACACTCGCCTTGAAAATGCCGAAATTGTCTCAGTGAAACAGTTGGCAAATAGTCAACCATAAAATACGTAGGTGATAAAACTGGTATTCAATACTAATTTTGTATATCAGCTCACATGAGTTAAATACTTAAGACTTTTCGAAAAATCTATGTGGCAGACAGACGGAAGCAAGCGAGAGTGATCTAATAAGGCAAGTTACTCACTTGTTAGGAGGCACAGGTCGATCTATCGATGAGTTTATGATTAATCAATAATCATCAGAACTCTTCGGGATTACATGCGCGCGCGGCGTTTGATCGTGTACTGGACTGGATGCTCCCCCACCGCTTTCGTGGCCTTTCAACCCTTTAACTGCGTTTGAACGTTAAGGCGCCTAGGCACGCCACCGTTTTAGTACAAAATTTCATAATCCGTTTCTCAGTTGTTTTTCGTAATAGACCAAACTATATGACCTCTATCATCTGGTGCTGGTATTTTAAAAGGCACCATTTTGCCAAAATTTTGAATATTAATTTTGTTTTAAAGATATCAAGCTGGACAGATTTACATACAAAGTTGTTTTCTTGCCTCAGATTGTACCTATATCAAAATTTAACATTTCAGCCACATAGCGACTTTGTAAATGCCTGTATTAAACTATTGAGGTCTATACCTTTAGTCTATAACGAAAAACAACAGAGAAACGGGTTATCAAATTTTGTACTAAGACGGTGGCGTGCCTATGCGCCTTAAAGGTATAGAAACCAGACTCCGACGTTCGAAGCAGTTTTCGCCACAACTCGCGTCATATTGTCAACAGGGCCAGTGACATACACAGCGCTGATAATGGCTTCCATTATAAGGGTTCCGATATTCCTACTAAGGTAAAAATATTTTAGCGTCACGGATGAGTCAATCTAAATTCTACTTTCTTCTATTAAACTGGGCACCTTAAATGCTTATGGTACTTTGGTTCACCATGAACTAATTTATACCGCGATAATCGACAACGTTTCATTTTAGTTAACCATTTGTTTTTAATATTTATATTGAAAGTTTGCGTAAAAAAGAAGCTTAAGTATTTTTTTATTTTGTTTCATTTTATGTTTTTCCTGCATAATTTAATGTTTTCTTCTTCACTAATTCTAAAAGAACGTAAGTTTTTATATTTTGTTTCATTTTATGTATTTCCTGCATAATTTAATGTTTTCTTATTCACTCATTCTAAAAGAACGTAAGTTTTTATATTTTGTTTCATTTTATGTTTTTCCTGCATAATTTAATGTTTTCTTATTCACTCATTCTAAAAGAACGTAAGTTTTTATTTTGTTTCATTTTATGTTTTTCCTGCATAATTTAATGTTTTCTTATTCACTCATTCTTAGAGAACGTAAGTCGCATCTGAGGATTTCAAAAGTCAATGTCCATTGCCAATAGATTATTAAAAAAAAAGCTTGGCATGTTTATGTCTGCTGTCACGTGCCATGACAGTAGATTTTTTTTAAACAAAATGAACTTAAAGGCAAAGGAAATTGTTTTTAAAATCCTGTGTTTACCATATTTTTAGTTTTTTGAATATATCTCTTAATTTAGCCAAGATTTAATTCTGAAAGAAAAATATGATGCTGAGAAAGCCCATATCTCGAAATGGTTTTTACTTTTGCAACAAATAATAATTTGTAATGTTGTCGATTATAATATGACGCTTTGTGACCTGGGGCCTTATTATCTAACTTCGACATCCATCGCAACCGCCTTCAAACGCGCCGTGATTGTCTACAAATGACAATCAATCCCGACGCCTTTGACGGCTATAGACATGGATATTGAAGTTAGACAATAAAAGGGCCGAATTTGTGGCTGTATTCAGCACACCGAATAAAAACAACACAGCATCAGACTTGTCAGCTGAGGCGATATGTTAAGCATACTAACTAAAAATAGTTATCATGCTCATATAACAAACCTGTGCCTGAGCTTCCCTGGACAGTTTCCTCAACAAGGAACCAATGAATGTTCCACCAATAACGACCGACGGCACACAGAGTAGCGTCAGACTTGTCAGCTGAGGCGATATGTTAAGCAGACTAACTAAAAATAGTGATCATGCTCATATAACAAACCTGTGCCTGAGCTTCCCTGGACAGTTTCCTCAACAAGGAACCAATGAATGTTCCACCAATAACGACCGACGGCACACAGAGTAGCGTTAGACTTGTCAGCTGAGGCGATATGATCAGCAGACTAACTAAAAATAGTGATCATGCTCATATAACAAACCTGTGCCTGAGCTTCCCTGGACAGTTTCCTCAACAAAGAACCAATGAATGTTCCACCAATAACGACCGACGGCACACAGAGTAGCGTCAGACTTGTCAGCTGAGGCGATATGTTCAGCAGACTAACTAAAAATAGTGATCATGCTCATATAACAAACCTGTGCCTGAGCTTCCCTGGACAGTTTCCTCAACAAGGAACCAATGAATGTTCCACCAATAACGACCGACGGCACACAGAGTAGCGTTAGACTTGTCAGCTGAGGCGATATGATCAGCAGACTAACTAAAAATAGTGATCATGCTCATATAACAAACCTGTGCCTGAGCTTCCCTGGACAGTTTCCTCAACAAGGAACCAATGAATGTTCCACCAATAACGACCGACGGCACACAGAGTAGCGTCAGACTTGTCAGCTGAGGCGATATGTTAAGCAGACTAACTAAAAATAGTGATCATGCTCATATAACAAACCTGTGCCTGAGCTTCCCTGGACAGTTTCCTCAACAAGGAAGCAATGAATGTTCCACCAATAACGACCGACGGCACACAGAGTAGCGTTAGACTTGTCAGCTGAGGCGATATGATCAGCAGACTAACTAAAAATAGTGATCATGCTCATATAACAAACCTGTGCCTGAGCTTCCCTGGACAGTTTCCTCAACAATGAACCAATGAATGTTCCACCAATAACGACCGACGGCACACAGAGTAGCGTCAGGCCTGTCAGCTGAGGCGATATGATCAGCAGACTAACTAAAAATAGTGATCATGCTCATATAACAAACCTGTGCCTGAGCTTCCCTGGACAGTTTCCTCAATAATGAACCAATGAATGTTCCACCAATAACGACCGACGGCACACAGAGTAGCGTCAGACATGTCAGCTGAGGCGATATGATCAGCAGACTAACTAAAAATAGTGATCATGCTCATATAACAAACCTGTGCCTGAGCTTCCCTGGACAGTTTCCTCAACAAGGAACCAACGAATGTTCCACCAATAACGACCGACGGCACACAGAGTAGCGTCAGACATGTCAGCTGAGGCGATATGATCAGCAGACTAACTAAAAATAGTGATCATGCTCATATAACAAACCTGTGCCTGAGCTTCCCTGGACAGTTTCCTCAACAAGGAACCAATGAATGTTCCACCAATAACGACCGACGGCACACAGAGTAGCGTCAGACATGTCAGCTGAGGCGATATGATCAGCAGACTAACTAAAAATAGTGATCATGCTCATATAACAAACCTGTGCCTGAGCTTCCCTGGACAGTTTCCTCAACAAGGAACCAATGAATGTTCCACCAATAACGACCGACGGCACACAGAGTAGCGTCAGACATGTCAGCTGAGGCGATATGATCAGCAGACTAACTAAAAATAGTGATCATGCTCATATAACAAACCTGTGCCTGAGCTTCCCTGGACAGTTTCCTCAACAAGGAACCAATGAATGTTCCACCAATAACGACCGACGGCACACAGAGTAGCGTCAGGCCTGTCAGCTGAGGCGATATGATCAGCAGACTTACTGCAGATCCTACTACCTGAAATCAGGGTAAAGCTTTAGTGGGCAGGTGAACTGTATTTTCTTTTAACATAATTGTATAAACAAGATATCTATAAAGTAGATTCCGCCAGCCTATTCCAAAAACAATAACAATGAACGTGTCTGAGATTTTGTAATATCATACACTTATCATCATATCGACTTTTTTATCTTGTGGATCAACGCAAAACTTTTAAATACCTTTGAAATTCATAAATATTAGCAAAAATTTCGATAATTTGAGCCGATTTGTATGAAATTGATTACCGAAAGGGCAAATTTTGGCATTGAGTTAGAAGCCTGATTTTTAACTGAATTATGGAACTGTAGACTTCTGTAGGAAGTATTAGTTTCAACTTGATATGTCTAACGGGTCCCGAAAAAAAGGTCTTGACAGACGGACAGATGTACAAGAAAGTGATCGTATAAATGTTCTGGTTTTTCATTTTGAGGTACGGAACCCTAAAAAAAGAACATAACAAACAAGAATGCGGAAAAAATAATCGGATCACAGGATGTTCTAACCTGGGTGATAGCTCTCATTCCACCAGAGATAGTCTGCTTGAAGGAACTCTTGAAATCTTGAACATCGACAGTTAACCTGAAAAAATATGTAGCAATTTGAAAGCCTAATATGTATCCTAAATAATACTTTTTGTTTTATATTTTAGACTTGCCTATATATAAATTACACGATAGGAGGAATGTACAAGTTCTAAGCAAGGTGATGTATTTTGATCATTTTTTTTATGTTATTTAAAAATTTGGTCTGTCTGTTATATTATTAGTCTTATGAGAGAAATAGTGTTTGAACCAAGACGTTTATAACCAGACTAGAGTGCTAACTTTTATAGAAATCTGCACGCTAAAATAAGTGACCTTAGGTCTGTATTACTCATGAACCTTTTTTTCTTTTCACTGGAAACGCTATCTCTATTATGCTTGAAAAGTAAAGAATTGAACTTTAAACATTTTAGCATGGCCTTGTTATAGAAGTAAGCGCTCCACTCCATTATAATCTTCAGGTTTGAAAATATTCGCCAGTTTATTGCATTTAGTGACTTGGACAGTGGCAGTTAAGTATGTTATACATATTGTAGCGTCGACAACATCGCGTAATTTAATCATATTTGAATTTGATCCACATTATAACTCATTAGATATAACTATCTACTTTTGATTAGAATATCCAAACATTCAGAACAGCTGTACAAACTATAACTAATCTATAAATGAAAGATTATGTTTACAATGTATTCCGTTGTAAATCTTGAATCCAAAGAAAGAATATTTACCTATTAACAAGCTCTCCTGTCCGCTCCTGGTCAAAGAAAGCCATGTCCTGCTTCATGATGGACACAAACAAGTCCTGCTTCATCTGAGATGCAACTTTCTCACCGACTTGAGCCAGCAAGTGGATGTATAGGAATGTAAAGATTGCCTGAAAATGTATAAAACAAAACCTGGCTTGTGTATTTTGAATTATAATTTTCTTTTGATTTTCTCTTACTGAATTTTCAGATAGGAATCCTTTTGCGTGTTGCTAGTGGTTGGCCGGTTTTCGTAGCATCCTCCTCCCAAAATATATTTTTTTAGTGGAAATAGGACAGTCTAGATGTCTGTTTCTCACCTCGCGCGCACTAGATCCGCGCGGGTCTTTTTCGAACTAAAATAGTTGTTTAATTTATTGACGTCAGAAAAATGTCAGTGATATTTTTACTACAGTAAATAAAGTTCATTACTTCATAATTTCAATAATTTGTAATAAATTATAGTCAATTTAACAATATGGAAGTACAATCAATATTTTTGTTATGACCAGTGTCAATTAATAATGGATTTAAACATGGTCTGAAGTGCAGGTAAAATGGCTTGAGGGAAAATATATTCTTAAAAGGGATGTGATAAACTGATATTCATCCATCCATCAGCCTGTTTCGTCCACTGCTGGACACAGGCCTTTCCAGGATTTCGCCACTCTCGGCGGTCCTCCTGGAAGAAATGCCCATACTCACACGCGCTGGGCAGGCTGGTTGGTGAGCGCGGTGCCGAAACCCTTGCAAAAGTGACGCCGCTGCCCGTCACCAGTCTGTTTTATATAAGGCCCGGCAATTGGGGATAGATAAACTGCCATCCATCGGTCCCAGGCAATGGTGGGCCGCATGGTTTTGCCTGAGAGCTGTTCTCTTACTCTCCCCTGAATAACTTCGGGAGGATTTGCGAGTAAGATGGTGGTACCTCCACAGTCGAGCCCGGCATCAGCTCTACCACCTATAACTACCACCACCTATAACTACCACCACCTATATACCACCTATGAACTGATAACCAATGACAAATATATTAAGAGTCGAAATATATCATATATGTTTTTCCCACATTTTATTACTCTGAAAAGCTATTGGTAAAAATTTTAAAAAAATTTCATAGAATAGAATAGAATGAAGATTTATTGGTGTCACACAACTTAAGTACAATATAATAAACTAAACAAAACAAAAGTGACACACAAAAGAATGCAGTGAACAGTCCATCATTTTGGAAATTTTAAATATATAATAAAAAAATCAATTAGAAACAAATTCTCTGAGAAAAATGTACCATAGACATGTCGCAATCCTGTTTCTCTGCCTAACCCAAGCCAGTGACTTGTCCAGTTAGTCCACCAAGATCTATTAGAATCTTCCGAATATTCTAGCTACTTGATACGCCATCTAGTAATACACATATAGAACACTCACAGAGGTGTTCTGTGAATTTTACACCTTGTTAGTCAAAAGTGACACTAAATTTCATTGATTTTTATCAAAACCCCAACCTTTTGATGATTTCTTAAACATAACCCAAACCACGCTCAAAATGAAAATGAAAAATTGTTTACCTGTCCAACATATAGAGAAATCAACTTCAAAGCCGGTATTCTTATCTGGTCTAAGAAGTCAGCTGATGGGTTGCTCTTCATCCCCGCTAAAACATTCACAATAGCACCAAGCATTGCTGGAATGTAGACGTTTAGAAATGCCACTGCTAATGCTGACTAAAAAACAGAAAATTTTATTTTTCAGCATCAGTTAACCTAAGTCATTTGCAATTTACCAGAAAATAAAATAATAAAAGCTGAATTGTAAAAAAGGTGTATAATCATGTAATATTGCATGGTTCGGATAGTTCCTGGATTAAACTGGTTTTCTTTTGATTGAAAAATAACTTTTATAGAGCCGTTTAATTGAATTCAAGCCTGGGTAATCTAGATCTAGGCTAGACAACCGCATGCAATGTTTTCAAAGAGTCCAGCAGTTTAAGAAATGAAATATACTCACTGCAACAGCAGCGCCTAAAATCCATCGATGGGGCCAGAGATACTGGAAAAGTCTGTGCCAATCAAACTTTGCACTGTCCTCGCCTAGATTGGGTCTCCTTTGAATTAACCTAGTTTTTGCTGCTGCTTTACAAAATGCAGGCCCATTATTGAGTAACAGTCTTACACCCAAACCTAAACTGACACCAGTGCACAATTTCCAAGGACTACAGATAAAAAACAAACTAGGCTTTGCACTCTTTTTAGCTACGTTTTTGGCATCGCAAATATACCGCGTAACCACGTTAGAGGTGGGTTTTTTCATCAAATTTACAAAGCATGGATTGCTTTTTGTTGTTAGTAACCTGTAAAAGAAGAAATAACATGTTTACATTTAATAAATACGCAGTGATGTTAAAAGTATTACTAACGAAAATAACCTCTGTCGTAATTGATGACATGATTGAATTTGCAGTAATTGCCACATTTTTATAATTTCTTACTACAGTCTCTTCGTAGATACTAGTTATTTGTGTATAATTTCAGTCATTAAAAAGGAGAATTGTGTGATATAAATGAATAATAACAAATCGAAATTCACTTGCAAACGTCAATGCCACCCAAATGTCAAACTTGACTAAGGATGTCTATTTTAAATCGATTTAATCAAAGATCAATTAATCAAGGCCAAGAAAATCGATTTTTTCGAAGCGATCGATCTTTGTGGACCAGATTTTTTGCGGTTTCACGGAACATATTGCTAACAAATCTCATACAATTAAAAAGAGTACCTTTATTTAATTACGGTTCCAGCAAGTATTTGATTTAAAAATTATTATTTATGAAGAGCCTTACATTCGAAGATAGAACGTTGTTGGAGTAGGTAATCGAGACCCCAAAATATTGATGAACGAGCGAGCGAAGCGAGCGAGTTCTCCGAGTCTACTGGAACAATCTGGCGTTTTCTATGTATGTATGTACGAATGTTTGTTCGACGATAACTCGAGTATCGTTGATCAGAATGTGATGAAATTTGGCAGGCGAGTAAATAAGGCAAGAAGATTTTGAAGTTCGAAGATGAGCCAAATGGGACAAGCGCGAATCGGGTGAGCGCGAGTTTAAAGTTCGGGACGAACACTAGTAATGTTATGTATGTGCATTTTAAGTTACTTTATCAATAAAACTTAAACAAATATTTAAATTCATGTTTTATTTGTGAGAAAACAACTCTTAGAATAAGCTCAGGAAAAATTAACGCCTAAGAATTTTTTACCTATGCTGGGTGTAAATAGACTGCTAGGCACCATTAAATGAAATCGCATATCCTACCGATCCCACTGAAACACTTTTCCCAGGAATTATACCCGCGGCCACCCCTATTTTGGGAAATATGTGAGTTCCAAACAAAAATCCCAACGCAACAAGATACGATAGTTTCGAGAGAGCGTTTTCCGTGAGACAGCTGTTCCGGTTCAGCGTCCTACAATATACTTTCATCCTACGAGATAAAGTCTTTAAGCGACAGTTGAATGTCTTTTACTCTGAAGATTTGCGCGGGTTTTTTTTTCGAATAGATGTTTAATATGATCGGTAGACTATATTGCGGCGTCATAATATAACAAAAACAGGTCAGGGTGGTTTTATTTAATGGTCGCACTCTATTTACATCCTGTATCAATCAAAATTTATTAACGCTAATGGTGAGAATTTCTGTTCCAATTTTGAATCGATTTTTATGAATCGAACTTTTCTGTACAAGTTTTTCTCCACGATTCGAAATCGATCTTTTATAGAAACAATCAACATCCTAAACTTGACACTGCAGCGTACAACCGAAAACAAAAAAAAAGAAGCGATTATAAGCACTGGTTGATATTACTTTAAAAATATATGTATGAGCTAACATTAATCATTAATGGAACTTTATACAAATACGTCTTTTTAAACTACGAGTAGTTCATGCAAGTGGAAAATGCGCTCTTAACTCTAAAACATTCAAAAGTTCGCGACAATGTGAAATGGCTCATTTCATCAGTTTTATGCCACAGACATTCAATATAATGTCTGTGATTTTAAGCTCATTTCCCACTATCACGAACTATTAGTTTCCTCCTTCGTGCAAAAAAATATTTTACTTTAGGACATTGTGAAGTTTTAATGTTTGATGATTCGAGTCCAGTCCTTCTCTGTTTACATCGACTGCCGCACGTGGTTTAGGACCGCTAAATACGCACTATTGCGTTAGACGGATCTTGACATAATAAATGTATTTATTTTATTACTGTCCGCATTACTAGGCTCCGCCTGCGTTCATTTAATCCCTGCCCCGTTTTTGGCTTGGGCGTTATTTTATGAACACCTTATCTTCTCTATCTTCTTCTCTGTACATATAAAATACAACGTCTGTCTGTCTGTCTGTTCGTTCGCTTATAACTTGAGAACGAATGGATTTTGATCCAGTTTTCACTGAAAGTTATAGCATTTCTTCGGGAAGGTCTTAGGCTATGTATCATCACGCTATGACAAAATGGAGCAGCGCAATGAGAATTTAGGTTCGCCGCCGTAGCATAGCCGATCGTCGCGGGTTCAACCCCCGACTGGTAAATTTTTTATTTTTTATTTTCTTTTGTAAAAAAAAAGGTGACCAGGGTCTGTTGATGGGACTAGAAGATGGGTACGGGATCTCCTCAACGGACAACAGCGGGCCTTTCTAGTTTGGGCTTAATTGATTGGTATTTACTAGCATTTTGGTAAAACATGGTGACCAGGGTCTGATGATGGGACTGGAAGATGTGTACGGGATCTCCTCAACGGACAACAGCGGACCCTTCTAGTTTTGGCTTATTTGATTGGTATTTATTAGCACTTTGGTAAAACATAGTGACCGTTGCATATTTTTGTTCAAAAAAATCATCTTATTTTGTTTTCCTTATTTCCACGAAAATCTCTTCGACGCGGGCGGAGCCGCGGGCAAAAGCTATAGTCTATATGTTGACCAGAGTCACTACGATGATAATGAAAAAAATCGCATCCGAATCCGTTAAGTGGTTCTCGAGTTAAAATCAAACATACGTACCTACAGGCAGACAGACAATAATTCAAAAGCTTATGGTTTTTGCCTCAGTACAATACCAATAACCCATTTAATTTAAAAAACAAACACGAAATTTTTATATTAAAACGGAACATACAGACAGAGAGACAAAAATTCAAATGAATGTAGTTTAGGCCTCAGTACAATACCAATAACCCATTTAATTTAAAAAACAAACACGAAATTTTTATATTAAAACGGAACATACAGACAGACAGACAAAAATTCAAATGAATATAGTTTAGGCCTCAGTACAATACCAATAACCCATTTAATTTAAAAAACAAACACGAAATTTTTATATTAAAACGGAACATACAGACAGACAGACAAAAATTCAAATGAATGTAGTTTAGGCCTCAGTACAATACCAATAACCCATTTAATTTAAAAAACAAACACGAAATTTTTATATTAAAACGGAACATACAGACAGACAGACAAAAATTCAAATGAATGTAGTTTAGGCCTCAGTACAATACCAATAACCCATTTAATTTAAAAAACAAACACGAAATTTTTATATTAAAACGGAACATACAGACAGACAGACAAAAATTCAAATGAATGTAGTTTAGGCCTCAGTACAATACCAATAACCCATTTAATTTAAAAAACAAACACGAAATTTTTATATTAAAACGGAACATACAGACAGACAGACAAAAATTCAAATGAATGTAGTTTAGGCCTCAGTACAATACCAATAACCCATTTAATTTAAAAAACAAACACGAAATTTTTATATTAAAACGGAACATACAGACAGACAGACAAAAATTCAAATGAATGTAGTTTAGGCCTCAGTACAATACCAATAACCCATTTAATTTAAAAAACAAACACGAAATTTTTATATTAAAACGGAACATACAGACAGACAGACAAAAATTCAAATGAATGTAGTTTAGGCCTCAGTACAATACCAATAACCCATTTAATTTAAAAAACAAACACGAAATTTTTATATTAAAACGGAACATACAGACAGACAGACAAAAATTCAAATGAATGTAGTTTAGGCCTCAGTACAATACTATATTATAATTAAAACCCATTTCATTATACATATACATATACTCACGCCTGTCTCCCAGATAGGTAGGCAGAGACTACAGATTTCCATCTGCTACGATCCTGACAGACCTCTTTTGCTTCTTCTACATCCATCAACCTAGTCATACAGGCTATATCAGGCTCAGGAAATCATAATTTCGCGAAAATATTCAATGATCAGACACAACTGTTTTACTACTTTATTATGAAGCTTTTTGAAAAGTGCGTTCGTAGATAATCGTAGTGCGACACTCGTTTACTAGAAACAGACAGAGCTTTATACGAAAAAGAGAAAGAAAATCTGGTTTTGAAACGCAGGTACCATTATTTAAGGTCCTACAATAATAAGTGAAAATAATTCTAGGGTAGATTTTGTATCGTTCACTGATAACAACCAAGAACAAAATCATTATTTTTATTAAGTAATTTTTCACTTCCCAGTACAAAGTCGTTCAATCAGCTGACAAAATTTTATGGAAAGGTGAAAAAAAAATCGCTCAGAAAATATTTTTTCACTGGAAAGTTGTCTATTATTTAGGGATACTCTATCATCTGTTTTTTTTTCACTTTGAAATGTAGGGCCTTAGCTTGCGAGTGATTCCCGTGAGAAAAGGAAAAATGTTTTGGCTGGGTAACAAAATGTCAGACTCAAATCTAATTCAAGGGCGGGAAACTAAAATTGCTTAGTAGTCACAAAAAAAACATAGAAAAATTAGCTCTTACGAGCCTAATGCAACTTTCACATTTTTCCCGTTAGAAACTAATCGAATGGGTGGATTGGTTTAATATTGAATTTAATTTTCAAATTAATATTAGAAAAAAAATAAAGAAAAAATATTAATTATATATATATATAGTATATATTTTATTATTATTAATTATATATATATATTTATATAAAAAATATTATAAATTATTAATATATTAATATAATAAAAATAAAAAATTAATTATTAAATATTTTAATATAAAAAAAAAATTCTATGTATTATTACATTATATTTATTAATAGTTTATTTATCTATCAACTTAGGTGGTATTCATTGCGTTACATATGTACATACATGTATAATATTTTTATTCTTGTACCTCTTTTTTTAATTTATGCATTTAAGTAACATAACATAAATATATTTTTTTATGTCTTCCCCTTGTTATATTAATTTTTTCACAATATTCTATTGTTTTTTAAGGACTTGCAAAACGTGTACTTATTTACAAAATAAACTGAGTATTTGAATTTGTAGATGGAATGGGTCTCTTATGGGTATCTTGCGGGTTGGTCAAGATGAACTCATCATGAAGTCAGTATTAGCTCTATCTTTATTGATATAAATCACTTTCACTTATATATTCAGTAACAAAATTATTTTCCTATCATAAACTAACTTTCTCCTGTTTATTGGTGAGTTTGAATAATTGCAATAGTTTGCAATGGTTTACAAATAACTGCACGCCTTACAAATTCCTCTACATCATTCTTATTGCTACGCCAAAATACAATCTATTAATAATAGTACATTACGATACGAGAGCGATGAAACGTTTTCTGGCGAGTGTGAGTCGAGAAAAAGTTTCTCGCACGAGTATCGTATAATATTTTATAGCACAAGTGGGGAAAATGCCGACTTTACGCAAGCGCAGCGTGCGTAAAGTCGGCATTTTACGCACGGTGTGCTATAAAGTTATTTAACATACAAAAAAAGTGTTCATTTATTATTTGTTCACCCTTTTATCACCTTTATCAATTACTAGCTTTTGCCCGCGGCTCCGCCCGCGTGACATGCTTTTTTCCGAGATAAGAAGTAACCTATGTGTTAACTTGGTTATTTCCATTCTAAATTTCATCTAAATCCGTCCAATCATTTAAGCGTGAAAGAGTAACAAACATACACACACACAAACTTTCGCATTTATAATATTAGTGTGAAGTGTTATGAGATAACATAGCCTTGTCTTATTTAACCACAAACGATATGGGACCGCGCTAATTAGACACCTGATGTATCAAATAACAAAGCATTGTCTTATTATACCACAAACGATAAGACCGCGCTAATTAGACACCTGATGTATCAAATAACAAAGCATTGTCTTATTTTACCACAAACTATACGGACCGTGCTAATTAGACACCTGATTTTTCAATGATATTGATCTATTCTACAGGAACCACGCATTTTTCCGGGATAAAAAGTAGCCTATGTGTTAAGTTAGGGTATAAGCTATATCCATTCTTAATTTCATCCAAATCCGTTCAGCTGTTTCAGCGTGAAAGAGTTACAAACATACACACATACACACACACGCGCACAAACTTTCGCATTTATAATATTAGTAGGAATAGGATACGTACTAGATCTTTAGAAATAACAAGGCGCGGTAACAAAGTTTGTCAAGGCGGCTGCAACACAGAATACACTTAGAAATGCCCTATTCAAAGTGTAAACTACGTGGAAAGAGCATCTATGCTATGTCTGTAAAACTATATAACAAGCTTCCAAATTCAATAAAATCTTTACCTATTGGAAAATTTAAATCGATTTTATTCAAAATTTTGTTACAAAAATGTTATTATGACATAAATGAATATTTAAATGATGTTAATTTTTTATCATAATGAAGCCTAGAGTGTGTCTATCTATGACATTCAAACGGTATTTGACAATAAAATTTGTATGTATAATCTATTTTATATTGTTGTTTTGACATTTTACTTGACATTTGTATTAACTTTCTCATTGTGTAGTATTCCTGTATTTTTTAGATTAGTTTATAATTATAATTTGTATGCTTAGTGGCAAAAAGCATTGAGCCAAAGTGACATGTTTTCCAACTTATTATGTAACATGCTTTTTACAAATAAACTATTGATTGATTGATTGATTGATAGAGTTTTCATATTGCTTGCGATACCTACATTAGGTGTTAACCTTATTTAGGTTAAGTGGTAGAGCTGATGCCGAGCTCGACTGTGGAGGTACCACCATCTTACTCGCAAATCCTCCCGAAGTTATTCGGGGGAGAGTAATAAAACAGCTCTCAGGCAAAACCAGGCGGCCCACCATTGCCTGGGACCGTTGGATGGCGGTATATCCATCCCCAATTGCCGGGCCTTATATAAAACAGACTAGTGACGGGCAGTGGCGTCACTGGTGCGAGGGTTTCGGCACCGGGTTCACCAACCCACCTGCCCAGCGTGTGTGAGTATGGGCATTTCTTCCAGGAGGACCGCCAAGAGTGGCGAAATCCTGGAAAGGCCTATGTCCAGCAGTGGACGAAACAGGCTGATGGATGGATGTATGTACCATACCGTATTTAAACAAAAAAAAAACAAACGTTTTTTTTTCTTTCAAGGATTGTTGCATTGTTACGAAACCCTAATAGAATAGAGTGAGGCCCGACTCGCACTTGGCCAGTTCTTCGTAATGGTCCGTTGATCGTAGAAATAATATTAATTTGATAGTTTGATAGAATCGTTATTATTTTCACGTTGCCAATGTATTAAATTAGATTTCAGAGCTTGTCATCGAATAAATATACCGGCAAGGGTTTATTATCTCTAGTCAAAAACAAACCCACCACAATTTTTTTATAAAATACAACTGTAAAAGTATCTTAAGCATGAATATACAAGGTCCTACAATTCAAAGTGAAAAAAAATCAACAGATGATAGGGTATCCCTAATAAACCACATTTCACGGACAAAAAATTTTTTCCATAAAAAATCAGCTGATTGAACCACTTTTTACTTGGAAGTGAAAAAAATATTTGAGAAAAAAATTTTTTCCTCTTCTGGAATTTGATCAGTTAACGATACATGATCGAGCTTAGAATATTTTCACATTTTATTGTAAGACCTTATATATTACATAATCATAAAAATAACTCAATGTAAGTACAATATTTTACTTAAATTTTTACTGTGAATCTTATACAATAACTAGCAGACCAAACATAAGGATTAAAATAGCGTGGCAAGTTTCCATACAAAAAATAAGCTACATTTAAGCTACACGGTACGAAGAAACGTAAAAAAATTGGTTGTTTTGGCTGGCTTATGCTTGAAACATGTTTGTTAATACCTAAACTAATCTTTCGTATATATTTTGTCTGGAGATTCTTTTGTTATAAAGAGACTGTGAATAACAGACGGACACACGAGTCATACCGACCTACCAAAATCAATGGTTCCTATTGCTTATTTTTTTTAAGTACGGACGAAACCATAAATATATAAGTATTATTTGTTAGCAATATCATCGATTTCCCCTGCGTTTTCCTATTGGCGCAAATAACACAGATGGTCGAGTGCTGCGCCATGATTTTAGCGCCAATACTAACCATTGTTTTTCTCAAGTGGCGCGAGTTTAACGCAATTATTTATTCGAATGCCGCTTTTTACCATTTAAAGTTGCGATGATTGTGTTTTTGACGAGAATGCCATGTTTGAGTGGTGTAGAGAGGGTATCCCGCATGCGTTGGTGAATAAACTAGGTATTTTTGTTTTTGTTTTGTCCAAAAACGGAATCTACAAAGTGACAGTAGGTATACGTCAGTCCATCAGCATCCGTTTGTCAGTGGCCCCCGCCCGCCCAAGTCAGCTCAACACAAAAGCGTCTGGAAAGTTGAGTAAAAAATTAGAAGTACGATAAAAATTACAATCGGACCCTGGGAAATTCACGGAAAAATTTCGACGACATTTTCTGTAATTTTCTCAATCAGTCAGCGGAATTTTTTAAATTTTTTATTCGTCAAGTTCGCGCGCGTTCAGTGAATCTTTGATCCGTTTTCGACTCGGGCATTATGTTACGAACACCCCCTATATAGTTTATGTATTGACCAGGGTCACTACAATGATAATAAAACAAAAAACCACATCCAAACCCGTTGAGTGGTTCCAGAATTAAAGCGTTTATTCAATCTTTGCCCCGTTTTCGGCTTGGGCGTTATTTTGTTAACAACCCTTAGCCTATATGTTGACCAGAGTCAACAGGACACAGACTTATAATTACTAGAAGACCTAACATTAATAATGAACGCATAGAGTCGACGTGAAGCAATTTTAGCTCTTTTAAATACAAATATTGCTTGTTTCCAAACAAAATATTTAAGGTGACTTTAATTTATGTATCCAAATTCATACTGGAGGCTTGGTAAGTGATCGCTATCACGGATCGATAACACTTTTTGCTAATTTCGTAAAATAAAATCTTGACGTTCCATAGTAATTGGCTCGGGGCTGGGCTTGCGTTTGTAAGGAACACGAAAAGAATAATTTACGAATTTCACAAAAACGGTCATCGAACCTTGTTACCGAGCACTTACCGACTCTTCAGTATGAATTTGGCTGCATAAATTAAAGTCACCTTGTATACGAGAGATTAGTTTGGGTATTAAAAAATATGTTTCAAGCATTGGCCAGCCAAAACAACCCATTTTTATACGTTTCTTTGTACCATGTAGCTTAAATGTAGCTTGTTTTTTTGTATGACGCTAGTTATAGACCATTTTTGTTACAGGTGTATCTCAAAAACTGAACTAGTTAGGAATTTAAACAGCAAATACTAAAAACGCCAGTTTTAAGGCGAGGTCATCCAGCAAAATCTTTCCTGCTCCAACGCTTTCGTTTTACACATGTTTATCCTGCTCAGCGGGAGCGCGCCGCTCAGAAAACTCGCGGTTTCGAGGTGTTTTTATTTATTATTTTGGAATTAGAGGGATGTGTTTTCAAAATGACGGCCGTTTTATGTTACATTTCTTAAGACGTTTATTTTAATATAAGTTTTATTGTTCAAAACTTAATATAACTCAAATTAAATTATATTTAGATCGTAGTTTAGACCTATCTTTGCGATTTAATTGGATCGAGCAAAAGGTAAGTAATTGTGTATCGAACAGCCGAAATATCAAGATCAAAGAGTGAAATATAAGTAACATATATTTTTTACAAAATTTTTTAATCGATATATGTGTTGGTCATTGTTGGTTTAAATTTAATTTGAAAAGAGACAAAATAGTTTGTAATTTTTATTCAAATCATTTAACCCTCTACTGCATGAATTATGAAGGAGATGAATAAAAAAATATTAAGTGTAATAACTACTTTATTTAAACATTAAAGGACACATATCAAAAGAAAAAAAAATCTAAGTGACTTATTATAGTTTTTTTTTCGAAAAGCCATATATGGTTTCGTGTGCATTGGAACGAAAAATCACTCAGTCATATATGGCTTCACGTGCATTGAGACCAAAACGAAAGTTATAAAGTACTGATATTGAACACTACAAAAATCAAATGAACAAGCATCTATACAGTATGAAATTTTAACAAACAGTTTCTTTTATCATTATAGCACAGAAAAACTCTTTGTTGTCGCTGAAGTGAAGGAACCGTTTTATAGTTTCCCATCTGGCACATGTCATTGCCTCATTGACTTGGAGCTGCCCAATACCAGTATTCCAGTACATTCTTGAAGCAGGCAATTTGACAATTGACATAAAGATAATGGTGCCGATGAATTGCTACATCTCTTGTTCGGAAATGTTAGCAGGTTTATTCAAATTATCTTGGATAGCTTTCAAGTTTGACTGTTCTACTATCAGCGATATCAAGTCATCCGTGAAAAGAAACAGAAAGAAATCAGCCGGAATTTCCAGTTATTGAATAATGGGAGGTAATTCAACTTCTCCAGTAAACATAAAGTTGTCAGGATTATAAGGGGCCAAATGATCGGTTTTCCAAGGAATCTTTTAAGCAGGAGCTTTACCACGACGACGATTTGTTGTCTTTTTGCTCTTGACAAATATAGCTAATGGAACACCGTCATCTTCTGAACTTTCCTCGTCAGTTTCTGATACAATAAGGGGACTTTTAAGTGGCCCAGGCTTCGGCGAATCATCGCCAGAATCTAACTCTTCATCTTCGCTAACCATGCCATCACCAGGAATAGGAAAGGTATATTTATTTTTACCGTAAAAGCAACGAGGGTCCATTCGGCCAAAATAAAAAGAAAACCAAAGCTGCAGAAAAGGTATAGAAAGAAAAAATAGCAGTTAAAATCATCAAATCAAAAATGTTGCATTACGGAAAAATATTGCGTAAACCTTCACGAAGCCATAAATGACCGTGCAAAAAAATGCTTCAATGCACACAAAGCCATATTAGGTGCCGGGTGAAAATTGTAAAAATACAGTAGAAAACAGTTGAAAAGCAGAAAACTTATCATTGATAGACAATCAGGAGGAAATGGAAATTACGAAAATATTTTTTTATTTCAAATCAACTTACCTTTTACATTTGTTTCTCTTTTTTGAAAATGAGTTCCGAGCACCCCTGTTAACGTTTTGCGACCACGCAGACAAAAGTGATGTTATATTCTAATGTCATCTAACCATATACTAACCAATTGCGTTTCGTTATTCCTTAGTAACATGTCAATGCATTTAAACAGTCGGAGGGTAATTTTTAAACGCGAATGTGGAAATAAAAAATCGTAAAGTGGTGACACCTTATTTGGTTTCGTGTGCGGTAGAGGGTGTCTATTAACTTATTTGAATGCTATGGAAACCCTTAAGGCTGTACCTAACCCTAGAATATGAAAAAAGGCAGAATTTCGAGGGTTCTTTTGACGAAAGTAAGACTATCTTAATATTGAAAAAAACATATTTGATTTATTGATCTTTTATCTAGGGGATTTACTTATAAACAATGTATTAAGATTTATACTTTTGTCAAAAAAAAATGTTTTCCACCCTCTTTTTTTGGTTTTCAAACGTTCGTTTCAAGAATGCGTTTAAGAGACCAACTTGTTTTTTTTTTTTTCATAAAATAGTTAATAGAACGCGGTTTAGAGATCAACTTGATTTTTTTTCATAAAATAGGTAATAGAAATATAAGGGTTTTCTACTTAAATCCAGTATTTTTTTCCCTACAAAATATTTCAGTATTAGCTAAAAACCCTCCGATCTTCTGTTTCGCGCGTAGTTATACGCGTCCTAGACAAATAGATCAATTAACTAACCAATAATCGCCTTTATCAAAAGCTAATAAAGTATTTGACTTGGCCGTTTTGTGTTGGATGGGTAATAACATTTTTTCCAAGGGTATGCCATACTCTTAAAAGCCGGGCTTTGAACGCTTTCCACTTTTTAGGCAGACCGTAATAATTTGTGTACTGTAAAACGGAAAGCTGTGTATGAATATTCTCACACAATGTCCGTATACCTAGCGGAACCCTCTATAGCACGCACTACCCAACAAATCAAAATAGTCTTTCACATTATTTGATATTTCTACATTATATTTTACTGTCCACTAAACTGCTGAATCACAACACACGTCAATAAATTTCAATAGGCCAATAGGATTTTATAATAATATAAATTTGAGCTATTTTCAATAAGTGAACAGAAGGTCAGAGTGACCGAGTCTTCAAAACGAATTCTAATAATGATAGCAAATATCCTTTAATACCATAATTTATTGATTCTGGTGACACCAAAATATGCAAGTATTTTGTTTATAGCTTCTATCATTGTCTGTCTACCCCTCAATTGTTAGGGCGTGATAGTACAGTTCTCCGTGGGATTATTATGGTTTTATTACTTGTGTAAGTAAATTTGTAAAAGTTAGGCATTCATTAAATTTCTCTATTTCTGGAGTTTCTCTCAGTTTAAGCTTTTCGTGCTGGTAATATTACTGATTATTATAATAAAAAGAATAACAGGATACTGTTTATTTTTTGTATGACTATGTGATGAGCAAAAATATTTTTTAAAGTATTGTAAATTTTAAGATATTGTTATTTTATAATATTATGTGTTGTGAACGACTTGGTGGATAAAAAAACAAAGCTTTTTGATATTCTTATTCTTTATTGCACACGAAAAAAATATTTAACAAACTTAAAATTAGGAAAAGACATGTACAAAGGCAAACTTATCTCTAAGAAGAGATTTACTAGTGTACCGTCTACGATTTGATATTTGAAATTTGATATTCTATTATATTTACGACGCGGTGGATATTGATTTGATCCCTGCCATGGCAAATAAATATTTTGGTTTAATATTCAAAGGGTTTAATCCACCTCTGTAAAGGAAAACACTATGTAAAAACTGATAACAATATAAGTAGTCTAATTGTACAGAACACGCGTATGCAAAAAAGATAGCGTTAACAAACAAAATAACGGTGAAAAGAGGGTACATAAGTGTTTTACTGTTCACTTGACCCTCGGAACACCTCTGACGCCCCTTTGCGATACCAGTTACTGTGATACTACCGTGATGTAAAAAACTACACGAATAAAACAACGCACTTGTCCACTGCACGTGACTAATCTAGACTGACAGCGATATGTGGAGAGTATTTAACAGATCATGTCCATCCGGGAATCGAATGTGGGCCTGTGGGGTGCTATCAATGAAACGCTAATCCTATTAGAATCACTTGCTGCGCCGGCAAGGCGAATTTTCATGACTATTTCATTTGTTTCACTCGTAAACTGGGGTGGTAAAATGCTGCTTTTGAGTAGTAGTTATTCTTTGTAACAAGCAAAATCACATAAAATTCGAAGTCTAGATTTTTTTCCAACAGATGTTGGTGATTGTCGGTGAAACTTGAGTATACCAATGTATCACTTATGATATCTTCGGGGATTTATGTCGTATCGACGGTGTAAAAGCTATTTTGACTAACCAGCATTTTCGCAACTTTACAGTAGAGCCATTTAAAGTTTTATACTAGGTGAAATTAAACCAACCGACCAAATTCATACTGGAGACTCGGTTAGTCATCAGTAACAAGGCTTAATGTCATTCCAGGTAAAATTCGAAAAAAAAAATTATGCCCCGTAGTGCCTGCACTAGGAATACCAGTAAGGGTGCAAAAAAATTTTTTTTTAAATTGGTCAAAATGATTACTGAACCTAGCTCTTGATCGCTAACCGAGTCTCCAGTATGAATTTGGTCGGTTGATTTAATTTCAGCCTATATATAAAATCATAAATTTTGTTTTTTTTTAACGCAAGTTTAAGCAACAGTTATGATTATGATTTTTCTACATACTTGTAATAATAAAACTTTAAATGGATCTACAAAATTGCGAAATGCTGGTTGGTCAAATATCTTTTACACCGTCGATATTATGTATTTTTAAATAAGAATTGTCACAAAAAAAAAAATTTCACAGATTAAGTGTTACCATGGCCTCCATCGGGTAAAACAATAAAAAAATTAAGGATTGTCCCCATACAAGACACCTCGAAAACGTTGCATTATTATCTAAACGTTATTGGTTTTGGTTAATAATACTCGTACAGAAAAGTTTTAGGTTTGTTACCCTTAATTAAAACAAAAAATAATAAAACGTAGGGTAGTTTTTTGGTCAGGCGCTACCATTTTAGCGACTTATTTTTTATAGCCTTGATGCTGCTTTGGCATGTCCATTGTTGTTATTTACCGTAATGTTTTTAAGGTTTTGCACTCGTATTATGGAGCGGTACAGAACCCTTTCTGCGAAAGTCCGGGTCGCACTTGGCCAAATTTTTAGGTTAAACATATATAATTTTAATTTACTTAGGCAATAAATCCGATTCTAAAGGATTTAATTTTAGTTTTAGTGCTGTAAAATGTAAAAATTCTTCAATTCAAAATAGTTCTTTAGTGTTATCAATAGAAGCTATATTACTTTGGAAAAAAATAAGTTGTCACAGCATTTCCTTCATTCCAGATTAGTTCTTATGTTCAACAGAAGCAATATTACTTTGGAAACATTTAATTTTTGACGGGACTAAAACTAAATTAAAAGCCTTCAGAATCGACTTTATTATAGACCCCCGTTCGTAGGTTCCAACACTGACAGCAAGATAGCGTATACAATTTTCGGAGCGTGCGACAGAGATGGCATTAGAACCCGTGTCGAGTACCCTAATTTATGAACGCAGCCCTGAAGGGTTTAATTTTAGTTTAAGTACTGTCAAAACAATATTTTCTTCATTCTAAAATATATAGTCCTTTAGTGTTTAACAACAGAAGCTATATTACTTTGGAAAAAAAATAGTTTTGACAGTAATTAAACTAAAATTAAAGCCTTCAGAATCGACTGGGTTACATTAATAAAAAATAAGTGTTGTAGTAACAGTCAGTTGCAGCAAAAAAAAAAGTTGGTTTCCGCAATATAACTTGTTGCAACAACTTAGGGCTCCTTTTAAACTATCATACAGCTGGTAACGACCACCCGCAAGCATGATCCAGCCCATTTTAATCACCAAACCTTTTTACGACTCTATTTCTATACGAATAGAGTCTATATTGTATTTAAAAGTATTGTTTTACTGCATTTATATTATGAGATTCGATGTTTGATCGCGCCAACTGCGCGCGACCGCCAACAGATGGCGCTGTAAAGGATAATGTGAGGAGTTATGATAAGTCATTTTATGTGAAACTTTATTATGGTGTTTTGTTCTTACTCATATGGTTTCATGTGAACATAATACTTTGGGTGCTTCTTAGGTGGATATGGAAAAGAAAACTGGTGATAGTACTTGACCATACGAAAACTTTTACTATGGAACCAAACCTGAAATCGTGAAAAAAGAAACAGCTGTCTTATTCATTTTTGTACAGTATGGCTAGCACGTGCCAGAGATACAGTTATCTATTCTACTTGCGCTCTCACGCATACCATGTTTGTCAATGTGCGAGAGAGCAAGTATGATAAAAAGAGACTGTATCGATAAAACAAAACTTAGATGCGGTACCTCGCTTCTCGCGCGCGGCACTGCAAATATAGGCCCAATGGGCCTGTTTTATGTAGCTTGTCCCGCTCGCGCCACTGTCGAAGCTTGTCGCTCTATCTCTGTCATTCGGTAGCGCTTGTTTAAAAAAAGAGGTCCGTTTTTCAGTTGACGATTAAAAGAACGTACCCTATCTACCTTTTGTTATATCAATGGCTAGTCCCCAGTAGATATTTAACTTTTTTAAGGTGAAGTGGGCATTAGAAAAACGTGTTGAATTTATCTAGAGTCAAGCTCGTCTGAACAAGATAGAGAATATAAATTCAACGTAAGCGATGATCTGACCAAATGTTTTTTTTTACTATATTTAAAAATTCTTGCACATAGACAAAAGACGGGAAATTATCCAAAAAATATTCGTATCAAGTTTTGTCACGATTCGGTCCATTTCTATAATAAAACGTGATATTAAATCGAATTTTCAGCGGTCTTTTCAGTTTAATTTCCATTACATGAAAATTTCAAAATGAACCTTGGTCTAGACCACTTACCGAGTGTCAGCATGAATTTGATATAAGATGAATTTAGCTATAAGGTCCTACAATTATAAGTGAAAATATTTCTAGGGTAGATCATGTATCGTTATCTGATCAAATTCCAGAAGATGAAAAATTTTTTTGCTCGAATGATTTTTTCACTTCCCAGTACAAATTGCTTCAATCAGCTGACTAAGTTTCTATGGAAAGGTAAAAAAAAGGAATACTCTATTATCTGTTGAATTGTTTTCACTTTTAATTGTGGGACCTTATGTAACTTAAAAGTCACCTTACATATATACACTTTTTTGTTCTTTACCTCTGATTTCAGATAAGATTTCACAATATATTTTGAAAATAAGTCTACGCTATAATAAGTTCAACCTGTACACCATAAAAAAGGAAATAATACAAAAATCCTAAATTAAGGCGAGGTTATCCAGAGAAATCCAAGAAAGATCCAACGCTTTCATTTTCACATATTTATCCTGCTCAGCGGAAGCGGGCCGCTCAGAAAACTCTCGGTTTTGAGGTGATTTTATTTATTATTTTGAAATCAGAGGGATGGGTTTTAATATGTTGGCCGTTTTATATCACATTTTTCTCGAAGTTTACTTTAGTATAAGTTTTATTGTCCAAAACTTAATATAGCTCAAAAGAAATGATATTTAGATCGTATTTTAATCTTTGCTATTTAATCGGATCGAGGAAAGTGTAAGCAACCCTGTATCGAACAGCCGAAATTATCAAAGAGTGAAATGTGTGACATATATTTTTTGCAAAATTTAATCGTCACTTTTTATTGGTTCAAAATTAATTTGAAAAGAGACAAAGTCGGGATAACCCCCCCTTAATCTAACATTAGATAAGTGCAAAGAAGCGGGTTTATAGCTTCAAGCGGTTTTTTTCAAAAAACCTTTGGATGATAGAAATTGTTTAAAAGTATTGATGAAACGGCGGTGTAACAAATCTTGTGATAAATTGCTAATTATCAGTAGATACTTATTAATACAGAAAAGGAAGATGATATAAAAACTTAAATTAATCTAACATGTTAAATAAATACAGTAATTGCGTATAACTAATTTTGTGATAAAATAACTGACCAGGCTTATCATATTTCTGTTAAAACTATGGACGTCTCCTCGCATCGCTTCGCTTCGTTCAGCTCGATCACAAGCAACCCCTCCGCTCCGCTCGTCGCCGCACCTATTTTTCACTTTTGGTAAAAGATTTTCGGTTTCATACTTTATAGTCTAAGAGCCCACGACACTAAACCTAGTTCGATAAGACTACCGGATGAGATACATATAATTAGTCACGTTAGTAATGGGGGAACACGAAATGGCGATGCTGCAATGCAAAAAACCTGGCGGCGACATAAAAAAAAAAAAAATTTTTTTTTTTTTAAATCCGGTTTCTAGTACGATAAGACTCCCAATTTTTATTTGTTCCTCGTAATAGGGGAGTGATAGGACAATACGATAATGCAGTGCTGCAAGCCCCGCTGATTGGTCCAATCAGTGGCAGCAGCATGATAAGCGACTCCTCGTATCTAGGTATCTAGTACGATCGATCTCCTCAAAAAATCAAAGCTCATCCGAAAGGTTATGAATTTCTGTGTGAGAAAAACCACTGCTGCATTTTCCAAACAGTGGAGAAAGTGGTTGCTGCAGCGATTGAAGGTCGCCGTCCGCGCGGCTGCAGCCGGCGTTTTAATTTCGTTTTGTCAGCAACCGACCGGTTCCTCTCAATTTTTACCGGTCAAATACGCGTCCCACGGTCAAATATGACTAATTTTACGTGTCGTTGATTGTTTACACAAATAATTCTGAATGAGTATGGAGATGAAATGGTATTTTAAGTTTGGATGCGGGCAATGAAGAACGAAGATTGGTTTTTCCAATAATTTGATCATTTTATCAATATATTTTTTTATTCTGCAAGTACGACAACATGACGTGTCAAGAACATGAGGTGTGAAAAAAATACTAATAACAGGATTACTCTTAATTAAAAATTCTTATTCTCAACTTATTCTACTTTTCGTCATCCGAATCGAATACATCGAAATCAAATTCATTTTCGCCGTTTTCTTCGGTGTCCACCGACATAGCTAAAATATCGTCCACGAATAGTGGCGTCGGTTGACCCTTGTACCAGAGAGGCTGCAGTTTTTCTCGCATCTCCCAGCCGTACTCTTCGAAACGGAGCGTTACGCAATGTGGCGAAGTTGAATTTAGCCACATGCTGGTGACATAAATTGTGCGTAATATTTTTTGTTTTAGAGATCGAAAACATGGTGGTATGAGGCTTGAATCAAAGCCTTTGATTTTTTTTAAAAAAATCTCATTCGAACCACTCCCTGAGTAGAGCTTCTGGAAAAGCTCGAATCTGGCAACATCCACGCGCTTACAATTTTTAACGGAGTACATTTGCGAGGTAAATTCTTGCAACGTGTCAACTACATTTTCGTCTTCTAAATTTGTTCGATCGTTTAGAGACGCGAAAACCTTTTGCAATCGTTCGTTTTTTTCTAATATTTTATACGGCCTCGCTTTGCCTTTTCGGAAAAATGCCGCTGTGTAATCGCACCCCGTGAAAGCGTGAAATCCGGGCAACGCTTGACATAATTGCGGTCCCAACGCTGTTGCTAATTTTGAGCAGTCGACAACCGGTTTATCGGACGCTTTGGCAGAACAGTTTGTTATCCAGATTCTCATTTCTGGAAATTTATGAATATTTCCCAAAAGAATAATCAGAATATCCGTATCCGACGCTTTTATTACCATTCTAGATTTCGGATCTGCTTTTGAAATGTGGAAGATAATTCTTGTGTCTGCTTCTTCGTGCGAACACTTGTAATTTACATCTTCTGATCTCGCGACGCGGTTAGCGATTACTTGGTATGCGAAGCAGTGATCTCCGACCGTGAGGAAAACCTTTTTATTTTGAAAGATCGACGCTAGACTGTCATTCGCCCAGTACTCAGCTAAAAAGCTCACGAGAGCTTCCTTGAACTTTCGATTTCTCAAGCTTTTCAAAAAATCAGTCGGTCTGGTTTGGTCAGCTCCTACAATCGTATAGGGAATATCTTCTGCACCCCGTTTCTCGCGCGTGCAATCTGTAATTGATGGAGACAAGTATCTATCGAAGATCAAGTGAATTTCCGAGGCTTTTGTATTGCAAATCCTGAACAGAATTGTCTCCGCGACTTTGCCAAAGCTTTGAGGCAAGGATGCACCGATGGTATGCAAGAAATAGAAACCATCTATGATGTCAATGTCAACTAATACGGGTGGTACCGAATCAACTTTGGACATCAACAGCCTTCCAAGTGTTGCCTTCTCGGTTGCATGCATATCACCAGTGTAATTGGCAAAAGCGGGAGGCGCTGGAGCGAGAGGATAAGTAAGGCAAGCTGCTATGTCTATTTTCTTTTCCAATGCTATAGCCAATAAACGCCCGAAAACGTCTCTTTCCATTTTAATCAAGGCTTGCTTACTTCCATCGGCACTTTTCTGGGCTTTTTTCATGCTCTCTGAAGCGAAATTCATAATTGGATGTCGCTTCAAGGGTTTCGAAAATCGTGATTCGTCGTCCTCACATTCCTTTATAAAACGAATTTTGTTTTCTTTACCCAATGATTTGGCATTCAAAAGGAAATCAGCCACCGACGAAGATGCAGCTCTTCCTGTCGCAATGTGAAATAAGCTGTTGGGGTCCACTGAACGATCGAACGGATTTACATTCTGTTTTATCGTATCAACAATCTTGGCAACAGCTGTACGATCTTTTTCGATTCTACTTTTTGACAATTCATAAGAAATGTCGTCCCCGCGAGTTATTCCCACTTGTTCGAGCACTTTCGATATGACTTTGGTTCTCATGCTGTGGCTCATGGCCCAGCGTTGCCTAGCAGATATCGAGTCTGTAAAATGACTAATGCCCGTCAAAGAATTTGCTGCATCTCCGTTAATGGTTTGCTCCAACGTCAAATCGACGGGAGCTCGCGCTAGGATTTGGCTCGTGCGCTTCACACCAAACGCCCCTCTTTTAAAATCGTGCAGTAAATCGGAGTTGGTCGTTTTCAACGTTAGCAAATTACACACGTACTTGAGGGACCATCTCGCGTAGTTAGGTTGATTTAATATAAAAAACATATCGGTGATGTTGAAAATTGCTGTTACATACAATTCGAAATTGCTCGTACGAATGGCGCTAGACAGATGGAAAAACTCGTTGATAAGTTCAACATAAATCAAATAGAACTGCGCAGTTTTTCCATGTGTCCCACCCAATGTCATGTCGCGGAAAACTTTGTACTGTGCGAGCACCCGACGCATACCAGGTGACATATTCAAAACATCATTTGGTCCCACAGGCGTTCCTACAGCTACATTTAAATCGTCGACCAGAATCTCGGGAGACACCTCAATTTCA
Source organism: Ypsolopha scabrella (assembly GCA_910592155.1). Taxonomy (NCBI): domain Eukaryota; kingdom Metazoa; phylum Arthropoda; class Insecta; order Lepidoptera; family Ypsolophidae; genus Ypsolopha; species Ypsolopha scabrella. Next base: position 6,199,736 of record OU342978.1, read on the forward strand.
GATAGGAAGCGCTCAAAATGCAGGGTTTGAAGTGCAACAGAGAACTGTGGATGCAATCTTTTACACCGATTGAAGTGCCTACTATCAATGAAAGAATTGATGGAACCACCCGCCAAAACCTCCGACTGTATTAAAATGTCTGTGATACCGCAAGCATCGATAAATTTCCCTATCGCTTTAAAATACGCCATCTGTAAATGGAACGCGCCCATGTTTATAAAAATATCGTTATATTTCGGATTCTCACTGTGCTGAATAAGCATTGCCATTTTGGCAATAGCCAAATCGTAAGTAACGATTATTTTTGATTGCTCGCAGTGGCTGGCAATAGCGGCAGCATTTTTCAACGTCTGGTTTACAACTTCGTGGGACGTTGGAGATCGATTGATAGGAGGCAAATAATCAACTACTTGAATTTCGCTTTCATCGATGGTTGTCATACAATTGAATCCAATCCACATTGGAATGTTGGCAAGTTGTGAGAATGACAAGGCCCACAACATGTCCCTAGAACGAGCGATTTTTTCAGCGAATTTAAAATCGTGCAAAAGGTTGTTGATCGTGTCGTACGGCAGTAATGGGACGTAGTTTTTACTTGGTTTATAATAGGGCTCTATGTTGGTTGAAATTTCAGAGAATTTGCGTCGTTTTCGTGGATTTTGCAAAGTCGCACATGAGCTCTGATCTCGGTGATCATCACCTGTTGTCGCGATTTCGGAGGGCGCAGGAACTACTTCAGAACTAAGAGACGGAGGACGAAACTGGTAAATAATTCCCACGGTATCATGTAAAGTGTCTTTACCAGAGGCGGTGTCGACAAAACGATCGAAATTGTCGTACGCCACGTGGGTGCTGAGCCCAGGGGTATTGGAAATTCCAATGGGAATCATGGCACTACTCTGGTATTCTGAAAATGTCATTTCGGTTTCTAACTCCTCTGCGGCAGTGTAGGAAATAGTATGCCCGTACCGATTTAGTATATCCAGAACTTTTCTTGAGCTTGTCAACGATTTAATCGCTAAACCCAATGTTAACTGTTTCGCCGGTTTCACTCTACCCTTTGTTATCAAGTACATTATATCTGAGCATAAAGAATGGATTTTGGTATAATCAGAATCAGAATTTTTTCTTCGATAACTGGGACCTTGAACGAGATTGCAAATAAAATGGAACAAACTCTCCGGAACTTCGCATTCTCCTTCCAGAATATTTTCCACCTTTACTTCACTCGGAAGTTTTTTCGTTGGCATAGTTTTCACTGAGTTTCTGATCTCGAATGCAACTTGTTCAAATTTCGTGGCATCTGCTGTCTCGCGGAGTGCCTTATCATGCGCCAATTGACTGATATTTAAATCCAAACTATAAACGATTCGCTTTCTAAGTGGCGTATCCGAAGCTTCTATAATGACGCGATCACCGAATATTCTCAGAATTTTATCGCTAAAACGAGTAGCGTTACCGTCATCGGCGTTTTCTGACGAATACACGCCATCTCCAAATTCTATAAGGAGTGATTTGTAAGTAGCATAGAGATCTGCAAAAAAATATATTTTTCCGTTTTTGATAATTTCCTCTTCGATTAATTCAGAAATTGATTCAAACGCGGCTTTATGAATGTCACGGGTAGCGTGCCAAATTCCAGGTTCTTGCGGATTTTCACACTTATTTACGGCGGCAGTGTATTTTTTTCGAATCGTTGAGTAACACTCCTTGTGATAGGCGATTTCTACCCGCGATTGCAAGCCACTGAGTATTGCTTCGTTTTCCAAGGCAGTCGCGTACATTCTAATATTTTTCAATGTATTTTCCGAAGAGGAAATTATTGTCGGTACTCTTTTACCACCGACACTTAGTCTCGGCTTAGAGCAAAAAATGCAGGGCAGAATTGATTTTGATTTACTGCCTTTCGATTGAGACGAATCTAGCTCCGGTTCTTCGATTTCCATCGCTGTTGGTAAAGATGCGGACAATGGCGTCGATGGATTGACAGTTTCCAAGACCGCAGGTGTGAAGGTCGTCGTGGTTTCCGATATTTCAGGTTCCATCGCACGATCTTGTGGTGCGGATTTCGACGTACTCGGAACGGGGTTAGATTCTTCAACAATTTCCTGTAAGAGTATGTTTGGTGTCATTGTAATACCAGCGCGAACTGTTATAAAAAAAATTGTGTCTCAAAACTTTGTTGACAATAACGTTGTTTTTCATTATTATAAAAATAAATATTTAAAAGAAATAAAAGAAATAAATAATAATAAATTAAAAAATGAATAAATAAATGAAATAAATATTTAAAAATGAATATTTATAAATAAATATAAAAGACGAATGTCTTTTATAACCATTCATAACCAAAAATAGCAGAAATATCAAGACTTATCGAAGAAGTCACGCAAATGATACAATGAGAAAAGAAATTTGCATTTTCTTTTGAAAATTGTTATCAATCACGGCGGTCAATTTACGCGCAGCAGCGAATTATTGTAGAAACTTGAAAAATGCTATCTTAGTATTTACTAATTATATACACGAACTCGAAATGTTTGATTCTAGTAGACAGAGTTTTGCCTACTTTTTCGTACTAAATATTGCACTTGAAAAAAAAAAAACTCACCGCCGGTACATCATTCCTTCGAGCAGCTGAATCATCTTCGTCTCTGTGAGCCGTCGAAGTTTCTAGACTGTCTCTTTCTACAGGGTCGCGTTCCTTGGTACAGGCAGATGTGTCGGACTGTAACGTTTGTAAACAGCATATGACACACGAAAGATGACCGAAACGAGATTTTGAAGCCTGCTATTTCATTATTCATACATATAATATTTTTTATACTCACACTTGCATTCGAAGGAAACAGTGCGTTTAATTCTTCCTGGTCTTTCCGTCGCAAAACAGAGAATTTTCTGTAGCACCCATAATGAAAACCATAATTCTCACTATTCTCACGGGTTAATGGCGAGTCGCCGTATTTCAGACACTTTTTTTTCCGGAACGCAATAATTGTTAAACATTTATTTAACATACGCTCATCAAAATCAGTCAAGTTCCCCGTCTTTTTGCAGACGAAACAACGCATTTTTCACGAATTTAATACCATGCGTCGAATTTTAAAATACCGACAGCGAAAAGACCGACCGTTACTGACGGTTTCCACAACAAGACTGAGCAGGTATAAACTCTAGACCCTTCGTATAGTCCCCGTTTTTTTTTTCGAATGGATGTGAATATAATAGGACAGCTGGAGGATTACAATATGTACTATCGACGGCTAGAAATTATTTCTGCTAGAAATAAATAGCCAAGAAATCTTCATGTCTCGGGTACAGAGCTTTCCATTCGTTCACACGATTTCCACGATGATAAGTACGTATCATGGTTTGATTAAAAAATAAAGCGGAAGAGATTTTTACGTGCCACACGAAATAATAAATATCCAAAAAAGGGCTGGAAAATCCGGAACCTTGGAATAATTAATAGAATCTTATTTGTTAAATTTAATTTGTTTAAACAATCAACGACACGTAAAATTAGTCATATTTGACCGTGGGACGCGTATTTGACCGGTAAAAATTGAGAGGAACCGGTCGGTTGCTGACAAAACGAAATTAAAACGCCGGCTGCAGCCGCGCGGACGGCGACCTTCAATCGCTGCAGCAACCACTTTCTCCACTGTTTGGAAAATGCAGCAGTGGTTTTTCTCACACAGAAATTCATAACCTTTCGGATGAGCTTTGATTTTTTGAGGAGATCGATCGTACTAGATACCTAGATACGAGGAGTCGCTTATCATGCTGCTGCCACTGATTGGACCAATCAGCGGGGCTTGCAGCACTGCATTATCGTATTGTCCTATCACTCCCCTATTACGAGGAACAAATAAAAATTGGGAGTCTTATCGTACTAGAAACCGGATTTAAAAAAAAAAAAATTTTTTTTTTTTTTATGTCGCCGCCAGGTTTTTTGCATTGCAGCATCGCCATTTCGTGTTCCCCCATTACTAACGTGACTAATTATATGTATCTCATCCGGTAGTCTTATCGAACTAGGTTTAGTGTCGTGGGCTCTCCTACTATTACGACCTGCCCAATTCTACGATCTGCTCACGACATACATACTACCCGGTCACATTATCTCGAGACCTGGCGTCGATGACGTCACGTCGCGTCGGCGCTCAGATATGGTGCGCAAAACAAGCATCCTCTAGTAGGATATTATTATAAACAATAAGATTTCCAACAAAACAAATATTGTGTTAATTAATTTAATGTAGGTAATATTATTGTAATGATATGATTAAAATGATGAATAATAAATGAAACAATCTTGGTTGAGTGGGTACAAGAAGTGTTTATTACACAAAACTACAGACTAAAAATCTTCTTCAGAATATATGATTGGTTCGATGCCAGTCATTGTCCCATTATCGCTATCGCTATCGCTGATCTCACTGTCCGAACTCTCTTCGCCTAGGGATATAATTATTTCACGCACATTTTCTTCTTCAAGGTGGTCTTTCTCCCAATACTCCTGTTGTAATCTTTCAACGTGATTTACTTCTTTTTTCCAGTCGGAAGGTGTGATGGAATTAATCGCATCTCTTGTTAATCTTTCTATTTCTTTTTCTGACTGGCTAACATTTTTGTCTGCCACCCTTTGCTTCACTAGATTCCAGATATATTCAATAACAATAAAAGTCCAAACGTAGCAATGGAATGTTTAAAAATATATAAATATATAAATATACCACGAAAACAAGTCGACGCGTATCGGCAACGAAAGTGCTAACCGTACAGACGCGCCGCCGTGGCGAGTGCGGGGAGGTGAAAGGAGAACGGGGCGGGTGGTTCGCATTCCAGCGAGGTCTCGAGATAATCTCGGGTTGTAAATGCCATCAAAAACAAAACTTGTAAAAAAAAAACAAGTGTCGAAACTTAGTTCTTCTACCGTAAAAAGTTGTGAGATCCATGTAAATCAAAGTCGGTTAATTTATTCAATCCCTACTTAAGGGACATTCTGTCTTAAGTTATTACATAATTAGCTAACCTAACAACATCTTAGAGTGACCGTATCAATATTAAAAATCTTTTATGTTTTAAATAAATAGATTGACTTGGCTTGCCGAGCGCACGAAGTGCTGTGACTTGCGTTGCAATCATGTTGAACTGGTACAGTGGAGCCCACATCAAGCTATACACATTGAGTATAAGCTGACCTCTCATTGTATGGGAAGCCTATACAATGAGAGGTCAGCTTATACTGAAAGTGTTTAGTTTGATGTGGGCTCCACTCTACAAAGATCTAATCATTAAGTTTCTAAAGTTGTATGTGAGTGAAAGAATTAATTTGAAACTCTGAACATAAAAATATGTATATGTATTGTAACGATATGAATCCCTGAGGGGGTGTCGGAAGTGTTCCGAGTATGAACTGCGAGCTGCAAGTCACAGTCCATACTCGGTGCACCCGCGTTTCACCAACGATTATTGCGACCGGCCGTGATGGGTGGTGAGCCAACGAGCTATATTTCGTCGTAGTGGTGAGCCCTATCGCCATACTAGGGCACAAATAAATACACGATTTATCTTAGGGCATGCAGATTTCCTCACAATGTTTTCCTTCCCCGTTCAGCAAGTGGTAAGTAAGAACATATACTATGCACATAAATTCCGAAAAACTTATTGGTGCATATGCCCGACCGGGGATCGAACGTGGGTCAAGCGTTCTACCCCTGAGGTGCGGTGAGTTAAATACTCGTATCATAAATTAAGCACTGGAAAAGTTTAAAGATAAATAATGTACCTACAAAGGAAGTAAAGGCAAAAAAGAAATGGCTAAAAAGTTCTGTACTTGGCTGGGTTTCTTCTGAGAATTGGGCCAAGATAATAGAAATAGAAAAGGAGTACAGAAGAGTTATAGAACACAAATCAACGATTTTTAGAATTCCTTTCTGTCTTCTGTCTGTCTGTTTGTTCCCGCAGATCTCTAAAACTACTGAACGGATTTTTATGTAGTTTTCACAGCTTTATAGAACTTAATTTAAAATAGGATATAGGCTTTATTTCATCAAAATCAGATCTCGGAAAAAAAGGTTATCGACATTTTAAGATTTTTGGAATTTACTTTTCTACTGGTAGTAATTATAAGTTATGGTACGGGATCTCCTCAACGAACAACAGCAGACCCTTCGAGTTTGGACTTATTTGATTGGTATTAGTTAGGTGGTAGAGTGACTGTGGAGGTACCACCATCTTACTCGTAAATCCTCCCGAAGTTATTCGGGGGAGAGTAAGAGGACAGCTCTCAGGCAAAAAAACCAGGCGTCCCACTATTGCCTGGGACCGATGGATGGCGGTATATCCATCCCCAATTGCCGGGTTTTATATAAATCAGACTGGTGACGGGCAGCGGCGTCACTGGTGCAATGGTTTCGGTACCGCGCTCACCAACCCGCCTGCCCAGCGTGTGTGAGTATGGGCATTTCTTCCAGGAGGACCGCCAAGAGTGGCGAAATCCTGGAAAGGCCTATGTCCAGCAGTGGACGAAATAGGCTGATGGATGGATGGATGGATTGGTATTTATTAGCACTTTGGTAAAAACATTGTGACTGTTGCATATTGTCGTTCAAAAAATCATATTCTTTTGTTTTCTTTATTTCCACGTAAATCCATTCAACGCGGGTGGAGCCCCGGGCAATGGCAAGGACTTTAAAAGGTTTTGATAAAGGCAATTATTGGTTGGCTCACTGGAGTAGTTGTCGTGGTCAGATGTTACTTTGAACAGCGACTTTTAATTTTTAGGATTCTAAACCTCGTCATGAAAAAACAGAACCGTTGTAGGATCACTTTTTATCCATTTGTTTATCCGTGGGTCAAGGATGTTTTTATCAGACACAGCTTAAGGTATCAAGTTGAAATTAATATCGATTCTCATACTGATTTAAGAAAATTAAGTTTCCCCTCCCCCCCTCGCCTACCCTTTTCTGTATACAGCAAGGTGAAGGTAGTTATATAAATCGGAACGCAGAGAGTTAAGAGGCCGCTCCGTATTTTTCGTCTGTTTGATGCGAGGCATTATTTTAATTATTTTTCTTGTCATTGCCGCGACGTTTTTGTAAAAAACAGGGTCATACACCAATTTATTTGATTCAATTGCGTTATTTTGATACTTAGATATTATGAATAATGATTCGGAGCGGGCTCGTAACTAATAAAATAACTCGCAAAAGAGGAACAATTTAATCAAATGAATTCTAGGCCTTTATTTAGATGGCCTAGTTTTTCCAAAAACATCGCGGTAAAGGTCAGAAAATATTTAACAAATTGTTTTTGATCAAAGTTCTCGTCGTCGCGGACCGGGCTGGCATAGGGTAGGAAAAAATGTTATTACCCGTCCGACACAAAAAGACCTTTGCCAAATACTTTATTAGCTTTTGACAGAGGCGATTATTGCTTAGCTAATTGACCTATTTGTCTAGGACGCGTTATACTAATAATTACGAGCGAAAAAGCAGATCGGAGGGTTTTTAGCTAATACTGAAATATTTGGTAGGGAAAAAAACATTGTATTTAAGTAGAAAACCCTTATATTTCTATTACCTATTTTATGAAAAAAAATCAAGTTGATCTCTAAACCGCGTTCATAAAACGAACATTTAAAAACCAAAAAAATAGAGGAATTAGCTTTTTTTTTTTTGACGAAAGTATAAATCTTAGTACATTGTTTATAAGTTGATCACCTAGATACAAGATCAATGAATCAAATATATTTTCTACTTTCTTCAAAAGAACCCTAAAAAAATCTGGCTTTTTTCAGGTTCTGGAGTCAGGTACAGCCTTAAAGTCACAACAATTTATACATTCTCCATTGCCCAAGGTACTCGTAGAACTCAAAGTATAAAGCGGCATTGTTAAACACTCACTCGCATCGACGCTGCTGCCACAGCAGTATTATGAGGAGTGAATTGAGCAGCGTAATTGCCTTTTCATTTATACGCCAATGTCTCTTTGGGAAAGTATTTCAGTATGATCAGTAGATTATGCGGTTTCTTTTGAAGAAACCCGTTACACCTGGTATAAATAGATAAAATTAGAAGAGTGTTTAAAATTTTCAGCTTAATAACTACTTTTCCCCAAGAAAATGTTCTCTACACAGAGTTCCCATTTATGTTTAAGAACGGATAAAGTTAGAATAAACTCCTAAAAAGTGCTATAACAAAAATGCCGACAAGACGTATGACAGTGACGTCGTAACTCTGTGTGGGCAGAGCCACAAGAGAAGACTAGTAAGCGTCCAATCACGATTAGCTTAAAATTAGGATTTCAGACGTTAGGATTCCTGGACAGACAGAAAATACAATCAATGTATTGCTGAGAACTGCAATAAACTGATTAATAAAATAAAAAAGATGAAAATAAGTTATTGTAGACTACCTCTTAAAAGGTTAGGTGGTAGAGCTAATGCCGGGCTCGACTGTGGAGGTACCATCATCTTACTCGGAAATCCTCCCGAAGTTATTCAGGGGATAGTAAGAGAACAGCTCTCAGGCAAAACCAGGCGGCCCACCATTGCCTGGGACCGATGGATGGCGGTATATCCATCCCCAATTGCCGGGCCTTATATAAATCAGACTGGTGACGGGCAGCAGCGTCACTGGTGCAAGGGTTTCGGCACCGCGCTCACCAACCCGCCTGCCCAGCGTGTGTGAGTATGAGCATTTCTTCCAGGAGGACCGCCAAGAGTGGTGAAATCCTGGAAAGGCCTATGTCCAGCAGTGGACAAAACAGGCTGATGGATGGATGGACCTCTTAAAAATAAACTTTCGGTACAGATCTCGGAATTTTGAGCGACAACCAGCTACTGTGTTTTTGAAAACCTTATGTTATATTATAATGAATATTGTATAATTTTATAGTTTGAGATAATTTTTAAGTCAAACATTAATGTTTAATTCATAGTTTTCCATAAAAGTATGAATTTCAGAAACCCCCAGCTATGCCAAACAAAATTCGACTCTAACGAGTGTGCGTTAAAAATGGTTTTCGTTTTCATTAAGACTTGCGTGGTTGCACCTCGTCTTAAATCTGTGCTCATGTCATGACGTTCAGTAATATATAAATATTTACTCTGAGCTTAGCTGCATGTTTGCTGCTTCAAGGATTACGAGCTTTTTATTGTGAGAATCAAGATTAAAGTTGAGTTTGAGTTTGGACTTGATGGGTAAACATTTGGAGTTGTTTAGACGTGTTTTTAGAGTTCCGTACCTGAACGAACCATTATTGTGAGACGTCCGTCGGTTCATATAATTGTTTATCCGTTCAAACATTGATTTGCGCTCACAAAAAGGTAGTTTTATTTTGAAAAAGTCAGAGATTCACAAAATGTTGGTACAAAGCAAAATCTTCGAAACCCAATATGAGTATTATCTGTCATAATTAACTTCAAACTTATGTATCAGTTACCAAGTATTATTTATATTAAGTATTAAGGTGTGTTCATAAAAGACAAAAGTAGCTAGGGTTGATTTAATTTAAGTAAAAACTATTAAAGCTGCTACGTTTTCGCAGACAAACTGCAAAGTTTTGCGAAATTTATGTACCTAGTTTAAGTAAATTACCTCTGTTAAATAAATGAAAAAAAAAAAGTTTATGTGTGTATAAATGCTAAGCCGCGGAGAGCCCCGCAGACGGACATGGCGAAGCTATAAGGGTTCCTTGTCGGACTACGGAACCCTAAAAAGGATGAAAGCCTTTGCTGGCTCCGCTAAATACCTTATTGTATAGACCGCGGTCATAGGGGACACCAAATTACTAAATTATCATAATATCAATAATGTATAGCTCAGTTGGTAGAGCAATCGCCCGGTAAGCGAGCGGTCCCGGTTCTGAGCTCCTCACGTCCAGATTTACTTCTCTGATTCTCTATACCGCAATGATATAAATAAAATAAAAATATACTAAATGTACAAAGTATTTTTTAATGTATAATTCTCGTGCAGCAAACCTTTAATTTAGAGTTGAAAAACCTAAAATAATACAAGCTCATTTAACTTTTATCCATCTGCGTTAAAGCCTATTTTGCAATGAAAAGTTTTAGGTTATGACAGCTCTAAATCTGATATTTGCTACACGAGAATAGGTGTCAGTATCTAAACTAATGAGAAAATGGTAAAAAATTCGTGCCTGCACATTGAATATTTTTCGATGATTTTCAATACAAAGGGTTATTATTATGTGGTATTGAACTGAAGCCAAAATCACAATTTTTAGAAGTTTTGACTGTCTTTCTGTCTATCTGTATGTTTTAAGGGTTCCGTACCTCAAGAGGGAAAAACGGAGGCCTTATAGGGTCACTTTGTTGTCTGGGTCTGTCCGTCACGAACGCGTGGAGGTATCGAGTTGAAATTAAAACCATATACTCAGGTTTAGTCCCTAAGCTGTAAAAAAATAACAAACTTCTAAGTTAACAGCACGAAAAAAAGATACGGCTGTTTATGCCGCAAAAAAACGTACATTTCGACACCCTCAAGCGAATCAAAATTTATAGGGTATTTCCCGTTGACCTAGAACTATGAATGGCAAGTAATACCGTCTTATACTACAAGTATAGGGAAAATCTGAAAACTATACATTCGTAATTAAATCATTAAAAATATAGTCCTTAACGGAACCCTCAGTGGGCGAGTCCGACCCGCACTTGTCCGGTTTTTAGGGTTCCCTACCCAAGGGTAACCAACGGGGCCCTATTACTAAGACTTCGCTGTCTGTCCGTCCATCCTTCCATCCGTCTGTCACCAGGCTGTATCTCATGAACCGTGATAGTTAGACAGTTGAAATTTTCACAGATGATGTTTTTCTGTTGCCGCTATGACAACAAATACTAAAACCGGCCAAGTGCGAGTCGGACCCGCACACTCCCATACAACAGACATGATTTTTTCGCCGTTTTTATAGATAATGGTACGGAACCCTTCGTGCGCGAGTCCGACTCGCACTGGGCCGGTTTTTTTTCTGTTTTAAGTAGCTCGAGAACCATTTAACAGATTTGGATACTGTTTTCTTTATTATCATCGTCACTACATACGTACGTCCTCGTCAAATAAAAAAGGGTTATTTAAGATACGAGTACTTTGGAATACAACGTTGTTAGTAAATAAATAAATAAATTATCGTGCATTATATCATTCGCGGCTGCGAATTTTCAATATTTTTACCTATCGCACACTTTTGCTTGCATCTTCTTTACGAAATGAATGAAGGAAAAAACTTTTTTTTTGTTTTGGAAAAATATTCACAATTTCTTAGGGCAAAAACCAATTCGTGGGCAAACCGACGGCGGCGGCGCACACTGGTTCCATATCACGAAATCGAATGAATGAAATGAAGTCAATTTGAAGGTCAAGGAATCGAACTGAATAAAATAAAAATACAATAAAATAACGAGAACATAGAACATTTTTATTTGTAATACCATTGCACGTCAGTAATAACATTTATAAGTATATATAGTCTATTCAATGTTAAAATAATAGTATAATAGTTATGTTAATTTCTACTTTTGTGCCGTTTATTAGCAGATTAATATTATATGAGTCTTTATCAATATTAAGGGCAAAGTAAAATGAGAAGTCCAGGGAAAAAATGCAAATTCTTTTAGATACATATAAAATTCTAGCATTGGCATCACGCATGAAAACCCGTACTGGAGTAGTGGTTACAGTGGTTTGCATAATTGTGTCGATTCGGAGTAACACGCCTTAATCAAATCAAAATATTTATTTTGTAAAATAGATACATAAAGTATACTTTCTACAAGCCAAAGTTAATCTTTACAATATATATCTTTAGAATATAAAATTAAAGCCTTAACTTATTTCACAGAACTAACCTTATTTTAGGAGCCCTGTCAAAGACATCTATTTATATAGACATGACGTACCACACTGGAAAATTGCGCACACAAATCCTATAAGAGCGAGCGAGAGAACGTGCCAACCGCAAGTGACAGCGAGCGAGACAACATTTGAGCATAATTTTGATACCGAACAGCGTGTCTGGTACACGTTGCAGTCTTTACGTCCTGTCTCTATTCTTTTAGATACATTAGGAAAAGACAAAATGCTAAAATTAAGTTAAGTCCTGTCAAATAAGTTAAGGTCATTTAGACTCCCCCACTTTCCGTAAAAGGGCGTTTCATCCTATGTATCGTCGACGCTGTCCGTCAGGGGCGATAGTGACCAAGCGGAAACGGATGGTAAATAATAAACCGGACAAGTGCGAGTCGGACTCGCCCACCGAGGGTTTCGTTAAAGACTATATTATTTTTTACGATTTAATTACAAATGTACAGGTAGTTTTCAGATTTTTCCCTATACTTGTAATATAAGACGGTATTACGTGCCAAATTTCATAGTTCTAGGTCAACAGGAAATACCATATAAATTTTGATTCCCTTGAGAGTGTCGTAATATACATTTTTTTTGCGGAATAAACGACCTCATTTTTTTACGTTAACTTAGAAGTTTGATTTTTTCACAGCTTCAAGGGACTGTAGACTTGTGTACATAGTTTTAATTTCAACTTGATACCTCTACGTGTTCCCAAGATAAAGGGTCTTGACAGACAGACAGACGGACGGACGGACAGACAGACGGACAACAAAGTGATCCTTTAAGGGCTCCGTTTTTCCCTCTTGAGGTACGAAACCCTAAAAAATTACATGAAAAATTTTGGTACAGGACCCAGTGCACACAATTTCCTGCTCTTAGTATATTTTAAGGGCACCCAAGATAAACAGTAAATACAGTACATGGACTAGTAACTTATTAACGTACAGGATATACAAGTATCCATTTAAATATCAATCACACGCAAGCTTTTTCTAATAAAAATATCCCAAAAATATCTACATGTTCCGCAGAGATTTTCATACCTAAAAATACAGTTTAGTCGTCGCATTTATAACGGTAAATCGATGCGAAAACGTTGTCTACACACCTACCCTCTATAAGAACGTAACAAAGGGAATATTGGAGAGGCGGCACAAAGGCTGCCCGACTACTGGGGAGGGCACTAGGGCTGGCTAGTCGGTTGTCGATAAATATGTCAAAATCTACTTAAAGTTCCCGGGAAAAAAAGCTCGAAAAATCCAAAGGACTACTGAAACTGCAAGATTGTGATGCTCTTAACGTTATTTTCGAATTTAAAAATGTGTGGTAAGAATGAGTAAACTTGCATTTAAAGTCTTTTTTTTAATAATAATACCCTTTAGTTTTTTACTTAATTTAGGAACATAAATAGTCTATAAAGGAAACAGTACGGTACGTTTTCCATCAAACAGCAAAGATAATGTTAAAATTATAAGAATATTTATAAATTTCTTGAAAAATTCATTTCAGTAACTGTTATTTTGTATTTTGGAAGAGAAAGTGCATAAGTATCAACATCAATTAATTGTTTCCTACAACAATTTGTAGATCTCCTAAGAAAGTAATCTTAATAAAATTTAACTCATAGTTCAAACCTATGGTTCCTCTATAAGACTTAGCCATCTGAAGAGTTCACTGTGTATACAGACTGTCATTAGTTTCGCTGATGGTGTAAAATGATTAATTTTATCAAAGGTTTTTGATAAGTCATGCTGTTGTGGTCATAAGTAAAGCGACATAGTAGATAATCATCAGCTCCTGCTTCAGATTTTTTTTTTTGGGATCTGGCCAAATGTAAACAATTTTGGTACTCTTTAACCCTTCCGGAATAACTAACTCTTTTTTCCAAATTCGTTTTTCATTTCTTAATTATGCAGTATGAACACTTCATTATAATGACTTGTAATATTGTATATTTTCAATTTCAATTTGTTTGGTTTATTATTTTATTATAAAAATGATTTATTGTATTCTTCGTCCCTTTTAGATTAAGTTTGAAAATCGGCAGCTGTTTGCATTTCCGAAATATGCCATATGCCGAAACTTAAGCCTTTTTGTTTTCAAATAATTAATCTTTTATAAATATGTCTATTTTTTATAATTTAATTTTAATTTTGTCACTATTTTGTAAAGTTTCTTTTTGTACATTTTGATTGAAGAAAAATAAACATCTTTTTATTTTATTTATTTATTTTAGGTATAATTATTAAAACAACTTTTATTTGAACATGCAATGAGCCTGAAGCAAGGCACAAAATAAATTATCGAGGCAGTTGAACAGATTTGAGATAAAGAAAGGATCAGATTTTTTTTGGATTTCTTGAAAAATTACCAATATCGATAACAGTTCCATCGACAAATTCTCCTCTACCATCCTGACTCAGCTTCCCAGCAAGTGCCCCATACTTGCATACGTAGGTGTAATTGTTTGAAAGTACATTTTTCTTTGAGGTTACTCTATTAAGCCTTCAAAGCTAAATAGGTAGCAATGGGTCCTCTACCACAAAGACTCAAAGGTGAGTTTTGTCAAAGGGAGTTTATAATTGTTCCTCAAATTATTATGAATTTGGTTCACAACCTTGTGGAAGGTTGCCTTTCCCAGTAAATAGTGTTTGATCTTTTGTTACAGTTTTGGTACAGTTGGTTTTGGTAAATTAACAAAAAAATGTATTTACAGAAGAAGTAGCTCTAAGTATAAACAATGATGTGTGATGTATAATTTTTATAAGAAATATTATCTACGACCACAATTCAAGAAATAAGCTGTCTCTGTATTTAATTTCTTATTGCACTTCCCGACTTCTTTTAATCATAAAAACAATACCGTATACAACTTTCTTTGATTTTTAAAAAGTTGACGGAGAAGTTATATCTCAGTCAATAAACTGTGTCGATGTAACACAATAATAGGTTATGTTAATACAAATGTGATGATTAGGTTCAAAACGCGGTTTATGCGATACACAAATAAAAATTCGAAATATTTATAAATAGGACGCCGCGCCGCGCCGCGCCGTTGCCGTCGCTGGCATTTTGCGGAGGCAATTTTTTTCCAGGGGCCTAACTAGTGTGATTTTGCAACTACTGTAAGTAAATCTTGTTAAATGAGACACTTGTACTTGTCCACAGGATTATAATTTAACTTCAATACACCCGACCGGTTTCGCTTATAAGCATTATCTAGGGCTTTATAACATAAAAATAACTCAAATAATATTCCATCAACGGATTTTATAATCAGCCTCGCAGAAATAATTCTAAAACACAACTTCTTTTCATTCGAAAATTCATATTATCATCAAATAAAAGGAACTGCCATGGGAACTCGGATGGCTCCCAGCTATGCGAACATATTCATGGGTGCCATAGAAACCGCATTTCTGGCAAGTGAGCCCCAGAAACCTCTTGTGTGGAAGAGATTCATTGATGACGTGTTCATGATCTGGCCACACAGTAACGATTCCCTAAAAGACTTCATTGACAGATTAAACGCTCATTGTTCACTTAAATTCACCCATAATGTCTCCTCAAACAGTATCACCTTCTTAGATGTAGATATAACCATCGACCATAACAACAAACTCAGCACCTCCGTTCATTTCAAGCCCACCAATAAACTTCAATATCTCGACTTCACCAGTTGTCATCCACCACATATAAAAAAATCAATACCATACTCATTATCACTTCGCGGTCGTCGGATATGTAGCAACCAGGAATCACTCGACCAATACCACAACAAAATCAACGAAGGCCTCCTCAACAGAAATTATCCTCACCAATTCCTACAGAAACATTTATACAATAGACCAAAATATCACAACGTTCAAAATAGATCAATCAACTCATCCAACAATCCCAAATTAGTAACTACATTCTTTCATGGCAGCTATAAACTCAAAAAACTTATCAATGATTTCATTCCCATCCTCCAACAAAAAGATGAAACAAAAAACCTACTCTCCAGAAACCCACAAATCTGCTACAGACAGAACCGGAACCTTAAGTCACATTTCACAAAAAATAAATCAAAATACCAATCCAACCCATCAAACACATCACCCGGTACCGCTCCATGCCAACGACCGCGATGCAAAACATGTCCCATCATTAGAACAGACACAAATATCAACACACACCACACATCCAACATCTACACCACACAATCAAACTCTTCATGCAAAACTGAAAACTGTATCTATCTGCTAGAATGCCGGCACTGTCCGGCATTCTACGTAGGTGAGACAAGAAATGCACTCCACATCAGAATGAACAACCATCGACATACTACAAACTCAATACCACACAACAACTTACCTATTCCTACACATGCTCGCTCTCATGGCCATTCATTTTACAATTGCTTCACCGTCCGTGTCATTAAAGCTTTTCACCCACCTTTAACTGACATTGAACTGAGGACTTGGGAATCTTCTTACATTTGGTCACTTGGTGCCCACTACGGAGCCGGACTAAACAAACAACACTGACCGACCGACATATGTCCTAACACCCAGTCTCAACCACAAAGACGTATATAATTTTTCTTTTTCACACAAGCAGTTCGGACGAGAGCAATAAGCTAAATAGGTTAAGAAAATAGGTTTAAGTCCGTCATTTTTTTATGTCTACTTTTTATCTATGGTTATATTTAATATACTGTTCCATATTCGACTGACGACGACCCCTAGTGGATCGAAATATATTTCGAAATTATTATTTATTTTTTTGCATATATATAAAAGTGTATATATTAACAAAAAACAATTAAATAATATTTACATGTTTAATACGTATCATTATATATTAATAAAATTACATGTGAATATTGAATTGTGAAATTTAATTGAAATTGGATCTAAATGTAATTTTATTTAATTAACAAGATGTAATATATAATAAGTTCCACCAAGTGCCGATAATCACAGCCATCAACACTGTAAGTAAAGTTTACCACAATCGGCCCAGCCGTTCTTGAGTTATGCCGCTGACAGATAGACACAAGCACGTACACACGGGGTACCAGCGACACAAGCACGTACACACGGGGTACCAGCGACACAAGCACGTACACACGGGGTACCAGCGATACAAGCACGTACACACGGGGTACCAGCGACACAAGCACGTACACACGGGGTACCAGCGACACAAGCACGTACACACGGGGTACCAGCGATACAAGCACGTACACACGGGGTACCAGCGACACAAGCACGTACACACGGGGTACCAGCGACACAAGCACGTACACACGGGGTACCAGCGACACAAGCACGTACACACGGGGTACCAGCGATACAAGCACGTACACACGGGGTACCAGCGACACAAGCACGTACACACGGGGTACCAGGGTGTATAGTAATTTATTATTTGGCATAAGACAATGCGACGTTTGGTAAAAGTAAAAATACTTAAAATATTTAATTATTTACCGACAAAACAGACGGAATAAGATACTAATAAATCAATAAAGACAAAAGGTTCCTCATTTCTACTTATAACGTGTTGTATTTAACAGATTAATATCGATCTTTACGTCCGGAAAGCCTTTTCAGGAGACTCGGAATTGGATCAACAGAAGTAAAACTTTTTTTTGTGAATATTTGCATAAATTTTATGAGAGTGTGTTATATCTAACGGCAATTGATGACATTAATTTAGGGTATCCCTTCATTTAAACCCTGGATACGTACCTGGACAGACACATAAGTCTTTATTTCTGTATGGGTAATAATAAAGCCTCCGAAAAATAAATTAAATTTCAGCGGACTGCTGCACAATGTAATACTATCTAAGCATCGATAAATTAGTTACCGAAAAATATACAAATTCAACTGTGTAAAATCTACCGAAAAAATCATCAAAAATAGCAAACTAAAATTCCTTACGACCACCTGGTTAAATAATGAACCTATAAATAAATTACTGAACTTCCGAAAGAAATACTAAGTAAACGAAAAAAAAATGTTCTACTGACTGAGTCGAAAAATAGGTGCGACGACGAGCGTAGCGAGGAGGAGCGTGTTAGCTTGACTTTTAAATACATATTGGGAGCCGATCGAAGCGGCAGAATTCATGATATGGTCAGGAAACTTTGAATTTTTATTCGGAGATATACGACAGAAAAAGCTGACATTGTTTTCGCTGAAATGTATTTTCAGCTGGTGAAATAGTATTATGTCAGCTTTTCGATGTATTAAGTTTTCGGAATTTTCAGTATTTCATTCGGTAGTTTTCGGTAGTTTTCGGTAGTTGGTAGTTTATTTATTAGCACACAAGTTTTCGGTAACTTAGTATTTAAAGCAGTAACATAAATTGAACATCCTCATTTTAAATTTAGTTTCCGGAGCTTTTATTTCTTTCGCTCACGACGAAATGTGTTTCAGTCTTAAAATATTAACAATCGTTTTCAGCTTGGCGGTTATATTATCAACATTTAACTTATAACCTTTATGTTGATTAGGGTCACTACGCTGATAATAAGGAAAACCGCATCCAAATCCGTGGAGTAGATCTCGAGTTAAAACGGAACATAGAGACAGATGAACAGAAATTCTAAAAAAGATTGTTTTGGTGAACCCATTTCATATAAAATCATGCTAAAATATTCAATGTACAGACACGACTTTTGTACTACTTTACTAGCCTTTGCTAGCGGCTCCACCCGCGTTTTTTCATTCTTTGCCCCGTTTTCGGCTTGGGCGTTATTTTATGAACACCCCTTATAGCCTATGTGTTGACCAGGGTCACTAACGTTGAGTGGTTCTCGAGTTAAAATGCAACAAACATAAAGACAGACAGACAAAAATTCTAAAAATTGAAATTTTTGCCTCTGTAGGTAATAACTATATTAACCCATTTCATATAAAATTTCGCAAAAATATTCAATGTACAGACACGACTTTCTTACTACATTATTATATTATATTTCTAGCTTTTGCCCGCGGCTCCGCCCGCGTGTTATTCGGTTTAACGATATACTTTTTTCCGGGATAAAAATTAACCCATGTGTTAAGTTGGGGAATAAGCTATATCCATTTTAAATTTCATCTAAATCCGTCCACCCGTTTCAGCGTGAAAGAGTAACAAACATACACACACACACACACACACACACACACACAAACTTTCGTATTTATAATATAGTGTGAAGTGTTATGAGATAACATAGCCTCGTCTTATTTAACCATAAACGATAAAGGACCGCGCTTATTAGACACCTGATGTATGAAATAAAAAAGTCTTGTCTTTTTCACCACAAACGATTAGGTCCGCGCTAATTAGACACCTGATTTTCAAAGATATTGAACTATTCTACAGGAACCATGCATTTTTCCGGGATAAAAAGTAGCCTATGTGTTAAGTTAGGGTATGGGCTATGTCCATTCTAAATTTCCACCAATTCCGTTCAGCCTTTTCAGCGTGAAAGAGTAACAAACATACACACACACACACACACACACACACACGCACAAACTTTCGCATTTATAATATTAGTAGGATAGGATATTATTATATTATATTATATTTAGATGTAAATATATATTTTTAACACTCCTAAACGTGTGTTTTATACACTTGGTCGATCACATTATTCCAACAGAAATCGTTAACATTTCAACTCAAATGTTTTTCATTATCCCTATTCCTACATCCTAACACCGTGTCCAATCTATAACAATTTTCCTCTTCGACGAAGAAACATTTTTTCCCGAAAACAATTCCTCGGGTCGCAGTAGGGAACTTAATGAAATTAGGTTCAGTAATTCTGTCCTCGGAGGAATGGTGTGTCCCTAGTGGACATTCCGAAACAACGTCTTTAATTTTGTTCGCCATTTTCCTTTATTTACTTTAGTCCTTTTCTTCTTTGACACGTACAAGATATTTACACTGATACGAGAATCTATAGACACACAATTTATACTTATTGTTTTGATTATTCCGAACAAGTCTGCCGCGCTTTCGATAAACGCACTTACTAGGTTTGGACACTTATCGACAAAAACACATTTAAAGCTGTACTAAATACTTATATTTTTTGTACTGCTAACCATTTTCTTTGTCTTAGATTTTTAACAAACGCCAAAAAAGTACTTTTTCGTATACATTTTCTAGGAAGTATTTATAATTTGTTTTGTTAGAGTAAAGAATTCCTTTTTCACGTGATTTCTAATATATCAAAACAAAACGTGAATGATGGTCTACCAAATATAAGGTGGAATTATGTGGTTTGAATTTTTTTACATGTAATGTAATGTCGTAAAGATTACTTCGCTGGTTGTATGTCATACTTTATATGTTCCATCAACCCCTCAGGGAGCCATGTCGTGATGATTTGTTTTTTTTGTAGGAGTCGTTTTCGGTAATTGTAATTTTTCTCTGTGATTTCGATCAAGTTGGGCAATAGAGGGGATGAATGTATATAGAGTGAGGAAAGAAAAGGTACACTGACAAAAATGTATTTTTGGCTTCATTATAAAATGGCATTACATAAGTTCAAAATGCGGTGAATTGTTTTTAAAATTTGGTAATAATTGGAAAATATTATTACGTTTGAGGAAATAATCAAGTTTTTGGGGTAAGTAACGCAATATTATGATGACAGATCACCGTAAAATTGCTCACAGGAAATAAGATTATCATTTTCATATTATAACATGCCCTCCCCATAAAAGAGGTCCGTTACACTACGGTATGCTTACTGTCACCATAAAAGCTGTGACGGAGCGCATAATTCTGTCTGCTTCCTATTGTAACGCTAGCAGCAGCAACAGTAGTTTCATCGTATTTTATTGTGATGTCCGTATGCTCCCTATTTTACGTGAATCATCATAATTTCAGGTGAATTCACTTAATTTTATGATTACCAGTTTTCTCAGTGTAAAGCTTGACCGGGCCGCCCTAGAAGAACGTATGCCGACTAAATTAGCGACATGCTGAAGAAGGGCAAAGTCAAATGCACCCGGAATAGAAGAGCTTGTATGACTGGATTGATGAATGTGGAAGAAGTGAAAGAGGTGTGTCAATGGCAGATGGAAATCTGTAGTCTTCGCCTACCCCTCTTAAAAACAGTCGTCAGTATCGTTTTTACCTAGTCTGGAAAAGTTTGTTGTAACGTAAAAGGCGGCTTCGCATAACACGGTTTTCGGTTTTTTGTAAAAACATCCTCCATATTTCCCCCTAAAAACAATAACAATACAACCAAGACCAATCGCCATCTTCATTTCCAATTAGTTACTATCAGAGAAAATCGCTGACCCAATTTTTGTTTCTTTTACTCCTGTGATATTGCGAGAAGTGGTTCAAGTCCATCGCACGCGCCGATTGCAATTAGTACATTTGCAACTCTTATTTTATTTTTTCAGAAATTCCATGCATTGGTTCTAAATTCTAATCATACATTCGTATACCTACATTGGTTTTTAATCATCCATATATCCATCCATCCATCAGCTTGTCATCGTCGACTGCTGGACATAGGCCTTTCCAATATTACGCCACTCTTGGTGGTCCTCCGTCCTCCTCATCCACCAGCTGGACCGACGATCTGAAGGAGGTTGCGGGTGGTGGCTGATTTTTAAGGCTGTACCTGAGCCTTGAACATGAACAAAGCGAGATTTTCAAAGGTTCTTTTGAAGAAATTATGACTATCTTCATATTGCAAAAAATATATTTGATTTATTGATCTTTTATCTAGGTGATCTACTTATAAACAATGTAATAAGAGTTGGACTTTGTAAAAAAAAATGTTTTCCACCCTCTTTTTTGGTTTTTAAACGGTCGTTTCAAGAACGCGCGGCTAAGAGATCAACTTGATTTTTTTTTCATAAAATACGTAATAGAAATATAAAGGTTTTCTACTTAAATCCAATATTTTTTTCACTACAAAATATTTCAGTATTAGCTAAAAACCCTCCGATCTGTTGTTTCGCGCGTAATTATTAGTATTATGCGTCCTAGAAAAATAACCAATAATTGCCTCTATCTAAAGCTAATAAAGTATTTGACATTAGCCTTTTTGTGTTGGACGGGTTATAACATTTTTTCCTAGCCTATGCCATACTTCTAATATTCAAAAATATGTTCTGGCTGGGAAACTCGGAACTTTCCATAATAGTACAGCTACGTGGGTGGCAAACGTCCGTATATTATCGGGATGTAGGAATCCCCCGCGCGAGTACAAGAAGAGCACACGTTATTGACTTGTCCAATAACCGGCTATGTTCGTTCGCAGGCCTTTTGTCACTGCCGGGGATGCAAAGGATGGACAGAGACTGTTTTGATAAGGATCATCTGTACGTCGTCGTACGCTATGGTACTGATTTGGAAGAGAAATTCATCGCCATAGTTTCGATACTCATTATAGTTTAAGAACCATACCACTCGAACAGTATAATTTTTAATTTTTGTTTTTTTTTTAATTGTATGATGTGATGAACTCCATTATATTGTCGGGATGTAGGAAACCACCCACGCGAGTACAGACGTAAGCAAACGGCTCAACTCAATAAATACTACGATCAGGATAGCCGACTATTATAGTTTCAGCGATTCTGACTGCCTTCTTCAGGGCGAGTGAAGACGATAACGCGACGACATTGCACCCAGCGTTGCCAAAAGTGTACAATTTGTTTTTTTATGTGGCGTCTAACGTGTCCCAATGCTGAGTAAAGGCCTCCCCTTGCTGAAACCACACATCGCGGTCCTGTGCTTCTTCCGACCACCCTAGTAGAAATGAGTGCCTGTCCTTCGGTAGCCGTCATCTGGCACCCACTCGGTTTGTCCCACCATGCTAAAACAAATGTTTAATTTCCTTAATCAGTATTGTTAAACCTAATGACTGTTCTGGGGGTTCGTTAGATTGGTAACAGACGATTAGCTTACTGTCACACAGACCCACAGCTGTTAGGATCGGCCATGTTTGTTATTGTTTACATTGTTGTCATGGTAACTGGCACCTGACCTATCCCGAAGACTCAAAATGTTTGACATTTGAACCAGCAAAACAAAATGTAAACCGATTTATATTGAATTCAACAAAATAAATAGTATTTCAAATCAGTCGCCTTACCAAACACGAAACTTATAATAAGACTAGAGAAAAAAGTGCCCGTGCCTGGAACAATGACACAAAAAATAATGACATTTTGTTTTGGTTGGCTTAGAATTTGAGTGAATAATTTTGGAGTCATTTGCTTAATGTATGATTTACTAATGGCTTGTTACATTTTTGACATGGGACATACAAAATTAACAGAGATGTTGTTGTCCTTGTTAATTTTAATCCCTCGTTAGTTAATGTCTGATTTATGAAATAACTAACAGGATGTGGTCAAATTGGGTCTAATCTGTAAAATTCTAGTACCAGTTCAAAAATCTCGTAAACTCGTTTTTTTTTAATTCCATAAGCAAGAGTAACGTACGTACATCATATTATAAGTGTTGGCACCTCATTCGACTTTTGTGCTGGCGCTGCCGTTGGATACAACACGAACAGCACGGTGAGCACTGCACCTCTTAGGCGACGAACAAGGCGACGCGGGGCGTCAAGCGGCGCGGTACGCGTAGCAGGCGCCGGAAACACAAACATTCACCGATGTATGGAGCGCGCACCGCGTCGTGTCTCCTTGAACGTACTCTTACAGTTTTAATCACAATTTAATTCCAGATTTTAGTTCTCGTTGAGTTATTTTTGCTGAAATCTTCCTGTGTGGAGATTCGAATGAGTAACATCAAGTATACCTAAGGTAAACCTCAACCACTCAATACAAACTGTACTGTTAAAAACAGCATTTTGGGTTTGAATTAAATTTCAAACTTAAAAAGTTTAAAACAGATTTTAGACCTAATTACCTATTTGCGTGAATGAACTGACCAAAATCTTTTTCACTTCTAACTTATAAACATAAACAATAAAACCAAATTTAGTCGTGCATTTGCCAATGCAGCTAATGTTTGCCTTAGGAATTCTATTAGGGACTGAACACAGTAGTGCATAATCCATACTTACACATTTTTCCATAGTTATTCATATATACAAGAACAAAGAAAGTCTGTCTCCACATAAATACCGCAGGAGCGGTCACCAAGAGCCCGTACATTCCGACGCGTGATTAAATGAGCTGGCGACCATCTCGCGATATTGCCGGCAATCCAAGCGATATTGCCGGCAATCCACGCGCGTACCAGCCACGCGAATGTGGATTGCCTTCCTAGAACACGACCGGCCATTCTGTAGAGGTCTTTATGTACTTACTTCATTATACGTCTCTTTTGTTGGGTTTAGGATGGAATAGATTCTAGTTTTTCTGCTTTACTATTTATTAATCTGTGGTCTAGCCGTTCTTGACCGTTATAGTCCTGCTGAGCTGACCGCGAAAGCAGTGGTGGCGGATTCAATTCCGTACATTGCACATAAATGCAAAACTATTTTGGATTATGGAGAGGATTATAGAACATCCATTCTCCTGTCTTCGCACCTGATTTAGGTACCATTTAAATAAAATATTTTAGGGTTTCATCAAAGACAGGTGACATATATTTATGCAGCCATATTCATAATGAAGACTCGGTAAGTCGTCGGTATTAAGATTCGATGACCTTTCTTGGGAAATTTAAAAAATATTATTTTCCTATTACCTACAAACGCAAGCTCAGTCCTGATTCAAATACTATGGTATTTTGCCAAATTAGCAAAAAGTGTTATCGACTCGTCATACTGATCACTTACCAAGCCTACAGTATGATGTTAGCTGGATAAATAAATGCATTCATATACCTAAATTCATACTGGAGACTCGGTAAGTGATCAGGACCAAGGTTCAATGACCCTGTTTGCGAAACATTTTTTGTGCCTCTACATGTACTAGTTACTTCAAGAACAACCTCGACTATCAGAATTTCATTTTGCTTATTTCACAGAAAGGGTAATTATACCTTGGTCCTGACCTCTAACCGAGTCTCTAGTATGAATTTGTCTACATAAATAAAAGCCACCTTATACAACGTGAAATTTAAGTCATTTTGTTAACGAAAACTGGTGTTAGTACTCGTCCATTTGATTTTACCTGTCAGGACACAGCAATTATATTTATATTATATTTTATGAGAAAACATATTAGAAGTATTTTGATTAAGTAGATATTGAATTTAAAAATTGTAAGTAATATAAAAGTGTATGCAAGATCAGCGAAATTGAGGAAACTTTCATATAGTCATTTATAGAATAATTGCACTTGTTGACTAATAATTGCTTAGCTTTTTTGTAAAGGAGTTTGATGTTTCTTTCCACGAGGTACCCACGAGGCAAGCTCGCTTAGTCTGGGGCCACAAGAATAACAATTTTTTCGTAAAATGTTATAAAAACTATATTTTCTCTCTTTCTATTGCAACTCATTTAAATGTAACTGTGCTTGTATGGTTTTGGAAAATAAATAATTTTTTTTTTTCGTTTTTTTTTCATGTAGTCCGGTAATTTATTGTATATGATTATGGATCGATAGTTAGGGCCATTCTGAAACATGGTCAGGTAAGGTCTAGGTAAAGCTAATTTACAAAGGGTTTCTTAAAAAAAAACATGTGAGTGTAAAATAACTTTTTTTTCTCAAGCGTGTAATTTTAATCTACATCGACAGATTATGTCCGCTCCATCCATCTCGTAATATACATACATACATTTTTCATTTTTATTTTTAGTTTCGTTACGATGAATAAACCTAAGAAATATTCAAATATTGTCAACGAAAGTAACAGTTGGCGGTAACTCAATCGGTAGAAGCTCAATCTCGGGATCCAGATCCAATGCCCTTAAGAGGATAGGTTCCGAAAAACCATAATTTATTCTTCCTTGTTTGAAGAATCTAGCTATACTAGATATTTGAAAAAAAATTGGACTTCTGTCAAGAATATAATGTACACTCTTATCGAAACAGAATCTTCAGAAGTCATTCCAACATTGAGCCATAAAAAATCAAAGATGACTCCAAAAAAATGTTTCATGTCGAGTTTTAACATTATTTGAGCAAAATCATATTATATTATTTATTAATTAAAATCTGTATAAACTTTATTATACTATTATCCGAACAGATATTTGATACAAACTTTAGTTTTTTTTTAAATAATAAAATTCGTGATAAAAGTCGTCATTTTGATAATTTTCCAGAATTCGTCCCTCTCGCACTGCAGGTTTTTCGGCATGGAGTAACAGCGATCAATGCAATCGGAACCTATTCTCTTAATGCGTGTATTTGTGCCCAAAGAACGCGCCGATAAGGTGAAAAAGTCGTCCACAAAACATGCGTGTACAAGTGTTTTAGTCACACTCTCAAGGAAACACCTTTGAAAACACAAAATATGTAACTACCTATGTTAAAAAAATGTAATGAAATGAAATCACATATTTTTTTTATTAACATCTTTTCCGATTAAACAAACACAGGCAAATAAAAAATCAATTGTAAAATTCATTTGTGAGGTTATATTTCTTTGGAATGTCGATTAGAAGTATGTGTTATAACTAGTATTGTTCAAGATTATGTTTTTATTGCGAACTCCATCGCTTTGGAATACTCTAAATATTATTATAAGAGTGCATTACAAACCAGAAAAGGTAAATTAGAAACAAATGTAAAGACAAGAATTTGAAAAAATTCCTCTGGCCAGGATTCAAGACAAGCGCGCTACGGACTGCGCCACCGAGGTACTTACCTAGACCGTTAAATTTTTCTACCATACTTGTCCACCGAATATTTTTGTAACTATTTGATCTAACTAGCTTATAATGCACATACTGAACGCTCACGATTGTTAATGACTTTACATTTGTTTCTAATTTATCTTTTTTGGTTTGTAGTGCACTCTAATAATAGTATTTTTTACACTACTAAACATAAAATTCATTCCAAATAAGAATCTACACATACAAAAAAGAACCCACATTATTTCCTTTGTCTCCCTGCCATTGAAAGCTCAAAGGTTTTTGATTCTGACCGTACATTCTCGCCTTTCGCAGCCTAATCCTGAAGGAATCACTACCATTGTGAGGCTCTGAAGGAGATAGGACATTAATCTCACCTCTTCTGTGAAGACAAGAGTTATCCATCAACAGTCAACATTGGAGTGACGGTACCTCCCTCCGTTCCCCCCTGACTCCACCCTCGGGGGGAGTGGAGTACCTCGTCACTAACACAGTGGATTTTGTGGCAAAGATGAAGTCGGATTTTAAAGTTTTGTCGTAGGGTTGGCGTAGTGGTCTCTGAGATGTTTGTGAAAACTGAATTTCTGACCGCACTCTCCACTTGGCGTTTGGGTTTCATGCCAAAGATAATGACTGAGTGTTTGCTTTTTATCTATCGCCCTATTTTAAGGAAAAGATAATGAAGTTAAGAAGCCTGTAGTCGGCGGCTTGAAGTTAGTCGCGCACAGGGTAGCTATGCTTGCTATTTCATTCTACGTTCAACTTCACTTTGAGCACTGACTAATAGAATAGAATAGAATAGAATATCCATTTATTTATCTACCACAACACAATAAATTATAAAAACAAATTATAAAGTCAAACACAAGGAAATAACATAAAAGAATAAAACAATGTGACTAAAGCTAAATGAAATCATGTGTCGAAGCAGCTAAAAAGGCTAGAACTCAGCATATGCTGTAGTCTTACAGAGTAAGACCGACAGCGCTGATTTTCAGTCCGAGCCCGCGTAGGTAACGCACGAACAAACAAAACAGCGCGAGTATTCTTGCACATTTTGAAAATATTAATTACGAATGGCAGAATAAATATGATATACATATAATATAGTACATAATGTAGGTGCTAATATTTGTAAATAAATAAATTCAATTAATAGGTAAGCTCTAAATAAATGTCAGAAACTCGTTGGTCAAAAATTATTAAAATGGCGATGAAGCGTCTAGTTTTAGGCAGGCGAAGACATTTGTAAGTCAAGGAGATACTTTTTTAGTTTAATTTTAAAAGTATACTTACACTTAAGGTCACGTAGCGGTGGTGGAATGTTATTCCAACATTTTGACGCCATGTACCTAAAACTACCCCTAAATGCAGTGGTTTTGTGCTTTGGAAACAATATACGATTCATCCTGGTACTGTATCTGCTAACAGTAGATGACCACGTAAATTTGTCATGTAAATATTTGGGAGAACCAGTTTTTACTACACCAAACAGTAAAGCAGCGAGATGCAGCTCACGACGACCCTCTACCCTTAAAATATTCGCGGCATTGATATAAGGTGTGACGTGTGATCGCCAGGGGATACGGAAGCAATAGCGAGCACACGCATTTTGCACGCGCTGAATGAGTCGCATGGTCTTCGCGTAGAGGCAAGGGCCGTAAACAGCTATACAATAATTTAGTTTAGAGAGAACAAGAGACTCACAGAGCTTAATGCGTAGTTCTTCACTAAGAAAGTCACGAATGCGGTATAAGACTTTTAGTCGATAAAAGCAGTTACGTGTTAACTCTGCCACATGACTTTCAAAGCGTAGCTCACCATCAATTAAAATCCCCAGATTCCTAGCCTCACGTACACACTCCATCGGTTGGTTCATAGTACAAACCGGAGGATTAGCAGAAGTTATTCTCGCGATCTGGTGTTTAGATCCTAGAACCATATACTTGGACTTGGATGGATTAAGAACTAAAGAATTCCTTGAACACCATAAAGAGATACGGTTAAGATCGTCATTAAGCTTCATCGCAGCAAGATTAGCTTCTGTGGGATTACAGGAGATGTACAACTGTAGGTCGTCTGCGTATAAGTGGTACTTGCAATTTTGAATGTTTTCTATTATATCTCTACTATACAAAATAAAAAGCAGAGGCCCAAGTATAGAACCTTGTGGTACACCACGATCTACAGTACTCATTTGAGACCTTAAACTGCTACCATCCTCTCTTGACAACACCACTTGCTGTTGACGGTCACCAAGATAACTGTTAAACCATTGAACAGTCTCAATGTCAAAACCATAAAATGTGAGCTTTGAGAGCATAAGATTTACATTGATGCAGTCAAATGCCCTGGAAAAGTCCAGTAATGCAAGGATAGTCCCCTGACCAACATCACGAGCTGCAAGAATGTTATCAATAACGTCCAAAAGTGCCGTGTTTGTGCTACGGCCTTTTCGGAAACCCGATTGTAACTCTGGCAGTATACCATTACGTTCCAAGTAATCTACCATTCGAATGTAAACGGCCTTTTCTAGTATTTTTGATAAATACGGTAGGATACTAATTGCACGCAGGTCCTTTACATTACTTGGATTGTTCGTTTTGGGAATAGGCTTTACAAGTGCAGTCTTCCATAACTTGGGAAAGGTGTTCGTAGCAATAGATTTGTTTATTATACTAGTTATTGCACCAAGGGTTGTGGGCAGGGTCATGAGTATCATGTCCATATTAATACGATCTGTACCTTTGGCATTAGACCTAATGTTAAGTATAATTCTTGCAACTACTGTTTCATTTACTGTGGCTAATTTAAAAGAAGAGGGACCGAATCTGTGAAGTTCAAAATACGTTAAATCAGAAATAGTAACTAAATTTTCTCCTGGAACATTAAGAAAATGTGTGTTAATAACATCAGGGTCATTAAAATTGCCTGGAAGATCATTTTTATCTTTAAAATTAATGGCAACAGTATTTTTAAGATTCTTCCATAGGGTCTTGGGACTATTGATGTTGCTGTTAATATGATGTTCAAAATAAGCTCTCTTCTCACTAAACAAAGATGTATTTATTAAATGCTTCAAATTCTTGTATTGTTCCCTTTTTAGATCCGATTTATCCTTGCGGTAAGCATTATGGGCCTCATTTCGTAACCTCATCATAAAACGTATGTTACTTGTCAACCATGGCACCTGTTCTTGGCTCCCTACGGATTTTCTTTTCTCAGGTGCATGACGATCGAAAAGTTCAAGCAAAAGCTCATTGAAAGTTTCACACATTAAATCTATTGATTCAATTATATCAAAATTGCACCAATCAATTAAAGCTAGATCACGATCAAAATCATAACGATTTACACTCTTAAGAGGCCTAAATGTAAATATCTTTGGCTTAGGTTTATCCTTCTTGATCTTAAAGTTGACATAGACCATTGCGTGCTTATTAAGATCGGGGATGTAGTCGACAGTTACGCTTTGAACACCAGCGTCAGTACAGATAAGATCAATAAGGGTTTCACTTGTATCCGTGAAATGAGTGGGCTCTGTCACATAGTTATTAAGATTAGTATATTTTAAAAACTCATAAAATTGTTTTGTTTTACTGTCGTTAGATTCCAAGAGATTAATATTGAAGTCACCTAGCAAAATTAGATGATCATATTGGGAAAAATGGGCAACTGAATCAGTCAAAGCATCAAAAAACTCTTTTACTTTTATCCAATTCGGTCTATACGCTGTACCTATTGCAATACTACAGCCGTTAATATTGAGAGTAATCCACATTTGATCAATCGGGTAGGCAGGAGGATGAGTTCGAGTTCTAGCGGTAATACCATGTCTAATGTAGTAGCCGACTCCTCCCCCGCTCTCAGCCACCGACCGCGGTTATTGGTTGGCCCGAACGTTAATTTCCCGAGCTCGTACGGAACTAACCGAACACGGTGTGAGAGGCAAGCTAACGCGAAACAACATTCATGTTTTGAAAAAACTCGAGAATGGTTTTGGTGGTTCCTATGATTTCAGGAGAAATATCCCAAAAATCGAAATGAAACAAAAATATTTTTGAATAGTTTAAAATATACTATGCTGTGAAACTAAAATTATTTGATTTGTTGTATGGCTTCTAGGACATTACGGTACATAAACATTCATCAAAATACGTGTAAAATCCAGGACTTTTACACGCTTGTAACTTTTGTATGTATTTGATTTTGATAAATGTTTTAGTTTCACGTCATGGATATTGTATGGGATATGTTGAAAAAGAAAAAATAATAAGCAAGTACCTATAAATAAGGATATGATCAGCGAACTGCGCTAGTATGGGAGTTCGGCGAATATGTAGAGTTGCCTTAAAGCCTAAGGCTGAGATTCAGAGTGCATTTTGAGTCCGAACTCAATCTTACAAACGTCAAAAAGTGGCGTGATCTCATACTAGAGTGACGTTTGTAAGATTGAGTTCCTCTTGAGTTCGGACTCAAAATGCACTCTGAATCTCAGCCTCAATGTGCATTGATGTAGGTATACAAATAATCAGTATTTCCGCAATAGCTTTCTCTCAGCAGGTTAAAAGTAATGGTAGCGTATTATAAAATTATTAACAGTTAAATGTTGCTACCTGTCATTGTTTCCTAATTTTATTATATTTAATTTATTTTCTTAGCTGTAGCATAAGAAACTCAGCTAGCCAACCTGGATTACTGCAATCCAACAATAGATAAACAAATGCAGTTAGTGGCTCTTTTACCCTTCTAGTAGACACGTAGAAGATTCTTTGACACTGATCCTAAAACCAAGCTATAGACAGTGAGCTAGTGATTGTCAAAATTTGGCTTCAGAGAACAAAGCATTATTTACCAACCGCGGCGGCTGAGGGGCCCTGAGGGGGGCAGCGGGAGGGGAGGGCTTTGTGAACGCATTACACCACTCCACATATTATTGTGAAGCTTCTGACAATGCCCGTTTCAGTACACAATGGTCCGTGCTTTGAAAATACTCATTTTGAAAACTTGAAAAGAGTTTCGAGGTGTCCCGGATTAGTTTTGTTGGCGTTTTCTGTTTGAATTTCGACTTGGCGACTGTCTTGTCTTATAATGGCGGTCTCTCGTTTATTGAAACGGAGTTATCTGCTTTATTGTTATTTATTTTGTGGGAGCTGTTCTCTGAAATGGGTCTATTCTTTGAACCTTATAAGAGTTATAAAACAGTTAAATTGAGATTTTTAGTCAAGAAGGAAGTAGTAGCTCTATTATTTTATTACACCAAAAAAAATCCCCGTGTCTTGAATGATTAAATTAGTTGGTTCAGTAAACGTGACATTTAAACAATTAAATATGGCGGTTTTTTAACCGACTGGGATCCCGTGTACAAAAATATAATTAAAATGTTTTCTTTATCAGATAGCAAATCTTCCATAAAAACGGTATGAGACTATTGAAATAGAAAGTTACATAAAAAGTAGAATCAAATGATCAGAACAGGAATTTACCAGAAACTTTGCATTTATTCATAAAATTTCGTCATTAGATTCCTGAATAAGAAACTTAATAAAATATCATTGGAATATTGTATTAATCAGATACCAAATCTTCCTTTTTAGTTTTCATTTAGTAATAAAATTTAAAGATCCAACTAAATTGCTAGTTAAAAAAGTTAAAGAAATATATTTGTTTGAGTTCAAAAAACTACTGCCCGGGGCGGTTATTCCGGCGTAATTGCGCATTCGCAATATCAGTCATTAGATATTTGTTTAAAGTTTGATAAATGCCATGTGATAAAAACTAGAGTTGCTAAACCACATCTAATAAAAACTATAGGATATAAGAAATGCTTATATAGGTATACTATAAGTTTTAAATTTAAAAAAAAACAATACGTATCCCTACAATAACCATTTTAAAGTCACCCGCAATCTGCCTTAGCAATTTTTGCGCACGTGCCAGAATTGAGAGCCTGGACAGTTCAATTTATCCTTTTTTTTTCAGTTCTTTATCGTTCATTTTACAACGCTTGAAATATGTGATTACCTTATTTGAAGTAAATTACTACACCATTATAAAATAAGCTAAAAGGCATACAATACATTCTCTTTGACTAACAATTAATTTTGAACAATAAACCTCGTTACGGCGCGCAATACAGAAACCGAATTATGCCAGAGAATTAATTGTCTGAAAACCGTTTTGAAATTCGAACACACGTTCGAAAAGCTCGGCTTCGAATTTCAAATGAAGTAACACGCCCCACCCCACGCTCCGCCCCGGCCGCCATCTTGGAATCGGGTGTGGGGTGGCGGGAGTATTAAATTATTTCACTCCGCATCAGGCCGAGCGAGCTATCGGATTATAACAATTGCCTGCGGTACCCTAGATGGATAATGATTTTGGAGGAAAAACACTGGCTGGCATGAAAATGTTTCTTGGAAAGTGAATTATGGCGGGAAATGGAATAATGTGACGTCGAGTGGCGACACGGTTTCTGATTCGAATAAATGAAATTATTTCTTAGCATAAGGTAATTACGTAAAATAGTTTGACAACTATAGCAAAAAACGATGTTTTAATATATAAGGCGACAAAGATTTATGTAGCCAAATTCATATTGGAGGCTTCGTAAGTGATCAGTATCAGAGATCGATAACACTTTTGGCTAATTTCACGAAATTTGTTTACCTCCCAAAGTCTAAATGAGTCAGAGGCTGGGCTTGCATTTTAGAGAACACGTTATTTACTAATTTCACAAAAAAGGTCATCGATCCTTGATACTGAGTACCTACTTACCGAGCGTTCAGTATGAATTTGGCTGAATAAATTAATTTCACCTTGTATTACAACACTGCGTTGCTCTGTGATTGGCCAAATTTATTACAACAACGTTTAGATAGCCAATCAGTGATTAAATATTTCTTGAAAATATCTCTGCCGTGCAGCCTCGAATGGTTCCACAGAAACCTTCAATAAGGGTAATCAACATTTAGGCTTAGATAAGACAAAAGGCATAGGACAACCCTTGCCAAATAAAATAAAAACAACTTTAATTTCCAAACTTTTCATGAAATTGTTCTTTGAAAAGATGGTCGTAGACACAGAAATATATTGAATATAATATGTAGTAAGTATACAACTGTGACATAAAAAATTAGCCATTGGGACACTCGAGCAGCTCAGCTTCGTTTCGTAAACAACATGGACCTCATTGGTTCACATTTGCACAAATAGTACATTATATCCGAGGGGTGGAAAGAAGGGTATTGCCTGACGAGGTAAGTTAGCAGGCAGAGGCTTTCCGAGGCCTGCTATAATACGAGGCAATACTCGCTTCCGCCGTGGCAAAGCAAGGCAATAAACAATCTTCTTCTATAAGCAGGAACAGGTTTTTATGACCGATTTAGCTTCTTTTTTCAAGTTATCTATCTCCACGCTATCAGTGACGCTATTTGCATCACTCCAACTCGTTAAAAGTATTTGTTAAACGATATAATACTTTTACGTTCTACAACAAATCCAATTTACCATGTTTTCTAAACTTTTTAAATATTCTATCATATCTATTTTAACCATGGCCATTTTTATGAAGAAGAAAAGTGTGCCTCAAGGTGCCGGCGCCGGCACTACAGATAGCTTATTAAGGCGACGCCACGAAATTTTGGCGACATGGATCTCCATTTTTCTCAGCAATGAAAAGACATACGTAAGTACCAATTTATATAATAGATTAAGCATTTCATTGACATCATTTTGCCCGAAGATTTAGTTGATTGATTAATTTTCATAGCAGAGAAAAAAATATTTAGATAACCTCTTTTAAAACAGAGATTTCTATTTTACTGGCACGGGAGTGAATGAAGCCTCTAAGTTTTTTATTAAGATTAGTCTACAAATACACTTCAATGTGCCCGATTGGATTTATTAAATTACTTATAGTTGTCATTTTAAATTAAAAATACTGTTTTGCCGCATACGACCTTACGGCATAAGCTAGTTCGTGAGCGCATATTTGTATGAAATAAGTCCCCCTCACTCCACTCCCCTAAGGCGCCGATTTGAAATTATAAGTTTATCAATGCCTATGCAAGGTTTTTGCGTATGAATTCTGATAAACCTACACGGGTCGCCTCACTCCACTCCACTTCACTCGGCCTAGATATCTTTAGCTGTCCCAAAATGGAATAAAATGTTGAAAAAAACTTGTGTTTAAGAACAAGAGGTCGGCTTGGCTGCGTGGCATTTTTTCCCTTGGTATTATAGTTTTAAAAGTTTGTTGTTTTGTGAAGGCGGAAATTGATTTTATACATTTATTTTTCCCTGGGGCATAAAAGTCAATGCGCTTATGGACGATCATGTTTGGGAAAAGGTAATTAATTGAAGCGTTCAGCTTTAACTCCAGCCACTCCAGTCAGGTGATAAACTTCTTGACCCTGTTTATGCTTACGCAAGATGCAGACTCAAGCATTGCATCCCCCTAGCATAATGGATGCACAGATGCACACATACTGACTGTACAAGTATCATGTAGAGCAATTTTAAAAGAACATGCAATAAAACTTACCAACACGTGTTTCGCTTCTAAACGATGCAAGCAGTTCAACAGCAATAATTTGTAATAAAATCGTTCTAGTAGAACGTGTAGAAGAGAATTCATAAAAAAATGTTATCAAGGTATCATCTTGCAATTCTTACAAACTTATATAAGGTTATTACAATTGGCGGCCGATTTCTCCCAGACACCCGTCAGGTGGAAATAAACCGTAGGAAAAAATGCGAAGGTGGTGTACAAAACAAATAAGAATAATTGAATGGATGGCAATTATATAATATAATTACATTGTCTAAAATGACGAAATTGGAAATAAATAAAATGACAAAATAAAGATGATTTTATTGCACAAATATGTATATCCATAGTTGTTGAAAATAATTAGTTATGTTCTCCCAAGTTTCATAAGGTAATTTTGAATATTATTTTAACTAACATTTGTTAACTTCCATTTTACTCTATGTTAAACTTCTTATTGATTGTCTCTCGAGTAGCGATTTCTAGACTATGTTGGTTTTGTATTTCTAGAATTTGTTTGAATTATGTGTAGCGATTTTAAAAAAACGTGTTTACAACTCGAAGCAAGGTTGTTTAAAAAAAACTGAGTTTTTAGGAAGCGCGTGATATTTCGTTTGTCTTTACCAGCCACGAATCAGAGCACGCTATTTTAAACAATAATGAAACGACATAGAGTTAATTTCTTATTGATGTAAAATGAGGTGCTCCATCTCAAGGGTAACAGAAAACTATTATAGAACAGTTTTTAGGGATCCGTAATCCGACAAGGAACCCTTATAGTTTCGCCATGTCTGTCTGTCCGTCCGTCTGTCTGCAGCTTAGCTCTGAAACTATTAGTACTAGAAAGCTGTAATTTGGCATGAGTATACATATTAATCACGCCGACAAAACGGTAAAATAAAATCATGATAAAAAAAATAATTTAATGGTACATACACGTAAATTGGGGATGATTTTTTTTCTTATCTATCCCATAGTATGGGGTATCGTAAGATAGGTCGTTTAAAAACATTGTGGGTTTGTGAAAACCATTTTTCGATTTAGGGATCTGTTGGCGAAATATTAAGCTTTAAAGTGTAAATTTTTGTTAGAGTGGAGTGTCCCCCCCCCCCCCCTCTACCGGCTAAATTGTTGTTTATGGATATGTGAAAAAAAACACAGAAATAGTATATATAATGAATATAAAAGGAAAACTATCACAGCTAAGTAAGCTTACAGGTTGCGCCAAACTTTTAATCCCCTCTAAACACCACAATGTAAGGGCCGTTATTCTAAATGTATGGAAACAGAAGTTTGGCGCGATCTGTATTAGTAGACCAACTTATAAAATGTACTAGACAACTACGGAACCCTATACAACGCGTGGCCCGACCGCACTTGGCCGGTTTTTTTTTCGTTGTTTGTGGCCAAAATTAAAATTAATCCCAAAAATAATATCTTTTTAGTTTTTTTAAATAACAGTTTAAAAATATTGAATTTATAAAATGGAGCCAAAACGGGGCTGCTAAATAATAAAAATCTAAACATCTCCATAATGTGTTTACTTTTCTAGAAACCGAAATGAAAAGCAGTCGTACTTTTTAAGAGGGTAAAGGGGTAAAGCAATTAGTTCCATCCCTTGGT
Organism: Ypsolopha scabrella; assembly: GCA_910592155.1. NCBI lineage: Eukaryota > Metazoa > Arthropoda > Insecta > Lepidoptera > Ypsolophidae > Ypsolopha > Ypsolopha scabrella. The sequence continues at coordinate 6,236,532 of OU342978.1, forward strand.
TAACAATATACTACTCTGTACCCCCATAGTTAATAGTTCCTTTGACTTCCCAATTCCATTATACACAAGGTTTATATTTTAAGACGACGTAGGTAGTAAAAACGGAGTTTTTGAACAAGTAGTACTCCCAAACTACAATAGATATGGTTCTGAAATAAATACATGTTATAAAAAAAGGCTTTTCTAAGGCGATGTAACAGCCTAAAACGCGATAGAGAAAAATAAGCTTGATTGAAAAAAATTGCAAACTGAAGGCTATTTTTTCATTTCAAACAAGCAGTCTGTCGAAACTAATTAAGTAAAAATAACAGTGATTACTATTTTATACATATAAACCCATTATCTAAACGATAGCACAGCGATTTTTCTAAACGCACTTGTTTGAATTTATATTAAATTTTATTAATTGAAAAACAGCATTAACCACTCTCTTCTTGATTTACCGCACTGCTCAGACGCGCGCTTTTTCAGATATGCTTATCTCTTTCGTTGTGCGATCGACCTATTACTTAATTAATTGCTTAATTGCTTTTTAATACACGGACTAAAAATCCTCGCGTTATAAGGAATTATTCAACTCCTATAAAATGTTCAACAACATACTTTGTTGTTCCCGATATTCGATTCTAGTTATGTAGGTCTTATAAAACCTCAAGCCGAAGTGCCCTAAACTCCGTCTAGGAACCAGCAGTCTGGAAGTCTTGGCTCAATTCTGCAAGTTTTGGAAACTTGCGGCGGCGGGAGGCCGACGGTTGGGCCACAGGTGACGGCTGCAAGATAGGGTTGCTACTAGACAGAAAAAAAAAAAGTATATCTTCACAATTAATCCAAAACGAGAAGGAGATAAATTTTCAATCCGGAAGTCCAGGATATGGAAAAAAGCTAATGCTAGTCTTCTCTAAATAGGGTTGCCAGATAGAAAAATGAAAAATCATGACATAATTTCCTTTTGTCTTGTATATTTTTATCCCTTAAGGGCCCATAATACCTCAATTCGCAGTCCTCCTCTAACGCTTCTGCTTTTTAACTGTCTATCCTACTCCAATCAGATGCCGCGCACTCAAAGACATCAGTTATTTTGAAATTGCGGCTACACTGATGGTATTTTCATTTTTATGTTACAGTCTGCAGCTGCTTTATACTAATACCAGTTATAATATGCAAAGTTTAATTTTAAGTATTCATTGAATGCTATCGGATTATTGTACGGTTTGGGGGTAACTTTGTATTTTTTTGCTATCGAAAAAATTCAATGGAGTCAAGTTTTCACAACAACAGGGACATAGCATTGATCCTTAACTTTATCATATATTAATTTCAGAGTGATTGTTGCAGTATTTGTTGGTATAAAACAGGATCATGCGAAGCAAAGTGAGGTATTATACGACCTTTACATAAAGTTAAATACCTTGTTTGGTATAATAATTTTATATAAGTAAAAATATTGTAATAGAAATTGAGCCACGTTAACTTGGAAGTTTGATTTTTTCACAGCTTCAAGGGACTGTAGACTTGAGAATATGGTTTAAATTTCAACTCGATACCTTCACGCGTTCCCGAGATAAAGGGTCTTGATAGACGGACAGATGGACAGACAGAAAGACGGACAGACGGACAGACGGATGGACGGACATACCGACAGACAGGCCACAAAGTGGTCCCAGGAACCCTAAAAATTAGATTTTTGGAAAAAGCTGGTCAAGTGCGAGTTTAACTCCTGCTCTGGTTGTTCTGTACATACCGTTTAAAACACAAACGTATTACACGAGCAGTTATAAATGACCAAAGTAACCTGACATGTAGGATCTATTAAACTCTGTGTATTCAAAGAGTGAGACCCTCAATTTCTTCTGTGATAATTTTGTCCTATACTTGTGTTATAACAGTGGTTCTTGAACTTTTTGTAGCCACGAACCACTTTCAGAATTTCAAAGGTACCACGAACCCCTGTTGAAGAAGATTTTGGGAAAAGAACATAAAGCATAACATTAAAAATCACTATCATTATTTAGTTTACTACTTAATTATAAATATTGTAATACTTAATTAAATTGTATCAAAACTAAGGTAATGAAAAGGATGCTGTTTTTTTGGACTCAGTATGATAAATATGTTACGAGTGAACTGAGTGGCTAGTGACCCCTAAGGCGTCCATGGACCCCAGTTTAAGAAACCTTGTGCTATAAGGACCAACAGCTTAACGTACCTTCCGAAGCACGCAGACCGAACAAAAATGAATGTGCACCGTGGGGATTGAACCCACGACCTCTTAGTTAGCAGGCAAGCGCCCTACCGCTCGGCCACAGTGGCAGAAATAATATTCGAAGTAATAGATATTAATATGTACCGCAATCGACGCGGACCGACTATGGATCGAAGAATAAGTCTTCGCCTGTATGAAAATCTGGAATGTGGAAAAGGTACAGACTGTCACAAGAATATGTTGACTCACCAGATTCTGTAGACCATGAGAATCACGCTCTCTGGTGGCGAAGTGGACCTTCTGCCTGCCGGCTGCACCTGGTCTTGTCTTAATATCGTTTTGTGATAGATTATTGGTATTTATTAAATATAGTTGGCGTTGTTGTCCAAGTGTATTTTTGTTTTTTTTGGATAACTGAAAACGTCGTGTTCTTTTTCCCTTTTTTTTGACAGACAAAACTGTCATTTCGTCATTGTCATTTTGTTCAACATTCTGTAAAATATAACAGTATTTCTGTGAATATTTATTTTTTATAGAAATCCTTAAAATGTGTGCGCAAATGCGCAAATCGTAGCGCAACCGTAGCTTTTACGCAACTGTTTGTAGCACTGCTTTTTAAATACTGTTGGAGTACGATGGTTCCAATGTAAATTCTTGCTAATACTTCTTTTACAGCCTTCTAAAAGTTCTGTACAAAATCGTTTTGATCGTTTTTCAGCTCTGAGAACAGCAAAGATCCAATTTAAGGTGGTTCGTTTCGGTCCCAGTGCAAAATGCACAACTTCTTATTACGCAACTTTATATAAACGGGTTTATTTGTTTAATAATAATCAGGGTTTTTAGTAAAATTGCGTAATTTTATGGATTGTATTTGCGTGTATGTCCACACCAACATTAAAGCGTGTAGAGTTTAACTGTAGACATTAATTTACCCTGTAATGCTTAAAATAATACAACTTTGCTAAGATAAACTAATTCACATAAAGCTATAGTCGAAAATGAAATTTGAAATTTTTTTTGACAAATTTACAACATTTTTGGATTCAGGATTATCTATCATTTTAATTTTAATTTAGTTATAAGTTTTAAAAATTGTTTAATATAAATAACAAAATAATTTTGATTTTATGTTTTATTGTAAATATTTTATATAATCTAATCCGTATAATTGTATTTTTTTTTCTATAATATGTAATAAAAATCTTTATAGTATTATAGTATGTTGCATACATTTTAACTCTTTGAAACATTATTTAATTTATTTACCAGAGGGCTGGCGCATTCCTCGGCCAACGTATAAGTTTGGCCATTCAAAGAGGAAATGTGGCCAGCGTTCTGGGCACCATGCCGCAGGGGTCAATTTTAGAAGAGGTATATTTTTTGTAGTTATTTTTAAGTTCAAGAGTGTAATTTATATTGTGAGGTACTTTTAGTTTAGAATAAGTTTTTGTTTTTTATGTTGTTAATTAATCAATGATTAATTTAAACACAAAAATAAAAAAGTAGAGTCTTAAAAGAAAAAAATATATACGTTATTTATCTTATGAATTAGTACTATGTATAGCTGTAATATAATGCATGTTGTATCCACCTGTAATAGTCTAGACATATAATTTTTAGCCCATTTCATTAATATGAAATAATGTATTTTTGTACTACATGTTGGTGGGCCAAATGAATTAAATAAAAATTAATAAAATAAAATGCCATTAAATCACATTTATTTAATATTCTTAAATTAAAAATGAGAAAAACAATCATAGTTGTGCATTTTTCACCGAAACCGAGATAAAATAGACTTCGGTATAAAGACACGTCTTTGTGTACAGCGTATTAATTGTTAACAATTGCATCGTAATACAATACACTCTAAATAGTAGTTATTTATTATTTGCTCTGTCAGCCCTGAAAGCACCAGAGCACCAGTTTATCGCGCAACAGCCGCGACATCGTGCGGTTGAGACATTCGTGTGTGTCCAACGTATTGTGAACAGTTGCATCGTAGGAAATAATGCTCAACCATTTAAATGTTTTGTTGAAAATTTCAATATACTGTTTATTTTTGTTGGGGGCGCATTGCACAGACCTCCAATGATCTAAGAAAGGATTTTCATTAATTTTACCAACGATTATCCTTAGAATACCGTTGCCGGAAAATCAAGACGGTCCCTAAATGATGCGATTCTGGATGTGAGTATGGCGAAGAAATCAGGCACTCTGGCCTCAGCGAACATGCTCGACGCGCTACAGTAGCTCGGTCTCAGCAATATTTGCATCGCGTCATTGTACAGTGCCATAGGCTTTACGGGTATACTTAATCCACAGGTGAGAGGTGTAGAAGCTTAGGCAATAGGCCTTGAACAGCGCAATCTTAACCTCCTTAGTGCAGTTGACGATTCGTCGTGCGAGCATGTTCTCCGGACCCTTACCCGACCTGAAGATTACAATTTCAGTTTTCTGTACGTTGTATTTCATTCCATGTGTAATTGCATACTTTTCCCACACATGTGAAAGTTTACGAAGGCTGTTAATCGAGAGGCAGATAAGCACATTAAGCTCACTATTCATAATACATACGCCCTCAATGTGACAACCGATCTGAGTGCTTCTCAGCTCCTCAGTCAACCCGTTTATATACATACACATACATGTTAAATTGATCCGGAGAGGTTAGCCAACCTTGACGCACGCCATACTCTAATCTAACCTGTATTCATTATTAAAGTGTGCGTCGCCCCATTTCACGCTATTAGGTTGGTTCTTAACAGATTAACTACGCAAGGTGATATATTCCTGAGTTTGTTCCACAGTATTTTATACTTGACTAAATCGAACGCTCTACTTAAGTCAAGAAAACAGGCGTATACAGACGTGTCCCTGTTCGTATAGTAATTAACTGCATATTTTAGGGCTACCATAGCAGAATCCGTTGATACACTGGGACAAAAACCAAACTGAGCCTCGTCAATTCTCAAATCCTTCGCAAGAGTCGGATGCAGCAACTTTTCGGAGGTTTTTCCGGCAATAGTTCCCAAGGAATAGCAGTGCTTGATACATAGGTTAAGCAGGTAAGTAAATAGATCAAAAATACCGTCCCCAGCATAGACGATGTGCTCGATACTCTGAGACCATCGTGTCTCGGCGACTTGCCTCGTGTCATGTGACGCACAACATGGGGTTATCTCCTGAGTATATCAACGAGATACCACTGGTATTAAAAGCAATATGAATACTTTAATGTCTATTCGACCAAAACTAACATTTATCATACCATAACATAACGCTTCATCAAGAGTGTTATTTTATGATTACCTATATATTATATAATTGCTGCTGTCACGTTATAAGTAGTTACACCCATTAATTAAAACTTTATTAGGACATTGCTTTATGTATGTAGATATCTGCCGGCATTGCAGATGTAGTTAAAATAAAAATTTTAGGCCACACTCGCAGATCGCCTGCCACACCATAATTTTCTTGCTGCTATCCTCAGCCCACTGCACTGTTAGGTAACTTTGTCAATAGGCTGTAGATGCTTGTACTGAATTCCCCATTGCAATTATGTGAGAAATTGCAGGTTTATTGTCCATTCTCAATACGATTTAACTACATCTCTTAGCTCTTGCAAACCGTTTTAAGCAAAAATATGCTGCCTTCAGTTCTCTAGCCTTCATGTGCAGTTGTTTTTCCGTCTTTCCAGGTTTTATCAGCTCTATTTCTGCCACACACAACACGATCCCCCCCATGTTAAAAGAGCTCAAGTAGATTCATTGTAATATTGTTGTATTATTGGGTTTAATGCATATTATACCCTGACTTAACATTTTATGTCTGGTTGGGTTTTAAGACACCTTCTTCCTTGACCTACCATCCCCCAAATCTGCCTCGCAGGCTTTCAATTTGTTTTGTGTAAAGCAGGTCCTGGGCAACTACTGGACAGACAGGATTTGGTTTGCCTATCACTTTAACCATAAAACAAATAGCTACACCTAGATAATTTTTATAAGTACAAGGTATTTAACTATCTCTGCTTCATCCTCAGGTTAAATAAGAGCTATACCTGTCACCTTTATAAAGAATCAAATTAGAGAGAATGAAGCAGGATTTTTCTTACTTTAGAATGAGGCCTAACTTTCTAGTTTTTCTAATAGCATACTAAATAGTACATTTAGTCTATGCTAATAGTAACCTAATATTTTCTATACAAGATTCAGCTGAATCTGTTATAGGTAAATAATCATCCTAGCATCCTCCCGGATTTGCTTAACTTTGGTGATCATGATCAGACAAGAACTAGAGTTTCCAACAAGGTATGAATGTTGGCTAACCCAGAATATCCATTCTGGTGATGCTTTTCTTCTAGTTTTCTGCTCTGTAATAAATACAAAAGTATTTTAAATAGACTCTTTTTCGGGTATCCAGACATCTCTTGATCAGCTCAAATGGCTGACCCATTGAGAATTCTAATGTTTGTCCAAGCTCTAACTTTCACAACAGCCTATTTTGGTAAGTAATTTTTTGGTCATTAAAAATTCCAACGAGTTTAAATAAACTTGGTTGACCCCTGTGTGAAAACTTTTAGGTTATAATACCCAAGACGGTTGACAATACATGTCAGTTTTCATCAAATATAAAAATTTCAATGTGTTTATGTAGCCCTGGTTGACCCCAATGTGACAATTCTTGGGTTTGTATACATGAGGTGGTTGATACAACTGTCCGGTAGAAAATCAAAATAAAAGCCAATGTGTTTACATAAACCTGGTTGCCCCCAAAGTGACAACTCTAAGGTTCTGATACACAGAATGGTTTACACTAGTTGTCCCATCAAATAAATAAAAAAACCTCAATGTGATTACTTACATAGAACCTGGTTGACCCCAACGTGACGACTTTTAGGTTTTGATAGGTACACAAAACTGATTATCAGTTCGTATAATCACAAGATCCAACGTGTATTCAAACCTGATTGCCCCCAAGTGGCAGTTCTAAGGTTTGCACGTGATGGCTGTAAATTTCTGGTAGTTAACCTACCCGGCCTGTTGCCGTTAAACCTGGCTCTAAAGTTTTGTTACAAGTTAATCCTGACTGCCGCCGAACGACAGTTCTGATAGGATTCGGATCTTGGACTGTGCCCTTTGACGCAATCCAATTTGGTGTTTTTCTTGATCTCTTGATAAATTCTGAATATTCCTCGAATAGGTCTTCGTTTATTCTCCCTTTATTCATTATTAGTGCTGAAAAAACTAACTTTTATTTGAAAATCGGAAAAGAAAAACTTTGAATGTGCAAACATGGCGCGCACGACGAAACGAATGAGTATAAACATAGAGTAACACGCAGGGTAGCCAGCCTGCAGGTGACCAGTATAGAAAAAGGTTTTTTTTCTTTATATATTAGCTTTGAATGTCGTGGATTTGGTGCGTACAGGAAGCGATACTACTCAGTTATTATGATGACTATGGAAGGATCAGGCATTCAGATAATTATGATCGAACATCACTTACAGGTAAGTTCGTTTGATCATTAAATTATTTGCTAAGCTGTTTATTTAATTGATCTGGCAACACGCGTTGTCGAGCTGTCAATTAAAGGTTTCCACACAACTCGGTTGTGAGTTTTTTATATAATTGAGATTTCTCGGAAATCATTAAGCAAAAACATGAAATAAACCAGTTAATTAGTGTTAACTGTGGTTCGAAACCCATATGCGAAAAGATTCGTGAATTCCAGTGATTGTGAAAGGTGATGACGATCGATTTCGTCAAACACATTCTGCTGAAATTATTAGCTTGGGTTTCTTTGGGAAAGCTGGCTTGGGGTGAGGTATTTGAGTTTAGGGTGCTGATGTACACCTGCAAACTGCTGGCTGGGCTAGTCGTTTGCCGGGAGCCTCCGTGGTACGAGCGACGGACGTCTGTCATCCAGCTGCAGCCTGCGCCGACTTCTGCAAGCTGTTCTGGAGCGAGGCTCCAACAAAGCTGTTGCCAAAACTGTGAGTGAACTATTGAACACTCTCCGGCTTATGAAAACTTTTGGTTCTTATTTGAATTCTTAATTTTAAGTTTGGTAAACCTGGTTACCGCCGGTTACTTTTAGTTTCATTACTCTATGGGCCCAGTATATGTGTGTGTAGCCTTGGTGGGTAATTAGGTATATCAAACAGAAAGTATACTCTTAGCCAAACTTTTTGATCGCATTTTGGACTGCACCAATACTAACGTTTTCGAGTTTAGCTAGATTTCTGAAAGTGATTCCTTTTTTACTACACCATGTCCAGAATCGATTTCCGCTTTTCTGTTGAAAGTCCACACATTTTTAGTTTAAACGAACTAATAAGAATATCAAACAATTCAAGTCAAAGCCGACATTCAAATGTATAGAATGACACCAGTTTCAATTAAAAACATCTATGATTTAATCGAATTAAACCTCAGTCAAGTTGTATTTATACTTAACGATACAGAGCAGTTTTTGAGACAATCTGACTATTCAGGTGCGAATCGAACACGATTCGGCTATCAGCGCGCGTCGTCAACCCCTCCCCCTTCCCATAAGTGTTCTACCATCCCCCCCGAACTGATTCAAATTGAATTTCCATTGATACTTGCATTTGCGAAGCGAGTAGTGCACGATTTTTGACTTGAAATTATATTTATCTACGAGTATTCAAGCTGGATTTTTAGTTAACAAAATCGAACCTAGAGAGTACTCGTCTGTACAAACCACTTTTACTGTGAAGACAACACTGAAATCGGAAAAAAATACTGTTCCATACATTTTGGTCAAGTAGCTACTACGACAAACAGTAGCTATGTATCTTTCTATGGAACCGAATTTTTTTTTACTTATAGACGAATATAAACCCAAGAACCGACTCAACACGAAAACTCCGATAATTATGGAGTCTACAAATTTTTAAGGCATGTGTAGTTTTTTTATAACACGCAGGACATATAGCAGTTTTTCGCTGAGAAACGATTTTGGAACACAGATTCTTCTAGCTTTTTTTAATCCTTCAGCGCAAGCACAGGTGGAAGTAAAAGCCTAGTAGACCTGTCAGCGTGACATTACAAAATGCGATAGCTTATACCTTTAAAAGGTTAGTTAGAGTTTATAGACAACCCTTAAAAACCTACCGCGAAATTCCATTCACACTAGTAAAATTTTAAACTATCGGATTTTATCATTTTAACATATATCAACAATTGTCAAAGTTTGATAGTGTGGCTTTCGCTACGCAATAATTTTTATGAAACAGACATAGGACCACTTTTAAGCATTAGTTGGCTTATACGGATACAGTAGCCTTATTTCCACTGGGCTGAAGTAAAGCAAAGTCACCCTAACATTGCACACTGGGCAAGTTTTATAATACAACTACAATACTTTTTCAGCGCTAAAGTGACCAATTTTTTCCAAATACAATAATAAATAATTGACTTCAATTGTATCTACAAAGATAACGGCACTTTAGAGCTGACCGCTTCAATAACCTCGATGGCCGTCTACGTCGTAGCAAATTGTACGGTCACTGTAATGCTACGTGCATAACTCTACGCTGCTGTAGCACTTTGTTACTATCTACGGTTTTATGCTTACGACTTACAAAGGCGCGCGGCGCTACGAGGGGGTTATGAAGCGGCAAAGCCATGAGAGCGCCGTAGCAAGTACGGACAGTTAAATTAGACACGCTGATTTATTTTTTAATCAATCAATTTTGAATTTCAATTAATTGCTTGATTACTTAAGTTATCAATATATCAGGTCCATCCATCCATCCCATCCATCAGCCTAGTTCGTCCACTGCTATACATAAGCCTTTCCAGGACTTTACCACTCCTGGCGGTCATCCTGGAAGAATTGCCCATACTCACACACGCTGGGCAGGCGGGTTGGTGAGCGCGGTGCCGAAACCCTTGCACCAGTGACGCCGCTGCCCGTCACCAGTCTGATTTATATAAGGCCCGGCAATTGGGGATGGATATATCGCCATCCATCGGTCCCAGGCATGGTGGGCCTCCTGTTTTTTTTTCCTGTGAGCTGTTCTCTTACTCTCAGGTAAACCTATCAAATTGAATATTCAAATATTTGCATTTTAAGTCTACGTAGATACATTAGTAGTTTTCTGATTAATTATAAAAGCTTCTACACGGTATTAAATGATGTTATCTATCTGAACTACTTCTTAAATCTACTTGTTTTATACAAAAATAATCTTTCAAAACGTGACTGTTTTTTTAGCACGTCCCGCGCCCTATATTTGATAGATAACTGGCATTTCATACACATGCGTAAAACAGACGTTTACGTTCCATTCCTAGGTACCAAGTATGAACAACCTAACGACTCAACATCGCTTCGAAAAACAAAAATGTTGCTCTGTTTCGTAGCAATAAGAGTTGTCGTTTAGAATTTATCGAGTTCATCTGTCAAATTTATCAAATCAATGCTTACGTAGGTTGCTATGCTGTTCTGCTTGCGGCACGATTATAATATTCAATGATTTTACTAGTCAAGTAAGTTTGTTTTCTAATAAGACATTTAGTAAAATAACTGTTTATTTAGATTTGCCAATCATTTAACATGCACAGTATTGGACAGTGCAGTTTCAATCTCACAACATTTTTTTTTGTCGAATACCTCCGCCTGTATCCATTCGCCTTCAATACATCTCTCTATTTAACAAGGTACGAGGCACCGGGGACAAGTGAGAAGGGTGATGGCGGGAATCTGCCTGAAGGTAAAGTGTACAGTGTGTGTAGGCTTCCTGTAAACGGAATGCTTCAGTTCAGAGGCGTGAAAAATTTTTTTTTCTGGAAAATCAATGAAAAGGTCAAGTTTGACGACGAAAGCAAGATGAAAAAAAAAATGAAAAAAATTTTTTTTTGCGCGAAATTAGTGTCTACCCTGGCGTCATACAAATAATGTTTTTTCAAAGTGACATAAAAAAAACATATTTTTTTATTGTCTAACTTGACCCTACTGATTGCATTTCCAGCAAAAAGTTCTATGCATGCCACTGCTTCAGCTTACCATTCGGTGTACCTCCTTGCTCAGTTAAGGCGCGTGTTCCCGCGTCATCCGAAAATTACTCCCATTGATAAAGTTATTTCTCTTAAACAGCTTACTTGAAAATTATGAAAAAAAAAAGTCATTATTTAAAATATAAAAAACAATATCGTTGCAGGAAATTATTCTAGCCTATAAGAAACACCTTGAAAATATTTCCCAAATTCAAGCTATTTTTGGAATAAAATTAGCTATTTCTTGGAAACCGCTAATGTTATTTGTATGGTTTTCTCACTAAAATACAAAAAAAGTATAGCTTATAAAGCTCATCGCAGGAAATTTAAAAATGTTGATTTATAGCAGAGTTGATAAATAAAAACTAGATATTTTGAGAGCGCGTGGCGTCAACGTTGCCGTAAACGGCAAGTTTCGGAGCAGTCAATTACAAAATCAAATGCAAGGTTTTAACGTTCATTTTGACATTGTTTAAAATATCTCAAGGTTATTGGAGGCTACAAGGGCCTTAAGGCGAAAATAAATGCTGGCACGAGCTGGCGACCTTGGGAGAATTATGCGGAGCGTGCGTCTCGCGCCGTGCACAACGCGTTATATTCTCGCACGCGTTGTTATATTTCATTCGACAGTGTGAAAGAGAAATTTTGTAGAGTACAACCGTCCTATCCATCATTAAAATACCTATTTATTCCCTCTATCTAACTGCCTATAGATACATGACACGATCTCCATCAGAGTATCGACCCCGCTAAGCGTTTTGTCCGCCCGAATGCATTATTAATGTCCAGGGGTCGGTTCCCAAAACGCTTCAGTTGGGAATTATGTACTGTCTTACCTAACAGCTATGTTCTAGTTTAATACCTAATAGTAGGGTGGGATAACTAATAAGAATTTGTTAGAGTAGGTGGTAGAGCTGATGCCGGGCTCGACTGTGGAGGTACCACCATCTTGCTCGCAAATCCTCCCGAAGTTATTCGGGGGAGAATAAGAGAACAGCTCTTAGGCAAAACCAGGCGGCCCACTATTGCCTGGGACCGATGGATGGCGGTTTATCCATCCCCAATTGCCGAGCCTTATATAAAACAGAATGGTGACGGGCAGCGGCGTCACTGGTGCAAGGATTTCGGCACCGCGCTCACCAACCCGCCTGCCCAGCGTGTGTGAGTATGGGAATTTCTTCCAGGAGGACCGCCAAGAGTGGCGAAATCCTGGAAAGTTCTATGTCCAGCAGTGGACGAAACAGGCTCATGGATGGATGGATGGATTGTTAGTTTAATGCACGTATTATTATTTATAAAACTTCAAAATGTTAATAAAATGTGTACCTATATAATAAAGCCCTTGAACGCTAAATAGCGAAACCGGTTGGGTGTAATATAGAAAAAAATATTTGTGGATAAGTACAAGAGTAACACAATAATGAGAATTTATACAAATATTTGATGGATCAAATTGATGGTTTTTGGTGGAATATCATCTTCAATAAATTATACACAAACTCTTGTCCTTTTTATTCTACAAATACTTATTTTTATTTAAACTTAGGCTTGAAATTTTGAAATGCAAGGTGTGGTGATTCACCTCTGTTTATTTTATATTTCTTTGAGGTGTTTTTTTACTTTAAAACGTTATTAATATTTATATTTTGTTTGCCCGATTACATCTCATACGAAACCTGAAGCCTAAGACAAAATGAAAAAAAATTTTTGTGCAATAAAAAGTACAAGAATTTGTGACAATTTAGTAAAGAATTTATACACCAAGATTTTGGAAACGAAAACTGATTATAAAGTGTGTTTTTTTTAGAGGTATAGAACTTTAAAATGGAATAAAACAAAGATGATTTTTTTTATTGATATGAAATTTATTTTATTCGAAAGACAATCTTCTGGCATTATAATTGAAATATGACTTCTGGCATATGTCCGCCACGGCTGGCTCGGACGTAGTCTAATCTGGAAGTCCAATTTTCGATGACTTTTTCCAACATTTGTGGCCGTATATCGGCAATAACTCGCCGAATGTTGTCCTGCAAGTGGTCAATCGTTTCGGGCTTATCGGCGTAGACTTGCGACTTCACATATACCCACAGAAAATAGTCAAGTGGCGTTAAATCGCACGATCTTGGAGGCCAATTCACGGGTCCGAAACGTGAAACTATGCGGTTACCAAACGTTTCCTTCAGTAAATTAATTATGGCACGAGCTGTGTGACATGTTGCGCCGTCTTGTTGAAACCACAACTCCTGCACATCATGGTTGTTCAATTGATGAACGAAAAAAGCTACGCCGAAAAGCCCGAAACGATTGACCACTTGGAGGACAACACTCGGCGAGTTATTGCCGATATACGGCCACAAATGTTGGAAAAAGTCATCGAAAATTGGACCTCCAGATTAGACTTCGTCCGAGCCAGCCGTGGCGGACATATGCCAGAAGTCATATTTAAATTATAATGCAAGAAGATTGTCTTTCGAATAAAATAAATTTCATATCAATAAAAAAAAATCATCTTTGTTTTATTCCATTTCAAAGTTCTATACCTCTAAAAAAAACACCCTTTAGTACACGTCTACACAAATAACTTTTATCGTAGAGACAAACACGAAATAGTATATTGTTCGGTTTAAAATCGTTCGGAACGCGCAAGTATGTGTCAGATTCTATTTTATTGAGATGGCAACACGGGTTGTAAAAAAGTAAAATGTCAAAGTTGTTTTTTCCGGTTTACTGTCAATTTTTTGCGCTCGAGGAGATGGGTGTAAAAAATGGGATCAACCAGTGTTGAAAGAATTATGGGTTTCAAGGAAACAAACGTTTAAAAAGTGGTAAAATAACCCAATTAATGAGCATTAATTGCGAGCCCTATTGTGTGTCCGAACAGTCTCGGGAATCGGTCGCCGGTGGAAAGTGATGTGAATGGATTGTTGGATTTTCATTAGCACGATTCACGGAAATCGTGGTAGAGGTCTGGGTCGAGCTAGCTCGGGGTTAGATATTGGTGTTTAGGTAAACTCCCAAAAGCTGCTGGATGAGCCAGTAGTTTGTCGAAGACCTGTGACGCGCCAGACCGACGAGAGGAGAACGCTGTCTGCACAGACACCAAGATTGAGTCTGGTGGTCTGTATCCAGCGCAGAAGTTCAAGAAGTAAGGCTGCATCCGAATGTGAGTCTTTGAACCATTTACCCTTCAGAAAGGAATTGTAGTATATAAGAACCCCCTTTGTATGGGAAGCCCCTTTCTGACAGGTTTTAACCTCCTTATAATATTCAAATGGGTCCAGCACGCGAGGTTTAAACCATATCTGTGGAGAGGGGGGCTTTTCACATACAAGTTTCTGGTAGCAGAGCGTGGTTAAGTTGTTTAATATCGGATATTAAACAAACCCGGACCAAGATATATTCTGTTTATATAAGCCGAACCGATATAGTAGCTCCGTTGGCCTAAGATAATTTGTGAATTATACTTTGTTTTAGGTAGGTAGTTTGGAACCTTGTAACCTAAAGCGAGATCAAATAGAATATTTTGTTATTTCTTATACTACAGTACTCGGACTGTGTATATGAATAGGTTTATGTAAGCTGGAAGGATATTTACACAGCTCCTTTAGCTTTAGGTATTGTATTATATGTTGTATTGTGGATAAACATATAACTTTATAAGCGCGGTTAAGCCTAGTGAACCCGGCGACAAAACTATAATAGTTTGTAAATTTATACAGCATAACCATTGCTAGCAAGCGAAGCGGCTTAATTATTAGTTATATAGTTGTGGAAAGCCTCGGCTTATATAAATTACAAAGTACATAGCAGGGCTAATGTGTAATGTGTAGTTTTTGGTTAGTGAATCATATTAACTAAGCGAGCGCTTAGGTATAATATTATAACAACGTACATAGGTTATGTTACAACTTGGAATTGTTAAATTTGTTTGTTTTGGAGTATGTTTAGTCTTTAACAAGTGTTTAATGTGATTACATACTTTCAGAAGCCAATTACCTTTGGATATACTGTTAGTTAGTGCTACAGTTTGGTTTATATTGTTTATTTTGAATGAAAACTTCTTGACACTTGCGATTGAGGCTTGGACATAGGTTGTTTGTCAAAAGTGTAGCATAAATGTAACTGGTTTATGTTGTATGGATTATATATATATAGCAGCAGAAACGGTCTGTCTGTCTGTTCATAAAGTTATGATATTGTGTTTATTTGAAAATGTTTGAGTGATATATAGCAACAGAAAAGGTCTGTCTGTTTGTTCATAAAGTTATGATATTGTGTTTGTTTGTACACATTTGAGTATTAAAAATTGGTTTTGGTTGAACTCGCATAATTGAACAACAGGGTTGTATTGTGTATTAATGTACTGAAATTAACATACTGACTAGAGTCTAGTATATTTGGGTCTACAATATTATTGTATACGGGGACGTTTGTGATTCGTGCCAGAGTTAGTTCGGTTTTTAATTGTTGGTATTTTCTTTGATTTCCCGGTCTACAATGTCGAGGACTTCTCCGAGGAACATCTTGGCCAGCCAGCTGCGCTGGTTTGTCAGCGTTCAAGGCTTGTTGGCTCGAGCTGATCGGGGTGATGCAGTCCTGGAGCGGTACTCACAGATGGAGCATCGCCTCGAGAAAGCTGAGCAGGCGCTCATGGAGCTGTTGGACCAGGAGCTGCCACCGGAGGTAATGGCTAGCCCTAATAATGACATGGATCAAATTATGGATATTTATAACGAGGTCACACAGGTCGCCTGTCTGATTAAAAAGCGACAGTCAGGTGTTTCGGGCACACCTGATGTAAGACATGCAGCGCAAGGTACATCGTTGCACAGTAGGCTCCCTACTTTGGAGTTAGGACATTTTGACGGTACCATGGAGCTATGGGTGGCATATAAGAATATGTTCACCTCGTTGGTTGACAGTAGGCAGGATTTAACCAACGCACAAAAGATGGCATATTTGATGTCCACTTTAGAAAGTGAGGCAAAGAGCTTAGTGCAACATTTAAGAGTAGAGGACGATTCTTATAGCATAGCGTGGGAACTATTAAATAATAGATATCAGAATGTCCGTCTGTTGGCCGATGCTCATACGAGCCAATTGTTAAGTTTGCCTAGGGTAGGTAATAAGGCTCAAATTCGAACGCAGTTACTGACCCCGGTTACAGTAGCCTGTAACGCGTTAAAAATGTTAGGTTTGCCCGTGGATGAGTGGTCGTTCTTGTTGGTACACATTATTTTGGGTAAGTTACCGTCTGATACTCGTTCACGTTTCGAACGTGAGACCGCGGAAAGGGAGGACAAGGCTCTTCCTACTTTCGCTGATTTGATGAAGTTTTTAGAATTTGAGGCTAGGGCCGTGGAATCTTCATCGACTTCGGAGGTGGCGCCACCTACCGGAAGTTTCAGGGAACCCGCCGGTAATTCGGGGCGAAGGGGGCCACAGGGAGTGCAACCGCTTCGGGGACGCGTTGCTGCACGTCTGGCTGCACTGGCCGCTGTGGCTGAGAGCCCAAATTGCCACCAGTGTGGACGCCCAGGACACGCGTTATCGCAGTGCCATGATTTTGCTGCATTACCGGTAGTGGACAGACGGCGATTAGTTAAAATTAATAGACTGTGCTATTTTTGTTTAGAGGACCACTTAGCGCGCGAGTGCTCCAGACAGCGAATGTGTAGAGAATGTGGCCGGCCACATAATGATTTAATTTGTGCGAACAGGTCTGGAGCCTACGGTCACGCCACGAGCGGGGGAGCCGCGGCGCAGTCCACCTATCAGTCACGTCCGTCGAGTGGCCCCTCTCAAGGACGAGGAGCGCACCCGTCAGAGAGTGGAGAGAGCCCTCGCGTGAGTCGTGCTCAGTTTGATAGTGGTGTGAATCGTGCGCCTGCGGTACGAGGCTATATTGCGGACCCGGGTGGGGGACCCCTCATGGGGGGGGGTTCAACGGGTCAGGGCTGCACTCAGGATATTAGGAGTGGACCCCATGCTTCCGCGACAGCGGGCCCGAGTAGGGACCCCCGAGGGGGGGGGGCTCCACGGGCGGGGGCCCCACTCAAGATTGTATGAGTGGACCCCAGTTTGCCGAACCAGTGCCTGCGCCCACTGTAGGACAGTATAGCAGGGCGGAGCCACAGCGATACTCTCCGCCGATACACGAGTATCCGCGGTTAGAATATCACCCGCCTTATTCGAGATATGGTAGGGCAGCGGGTTACGCACAACCTCGGATGGCATTGTGTATACGCTCACCATATATAGGGCAATGGATGCACCCTGGATTGGAGGGGCCGGGCCCCCAATAATTTGTCTGCCCCTGTACCGGTGCGGAGCCGAGGACAGTTCTTCGGCCCACCATATTAGTTAGTAGTTGGGGCCCCCCGGGGGGAGATTCAGTTAGAGTAAGGACCACTGTTGAATTTCGGGACGTGTATGCATGATCGGATAGTCAGGTTGCGCGAGCATGGCTATGCGCATCCCCACGTACTTTAGAGATTTTTGTAGGAAACCGGGTTTCACAAATTCAGAATATAGTTATTCATATTAAATTGGAGGCACGTCCCAGGTGAATGTAATCCTGCAGAGTGCGCATCTAGGGGCTGCACAGCGCCGGAGTTGGTGTCGCATCATCTATAGTGGGGGCCGGAGTGGTTTAAAGAAACAGATTTCTTGGCCTGTCCAGCAGTTGGATAGGACACCCCAGATTTTACCCGGGTTGCGTGTGCATGCTCTAGTTCTAGGGACCAAACTAATTCCTGATTGGACGCCGTGAGTTGGGTCACCGTGCGTTGAGACGCTGGGGCGTCGCGACGGTGGCATCGGCACGGTGTGCGTCGGGTCGGAGCACGCAAGTCGCCATCCTTTGTTGTTACCCAAGGAGGGCCTTTGATGAGGCGTTTGCTGTCCGACCGACATGTTTGTAACTCACACGCGGGATGAAACGTGTTATTGGCGATTTTACAGCGAGAGTTTTGGATTTTGTCAACTTGCCGGGTAATTCGCAATGTTCTCTTCTCCTGTGTTCTTTGTTACAGGCTGCGAGCCTTGTCGATGCAGCCGCAGATAGGAGATCTGCCAGCTGATGGGATCACACAGTCGAGACCTTTTGATGGAGTGGCTACGGACGTGGGGGGACCGTTCCTCGTCCGAACGTCTAGCCTTCGCAACGCTCGGACTGTTAAGGCGTACCTGTGAGTATTCGTGTGTCTGTCCACCAAGGCCGTACACTTGGGATTAGAGTCCTCGTTGTCCATGGAGGCCTTCGTCGTTGCATTAGACCGATTAGTATCGCGTAGAGGTTTGCTTTTTTAGTTAGTTCAGACAACGGCACGAATTACAAGGGTACCGCAAATTACTTGAAAAGATGTATACATTTTAGAAGATAATTGTATTTAGTTAAGTCATGGTTATTATGTGAAATCGGCCAAGACCCACCTCCGCCGCGTCATCGGGGATGTAATCTTATTGAAAGATGCGAATTTGGAATTCTTTGTATTGGCGACGTGGTCGCATTATTAAGTTGATAATTGGCGGGGATGAGACTCCTCGCGCCGCTGAGGTGATTGGTCGAAGGTTTGATTCTGTGACGAGCCTTGGCGACTCTCTCCCGGCTCCCGGTTGAGTAAGCTAGCGGTCTGATAAGGATAACAGCCCGGAGCGGGGGATTGTTCGGTTTAAAATCGTTCGGAACGCGCAAGTATGTGTCAGATTCTATTTTATTGAGATGGCAACACGGGTTGTAAAAAAGTAAAATGTCAAAGTTGTTTTTTCCGGTTTACTGTCAATTTTTTGCTCTCGAGGAGATGGGTGTAAAAAATGGGATCAACCAGTGTTGAAAGAATTATGGGTTTCAAGGAAACAAACGTTTAAAAAGTGGTAAAATAACCCAATTAATGAGCATTAATTGCGAGCCCTATTGTGTGTCCGAACAGTCTCGGGAATCGGTCGCCGGTGGAAAGTGATGTGAATGGATTGTTGGATTTTCATTAGCACGATTCACGGAAATCGTGGTAGAGGTCTGGGTCGAGCTAGCTCGGGGTTAGATATTGGTGTTTAGGTAAACTCCCAAAAGCTGCTGGATGAGCCAGTAGTTTGTCGAAGAACTGTGACGCGCCAGACCGACGAGAGGAGAACGCTGTCTGCACAGACACCAAGATTGAGTCTGGTGGTCTGTATCCAGCGCAGAAGTTCAAGAAGTAAGGCTGCATCCGAATGTGAGTCTTTGAACCATTTACCCTTCAGAAAGGAATTGTAGTATATAAGAACCCCCTTTGTATGGGAAGCCCCTTTCTGACAGGTTTTAACCTCCTTATAATATTCAAATGGGTCCAGCACGCGAGGTTTAAACCATATCTGTGGAGAGGGGGGCTTTTCACATACATATATTTTTTTTGTTATTTGTGGACGTTTCCGTAGTTGTTGTAGTTGTAGTTTGTTGGTTTTATCGTAGAGACAAACACGAAATAGTATATTTTTTTTGTTATTTGTGGACGTTTCCGTAGTTGTTGGTATAGATGAGTACTAATCGAGTACAATTACCAGTTTTCGTTACCGAAACCAGTACTTCAATAGCATGTATTAACACAAATATAATATATGATGTTGATGACTTAATCTGTCAGATGGTTGAGGGCCACGATCTGGATTATCTATTGTATTTATTTTTTATTTTTTATATCCATATTTCCTTCCCTTGGCCATCATCTCAACAGATACGTATTAAGGCGAGGTTATCCAGATAAATCTGTCCTGCTCGAATGCTTTCATTTTACACTTTTCGAAAAGTCGCGATTTCGAGGTGTTTTTATTAGTTTCTAATGTTTATTTGAATTATTTTGCAAAAATTGCTTCCACAAAAACTAAAGAAAAACTAATTTTTTTGAAGTGCCTCAGCTGCCGGCGCCTTTTCCCAAATTGGCTGCCGGCGTCGGTTGCTGAATTGGCTGCCAGCGCCGGTTGCTGAATTGGCTGCCGGCATGTGCTTCAGAAAAATAAGCGGGAAATGGGGTTAGCATATTAAGTAGGAAAGATAGGATAGGAAGCAATTTTGTGTCTATATAGTCATAGTAAAAAAAAACTTTCACCAAATGAAAAAAATAGGTGTGACGACGAGCGAAGCGAGGAGGAGCGTGTTAGGTTGACCTGTAAGATAAAATAAGGAGCCAAGCGGAGCGGAGCGAGGCGACGACGTCCCTAGTTTTGACAGTAACTCAAATTTGTATTTTCAAGTGACCTATTTCAACGATTTCCAAAAAAACAAACACAATCTCACACTTTGAAATTTAATGTCCTTTGCGCGTAAGAAATTTCTACCGTCAGCGCCACCGGTGTCCATTATCAGAGCCGGCGGCGCCGGCAGCCGATGTTTTTGATCTTGGCTGCGATTAACGGCGTTATTTTTGGGTGCCGACGCCGGCAGCTGAGGCACTACCAAATTTTTTCAATTGATATATTTTTATTGCGAAGCAATACTTATGCAATGAATGAAACTGTTTTTAACTGTTTATCTAACTTTATGTTTCAGAATTAATTCATGACAGTAAAGTTAAATTAATTGCTTAAAAAATCCCATAATACAGATAATACAGATAATATATTATTTTAAAATATTTTATATATATTTTAATGACCCGGATATTTATTTTGAATATCCCACATTTTCGGGTAAAACAGGAATCCCTTCGTCTTGAGATTTCGTTAGAAAACTGAAGAATTGCTCTTTGAAAGTCTAGAAGGTTTTTGTCTATGTTTATGTCTATGCTTTTAGATTTAACATGTTTTTAGGAGCTGTCATCCTAACTCAAAATTAGACAGTATTTGGCGAAACCCGTTCATTGTGTTCGACATACAAACATCCTACTAATATTATAAATGCGAAAGTTTGTGCGTGTGTGTGTGTGTAAGTTTGTTACTCTTTCACGCTGAAACGGCAGAACGGATTTGGACGAAATTTAGAATGGATATAACTTATACCCTAACTTAACACATAGGCTACTTTTTATTCCGGAAAAATGCATGGTTCCTGTAGGATAGATCAATATCATTGAAAAATCAGGTGTCTAATTGGCGCGGTTATTTCATTTGTGGTGATATAAGACAAGGCTTTGTTATTTCATACTTTAGGTGTCTAATAAGCGCGGTCCTTAATCGTTTGTGGTGAAATAAGACAAGGCTATGTTATCTCATCACACTTCACACTAATATTATATAGGTAAATGCGAAAGTTTGTGTGTGTGTGTCTATGTTTGTTACTCTTTCACGCTGAAACGGCTGGACGGATTTAGATGAAATTTAGAATGGATATAGCTTATATTAACACAGGTTTTATCCGGAAAAAAGCATGTCGTTAAACCGAATAACACGCGGGCGGAGCCGCGGGCAAAAGCTAGTTTAAGAATAAATTACAAAACAATTTGCCGAAACCCAGCAAGGTAAATCGAGCTGCAGTTTCAGTTCGGAAATCTGGTTGAATAAATAATTTGCTTGGACTGGGATTGCGACGGCTGGCCTGCCTGAGTGCATTTCCGAACGAGCTTGTTTTCGATTCTAACTCAGGAATTATTAATAAGCTTCTGCGAAATTCGTAGATAATAAATTTTCTGACGGATTGTGAAAATAAATTTTATGGTGAATAAGGGAACAAATTTGTAGCATTTTGTTTTAGCTTTAAATATGATAAGCTTTTGCCCGCGGGTACGCTCAAAACTATAATGACAGTTTTCGGCTTGGCGGTTATCTCATCAATATTTTGTATCATTAAAGCCGATTCTGAAGGCTTTAATTTTAGTTCAAGTGCTGTGGAAACGAAATTTTCTTCTTTCCAAAATAGTTGTCAACAAGAGCAGCTATATTACTTTGGAAAAATTCAAGTTTTGACAGCACTTAAACTAAAACTAAAGCCTTCAGAATCAACTTTAGTGTACAATCAAATAAAATCCCACTAAAAACATAAATGTGAAAAAGGGGCCGAGTTCAGTACAAAGGCAGTGCAGGGCTGTCGGCTTCGCAAAAAAAGAGTTGAGCTCAAATTGGGCACAAAACGCTCTTTACTTGTTTTAAAAAACAATATTTGAACTTGCAAAGTTTTCTTTTAGAACTCGGCCGGACACGCTGCCACGTGTATAGGCACATGTATTATCAATGATAACAAACTCCAAATATATATTTCGGATGTGATTTGGACTCGGCATCAGTTGAGTATACGTATATTGTGATTTGAAAGAAGGTCCTAAACGTCATAATTGAGTTAGGCTCAAGATTAACCAGCCTGCAGGCGATAGAAAAATTTAAAAATCAAGACAAATATTAAAACTGAATTTAAATGTTAACAGGGTAGACAGTCTTACAGTTTATCTAATGACCTATAAAGGTTTTTTCTGTTTAGGCACTAAACTAAAAGAACCCAAACATTGTATGGCGATAAAAAAAAACAAAAGGCGCGAACAGATAAAAAGGTCTTTAAACGCGCTTTCTTCATTATCAAAGTCTTTTGTAAGAAGAATGTGAGGGCCTTTCTTTCAAGTCATGCGGTGACTTAGCGAGGACTTAATGAAATACCTTCTTCTGACCTCTGATGAAGTTGGCATTCTTTTTTTTTTGTAAAATGAAAAACAAAAGAGGTCTGATAAAAAAGCAGCTGAATTTTATTTAATTTTGATTTGCGTGATAAAAATTTAAAACGATTTATTTAGATACTACAATTTCAGTTGATTATGAAACTCTAAATATTTTAAGATAAAATATAGTATTGGCTATATTAAGCTTTTCGTTTGTTCACTTTAAGATAACAAGATATTATTATTATTTAAAATAAATAAAATATTTCAATGTATTTACATGATATTGTATTTTCGAAATATATTTCGGCCCACTTTGGTCTTACAGTCTGTCAAAAAAGTGTTGAAATGAATATTGAAGAAACTGTTTTTCTTTCGCCTGGTTACACCAAACAAATAAGTACAAAACCTGTTTAATCGAGTTAACCGCGTTGTTATTTCATAAATATATTATCTATATTATACTACTTGAACGTTTAAAGTCCAATAAAGTTCATTAAAGTTTCATTTTCATTTCAACACTTTTTTGACAGACTATAAGTCTGGTCTGAGTCTGGTGTCAGTAAGTAGTGTTGTTTATTGAGTCCCGGGCTGTGTAGTGCGCACCAAGTGACCACATGTATGAGCATTTTTTCATATTTGTAATTTATTCGACTGATACCGGCCCCAAAGTGGGCCGAAATATATTTCGAAAATACAATATCTTGTTATTATTATCTCAAAGTGAACAAATAAATATTTTAATAGTGCATTACAAAATAGAAAAATCAATTAATGAACTCTCTGAGAAAAATAAATCTCAGACGGGGTTCGAACCCATTACACTGCCTATTGCCGCCCAGCGACTTATCCAATTGAAAATGGCGAATGAAGCCCAAACAGTATTTTCTCAACTTCTTCAAACACTAGACCGGAATAGACGAGGCATAAACTAGAATGGAGAGTAAATCTCACATTATGTACTTATCTTAACTTAACATTATCTGTAAAAACTTACCTATACTTATACTTGTACTCTCGCTCATGCTTACCGATAAAATCTTAATATTATGTGTCAAAATATTTTTGGTACTATACAGGTTGTAAATGCAAAGTCAAGAATCCCTTTAGGGTATGAAAGAATACAAGATTCTGATGTCATTACGGGAAAAAATATATACCTTGTATTTTCACCAGAAATTCCATCATTTTTCTAAGCTATGGCTACGCAGCTCACCGGTCTCCCCACACACCTAATTGCACTCCGCAACCCGCACCCCTCATCCGAGTGGTCAGCGACCGTGAGGGCGTCCACGCGATTAGTGTATTTTGAGTAAAGAAAATCGTCTTATTATGAGGTACTGGTAGTTTATTTAGAGATCCCGGTATTTAAAATAATATCTTTACCGATCATACTAACACACCCTTAAAGGATTCTTGCCTTTGCTTTTACATTCTGTATAATACGTCTATAATACATATTATAGTGATAGCAATTTACGAATTGGAATTTGGTGCAAAAAAAATGCTGAAAAACCTCGTTAAAAGTATAATTTAAATATCAAGCTTAAAGAAACTTAACAACGAAAAGAAAATAAAAAAAGGTATAAAAACAAAATTGTAGAAAAGTATATCGTCAAGCCTAAAAATTTTACAATAAAACTTAATTTAGTAAATCATCTTTTTTAAGGTTTAAAATTTTCTAATATAGCTAAAACGATGTTTAAGCTTATTTTATTATAAATTTGAAACTAAAAGTTAATCTATTTTTTTGGGATCCCAAGAAATATTGCGGAAATATTAATAAATCTTAGGCGAGAGAAAATATATCTTAATGCGTGAAAGTTTTAAGAGCTGTCGTTATTCAGCCTTACATAAGGGAAAGAAAATGACCTAAAGATAATTACTAAACTACTAAGAACCTTTTGTATTTTGTATGTATCCCGTGTTATGAATCCAAGGGATTAAAATTCGGACATTTATTTAGTTTATTTAGTCTTGTGGACTCGACGACAATACTCTTCAAAATGAGATAAACAAACAAAAACCATGACAAGATATTCTAAATTTTAAATTTTGAAAATTCTGTAAAAGAATCAAAGATAAAGAAAAACTTAAATCGAAGAAACAGGTTGAATAACTGTAAATTAAGATATGTTAATATATATAACCTGTGACTGTTTGTATCCATAATAAAATTAATATAATATGAAAAATAAAAATCTAATCATCTTCCCTTTGCCGATGACACAATCATACCCGTAATGGCGGAAACGCGGCTGGAACTGAAGGAAATAGTTCGCAGGCTAAGCGATTTATTTTCCACAACTGAATGGAGGCCCACTAAAAATGGTGGACCAGTTCAGGTATCTGGGACATATAATAACATCCGAGCTGAAGGACAATGTAGATATTGAAAGGGAGCGCAGGTCGTTGTCTGTCAGAGCGAACATGATAGCTCGCAGATTAGTTCGTTGTTCCACTGAAGCTAAGATCACTCTTTTTAGAGCTTATTGTACATCCTTTTACACGAGCAGTCTGTGGGTTAGTTATACGCAAAGACAGTGCAGCGATCTGCGCGTTTAATACAACAACGCGTTCAGGATGCTGATGGGGCTGCCCCGGTTCTGCAGTGCGTCGGGAATGTTCGCGGAAGCGCGAGTAGATTGCTTCTAGATTGCGCATCCCTGGTAGGCAGAGTTCGGGCCAGCGCCAATGGCATCCTGAGCATGTTCGCGAGCAGGTTCGATTTTCAGTACATGGACCATTGTACTATGATTCATGTACTTAAAAATAAAAATATGTAAATATAGGATTATGTTAATAGGTTACTAACAATAGGATAAGCAGTTTTCAATTTTAGATATATTTTTATTACTAACATTATTGTAGATACTGTGTGTGTTATATGGCTTTTTGTTGGCCGAAATAAATGAAATGAATGAAATACCTATCACTATAGGCTAAAATTACCCATTTTCAGCTTCGCAGTATGTTTTCAAAAGCTTATTCCTTCACTAATACGTGTTAAGCCCCCTAAACCGGGAGATTTGTCAAATTTAAAACAAACAAAATCAATTCTAAGCCCGTCCTGGGAAAGTGCACGTTACACAAAGAACTTCGTCAAATAGTGTCCCACTCAAATATAATATGTATCCGATAAGCAAAGAGACGGGGGCTGTAGACCCACAGGACCGTCGAATTGGACCCTCTTATAACGAAAACCTGACAGATGTTATACCTAGGATTAAAAAAAAAGACAAAGTTTACCAAAATTATGAAAATAGGTAGGTTATTGCACCTCTTGGCATTAGTTCAGATGAATTAGTGTATGAAACTGGAATTAAAACACTCGTGTGGTACTATTAAAAACTCGCTTACGGCTCTCACACTCTTGTTTTAATAACCTCTTTTTGTACTAGTATCATAACTACCATAATTCCATATTTGTTTTTAATAAATATCCTGAACTTACACTGAAATATCTACCAATTAACACCAGGGTACCTAGCATATAGTAGACCATATAGACCTTTGACAGCTCGATATGCACTGTCTGTCCCTCTTTAGGTAGATCAACAGAGTGAGACAGAGCACTGTATCAGGCGCTATTGAGCTCGATATGGTTTGCTATGCTAGACTAGCAGGTGTGAACGTTCCCTCCCTTGTCCAGTAAAGTTGGTCAACTACGTAAAAGTCATTTAGGAGAAATAATACCAAACTATCACTTTTTTTTACTCTTCTTCTCTTGGCATTAAATTATTCCAAAAGCGCATCTGTACTATAGATCCAATAAAGAACCTAACAGGAGGAAACCCCTAGCAAACATGTTGACAAGTTTAAAGGGGTCTTTAGGCAAATAAAAAAGTAATATCGCTGTCATGCGACCGCTCGCAACGCCACGTGCCGCTGCAATATGAACCGACTATACTAAGCCCCTCGCTATTGAATAATGTACCTAAAATATAGTCGCATTGAGTTGAAGTTCGAGGTCGATGTTTTGTAGTGATTTTGTTGTAAATATATTGGAAAAGTGTTGAAATAATTGATGTTCAATTTGTTATTAGGCTATCTTTTTCGCGCCCACTTGAGCATTGATGCTTTGAAGTCGGGTGTTGAGATGAAAATAAGTGTTTTGATCAACACATTATACTCTGTATTGTATCGTACGAAATATACTGATTTGATTTTAGTCGCAAAAACGTCAAAAACTATAGATATACCCACTGTTGCCGAGTGGTAGAGCACTCGCCTGCTAACCCGTAGGTCATGGGTTCAATCCCCGCGTTGCGCGATAATTTGTGTACGGTCTGCGTACTTCGGAATGCACGTTAAGCTGTTGGTCCATTTGTGCCAGAAGTAAAGCGATAGGGCTCACCAACCATCAAGTATGGGGCGTTATAATCGTCGGTAAAAAGCGGGTGTACCAAGACTGTGACTTATATTTCACAGATCTGACTTGGGAACACTTCTGACGCCCCTCGGCGACTCATGTCGTGACGATATATTTTTTGCTATGGATCCAACCCTAAAACATTAAAATAAATCAGCTGTTCCATACATTATGGTCCATTATATATTTTTTTCTATGTATATTATAATTATTCAATTTATTTTAATTTATTTTTGAATTTTTCATAAGCCGTTACGTATTCGTTAATTTATCGTCCGACCAAAGTATCTACAATGAACAATACAAAAAAGATTTTTATCTGAAAATGCTCACAAAAAGCTGTTCGTCTAAAAATGGGCATAAAAAAATAATAGCTTTGCGTGATGAATTCTTATAAACGCCGTTTTAATCCAGCAGTAAACTGTCCAACAATTATAAATATTTCAATTAAACGCCACGGTTCTCTCGGCTCTATTTCAGCGACATCGTCTACATTAGGAGATTAAATGCAAGACCTAACGTTTTAGAATTGAAATGTTTACCTACCTAAATAGGATAGGATAGCACTCTGTATGGGAAAAATCTAAACTATGAAGGATAGAGAAATGTGCTCAAAGAACTCTCGTCATCATTTCAATGTTTTTGAAAAGTGAATGGCCAAGAATATAACCAGCCCGTTTTACAAAAAAAAAAAATGTAAATAATCAATAGTGTTGTTAGTAAGAATCGATTCTTGCAAAGAAACATTATGTGACAAACTTATTTATTTTTATTATTTTTAGTATTTATTTCCATCAATCAGCCTGTTTCGTCCACTGCTGGACATAGGCCTTTCCAGGATTTCGCCACTCTCGGCGGTCTTCCTGGAAGAAATGCCCATACTTACACACGCTGGGCAGGCGGGTTGGTGAGCGCGGTGCCGAAACCCTTGCACCAGTGACGCCGCTGCCTGTCACCAGTCTGTTTTATATAAGGCTCGGCAATTGGGGATGGAAAAGCCGCCATCCATCGGTCCCAGGCATTGGTGGGCCGCCTGGTTTTGCCTAAGAGAGCTGTTCTCTTACTCTCCCCCGAATAACTTCGGGAGGATTTGCGAGTATATTATATTTATTAAATTTGTTTTATTTAATAATCATGGAACATCGCCGGCGCCACATGCAAGCGACAAAATTTTGCAACTGATCAGGCGGTAGAGATGTTCGCTGACGTACATGCCATCTTTATGGTTTTCTCGGGAAAGTTGTTTAGTATGACAAAGAACGGTCGAAAATGTGGTTTCCGTAAACGTTTGCAACATTATACCCAGTATTAACAGAATTCCATTAGAAGAATAAAGTACCTATATGGAATATTATTTTAGGCCGTTCCCTCTCCAACAATCGATTTTTTATAACAATTTATAGACAAGGAGCGCAATCGCGAGCTGATGTGAATCTTGACGGCTTAGCGAGATGTCCAGTGGGGCTAAATGAAAATTATTTCTGAAATAGTCTCTGTTAAATAAGGTCCCCAGGATGAAGAAAAACGAAATATTTCGGTGATTCAGTAGCCTTTTACTAATAAATTTAGATATGATTTTCGGCACAACATTTGTACAGGAAAAGAAAATGGTAAATTGAGAAGGATGAAGTAGCAGAGACAGCTGTCAGATGACAGCTGCGTTCCGATATTAAACTTACGTTCAACATGCTCCCAGCACAAAAATATGCAATGTAATGCAAAAATTACAACAGAGAAATATTAGATTTATACAAAACAAAATTTTGAGAATTTTAAGTCAATGCAAGATCTGATTTGATGGGAATTTAAAGTTTAAAAATCCTATTTGAAGTTATGTAATTAATAAAATAATAAATTAAATGGGGCATGTGATTACAAAATATAATATGCTACATACATATCAAGTTGCAAAACAAACAGAGTATAAGTTACATTTTAGTTGAGTGATATTAAGTTACTCGATTTAGTAACAAAAAACAAGAAAAATAATTAAATGTTTTCTTGACAGACTAATTTGAAAACTATTAAACAAAAAATAGAGACAAGTTTTCTTGACAGACTTGTTTGAAAATATTAAACCAAAAAATAAAAACAAGTTTTATTAAGACTAATTTGAAGATTGACTTTCGATTGGTAATCGGATGATCCTACTAAAAGATCTTCGTACGGTCCCCGATGAAGTCTGGATGTCTGCGACGCGAACAATCTTGTCCTTGCCCGGATGAATAGAAGCAACGCGTCCAGTCTTCCACAGCATAACCGGTGCGCCAGGATCACGCAGAAGCACAAGATCGCCCACTGCGATGGACTGCCCCTTGGATGCTCGCCACTTGCCCCGCTGCTGCAATTGGTTCATGTAGTCCCTTGACCAGCTTCTCCAAAAATCTTGCCGCAACTGTTGCAGAAGTTGAAAATACTTTAATTTGTATTCAGGGACATGGGAATAGTCCCAATCTGGCAGTCCTACGAGAGGGCGCCCTATAAGAAAATGAGCCGGGGTTAGGGCGGAAATGTCATTGGGATTGTCACTAAGGGGAAAGAGAGGGCGGGAATTAAGTATAGCTTCAATCTGACACAAAATAGTGCTAAATTCCTCAAATGTTAGAAGAGCATTAGAAAGAATACGCTTCAAATGATGCTTACAGCTGCGAACAGCTGATTCCCACAGACCACCCATGCTCGGTGAAAAAACGGGCTGGAAGTGCCACTTAATACCATCGTTTGTCAGCTGAGAAGCGATGTTATCATTCTGATCTATAAGAAATTTAAATAATTCGCTTAACTCACGTGCTGCTCCTTGGAAATTTGTTCCATTGTCTGAAAATATCGAGTTCATTTTACCTCTCCTTGCTACAAGCCTACGTAAAGCTGCCATAAACGCATCCGTAGAGAGATCTGTAACCAATTCTATGTGAACTGCCTTCGTACACATACAAACAAAAATACAGACATAGCATTTAGAAGTCCTGTAGCCGCGGCCCCTTCTGTCACGGACATAATAATGGCCAGTGTAATCTACACCGACTGAAATAAAAGGAGGTGCAGGCATAACGCGAGGTTTAGGTAAATCCCCCATAATAGGATGTGCTGCAGGAGGATTATGTTTATAGCACGTTAGACATTTGTGCAAGATCTTACTTGCCAGAGCCTTTCCATGTATGGGCCAGAATTTCTGCCTTACAAGAGATAATAACAGCTGTGGTCCAGCATGAAGGTATTTTAAGTGATAATAACTCATCATTAATTCGGTGAAAATATGCTTAGCGGGTAGCAAAATAGGATGCTTCTTATCATAATTAAAATCAGATAAAGATAATCTACCTCCTACCCTAAGAATATTATTTTTATCCAGAAACGGGTTAAGTGGGGTAAGATTACTACTAGGTGAAATTGGTTTGTTGACCTGTAATTTGGAATATTCTTCCGGGAAGCATGCTTTTTGTACTAATTTGACCAAACAGTGCAAAGCGCTTTCTAATTCAGTAGATTGGAGACAAGTCTTGATAGCGTTTTGTGGATTCTTACAGTTACGTTGAAACCGAAGCAGCCACGCAGTCACTCTCAACAAAGTGTTGTAATTTGAATAAAGTTCAAAGAATATGTTGCCACATTCGTTATTATTCTGCAAGGAAATATTGCATAATAATTTATTAGTATTACGTTCAGGGGAAATTGCATTAGATGGCGCCACAATTTGAGATTTTTCATATATTATTGGTTCATAAGGCTGAAATTTGGTTTCAGGCTCTGTACTAACAGATGGCGCTGTAAGCGAAGGCCATAGTTCACAAGGGTTTTTCAGGAAGGTCGGGCCAAACCACCAAATGTTGCACTTTGATAGTTTTGCTGGCTCCACACCTCTAGATAAAACATCAGCTGGATTGTCAGCAGAAGGAAGCCAACGCCAAGTATCTGGCTTGGTTAAAAGTTGAATTTTCTTTACACGGTTAGACACAAATGTTTGGAGTTTAGAAGGACAAATTTTTATCCAGCAAAGTACAACATTGGAGTCCGTCCATAGATAAGTTCGGCAATCATGCCATTTAATGGAGCCTCTAACTTTATCCATCAAAATGGCTAACAACAAAGCTGCACAGAGCTCAAGTTTGGGAATCGTTTGCGACTTTATGGGAGAAATTCTACTCTTTGAACATAGAAGTCTAGTTGAGATATAACCTTTGGCATCGATGGTACGGATATAAATACATGCCCCGTACCCTTTCAAAGATGAATCCGAGAATCCATGAAGTTCTACTTCGACATGACTATCTAACTTGACATGTCTTTCTATTTCAAGCTCATTAAAATGATGCAATTGTGTGGTGAAGTTAACCCATAAATCGGAGACTTCCTTCGAAGGAACTTGATCCCATGGGATCTGGTCTTTCCACATTTGCTGGATGAGTAATTTAGGTATCAATATACAAGGTCCTAGCAATCCTAGAGGATCAAAAATACTAGAGATTATTGATAAGATTTCTCTCTTTGTAACTTTCGGTTTTAGTTTATCTAGATTAATTTGAAATTTCAATTTATCATCAGCTGATGACCATACTAAGCCAAGTGTCTTACTCTGATCATTATCGAATAGATGAGGTATAGATTCAGACTGATGATCCTTAACACTATCAAGAATCTCAGTACTATTTGACTTCCATTTTCTTAGATGAAATGAGGCTGTACTTAATATCTTGTTGACTTCAGTGACAGTTTGACTTAAATCAGCCTTATTATCGCTAGACGTATTTAAATCGTCAATATAAAAATCTCGGTTAATAACAGAAGCCGCCTTTGGGTATTTTTCTTCAAAATCGATTGCCAACTGTTTTAGACAACGAGTGGCCAAAAAGGAACCTGATGTGGTACCATAGGTTATTGTATTTAAAGCATATACTGAAATTGGTTCAGATGGGCTTTCTCGCCAAAAGATGCATTGAAGGTATCGTTGGTCTGGGGAAATCCACACACAGCGGTAACATTTTTCGATATCAGCGCACACGACATATTTGTGTACTCTGAATCGCAATAAAATTGATATTAGTTCATTCTGAACAATGGGACCTGAATACTGCAGGGAATTTACGGAATAACCGGAATCAGAGTTGCAAGACCCATTGAATACTACTCGGAGCTTAGTGGTAGATTTATTTACATTTAACACTCCATGGTGTGGGAAAAAATATTGTACGAGCCCTAAGTCATCAGATGATAGTCTCGTCATGTGACCTAAGGCCTCATACTCCTTCATGAATTCTAAGTACATTGATTTTAAAGCAGGATTTTTGTTGAGTTTAGTCTCTAAATGTTTGAATCTTTGCAATGCCACCCTACGTGAATCACCGAGATATGAAGTAGGTAATTTGAAGGGGATACTAACAACGAATTTGCCATCAGAAGCACGAGTTGTGGTGGAAGCAAATATTTCTTCACATTTTTGATCATCATCTGACAAATCCATGCTTTTATTAGTACACTCCTCCAGTTCCCAGAATTTATTTAGTTGAGAGTTTAAAGTAAGGTTGCATCTTACCTTGACTTTAGAATTTTGGTGGTCTGTGTTAAATGGTCCTGAAATGACCCATCCTAGTTTGGTTTTTTGTAGAATTGGTAGGCCCTCACCAAGGCGATACTGCCCAATGCAAAGTAGGTCGTAGAAGAGTTGAGCTCCAATAATTATATCAATATCAGATGCAGTATTATAGTTTTCATCAGCCAGCTTGATGTGCTGTGGAAATTTAAATAGATTTCGGTTACTATCGGTTAGAGTCAAAGAGGATAATTCGCATATTTTGGGAACTATCAGACAATTTAGGTTGGTTTTAAAAGAAGTTGTTTTTGATATTAGTGACAAGTTACACTGTTTGGTTATATTCGATGATTTGTCGTTAATTCCCAAGACCAAAATATTGGTAGATTGAGTGGACAAGTCCAACCCGAGTCGGCTTAGAGCGGCCTGGGAGACAAAATTAGATTGAGATGCCGAGTCAAGCAAAATTTTGCATACTTGTGGCTGTCCCTTACTGTCAAGAATATTAACTTGAGCTGTAGATAAAAAGACATGAGAGTCATTGGTAATGGGCTTGGTTGAATTCAACTTTGATACCATTGAAATGGTATTCTCCGAAGAGATTGGTAGATTTTTGCTGTCACTTACTGTCGCTGGATAAGTAGTGGCCGCATTATTGGTGATAGGTTGCTTGCTAAGATGCAAGAGAGTATGATGACGACTTTTGCATACTCGGCATGGGCTGGCTCGGCAAGTCGGCAACAAATGATTGGATCTGAGACAATTAATACATAGTTTCATACGCTTAACCTCGCGTATGCGTGCACTTACTTGTAGGGCCAAGAATTTTTCACATTGATTGATGAAGTGACCAGCGTTGCAATATGGACACGTAACCCGTGGTTCTCCGTCTGCTTTTCTAAGACCCGCGGCTACAAATGTCTTCTTAACGCTTTTCTGCTGCATGCCGGATGTTGCAAAATCTTTCGAGTCGAGGGTCTCGAGTAAATCGGCTTGCCTCTTGATAAAATTCCTGAAATGCTGTAACGAAGGCAGTTCATTAGAATGGTCACCAGTTTCCTCCCACTTTTTTTGCATTCTTTTATCTAATTTGTTTAGCAGAAGAAAAATTAAAATAGTATCCCAGTCAGCTGTTGGGACATTAAGTTTAGAAAGTGCACGCAAGTGTTTCGAAATTGAATCACAGAAATTTCTTAGGGACTGACTTGTATTAGTCACATTCATGTCTACCAATAGCGCCTTTAAGTGATTGTGCACCAAAAGATTTTTGTTATTAAAGCGTTCACATAAAATTTTCCATGCTATGCTATAGTTTTCCTCGGTTTTGTCAATATCGCTTATCACTTCAAGGGCAGTGTCCTCAAGCTGACCGATGAGGTAGTGGAACCTTTCAATGCCCCTCAAAGACATATTTTTGTTAATCAAGCTATCAAACGTGTCCCTAAATTCCAGCCAAGTATTGGCATCGCCATTAAAAATTGGTAGGGATATATCGGGGAGCTTTACCCGGCTGACAGATTCAGAAGAAGCACTTGCCTGAGGCATGGTTTGAGGTTCCGTCACATATTTGGACAATAAATATTTAAACTTTGACAATACCTCGAAATACGCGTCCTCAAATTGACTTCTTTCCTGTACCTGTTCCTCGATATTCTCAGACAAGAGCTCAATTTTGTGTTGCACTGCCTCAAATGAGCTATACATAGATTTTAGCTTAACTGTTCTGTCCCCCAGTTCCAGCACCTGCTCTGCAGACAAAGGTTCTGTTAGATTTACAATATATTTTCGCGATAATGTTACTCTGCCTTTGAAATAACTACGACTGCGAGTTAAGGCCGCCACGTCAGCTGGAATCGCCATGCTTTTTGGCGGTGCAGTCATTTTTAATTGGGGATTTAAATAGAATTTTTAGGTTAACTTTGCATGTAATAAAAGGTCAAATTATTAGATTTAACTGTGGCTAAGGATGGGGATGAAAGGGAATAGAAGGATACCAGCTCAAAATCAAATAGTATACGTATCCTCTCGTAGCCGCAGTATGGTTCTTCTGCACTCCGGAGCCCAGGCCTGCGAGGATCCTCTGCAGGCAGCGTGTTCAGGTTGATAATCGACTTCTACTCGACGATTTCACGACGTCGACGTGCTGAGATGACGCTCGGAACCAAACCTTTTGTTCGATTCTGATGATCACGATGACGACGTACCAAATCCGCAATTTATTCTCCGATCGTCGATTATTTCCAAAAAACTAGGGGTCACCATGTTAAATAAGGTCCCCAGGATGAAGAAAAACGAAATATTTCGGTGATTCAGTAGCCTTTTACTAATAAATTTAGATATGATTTTCGGCACAACATTTGTACAGGAAAAGAAAATGGTAAATTGAGAAGGATGAAGTAGCAGAGACAGCTGTCAGATGACAGCTGCGTTCCGATATTAAACTTACGTTCAACAGTCTCATAATATGAACACGGATTGAAAGCGCCGGTATTATCGCGAATCTTCATTATTTGCGTTCATTACTTATTACAACTCCGTTTAGATGTAATAAACGGAGAAAATGGAACTGAATAATTATTGTTTTACGGCTTTAGGGTTCCATTATCAAAGAAATGCCCTAACAATGAAGTTTCGATGTATATACGAGTATGTTCGTTTGCCACATATAAATGTGATTAAGCATACTCAATCTGATTTTTATAGTCCGCCACATAACTCATCAGAGACCGTCCTACACTCGGTTTAAAAAAAAACCTTTCAGTTGGATGAGTATCCATAAATAGCACAATATAATATTATATTATATATTTTTACTTACTTTTTTATTATTTTCATTATATTCATTAAAAATACTTATCTATTTATATTATATTGTTTAGTTGTAAATGGTAGGCTGTTAGTATAATTTAGTGTACACTCGTATGTTTTTCATTATAACTTTCCTTTTTCAATCCGGGTTTGCTGTAAGAAATCGCTTCTTAGAGATAAAGCTCGCCTATGATATCTCTAATTGCAATGTATAAATCCTGCTCAGGGGAAGTAGGACATTTTTATCCATATTTTAATGAATCAGAAATTTATTTAAAAGCAAGCGTTTTTGGGTAAAATGAACTTCCTCGCCTTAAGAACCGACATCATGACGTGACAAACTCAGTTGTGTTGTTAGCGCGGCCAAATGTAATGCTGTCATTTCCACGAAACTTACGAAGGCAAAACAACCGTATTGTAAATAAATAAGTGGAATAGTAATATTATGTACATTACTGCTCAGACCAGTAAATAAGCAATCCTGGACGAGTAAGTTAAAAGTGCGAGCCGTAGGGCTAATTCATGGTCGAAGCAAGTATAGCGCTTTTCTCAAAAATAAAAGGAGACATTTTCATGTTTTTCATGATAATGAGTTATATCAAATCTAAGAAACTGACTAGGAAATATTAAAAGTTACTTACTTGCTGATATTTAGGCGATTAGTCATGTTTATTGTTATTGATTTCTTCAGCAAAGCATTAGTGGAGTACAATCTCTATCAGAGCCCGCTTCTGAACTCATTTTGTAATTTATTTCCACAAAATATTTCACCTAAAATTTAAAGCAACATAAATTCCCGCTTTTACGCAACTTTTTTTTATTATTGCCAGCTGGGCAAAGGTATTTACCGCTATGCAGCCTTCTAGCCTTCTTCGTGGACAACGCCAGTTGTCCGTTCTAGAGGAACGCTAAGAACTAAGAAAAAAAACAACGAGAAAAACCTCCTTAGTCTCTTATAAACATATGTAATGGATTTTCATACGAACTTCCTGGACAGTTATTAAGATTTCCTGGACACTTTTAATAGCTCGCCAGGATGAAGTATTTTCTGGTCGGTCTTTACAGTATGTAATGATAATAATACAATGTATTTTTGAGAAAAAGTAATTTTCAATTCATTATGTATTCAAAGTTCCACCAAGTGCCAACAATCAACAGTAACAACATTCAATACAATCGTGTTGATTTCGTCGCGGGCGCAAAACTGTTGTGTCAGGAAAAACATGATATTGGCACGATAGTGGACATTTCAAACATATTTTTCTAGTTTCACTGTATTCGTACAGTTTCTTCGAAGGCAAACATGGTTAGGGTACGTTCAAGGAGAGGCGACGCGTCAGGCGGCACGGTGCGCGAAGCGGGCTGCGTGGTGTCAAGCGTTTTCTTCGTTTATGGAGAGACAGCGCGTGTCGCTGCCCGCCGCAGTTGACGCGTAAAAACAAACATTATGGTAACTAGTAGTTTCGTTTATGAACGAGCGGGGCATACGGAATAGCGGTTTACGCCGCTGCATCCGCCGCGAATTCCGCAGCGGCGCACTCGGCGTCGTTCACTGCGGCGCCCGCTGCGGCTACCGCAGCTTTCTTATTTCTTGCATTCTACCAGTCGTGTTCGAATAGTAACAACGGGCAAACGTGTATAGTTCTCTTTGTAATCATTGGTGACTTTAGCGACATACCTATTGCTTGAAGAAAATTATTATTTAGAAAGTACCTTGTTCACCGCTAGATCAGAACTCGTTATTTCACCTGCTGCTTCTATCGCGGCGTCGCCCGTCGCTTCATCCGCCGCGCCTCCCGTTGCGTCACTCTTTTCTTCACCCGGCGCGTCAATCGCGGCGTCGCCTGTCGCTTCATCCGCCGCGTCCTATGCGGCGTCCCCCGTCGCATGCGACGCTACAATTCAAACAAACGCGTGCAAAAACGCTTCTCCTTGAATGCTCCATATATCGGTGTATGTTTGTGTTTCCGGCGGCCCGCTTCGCGCACCGCGCCGCTTTACGCCCTGCGTCTCCTTGTATGTCAAACTAGTCAGGCGAAAGAAATATGATTATTAAATCGAGAGTAGCCCTTTCCCATCATTATGAATCCAAACCACGATTTTTTTAGTAGTAAAATTACATTTTCGTTGCCCAACGTTTTTTGATTTTACCTAAAACAATAAAAACACTTTGGTAGAAAATTGTAAAATTTACGTTTTTTAGAGGTTTGTTTTTAAAATATGATTCAAATATCCCGATTTTTAGTTCTAGTCAGACATAGATCTAGATAATATCAACAGACAGCCTAAAATATTATAAAAATAATCCATAAACACCTCACAAATTTGTTTTTGCGTTTGTATGAATGTTTTTGAAGTTTACGATGTCTGCTCTTAAAATTATTTGGAGAATTTCAAAGAATATTTCAAAAAATAAATAAAATAATTTACGTTGGTAACTCACCTGTGCAGATTTAATCAAACATAATGAAATACATTTTAATAACAATATTTTGCCCCATCATCTATTAGCTAAGAATGTAATCACGAAGGACGCGTGCCGCCGCAGGCATGTTTTCCGTTCACACCAAACTGTAATATTATGAGAGACAATCCAAGAGAAAAATTTTATTCAACTGTCACATAAAAAAGGCCATCATATAATCATCCAAGACATCATGAATTTACTTCATTTGAATAGAATAAATGTTCGGAAATTCAAATTTTTCTGTCTTCTAAACTTATAAACGGATTGTACAGCTTTCGTCGTTACTTTGACAAGGTTTACAGTGTGTACCTATAGATACTATGGTGATATAGGTAATGTCTCAAAGGAGCTGACCAATAAATGTTCGAGTGAGAAATGTTTACGAAAACTTGGAGCCTAGAAGACGCTAGTCTAGTATAGTCAAAAACTATGATCGGTTCAGAGCTCCTCACATCAAGATTCACTTTTCTTCACTGTTTCTGCACTGAAATAATGCTAGAGTAAATTGTGTATCGTTTATTTACTTATTATTTTCAGTAAAAAGTGATTAATTCATTTGACAAAATTTCTATAGAAAACAGAAAATAGTTTGCGCAATTATAAAATGCTTTCGGTGGAAAGTGGTCTATTAGCGACACTCAATCATCTCTTAAAAATGTTTTCCCTTTAAATTTTAGGACTCTATATAAGTTGACTTTTGTTTTTACAGCCAAAATAACACACGAGACTCAGTGAAAGGTCAGGAATGAGGTTCAATGACCCTTTCTGTGAAATACACAAAATAAAATGTAGACTTCTTATACTAATTGAGTAGAGGTTGCTCTTGAGCAAGTGAGAACAAAAAAAAAACTTATTTCGTAAACAGAGTAATTAAACCTCTGTTCTGACCACTTACTGAGTCTCCAGTATGCATCTGGCTATATTAACAAAAGTTTGCGATAGTTCAAGTATAAGTCGACAATTGTGGAAAATATAGAAAATGTATTTCTGTTATAGTTTGGAAGAGGAGAATTTCTTTAAGCCGAGCGAGAAAAAGCGTAGAAGATAAGTGCCCAAGTAAATAGTAACAAAGTTTCGCAACCAAGCTGTCGCAGAGCCTAATCCCTCTTTAGTCCCGCGCAACCTCCTTCAACGTGTGACGTCACACGTTGCAGTTACTGAATGCACTATTTTCATACTGTGTAGTCGGGACATAGTGTCTTCGCTGATATTAATGGCAACTAATGACACTGAATAATAAATACTTTAATTCAACTTCTCACTGAAAATAGTATTCCTATAGGTATCAAAATATGTCTTAATT
This sequence comes from Ypsolopha scabrella, assembly GCA_910592155.1. Classification (NCBI taxonomy): domain Eukaryota; kingdom Metazoa; phylum Arthropoda; class Insecta; order Lepidoptera; family Ypsolophidae; genus Ypsolopha; species Ypsolopha scabrella. Next base: position 6,275,799 of record OU342978.1, read on the forward strand.
GAGAGATGAAATTAAGAAGCATCACTCATCTCGTGCCCATAGGCACGCTAGCAGTTTAGTACAAAATTTGGAATCCCTTTTCTCGGTTATTTTTCGTTAAAAACCAGAACCAAAACCTCTATAATATGGCACATATATCTTAAAAGGCACCATTTTGCCAAAATTGTGATAATTGATTTTGTTTTAAAGATACAAGCTGGACAGGTTTACCAAAATTTTACATTTCAACCAGATAGTTTTAATGCCTGTATAGAGGTCTCAAACTTTAGTCTATAATAAAAAACAACAGAGAAAAGGGTTATAAAACAGTGTAAAACAGTGGCATGCTTATGCACCTTGAAAATTCTTTGTCATCGCTTTCGATGCTACTTACACTGTTTGTCTTAGTATTTACCTAAAAAAACGTTTTATTGTATGTATTATTGCGCTGTCGGTAAAGGAAGCTGAATATATGCTGATAAGTGTCCCAAGCAATTAGTCACAAAGTTTCGCAGACAAGCTGCAGTAGAACCTAATCGAAATCGCCCGAACTGAAATGATTCTACTTTGTTCCTATAAAAAGAGATTTTAAATGCTTTTAAGGTACAGACCCGGAGTTGCACTGAATACATTTCGAAGAATCGTAAAAAGATAAACCAAAAAGCGTCAAAATATGCCACGCCACAACGCACCGACTAGAATCCCCGAGTGCCAAGAGATCCGGTTTATTTGCGCTGATATTGTGTGGACACAGTACTCCAGACGGATCACGTCGCTTCAACGACACTTCGAACCGAGGTTTCGAGAGGAAGTGGAACGCTGCCTCATTATTTGTGGAAGGAACGTTTGTGGAACATAGTTTCATGTAACGCGTTTCAAGTCTGTCGAACTATACGGGTTTGGTGAGCAATGAGATCGATGATAATACTAGTCCTACTAAAAATGTAGCTCCTTCATCACACTAATATTATAAATGCAAAATTTTGTGAATGTGAGGGTGTGAGAGGGTGTGTATGTGTGTGTGATGTGTGTGTATGTTTGTTCATCTTTCACGCTGAAACGGCTGGACGGATTTGAATGAAAATTAGAATATATATAGCTTATACCCTAATTTAACACATAGGCCACTTTTTATCCCAGAAAAAAGCATGTCGTTAAACCGAATAACACGCGGGTGGAGCCGCGGGCAAAAGCTAGTGATAAATAAATTCGAACGGACGTCATAATTCATATCGTAATTAAATTCACTTGTACTTATTTCACGGGTTTTATTTTAAATTTTACACTTTATGACCGCTTTCGGTTAATATACCATTCTCAAGGGATTCAGGAATTCAGGAAATTAAACTATCAGTATGACGAGCCATTAAAAATGTACCTACACAATGTTTATGAGTGGTCAGGTGTAAATTTTAAAATAAAACCAGTCAAGCAAGTATAAATTTAATTATGATGTTTTCCTAGTTTCACCAAGTGCCGACAATCGCAAGTATAAATTATCGAAACAAACTATTTAAATGTTTGGCGTTCGTATATTTAAGAGAACAAATGTTTAACAATTTAATTTTACCAAATTTATATTTTGAAGCCCATTAATACATAATTTGCAATATTTCGCTAAACACTCTTACCATGCTATTCAAAATGCAGACTCACCACTCGCTCTCGCGCATTAATATAAGGTGACTTTCGTTTATATAGCCAAATTCATACTGAAGACTCGGTGAGTGGTCAGAACCAAGGTTGAATGACCCTGTTTGCGAAATACGAAAAATATTTTTTGCGCCTCTATACTTGTTCAAAAATATCAAGAACAACTTCGACTCAATTTGTATAGAAGTCTGAATTTTACTTTGCGTATTTCACAGAAAGGGATTCTTCAGTATGAATTTGGCTACTGTTAAGAACTGGACGTCTTCTAGATGTGGAGACTCGGATGTGAAATATGCAGAGAAACGATGGTTACAGGATTACAGTGTTTAATGTATAAAAAAATAACAAAAAAAAACATAACACGTAGTGCTTATGCTACGGTTTTGAAGGTAATGGAGTCGCGCTCCGTCAGGTGGCGCGGCAGCTAGTCCATCCAGTTCTCGTCGTCTTATGCGTGTGTGTGTGATGCGATTCGTGCGCACGCACACGAAGGCGTTAACAGCTACATAAACGGAAATCACCTTATATAATGTTAATATCATCTTGCGATGTACGAGTGTAACTTACCTTATATTCTGTCGTCGGCAGATCGTAGAATTGCACAGAATGTAAAGTATGAAACCAAAAATCTTTCACGAAAAGTGAAAAATAGGTGTGACGACGAGTGGAGCGAGGAGAAGCGTGTTGGGTTGCTTGTGATCATAAATTTGGGAGCCGAGCGAAGCAAACGAGCGAAGCAGAGCGCGAGCGAGCGACGCGAGACGACCCCCCTATAGAAATACGATATGCCCAGGAATGCTTTGGAATACTCTAAATATTATCATAAGTAAATAGAAAAGTTGAATTAGAAACAAATGTAAAGACAAGAATTTGAAAAAAATCCTCGGACCAGGATTCGAACTTGCGACCTCTTGTTATCATGACAAGCGCGCTACCGAGGTATTTTAAATTTTCCACCATACTTGTTCACCGAATATTGTTATATTTGATCTAACCGGCTTGTAAGGCACATACCGAACGCTCACGAGGGCGTTATGTGATTATGATACTTACTTGTTATTAACATCGACTCTGCACCAACCCAACATCGCAATAAGTGTTCGTAAGTAATGAAAAGGCGTCAAAATGATAATCGACGCACCCACTCCTCTCAGATCAAAAGTGTGGGCGCGTGCTGCGTGTTACTTAACACTTTACTGCGTTTCAATTTGTTTCGTTATTTGTTTTTCGGTGTGTCATTTATTGTTCGTTTAAGTCCAGTGTAAACAAAGAAACTGTTATTGTCTGTATTGTATGCTATAACCAGATATTGATTTGTATTCTAAACTGAAACGACGTATTTACAAAAAAAAAAGATTTTTTGATAAAACCTGATGAAATATTAGAAGTTTTGCCAAGGCGCATGAAAATTTTAAAGATTTCCAATATGTTTTATGTTTTCTAGTGATATTTTATTTTTCACCTATATCATCATCATACTAACCTACTATATGTATATACCGGGTGTTAATGACGTCCTCAGAAAATTTATTGGTCATACTAAATCAATGCCATAGAAAAACACTTGAAACCTCTCGAATAAAAAAAATCACTGCAATATAAATGCTTATACTATTCGTAATTTTCTATGGTAAAATAAAATTTAATGTATACTTTATTTCTGGGGCAGCCGGAAAATCGGACATTGACCTTTACGCATTTTGTACTGGACCCCGTACCACGAAACGCAGTAATTTGACTTAAGCGATATAGATTGTATGGGGAGATTGGCGAGCGATACCTATCGTTTTCTTTTAACGCGTACAGTATTTCCATCTGCTCTAAAAACGAACTTTATTTGGAAAAGTTGTCAACAAAATTATATAATTCAATTTTCTGCTTAGTTTATAACTATTGGCGAAATCCGCCCATGTTACAGTCAAACCGTGGACGAACAACCACCGAACGTGACCGGGTTTCCATTTCTGATGGACCTCTAAAATACCAAAAACAAAAAGCCAACAAAACGAAAGCTTCAACAAAAATGCTCCGCTCCAACATAAAGCTGCGAACACACAGTTGAAAAGCCCAAGTTAAACTATAAACAATTGTCGGACTACCCACCGATGTTTGAGATAAAGATTTCTGCCCACTCTCTCTGTGAATCAGCCCATCTGTAGAAATCACTCCCAATTAACGTATTCTAGTCTTTATTACCAGGGAACAAAGCCTTTAACAGGGGTATTTTCTGATGGCCCCAACTGTAAGTATATAAGCTTTTGTGCAAACCTAGTCTTCAAAGGAGGAGGGGGTATCCCACCCCAAGCTTTTTATATGAATATTTTATACGATTTAAAAAACCGTTTAAGGTATCTTTACGTTTGTGCGGAAATGTTTTTAAAGTTTTTGGAAGAAACTGAATCGTTTTTTGGGTTCCGTGCCCAAATTACGTAGTAATAATACTTTATATTCTCTGCTAAAGGGCAAGACGTAGCCCTATTAAGAACCTGCTCCGTGTTTTTCGTCTGTTTGATGCGAAGCATTATTTCAATTATCTTTCTTGTCATTGCCGCGATGTTTTTCTAAAAATCTGGAACATACACCAGTCCATGTTGGTCATCTAAATAAAGACCTAAAATTTATTTTTGATTCAATTGTTTCTCCTTTGTGTGTTATTTTGGTACCTAAATATTATGAATAACGATTCGGAGCGGGCTCGTAAGTACCAAATAACTCACGAAAGAGAAAAAATTAAATCGAATAAATTCTAGACCAATATGAAGTGGTGTGTCCCCAGTTTTTCCAAAAACATCGCGAAAAAGGCCAGAAAAATATTTAACATATTGTTTTTCATCAAAGTTGTCGTCGTCGCGGACCGGGCTCCTAATGTCGCTCTGCTGTCTGTCCGTCCATATGTCACGTATGTTCGTAGCTTGCAGACGGAATGAGTTATAGATCTCAAATTTGGACACAAAATTTCGACTCGAAACCGAATATTTAACAAAAAATTTAATGAAATGAGTTTTCAGGGGCGCAAATGAGCCCATTTTTTTATGACCCCTGTATCTGGCGTGTCATTGTCTAGAACTCATTAATTAGATAAATGTATTTCTTACCATAACTATATCCGAAAATTAAAAAAATTAGATACCGTCAAAGTTGATAATCTTAGACCATTTTTGCAATTTCTCAAAACTTAATTATCTAGTAATTTGTAATTTTCTGTATTCTATGTGCCATATACTGTATTTCAACAAAAAATACCTCGAATGCCGATTTTTTTATATAGTATTAGGGTTACGTAACCGAATACTCATACATTTTCTAATGAGGTACTGATAAGTTTGTAATTTTTATTCAAATCATTTAAGTCTATTAACTTATTTTAATGGTACGGAACCCTCAAGGCGCGAGTTCTACTCGTACGAAAAAATTTAAGTCTATTAACTTATTTTAATGGTACGGAACCCTCAAGGCGCGAGTTCTACTCGTACGAAAAAAAATAGCCATTATTCATTCATTTAATAAGCAACACACAAACCTTATTGAACAAATAGCCGTTACAAATATTTATTGGGTGTATTATAACAATATTAATTGCCATTTTGACCCCCTGACATCAAAATCCATATCTAATATCTCCCATTAACCCATAAGGCGTCATGCCTATTCGTTTAACCGCGCACCCCAATACCAAATATTTAATCAGTTAGCTGCCGCAAGGGCTTCATTCAAATCGTATTTGTAGTTTTTAGTTCGCAAAGTCAACAGTTTTACTTTTATTTAGTTTGAGTAAGGAATTAAAGCGCTGGGGTTCGAAATTAAAATTTAGAACGTTGAAACGTCATCTTTTAAGATTACTGAAAAATATTTTGAATCTTTTACAGTTTGTTTTCGGTCCGTTTGTCTCGGAACACATTTATTCCCGAAGACAAGACAAGACAAGACAAATACTCTTTATTGTGCACCATTTAAAAAGAAACCTTACAGTAGAAAACAATACACAGCAGTTCACAATTGGCGGCCTTATCGCTTAAAGCGATTTCTTCCAGACTTTAATTAGACGAATTAAGGCGATAAGGGCTCACCACCTATCACGTTGTAATACTATGGACTGTGGTATTTTTTAAATAAACATTCGGTCGGGGGGCTCAATTTGTTGATATAAATGAGTTAATTTTAAAAATATATAGTTATGCCATATTAGCTTATCTAGATTTCGAGAAATCTTCAACTAACTACATAAAACGTCATGTAGAGACCACGAGTTACAGATTTATGTATAATTGTTCTAAATGTAAAGAACCTACAAACTTTAAACTAGAAAGGCAGACAGGTTAATTCCATAATACCATGTTAGCAGGCACGTATCGAGAATTTTGTTTCGGGGGGGGATATTCATTAAAACAACAATGTGAATTGTGAAAGAAAACTCCGTAATCACTGTACTATTACATTATTATGTATCAAAAGTACCGTACCTTTTTTTATTAAAATGTAATTTACAGTGGTTATGAATAAACATTTCCGGTCCCGCGTATTTCACGCCAAATTTCGGGGAGGGGGGATAAATCCCACCTATCCCCCCCTCCCCTGGATACGTGCTTGCACGCTAGCACCCATTAAGAAAGGACTTGGTAATTCATCATCATCATCATGCCAGCCCCGCGAACGGCAAAAAAATTACCCAGTACCGAATTAGTATGTACAATAGAAACACCTTTGTTATAAAAAGTTAACTTTCAAAATAGCCTTTAGTGTGTACTGAGTGCTAAGTGCGAGTTGCCATCGAATGACTTTACTACCGCGTGAATCGAGTTAAGCCGGGTCTCCAGCGCACGTTTTGTAATACACACTAAGTAAAAACGTGTACACAAAACATTGTTTCGCTAAACGTTTTTACTGATAAGCATGCAGGAGACACGGAGCTTATAAACACAAATATGTAGCGAAACAATATACTGTGTAGACGTTTTGGTGTAGTGTGTAGGACAAAACACGCGCTGGAGACCCGGCCTAACTCGATTCACGCGGTAGTAAAGTTATTCGATGGCAACTCGCACTTTGCATTCTGAGCTGTTTACGAACTTTAAGTACCAACGTATCCTTAGATAATCGGAATTTGGTAGTATATCTATGTTTTCGATGTTCGGCAACCGACTCAGAAATACATAATCTAGGGACTGGTCGGCAATATCGTAAATTTGAAATAAGAAATTTGCAAAAATAAAAAAATAGTTGCGACGACGCGACGGGTGAAGCGAGGAGGAGCGTGTTAGGTTACTTGTGTTCATAAACCCGGGCCCGGGACCGAGTGAAGCGGAGCAGAGCAAGTTTTTATCGGTTTCATGATATTGCGATCATGAAATTATTATTTCTACAATATGGCCACGAAATATACAATTATACGTAGAGGTAATTTTTTCTCGAGTGTCAGATGATGCTTATTTAACTCAACTGATTGTCCTTCATATCAAGTGTTACTTAATTGCACCTGAGCTTCGCATTAAAGACATAATGTACGTTACACAGTTACATAACAAGTAACAACCCCCGTACAAATTACAAAGGCACATAAAAAACCGGTAGTAGCCCGTTCCGCACAATCACACGTCGTAGTTTCACGGTGCTTAACCGCAGACAATTTGGCCATATTGTGAAATGGCTGGGCTCTAAATTGGGGGTTAGCGCACCCGGGCGTTATGAATTTTGCCCCACCGGCAAAATATTTATTTCATTACTTCTATTCATAGGCTCTAATCTGCGATGCTTGTGTTGCGGTGCAGCTTGAGGAAGTTCGAACTGGAAAGATTTGGATTTTTTACTAGTTTTAATAATTTAAGATTTTTTTACTGTAAACAATTGGTCCGTGACATGAAGTTAATGCTTGTTTGTCGGCACTTAGTGGAACTTATGAGACATTATGAATTATCAGTGAAAAAATATTATGTAACAATTTTTTTAGAGCTTTTTTGATTTATCATGATTAAGTCAATGTAATTTTACATAGGGACAAAAAATAAAAATAAATTTGACAATGTTTGGTGGATTCCTGGCTTCGTCTGAAATCGGGAGTTACAGTTTAAATTAAAAAGAGCAGAGAAAGAGATTGGCAACCAAATTAATAAATTTAGATAATTTATTTTTTTAACTGTGATTATCTATTGCAATTCGTAAAAAGATAGAAACCGAAAATACTTTTTACTCTTTTATTTTGTGCACTTTTTTTTCGTTACCTGGACATTTTCCGATACAGCTTACAGATCAACTTTACCTGCAACACGACACTCTAAGAACAGATCATAGCTTACTTCGCGGGGCGTCTCTGTAGGGGTTGGATTTTTCGACCCCTGCGGCGGTATTGTCACTTCCACCCCTCAAAAACCAACCTTTACTCGTCGCTATAGAGCTGAAATTCGTTCAGAGTCATTCTGTCAACACAGCTCTTAATATCCAAGCACTATTGTACGGATAATGCCACTATCAAAAGTAGTTGCATTGTCAGTTTTGATACCAATGTAAAAGGGACTCTATGCCTTAGACTTAGGGTAGTATTTCGTTTTCACTTTCTGTATGTTAAGTAAAACTGAATAAGGGTAAGTGAGATTCATTTAATTCGTCTGGATTGTCACTGGGACTCTTAATTTTGATTGTAACTCACGCTGTGTGTGAGTTTGTGTGTGTTTTTGAGTTGTTTGTGTGTGTTGAATAATTTGTATGAAATTAGGCGTGCACAGGAGGTAGTACTTGGGAGTGAACTTAAGAGGGTGAAAATCGATACGACGGCTTTTGTTTGTGTCTCTTTGGTATTTAGCTTTTTATTAACGCATCTAATTCCACAAGGCGCGATTCGAACGGGTTTTGCTTACACTTGTTTGAAACTATCAAGAATAAATGAATGAATGATAGTTAGCTGTTGCTTATTTATTTTTTTCAGCCTTATATAAAGAAATGGTATAATGGCCTGTTTCACTGTTAAATCCAGGTTGAATAATATTTCCTGCAACGCAAATCATATTTATTTGACATGTCACTTGATACTTTGTATAATAAATTAGTGTTCATGTTGAATGGGTAGATACACATTTTACATTATCCTGAATTTATAACCAAAAATACAGGTAACCTAACAAATATATGGATGGCGTCGTGTGTCTGACGTACATTTGTGAGTAAACAAATTATACTCATAAATAAATAGGTTATATAAAATATACAAACATTGTTTAAAATATGTATGTATTAATTTAACAGCCCTTCATGATGCTTATACAGCGACAACGGTTGGGTAGTTTAATATTGAATATAATTTGTGGGAACGTCCAATAAAATATACTAAAATGGCACAAAAATAAAAATACTTGAAATAATGAACTTCATCTACATCTTCTTCTTCTATCTTATATAAAGAGGAAAGATTTGTTTGTTTGTTTGTATGTTTGAGGTAAACTTTGGAACTACTGAACCGATTCTAAAAATTCTTCATTTTGTATAAAGCTACACTATTGCTGAGTAACAAAGGCTATATTTTATTTAAATAAAATTAAGTTTTCAGTTTGAAAATTCAATATTTGTGAACCATGTCGGGAGAAAAAACGCTGCCTAGCTGCTTTATCGGCGTGCCTTGACCAAACGGTTAGTTATACTATACGTGATAAAACCGGTTGTTTTTCCATACGAGGAAACTGTATCAGTTTATTCTGACTAAAGATTACCATCTACAACGATCCTGAAACACCTCTTGCTAATATTTGGCTTGCAAAAGTGATTACAGCCAGGTTTATGTATTGATTTTGTCCCATACGAGAAAACTGTATCGGCTTAATCTGACTACAGATTTCCATTTACAATGACTCTGACACACTTCTTGGCACTTTGGTAAAACATGGTGACCAGGGCCTGATTATGGGACTGGAAGATGAGTACGGGATCACCTCAGCGGACAACAGTCGACCCTTCGAGTTTGGGCTTATTTGATTGGTCTTTATTAGCAATTTGGTAAAACATGGTAACCAAGGTCTGATAATGGAACTGGAAGGTGGGTACAGGATCTCCTCAGCGGACAACAGCAGACCCTTCGAGTTTGGGCTTATTTGATTGGTCTTTATTAGCACTTTGGTAAAACATGGAAACTAGGGTCTGATGATGGGACTGGAAGATAGGTACGGGATCTCCTCAACGGACAACAGCAGACCCTTTGAGTTTGGGCTTATTTGATTGGTCTTAATTAGCACTTTGGTAAAAAATGGTGACCAGGGTCTGATGATGGAACTGGAAGGTGGGTACAGGATCTCCTCAACGGACAACAGCAGACCCTTCGAGTTTGGGCTTATTTGATTGGTATTTATTAGTGCTTTGGTTAAACATGGTGTTCGTTGCATATAGTCGTTCAAAAAATCATATTCTTTTGTTTTCTTTATTTTCACGAAAATCTCTTCGACGCGGGCGGAGCCGCGGGCAAAAGCTAGTTTACAATAAAATAAAAATGCCCTCATACAGGATAACACGCTGAGAGTGGACATTTTGGAGAAAATAAAAACAGCACTAAAATATTTATGAAAAAATTACTTGTTAATAAGTGAACAGTATTACGGGACAATAACATTTTCGACTTTCTTGGGTCTGGGCTTGCGTTTGTAGGGAACAGGAAAAATTAAATTAAGGAATTTCCGAAAAATCATCATTGAACCTAGATACTGACTACTTATTAAGTCTTCAGTATGAATTTGGCTGCATAAATAAATGTCACCTTATAAATAAAATAAATTATTGTAAAAAGTAGAAGAGATTGGATAAAACGGTACAAACTAAACCCAAAACGGATGCAGAAAGCCGTTCTCATTTTCATTTGTAGGTAAATAATGTAATAAAGGACCCTCTCTGAGAATTGGAAAGCGAAGGCTTTGATTTGATAGAAAATTGTAATGAAATTCGATAACTGGAATACCGGTACAGGTTGGGCTTAGGGTTCCGTTACAAAATGAATATAAACTTTTAGAGCTTGTTTTTTTATTTTTGTTTTTAACCTCAATAGAAAAAAATGGAGCCCCTATAGGATCACTTTGTTGTCCGTCTCTCCGTCTGTCCGTCCGTCTGCCTGTCCGTCTGTCTGTCAAGACCCTTTATCTCGGGAACGCGTAGAGTTATCGAGCTGAATTTAAAACCATATACTAAAATTTACAGTCCCTTGAAGCTGTGAAAATATCAAAATTCTAAGTTAACGTGAAAAAAAGATACGGCCGTTTATGCCGCAAAAAACGTACATTTTGACACTCTCAAGGGAATCAAAATTCATAGGGTATTTCTAATCTGAAAACTATAAATCTGAAAACTTTTACATTTGTAATTAAATCATAAAAAATATAGCTCTAAGCCCACGGTGGGCGAATCCGGCTCGCATTTGTCCGGTTTTTTATAATATTATCAGAAAATGAAGAGAGATAGTGATTTTCATAGGCTTAGTATATATTGAGTCATAGCCAGATTATCCGAAAACAGCAGGTTTTTTCGACAGTGAAGTAGTTGCTAAAAATATGTACTTATTTTATTAAATAAAGTTTTATTTGGTCTATTGTAGGACACTTAGTGCGGAACCCTAATTGTGCGAGTTCGACTCTTCTTAGCCAGTTTTTGTGGAGCTCCGTAACGGTTTTTTTTAAATATTTATCTGTCTTGCCGGGTCTTATATAAAACAGACTGGTGACGGGCAGCGGCGTCACTGGTGCAAGGGTTTCGGCACTGCGCTCACCAACCTGCCTGCCCAGCGTGCGAGAGTATGGATGGGCATTTCTTCCCGGAGGACCGCCAAGAGTGGCGAAATCCTGAAAAGGCCTATGTCCAGCAGTGGACGAAACAGCTGATGGATGGATGGATGTATCTGTCTAATACAGTATTCTTTCTTAGAAGCAAAATAATACTATAAAGAAAAATAAAACATTAATATTGGAGTAGTTTTAATAACTTTTTCATAACAATTTTTAACAGTTTGTAGCTAACTTTAAAAATTTGTTTGTGCCAGCCACCTACTGAATTTAATTTTATTGAAAACCGAAAAAATTAAATTCACAAGTGATGAAATCAACAAAGACATTATGCAAAACATCCTCAACTAAAAAATGTACCGAACATCTTCAAACAAATTCAATAGGAATCGAACCTACATCCCATGTGTTCAAGGGCCATCATCCACTCTGCACACCCTCGAATGCACCCGTCGTATTATAATTTACAAGTTGTTACAATTGTGTTGTAAAACTTGTAAATAAAACTGAATTTAATTGAGATGTAAAAATCATGGGGGCCACGCAGCGGGCGATCGGTTTTTTGCACCGTTTGATAAGTTGTGTGAACAGATGTGACTTATTTTATGACTTAGTTTTAGGATATATGCATAAAAGTCTCCCGGAGAATTACTGGCTCTTTCGTGATTTATTGATAGCCTAAGACTTTATAGCTTTTATGTGTAAACTTTTCAAAATATTATTCATGAACTTTTATTCGTTTTTACACAAGTACTCATCATCAGATCGTGTATGAGCAGACTGTTATTTACTAAGTAATATCTTAGTATATCTTCACACAACTGACATCTCTTTAAAATTGATGTCCTAAATATACAGGCTGAACCAAACGAATGCCCCCTTGAGGGAAAGTACCTTAATTATTAAAGATAGCAAATTTTACTTAAAGAAACGTTTATTTTATTTTTTAAGTTAAGAAATACTGCATTCATAGAATTTGAAAAAAATCACCTACATGAACGTGGGCATTCGTTTAATTCGCCCTGTATATTATATTCTTTAGAACAGAAAGAGCAGTTCCATACCCGTTACATATTTGTATTTCATTTATTATTTAATTTTTAATGATAATAAATGGCTCTGAATAAAACTAAGTAATATACTTTTACCCTACTGATCATCTCATAAAGTAGGTATCGTCTTAGTCAGTTAGAAATAAATAATCTTGCATTAGATACTAAACGTTTTAGAAGAGTAAATTCAAAACATTTGTCCAAAGCGCATCGCGGCGACGAATGATTTTACCTACGGTCACTTTTCACTTCTGTGCGTTGATATTTACTCTTTGCCACCTCCACTCTTCAATGGAACAATTAGTGACACTGAATAAGGACATTTATTGTAAAAATTAACCAAAGCGTGTGTATTTTTGTGTGCTCAATTGCGTGTATGATACTGTTTACCTTTATATCACCATGTAACGCTGAACAAATGTTTTGTGGTTCGGTCAATAGATTGAAAGATTTTAGTCGGAAGTGCGAGTAATGTCAAATCAAGTGTGTTGCGCATTGTTAAGAATAACGTATCGGTTTCAATTGTATTTTTGGTGATACGTAGAAGAATTGAAACTTTAGGATGTTATTCTATATCTATATACCTACCTTCTGAGGATAGAGTAGTAAAAAAGTCGTGTCTGTACATTGAATATTTTCGCGAAATTTTATATGAAATGGGTTATTGGTACTGTACTTAGGCGGAAACAACAATTTTTAGATTTTTTGTCTCTCTGTCTGTATGTAATATCCTTTTTAACTCCAGCGCCACTCAACGGATTTAGATACGGTTTTTTTATTATCACCATAGTAACCCTGGCCAAAACATAGGCTATAAGGGGTGTTCATAAAATAACGTTCAAGCCGAAAAGGGAGCAAAGATTGAATAAACGCTTTTAACTTGAGAACTACTCAACGGTTTGGATGATTTTTTTTAATAACCGTCGTAGTGACCCTGGTGAATACATACGCTACATACAAGGGGCGTTCATAAAATAACGCCCAAGCCGAAAACGGGCAAAGATTGAATAAACGCTAAGCTGATCCGGGTAAAGGCTAGTACCTGATATGGCCCACTCCATCACACAACCTGATTTTTTTATTTGGACTTTCGTTCATTTTAGCTTTCATGTTTTATCACCGTACAGGCACGTATCCAGACTTTTGTTTCGAGGGGGATAATCATTGAAACAGCAACGTGAAATTTTGAAAGAAACCTCTGTAATCACTGTACTATTATATTATTAAGTATAAAAAGTATCGTATAAAAACGTACTTTAACGTACTTTACAGTGGTTATGAATAAACATTCCCGGTTCCGTGTATGTCACGCCAAATTTCGGGGGGGGGGGGGGAGATAAATCCCACCCCTCCCCCCCTGGAAACGTGCTTGCCATACATTTATATGGTTAAAATGCACTGGATGAATGTCTTGATCTTTTTAATTTGTGACTTCTAGCTTCAAAGACAGTCCAGGGCGGCTATTCCGGCATTATTTCTCACTCGCAATAGCAATCATTAGATATTTGTAAATGCCATGCGATTAAAAATAGGGTGACTAAACTATATCAAATAGAAGCTATAGGATATAAGAAATGCTTACTATAAGTTTCCATTAAAAAAAACAACACATATCTGTACAAAATCCCTTTTAAAGTCACCCGCAATTTGCTTTCGCAATTTTTGCGCACGTGCCAGAATACCCGCCCAGCTAGCTCGATCCATTTAGCGATCTCATTATAATAGAGATAAGATCTCTTTCACTTGAAGCTCAATGGCCAAAGGGTAAATTATGCCCAGAATAACAATTGTCAACCATCTTACATATGCCGACCAAATAGGCGACATACTGAAGAAGGGCAAAGTAAAAAGTACCCGGAATAGAAGAGCTTGTATACTGATGGATGTAGAAGCAAAAGAGGTGTGTCAAGATCGTAGCAGATGGAAATATGTAGTCTACCTCTATTACAGAATTGTCTACATTTATAATTAAAATTCTATTTTTGGCGGGACATGAGAGGCAAGCGACGATCTGGCCCTCAATTCTGGCATGTGAGCAAAAATTGCGAAGGCAGATAGCTTGTGATTTTAAAATGGATTTTGTACGGATATGTATTGATTTCTTATATTGAAAACTTATAGTGAGCTTTCCTTATATTCTATAGTTTGATGTGGTTTGGTAACTCTGGTTTTCATCACATGGCATTTATGAAACTTTAAACTAATATCTAACGACTAATATTGCGAATGCGAAATAATGCCGGAATAGCCATCCTGGACTGCGATCTTTTGTTTATTAATAAGAGGCATAGCTAGGCGACGCCACGAAATTTTGGCGACATGGATCTTCATTTTTCTCAGCAATAAAAAAACATATGCAATTACCAATTTATATACTAGATTAAGCATTTCATTGACATCATTTTGCCCGAAGATTTTTCAATTTTCATAGCAGAGATAAAAATATTTAGAAAACCTCTTTTAAAACGGACATTTCTTTTTTACTGTCAAACGAGAGCGAATGAAGCCTCTAAGTTTTTTATTTAAATTAGTCCACAAATACACTTCAATATGGCCGATTGGATTTATTAAGTTACTTATAGTTTTCATTTTAAATGAAAAATACTGTTTTGCCGCATACGACCTTACGGCATAAGCTAGTTCGTGAGCGCATATTTGTATGGAGTAAGTACCCCTCACTCCACTCCCCTAAGGCGCCGATTTGAAGTACAAAATTTGATAAACCGTTTCTCTATTGTTTTTTGTTACTAAAGTTTGAGACATCAATAGTTTAATACAGGCATTTACAAAGTCACTATCTGGCTGAAATGTAAAATTTTGGTATAGCTACAATTTAAGGCAAGAAAACAACTTTCTACGTAAATCTGTGCAGCTTGACATCTTTAAAACAAAATCAGTATTCAAAATTTTGGCAAAATGGTGGTTTTTAAAACATTAGTACCTGATTATAGACTTCTTATACTTTGGTCTATAACGAAAAACAACTTAGAAAAGGATTATCAAATTTTGTACTACACGGTGGCGTGCCTATGCGCCTTAATGAGAATCACGGGGGTAAGGGCCATCCTAAAAATGTTTTACATCTATCTATCTATGCCTAATCTATCCATCCATCCATCAGCCTGTTTCGTCCACTGCTGGACATAGGCCTTTCCAAGATTTCGCCACTCTTGGCGGTCCTCCTGGAAGAAATGCCCATACTCACACACGCTGGGCAGGCGGGTTGGTGAGCGCGGTGCCGAAACCCTTGCACCAGTGACGCCGCTGCCCGTCACCAGTCTGTTTTATATAAGGCCCGGCAATTGGGGATGGATATACCGCCATCCATCGGTCCCAGGCAATGGTGGGCCGCCTGGTTTTGCCTGAGAGCTGTTCTCTTACTCTCCCCCGAATAACTTCGGGAGGATTTGTGAGTAAGATGGTGGTACCTCCACAGTCGAGCCTGGCATCAGCTCTACCACCTAATCTATAGTCCATACATATTACTAAATATACAGGTTAAAAATTAACCCTCTAGCTTCATTGAACTCTTTGAATCAGAATCACTATAGAACACAAAATCGTAAAAAAAGATTTTTCTTTTCTTTTTAATTTGGTTTTAAAATTTCGAAAAAATTGCCGACCTACGCGACGCGACATCTGACTGACAATAGACAGTACATATTCCCGGCGGTAAATAATGCACATAAAGCGATGTAGCTTCGGCTTCGTAGAGCGTCGTCTCTGTTACCGGAGTATTAGTGCTTCTTTAGCGGTCGACATCTTTTTTTAAATTATGTATCATGACAAAAGTAACAAAATATAATTATATTTTTTATTTCGAACATAGAACAGTTTCCTTTTATAGCTAGAGAGTTCTCTTTCAACCGGTATGAAGTATTACAAAAGTTGTATCTATACATTTAATATTTTTGCGTAACATTTATATGAAATGGGTTTATAGTATTGTTCCCTTGACGTGGAGTTTACTTTTTCCATCAAAATATTACTGTATAGCTTTGGCAACTACCTACATATAATCTGCTGTTAATTATCTAAAAGACAACATTGTCATGAGAATATTATTGTTTTCTCTATTTATGCAGCAAATAAAACTCTATTTACCAAAACTCTCGAGTAAAGCCTAAAACTAACACTAGGTCTATAAAGATCTGCAACAGTGTTGCCAACAATAACTGTACAGATTAAATAAGTAAATTCAGATTACTGAGTAAATATTATTCGTAGAAATGTTCTCTAACCTTGATGGTGATGCTTTAGATTTATTTTCTTATGTTACTTGCCATTTGCCAGTAGTTCCGCTTACATCTAAATATTAATTTGGTCAAGTGTGAGTCGGACTCGGGCACAAAGGGTTCCGTATTACCCCACAATAAAAATGCGGAACCCTAAAAAAATAATACCAATATACCTACAAACCAAAGCAAAAACAAGGCTACAAAAAACAAGCCAAAATGGTAACATGGCGCTGTCTGCGTACGGAACCCTACTTTTTATAATTTTTTGTTATACTTATAGTATGTCCTACAATCTGACTATATTTGAAACTTGTATCTTTTAGAGTCAAAACCAATAATGTTTAAATAATGCAACTCTTTCGAGGTTTTTTGTATGGGGACGTCCTTAATTTTTTATGTTTTATTATTTATCGTGGTACCTAAAGGCCATAATAACACGTATATGTGAAAATTTCAACTTTCTACCTATTACGGTTGAAGCTGTACCGTAGAACCTGACATACAGACAGTGGGGGCTTAATAATAGGGGTCCCATTTGGCACCCTTCGGGTACGGAACCCTAAAAACTGCATCAAATTTGGTTTAGTAGTTGTCAAGCTGTAGAAGTTATAGAAAATGATTGCACGGACATTTTCCTTAGTAAGATTCATTTTCGTACGTCACCTGACAGATTCAAAACAACGCTGTGACTAAACAATTGCATTAATCCTAATTCTTTCAATTGTTTTGAAACTCTAAATTCACCAAATTTGAATGTTGAGCAGTTCTAAATTCAAAATTGGCGGCAAATATGTAAACGACAGAACTTAAAAGGCATGCCTGGTAGGCGTAAGTTACCTGTGGGCTGAGTTGCCCCCGAAATGATCCTCCTAACAACAGATGTATCTACGCTTTTAGGGTTCCGTACCCGAAGAGTGCTAAAAGGGACCCTATTACTAAGCCTCGGCTGTCTGTCTGTCTGTTCGTCTGTCACATGGGTCTACAGCTTCAACCGTTGTAGGTAGAAAGTTGAAATTTTCACAAAATACGTGTTACTATGGCCACTATCACTAAAAACAATAAAATATTAATAAAAATTAATTTAAGGGGGTCCCTATACTATAAAAGAAACCTGGAAAATGTTTGTATTTCTTAAACGTTTTTGGCTCTTACTTAAAGACGGTACAAATTTCGAATTTAGTCAGATTGTACGACATAATCCAAAGTAAAACTAAAAATAATAAAAAGTAAAGTTCTTTACACAGACGGGGCCAAATTTTTGTCAAGCGCTACCATTTTAGCGGCTCATTTTTTGTAGCCTTGTTGCTTTAGTAGGTATGTATATTGTAATTGTTTACCATAATGATTTTGGCGGCCGACCTCGTGCCCGCTGGACCGACGACCTGAAGGACATTGTGGGTAGCGGCTGGATGAGGAGGACGGAGAACCGCCATGAGCGACGAAATTTGGGTAAGGCCTATGTCCAGCAGTGGACGAACACGGGCTAATGGATGGATTGAATGTTTTTGGGCACCGCACCCGTATTTTGGTTGGTACGGAACCCTTTGTGCGCGATTCTGACTCGCCCTTGGCCAAATTATTTTAGGCTATGCAGACAAGCAGCACAGAATTATTGGACAAGATGATGAGGTTGGTTTAAGAACTTCCTAGCTTCACATAGACGGTGAAAGTATTAGGTGCAAAAATTTTTTTTTTCTAAAATTGTACCTGCCCCTTAAAAAATTCACAGTAGTTTTTCAAAATTTGTAAATAAAAATCTTTTTTAATTTGCGCATATGAAAAAAGATTTTCATAAATTTTAATGTTTCTATGGGAAAGTAGTTCAGTATGATCAGTATAATTTAGTTTGTTTAAAAGTTACTTTTACTAGATATATTACTTTAAAAAAACTAAAATTAATTTAGTTTCCTTATATGTTAAATAGTGGCTACCGGTGCTAGCACACATAGCCCCACCACAGCTCAGGAGAGAGCAAGCAACTGCTAGTGAATGGACTAGAGCATTCAACGAGGCCCCACACAAAATGCCTATAAGGAAAACATTAGACCAGATACCACCTCACCGACTTCCTTCCCGCAAACCAATCTGGATTGATGCTAAGATCAAACACCAAACTGACATCCAGACTGAATGGCGGGCAAAATGGCGAGAAGAAAAATGTTCAGAGGCGGACATCATATCTGACCCGTCTGCCACACAACCAGGTTTTAGAGAACACCGTAAGCTATGGACTACGCTGAATAGAATTCGTACTGGCGTGGCAAGGTGCAACTACAACATGCATCAGTGGGATATAGCTGACTCACCTCGTTGTGACTGTGGAGCCTCGGAACAAACTATCCGTCACATCGTGGAAGAGTGCCCCAACAGAAGGTTTTCTGGTGGGCTGGAGCAGCTACATAATTTAACACCTCAGGCAAAAGTATGGCTATCAAACCTGGATTTAGAATTGTAGCTGTATATATAAAATAGAAAATACTTAGATAAAGCAGGATACCAAGGCCATACGATGATGATGAGTGTGAAATTTCAACAAAGACATCCAAATTTTTGTTGAAATAAATCAAATATTTAATGCCATAAATAATGAATTACAGGATGAGTTTTTCAAGCGGCGTGAAACTGAATCCGAAACTTTAAGGAATAGTGAAAGGCGAAACTCAAAGGAGTCTCGAAGACGATTTTGATGAAAACAAAAACTCCATCATTCGTTTTTTTAAATAATTTCCATAGCAGAGAATAGAAACCGTTGATTTAGAAAAAAAACACGCTGTATATTGTGCCGCTTATAAGGTTCAAATTCTGGAAAGTAAAGTTCTCATTTTTAATAAACTGAATAATATTTTAAAGTTTTCATGAATTAGTCGTTCCGTAACAATTGGTGCTTACTTTTCAAACACACATCTGTACTAGAGATGTCTATTTTAAATCTTTGAATCGATCCATGCAACCGCAGAATCGTGGACACGATTTTTTGCGGTTTCGAGGAAAATGTTGCTAACAAATCACATACAATTAAAAAGTGTACCTATAACATTTAATTACGTTTCCAGCAAGTATTTCATTTCAAAATTCAAAATATTATTCATGAAGAGCCTTACATTTGAAGATTGGAAGATAGGGTAGGTAATTGAGACTCAGAAATATTGTTATATAACATAGGTGGTAGAGCTGATGCTGGGCTCGACTGTGGAAGTACCACCATCTTACTCGCAAATCCTCCCGAAGTTATTCGGGGGAGAGTAAAAGAACAGCTCTCAGGCAAAACCAAGCGGCCCACCATTGCCTGGGACCGATGGATGGCGGTTTATCCATCCCCAATTGCCGGTTCTTATATAAAACAGACTGGTGACGGGCAGCGGCGTCACTGGTGCAAGGGTTTCGGCACCGCGCTCACCAACCCGCCTACTCAGCGTGTGAGTATGAGCATTTCTTCCAGGAGGACCACCAAGAGTGATGAAATCCTGGAAAGGCCTATGTCCAGCAGTGGACGAAACAGGCTGATGGATGGATGGATGGAATATTAAACATAATAATAATGTTATGTATGTGCATTTTAAGTTACTTTGCCACTAAAACTCAAACAAATATTGTAGTTAAGGTTTTATTTATGAAAAGACAACTTACCTAAAAACAACTTTACTCACAATAAACTCAGGAAAAATTAACGCTTATGAACTTTTCAGTAGATTACCAACGTAAATAAAAATTAATTAGCGCTAATTGTGTGAATTTCTGTTCCGATTTTGAATCGATTTTGTGAATCGATCTTTTCTGCACCGATTTTTTTTGGATCGATTTTTTCACCACGATTCAAAATCGATCTTTTTTAGAAGGAATCGACATCCCTCTGTACTCAACGATTAATTACTAATAATTAATTACTGTACAATCATCGAGACGTCGAATTCGGCTATGTATTGTAATAATAAGCTTAATTTGACAAATTAGTTAAGGTAAAAAGTACAAGAGTTTGTGTATAATTTATTGTAGTTAAGGTTTAATGAATGTAAGAGAAATTAAATGATATCTTTAAAAAAAGGTTTTTCCTTTAGTTTGCCGTTTGACATTACTTCGCAGAATTGTCTCTTGTAAGCGACAGTATCGGATGGTTCAATAATATACAGTGTGTTTTTTCTATCAACAGGTTCGATTCTCGACTAGGGTAATTATTCTTTCAAAAATCCAAAGGTGCAGATTTTATTTTTACCAAAATCGGCCCCGAGACTCCTTTGAAAATGTTTCGCCATTCCGTATAGTCTCGGATTTAGCCATCCACGCCCACTTGAAAACCAACTCTGTATACAGAGTGTTAAATTTAAAAATGACATTT
Source organism: Ypsolopha scabrella (assembly GCA_910592155.1). Lineage (NCBI taxonomy): Eukaryota > Metazoa > Arthropoda > Insecta > Lepidoptera > Ypsolophidae > Ypsolopha > Ypsolopha scabrella. Next base: position 6,296,794 of record OU342978.1, read on the forward strand.
TTTTCCTTTAATGTGGTATTCTATCAATTTACAACTTTTACCATGGTGTAAACGCCGAAATCACGAAAAAAAAACATTTGTATTGTAAAAGCTGTTTTTTTCGCGATTTCGCGTTTGGCCCCTTTGTTAAATTTGTTTGTATTAATGGATAGACAGCCTCGTTTTAAGAAAAAGGTTGTAATCTTAACACTCTGATTAATGATAATAATTTAGCTAGAAAATATTATAATGATACTAGAATGTTATAATAATAACACTCCTCAAAAACAAACTTAAAAAACCATCAGTCTCCAACAGCCTAATTTCACAATCAAAAAACCCTAAGATTAGACAGAAAAAATTACAACAACATTAGACAAACAAGCACTTTTAACTATTTGCCCAAGAGATTAAAGTTAAACTGTACTAAATACAATGTAAACTTGGATGGCCCTTTTGAAAACATTGCGACATTTGAAGATCCAGTTTTCGTTGAACTCTTGTTATCAGTCGCTTCATGAAGGTTTTGTGTTTTATTACACTTTTTCTAAAACTCAAACTACAATATTTTTCTCCAGGGAAGTTTTTGCTTTTCATTTAGTTACCACCTTTTGCCTTCGCCTTGCCTTTGCCAGCTTTTGCCTTGTGGCTTCGCTCGTGTCTTCCATTCAATCAATCGTTCATTTGCGCGTAAGATATAAAGTATTATCGACAGTTTTCAGCCTGGTTGTTATTTTATGAACACTTCTTGTAACGTATGTGTTGACTAGGTTCACTACGATGATAATAATAAACGCGCACCCAAAACCGTTGAGTAGTTCTCAAGTTAAGACGGAACATACAGACAGACAAAAATTCTAAAAACTGTATACCCCATTTCATTCAAAAGTTTAAAAAGATATGCAGCTTTAAAAAGATGCATTGATTGCGGATTAGCATTGTATTAGACCAGAGGTGTCCAACAAAATTCTAGATTGGGCCAGATTAGATATTTTTCACATTATGGCGGGCCAAAATAGATATTTTGTCTTTGAGAAATGCAGAAGAGAAGATGTTAATAAAACTTTACATGATAATTTGGTTAGGCAGTGTGACCTATTCTCGTGCAGCAAACCTTAAATTTAGAGTGGAAAAACCTAAAATAATACAAGCTCATTTAACTTTTATCCATCTGCGTTAAAGCCTATTTTGCAATGAAAAGTTTTAGGTTAAAAAATCTAATATTTGCTACACGGGAATGGGTGTCATTTTCCATGAAACATACTGAAATTATAGGTTGCTTTTGTATACAAATAAGCAAATAAATAGTAATGGGATGACTGACTTTTTATAATATACTTTTTTTTTGTCTATTTGGGCATTGGCTTGCTTTCTGCCACCATTTTCTGCCAATATCAGGTAGTCAGTAAATCACAATTTAAAAACTAAAAACGACTACGGAAAAAAGAATAAAAAAGCTGAATATACCTGAAACAAACACAATACAGATAAGACAACACACTTATAACCTATAAACCTTAGGAGACGCTGATGCTCGTGATTGTTGGCACTTGGTGGAACTTTTGAAACATTTTTTGTTTGATAAACACTTGTACTTGTCCACTTATTTATATTAATTTCCCTTACCAGCGAAACCGGTAAGGGAAATTAATATAAATAAGTGGACAAGTACAAGTGTTTATCAAACAAAAAATCTTAGGAGACGCCTTAAATTATCTAATTTAGGCGTCTCCTAAGGTTTGTCAACAAGAGCATTGTTATAATTTCTTTTGCAACAGAATGTTATCTCAGTTATTTTGAAACAGATATACTGTCATAACTTTTTCAAAGCTTTACAAACACTGGTAATCAGCGTAATTTACATTTACCATTGCGCAAAACAATATTTGTGTTCCATTTGAACAGTGATCGTACGTGTCGGTGTTATCGTGTTTTATTGTACACACTTATTTGAGTATTCTAAAAGTTGCGCCTAGAACATTAAGGCGAGGTTATCCAGCGAAATCTGTCCTGCTCCAATGCTTTCATTTTACACATGTTCATCCTGCTCAGCGGAAGCGAGCCGCGCAGAAAACTCGCGGTTTCGAGGTGTTTTATGTATTATTTTGGAATCAGAGGGATGGGTTTTTAATATGATGGCCGTTTTATATCACATTTTTCATGACGTTTATTTTAGTATAAGTTTTATTGATCCACTGCTGGACGCATGGTGTCGGGATGGAGAGTTGCGGAGGAGATGGTCACCCTCTCTGACCATCGCCAGATCGTCTTTAAGGTAGCACTCCGACTTCCCGGTTCTGTTCCCAGGAGCCGCAGCCCTCCAGAGAGGTGGTCCCTGAGGCAAATGGACCGAGATAGGCTGTATATGTATAAGGTGACATTAATTTAGACGGCCAAATTCATACTGGAGGCTTTGTAAGTGATTAGTATCACGGACCGATAACACTTTATGCTAATTTCTCAAAATAAAATATTGACCTCCTATAGTAATTGACTCGGGCTGGGCTTGCGTTTGTAGAGAAAACGAAAAAATCATTTACGAGTTTTACAAAAAGCGACATCGAATCTTAACACTGAGAACTTACCGAGTCTTCAGTATGAATTTGGCTGCATAAATTTATGTCACCTTGTATACTTACTTTTTACTAACAAATGAATTCAAATATATTTCGATTTAGGTGTTTTTTTTTTCTTCTTAAATTTGGTAATACTCTAGGTATTACCAAAATGAAATGAAGGAAATCCATTTAATCCTATTTATTTTTGCATACAAAATATATATTTATAAAAGGTCTTACAATTCAAAGTGATTTTTTTTTACAGATAATATTAATAATTTGTCTTTGTTTATTCTTAATTTTTTAACAAGGGATCGGCTTAAATTCAGCGACTTCTTGAAGTCACATGCTGTGCCGGATTCCTTTTCTGCTGGAAATAATGGTTGTAGTTGTTTTCTTTTCTAAAAGGTTCATTGTTAAGTGTTAAATTAAAATAAATATTTGATAACTTTGTATCATCGAATATTGTTTTGCATTCTGAGCCATGTATTTATAATAGAAAAGTTTTTTGTAAAGTTTTTTTTTCGTTTTTGGTGGAATAAAGTGTTTTGTATTTGTATTTGTATTTGTATGATAGGGTATCTCTAATAGACCACATTCTACCAAAAAAAATATTTTTTGCGCCTACTTTTTTACCTTTCAACTTCATTCTACTCATTCACGAGCTAGAGACCGGTGACTTACGGATGGACAGACAGATGGACAGATATATCTACAGAAAGCTCCGTTTGCCTTTTGGGTATGGAACCCTAAAAACCGGACAAGTGCGAGTCCGGACTCACCCACGTTCCGTTAAAGACTTTATTTTTTCAAGGTTTAATTACAAATGTATGGTTTTTCAGATTTTTCCCTATACTTGTAGTATAAGACGGTATTACTTGCCAAATTTCATAGTTCTAGATCAACGGATAATACCCTATAATTTTTTATTCCCTTGAGAGTGTCGATATAAACGTTTTTGCGGCATAAACAGCATATCTTTTCTTACGTTAACTTAAAAGTTTGATTTTTTCACAGCTTCAAGGGACTGTAGACCTGAGTATATGGTTTTAATTTCAACTCGATACCTCCACGCGTTCCCAAGATAAAGGGTCTTGACAGACAGACGAACGGACGGATGGATGGACAGACAGACGGACAACAAAGTGATCCTATAAGAGTTTCGTTTTTTCCTTTTGAAGTACAGAACCCTAGAAAAGTATCAAACAACGACCACCCAAACACCATATCTCACAGTTCGAATCCCTGACGTAATTCGCTCTCCTTATCACATTCACCTGATAAAAAAGGACAGCTAAATCCGACTAGACGTGTGGACTATCCAACGTTTGCGCTAGTTGTTTACTCTACTAAGTCAGGTCTACTTGATACTTAGTCTTTGGGCTTAGTCACCCGCACACGATGTTAGCTGAAGCTGGGTTTAATAGAAAAGTCTAGTGTACGGTTGTCTTTACGTCAATATACCTATAGACAGTTCTTGTTATCCTGGTACACAGAGATGAAAAAATTATGAAAAAACCGGTCAAGTGCGATTCAGACTCGCATGCCTAGGGTCCCGTAATTTGAAAGTTATGGGAATAGTCAGGAAGAAGGTATTAAAAATCTTACCCATAACTGTTTATGATGACTAAAAAAAGAATTGATTGTGCCACAAAAGAGAGACTCAAATATTTTTATACGTACGCGAAATAAAACTCGTGGATGAAAAATTTTATTTTGTCATTTTGTTATCCTGAATATCTTATCCGCTATATTTTTCCTGTAATCTTTACGTAATCCCAAATTACCATGATTTTTTTTTTAATTTTTTAGGTCGTTTGTTTCGGTTTGCACTTTTTTGTACATAGTTTTTTTAAATATTTCTCGAAATCTATGCTAGTAAATGTAGTATAGGTATCAGCTCTATAATATAGGTATATACAATTTGATACCCATATTGTATTTTTATAAAATATATTTATTTTTCATTTTTTTTTATATTCCTCATTTGTGATAAATTTTTTTATCGCTTTAGTTTTTCTGTAATAGGCCAGAAATGACCTAAAGTTGTCATTTTTTTTCATATTTTTCGGTCCACGAGTATCGGAAATAAGGGGGGGACATGGATTTTTGTGGTTTTTCAAAGATTTATCGAATTCGGTGCGAGTAAATATAGTAAAAGTATCTATCAATTTGATACCCATATTGTATTTTTATTATATATATATATATATATATATATTTATTTATAATCCTCATTTGTGATCAATTTTTTAATCGCTATAGTTTTTCTGTAATTGGCCAGAAATTACCAATAATCGTCATTTTTTAAAATTTTTCGATCCACCAGTTTCGGAAATAAGGGGGGCATGTATTTTTTGTGGTTTGTCAAAGATTTCTCGAATTTGGTGCCAGTAAATATAGTAAAAGTATATATTTTTATAATCAGCTCTTTAATATGTACAATTTGATACCCATATTGTATTTTTATAAAATATATATATTTTTTATTTTAAATATTTTTTATATTCCTCATTTGTGAACAATTTTTTTTTATCCATATAGTTTTTCTGTAATTGGCCAGTTATGACCTATAATCTTAATTTTTTCATATTTTTCGGTCCACCATTTTCGGAAATAAGGGTGGGGGGGACATGCATTTTTTTCGTGGTTTTTCAAATATTTCTTGAAATCGGTGCCAGTAAATATAGTAAAATTATATATTTTTGTAATCAACTCTTTAATATCTACAATTTGATACCCATATTGTATTTTTAAGAATTTATTATTGTCACTTTTGATAAAAAAGCCATACTTTTTGATCAAGATGTAGGTGTAGAGCTCTAGGGCTTGAAGAGTTAGGCCTTGGGCTTGGCTCTACATGATATTTGATAACTTTTTAACCGTGAAAGCGATATGGGCTTCTGAGTCTTGGTGACCGAGTTTACATGAAATGTTTTTGATGGGATTTCATTTCTTTTTGTAAGTTGCTCTACTATTTTTTATTTTTCTGCATTTCTTGCGCCTCAGCTATGACTTTTTTGTAGCCCACTCTTTATCGTTGCCTCTTTTTCTTATTGGCTTATTATATGCAATAAGCGATAGATCAGATAGATCAGGGCTGCGACGACAGCGACGTTGCATTGTGAGGCAACGCTAAGCGCGCGCGACGCGTTTGATATCCTTCCATCCTCTCACCCCTTAGATCACAGATAATTAATTAAGGTTCCGGAAGTGTGCCAAACGCACCCTATTACTAAGCCTCCGTTGTGTGTTCGTCTGTCACAGGGGTCTACAATTTCAGCCGGTGTAGATAGATATTTACTGGATTACTAATTTTACAGAATACCTACCTGTTACTATGGCCTATAGCACGGCAAATAATAAAATTTAAATAAAATTGATACCTAAAGGGGACCCCATAAAATTTTTCAAAAAAGTAAGTTTTTAATATTTGCATATCAGGTCCCCTCCTACCCTTATCTTCGAAACTAGAAGACCGAACAATATATTAAAAGTCATGGTAAGTAAAAGGTGATGTTTGATCATGAATTATTTAAAGGTTACAGGAAAAATACCGCGGTCGAGGAATCTTTTGCGTTACTTACTCAAGAGGGTGTCGAATTGTTCGTCAGGCGCAAGAACTTTAGCGCTTGGTTTTTGTCGCCTCGACCCCTTAAAGGGGTGGGGGGTTGGAGGGTAAAATTAACAGATATTTAAATGTTTTCGTTGGGTGTGTGCAAATTGTAGCCTTCATACCAAATTTCAGATTTCTAGGACTTTTGGAAGTTGGGAATATTTTTTTTTAATAACATAGAACCTTTTAGAGGGTTTGGAGAATAAAAATTACAGATTTCTCAATTTATTTGTTGTTTGTGTATTAATCCTAGCCTGAATGCCTAATTTCAGCTTTCTAGGTCTTCGAGGAGTACCCTAGAGGTTTTGATGATCATCAGTGAGTAAGTGAGTGAGTGACGAAATCGACGTATTTTAGGTATTAATAAAATTCAAAGTATAAAAGCTAGACAAATGAAATTATCCTGTTTAATAAAACTGCTTACTACATCATAGCTTGAGAATTTGGTATCTCTAGTATTATCCAGATCGAAGCTATGAGAAATCGAAAATATGACGAAACGCTTCGAGAAAAGGTACGTAGTGCCCCGCCCGCTTCTTTTGGCTCATCTTGGCGGTAGATTAGTAGCATACAGCGGTTGGTAGCGATAGCATAGGCTTGGATATGCTCATTCCTATCCTCGATGTATTGCTGGCTCCTCTCACACAACTCTTTAATGATTCCATGGCCACCAACACATTTCCTTCCTCATGGAAACAAGCATTTGTTATCCCACTACCGAAAACCACTAATCCTACCTCCTTTAGCAATTATCGCCCAATCTCTATACTTCCTTTTCTATCCAAAGTCCTTGAGAAAATTGTCCACACTCAGTTGAATGAATATCTGTCCTGTAACAACTTGGTTAATCCGCTACAGTCAGGTTTTCGTCCCGGTCACAGCACTGTAACTGCCCTTGTCAAAGTCACTGATGATATCCGCTTTAATATGGAGAAGCAGCACCTCACAGTTCTCACTTTGCTTGATTTCAGCAATGCCTTCAACTCAGTTGACTTTGATCTTCTGCTTGGGGCGTTACGCGCACTTAACATTTCTTCAGCCGTTATCTCTTGGTTTGAATCATATCTTCGCGGTCGCCAACAGTGCATCAAAGCTACTGAATGTTGTTCGGACTGGTGTCCGTTAACAACAGGTGTACCGCAAGGTGGCGTCTTGTCTCCATTACTTTTCTCAATATTTATAAACATCCTAGCCAAACAATTATCTTCTCACTACCACTTCTATGCTGATGACCTACAGCTCTATGTTGATGCACCTGCAGAGAGCATTAACGAAGCAATCTGCTCTTTGAATAAAGATTTAAGTACGTTATCGATATGGGCTAAGGCTTTTGGCTTACTGGTAAACCCCAGTAAGTCACAGGCTATCATTATAGGTAGTTCACGTATGTTGTCTAAGATTGACATTGACCAAATGCCAAGGATTGTATTTGATAAATCTGTAATTCCTTACACAGATACAGCGAAAAACTTAGGAGTAACGTTTGATAGAACGCTATCTTGGGCTCCACATGTGGAATCTTTAAGTAGAAAGATGTACGGTACCTTTCACGCATTGAAACGCATGCAGAGTTTTCTGCCAATCAAAACCAAAATTATGCTAGCACAGTCTTTTCTTCTCCCAATCCTAGATTACGCAGACTCTTGTTATTTAGACCTCACTGAGGAACTTCTCAATAAACTCGAACGGCTTCAAAATTTATGTATTCGCTTCATTTTTTCTCTTCGTAAGTACGATCATGTCTCAGTGTTCCGTTCTCAGCAAAATTGGCTCCCTATTCGTCTTCGCAGAAATGCTCACATCCTTTCTCTTCTCCATAGTGTCATAAACAATCCCTCCGCTCCTAGGTACCTCTGTGAACGTTTCACCTTTATTACTGAACGTGGGCGTGAAGACTAGCCATTCCCGTAAGCAAAACAGGTTTTTACAGTGACTCATTTACGGTACACGCTGCAAGACTGTGGAACCGATTGCCTTTGTCAATACAGACATTTAATTGTATATTTTAGGTGTAGTTTTTTAAATGTAAATTAATTTTATAATTAATAACCCACTTCAAAACTAAATATTTAGAGTCTATTACCTACGTATCAAGAACTCATTATACAGAGTGTCTCATTTAAATCGGTCAGTATGGGAAAGTCTGAAACTATAAGAGATACGAAGATCTGTTCTTAGGAACCATGTCATCGATTTTAATAATAAGAAAAACTGCATTCATACATTTAAAAAAAACCTGTACTCAGCTCGGGAATTGAACCCGGTTGTTTTGAAAAAATTAACTTACACTATTTATATTTAGATATCGATTGAGTAGATCTTAAGCAGTAAATGGCTCTATGAAACAAGATGTCTCAAATGAACAGAATGCATTATTTTCACATACTTTAATTTATTTTTGTAGGTGATCGAAGTGACCACCGTTTTTTTCAATACAATATTCAACACGTTTAGGTAACGATCTTACAATTGCATTTTGTATCTTCATTGGTGAATTTGCGTTAAAATTGACTCTATGGCTGCTTTTAGGTATTCAACGGTGTCATAGCTTGTTTTGTACACTTCATCCCGTAGCCCCACAAGAAATAGTCAAATAGTCAATATGCCATGATATGTAAAGCGGTGTATGTAACAAGTTGCGACACCAGCAAAGAGGTGCAAACAACCATAGAGACAATTTTACATGTCTGAACTTGTAGAATATTGTAACGGTGGTCACTTTGAACACCTACTAAAATAAATTAAAGCATGTGAAAACAATGCATTTTGTTCATTTGAGACATCATGTTTCATAGAGCCATTTACTGCTTAAGACCTATACAATCGATATCGAAATAGAAATAGTGTATGTTTATTTTTTTCGAAACAACTGGGTTCGATTCTCGAGCTGCGTACAGGTTTTTTTAAAATGTATGAATGCAGTTATTCTTGTTGTTAAAATCGATGACATGGTTCCTAAGAACAGATTTTCGTATGTCTCATAGTTTCAAACTTTCCCATACTGACCGATTTAAATGAGACACTCTGTATAATGAGTTCTAGATACGTAGGTAATAGACTCTAAATATTTAGTTTTGAAGTGGGTTATTTACTATTAAGTTAATTTACATTTAAAAAACTATACCTAAAATATACAATTAAAATTAAACCTATCTAAATTGAGCACAAATAAAAAATGCTGTCGAGGTTGTCGCTGCCACGTGGCAGGGTGCCTAAGACGTTTGCCGCGTTACCTCGCTGCATGGCCAAGCTTATGCGTTGGCGAAAATAAGCTCCGGCTCTTGAGACTCCAGACACGTCGACCAAACGCGACGAAATTTGCTGGAATAATCGTATATAGCTTAATAAATATAATTTTCTTCAAAAAACCAGTTAATGGCTTTTATTTGTTAGTTGTATTTTTAATAATGAACACACAGAAATAATATAAAGTAAAATGTGCTATATTTCGAATAAACAACACTAACAGACCGACACGACTTGACTTGACTAACCTGACTACTTAGCAAACGACAATTTTTAATAAACTTACATGAAATCTAAATTTACAGTTATTTTATTATATTATTTATAATTTCACGATCGGAGCACCCTGAGCAACTACAACAGCTATTAACAACTCCTTTCTAAAAAGTTTATAGCCAAGAATATAGCACATTTTACTATATATTATTTCTGTGTGTTCATTAAAAAAAAACTAACTGGTATATTATATGTGCCATGAAACCGAGCAAAAATAGACGTTGAAGTGTCAGGCAATAGAAGGAATGCACACGCTTTCCACGTCTGAGACTTATTCAGACCCAAGATTTACGCATTCCCAATTTCAAACGTAGGTTTCAAGATTTGCGGTAGTTTCCTATCGTAATTGAATTTCCGATCCGAGTTGAAATCACGCCGGTCGTTCATGAACCGATAATTTTCGGATTTCGGTGCGTAGTATTAATATCCAAACCACTTGCTAAAAGGCAAATGTGATGCAATGGAACCTGTATGCCGTAAGATCGGCATACAGTCGAAAGCTAAGTGAGGCCCATACTACGAGCGCCCGGTTATTTCTTTTATTTGACCGACTGAGTATATTTTGACCTGAAGTACGTCCATATTACATAGGAACATAAATTATATGAAACGTGAGTGTACGAATGTAGACGTTCAGTTCACAGTCCATCTCTGACCCCCTTTGGATACATGTTGTGAAGATATTTTTCGGTGTATATTATACATACAATTTTTTTATAATTTTTTTCAATTCAGCACAACACATCCATCGTATGAGAACTTTGCGCCGCTGGGGACAAGGGTGTCTTTCGAATAATAACTGTTTACTACTCGTATGTACGCCCGGTTACTTCCTTTAGGTGACCGACTGTTTGAGTATATTTTGACTTGAAGTAGACTCACATTACAATAGAACATAAATTATATCAAACGTGAGTGTACGAATGTAAACTGTTTACTATGTACACCCGGTTACTTCCTTTAGGTGACCGACTGTTTGAGTATATTTTGACTTGAAGTAGACTAACATTACATTAGAACATAAATTATATCAAACGTGAGTGTACGAATGTAAACTTTCAGTTCACAGTCCACCCCTGACCCCGTTTGGATACATATTGTGAAGATATTTTTCGGTGTATATTATACATACAATTTTTTTATTATTATTTTCAATTCAGCACAACACATCCATCGTATGAGAACTTTGCGCCGCTGGGGACAAGGGTGTCTTTCGAATAATAACTGTTTACTACTCGTATGTACGCCCGGTTACTTCCTTTAGGTGACCGACTGTTTGAGTATATTTTGACTTGAAGTAGACTCACATTACATTAGAACATAAATTATATCAAACGTGAGTGTACGTACGTAAACTGTTTACTATGTACCAGTGGCGGCTGCACCTTAAGTGCGCCCGTGCGCCGCACTACCATTTAAATTAAACTTACACAATAATTTCCTATACCTATCATTACCCATCCATCCATACTGCCATATACGGAAATTAAATATCTGATTATAGTACATATATATACAAGTTTTGTTATTACGAGGTAAATAAAAATGTATAGATTTTGCTTGAACAAAATCGGCCCCGTGCGCTCGGGAAAGCGCACGCAGCGAGCTCATACAACTTCTATGAAACAACTTCTATGTAAACAGCCCGGCGCGTGAGACAGAAGATGCGTAGTACAAAATGTACGGCAGTTTTAGGATAGATACGTGCGCCGCACGCGACCGGAAATTGCCGAATACGAAACGAAACGAGTAGTTCACTCGCGTTACCCCGACCGAGGCCTTGACACGCACGATGCACTTGTCGACCTTGTCGTCAGTCAGTTTGTCACTTTATGCGCACGCTTGCGCAGGAGTAATTATTTATTTAATTACTATAATTATCTAAAAAAGTAAAGTAAAGATTAGATAGAGTGATAATAATGAGTGTAAATTACAATATTGACTTAATTAAAACCAACAGGACTTATGAAAACCCGGCCTATTCATAATATAAAACAGGAATGCAAAACAAAAAATAAATCGTTCACGAGAACGTTCAAAAGCTAAATGTATGTTAAAAAGAAATGGTTATGTGGATGTGAGAGACTAAATGCTTTTTCTTGCTTTCCCTGTGTTATTTTCGGCGGAGAAGCGATTTGGACGGAATATAAATAAAATTTGTTTCCTTAAATTGCGGCATTTTATTTGATCTTTTTAATAAAACCATGCAGTGCACCACCGGTTCTCTGAGGCACCAGCCGCCACTGCTATGTACACCCGGTTACTTCCTTTAGGTGGCCGACTGTTTGAGTATATTTTGACTTGAAGTAGACTCACATTACATTAGAACATAAATTATATCAAACGTGAGTGTACGAATGTAAACTTTCAGTTCACAGTCCACCCCTGACCCCGTTTGGATACATGTTGTGAAGATATTTTTCGGTGTATATTATACATACATTTTTTTTTATTTTTTTCAATTCAGCACAACACATCCATCGTATGAGAACTTTGCGCCGCTGAAGACAAAGGGTGTCTTTCGAATAATAACTGTTTACTATTTACGCCCGGTTACTTCCTTTAGGTGACCGACTGTTTGAGTATATTTTGACTTGAAGTAGACTCACATTACATTAGAACATAAATTATATCAAACGTGATTGTACGAATGTAAACTGTTTACTATGTACACCCGGTTACTTCCTTTAGGTGACCGACTGTTTGAGAATATTTTGACTTGAAGTAGACTCACATTACATTAGAACATAAATTATATCAAACGTGAGTGTACGAATGTAAACTTTCAGTTCACGGTCCACCCCTGACCCCGTTTGGATACATGTTGTGAAGATATTTTTCGGTGTATATTATACATACATTTTTTTTTTATTATTTTCAATTCAGCACAACACAACCAGCGTATGAGAACTTTGCGCCGCTGAAGACAAAGGGTGTCTTTCGAATAATAACTGTTTACTATTTACGCCCGGTTACTTCCTTTAGGTGACCGACTGTTTGAGTATATTTTGACTTGAAGTAGGCTCACATTACATTAGAACATAAATTATATCAAACGTGAGTGTACGAATGTAAACTTTCAGTTCACAGTCCACCTCTGACCCCGTTTGGATACATGTTGTGAAGATATTTTTCGGTGTATATTATACATACATTTTTTTTTATTATTTTCAATTCAGCACAACACATCCATCGTATGAGAACTTTGCGCCGCTGAAGACAAAGGGTGTCTTTCGAATAATAACTGTTTACTATTTACGCCCGATTACTTCCTTTAGGTGACCGACTGTTCGAGTATATTTTGACTTGAAGTAGGCTCACATTACATTAGAACATAAATTATATCAAACGTGATTGTACGAATGTAAACTGTTTACTATGAACACCCGGTTACTTCCTTTAGGTGACCGACTGTTTGAGAATATTTTGACTTGAAGTAGACTCACATTACATTAGAACATAAATTATATCAAACGTGAGTGTACGAATGTAAACTTTCAGTTCACGGTCCACCCCTGACCCCGTTTGGATACATGTTGTGAAGATATTTTTCGGTGTATATTATACATACATTTTTTTTTTATTATTTTCAATTCAGCACAACACATCCATCGTATGAGAACTTTGCGCCGCTGAAGACAAAGGGTGTCTTTCGAATAATAACTGTTTACTATTTACGCCCGGTTACTTCCTTTAGGTGACCGACTGTTTGAGGATATTTTGACTTGAAGTAGGCTCACATTACATTAGAACATAAATTATATCAAACGTGAGTGTACGAATGTAAACTTTCAGTTCACAGTCCACCTCTGACCCCGTTTGGATACATGTTGTGAAGATATTTTTCGGTGTATATTATACATACATTTTTTTTTTATTATTTTCAATTCAGCACAACACATCCATCGTATGAGAACTTTGCGCCGCTGAAGACAAAGGGTGTCTTTCGAATAATAACTGTTTACTATTTACGCCCGGTTACTTCCTTTAGGTGACCGACTGTTTGAGTATATTTTGACTTGAAGTAGGCTCACATTACATTAGAACATAAATTATATCAAACGTGAGTGTACGAATGTAAACTTTCAGTTCACAGTCCACCTCTGACCCCGTTTGGATACATGTTGTGAAGATATTTTTCGGTGTATATTATACATACATTTTTTTTTTATTATTTTCAATTCAGCACAACACATCCATCGTATGAGAACTTTGCGCCGCTGAAGACAAAGGGTGTCTTTCGAATAATAACTGTTTACTATTTACGCCCGGTTACTTCCTTTAGGTGACCGACTGTTTGAGTATATTTTGACTTGAAGTAGACTCACATTACATTAGAACATAAATTATATCAAACGTGATTGTACGAATGTAAACTGTTTACTATGTACACCCGGTTACTTCCTTTAGGTGACCGACTGTTTGAGAATATTTTGACTTGAAGTAGACTCACATTACATTAGAACATAAATTATATCAAACGTGAGTGTACGAATGTAAACTTTCAGTTCACGGTCCACCCCTGACCCCGTTTGGATACATGTTGTGAAGATATTTTTCGGTGTATATTATACATACATTTTTTTTTTATTATTTTCAATTCAGCACAACACATCCATCGTATGAGAACTTTGCGCCGCTGAAGACAAAGGGTGTCTTTCGAATAATAACTGTTTACTATTTACGCCCGGTTACTTCCTTTAGGTGACCGACTGTTTGAGTATATTTTGACTTGAAGTAGGCTCACATTACATTAGAACATAAATTATATCAAACGTGAGTGTACGAATGTAAACTTTCAGTTCACAGTCCACCTCTGACCCCGTTTGGATACATGTTGTGAAGATATTTTTCGGTGTATATTATACATACATTTTTTTTTATTATTTTCAATTCAGCACAACACATCCATCGTATGAGAACTTTGCGCCGCTGAAGACAAAGGGTGTCTTTCGAATAATAACTGTTTACTATTTACGCCCGGTTACTTCCTTTAGGTGACCGACTGTTTGAGTATATTTTGACTTGAAGTAGGCTCACATTACATTAGAACATAAATTATATCAAACGTGAGTGTACGAATGTAAACTTTCAGTTCACAGTCCACCTCTGACCCCGTTTGGATACATGTTGTGAAGATATTTTTCGGTGTATATTATACATACATTTATTTTTTATTATTTTCAATTCAACACAACACATCCATCGTATGAGAACTTTGCGCCGCTGAAGACAAAGGGTGTCTTTCGAATAATAACTGTTTACTATTTACGCCCGGTTACTTCCTTTAGGTGACCGACTGTTTGAGTATATTTTGACTTGAAGTAGGCTCACATTACATTAGAACATAAATTATATCAAACGTGAGTGTACGAATGTAAACTTTCAGTTCACAGTCCACCTCTGACCCCGTTTGGATACATGTTGTGAAGATATTTTTCGGTGTATATTATACATACATTTTTTTTTTATTATTTTCAATTCAGCACAACACATCCATCGTATGAGAACTTTGCGCCGCTGAAGACAAAGGGTGTCTTTCGAATAATAACTGTTTACTATTTACGCCCGGTTACTTCCTTTAGGTGACCGACTGTTTGAGTATATTTTGACTTGAAGTAGGCTCACATTACATTAGAACATAAATTATATCAAACGTGAGTGTACGAATGTAAACTTTCAGTTCACAGTCCACCTCTGACCCCGTTTGGATACATGTTGTGAAGATATTTTTCGGTGTATATCATCCATCCATCCATCAGCCTGTTTCGTCCACTGCTGGACATAGGCCTTTCCAGGATTTCGCCACTCTTGGCGGTCCTCCTGGAAGAAATGTCCATACTCACACACGCTGGGCAGGTGGACTGGTGAGCGCGGTGCTGAAACCCTTGCACCAGTGTCACCAGTCTGTTTTATATAAGGCCCGGCAATTGGGGATGGATAAACCGCTATCCATCGGTCCCAGGCAATGGTGGGCCGCCTGGTTTTGCCTAAGAGCTGTTCTCTTACTCTCCCTCGAATAACTTCGGGAGGATCTGCGAGTAAGATGGTGGTACCTCCACAGTCGGGCCAGGCATCAGCTCTACCACCTGTATTATACATACCATTTTATTATTTTTAATACAGCACAACACATCCATCGTATGAGAACTTTACGCTGCTGAGGACAAGATTTTAATTATTCAAGACTTTCGAATAATTATGTGCGTAATTAGGTATTTTAATTATTTCAAGAATATAAACAAAAAAAAATATTTTTAAAATTCATTTCGGCCCACTTTGGGGTCGGCATCAGTCGAATAGTAATAAACGTTTAACACTTTAAATCTCATTTAATAATGATTATCAAATCGTGTTTAATTTGACAGATATGTATTAAATGACAGATCGCTCATCAAAAGTTCGAGTAAATTTGTATTGTGCAAGTGATCCTAATTTAATAAAAGCGTTAATTTAATGTAATGTAATGTAATTTTGTATTTACATTATGTATAATATTATTTTGTTTCTAACATTTTTTTTAGATTATTATAAATTTATAGGTAGGGAAATTTATTTTTAATAGTATTATTATTTATGATTAAGTATATTTATTTTAGGTAGGTAATTAGTTTGTTTGAAGCAAAAGTTTGTCTTATTGATACTACCTCCTCGAAATCTAATAATTTGCTGCACATCCAGCAAAAAATTCTAAAATGAAATTCAAGTATTTAAGGTACCTGGCAATATTTTTCCTGTAATATTTGGTGTTTTAAAGAAAATAACTTCTGTTCAAATTGAAGTTTACGGGCTAAAAGCAACGCAAAGATTTTGTTGAACATAAATACAAAAAACCGGCCAAGTTCTTGTCGGGCCAAGCACAGCGTAGGGTACCGTAGTGGCCCGGTAAATTTTATAAGTTGGTCTACTAATACAGATCGCGTCAAACTTCTAGCCCCATACATTTAGAAGAACGGACTATACATCGTCGTGTTTAGAGGGGACTAAAAGTTTGGCGCGACCTGTACTCGTAAACCTGTAAAGCCTTCTAAGCTGTAATAGTTTTCCTTTTAAATTAATTATTATATACTACTTCTGTGATTTTTTTCACATATCTATAAACAACCGTTTAGCCGGACACTCCCTCTAACAAAAATTTGCACTTTAAAGCTTAATATTTCGTCAACGGATCCCTAAATCGAAAAATGGTTTTCGCACACCCTCAATGTTTTTAAACGACCCATTCAACGATACCACACACTAGATGAGATAGATGAGAAAAAAAAATCATCCCCAATACTAATAGTCTCTGAGCTAAACCGCGGACAGACGGACGGACGGACAGACGGACGTCCTTGTCAGACTACGGAACCCTAAAAACAGTGCAGCGTCCCTGATCTAAGACGATGATCGATTTCGACCGTTTTCGGCTAGGCCTACTTCGACTCGCTAGTCGGTGCGGCGCCTTTGTACCCGAAGATAGCTGATGTAGCCCATTTTCCTAGTAAACCCCCGTGGGTACTGAGCACACAAGAGTATATATACCTCCTAAATAATTTTAAACAGGAAGTTTAATCGGATTTTAAGGCGAGGTTAACCAGAGAAATCTGTCCTGCCCCAACGCTTACATTTTTCACATGTTTATCCTGCTCAGCGGGAATGGGCCGCTCAGAAAACTCGCGGTTTTGGGGTGTTTTTAATTATTATTTTGGAATTAGAGGGATGGGTTTTTAATATGATGGCCGTTTTATATGATATTATTCACGACATTTATTTTAGTATAAGCTTTATTGACCAAAACTTAATATAGCTCAAATGAAATGATATTTAGATCGTAGTTTATACCTATCTTTGCGATTTAATCGGATCAAGGAAAGTGTAAGCAATCGTGTATCGAATGGCCGAAATATTAAGATCAAAAAGGAAAAATGACATATATTTTTTCCAAAATTTAATCGTCGCTTTTTATTGGTTTAAAATTAATTTGAAAAGAGACAAAGACGGGATAATACCCCCTTAACGCGTTTGGTGTCGAGATCCGTTTTATGGTGCTCCTTGAAATAGTGTGCTTGCCTCTGATAAGCACGCTCTATTCAAGGTGCTGTGCTGCCAATCCTTCCCATTTCAATATTGCATCTTTTCATATGTCGCTTCGGAACAATTCTCCGTTCTCCTTCAGTTCAGAATAGAAGATGCGCTCGCCACTCGCTCCTCAGAGATCCGTTTTATGGTGCTCCTTGAAATAGTGTGCTTGCCTCTGATAAGCACGCTCTATTCAAGGCGCTGTGCTGCCAATCCTTCCCATTTCAATATTGCATCTTTTCATATGTCGCTTCGGAACAATTCTCCGTTCTCCTTCAGTTCAGAATAGAAGATGCGCTCGCCACTCGCTCCTCAGAGATCCGTTTTATGGTGCTCCTTGAAATAGTGTGCTTGCCTCTGATAAGCACGCTCTATTCAAGGCGCTGTGCTGCCAATCCTTCCCATTTCAAGGGCTCAATATTGCATCTTTTCTTATGTCGCTTCGGAACAATTCTCCGTTCTCCTTCAGTTCAGAATAGAAGATGCGCTCGCCACTCGCTCCTCAGAGATCCGTTTTATGGTGCTCCTTGAAATAGTGTGCTTGCCTCTGATAAGCACGCTCTATTCAAGGCGCTGTGCTGCCAATCCTTCCCATTTCAAGGGCTCAATATTGCATCTTTTCATATGTCGCTTCGGAACAATTCTCCGTTCTCCTTCAGTTCAGAATAGAAGATGCGCTCGCCACTCGCTCCTCAGAGATCCGTTTTATGGTGCTCCTTGAAATAGTGTGCTTGCCTCTGATAAGCACGCTCTATTCAAGGCGCTGTGCTGCCAATCCTTCCCATTTCAATATTGCATCTTTTCATATGTCGCTTCGGAACAATTCTCCGTTCTCCTTCAGTTCAGAATAGAAGATGCGCTCGCCACTCGCTCCTCAGAGATCCGTTTTATGGTGCTCCTTGAAATAGTGTGCTTGCCTCTGATAAGCACGCTCTATTCAAGGCGCTGTGCTGCCAATCCTTCCCATTTCAATATTGCATCTTTTCATATGTCGCTTCGGAACAATTCTCCGTTCTCCTTCAGTTCAGAATAGAAGATGCGCTCGCCACTCGCTCCTCAGAGATCCGTTTTATGGTGCTCCTTGAAATAGTGTGCTTGCCTCTGATAAGCACGCTCTATTCAAGGCGTTGTGCTGCCAATCCTTCCCATTTCAATATTGCATCTTTTCATATGTCGCTTCGGAACAATTCTCCGTTCTCCTTCAGTTCAGAATAGAAGATGCGCTCGCCACTCGCTCCTCAGAGATCCGTTTTATGGTGCTCCTTGAAATAGTGTGCTTGCCTCTGATAAGCACGCTCTATTCAAGGCGCTGTGCTGCCAATCCTTCCCATTTCAAGGGCTCAATATTGCATCTTTTCATATGTCGCTTCGGAACAATTCTCCGTTCTCCTTCAGTTCAGAATAGAAGATGCGCTCGCCACTCGCTCCTCAGAGATCCGTTTTATGGTGCTCCTTGAAATAGTGTGCTTGCCTCTGATAAGCACGCTCTATTCAAGGCGCTGTGCTGCCAATCCTTCCCATTTCAAGGGCTCAATATTGCATCTTTTCTTATGTCGCTTCGGAACAATTCTCCGTTCTCCTTCAGTTCAGAATAGAAGATGCGCTCGCCACTCGCTCCTCAGAGATCCGTTTTATGGTGCTCCTTGAAATAGTGTGCTTGCCTCTGATAAGCACGCTCTATTCAAGGCGCTGTGCTGCCAATCCTTCCCATTTCAATATCGCATCTTTTCATATGTCGCTTCGGAACAATTCTCCGTTCTCCTTCAGTTCAGAATAGAAGATGCGCTCGCCACTCGCTCCTCAGAGATCCGTTTTATGGTGCTCCTTGAAATAGTGTGCTTGCCTCTGATAAGCACGCTCTATTCAAGGCGCTGTGCTGCCAATCCTTCCCATTTCAAGGGCTCAATATTGCATCTTTTCATATGTCGCTTCGGAACAATTCTCCGTTCTCCTTCAGTTCAGAATAGAAGATGCGCTCGCCACTCGCTCCTCAGAGATCCGTGAGACATGTCCACACTACCCAAGTTGACGACGCATCAGGTGAGACTCAATGCTACGAACATTGGCTCGTTGCAAAACTTCGATATTTCTGATCTAATCTTCATTATGTTACGCAGGAAGGTGGAACTGGCACAGCATCAATAATATTATTTATTAAGCCACCTTTAGTCATGGAAAATCGATTAAAAGAAGTTTTGGTATGTTTTGCACGTCTTACTTGTATTTCAAATTTATTTTTTTGGAATGTAATACTAAAAGATACGTGGTTACATCTATAGCTGAATGTCGAGGCCAAAATACCTTCTTCATCCAGGGTCCCGACGATTAACTGTAGGGCGGGTGGCGGCGGCTATAGCGCTAGGGCGGGCGGGATCTCTCTGTAACGTTCATTGTAAAATAAAACTAATATATCGGATACTTGATTAGACTAAGGAGTATGTGCTAATGATAAATTTGGAGATGTTAATAAAATTTCATAAATTCAAGTAATTTTATATTGGACCTTAAATTTATTAGTTTGGTTATTGTTACACAAAAATATCACTACATAATAACATTTAAATACAATTGTGGTTCGGTTACTTACAATATTCGGTAAACACTAGTATTGCGTTTCTACATCTTATAAATATTTTAAAATAGTTATTTACAAGACGAATTTTACAAGAATTTTGAGTTACTTTGTACAAAGAATGACTAGATTAAAGTATTTTTAAGTTAGCGCGTTTGCTTTTTAGGAAAACCTATCACAAACCATCCACGTATAAAAGAGATAAAGGAGTTATTCCAAGAAGATAAAAATATTTATTTTTGCGATATGATTATCTTCAATCAACTAGATATATAAAATGGCTTCGTTCAAATTCGTTGCAAATTATCCTAAAAAGCAAAGACTTTTTGGCATAATCCTAATTAATGGACTCCCTTACAGAAACAAAATATAGTATGTATTATAAATATTTTATACTCATTCAGGTCCGAATCGAATGTACATTTGGTGCTCTTTCTTTAAACGGTTACACGTACCAAGAAATAGAAACCAACTCATTGTCAGCAAAACAATAATGTTACATAAAAGACAATTAAACGTACCCGATAAAACCGAACACTTCTTGTCCAAAAAATTGTCACTTTCACTTTATTTTTTGCTCTAAAGTCAAAAATCAGTTCAGTCGATAAAATGGCGAGGATATGGCACAAAAACATCACATCACAGTCCAAGAACCTAAAAGGAGCTGGGGGACATCGATAATCCCCCATTTAGGTACATTCATCTGGCCCAATCATCAGGCGGACAATTCCCTTGATGAAGGGGAGAAAAAGCACTTCTTCGGGGCTCCGAATTTACCACGCTCTCCTGTGGACCTATGATGGATTCTATTGAAAACCCATTGCGGGATCTCTTGCTCCTGGGTTCAGTCATTTCTGAAACTCTCGGAGGGAGAGGCACAGGTCTTAAAGTCGCCGGTGGAGGCCTCGGTAAGGTTAGCAGAGGCCCGGGAGGTAAATAACAAGGCAAAGGAAGAAGTGGAGCATAAGCTTCTCTGGCCAGCATGGCAACGACTGCGTGAGCGTGCTGCAAAGATGGTGCAGGTCGCTTGTAACGTTTCCGACGTCTTAGGAAGCTTCCGTTATCGAACATGTCTTCGGCCAACGGGTCCAACGTCCAGTAGTTTCCCTTACCCGGGTTACCTGGTTCTCTAGGTATCTTTATGAAGCAGTCATTGAGACTGAGGTTGTGTCGGATGGAGTTCTGCCAAGCTGGGAACTTTTCACGGTAATACGGGAACCGCGTCATGATAAACTCGCAGATGCCACTTAAAGTCAACTTTTTATGCGGGGATTGCAGTATCGCCATGGTGATTAGAGCGATGTAAGAATACGGAGGCTTGATTAATTGTGACGAAGATTTTTGTTTAGGTTTTCTGGATGGTGAAGACGGTTTGGTTTCGCTTGGGGAAGACGCGTCGTATCTCTCGGAGTCGCTCGAAGGTGGAGGAATTTCAGGTGTATCCTCGTCAACGGACACGTAAGTGTCATCTTGAGGGTATTCCTCTCTGTCCTCTCGGAGGTAGTGGGGCAGGTACAGCCGAGGTGGCGGCCTCAGGTCCAAGGGCAGGTCTCCTTCGATGATCATGTCGCGGGTATATGGCCCGAGGTCGCAATCTTCCATGCTGTCGGTCACATGTCAGAGAAGCGGCGACGCGCGCGGCCTGATACGGACTGATGTGATAGCGGTTCCCCCTCGCGGCGGGCACCGTGCCCCGCCTGACTCCGCCCCTGCCCCCCGGGGGGTCGGACCTCATACCCCGACCCCAGCCCGCGTTTACGTGCCAGTAAACACAACAATCGTCGTTATTATTACTGCGGGCCGGGCTTTGTGCGTGAATTTCAGGCCGTTGACTAATAATGATTATTAGGCTCTACTTGGTCCTATCGATCAACTTTGTTGCGGTCTGTTATTTGTTCTGAGTAATTATACTTATTACTTTGAATATCACGTTCAGATGGAATAAACGTCGTTGAGAAGTGGTTGTACGAGTGTTTGAATGTTTATTCTATAATTGGAACTCCTACTGATATGGCAAGTTACTACCATTTTGTTACAATGACAAAGAACGCGACTGTTCTGGAAAAAAAGCGAACGTTTCCTCTGAAAAACTCTAATACTACTGTACTGATTGAACTAAGCTAGGTGTTAAGATATAAAAACTAATAAAAAGATTCCGGAAAAAGTGCACCAACCAAAAATACAGAAATTAATAACGTAATTTTACTCCATTGTCCCTTTACATAGAATAGAATATAGAATAGAATATCCATTTATTTATCTACCACAACACAATAAATTATAAAAACAAATTATAAAGTCAAACACAAGGAAATAACATAAAAGAATAAAACAATGTGACTAAAGCTAAATGAAATCATGTGTCGAAGCAGACAAAAAGGCTAGAACTCAGCATATGCTGTAGTCTTACAGAGTAAGACCGACAGCGCTGATTTTCAGTCCGAGCCCGCGTAGGTAACGCACGAACAAACAAAACAGCGCGAGTATTCTTGCACATTTTGAAAATATTAATTATGAATGGCAGAATACGAGTACATAATGTAGGTGCTAATATTTGTAAATAAATAAATTCAATTAATAGGTAAGCTCTAAATAAATGTCAGAAACTCGTTGGTCAAAAATTATTAAAATGGCGATGAAGCGTCTAGTTTTAGGCAGGCGAAGACATTTGTAAGTCAAGGAGATACTTTTTTAGTTTAATTTTAAAAGTATACTTACACTTAAGGTCACGTAGCGGTGGTGGAATGTTATTCCAACATTTTGACGCCATGTACCTAAAACTACCCCTAAATGCAGTGGTTTTGTGCTTTGGAAACAATATACGATTCATCCTGGTACTGTATCTGCTAACAGTAGATGACCACGTAAATTTGTCATGTAAATATTTGGGAGAACCAGTTTTTACTACACCAAACAGTAAAGCAGCGAGATGCAGCTCACGACGACCCTCTACCCTTAAAATATTCGCGGCATTGATATAAGGTGTGACGTGTGATCGCCAGGGGATACGGAAGCAATAGCATTATAGACTATAATTATCATTATTTTTTATTTTTCTTTATCCTACTACAAAATGCGACTACTTACACGAATGTAGTTTATTTAAATGTATACAGTCATATAAGTATATAACCAACTTAACGCGTTATTACTCAAAATAAAACTGTCAACAAAACCCCAAGAAAACACGCCTGAAAACGTGATCCTTTAATCCCTACTACGCAAAAGACATTACGGAAAAAATCTCATAATACCCATACTGCTTTTCAGGTAGACATCCAAATAAAAACCGGGCGCAAAAAATATTCTCATACGAAATACCTTAACAATGCGAGCAGAGCCCTAGAAAAGCCTCGTATACGTTAGCTACCATAACATTTACCCCTCAGGCGTTGAGGAAAAAGCCACTGGAGAGACAAGGAGGCCAAACACCATCCACAAGAGACAGAGCATATCCTCAGCCAATCAGCGATGAGCTTCCGTTGGGCGGAGCGCCCCAAAGCTAACATGTCAGGGCGTGGCTATAGATTCCATTATTGTCTGGCAACGCAAATAATATTTTGCACAATGTACACATTGGGAATAGGAGGGGGTGGGGGGTTGGCTAATTTATTCCCAACTTCGGTTTTAGGTTGTTTTTCAGCTTTGCGAGCCTGTTATTTAAATTGGAAGTTATTTGTATGTAGCTCTTTGAAAGGCATTGTTTGGCAATATAGACGCTGGAATCTCTCGCCTGTACAGATTAATGTTTGTCGTACTGAGGAAATTTTGTATCTGAGTGTTTATTTGTTAGGAAATTTGTAATTACTTTTCGGTTTCAGATTGTTAGGTTTGAGATGGCGTCCTGGATATTTCTGTTTTCAAAACAGGCGTTTAATTAATTTTCATTGCCACGACGATTTTTAAAAATCACTTTACTCGTGGATGGAAAATACAAGGTGACATTTATTTATGCAACCAAATTCATACTGGAGGCTTTTTAAGTAATCAGTATCACGGATCAATAACATTATCTGGGTAATTTGAAAAAGAAAATTTTGTCTTTCCATATTGTATTCGGGGCTGAGTTTGCGTTTTTAGGGAACAGGAAAAATAAACGAAATTCCTACAAGGTGTTATTGAATCTTGATACCGACTACTTACCAAATCTTCAAAATGAATTTAGCTGCATAAATAAATGCCACTTTATATATGATTTTTGGGTGTTTTGGGCGCGCATGCTTGCATTCCGGCCTCGCCGCGCCGCCGCCGCCGCCGTCGCCCGCTACGCCGCCGTAGGCCCGTAGCACTCTCGTAGCTTTATTAATTTGGTTACGAGTAGTTACTCAAGAAACTGCTTTTGTTTCGCAAATCGTTTAATTAGGTAAAAAGCTTCTTGTGTTGCTTTTCTGCGTAAATCATAATGAGGGATTATTGTTTCAGAATTATTTATAGGTTTTCAACTTTTATCTACTCGTTTTATAATCGTTATATACTATAGCTAAAACTATGTGTAGATAGAACAAAATCCGCTTTCTTGTATTTTTGTTTTGTTTTGTGAAAGAAAATGCTTTACCTGAAATCCAAGTGTTGTCAATCTTAACTTCATAAAATATGTAATCATAATAATAATAAAAAACACATGAATAATAACAATAATAACGAAGCTATGTGTTTCCGAATATTTAGAAATGTCTTATAAAAGTTTACATCTGGAGCATTGCTCTGTATGGATGTGAAACGAGGAACATGACAAAAGGTGACAGAGAAAGATTGGAAGCCTTTGAAATGTGGTGTTGACGAAGAATGAAAAAAATTAGTTGGATGGAAAATAAGAGAAATGAAGAGGTCCTGCAGATTGTAAATGAAAAGCGAGATTTGATGAAAACTATAGATAATAGAAGGGGAAAGATGTTGGAACATCTCATACGACACGACAATTTTATCAAAAACATCATTGAAGGAAAAGTGGAGGGAAAAAGAAAGAGAGGAAGGCCCAGGAGAACATTCATGGATCAAGTAAAAGAGAAAGTAAAAAGTCGTGTCGTATCAAGAAGTTAAAGAGAAGGCGGAGTGCAGAAGTGAATGGAGAAGACTTCACCGACAAGAGCACAGCTCTTAACTAAAAACGAAAAAAAAGTTATATATGTTAGTTTACCTAATACGTTCGGTTCACCATGCACTTATTGGTATAAGGTTTAGGGTTATTTTTATAAATTTATAGAATTTTTGAAGTAGTTTGAGAGTTACCATTTCGTATGAATGTAGGCGGTACATAATAATATGTTGAGTTTTGCAGCCAAATTCAAAATGGAAACTTGATAAGTTACCAGAAACAACCCTACTGCAATATGAAATTTCGTATTTTTTCTGTGCCCAGGTTTAGGCTTGAATACTCACGGCAACAAAAACACGAAGAAAATACAGTTCTCATCAAAAAAATCGAAACACTACCATGACTTTGTTTATGGCAACAAATAACCAAAAAAGAGGATTAATTCTTTAAAAAAAAAAAATTTGGAAAGTACAAATTCAAATTCAAAAAGTTTATTTGTAAAATAGATAAATATTATAGTTTACTTTTTACATATCAGAATTATAAAACAATAGAATGTGATTAAAAAAAAACGGGAAATATATTAAAAATATATATAATTAGGTTGGGATACTAAAATGTAATAAAATTATACACCTGCATAAAATATAGCAATATAGGAATAAAAATATTATATATACAATACATGCCTAATGCAATGAACAGATAAGTTTATAAATAAAATAAATAAAAATAATGCCTGACTATCCGCCTATTCGATTAGTCTCGCTAAGGAGAAGGGCAAGAAACTTAGCTACCTACTGTTGTACGACATTTTATTTTTTTCCGTATAATACAATATTTTTTAATAATATAATCCATTAAAAACATAAACTTGAGAAGTGTTTCGATTTTTTTAATGAGAATTGTTTTTTATTATTTATTTATCAATCAAGAAAAGGGGCTTTAATGCCAAAACACATTATTAAAAAAAAAGAAAACCTAACTAACTTATAAAGAGAACACATGCATTATAATAAGGAAAATTATTATTCTATGTATAATTCTGGAAAATGGATTCATGAATTCATCTAAGAATCATTACTAAATTATAATTTAATTCCTTTTACCTCGTCTTATCCTACTTACCCTAGTAACACGAAACCAAGATTAGTTTAAAGGTGACCTTAAGAGGATAGATTACTCTTGTATCAATCACTGATACCATAGACATTCATCCATGCTGATACGCTATGCAAAAATACCTGCACTGTGAAAGGGACAAAATCCGAAAAAACACAATATTTCGATTTTCTTAACAAATTGTATGTTTAAGTTGTATGAAATATCTATTCGTTTCAGAGTTTTACAAAGTATACCTATATACCGGTATTAATCCATAAATAGAATGTAGTAACCTAGGCAACCGAGTATCACTCGGATGAAAATACTTGGGCACAAATACGTTCACAACAAAAAAAGGAAAATGTACAAATCATCGAGGATATAAATAGAAAATGAAATAAAAAGGAAAAAGCTTTTACTCCGGCGTGATTTGAACTCATGACCTTTTGCGCGCCAAGCAGACGGTCTAACAACTTAGCTAATCTTGTACGAAGGTATGACGATAGGTGATTAGCTCGTGGACTTTTTACACAGATGATCTGTGAAAGCTAGATACATTTTTTGCCGCCCAGAAAATCCCACTTCCCATCCCACTAATATTATAAATGCGAAAGTTTGGATGTTAAAATGGATGGATGGATGTGTGTTACTCTTTCACGCCGTAACTACTGAACCGATTGGGCTGAAATTTTACATGAATGTACCTATAGTTCTAGACCTGAAATAGGACATAGACTACTTTTTATCCCACAAATCAGTTCTTGTGGGATGAAAATGAGCTTTCAAATTTCTATAGAAAAGTGATGTGTCACCCTTTCACGCCATGCTTACGAAACCAATTAGGATGAAATTTTGGATAAATGTAGTTCTAGAATATTGGATGGATTCGATTGATGGTTCTTGGTGGAATATCATCTTGAATAAATTATACACAAATTATTGTAGTTCTAGACTTTAAATAGGACAAAAACTACTTTTTCCCTTTGTTCCCATGGAAAAATTATAAAAGAGACACAAAATGGGAAACATAGGCGCATAACACACACACATTTCACCAGCTCTGTTTACTGTAGGTAACAGTCCGAATAATATTGACTGATCTTATAGGAGTACACAAAAATTAATTCAACGCGGGTGAAACCGCGGGCAAAAGCTGTCTAAAATATATGCAGTTAATTTCATCAAAATCTTTAGCTGTTTTTGCTAAAATAAATATTAAATTTCGAACTTAACCTACTTTTAGAGTTAGAACCCATCTCTGTTTTTTTTCTCAATGTTGGAATAACTTCAGAAGATTCTGTTAGTAAACGTTATATACTTGGCAGAAGTACTTTTTTCTTTAGATGTAATTTTCTAGAATAAATTGTTGTTTTACAGTGAGTATCCTCTTAAATTCATGCTATTCCTTACATTTCGTAAGAAAAAGAAAGTGACAGCATCAATTTTATGTTCTCGTAAAATTATCTTAGTTTCGTGCAAGTCTATTGTAACTGCAAAATATAAATTTACAACGGCTTAGAATGTCTCGAAAATAAATGCAAATTTATTTAAAGCGATTATGAGACCCAAATGTACAAAAAGAATATTATTAAAAGATTATACTAAATTCAAAATTATCGGAAAAATATTAAGAAAATATGCTTAGATAAGAATCACCAAATCTTGGACCGTAAAATAAAGCTTTCGGACAAAATAAAGAACGAAACAATTAACTTTTAAATTTTTAAAGACAAATTTTCAATCACAATTATACCGCTTGGTCAATTTAATTTGTTTATACTTTGATTAATTAATAAGTTTACTTGATAGCTACAAACATTACATAGGATTTTGCAATCGAAGAATCGCGTCCATATAAAAAAGTATTATTTTCTCCTATTTTGCGCTATCCGGAGACGCAGTGTTTTCGTAACAGCCAATTTGCAGTTCACGCTGATATATGAACGTTATTTCAATATCGTTTCCGTCGATAACTGTACCGACACACATAAATGGCTAATTTATGTCTTAAAAGCGCCTTAAGTAAATCTACACGCTTTCAGTTCAAAGTATGGTTTATACGAATTTTATCCTTATAACAGCGTCATAAAAACTACTATTGAGTAAGTTGATGGCGACTGTACCTGCCCAAGGCGTTTATTGTTCAAAAAGTAGCTTTCGTGTAAAAACTTTTAAAAGCTTTCGCCGAAAGGATTTCACTCAGGGCATTGTAGCTTGAACTTGGAATACATTTTATTCCATCGATACGTTTATTTTGTATCTTAGGAAGTGTAAATTTTGCTTATCATACTGAACTACAAAACCACGCAATTAAATTAAATAAAAAGTAATGTAGCGGGTTGTGTCAGATACAATCGTAAATTATTTAAGGGGATACTTCGTTAGTATATAAGTGAGTACGTTTTATCATTAAATCATAAGAAGGGGTTATACCGATATTGTCTCTTTGCAAATTCATTTAAAAGCGTCGAATTGTAATTGGAAAAAAAAATTGGGAAAAATTGTAATTCGGAAAAAAAATGAAAATTTCATTTTAATATTTCGGTAGTTTGATCGATTACTTGCATTTTACTGCATCCAATAAAATCGCAAAAATAGGCCTTAACTATGATGTAAATACCATTTCTTTCGAGTTATTTTAATAAGTTTAAGAAAATAAAACTTATCTCAAAATAAACGTCGCAAGGAATGTGATAAAAAACGGCTGTCATATTAAAAATCCATCCTTTTCATATCAAAATAATAAATAAAACAAACCACCTCGAAATTGCGAGTTTTCTGAGCGACCCGCTCCCACTGAGCAGGATAGAAAAGTGTTAAATAAAAGCGTTGGAGGAGGACAGACAGATTTCTCTGGATAACCTCGTCTTAAGTTTAAAATCAATAAATATTAAATGAAATCGTCCAATATTTTGTAACAGGTTGTAATAGTTCCTTCTATTTAAGTCCCCTAATTAATAGACCATGGTCTAAGCGCCTGGCCCGCTGGACAAACAATTCGGCGTCTGAGTACAAAACCCAAATTTTTATTATTTGTGGTTTTATTTCCCCTCCTAAGCATTTCATTTCATTTACTTTAGAATATTTACAACAGTATGAGCAAATTTGGAACTTGCTTGAATTACCACAGGTTATTACAATAGATAAAACAGTATTACCGTCTTTAAAACAGAGCTGAAACAACTAACGCTTAAAAATGCTGCTTTTTCAAGGTTATTTGTATGGGAACCCCTCTTGGATTTCTACTATTTTTAGGGTTCCGTACTCAAGAAACTGAATAGGAACCCATACTCGTGTATCCTACTCTCTGTCTGCTTCAACTACAGCAACTTTACAAGGAGACAGATAAAAGTATAAATCTTACTTGTCACTCATAATTACTAAGTTCAGTTTTTGTTTTTGTATTAAAATAGTTTTAAAATAAGTCTCTTCTCTAATAAGAGGGGGGCAAGGTCTGAGTGTGCAAAAAACGATTTTTTTTAACGTCAGCAACTGGGGTTTGATTAAAATAGTTTTTATTCCATTTTTTTTTTCATCTAGTTTTCATGTAGATACGTAAAAACCTGAATATAGCAGGAAATGTATATCATTGTTCCCAACAAAAAAAATAAGTGAAGAAGTTGAAAACTATGAACGATTTAATTATGGAACCCTAGTTGCGTGATCTGAATTCGTTTTTAGGGTTCCGTATTCAAAGGGTTCCAAATGGGACCTTCTTACTAAGCCTGTCTGTCCGCCTGTCACAGCCTCAACCGTAATAGGTATAAAGTTAGAATTTTCACAAAGTACGTATTACTGCCTTTACCACAGCAAAAAATAAAATATTTAAAAATATATTAAGGGGGTTCCCCACACAAGAAACCTCGAAAAAGTTGCATTATGTAAACGTTATTTGTTTTGGCTCTTACTTAAAGACGGTAAAGCATACTGGTTTTCAATTTAGTCAGATTGTAAGACAAAAAATAATAAAAAGTAGGGTTGTTTTTTGTAGCCTTGATGTTGTTTTGGCATGTATATTGTCGTTATTTACCGTAATGTTTTTAGGGTTCCGCGCCCATACTGTGTGGTGGTACGGAACCCTTTGTGCGCAAGTCCGACTCCCACTTGGCCAAATTATTTAAAAGTAGAATCTGACCATTTTGGTATTATAAAAGAAAAGTGGAAAAGTGAATCTTCCTACGATGGTTAACGTTCAAGAGCTGAAAGCAAACATTTCATCTGATAGGCTGTGGGCTTATCCAGCTAAGACGGGATTAGTCTAGGAACCTGCAGTATCAATCTGCAAGAAGATCGGTTATGCGGAATGTTTGTTCAGTATAGCTAGCATAGATGACACGAATAGAGAAATGTTGTCTCTCGAAGAAACGTCTGACCAATGGACACGCAGGACGAGTCGTTTTATCAAGGCGACGATCACGTGATAAAGCTTACCTGCGTTTCCATTGGTCAAACGTTTCTTCGAGAGAGAAAACTTCTCTATTATTTTCATCCATGTTAGCTATGCAGTAATACAATAAGGAATTCGCAGTTTAATGTTTTTTAACGGTCCCTCAGTGTGGTTTTCTTCCATTTACTTATTAGATTCGTTTTTAGGGTTCCGTGTCCAAGGGGCAAGACGGAGCCCTACTGTCTGTCCATCCGTCCGTCCGTCGGTATGTCACGGGTCTCTAGCTTGCAATTGCAACGGAATAAGTTAGGTACAGATCTGAAATTATGAAATTTGAATATGTTGGGTAAAATCTTGACCCAAACCCGAATATTTAACCAAAAATTTAATTAAACGAATGAAAAAAGAGTTAAAAAAACATTTATTCTTCTTGCCCCAGCACTTGTGGTAATTGTCCAGGACAGAACTATAGAAAAATTTATAAAACGATAATGTGTCTATGCTAGAACTCATTCAGTAACAAATAGTTTTTAATTCATTCATAAAATAAATAAATGGGCCAACAAAGTGGTCGGTTTTAGACTAACCTTACCATTTTTGTTACGGACGGAGTCTATCTCAAAAACAAAACTAGTTAGGAATTAGGAATTTTCTGTATATTATATTATATGTGCCATTGAAAAATATTATGTGCCAATAATATACAGACTTTTAATACAGGTTTAGGGTATATGTACGTACCCGAATACTCTTAATTTTGCAGCTTTGTTTAAATTCATCAAAAACTAAGATTATGTTTTTATTGTTAAATCCATCGCTTTGGAATACCCTAAATGTTATTAGAGTGCATTACAAAACTAGAAAAGATAGATTAGAAACAAATCTAAGATCATAATACATAAAATTATACAAAAAAGATCCCTCTTAGATATTAAGTTAATTAAGTATGGAGTGTCTCTAAGAGATAATTTTTAAGAGACTTTCTAAACTTAAATTTATTTGGCTCATTTCGGATATCATCAGTACCTATGTAATACATCAGTGAGTATGGGCATTTCTTCCAGGAGGACCGCCAAGAGTGGCGAAATCCTGGAAAGGCCTATGTCCAGCAGTGGACGAAACAGGCTGATGGATGAATAGATTAAAGCACTTTCAGAATAGAATAATATAATTTACATGTTTATTTCATGAATATCAAAAATAATTCCTTCAATTTGGGGTCACCTGAAACCCCGTGCGAGCAGTTATGTAATTTTCTTCGTGGGAGTAATTAAGGGTTAATTTTGCAATTTTGTTTCATACATTTTTAGGTAGACACCTACTGATAAGTTTGTAATTTTTAATCAAATCATTTAATTTATTTAAATGGTATACGGAACCCTCAGGGCATACTCGCACTTGAACGGTTTTTCTAGGTTTTAGACACAGGAATTTTTTCTCTGTGGTTATAGACAATACAGTGTATTTTCAATCAAGATAATATAAATCAAAGCCGTTTTATCTGGCTTCCTATAATGTGTCTCCGCACATTAGTTCCGCCAAAAAGATAATATACTCAATGTGTATAGCTTGATGTATAAATGTTGGCACTCTCAGTGCCATCTTTTGCAAAGTTTCGTAACTACTTAGAGCAGTGACATCTTTCCTAAATAAAACGAACTATAAGTCTAAGAAGAACTATTGTTAGAACTAAAAGTGTAAAAAAAACGCAACTGCTACGCTGGTTTTGTTGATTCTGCTAACATTTCATAGAGGTCGCTATAATAATGTTTGCGTCCTAAGTGGACAGATGTCACTAGCATATAATATATGTCCACTTAGCACGCAAAAATTTATTATAGCGACCTCTATGAAGTCTTAGCAGAATCAACAAAACCAGCGTAGTGGTTGCGTTCTTCTTAGACTTAAAGTTCGTTTTATTTAGAACAGATGTCACTGCTCCAAGTAGTTATGAAACTTTGCAACAGATGGCACTGAGAGTGCCAACATTTATGCATCAAGCTATACCCATTCAGTATTTTAAGCTGACCTCTCATTGTATGGGACACAGAGTACCTTTAGATGTATGGGAAGCCTATACAATGAGAGGTCAGCTTATACTGAAAGTGTTTACATTGATGTGAGGTCCACTGTACCTAGCATAGTAAATCATAACGAGTTTTGACAGCTCGATATACACTGTCTTACCCTCTTTAAGTAGATCAACGGAGTGAGACAGAGCACTGTATCAAGCGCTATCGAGCTCGATATGGTTTGCTATGCTAGACTAGCAGGGAGGCATTTCCGGAGAAACATTTGAATCGAGATCTCTAAAACTCGATCATAAAATGTATGGAGTTCGAACCTCAGGTCAATGAGTTCGAATGATAAAATGGGTTTTTACGATCGAGAAGCCTAATTCGACTGACTGAGAATAGGCCTGCAGGGTACCAATGCTAAAATAGTAACGCCTGACAAAAAAAAAATGCGCTTGCTGCAGACGGAACACATCCATCCATCCATCAGCCTGTTTCGTCCACTGCTGGACATAGGCCTTTCCAGGATTTCGCCACTCTTGGCGGTCCTCCTTGAACGGATCACAACTTTTTAATATGGTGTACAATATGACTAAGTTACCGTCTTTAAGTTAGAGTTAGAGAGAAAATAAATAACATTAAAACAATGCAACATTTTCAAGGTTTCTTGTATGGGGACACCCATATCTCTTTTTTTAATATTTTAGTATTTGTCGTGGGGTGGAGGGAGGCCGTAGTAATACGCGGAGGCTTAGTATAGGGTCCCGTTTGACACCCTTCTGGATACGGAACCCTAAAAATTTATATGATATGATGACAGAGGCGATGTCATATCCTGATATCCAATCCAGCTGGAGTGGCCACAGAGGAAAATCCTCCTCTGTGGCAGTGGCTAAGCTAACACGGGCTTTTTCTCTGCGGGCACAAACCCGCGGGTCCGAGGGGGCCCGTCAATGTGGTGGTTGGTGACTTCGGTGAGTGAGTGAGATTTTGTGTTGAGTCTTCAGAACTGTCGGTGGTACCGCCAGACCAGTAGTCCAGTCCGTCTACTCAATCTCACTCACTCTCTTCTGAGCTACTGTCCGACGCGTCTCGCAGAAGTTCTCGGGGATACCGTCCACTTGGGGAACGGTCGTTGGAGAGGCAAGATCTCGTAGGTGCTCGCGGCCGTTCTCGGCCGTTGACGCGCGGTCGCATAACTTTCGCGCCAGACGGCACAGAAGCTTATAAGTAATTAAATATTACAGTTGCGAGAAATGTGTAAAGTTGCATAATTAAACCAGCGATTGTACCTCAAGAAACTTATAATCTTAGCCGTACGGAGCGTTGACCAGGGCCGCCTTACCGAACGGTGTGGTCGCTCCAGGTGCCAAGTCCCAGGGGGCGCCCAAGGGCGCATCACAGGGGGGATAGGGAGGCAGGTGAGCTCGCCCTACCTCAGAATTCTTCTTCTGACCCACCGAGGAGTAAAAATATACAAAAAAATGTCTGCTGTCGGTTGGCAGTGGCAGCGGTGACTTAAAAAACCTAAAATTTGGTCCACCCCAGAAAAAAATTGCTACGCTATGGGGGTGCCTCAATAGTAAAAGAAAAAAAAAATAACTCCCGCCTCGCTTACATATACATTAATAACATTAGTTATTAAAATCATGGACGAATTCGTCCATGTTAAAATAAAGTATTTTTTCTGAAATATAAATGTACATTTTATTAGTAACAGAAATAGGGGTACAAAAAGGTAATAGGTATATTTAAAAACTTCTTGAATTTCTTGCTTACTATAGCAAATACTTTCATAAAAATACTCTTTCGAAAATTTGTTGACAAATGTATAAAACGTTTTGCTACTGCTACTTTGAAAAGTAAATGCGGCGAAAAATTATGGATTTTTCAGGGATTTTCATATGTATAATGCGATATTGATAAGGCTCTTCTGGTGCGTGGATGACATTGACATGAAAGGGGGTGCGTGCAGCTATGCGACACGATTTTCGCAACAAGCATGTACATTCTTTAATAGTTAACCCCCCGCACCCCGCAAACAATCCACTTGGCATTTTAAAATAAGTACAATCTTTAGAAATGCTAATTGTTATAATTATTGAGGAGTACTGTTACCTTTTTTTATTCAGAAACATGAATTAGAAAATGGAAATTATTTGCTTGAGGTTTGAAATAAATAATCAACGATGTAGGTATCGTTGGATAGGTTTATGGTAGTTTTTTTTAAATCTCAATCTACCGGGTGTAAATAGACTACTACCATTACCACAGCTTCAGGTTTCACGGACGACGACGCTCTGTCTAAACTCGCATTTTTGTTTGGAACTCGATTATTTCCCAAGCTAAGGGTGTCCGCGGGTATGATTCTTGGGAAAAGTGGTTCAGTAGGGTCGGTAAAAAAATGTGGTTTCATTTAATGGTAGTAGTCTATTTACACCCGGTATATACATACAGGTTGAAAATGAACCCTCGAGCTTTATTGAACTTTATGAATCATAATCACTAATAGTACACAAAACCGTAAAAAAGTGTATTTTTTTTCCTTTGGTTTTCAAATTTCGAAAAAATGGAAAACCTTCGCGACGTGACATGTGACTGACAATAGACAGTGCATATTGCCGGCGGTAAATAAGTAATACACATAAGCTATGTACAATTGTACACATGGGTTTTGTAGAGCGTCATGTCTCTGTCACCGGAGTATTAGTGCTTCTTGGGCGGTCGATAACTTTTTTTAAATTATGAATCATGACAAAAGTAGCAAAACGTGTATTTTTACCCAAACATAGAACAGTTTCCTTTGTTATAGATAGAGGGTTCATTTTCAACAGGTAGTCCTAACAGTGTTATTTTCACAGAACAGATTAAGCTGGTTAAGCAGCTGTTCTGCGTGTATTCTAATCCCAATCCCCATAAACAATAAATGTAGGTACTAACGCAGTATTATTCGTATTATAAAGATAATAGTAAAGCCGATTCTGAAGGCTTTAATTTTAGTTTTAGTGCTGTCAAAACTTAGATTTTTCCAAAGTAATTTAGCTTCTGTTTCTAACTTTTAAGGACTGTTTTACAATGAAGCAAATTTAGTTTTGACAGCACTAAAACTAAAATTAAAACCTTCAGAATCGGCTCTATTATCAGGACAAAATAGAAAGTTAAAATGTGTAAAGCACAGTTTGAGGATAATCAAAATGCTTTTTTAAGCATCCAGGTCAATGTCAAATCCGCATAAGTCAAATGGTGCTATTCAGTACCTTGTAAAAAATACATTTGGTTTTAGTTCCAATATTGTCCGCATGAACAAATAAAATGGTGGCATTATACAAAACAAAACTGAGTGGAGTGAACTTCGTAAATGCTTCTTCCGATTTGTTTTAGAGCGGCAGTCTGCGCGCGCATGCGTTCTTGTTTGACGTGTGTAATGTTTATATTTGACAGCTGACTGCTGTCATTGTTTTCGTAACATATCAGGCACTTTCAACGGATAATTTTTTAGTTTTGTTGTTAAAAATGGATAGAAACGAACGTAAAGTTAACTCGCGAAATCATTCGATAACAATCGACCGTGATTCTAAGTTTATTTTGCGGAAAATCATATTGGACTTCGTGATATTGTTTTGCGGTAAGTAGGCAAGAGTTTTTGCACATTTCTTATAATTTCCCTTTTCGCTATTTTATAACTTGTAAACGAGATTATCATATTTTAACTTACCTTGTTGATCTTCTGTACGTACAAAACAGATTTATTATTATTTATTAAAGCTATAGTAAAAAATAATGTTGATCTTTATTCATAAACTAACTATAAAACGGTCATGTTGTTTTGTGTGTAACTCCCACATAATAACTTAAATATTCAATCATCTTCAATTCCTTTATTCATTAGGTACCACAATTTGAAACTGTTTATACAAATTTTATTAATGTAAGCAAGGCTACTTCAACTTAATACAACATGTTTTTATTATGTATGGGTACCTATTCTCATTTATTTTATAACCCCAGCAGCAGTCCAAAAAATATTTTGATTTATCAAAATTTATTTCACAAACATAAGTCTTTAAAAAAGAATACACATTTTTTTAGGTTTCCCACTCCAACTCAAGTGTAGCTGTGTAGTACAAAAATCTAAATTTTTATTTAACACTGTCTCCACTATGTAAAAAACAGTTACCTACACAACATAGTTTTTGTTAGATTAATACATATTTGCCAGGTAATCAGATAAATATGATTTAGACTAAATGTAAATAAATTTAATGAATCTTCTTTTTTTTTAATCTTATTTATTTCTTAAGCCATACATTTGTCTTTTAAATTTATAGTACTCGTACATTTAACCCTTTAAAATTTAACCATATCTAAGAAAACTAAAAATGATTCTCAGATACATTTCGAGCCATTAAGGCCCAGCAATGCCCAGCATAACCATCACAGATTTCACTGTGACTAATGAATGGCTCAAAATGTATCTCACAATAATTTGTATTCTTATGTGTTCTTTCATACATATTTATGTGTAAATTATTATATTTAAACTTAATTCTATTTAGCTATGAGCTGTATTATAAATTATAAATTATAATACAGCTCATAGCTAAATATTATAACATAATATTTTTTGAGAAACCTTTAGTATAAGCACTGCCCTTGGATAACAAGTCCATAAAATATAGCTTGAGCCCTGTGACAGCAGGACGGTGCTATACAATTTGTATTTCTAACTCTCTAATGATCAAGTGATGTATAGCACTGACAGCTGTCGCAGGGCTCAAGCTATATTATACGGACTGTAAGCTATTTCTTGATAATTTATAAAAGAAATTCTCATGTCCAAATTAACCTTTCTTCTGCAATTCTATACTGCAGTGATGGTCATCAATTTAATTATATGTTTTGCAAGAAAAAACCAAATTATAAATTGGTCACCCTCTTTACATACTTTTATCAGTTTTGTATGAAAGTGAAAAAAAATAATTAATTTGCCCAATTGTAATACATTTTATTGTTTGCATGGCAAATGGTGCTTTGTATATTATTAAATCTACTACGAGCTGTTTAATAAAATCAATTATAAAAATTATAAATGCGAAAGTTTGTGCGTGTGTGTGTGTGTGTGTTTGTTACTCTTTCACGCTGAAACGGCTGAACGGATTTGGATGAAATTTAGAATGGACATAGTTTATACCCTAACTTAACACATAGGCTACTTTTTATCCCGGAAAAATGCATGGTTCCTGTAGGATAGATCAATATCATTGAAAAATCAGGTGTATAATTAGTGCGGACATTCCTTTGAGGTGAAATAAGACAAGGCTTTGTTATTTCATGCATCAGGTGTCTAATTAGCGCGGTCCTTCATCTCTTGTGGAGAAATAAGACAAGGCTATGTTATCTCATCACACTTCACACTAATATTATAAATGCGAAAGTTTGTGTGTGTGTGTGTGTATGTTTGTTACTCTTTCACGCTGAAACGGCTGGACAGATTTGGATGAAATTTAGAATGCATATAGCTTATACCCCAACTTAACACATAGGTTACTTTTTATCCCGGGAAAAATCATGTCGTTAAACCAAATAACAGGCGGGCGGGGCCGCGGGCAAAAGCTAGTATTATATAAGATGCTTCCGCAGACATTTGTTGCTTTTTTCTTGAGATACCCTCTCTTTGTTGACTGGAAAATATGCTTTTGGCATTAAGTCTGTTCATTAGACATATAAATAAATAATTATAAAAAATTTCATCCATAATATTCAAGAATATTTGCTGCTATCTATATTTAACTATTGTTTTTAGCAATAATGAGAACTTGTCAGATTAAATTATATATTTTATAGACTGCCTAGTCTCAGACAGAAGGGCATTTGTAAAGTATGCCATGTAAACAAATTACATAGTTGCCTATATTCCCAAACCAGTTCAATGTTACTGCTTCACACTTTGGCCGGAGGACAGTGGCTGCATTGATGCCATCCCAGCTCTTCAACTGAACTCCATCCTGCTTCTGTGTCGCTATGCTCCTATTCATTGTATACCCTTTCTCAGAAAGGTTACAGTTTTGATAATATTTGATTCCAGTTATTTTAAATTGTAAACTGTTTTGACTTATTTATCAAATTAGCGATTTGCAAGTGGCAAGTTTTGGTGGTGATGGTTTTGAAGAAGTTCACCACTGTCCAAGATAAAATAAATACAGACATTTATTTTCTCAAACATGCAATATTGACACATACCTACATATGTATAATACAAAGCTGTAGGTGTACAAGAATATTCGCTTTACGAAACATAGAAGAAAGTTTATGATAGACTAGTAGAAAATATAAAAAACCGGCCAAGTGCGTGTCGGGCCACGTGCAATGTAGGGTTCCGTAGTTGCCCGATACATATAAGTTGGTCTACTAATACAGACCGCGCCAAACTTCTGGTCTCATACATTATAGGGGGCCAAAAGTTTGGCGCGACCTGTACTCGCAAACCTGTAAAGCCTACTTAGCTGTGATAGTTTTCCTTTTAAATTATACTACTTCTGTGAATTTTTTCACATTTCTATAAACAACCGTTTAGCCGGCAGGGAGTGGGGGGGACGCTCCAGTCTAACTAAAATTTTCACTTTAAAGCTTAATATTTCACCAACGGATCCCTAAATCGAAAAATGGTTTTCACACAATATTTTTGAACGGCCTATTCAACGATACACCACACTATGGGATAGACGAGAAAAAAAATTCATCCCCAAAAAAATTTTTTTTTTAAGATTTTTATTTACCATTTTGTCGGCGTGATTAATATTTATATTCATGCCAAATTACAGCTTTCTAGTACTAATAGTCTCTGCGCTAAGCCGCGGACGGACAGACGGACATGGCGAAACTATAAGGTTTCCTTGTCGGACTACGGAATCCTAAAAATGAGCAGTTTTCTTTAGTTTGCCGTATATCATTATAATTCATTACTTCCAAAATTTTATCCTTATAAGCGACATTGTCAGTTGGTTGGATTTTTTTTTTTATAAAATTGGCTCTCGGCTAGTAAAATTATTTTTTCAAAAATGTATTGATGCAGTTTTGGTTTTCATCAAAATCGGCTTCGAGACTCCTTTGAGCATTTTTCGCTATTCCTTATAGTTTCGGATTTGGCCACCCACGCCCATTTAAAAAACTAAACCTGTAATGTAACGTAGGAGTATATTAATAAATATCGTAATACTGTATACATTAAATGCCTTCATGTATATTTGTATATATTTTTTGTATAAGTAAGCCTAAAATGAGAATGTGTTGTAGGTATTTGCCCGTTTTAAATTTTATATTTTAATTGTTTAATTAAAATCGACGTGCAATAAATGTATATGATGTTGGTAACTATATTGCATATAAATAAAGTGTTCACATTCTCTCGTTCTCGTCACGTGTCTATTTAAGGAGTGTGGTATAATATTATATTATAATCATTATTAGAGATAGACAACTCTTTCTAAAGCACGAGTCAGTTCAATCTATATTAGAGTTACTTATCTCAAATACGCAAGCCCTTAGAGGACAGACATCTCTTTCGAAGACACGGGTAGTCACACGAGAAACCCTTAGAGAACAGAAATATCTTTCTATGACACGAGTCAGCTCAATCACTTTTAGAGTTACTTATCTCAAATATAGTATCCCTTAGAGGATAGACATCATTTCTAAGACACCAGTCAGCTCAATCACTTTTAGAGTTACTTATCTCAAATATAGTATCCCTTAGAGGATAGACATCATTTCTAAGACACCAGTCAGCTCAATCACTTTTAGAGTTACTTATCTCAAATATAGAATCCCTTAGCTTAAAGCATAGACATCATTTCTAAGACACGAGTCAGCCCAATCACTTTTAGAGTTACTTATCTCAAATATGGAAACCCTTAGTAAAAGATATACATCTCTTTCCGAGACACGAGTCAGCCCAATCACTTATAGAGTTACTTATCTCAAATGTGGAAACGGAAATATAATCTTGATCAATTTGTACTCCATACAAGTATGAACATTTTAAATGATGATTAACTAATATTGTTTCAATTTCAATGTTGACATTTTGTTTTATCTTATTAAACTATGACCAAGCTATTATACTTTATTTCTAATTGATTGTAATTAGCGTTACATTGCGGAAGTAAGTACAGAATCAACTATTATTAATTATTTGCAATATTCCGCTAAACCCTCTTGTAATGCTTTGTAAGGCTTTCATCATGTTTTTCATCAGATTCACATCCTGCTATGTACGAGTAGATGATAAACATTTAAAAAACTTTATTGATATACTAGCCTTTCGCCCTCGGTTCCTCCCGCGTTTATTCAATCTCTGCACAGCTTTCGGCTTGGGCGTTATTTTATCAACAACAATTATAGCCTATGCCGTTTCGATGATAATAAGGAAAATCGCATATTCAAGTCCCTTGAGTGGTATACAAATATACGGAACAAACACACATACAGACAGACAAACTAAAATAAAAATAAAATTAAGTTTTGGCGTCACTACAATACGAATTAAGCCATTTCATTTAACATTTTGAAAAGAGATTTACCTATTTTTTATTTATTTTGAAAATTTGGTAATAACATTTTTGCAATGTATAGCTTTTAAGATTATTGTCCTGTTTGTAGAACTTTTTACTTTTGTCCATACATCCATCAGCCTGTTTCGTCCACTGCTGGACATAGGCCTTTCCAGGATTTCGCCACTCTTGGCGGTCCTCTTGGAAGAAATGCCCATACTCACACACACACACACACACACACACACTGGGCAGGTGGGTTGGTGAGCGCGGTGCCGAAACCCTTGCACCAGTGATGCCGCTGCCCGTCACCAGTCTGTTTTATATCAGGCCCGGCAATTGGGGATGGATATACCGCCGTCCATCGGTCCCAGGCAATGGTGGCCGCCTGGTTTTGCCTGAGAGCTGTTCTCTTACTCTCCCCCGAATAACTTCGGGAGGATTTGCGAGTAAGATGGTGGTACCTCCACAGTCGAGCCCGGCATCAGCTCTACCACCTATTATATAAGATAATATAATAATATATATACAAATTTCTTAGCATTAGTCTTAGCAAATAAATTTTTGATTGTAACTTTACGGACTTGAGATCTTACCTTTTGAAGGTATTTCCCATAGCGTACGTACTATCACCCACGGCAGGATGTGAACATCCATACGCGTCGGTACGCTCAGACAAATAAGTGACAGGTAATTGCGGGCGCTGTCATAACATCCGATATTCAACGTGCTCCCGCTTTAGACATAATTTCAGGGCAATTTCGATCTTATTTCCATTTGAAAAGGAAAAAATTACAACGCACGCCCTCGCTTTAGCCGTCAGATTAAATATATCCGTTAAGGAGGCTTTATGCATTTGAATTTTCTGCCTGACAGCGTGATTTTCAGGTGCTGACGGGTAAAAGGTGTTTGGGCAGCTTTTTAAGGTGCCGTCAAAAATTATACCGTATTACCCAGCCTTGGGATCGTATCTGAAAGGAAAGAATCGTGCTGCCTTGCAAAAAAACATTTTATTTGGTAAATTCTTTACATATTTAAGCATATTTTACTTTGTGGAAGTGTGGAAGTCAGAGGGATTCATGCTGTTTTTGAATTAAGGGGAATCCAGCTTACTCTATCTGGGTTCAAGGATTTCTAATTTAAACGAGAGTTTTATTGTAGCCCTAAAACTAAAGATACACAACTAAACTGACACTGGCACAAATGTCGAGTGGTATGGTGGTTTAATGTGGTATCATTTCATGAAATGATCGACAATATCGTTAAGAATGTATAATACCTCACTTCGCTTCGCATGATCCTGCTTTATACCAATAAATACTGCAACAATCACTCTGAAATTGATATATGGTAAAGTTGAAGACTAATACTATGTCAACGCAATGGTAAAAAATTGATTTCATTAAATTTTCTCGATAGAAAAACAATTCAAAATTACCTCCAAACCGTACAATAAACCGACAGCATTCAATGAATACTTGAAATTAGATCTGAAACTTTGCATAATATAACTGATATTAGTATAAAGCAGATGCATACAATAACCATCAGTGTAGCCGCGATTTTAAAATACCTGGTGTTTTGCGTGCGGTACTGTATGTGGCGGCATCTGATTAGAGTAGGATAGACAGTTAAAAAGGACAGTTGGAGCAGGACTGCGAATTGAGGTATTATGGGCCCTTTGAAATAAGGAATTTACGACACTTCGAACAAAAAGTCAAAAATAGGTGCGACGACTACAAATAAAAATAATAATCATTATTATTATTCGAAGTGCGACAACGAGAATAATAAATAGGTATAAGAAAACGTTTTCGGATCGTTTTTGTCGTTCTCTTATTTTTTTTTGCCTTCAGTTTGTACTTTTGTAGCGACAATGCACAAAAGAGTAGGACAAGGCAATTAAATTGCAATGCCGAAGTCCAAAGTAAGAAAATAGTCCGTAATTTTCTAGCATTGTATTCATTGTAGATATTAAATTAAAACTGTGCGTATTGAGATAGGCTTGGGTAGAGCTGATGCCGGGCTCGACTGTGGAGGTACCATCATCTTGCTCCCTAACCCCCCACAGTTATACGGGGGAGAGTAAGGGGCAGCTCTCAAACAGGCAAAACCAGGTGGCTCACGATTGCCTGGGACCTATTGATGGCGGTATATTGGTATATTGATTGATTGAATTCATTGTATATCCATCCCCAATTGACGGGCTTTAAATAAAACAGACTGGTAACGAGCAGCGGCGTCACTGGTGCAAGGGTTTTGGCACCGCGCTCACCACCCGCCTGCCCAGCGTGTGTGAGTATGGGTATTTCTTCCAAGAGAACCGCCAACAGTGCTGAAATCTTAAATCTGAAAGGCCTATGTCCAGCAGTAGACGAAACAAGCTACTGGATGGGTAGGGCTATCAATAAATACGTAAAAATAAATGCCTGTGTAAAGTCATCGACTCACTATTTTAGAAACCCTGATCCAGTTTGATTGATAGCTGTATAATTGGGAATCTTACCTACCAAACTTAAAAGGAATATATCCCTTTCGGTTTTACTTTGAAGGTTCACAAAAAAATAAGGCTTATGGTACCGAAATCTTGCTACCTGTTTCTATTGTTACATGACGTAACAAAGATATTAAACGACACCTGCTCAAACATTTTTAAGCACACAGAATACCTATACAATTAAACATAAAAAGCCTTTGCCGTAGCATTCCCATATATTTATAATATCTTGTATTAAGATGCAAAATAAAGAGTAGATATTTATGTCATGAACTTTTATTCAAATGACAGCAAAAGTACATAAATAAATATCTTGTACAGTGGAGACCGCATCAAGTTAGACACTTCGGACTTTGTACATATCTTATATTCTCCTCTGTAGGGGCTAATGTCGTACTGCAAGTGTATAGCTTGATGTGGTCTCCACTGTACCATTAGACTATGTTCATATGTTCAAGTGGTTGCGGCGTTAATGCCTTATGAAGTGCTTTTATAAGGCCTTTATCTTTATTATTCAAACATGGTGTCTTAACTACAATTAGTGGGGAGATGTCCCTTTATAGTACGAGAGCTGGAAACCATCAAAATGGAGTAACTCCTGCCTTTTTTTTTCCTCATTTTAGAGTGTATATTATATAAAAAATTCAAGTTGCTACGTGTTTTTCTTTATAATTTCAAAACTTAACTACTTTGAGCAGGTTTTTAAACCCAAACATAAAAGATATGTGTCGAGAAGAGTAAATACTATACAATACAATATGGTATAGTCATAGAAATTTAAATAAATGGATATTTATTTAGATTTCTATGGGTACAGTAAGTAGAACGAAATAAATAATGCACTTCGGTAATATTCGCGAATCTTCGGAAATACCTTTTCAA
Source organism: Ypsolopha scabrella (assembly GCA_910592155.1). Classification (NCBI taxonomy): domain Eukaryota; kingdom Metazoa; phylum Arthropoda; class Insecta; order Lepidoptera; family Ypsolophidae; genus Ypsolopha; species Ypsolopha scabrella. Next base: position 6,341,571 of record OU342978.1, read on the forward strand.
TGTCACCATAACGAATGGCAACAAGGTCTAAAATCAATGCGCTATTGTTAGATAAATAGCTTGAATTACTTGAATATATAATATTGCTGACGTGCATTATTTATTTGGTACTACATACTGTACTTTCAAATTGCCTAAAGTTACTTATCTAAATAAACGAAACTTTTGGCCCGCTTCGCACCGAAAAGACCTGACCAATCAGGATGGCTCTCCCAGATATAATCAAAATCAAATCAAAATATTTATTTTGTAAAATAGATACATAAAGTATATTTTCTACAAGTCAAAGTTAATCTTACAATATATATCTTTAGAATATAATATATTACGGAAATTACATACAAAAAATATTTAGGTTGGGCTAATAAAATGTAATTATACACCTGTCTAAAATAGAGAAATCCAGGAATAAAAATATATGCTCAGAATTTTACAAAATACCACCTAATATGAAAGTCAAGTTCCCATAAGTATAAATCTCATGTTGCCAAAGGTAACCTTTTTCTAAAAAACTAAGCATTGTGACGCCCTAACAGCCAAAGGACCCGCTTCTTCTAGCCAGTCTTAGGTAACGTTGTTCAGATAATTAATAATAATATCAATTTCACCTGTAAGAAAGCTAAGCTTGACTAATTTTACTCCTGTTTAATTTTCACCAGCTCTTCTACTATTGTGCTTACAAAGCAGCCGACACAAGTTCAAAGAAAAACGAGTTTTTGATTTACATCAGCTTGAGTCAGGCTGTACCTTTTAGTATAAGTTCTCTGAAGGGATGAATAGGACGTAGCTGGCGAATTGTTCTGCGATTCATCATACTTACGAATTTCAGTAGGTCAATTAGAGCTGTAAAGTTGAGTAACAAAAACATCTCAATTTGCAAGTATAATATGATATAATAACCAAGCGTTTTATTCACAGACGTATTATATTAGCAGACCTAACATTATTAATAAACGCATAGAGTCGACGCGTGGCAATTTTAGCTCCGTGAACTTCGGGCTCTTTTAAATCTTGCTTGTTTCCAAACAAAATATATACTAAAGATTAGTTTAGGAATAAAAAAATATGTTTCAAGCATAAGCCAGCTAAAACAACCCATTTTTATACGTTTCTTCGTACCATGAAGCCTAAATGTAGCTTATTTTTTGTATGGAAACTTGCCACGCTATTTAATCCTTATGTTTGGTCTGCTCCATCCAACAGCTTGTTTCGTCCACTGCTGGACATAAGCCTTTCCAGGATTTCACCACTCTTGGCGGTCCTCCTGGAAGAAATGCCCATACTCACACACGCTGGGCAGGCGGGTTGGTGGTTGGTTGGCGGTTTTATATCAGGCCCGGCAATTGGGGATGGAAATACCGCCATCCATCGGTCCCAGGCAATGGTGGGCCTGGTTTTTTTGCCTGAGAGCTGTCCTCTTACTCTCCCCCGAATAACTTCGGGAGGATTTCCTAATAAGATGGTGGTACCTCCACAGTCGAGCCCGTCATTAGCTCTACCACCTAAATAATACCTTTGGTCTGCTACTTAGTAATAATTATATGTCTGTGGTTTTATTCGAAAAAATTAAAACCATATACAAAATCTGGTTAATAATTACCGTATATACGATTGTCGATACTGAATGAATACAAATTGTCGAATAGCGTTGATGTGCTGTTCATTGTCTTCGTAAATTTTAATTAGTATTATTAACGTCTTAATTAATACATTTGTTCGTGTTTTTAATATGCTGATGATTTTTCACCAAGTGCCAACATTCGCAAGTATTAATCATAGCATTATTTAATTATAATAAATTAGGTGCTATTGTTTTCACTTCCTATTATCGCTTAGTGACAGTGCGCTTAATAACCCTAGTTAAGTATCTTTAATTCATCACATTACGAGTGACACTTGATTACCGCAACTGTTTCATTAGGTACACATTTAAGAATATAATTTCATAAAATCTTAGACCATTTAACACGGGACCTGGCAAAGCGCGACTCTTAGTACTGAAATTATTCTGCCGTTTTCCACGGGAGGGGAGGTAAACACGCACAGCACACATTTACTCCTTCACGCACACTCCTGCGAAAAATTGATATGTCACACTAAAACACAAATCGCACACGCAAGCAAACTTATATTGTACTACCTCATTTGTACTACCTGGATATAACAATGTATATGATACTAGAACCTGGATGTACGTCTTGCCAATGACGGTCAATGAGTTTCCAAAGGACCTTCAGAATCTGAATATCAATAGTTCTAAGTATATTAATAAGATGAAAAACTTCCTTATTAAAGGTTCAACTACATAAAATTATATAATTATCATAGAAATTGTATGTATTAAACATAAATAAGCATATACGAGCGCCGCCACTACAGATAAACCTTCTGGTTTTCGTTAGTGGCTACATAATTAAGTTTGTAGTTTTGTGTATTTGGGATTAATAAAGAATTGAAAAAAAAAAAAAATGACCACATTGTTCATGTATTTCGGCAGAGGGGGATAAGTGCGCTTGCCTGGTTCAGTCTTAAATGGTCTAAGCATAAAATAGATTATTAATATTTTTGTTCTTTATTAACAGTTAGTAGGCATCATTCAAATTTTGTCTCATTTGACCATCATACATGATCTTCGAAGCATACTTGGCGCATTTTAGGGTTCTATACTCGAAGGGTGCCAAACGGGATCCTTTACTAAGCCTCCGCTGTATGTCTGTCTGTCCATCCGTCTATCACGGAGGCTTACAGCTTCAGGAGTACGTGCTACAGACGGCAAATAATAAAAGTTGAAAAAACCCAAGGGGGTCCCTATACAAAAAACCATCAAGGCGACAACACAGTAACCCCTGACAAACAGTTCGATAAACGAAGTGCGGAACCCTAATTTTATGTTTTGTTGTTTTGGTATAGACTATTGTTATGTACTATAATCTAAACTAAAACTTGTAAATATGTATTACCGTTCTAAAAATAGGATTTTTTGAGGTTTCTTATATGGCGCGCCGCTTGTGTTTCAACTTCTTGTATTGTATTTTACATTATTTGTCGTGATAGAGGCCATAGTAACACGTATTCTGAGAAAATTCCAATTGTCCACCTATTACGGTAGTAGCTGTAGGTGTAGACCCTAGTGACAGACGGACAGACAGAGAGTGGAGGCTTAGTAATAGGGTCCCGTTTGTCACCCTTTGGGTACGGAACGAAAAGGTATGTACATATAATGTGCCCTAAGTTTATTCTAACAAAGCTATAATTAAGACCGTGCTCGTATTTGAGTTCAACTACAAATAGCATCCCGGATTAAAAGTCCACTAACCTGTTTAATTTAACCAACTAAAATTGTTAACCTAAAAGCTTTTGTTACAACAATAGAGCTACTTGATTATAGCTACAACGCACCGTTTCAACTTCTAAGTAATATAGCCTATAAACCTATTCCTTTGGAATTAAACTCGTGTATAGTTTCCGGTGTATATTTTAAACAATCGCTGAGGAAATGTTGGCTTCTAAGTATGTTTTGAAAAACAAAACTGAAAGTTTATATTTGAGTAAGGTAAAACTATTAGTTTACTTGTTAAAAGGAACCATTGTAACACGTGTTTGAAATACCAAAACATTGTTAAAGCGATAAAGAAATTATATATGAAAGAAAATGTACAAACTTTATAAAATCTTTTATTGGTTTGCAGCGGACTTTAAATATGCTGGAAAGAAAATTACTTTGTTGCTTCGTCCCATATTGTACTAATATTACTGTAGAAATTGAGTAAGTTCGAATCAAGAAAACATTTTATGTTGTAGAAAAAAACCTGGAAATTGATCATTTTGTAAAGTGTACATCCTTAAAGTCTAAGTGTACATCGTACACAATGTACAGATAACGTCAAAGTGAATTTAATCTCTTTATAATTACGTTTCATTAGACACCCCAAACGAATTTCTGGCGTCACCGAAGTTTTTTCGGATCTTTTTCCCGAAACTTGTAATTTCCCAAGTATGTCAAACAAAAAATACTGAATATATAGGCTCACATTTATTTATACAGCCAAGTGCGTACTGTAGGCATGGTGAGTGATCACACTGATCGGTATGTTTTCGGTTCAAATAAGAAAATGGATGTCATGCCAAACGTCGGAATCTATGCGCTAGTCAATTCTCCATCAGTAAATTGCGTTTTTTAGGACGACGGACAGTCCTGACCTGTCAAAAGAAGTGATAATAATAACAACAAGGCTCGCGCTATTTACCTAGCTGTTGACGATGTAGTAGCAAATCCAACTAAATGCAGTTTTAATGAAATTCCAGCTTAGACTAGATTGCCCCCAATTGACCCCAGCGCTGCCATCGGAGACCTAAACGATGCCATCCTGCATCAGAAATGTGGGCGAATATGATTCGAGCATATAGGATTACATATTTATTAGTCACACAATTAGGAACACTTTGTGAGAGGTGACAGTTGGAAGGAGGAAATTAGATATCCTTTATTGATGACATGATCTGTTGTTTTTTGATCCGAAGCTTTCAGTACATGTCTTACAACATGACGTGACATTTATATCTGACTTTGATAACACCCAATTTATTAACATTTTATGAAATCAATGGCTTCAATGAGCTTCTTTTCTCGAATATTCACTCATTTGTCTTTGAACCTTGTTTATTGACTACAAAACAAGTCTTCTATTAGTATCATTTAAAGTTAACTTGTACTTTAAATGTTTGTATCGCTCAAGGCATTATAATCTGGATAATCGTGTATTTTGTTTTTAATTAACTCTTTGAATACCAAACAACACAACATCTCCAATCAAACAATAAACCATTACCATAACTCCTCATCACAGACCCTTCTCTGCGAAATCTTAACCCATAAACCATTCCAAAAGCGAGCCGAATTAATGCTCATTCATTTATTTGCCAGACTGAAAACTATAATTTATTTCAATTTCATTCAACTCGGTTTAATTTGAATCTACCACGAGATACGATCATGTTGCTTTAACATTGGTGTAGTATTAAGAAAGCATAAATCTTCAGCAGTCACTAATTATACTCGTACATGTTGAAGAAGATATGTCTCGTGTCGGATTTTTATTTCATTAGACAAGGAGATAGCTTGCGCCTGATTTATGGATCTTGATAACACACTTGGATCATTAAAGCTGACACTTCCCCCTTTCCTACTTTTCGTTTTCTTTGGCATTCAAAACAAAAGCTTTTCGAGTACCACGCGTTAACCAAAACGTTTAGCCATGTAAAGAGGTCTACAAAAAACAAAAGCGAACGACAAGCATGAAATCTTATGCCTCAAAGCCATCTCGTTTACATCCTATCCCTTTTAACGCATCGGTTAGTGAGTGCTTTATTTTTAAGAGCCTCAAGGGTTTCCATGGGTACTGGTTATCGAGTCTGCCTTCCCCCTTCCCAAGCCCTAAATGCTGTGCCGACAAATTAGTAGGAGCACGGATGCAATAATTTCGTAGCTTCCTCTACCTAGAGCACACCACAATAACAGCATATTAAGACCAATCTAGTCCTGTGAATTGCAGCGAAAAGTGCATTAAAGACTGAATAAGTATGCCTTTGGTGGTTTACCATAATGTACCATGAAGCTTGTTTGAGAGTAGCAGTTTTGCGGTGAGAATGAAAAACTATCTGGCTGCCGTTGATGGTGATTCATAAGAGATTATAACGGTTGTTGATAAACAAGATTAGCTGGTTAAACTTTTTACTGCTAATGGTTTGAGCGAGGATTAACCGCTTCAGTATAATGCGCCAGATGTAAGAAAGCTCTTGTCTATTGAATCTCCAGTGACACGTCTATCTCGAAAACAAAATGGTGCTCAAAAGGAACAATACCTGGCATTAGTGGAGGTTCTCAAGACAGACACCGGTGATATATTTGTAATAATGAATGTCGAGGCAGAGCCCGACACGCCTCCACCGCCTCCGCAAGACGAAGATTAAAATAAAGCATTACTTACATAAAAACCAACGATGCAAGAAATAGCGAGAAATCTTAAGAGTGCAAATGACGGCTTAACCGTTAAAGCGACCTCAGAAACGACGAAAAGAAACCTTATAGTTCTAGTTTTGCAAACACTGAATCATCATGAACGTAAATTTGGTTTTATCAATATCAGGTAAATTATTATCTTCTGATATATCATATCAAAATGATTCATGAAAACTCTCTAAGATGGTCATCGTTTCCATTAATAGCTATATGACTAATTCACATATCTTATGTCCCCGAAAGGGTGTCAGAGGTGTTTCTGAGTGTGGTCTGTCATTAGAACAGACGGCATTTGTTCATCCTTTTTTACAAATGGTGATTTGCCGCACTGTGATTTCCTTCACAGTCCAGTAAGCGGCAAGTTTATGAATAATCTGCACATGAATTCTGAAAAACTTACTGTTAGACCGGCAGGATACGAACCTGAGTCTCAAACTTAATGGTCCAGTGTCCTCTCGACTGAGCTACCGCTGCTATAGTTAAACTAGTTATTACGCATTAATTTAAAGTGTTTTATTTGTCCCTGGCATAATTAAACAATTGCATATTAATAATGCATGATTGTAGTTTCTTGGCGGCATTATTAACCGAGTCATTGTCAATGTCAAGTTTACTTTGGGAGCCCGGTATTACAATTTTTGACTCTCATTGTATAAACTGCTTAATCTCCATAGTAAAAAAAAACAAACTATTGCCTTCTCCTTTCTTTTTCATAATCTCTTTTTCTTACCAATGCCTGAACACACCCCGGATTTTAATGCTGTCTTTTAACAACTGCGCAAGAGTCGGCATGAAGCAACAGGAGTGATTTACGATTCCTTTTACTATTGTGTGAATGGAAATGTTGAATTAGATCTGGCATGTTCTTTGTGGTATTTGGGAGCTATTTGTATGAGGAAAGAATCTTCGGGGATTACTCTGGCGGTATTAAGTCGTAATTTTGTTGGTTTAGGATGTCGCCTATTAAGATTTTTTGATGGTGTTACATTCTTGATGGGATTGCGGGCTCTTATAAGCTTTTACAATTCAGGCCACTCTGGTCCAGGCGGCCACAATTAGTGGTCCAAAAAATTCGGGCAGTTAATTGGAATAAAAAGGAAAAAGAAGAGTCAGCTAGAAGAACGAGTGGAAGTAAGTGAGTAATCAAACTTTCATTAAGACAAACATTGTGTAAAGCCTAACAGAAGCGATGATTTGCAATAATTATCGCCCGCCAAGCCTATTGTCGGTACGATTAAACAGAGCTGGCAGTTTGATTAATAACTTTAATTGAGCAATTATGGTTCGTAATTGCAAGCAACTAAACACCCCTGATGTTCTTTTCTTTCCTTTGCATTTTTTACCCCGAACACCATTTATTTTAAATGCTCTTTGTACTGAAAGAAACAGGAGATACAGACAGCTTTTTATTAGGAAACCAAAGATTAGATTTAGTAGATTCATTTACTTTTTAGGTCCAACTGGAAAACTAATATATTTGTAGTCCCATTAGCAGACACGAGAAGCCGGTTATACCATGGTAAAGCGTAAGCAGGTGACATCGGAATAATACACCATCCATGTCCAATGTTCAAAAGAAAGTAAAGCGCTGTCGGTATGCTATTGTTATTGTAATTTATGGTAAATGTCTCGCGTCTGATTCTAAATGGGTTACCGCTTTTTGTCGCTACTTTACGTTTAGGTGACTTTTTCCTCTTTCATAATTTACTGTCGGAAATTTGCCTCGGCTTCATATTGCTGACATCTTCCTATACTGCGACAAGGCTCTTTTAGCGCGTGGATGGCATTGACGGGGGGCTGTTAAACAAAATGGTTACGTTTTAAAAGAGTAGCGGCGTTTGTTCCGATTTTGGCCACGACCAATCCACGCGCCAAAAGAGCGATGTTGTACTGAGGGCACTACGAGGATAAGTATGAGGTTTATCTGTATTCGTTTCTTTTAACTGGGGCGGGTTTTCTTATGGTATACTGTGGAATTGCATGACCTTCTGACTGATTTATATTGAACTCTTCTTTCCTTTCATATGATTGTTGATATTTGTCTTTATTATCGAAATTTGTAAGTGTATACGATGGTTTACCAAAAACCGATATCGTTTCTGTATCAATCTCTCTCCCACCATGGTTGCGGGGTCAATGAGCGATCGGCTCCATTAGTGGAAATGCTATGGTCAGTAAGAGGAGCGTATCGCGATCTCCAGAGCACATGAGCTTATTGTTACTTTTTTTATTCCTTGTTATTAGATTTATTACGAATTATTATTTAATAATTAAATATTAATGATAACACAATTGTTTGTCCTAAACCGACGTCCCTCTATGACTGTACTTGCAGTAGAAATCTACAACAAGGTTACAAAAAATTCACAATAAAATGCGATATCACCTTCAATGGTTTGTATTTGAAATTTTATAATATTTCTGAGTATTCGATATAATATGATTAATTATTAGAGATTACACAAAAATATTTTTTAAACCGACGACGTTCCTTCCTTTATGACCGAAACGGTTGTAGGATTCTCCAAAAATGACAGTAAAATACTCAATCACCTTCAAAGTTTTGTTATACATAATTCATGCATATCCTATACAGATTATTTCTTACTCCCTCAAAAAGACTTCCAAAGCCATTGTAAGTAGTAATATCTCAGAGCATTCCAGATCGTGTTAATAGTCAGCTAGCATTATCCTCCTGAATCGCTTGCTTGAAGCCGGCCCGCTGGTTTCTGGTCCCATAGCCCCAGCCAGCACTGGGGTCTAAACAGCGACGTCCATTCATGCAGTAACGCGCTTGTTTTTATTTGAAACCCGCCACAACTAATAAATGGAATTACGACGTGAATTGCCCATATACATTGTGTTCCATGCAACCGGATCTTCTGAATGTTGTTTTGAGTTGATTTGTGTTGCTTTTGAGGTTTTAATATTACTTCGTTCTTATTTGATAGCCTGAGAAGCATGAGGAGGTCTATTTATGTAATATTTATGGATATGAACGCATTGATTTTCGGTTTATTTTTTTATATGTTTGCTATTGCAACAAGTGCTCTGTAATACTTTCAAGTTTCAATGTGTTCAGTTTTCTTTGCAATGTTTCGTGTTTAAACAAGTGAAGCGAAATTCATATCATCAAGTGTTTGTACTCTCAGTACAAGTTCGTAATGTTTTCCATACATAAGTGGTTCGTTAATATGCATATTTGTCTTCTCACGCAGGCATTAACTTGTCAGTCATGTCTTCTGCGTTTACTGAACTAAGATTTGACTGACTTTAAATATTCTTAGATAAAGTTGTCTTGCATTACAAGATAGAAAAATCAAACAGAAACAAATTTGTCTGAAAAAAAAATACAGATGCGGCGGGGGCTTGGAGTTTACAAAGGCTTAGGTTTCTATATAAATCATAATGATCTTGACTGACTTTTCTGTGTTATATAAAACTATAAGATGAATCTGATTATCCTGATTCTATAATGTCACTTCTTGGTTTATTTACCATAAGTTATCGTGATCTGGTTCCGTATGTGCACAACTTCCTGTTACGACAAGAAACTGATCCCGTGTTACATTTCCTGATAAACCTTCGTATACTTTGTGTCAGGCAGCCGTATAGATTGAAATGTTTCTAGCTTGTCTCTCCTGAATAAAGTCTGTCAGGAAGCTCTTACGTTATCTAACCCATGTAACTAGTTCTATTTTTCTTGTCGTTTTAAAAATAAGATCCACACAAAAACCAGACATCGCAAAATTATACTTCTAAAGATATCCTTTCTTCCGCTCCGAACCGGCTTTGGATAGGCCGTTAACTTTTTTAGTCTTTCAGTCGTTGAACCCAGTTTGGCAACTCCTACGACTAAAATTTTAGTTATATGACATCACCAGTTTGCTTAACATCATTTCTGTCTACCTGTGTTTGATGTTGTCTTATGTGCACAGAAATTCCGTAATCAGAATTTGTGTAGCTTGAAGATTTTAGGGCATTGATAAAAATATTATCTCTAAATTCCTTTGCATTTTCTTTCATGTTGCTGGTGGACTTTCTTAAAGCAAATGGGTCGTCGTCTGTCTCTAGCTTAGATTAATCGTTACATTTATTGTTTGTGCTTGTCAATTTATGGTATAACAACGTGCATTCCAACTTACGACACTTTTCTAAAAGCTACATGGGTACCTACTTCATTATTCAAACATTACCTCGTTTCTTCACAGTGGTAATTTTGTATCATATGCCGTAATAAAATAACACTTTAAATCTCAATCATCATGCTAAGTGTCAAACGTCCGTAAAAAATCTAAAAATGGTGTCTTTTTCTAAAATAACGCAGACGTAGCTTTTTGAAAATGATTCTCTCTAATGCAAAGATACAAACGAATACTCGTATTATAGAGTTATGCCTAAACTCTGATTACCGGCCAATGAAATTATTCACTAAGGAATTAAATTAACCTGCTGTTTAACACCGACGACAATTGTCTTTAAAGTACTAATTTTCACGATGTTTTCTTTTAACAACTAGGGAATGTTTAAGTTGATGCGCGATAAAATTTTTAGTCGACCGTCTAACAAACATGATATAAAAAAAAATGGTTTACTTATCTAGAGAATAATGATCCCAAGACAACTATTTAGAATTCACTAGGTTCTATGATCCTTATAAACCGTAATGACACTTAAAACAACATATGAAGTGTCAACGGCCATTAAAGATCTTAGAGAACCCACGTGTAGATTACAACTTTACAACTGTTGATTACAGTATTACAGAGTTTACGTGTACCTAGTGTATATTGCGGTATTATGCAACTGTTTGACGAGTCGACGGCCTAATTTGTAGAGACAACTCCGACCGCAAGTGTGGAGCGATGAATCATATGACCCGTCGTACCGGAGAAAATTTTCACTCCCGATTTTTAAAATAACGTGATAAATTAAAATCATACCGAAGTATTAAATGTCTTACGTAGTTGTTATATTTACAAGAAAATCTGCGTGATAAAAAGTAAAAACTCAATTATATTCTTACTTTGCTACTTATTTAGTGGTTTGATTTTTAAACTCTGCATTATACTATATCAAAAGTGACGTATGCAATATTTTGCTGTGATATTAATATGTAATAGGTATGTGATGAAGACGGGTAAGATGATAGACATGTAGTATAAAAGCAACTACTGACGAATCCTTTTCCTAGCTTTATTTATCTTCACCTTGTATAGTTTTTATTTGTTTACTAGCTTTTGCCCGCTGCTCCGCCCGCGTGTTATTCGGTTTAACGGCATGCTTTTTTCCGGGATAAAAAGTAGCCTATGTGTTAAGTCAGGGTATAAGCTATATCCATTCTAAATTTCAACCAAATCCGTTCAGCCGTTTCGGCGTGAAAGAGTAACAAACATACACACACACGCACAAACTTTCGCATTTATAATATTAGTGTGATTTTTATAATGCTTTTTTGCAAATTTACATAAATTAGTATAAAAGACAAAAAACAATCAAACGAAAGGCATCACTTATTAGTTATTACTAATAACAATATCTTCCATGTAATTCCATGAGATGATTTAGAATAAAAAATACACAGTCATCTCTGTATGTACAATTTCAGATAGGTTCTTATTTCTTCAACCGGCCGACGGTTTTATAAGTTTGTTGCTGTCTGAAAGCACTCGAGTATCCTATGTGGTGGCAATGAATCGATCTCTGCGGTTATTGACGACGGCTACTTGAAACTGATCTATATCTTCACTTCAAGTTCCAAGCTTTGGAATCATTTTGAAGCAGCGGTCAAGTCGGTAGGACGCCAGTTTCTCAATCCAGAGATTGGGGTTCGAAACCTCACCGGTTGAGCATTCACCAACGAGTTTATCGGAATTTGTGTGCATAGTATTTGTGTACTTACCACACGATGATGGTGAAGGAAAACACCGTGAGGTGAAGCTGTATGCCCTAAAAGAGTGCATTCGTGCCTGAAGTTAAGGCGATAAGACCCATGTTGGAAAGCTAAAATCGTCGGTGCTCTATTCACTGTTAGTTGTTTTGAGTATTGACGGCTCAAGCTATCCATCCATCCATCAGCCTATTTCGCCCACTGCTGGACATAGGCCTTTCCAGGATTTCGCCACTCTTGGCGGTCCTCCTAGAAGAAATGCCCATAATCACACACGCTGGGCAGGCGGGTTGGTGAGCGCGGTGCCGAAACCCTTGCACCAGTGACGCCGCTGCCCGTCACCAGTCTGTTTTATATAAGGCCCGGCAATTGGGGATGGATATACCGCCATCCATCGGTCCCAGGCAATGGTGGGCCACCTGGTTTTGCCTGAGAGCTGTTCTCTTACAGGGGTAGTTTGCGAGTAAGATGGTGAGCCCGGCATCAGCTCTACCACCTGAATAGGATATAATATGTACTGTACTTAATAAAATAACAATTAAATTGAGTGATTGTGACTGATGTCGGACCCAGGAGAGGGCCCGAAAAATATCTCACACTCAATTTAAATGTTATTTTATTAAGTATATGTATCTCATCTATTTTTAACTAATTCAACGAACTGCCGCTATAACAGGATATATCACAGTTTAACACCGCACCATCTCGTCAATTAAATTTGGGTTTTAACCTATATCTTACTTTGGATCTAAATTGTGTTCTAAACTCAACACAAAAAACATTCCTCCTCCTATCTCTTTGAATCATGAATCTCTCTGTATCAGTATCCAAAAGGGTTTCAATATCGAAAATTGTATCTCCAATGCACTCCCCGGTCCTGTTTATAGTAAGTGGTCGTAACCCGATAATGGTATGGCCATAAAACGGTGTTTGTTATTTCAACCGAGAGATCAATAGCAAGGGGCCCAATGTACCTGATGGTTTTTGTCTGCTCCCGGGCTGTGTTTGGAGAAGAAATAATCTGTGAAACAATAGTTAATTTGGGCCACTCAATGGGCTGGAATGGCTGGGTGTCCCAATTTAAATTCCATCTTGACGAGTGCCAAGCATAATCAGTCAAATCTGTTTTGGGATAGTTTTTTGGCCTATTATTAATTGTGTGGTGTGGTTTGTTTTGGGATTAGGTAATTTATGTAGGGGTTTTGGTAAATTATACGAATGAGTTATTGGGAAAACTAATGACTATATTTTTGGTTTTGTATCAACTATTAACTTGAAGCCATCCTCTCGGGGCTTTGCGTTTAATGCAATTTGAAACTACCCTCATAATGTAAATTTGTACTAAATAATGAAATTGTAAAAATTCGTGTCTGTACATTTAATATTTTACCGAAACTTTAATTGAAATGAGTTATTAGTATCGTACTGGCTTGTAACAAAATTTTTGGAATTTTTGTCTGTCGTTGTCATTGAATCGTATGTTTTATTTTAACTCGAAAACCACTCAGCGAATTTGGATTCGATTTTTTTCCTCGTAGTGACCCTGGTCAACATATCATATAGGCTATAAGGGATGTTGATAAAATAACGCCCAAACCGAAAACTGTCGATACTACACAAAGATCGAAAGACACTTCCACAGGGCGAAGCCACGGGCAATGGCTATTTTGCTATAATTATAAAGTACGATATGTAGTTTAATAGAACAGAACATAATATTTCACGACGCAGCACCTTTTCTAACATTTATTAGGATATCTAGAAACTAGATCTTATTTCAGATAAGATTACTCCATAGATGGACCTTTAACAACTCACGACCACAATTTGCTATCCTTTATATACAGCAGTGTTTCTTGAACTTTTGTAGCCACGGACCACTTTCATCATTTCAAACATACCACGAACCCCTCTCGAAGAAAATTTTAGGAAAAAAAATAAAGCACAATATTAAAAATCACTTTACATTAATAATAAAAGGGTACTGTTGCTTAGACGCAGTATACTATATACATATATGTTAAGAGTGAACTGTGCGGCTGTGGACCCCTTGAATTTATGTCACGGACCCCTAAGGGGTGCATGGACCACAGTTTAAGAAACCCTGCTACACAGGCTGGCTTCTTTGGTCTAGTAGTTTTAACCTCTTTACTATTTATCCTTATGCCGCGGGTTCAAATCCCGAAAGGGTTTTGTGTTCGTTCTGCTTCAGAACGGTCTATATTTGTGCCCGAAATACGGAGATAAGGGTCACCTGTCACACTGGGACGCAATAATCGTCGTTCAAACGTGGGTGTACAAGTGTGATGTGTGACTTGCATTTCACAGTCCACACCCGGAAACACTTCTGAAACCCCCATGAGAATTCATGTCAGTCGTGACGGTATATATAAAATATACAGATCTAGTTTTTACCCCATTTTCTGTAATATGAACCCCGATACTATAAAAGAGGTGGCATTAAGGTTAGCATCTTATGTGTATCATGTCTATAACCTGATGAAAACATATAAGTCTGATAGCGTTGAATAATTTAAAGTGCGAGTCAGACTCGCGAACAAAGGGTTTCGTATCACCACACAATACAGGTACGGAACCCTCAAAACATGTTAAATAACAACAATATAGATGTCGTAGCAACATCAAACAACAAAACAAGCCCTGAGCCGCCTGACAAACAGTTTGACTACCCGTGCGTACGAAATAACTTTTATTATTGATTGTTATACTTTAGGATATGTACAACAATCTGACCAAATTTGAAACTTGTCTGTATTACCGTCTTTAAGATAGAGCTGGGACAAATAACGTCAAAAATACTAGATTTTCGAGGTTCTTTTGTATGGGAATCCCCCTAGGGATAATTTTTTATTTTTTACTTGGTAGAGGCCATAGCAATACGTGTTCTGTGAAAATTTCAACTGTCTACCTATTACAGCTGAAGTTGTAGACCCCATAATGCGTCTTCCAGTTTTTCCATTCGCTAGTTCAATGGTTTCCTAACTAAAATTTAATCTTCTTTGTTCCAGTTGGCTTCCTAATCCTGGTCTTCTATCTCTGGGGCGCGCCCTACGAGAGGGGCTTCTTCTGCGATGATGAGTCCCTCAAGCACCCTTACAAGGAGTCCACTGTCACCAATGTCATGCTGTACATCGTGGGTTTGGGTCTTCCCGTCGTCACGGTAAGATTTACTCATTTAACTTTTATGTAAATTAGATCACTATGGAGTTAAGGGTAAATCTTTGGCGTTATTTAAGTCATACCTTAGTGACCGGATTCAAAAGGTAGACATTAATGGAGTAAAGTCATCTGGAGCATTAGTCAAAATGGGTGTCCCGCAGGTCTCCATATTGGGCCCCTATTGTTTTATGACATTGAAATGACCTTCCTTACTTAGTTAGAGACTTATCTGAGATAGTTCTATTCGCAGATTATACGTCACTTATTTTTAAAGTCAATCGACATGAAGATATTCTTGATGACGCGAATTTAACTCTCTCTCTGATTCTTGATTGGTTCACTGCAAATAATTTAGTTCTAAATGCAAAAAAGACGAAATGTATAAAGTTTACTTTACCAAATGTAATTCAAGTAGATGTCAGTTTATTTTTGCAGGGGTCCAAGCTGGCGTTAGTTAACGAAACTAAGTTTTTAGGTATTACTATAGACTCTCGTCTTCAGTGGGGTCCCCACATAGAAGCTCTCTGTGGTAGACTTAGTTCAGCCGCATACGCTGTTAGACGCATAAGGCAGATTACTGATTAAGATACTGCTAGATTTGTATATTTCAGTTATTTTCACAGCATTATGTCATATGGCATAATGTTGTGGGGTAGAGCCGTGGATATAGAAGCAGTCTTTGTCTTGCAAAAGAAAGCAATTCGGTCTATTTATAACGTGAAGTACTTACCGAGATTCATTAAGAGAAAAGTTTAAAGAAATTAATATATTTACGGTCCCATGTGAATTTATTTAAAATATTGATAATTTCCCGAGGCTTGGTGTGCACCAATCTATTTAAACCAGAAACAAACATAAACTAGCTTTTCCAAAATTAAGACTTGCCAAAGTAGGTACCTCTTTTGTAGGATATGGTATAGATTTTACAATAAGCTTCCAAAGGAGGTCCTGAGTTTTCTTGAAAATAAGTTTAAACTATATATTAAGCACGGATTACTTAAGAAAGCTTATTTTAAAATCAATGATTATTTGGACGATAATGTAGAATGGTGTAAATAAATAATAATAATAATCTTAATCAAAATTTAAATTCATAATTAGCATATTTGAATACTGTAAATATAAATATAATACTGTAAAGGCTTAAAATTAATTAATATGTAAACTGAGTTTGTTGTTAAAGGTAATAGACAATATGATTCCTATATTTCTCTATTTTATGCAGGTGTATAACTTTATTACATTTTAGTAGCCCAACCTTAATATTTTTTGTATGTATTTCCCGTATTTATTTATCAACTTATTTGTCCATTGCATCATATACTAGGTGAAATTAAATCAACCGACCAAATTCATACTGGAGACTCGGTTAGTTAACAGGAACAAGGTTTAATGACACCCCAGGTGAAATTCGAAAAAAAAATATTTTTTGCCCCATATTGCCTGCACTAGGAATTGTACTTGAACTAGTCCAGCCAGCGTGGGAGCAAAAAAAATATTTTTCGAAATTGGCCAAAAGGATTACTGAACCTAGTTCTTGAATACTAACCTAGTCTCCAGTATGAATTTGGTCGGTTGATTTAATTTCATCCTATATATATAATATTTCTATTCCTAGATTTCTCTATTTTATGCAGGTGTATAATTACATTTTTTGTAGCCCAACCTAAATATTTTTTGTATGTATTTCCCTTATTAGTATATACATATTACCTTTTTATGTTTTTTTATTCTAAAGATTTATTGTAAAGATTAACTTTGACTTGTAGAAAGTATACTTTATGTATCTATTTTACAAAATAAATATTTTGATGCTGATTTTAACTTGGTGATTGTGCGGTAGATGAAAGTTGTTTGAAATGTATGGAACCTTTTAAAGGAAAAGCAAGGGCTCATCGATATTTTTAACAAAAAACTGGACCAATGCGAGTCGGACTTGCCCACCGACGGTTCTGTAAAAATTAGAAAAGATAAAAAATATATAGAAAAGGATGTGGTCACCCATACAATTATAACCGCGCATACCGTTGCTCAACCTCGATGATTTTTTATTATTTAATTACAAATGTATAGTTTTAAGTTTTTTTCCTATACTTGTGGTATAAGACGGTATTACTTGCCAAATTTCATAATTCTAGGTCAACGGGAAATACCCTATAAATTTTGATTCCCCTGAGAGTGTCGAAATATACATTTTTGCGGCATAAACGGCAGTATCTTTTTTTTACGTTGACTTAGAAGTTTGTTTTTTTCCACAGCTTCAAGAAACTGTATACCTGAGTATGTGGTTTTAATTTCATCTCGATACCTCCACGCGTGCCCGAAATAAAGGGTCTTGCTTGACAGACAGACGGACGGACGGACGGAAAACAAAGTGATCCTATAAGGGTTCCGTTCTTTCCTTTTGAGGTACAGAACCCTAAAAATTAACTAACGATGAAAATCATTAGTAAATAAGTAAACTTTTAAGGGTACAAAATAAAAACTGCCAAGCACCTTGATCATTTTGTTGCAATCTTCGATTAAAAACACTGTTTAGTGAAATTATATGGAAAAATGAACAGATTTCTTAATTAGTTAATATAGTTTCTCTGTGACGGTGACATTGAAAGAAGAGTGAATGCGCGAAATAACGTGAATGTAGCCCTGTATGTACTCCTTTATGGGCGGTCAGAGTTTGGCTGCAAAGGCAGGATTGGTGGTTCGTAATGGACTGTTGGTGCCTACACTTATGTATGGTAGTGAATGTTGGGTGTGGCACAATGAGCATCGAAGTAGAGTGAATGCAATGGAAATGGAAGTGAAAAATATCGACATACAGGATTGTTATCAAATCGACCGTCGTCAATAAGCCCCTTTTGTCCGTACGGTTAAACCGAGTACAATATCATCAAGATATACGAGTACAATAGCAAAGGGTCAAAGTTATTCCAAGATTACCTGAAAATGCAAAAATCTTTTTACTAATGACTTATCCTATCACGATAGATACATACGAGTAGAAGCACAGTAATATTTACACTACGAAGGTAGTCAATGTTACTAATATAAGCCCTGATCTACTAGGCCTAGTAACCAACCACATATCTAGGTAATGATGTTATGCGGACGGATGCATAAAATTAGCAAATTATAAAGTAGGCGCCATTAGATATGAACATTTTGCGAGTTATCTTTGCAGCGGAAGCTACCCATGTACTGTCACCCGCACGTCCATCTGTCCAAAAGCAGCTTTTATGATATTTCTTTTTTACGTCAACATCACAAATGGATAGATGACATCAAAGTCCACGGACTAAAAAGCTTCAGAGACTTGAAGCATAAAACAACGGTTCGCAAGCAATTTAGCCTACTGACCTCCAAACTTCATTATGAATGCGGCACCCAGTGATGATGATGAGGGTTAAAACTGCTTAAAATAGTATACTAAACTGCAAATGACTGTACTTAAGAAAATAGTATGTAATTTGAATGAGTTATTTTTAGTGAGAGTGTTTGCATAACTAAATTAAATTTACTAATAAGAATAATTTAAATAAAAAAACAAATATTTTATTTGATTGCGTAAGTGCTGACCTTGTGTTAGAGTAGACATAGATATAATGATAAATGATCGGCTCGGCTTTGCTCTGACCGTATTTGGAACTACTTCGACTCCTTACGATTCTGGTGTGCCCAAAAATGGCTAATGTATATTCCATCCATCCAACAGCCTGTCATCGTCTACT
Organism: Ypsolopha scabrella; assembly: GCA_910592155.1. Classification (NCBI taxonomy): domain Eukaryota; kingdom Metazoa; phylum Arthropoda; class Insecta; order Lepidoptera; family Ypsolophidae; genus Ypsolopha; species Ypsolopha scabrella. The sequence continues at coordinate 6,360,388 of OU342978.1, forward strand.
GCTGGATATAGGCCTTTACAATGTTACGCCACTCTTGGCGGTCCTCCATCCTCCTCATCCAGCCCTCATCCGCAACGCCCCTCTTCGGTTCAGCGGGCACGAGGTTTGCCTACGCTACGCTTTGCTGTACGTGCTCTCCCACGGGTCTCCTCGTTTCGGATTCAATCTATCAGAGATGTGCGATTGATGCTGTATGTGTTACTTCTTTAATTAAAACTACTTGCACGTTGTTCCACTAATAAAATCATCACAGATATCCCAAGTATAGCCCGCTCCATAGCTCATTGAGCGATCTTAAATCGGTGGATGTATATATAACATAAATATAAAGGTGTTATAGAGTATATCTATGTCATCCATCGTAGACTTATCCAGTATAAATCAGAATACTTGTTCCAGTTCCAATTTCGAGTCAGTGCCCTCACAGACGAAAGGTGGGAAGGTGGTCAGAGATTACGAAAAATGCCGTTCTTTAACCATCATCAGTCAATATTAGCCCTTGAGTTCGGACATCGATTTATCTGTTTGCACAGCAATGCCATTGTTGAACAAATCTTATCGACCATCTATTGGTATAAGTCCACCTTTTCGTGTAAACTATGACTTTTTTAACCAAACGATTAGATTAAAATTTTGATTTATTGCTTTCGATATTGAATATTTGAGCTGTTTTGGGTTATTTGCTTTGCTGTGTTAATTTTTGGAAATGATAATAAAGACGTCATTTAACTTTGTATCACGTATGCGACATAATGTATTAGTTCATCAATTCTTTGTTCAATGATCGCCATGGTCAAAGGTGCTGGCACATTGACACAATTCGTATGAATCCCTCGCATCTTTGAATCTTCTTGTGTGTAAATTGAATAAAATTACCGACTCTACAGTAGTTCTACTTGCGTCATTCGAATCTATTTCTATATTATTTGATTCGACAATTTCTGCTGCATTCACACGATCATTTGCTGTTTTTCTCACCTCTTTGTTTGTTTTTCTGCTATAATATCCAAAGAAATCTAACGTAATTTTTAAAACTTATCCTTATTAACTTATACTTATTAGGTACGTATTTTATTGGAAAAACCATGCCCAATTCGAAAAGTGCAAAAAGTACAATTTGATCATGTTTCAAATATATTTCAGCTCCAATTCTCAATATTTCACAAAGACTACCAGTATCCATCAGTTATCTGCAACCATGACGGAAAGAAACCATAGTTCTTTACCTATTTCTATTCGAAACCTAGCCGCTAACACATTAAAAAAACCATCAGTTGTCACGCTTTCTTGGCCTTCATTTCCTATAGAAACCTTGTCATAACATTGTTGCTTTCTCCTGAAGATTATGGTTTTAATTGCTGAGGAATTAGACTAATTAGTTGCTGATCTCTTTTCTATACGTCTACTCTGTCAGCTGTGTGACAAGGCGCAAGATTGAACCAATGAGATTTAAAATATTATTGTGTCAGTACCTAAACGATAGAATTATGAAATAATAATTTAGCCAAAGGCGCGTTTTACTCGCGCACGAAGGGTTCAGTACCACCACACAATACGGGTACGGAACCCTAAAAACATGGTAAATTACAACAATATATGTCATAGCAACATCAATGCGACACAAAACAAGCCTCTAAAATTGAAGCGCCTGACAAACAATTTGACCTCTGCTGAGTAAGGAACCCAAATTTTTATTATTTGTTTATTTACATATACAACAATATGACTTAAACTTGTATGTATTAGCTGGAAGTACCTAATAACGTAAAAAATGCTTCTTTTTCGAGAAGCTTTAGATCCCTGTGACGGACGGATAGACAGACAGCAGGGTTCCGTTTGGCGAAGAGTAACATCGTCACGATATGAATCCTTGAGGGCATCGGAGGTGTTGCCAAGTGTGCGCTGTGAAATTCAAGTCACCGTCCACGTGATAGCTGGTGAGTCCTATCATCGTAGTTCGGCCCACAGCTTAACGTGAATTCCGAAGTACACAAATCGAACTGAAATGAGCCCTTACAAGATTTAATTGGATTAATGGTCGAAAATTTCAAATCATTAGACCATAGAGACAAAAATAATGAAAATGAACAGGCTCCAGGGATCTAATAGAAGTAAAACAATTTTCTCTTTATACTGTGGTTCAACAGAAGATTTGACAACTATCAACAGTTCCCTCTATTTTCGGGTGTCCTACAAAATAGCCTTGACCGGTAAGAAAACTGGAAGCTTGGCATTTTGCCTGTTCACGGCGCAAATATCTAACAACTTGAAGGCTGGTTCTTCAGTTTTGTAACAATACCATAAAAATTTATTCTTTTATTTATTTATTATTAAATAATTAAACTGGTGTACTAAGTGTGGTCTGTGATACTCATTTCACACTTCACACTTTGGAACACCTCTGACACTCCCACGAAGATTCATGTCGTGACGATATGTTTTTATGTTTGTTTTTAATTCTAATGTTAATACAACTCTCAACCGAATTACAAGGAAACAAAATGAGAAGAAACATCCACTTTAAATACTGAACAAGGAATGGAATGTAGATTAAAATCACAACTATAAGAAGCTGAAACTGAACTAACATTATTAAAACACAAAACAGAAATAGCGTTAAGTGTAATAATAAACAATTAAAAATTAAATGCCACGGTAAGGGACTATCAATCCATAGACCCTGTTTTGAACCTGCCAAATGCGAAATAACCACTTGTTCACGGTGAAAAAAAACCATTTTGAGGTAAACCTGCATACTCTAATACCTATATATTTATTTATTTATGTATAATATATATTTTTTTTAAACCATTAAAAATCACATTCATAATTATTTTTTAAAGTTAGAGCCCCTTGTTGATTTTCGTAAAATCCAAAGAAATCATGGTCATCCGAAGAGATAAGATAATTATATCGCGCGAAGTTCTTTTTATTATTGATCCCACTAATTTGAACTATTTTCCAATTTTTCCGTATGGGAACAGCTAGGATAACCATACATTTTATTTCCAAGTAACATTTCTTGTAATATTTTGACTTTTAAATTTAATTGTTTTTACATTTAATATTAGTTCTACTAACGTTTGTTTGAAAGTCATCCTGTATATGTATGTGTAGAGAGGTGCTAGAGTTGGTGCGGGCTCGACTATGACTACGACTATGGATGATATAGATATACCACCATCTTACTCGCAAACCACCCCGAAGTTATTCAGGGGAGAACTACGACGAAACTCGTTTGGGGAGAGTAAAAGGCCAACTCGCAGACAGGCCAACCAGGTGGCCCACCATTGCCTAGGACCGATTAATGGTGGTATATCTGTCGCAGTTAATTGGTTAAATTAGATACTTAAATAACACTTATATAAAATGCATGCTGTGATTACCTTAATAAGTTAGAGTTAGTTTAGCAGTTATTTATGTTCAATGTGTAGTGATAAAATTAGCTTACTAACTACTGGTTTTCCTAATAAAGAAAATAAAATAAAAAATAAAACACCAGGCCTATGTCCAGCAGTGGATGAAACAGGGTGATGGATGGATGGATTGGATATGTATGTATAATAGCGTGTACTTGTAACCGAAGTACGGCGATACGGCTCACACAATGTCAAGTTGTTTGTTTTTAAAAATAAAACCAAATTCTATTTGATAAGAATTCTACATAGCATCAACGTGAACCAGTGTTCTGGTTCTAAAAATAGTCGCAGGCGCATGCGGGCACTTTTATTGCTGCTATTTTCGTAAACTAACTTGATGTTTTAGTGTGCTTGTGATCTATTTAGAGTAGATTCCGAATTCAAATAGTCTATTCTTGTCTGTTGTCTCTTTGATGTCTAATGTTTTTGTACTATTTTTAATAATTATTTTTAATTGATTATTTATTGCGCTTTTCATCAATCATTAACATTGTTAAACATATAGTCAACCTCTGATACCGACGGGGTGTCAGAGGTGTTTTTCGAGTGTGGACTGTCAAGAAACAGTCAATACTTGGAGAGTCGGACCAGGTCGAAAGCATCCGGAACAGAAGAGCGTGTATGACTATATTGTGATTAGATTGATGGATGTAGAAGCGACGAAAGAGGTGTGTCAGTATCGTATCAGATGGAAATCTGTAGTCTCTGTCTTACCCTCTGGGGGTCAGGTGTGATTATCTGGTGTTGGTTTAGCTCAAGAACCCACTTTTTCACTAGGTTAAATTGAAATTAATTTACATGTTGCTGCTATCAGGTAGTTAATGCGGCAAGAAAAATCAAGCGAACAGTCTGTAAACGTATTTAATCGAATGCGGGAAATTGATTTCTGGCCGTAATTTCTACACCAAATGAAATTGTGTCGTAGATATGTATTGTCGAAGGTTCCTAAAGTATGGAATCCATCCATCCATCAGCATGTGTTCGTCCACTGCCGGACATAAGCTTTTCCTAGATTTCATCAATCTTGGTGGTTCTTCGGCCTTACGGCGAAGACTAGGAAACGATTTTACTACCCGTCCAACACAAAAACCCAATGTCAAAGTCTTTATTAGCTTTTGATAGAGACGATTATTGGTTGGCTTTATTGACTTATTTGTCAGTGACGGGTAATAATAAAAATCACGCAGCGAAATAACAGATTAGAAGGATTTTAGCTAATACTAAAATTATATTCTTATTCAAAAATTTGATTTATTTCATATTTATATCATACTGGGTTCTTTTAAGAGACATTTTAAAACCAAAAAACATGGGGTTGGAATTATTATTTTTTGAGTCCTAATTCCTTCAAACGCATCCTTGAAACTCAGGCGTTGTTGATGTTCTAGTCTCAGTTCCAACCTTGAACAAAAAAACCCTACTGTCGGCTTAATTCGTATCCAGCATGTCTGTTATGTATTACATTATGTAATATGTATAAGTAATAATGTATTGAAGCGTCATGTTTTTTAACCATACTCACTTTTTCCATCTGCGATCGGTTATGATATGAATTATTTAGTGGTACTGCAGCTACACCTACCTATGCAAGTAAAGTAACTATAAGTTTTCTTTTGAAATCGATGCAGTTTTCTCTTTCAACAACTCGTACCTATTTCAGAGGAATATCTTCAAACATACATACATTACTTCATGCTTTCCTCAGAGTAACTGCCCTAATTTATAGTTTACCACTAACCGCTTTTGTTTTAACTACAGCGGTTCAATCTTCCAAAAATAGCAACTCGTCTGGGTTGTTTTCTTTATTGTCTTCCATCATAATTTGTTTTAAATCGTGTTTTTCCTGGGATTTCGTTGTTATAAATTTTGTTGTAAATGGGAGTACAAGTAAGCTATTTTTAGGGTCAATTTACTTTTTGTAACACAACTTTACTTACTTATTTCTCGTCAGCTACATTTCGATTTTTACAGCGTTCCTGTTAAACCATGGGTTATTATTATTAGTTTCACACTCTATTCTCATTAGTGACATTTCTTGAACGTACTGAATTAAAATACTTCCTTACTTTCAATTGCATGCAAAACGTCCATAAAACTCTGTTCCGTGTCGAATTCATGGAACATCTTTTATCATTCATTGTCAGCATCACAAAAGCAGATAGTAGTATCAGTGTCTCTGGAAAGCGTGGCTTCGTCTTCATTTGCCCAGATCCCTTGCTCCATTGCTTGTGCGGTATTTAAGAAGAAAAAAACTGCATCATTAGCCATTGCATCAATATGGTTCGTTTATGCAATTCTCTCCCGACTTGTATTTGCATCTGCTTGATAAATTGTTGTCGGCACGCTTATAATTGAGTATGATGTCGCGGGGGTAATTTGTTAAAAGTTATTTAGCGTTCGTTGCCATTGAAGGACTTGAAGAAAGGAATGGTAATATGTAGATCTTTGAGGTTAACAATTGGAATTTCTCACGCACTATGATTAAACTTATAGAAAACGTTTAATGATAATTTATAAAAAAAAAAGTTTTTACGCCTGAACATGATAAATGGAAGTTCTAAATTTTTAATATCCATCTTATTTATAGGTTATTTATTACCTGATCGAAGTCATCAATTTCAAATGTACGTTGTCAGTTGCCTTCTATGATATCAATCCTAGATTTATATTTATTGTCATTAATAATATGTCAAGTTTAAAGTTTCAGTTTATGAATCATTAAAATCATATGTAAAATGATATTTAGATAATCCACGTAGCCATTATCACTGTTATAACTCTGATAAAATCATGAAAACTGGTTTCTGATTCATCTCATCCCTGATAACGTGAATATTAATTTTCAAGTTCAGATTTTATCATCATGACATTCTAGTAATGTTTTATAAATAAATATAATTAATTTTGCCTTATTTTTTTTGGGATACTTGGAAAAAATATTTTCCGTTTCCTTACTAATTTTGAAAACCTGCTGTGAATTTTGTATGGCTAAGCCCAATTTTTATTTTATTTGCATGGGCGTGTTTCTTTGGAAAAGTGTTTTGTATAATTCGTAGGTTTTTTGGTTTTGTTTAAAGATATTTCCCTATTTACACTCGGTAGATCTACAATTCATTATCAAACGCTACTTAACGCTAGGTATCTATCTGGTAAAGGATGATGAATGTCTTCGATCTAGAGTTCGGTTACGCTTCACATATCGCCAATAAAATCTCCATCGATCAATAAAGAGTGCATGTCGATGCGTCCATAGGCATCGTTACGTTCCATTTCTTCTCATTTATACAAAATTAAGAATTATTCTCACACCTCGGGCGATGAATGATTTTGCCACTGTATGATATACGTTTCTTTTCACGTAGATCGTGAATAAAGTGCCAATTACATCGATCATGATAAACCACTTTCATATCATCTATTACTACAGCAAGCTAGTCATGAACAAGATTACCTTCTCTGCTTATTAAAATATTTTCTTGACGTACAATCACAGTTTCATTAAAATTGTTTACTAGATTACTTTATTATGAAATATCACTATTTTTATATTAAAGCTACGTCATTTCTTATTTAAAATTCTGTACTACAAATCAATATAACCAATGCTAGGGTCTGTTAAATATTTTAATTCTTTTATAGCATTAAAACATCTTTCAAGAGTTTGAAGGTCGGCAGCAGGAGGGGATATTCAAAGAAACCAGTTAAAAATATATCGCGAGCGTGCTTTATACAAATGGAGTTCGGTAATATTTTGAACAATAACTGATCAAACTCGGTAACATTTTGTTAGCTGAATATGCATATATATACATATTATACATATAAACTAATATCTGAGATTGTGGTTAGTCAGTTTCCGGTCAAATAATTAAATAAATGTCAAAATGGCACAAAATTCGTGTTTCCAGTAAAAAAGGACTTAACTCTAGCAATTTTCAAGACAACTCAAAACAATAACATATTTTTTACAAAACTACGTTCTTCAAAACAGTAATTTATATATATATATATAATTATATTAAAAAAATAACACCATTAGTCGAATAAAAACTAAATTATATAGTGAACTAGTAATAAGATCACGTATTATAATTTGCTGACAAATTACTCAAAATATTTTTAAATTTGCAGTAATACGGGAAAAATCGTCAGAAAAACTCCATAACACAAACGAAAACGATATTTTTAGTTACGGCAGTGACAGCTACGTTTGAAATAAAAACAGCACTCACCGAACTTTCCCTTGTGATTTTAATTGAAGAAAAAAGTCATGATTATAACTCATACCATGGCACAGTTTTAAGATAACGACTTCAACGAACCCGACAAGTCCATTACAACATTTTTGCAGCTCATCAAACAAAATAAAATCGCTAATGAAGATGATGAAACATCAAGATAAAATCATTTTAAAACGGCATTTCTTATTCGTGTTAATGACTGTTCGTACTAAGCTAAAACACATCGAAAATCCATATTTACTTCCCAAGACACTTAAAGCTCTTCTATTAACGCCTGACTGTTTTTAGTACTTACTGTTTGTACATATTATCACGTATTTTACACCTTTTAAGTCCCTGTTTACACATTCGAAGTTTCCGTTGGAGTTAGTTACATACTTTGCAATGGTAATTTTTACACGAGTTCCATCCCTGCTCGCTATAAAATTATATCGAGATGAAGTTGATGCTCGTGATTGTTGGCACTTGGTGGAACTTTTGAAACATTTTTTGTTTGATAAACACTTGTACTTGTCCACTTATTTATATTAATTTCCCTTACCGGTTTCGCTGTTAAAGCATTATCAAAGGTTTGTTTGGTTGTTTACGTACAATATATTGTATATACAATATATAATATATTAATATAATATATTGTATATTGTACGTAAACAACCAAACAAACCTTTGATAATGCTTTAACAGCGAAACCGGTAAGGGAAATTAATATAAATAAGTGGACAAGTACAAGTGTTTATCAAACAAAAAATATATCGAGATGAGTTTCGCGCAATAATATTTTTATTGAGCAGTATATTTATTTTATTACTTTTAAATGCATCTTCGTTACTTATCGACTTAAAAGCCAAATGAGCCGCTTTGATTTTATTTTTATTCCTTGTAGATAACACCGACACATTCTTTCTCGCGACTTTGATCTTGAAAACGAATACCTACTTGTTATTAAACAACTTTATTGTTTATGCTTATTCCTCGGACTTTTTTGTAACCACCATAGCATAAAAATACATGAAATTTTTGGTTGGTGTATAACGTTCCGTTGATGTAGATGTAATCTTTTTGAAAATTTACTTCACTAAATATCAACTTGACTTTATAAAACGAGACGTCTTCGAACACTGAATTATTATATTTTCTCGGGGTCCTATTAATTCTCCACATACGAGTACATGCTAAAATTCAGCTCAATCTCCTTAGCCGTTAAGAAACAGGAATATAAGCTTAAAAGAGTTCCCGTTTTTAACTGAATAATCCCATATATTCTTTGCATTTTGTCAACTTATCACGATTTATCAACAGAGCTCATTCGGTAGTCCACAGACGTGGCGACCTGACCCTGAGCCGCATCTGGTTTGACAAGGCCACTCTGAGTTGCAGTCTCGTGGGTGCGATGCAATTACATCGTATTATGCATTGCAGACCTTCTTTGGGGAAAATGTGGCTTTAGAACCAGATACAGCAGGTCACGTTGTAGAACAAGCGGATAAAATAGTGGATTGAAGGCTTATCTCAACCGAACGACCTTGATGGCAAAGGTTAACTGCTAAAAGCGGTGCAATTCAATCAAAATTCCGACTACTTGATATCAATTCTTTAGAGATATAGCTAGATCCTTATAGCAAGGAAAATAATGTCGCAAGTGTACTTGCATTCAAAGTCGCCATGCCAAGATTGCCAAGGCTTTTTTATTTTTTAAGTTGCGGTTCCAGTTATTGTTTTGTTCCGCAAAACGATTATCGTACGTGTTGTTTGACCTCCATAACCCTTATATTCGTTTTTTGATACAAGACATAATGATTACAAAATTGACTTAAACGTTGACAAAATCTTTGCTCAAACGAAAAAACAATAGCTTTATTCATCGTCTGCAAATTTTTGTGGGCATCCACAATTATAGCAACACTGAAAAGAGAATCTGGTTAGAAATTGTATCAAGTTGTTATACCAATATCTGTTTCCTTGTCTATAGATGTGCCTAACCGAATGGATCCGTCTGAGAGACTACAAGGGTGGTCGGTCCAGGACAGTCCTTGGTAAGGACATCCCAGCCTGGGTCTGGGAGGCCTACCGGGTAGTGGGAGTCTTCCTCTTCGGGTGTGCCTGTCAACAGCTAACCACGGACGTTGCGAAGTATACCATTGGGAGATTGAGGCCACACTTCTTTGATGTGAGTACTATTATCATTAACAGTTGTTAGCTTCATATTGTAGAGACCGAGATCTAATTTTTCTCAGAAAATTTCATATCTTTTTTATTTTTTGTGGCATGGAAGGTGTCGTAAACTATCAAATTGATGTGATTTCAATCTGTAGTTGAAAGTGAAAACCTAGACACGCACGAATAAAAAGCAATAGTTTATTTGATAGTCATCTTTTCATGATCATGCTAAAGCAAAAGAAATCAAGTTCAACGCTACCTTCAGCTCTCTCTGTACAACATGGCACCAATGACAACATTGTTTTCCACAACAAGCAAAAAACTTAAATATATTCAATAAAAAAACTGGTTAATCATCTAGAGAATTACAGTCATTATGATGATATGTAAAGTGGGGTGTTGTTATAATGAAGATAGAAATCTGCATGATGCGAATATAGAACTTTGTCGTAACAATGTGTGTGAGAACTGTAAATGGCTTGTATGTATTGTTTAGATATGACAGAGCACGTGTTGGTTCTATTTACCTGATAGTTTTCACGTAGTCTTTTTTGTACTTGCAGTAAGTTATCCCTATTTGCAGCCCTTTTTACATACTCTTATGATACAAAAAACCACGATATGCCTGGCCCTTTTTCTAGTATTCCGATTTGATTTTAATTATAGATTTATCTAAATATTTTGCATTCTATGAATTTGATAAATAGCCTTGAAGAATTTAGCGTACTGGCGAAAATGGGTACTCGACTTGCCCTCATCCAAAAAACAAGATTTCATCTTACATGTTTGGTTACTTGAATAAATATTTACATTTGTAATGACAACTGACGCAGATTCTGATATCTTATCTTTTCTTGTAACTTCTACTACTGTGTAAGTATTGTTTTTGGTACGTGTTTTAAGATCCTTTGTTTTATCAACATGTTTACTCTTTTTTTCTAATGACTTCCTATTAGCTACATATTTGATTTTATCTCTACAAAAATGTATGTTGATTGACATATAACAAGTAAAAAATATTTTATAAAGCAACTTACGACAATATTCAAATGGAACCAAACAAGACTTGTCTCATAAAATATACATTTGTCACGTTTTCTTCACATTTCTGTACATTCTATTCAAATTAAGCATTACTTAGGAAGTTTTATGGCCCTTTCTAAATTACTTATGACCAAGTTATTTTAGTCTCACATAAAAATAAAACTGAATGCAACAGAAAATTGTTAAGAATGACTACAAAGCCGTTAAAATTTAACAGCTTTTGTGGCCGCGAAGAAACTATAGTTTTCACATAAATTACTTGGTGGTACACGGCGCGGTTCGATGTTATCTATAAACATCTATTTTTAATTCACGATATTGGTTTATTTAAGATTTAAATTATTAAAACCTTCAAATCCAACAGATGTCACATTTTTTAATTTGCTTTTCTCTATATACCTTCCATTAATCTTAGTTCATTTCAACCGACTGATGACGACTCCATTGAAGGAGTCGAAATATATATCGTACTTTTTCTTTCTTTATTATTAATTTCTACTTATTATGCATATAATTATAGTAACTATTAAAATCAAAACATACTCTGCTAATTTCACCAGAACACGACTTTCAGTATTTGTACTTTCTGGCCCGATCCTCCACTTCTTTGCGAGTATTTTATTTTAAAACATTTCAAAACAAAGCTATTACATAATTTCGTTGGCTTCATTCTTCTGTCATTATCCAAAAAATAATTGTCAAATCAGGATTTTTCAAAAGCCCATTTATCTTCTACCTCTTTTTGCTTCTCGAAATAATCCTCAACGGATTTCTCGTTTAGTCAATCATCTTCTTTTTGTTTGTCAGACAGACGTGTTATTCCAAAAATGAAATCGAAAACTGCCCCTACATTTGCTAAAATATTTCTCTAAATATACTCAACTGCTTTGCGACGGATGGAGCAACAAAGTTTTCTCTTACGTTTTTGCGTCTGGGTGGCTTGTGTCAGCCACTGTTGTACTACTGTGTGACTCAGCGTGTGTTCCAAAACCTCAGGAGATAAACGATTCATTTATCAGCCAAGTCTCTGTAAATATTAGATGTAAATAGTTAATATTAGGTGTAAATAGACTGATAACTGATCGTAATCTTCTGATCATACCTACCTAGCAGCTTTTCCATGGATATATTACTGTTTATATTTTCAGAAAAACGTACTTGTAGCTTCAAAAAACACAGTATATTTTATATAAAAACGTTGTTAGGAAAATAGAGATTTATCGCGCAGGCATGTTTATTTGAAGTTGAAGTTCACAGCTAAAATCATCCTAAATCTAAAATTCTATCCTTTTACACGCTATCTACTCATTTGACCGGCTCTTTTCGTTACAATCCTCATTGTGCTTTATTTGATCGATAATTTATGAATTGTTCAGAAATCAAAGGTCACTTACAATATTCTCGTCGTTTTTTAAAAACTTTATGTACTCGTATTTCCTTTCCCTTAATTTCTTCGGATTAGGAACGCAATCGCAGGCGCACTGTATAAATGATTCAGATTGACGCACAACGTGCTTGACTTGTAAGTTTGACTTATTGTACGGATGATGGCTAACTTGCTCCTACGAGTAAGTTGTTCTTTTCTTACCTTACTGTGTGATGTTCAGATTGTTTCATTTTTGAACTGATCCACTGATCATCATGTGAGATAAGAGTCTACGTGACGCGTGCTGTCAGAGTCTCTGAAGAGAGTCAAGATTAGAAGCACTTTCTTTGAAACGGTCTATTTTCTCTACATTTTCTACATTTCCAAATGGCACTTAATTGGAGTCATGTTAGACGTCTCACCATTAAATTGTCGTGACAGACATAAATTGCGATTTCTCTGCAATATCTTGATATACAGCAGACAATGGAGAATTCCTAGATAAATATCTAGCGACTATGTGTTTAAGTATAACGGAAAACTCAAACGTAAATCAGGAAAGTCTAAAACACAATTCCACGGAAAGTAAAGGAAAAGATAAGATTGAAATATGAAAATACTATCATTAAAATAAATAAGGCCGCCTCTGTCGTCTAGTGGTTTGAACCACTCGGCCACTAGCCTGGAGGTCACGAGTTCAAATCCCGTAGGGACATATTTGTATTCGGTCTGCATTATTTACAAAGCACCCGAAATACGGTGATACGTTTCACCAATCACACCAGCATCGGTGAAACGTGGGTGTACGAGTGTGGACTGTGACTTGCATTTCTGACTCTCCCTCGAGGATTTATGCCGTGACGATGCCGATGTATATGTATATAAAATGAATACTTTCTGCAATTTTATCACCTAGATGTATTTTAGCTTAAAATAAACAAAACTATGATAAAAATAAAATTCCTATATTTTTAAACACATGACGATTTATCCATCGCAAGGAGATAACAAATTAATATTATATCATTACGGTATAGAAAAGTATATCTGGTCGTGAGGAGCCCTGAACCGGGATTCGAACCTGGGACCTCTCGTTAACCGAGCGATTGCTCTACTAACTGAGCTATCGATGCCACGAAATTTTGGCGACATGGATCTCCATTTTTCTCAGCAATAAAAAACATATGTAATATACCAATTTAATACTAGATTAAGCATTTCATTGACATCATTTTGCCCGAAGATTTAGTTGATTGATTAATTTTCACAGCTAAGAAAAAAATATTTAGAAAACCTTTGTTAATACAGAGATTTCTATTTTAATGACAAACGGGAGTGAATTTAGCCTCCAAGTTTTTATTTAAATTAGTCTACAAATACACTTCAATATGGCCGATTGGATTTATTAAATTACTTCTAGTTGTCATTTTAAATGAAAAATACTGTTTTGCCGCATACGACCTTACGGCATAAGCTAGTTCGTGAGCGCATATTTGTATGGAGTAGGTCCCCCTCACTCCACTCCCCTAAGGCGCCGATTTGAAGTTAAAAGTTTATCAATGCCTCGCCTTAAATAACTCGGATGTCGTTTTGAATGTCACTGTGGTTGAAGAGGTATATTTCAAAATCCAAAAATAAAGCCTAAATATAAAATTTTATCTCGAAGTGCATAATCGTTTCGTTAATCACCAGACTATAGCCTAAAACCGTAACTTCAGAGCGGCGTGCTGCCAAAATGTCTGCCAGTTTACATAAATAATGTGGTAGTGTAATGGACTTAGCAACATTTGCTATAAAGCGGTTCAAACTGGTGACACCGAATAGAGGAGTATTTCCTTTTTTGCTGTTTTTCAAGTTTGCTAGCTTACTGCGCTATATGTATACTAACGATATTGCTAACATTGTCATTATCTATTATCACAACTCTTTATATTTCTTTGATACAACCATAACCTTTTCAATAAGAGGCAGTGACTGAACCGATTCATCGATTCTAATTTCGTCCCAATCTCGATTCATTGTTGTCTTTTTGCAAATCGACTGGCAGACTAAGCGCCGTCGTGCGCTGTCAACCAACCGTGCGAGGACATTTGTGCGAAACGGTTGACCCTTCTTTGTCTACATAAACAACCCTAATGGTACTAAAGGTAGGGTTATTGATCGAGATTGGATTGTTTCGGTTGCATTGTGTTATTGCACAGGAAATTGGCTGCAATCTTCTTGTAATTTTGATTGTCAATCAAGTGGCCAATTCAGTGTCTGCCACGTATTCATGAATGATTCGTGATTTTATTCAAACGTTTATAAGTCTACCTCGTCACGTTCAAGGTATTGTTCCAAAAATCATCGTAGCGTATACTCTCCTTATCTTTTCCAGAATACGTGACATCTCATGCTATTCATAATAAATAACATTGCTAGAAACGCTAATATTTTCAAAGAATTTGACAGATGTTATTAATATTCAAGCAGTGACACAACATGTTTCGAAAGTTTTATTAAGAACACCCATTTTACTTCTGCTTCTTTGGTTGCCACAACAACAAGTTTTCTGAATAGGCTTACACTTATTATTTGTAAACCTTACAAGTGCTTGCTTGCTTTACGTGACTGGGAATCTGGGAATACTTTTAACATTATTTGGACGCGTCCTTCTGTGATATATTTATTTAACTTTGTTCTTGAAAGCAGCGTCTGTATTTCTATCTTGAGACACGGGTTCAAATCCAGCCTTTCGAGAATAAACTAATCAGTTTTTCTAAATATATTCGCATAGAATCTGTGACATAAATCGACATGCCCTAAAAAGTGTGTACCTGAAGCAGGCCGCAAGGCTCATCTACTATCACGTTGGGACGTAAAAATCGTTAGTGAAAAGAGGGTATAGTGTTGCCTGTTCCTGTGACGGTTCATATTTAGGATTACCTCAGGGATGTATGTCGTGATAACATGTTATTGCTGTTGTTTTTGAAAATTAATGGATACGGCCCAAAACGTATTCAGTTCTTTCTCATTCACATAGTGTTATCAAATAAAATCGAAAGCGACATTTAAAATATGATTTTCTATTTATATACTTCTACTACTAATAACATTAGCTACGCTACGCCAATTTATTCTCACTAATCCCGCTCCGGATGTATCACTTTTACTATTTTTTCTTCTTTCGCTTTTTATTATTTATTTCTGTCTCCTCGTATATGTTATTTTGATCGGTCTTTATTTGTCTTGACAAATGATATGCACAGCGCGAAGTGTCGACTGTATTTTTTTATTTTCTCTTTACCCGTTTAAGTTTTATGAGTACGTGTATTTCTGGAATGTCTGTTACTAATTATTCGAGATCAAAATCTGGAGTGCTCGTTTCATGTGTCACTTTATGATCTTGTTTGACAAAAATATCATCATGGACATAGTATGTTAAAAAGAGAAAAGTGATTAAATAATTCAGAGCAGTTTGACGTTCAAATTAACGTCTTGGAATAAGATTTAAGAGGGCGCATAGAGATAAATTACAATTCAAAATTCAAAACTCAAACCACTGAATTAAGTCCAAAATTAAAAAAAAATATTATGGAGAGAATATTGTAATTGCAAGAGCCCAAAATGGTCCAAAACGTAAAATTATAAATTTGCCTTCATAGCAAAAAAATCAAGAAGTTACTTCTAGTTTTAACGGAGTTTCTATTTGTATTATATTTATAGTAAGCCAAAAATTGGGTAAAAAATAACACTTTTATATAAACAAGAGCCCCAAGTAGCGATTTTATCGACATAATTATATTTCAAGAGTTATTTAAGAAATTCGGTATTTCGTGATCGCGGGTTTTTTGGATGTCGTAACAGCCATGGCTCAGAGCGCGCTATTTTAAACAAAAAGGAAACTTCATAAAGTTCATTTCTGCTTGATGCAAAAAGAGGTGCTGAATCTGTCTTTATACGCATCCTTAAAGGTAACAGGTGTCGTAGTATTATCACGTATTTTCCCCAAAAAATAAGTAGGAAATGATAAAGTATAGTACCAAGTAATTCGACTAATTCGTGGGAATCGACAAGGAAATTGTGATCAATAAAAGAAAGTTGATTATAAAATTATCCTCAATTAAAATTCTATAGCCATTGCGTGGTTTAACTTTAGTATCATTTCATAAGAATGTTTATGTTTGATGTAAAATCCCAGGAAAGAGGAAAGTTCTTTTACATATACAGTAATAATCCAAAATGGAAATTCCGAGGCTTCTTAAATTTAAGTATTCAGCGTTTTTTGCATTATTTGGGAATAACGTATTAAATAAAATGTAAGAATAATTGTTAGATGAATCAACTTAGATGATAGATGCCTAACCTTTAAATAATTAAACAAGTTAGAAATTTTTTGTATGATCCAGTAATGCAAATAATGATTAAAAATCACTGATTTTTTTACTTTAATAAAATATAAAAAAATCTAGAGAGAAAATGTACAAAAGCACCTGAAAGAAAAAGTTAAATTGGGATTTAGAAAAATTATGTACCTATTTTTTTTTATTTTAATTCATTGTTCTTGTTGGTGATGATTATAATATCTATGATTGTTTCATAAGTTACCAATATCACGTATTCATATTCTCATCATATTTATGAGGTCAAAGTAATTTACATTACTATATTAACCGTGACCTTGACCTCAGAGATAACATCTAACCTATAAGTGCTAATATCAATGTGCTGAGGGTATTAAAGCGTCAAAGAAGACATATTACAATTGCAATAATTGATCTTACTGCTAAGATCACCATAATTTTTATAGTTTGACTTTCTTATATTCTGAAGCGATTAATGTTAAAAGATTCCATTTTACAATCTTTGTATCTTATGTATCTTAATCAAGTGTCATGTTTTTTGTTCTTTTGTCGTAACTTGTTCAATGTCTTCATTGTTCATGTTTATTCATTGTTTTGCTTTCTTCAGACAACGGTGAGTTTTTGTTTTGTCTTTAGAATATTGACCATCTTCATATTTTACACTGAATTATACTTAAATAAGGATTAAATTATGGATGTGCTTTTTGTCCATAGGTAAATTCACTGTAAATATTTCATTACTAACTTTCATTTTAATTGCTTCTGAGTTTGTCGTTTAAAATACACTTCTCTATGACGTAACTATTATTGCGTTTGATTTAGGATCACAACGTTTACGAACGGCACGCATTGGGTCATTGATCGAGCGACGGATCAACGCGATCGGATTTATTGCGCCCGCGCATTAGCGGCGACTCAAACGACCAATTAGCGCTATCTAGCCTATGACGATGGACGCGTCATTCGCCGTTCGTTGTGGTACAAGCAATACAAGTAAAAGGTTTTATGTGGTAACAAGTACGTTAGATATGGTTGATGATTAGATTATGTTAATAAGGATGGCAACATATTCGTAATTGTAACATTAAAAGAAAATAACAAACAGCTTATTTACATCTGTAAAGCAAAGACCAATTATCAAAATTTTATCATTTCAGAACTACCAAAAGTGCTGAAATAAATCGTTATTGAATAAGATGAAGGTTCCGTGATTTAGATGCATTGCATACGTAACAGACTTTCCTGATTTTGAGTATCTGAACGGGAATGCTATTCGCTGAACATTTTCGATCATGATAATATTTCCCTTATCTTCGAATAACGTTATGTGGGAGACCTCATTGTAGCTTCCCAGTACGCTTTTAACTTTTCACTTAAATCTCAAGATGCTGATAGTACAAGTTTGAAGTCAAAGCGACATACGGTTGTAATTCAACCAGATTGAATATTCAATTAGAAATAGAGTGGCTTAACTCAATCTTGATTTATACGCATGAGAAAATTACTCAAGATTAGATGTTTATATAATTTACATAATTATTTATTTAAAAATAACTAATTACAATTTTGGTTCATTATCATCATCTTGTTAGCCTTAATTAGAATATCATCTTGTCCAAGATTTGAAATTATTATCAAACTTCATCTGTGTATCTTTATTGCTTATTCGGTCATCTTTAATACCTGGTTCACATCATTGGGACTTGTCTCAATTATGTATGAATAGGAGGAAGAAAAAAAAATACTGCTACACGAATAAACACTTAATTTTTATCGTTTCTGACGGATTTGTAAATCGAAGTGTCATATCACAGTTATTTTGTTTAGTCATCTACCTCCAGTTAAATCCTTCAATTGGTCTTCAATCTCTTAGCCTATTCGGCTTTTATTATATTCTAGATTACTTAAAATCGTCCTTTCTTTTGTTAGGTCATAATTCATAAAACATAACATTTATGTTTCATCTCCGATACTTGCACCTCTTTATGTCCCATTTAAAACAATTGTAATCTTTACGACATTGCTATGAAAGTCTAGTTAAATGCCCATTTCCTTGCACACCGGCCAAGATTAAAAATTGGGCGATATATTTATGAATTATTGTGAACTACGTTTTACCTCTTCTAGGAAGAAAAGCCATTTTGTAAGCCATTAAACAACACTATACTCGCAGCAATATTTCAAATGCTTTCTGGATGTCTTTTTCTCTATATCCAGAGAGTGTCTTGTCTGGTGGGTTAAAAGCCTTCCACACCTTTGACCTCCGCTTATTCATACAAGGTTCTGAATTAAAACATAAATCAAGATTTCATAATTGACCAGTAGATTATGAATACATGAAGAGTCTTTTAGTTATATAGCCAACTAATACCAGAGAATAGGTAAACTGAAAACGAAGTTTTTCAGAAAATGATCTTTGAGCCCTCCATCAAACGAACGTAATAATATCGCAACTGAATGAATAAGAGGCACAATTTTGCAATTCAAAAAGTTATGGGGTGTCTTTTGTTATCGTCACAGGGTATCTAGTCTTCGATATCAATGTACACATAACCTTGTTTGACGCTAATATATTACATCGGGTCATTAACCAATTTTTCGGCTGCCTTTGAGTTTAATACAATAACATCATTTTATTATTGAATACAATTTATTGATTAGGAGCACGTGTTTAGTTTTTATATTTTAACGAATTACAGTTGTAATACAAGCTATGTGATTGATGGCAGTTGTAACTTCTCCAAAAGTTCGAAAAAATATAAAAACTAAACTCATCCCCGTACTCCTAAATTAAAAGCACAGGACTCATTGTGTAATGTAAATGATAATAAATAAATTTGTAGGAAATAAATAATATTAAAAGTGACCGTGTTAACTTAAAATCCTTTTATAACTTAATTCTTTAGTTAAAGTGTCAATAGTTTATGTATCAAACAACTATGTTCTGGACAGCACTTATCAGCAAAATTGTTGAAAAAGGATCTAAATCGTATGATTCTTCTTTTACAGTAACATTAAAGTATCTCCCTCTTACTTTTAAGGTGTTCTTTTTATTTTTCTACGTCAGCAGTAAGTTATTCGGAGTCAATGACCTTGTTTCTCGTATTACGAGTAGTGAGCTCGTAAAATATTTTATTGTCACAGTTTGGGCTTTTTCTCTTTATTTATGGTGTCCACAGAGGTTACCGATTCAATAGAAGATTCTTTGCGTGTTAGGGTCGACTCTTCAGCGTTTATTGGGATGTAATTATCGTTGGTGAAAGGCGGGTGTCCCGAGTAAGGATTATGACTCTTATTTGACAGCTCACATAACACAATAATTACACTTTCCACAGACGAGAACCAACGTTTTTCTTTTGGAATTTCGTCTAAATTCATGACTATTTCAAAGTCCAATTACTCATATTCTGAAGCTACTATAATATCATGCAAAATCTTTATGCACATTGAGTACATTATTTGTTTACATGTTTTTATAAATATTATTGGACCACCAAGAGTGGTGAAATCTTATAAAGACAACTAGTGAACGAAGACAGGATAGATGGATGATATTTTTACGTAGGTCACTCAATTCCCATCTCCAATTTCTTATCCAATTCAAGAATGCGTAAGGAGCTCATCTAATTCCTATGTAATAGAGCCCTTCGCCACAGCTTCAATAGACTTGCTCACCTACTCACTTAACATTATCAGTTACTTCAAGAGCTCTGTAATTAAATCCAGTTACAACATAACGTGGTTTTTGGAGTCCTATGAAATAGAAACCTTCACCTACACCCAGTACTGCAATCGGAATCTTCACAGCATAACATAGAGATTTAAATAACTCGATAGGGAATTTAGGAGAATTTAACACGAATCCTGTCATATAAAAGGAAAATTAAACAGCAGTGTAAGACAAACCGTAATATGACTTTTTCATGCCTGATGAGCGTTTCAGATCTGACTGCCCGTACCTATCCATTTCATAAATTAACCAGCACAGTATGCTGCACTTAGTTATGCTCTCGTAACAAGATTCGCACTCCCGTTAATCAAAAGTCGTATCAGGTTCTGTTTGACATGCAACTGTAAAGATTATAAATGTGATGTCGAGTGATTGTAATATATCGAGTATCTAGTTTTTCATTGTCTAATAGTGATTCAGAGCATAATTCTCAGTTTACAATCGCTTTCTAATTCGTCTCAACATTGTCTCTTTCATTGATCAAGGATTTAAATGAAACAGCCCTAACGAGTATTCATGCCAAAGCTCTTTCCGAATGATGCATTGATTTAATCAAGTTATTTGCCCGGGGATTAATCCATGGATCATTTAGAGTCGTGGTCATGTCTTTGGGTGCGTTGAATGTTGTAAATTCTAGTTTAATCTTAATTTTATTGCCGACTCAAACTGATAGCCTTTTTATAGTCTAGATGCTATATAGTAAAAATTAAAAATTTGCATTTTCAAATTTTTGCCTTTTAATTTCAATCCATTTTTTATTGTTATATTTTTTTTGGAACCCATATATATACTATTAGCATTCAATAAAAAATCTCAACATAAAAATCTCGTATTCAAAGCTTTATGTTCTTGTCTATTCCTACTGAGAATTGCTTTTTTTTTGAGTTTATGTTTGAATTCACCGGTAATTTTATTTGCCAGTTAAACATTTATTTTTCATTTTTCAGCTTTCATGTAGCCAAGTGGTTTGATCCCCTTATCAAACACTATGAAACGTAATATGTTTTTGAACTTTTTTAAAATATTTCTAATACAAAATTATAATCCTAATGCGACGCGTGCTTGATACAAATCTCTATTGACAACATTACACATAATTTATTGATATGCTCCCCCGTTTCAATATTTACGTCATATTTTATACCAATCAATTACACACTCACTCTTTTATCAGATCTATCTTTCTCTCTTTCTATCCTGGTATGTTTTCAACGGCTACCCCAACTAAATGGTCCGTTTCAATTAAAAGTTATGACGCATCGCAATCGCCCCCATAGATGTCCACACAATATATTTCTTTGCCATAGAAAGCTGTAAATTGTTGATTTGTTGACGGCCCCTCTATTTTAGTTTGACCTCTACAAATACCCATCCATCCATAAAGACCTCTACATTATTATTTATTCATTCAACTGTTTCGATTCCAAATGGGTCTATATATGTTGGCGGCCCGATTTTATTGTCATTCTCAGTGCCAGCGCCTTTTTCTATGCGTTCGTCCGCATGAATGAATTCATAGTTTGGTGTGTGTACGTTCACCTCCCTTTTCTTCACATATTTTTTGTTTAGGATTAGTTATATCTCGGGTGAGATCTATGATTGAATTTTTTTCACACGTCGGTAAACATTGAAGTGTATCATAAGACATACATGATAAGTCTTGCGTGCGTAACTCGGGAGGTAGAAAGAATGTAGAGTATTTAGGAACCTTTGCCCTAAGGCGGCTGTGATAATCATTTTTAAATATTTCGTCTATTTTGATTTTGCTTTCTGCCTGTTAATTTTTTTATACAACATAGGTTTCTGGCTAAAGCCATCATTTATAACATTAAATAATTGATGCTTGATTGTTGATTGAATGGTTGCTTATATTTAGTTCCACTGCACTTTTTATTAGTAACAATTGATTCTGATTACTGGGTTGAATGGGAAAGTATTCCATTAAACTGTTTAATGTTACCATCGTTCAAATTGCCCACTTTGTATCTAACTTCATCATTATCTAATTATTGAATGTCTTCTTCGATTTGAACGGCTTTCTAGGCTAGACCTATCGCTTAGCGCTTTCCCTGTAAAGTCTTTTAAACATTTTTTTCTTTCATCGCGTACTGGGTCTACTTATTCATATTCATATTCTTTATTGCACACAGTTATTAATATTTACAAGTAGTCTTAAATTAAATGTGCTATAGGCGAGCTTATCTCTGAAAGAGATTTCTAACAGCAAAACCTAGGTGCTATGGACATGGTGGTAAAAAAGTGCATAGTCCTATGTGCACACATAAAGAAAAATACCCACATAAATGATTTAAAAAAGGAAAACAAATTTGGAAACAATATCGACTTAAAACTAGCCTTAACATACTCGCTAAATAAATAAGTATAATATTTATTACATAATAATAAAAGTAATATATACAAATCTATAATACACATACTTAAATAATGTGTATATAAATGGACATATACCTACATAAACGTACTTACATAATACATATTATGTTTTAAATAAGAACATAAACATATTTACATAAAAATATTCATAAATAGTGCTCTTTGAGTTTCTTCTTAAATAAGCTGATCGTTTGACAATCGCGAATCGTGTGCGGTAGCGAGTTCCAGAGTTTGATGGATGTCACCGTAAACGAATTCCCAAAAGCACCCGTGTTGTGACATGGAGTTTTTAAAAGGGATACTGTGTGTGGTCTGTTCTGTTTGTCTTTGGAAAAAAGGGAGTCAAAGCATTCACGCAAATATGGAGGGGTAGAAGGACTCCAAAGGATGTTAAAGAGTCTGCACAGAATGTGGAAATTTCGTCGCTGACGAATAGAAAGCCATTTCAGCTTTTCCCTGTAATGAGACACGTGATCAAACTTACGCAATCCGTAGATAAACCGGATGCCCAGGTTTTGGAGACGTTCTAGTTTGTTAAGCAACTCTTCATTGGCATCTAGGAAACACACATCCGCATAATCAATTATTGGCAATAGAAGGGTTTGTGCAAGAGTGACCTTAGTCCTAAAGGGCAGAAATCGCTGGAGACACTTGAGGGAGTAAAACGTAGCAAAAACTCTTCTACTAACTTCATTGACATGAGCAGTCCAGGATAAGTTGGAGTCAAAAATAACACCAAGGTTTTACTTATAAAGTTTACTAGCGGATGTCTCGCACTGAGGATCCACTGTTTCTCCCGATCCTGTGGAAAATTCTTAAAATCCCTTCTTAGCGAACGTCTATGTCATTACAAAAAACCCACAGTCTAAATTTAATGTTCCGAGGTCCAGCCGTTTGGTTTGGGCGTTGATAGGGCGCTTTTACATCAGACGTTAACGATTCTGGCACGATATTGTCGAACTAGTAATCTTATACATATAGGTATATAAAACTGTTTCACACCGTATCGTTATCATAATCAATATCTTCGCCGACACTACGCGGGGTGAAGGACAGTAGCGGGAGGCACGACAGAACTCAGCGACAGACACGGCGCGCCGTGCCACTGCAAACGTGTGATCGTTTATCATATCATAACGATATCGGCCCTTTCCTATCGTTAAAGCTAAATCGTTATCGTCCGGTGTGAAAGCACCCATAAGATCAGTCTAGTCAGGGTATTCTTTTAAATTTAGGCTGGCTTTTTCCCCAGCCAGCCAGGAAAAAGCCAGCCTAAATTTAAAAGAATACCCAGACTAGACTGATCTTATGGGTGCTTTATCAGGTTTTTCAAAAATGGTTCGGTTTCATTACGTCGTAATAAAGAATCACAAATGAGTACACGGTTCATTAAGTTTCTTTCAGTGAGCTCATGAGGCACCCAAATATCGAGCTTTTTTGTGTACCCAGCTTTTTTCAAATGCGCCAAATCTGTTTTGTGGTCAATTCCCAGTTCTTCAGCTACATCGTAACTACTGGTATGCCGATCTTGCTCCACTTTTTCAAAAATGGCATCCATTTTATCCATAACAGGGCACCCAGAGCGAGGTGCATCTTTGACATCAAAATTTCCGTATTGAAAACGCTTAAACCGAATTTGTACTACTCTCACAGACACTGCACTGGGTCCATAAACATGCATTTTACCTTTTTTGTAGTAAAATTTTAAAATGTATCGAATTTCTTCATTTGATTCACTCATCTTAACAGTAAGAAAAACAAATGAAAATCACACATTTTACCTAATTTGAATTTAGAATTATCTGTTTAAAATTTACACTTTTTAATAATACCAAAACCAGCCAGATACAAATGGTATAGCCAAAGAGATTTTATTATAAGTTCATACATACTATTTGCGAAAAGAGTTTTTCCCCAACCTATTATACAGAATCTTTCTTTATCAGCTCGATTTCGTCAATCATCAATAAAATTCACCACATAGATAACTGAAAATTTAGTTAAAATTGTAGAAGAAAGAATTTTTTAATAATTTATTTCATTACGGTGCACGGCAAATGCAATGTTATGCACATTATTACTGCGGTGGGCTAAGCACAAATCTAGTAAATTAACTCGAAAAATCACATTACAATGGCGGTTTGTCCTAAAATATAATTATTTCCTATACTAGTAAACAATGTCAATTGTGTACATGGACAAATGGCATGAGAAAACGATTTTTGTGAGTATTATCGGCTTTTGACAAGTACACACCAGCCTTGTCTCTGCCGATAGTAAAAACTGCGCCTGTTTACCTTGAAATAGCTTAGTTTACGCGATAAACCTTATCCGAAGCAACCAATTTTCCCTGTTTTGACGTTACAGTGCTATTTTTGTGGATGTTTTCGCACGCTAGTATTACGAGTATGCTTGTTGCCTAGCAACTAAGAATCTGCAGTAGAATTGCGTTCAACAGCTGGTGGTTGTCAAATTAATTCGTTCAGTTCTTTCAATGATGCTCTAGTAACAATGAACAAAGAGCCCGACTTGCATTCCTACAGTATTAGCTTGGTTTCGTCGTTGACAGCTACGAATTGTCTGTGACGAAGATGTTATTGTGTACACTAACCACAGCGCGCTGGCCAAGAGGTCTGTTTGTAGAAAGGGATTTGTAAATTAAGTAATTGAATAATATGGGATAGTGATGGAAGACCTAATACGAAATCCGTAAGTGCTATCTTCTTGAAACTTTCATATTTACAATAAACATAATATCATGTCATATCTATTATCTATCCATCCACGGCCTTGTCGATGGAGTAACCGCCATTCTTCTTCTGTTTTTACAAGACTGACCCCACAAAAGGAATGAATCGATTTCGAAGTGTGTGGGATATCATTAGAATCCTTATAGCATCCTGAGTGGAATGGGCTATAAATATATACAAAAAAGTAAATAATGAAAAATTAAAAAAAGACGAATCCCGGAATAGAGATTTAATTCGGATTTCGCTGCAGTCGGGGGACTATTACATTGGATAAGTGTTGTTTTTTATGTCTCCCGACTGCACTGAAATCCGAAATAAATCTCTATACCGGCAGTCGTGTTTTTAAATATTTTTATTATTTCTGCTAATGATTTGACCTCTTGATACGATATCACATTAACTTTCTCCTTAACTTGAGTAAAGTAGGTGCTTCTAGGTCTCCTTCTTCTTCTTCTTCCTCTTCTTCTTTTAATGTTTTTTAAGAAACTTTCACGTCGCATCTAGTGTCTATCATCTTGTCTAAGGAATAGTATAAATGGAGGGCAAAGAAAAAGAAGGAGCTTATCGGCAGCAAGCGTGATTTGAGAAAAACTTCATTTAGTTAAGAAATCTGCTCATTTATCCGTAAAATTTCACAAAAAAAATGTTTTTAATCGAGGATGGCAACAAAATGAGCACCGTATTAGCAGATTTAATTTTGTTACCTTAAATATTTACCGACGTATTTACAGCGCTAGTACATTTTTGTTAAAAATGTCGATATGCTCGTTCTTTTCCTGTACCCCATAAACAATGAGGTTTTATTTAATATCTTTGCCCATAAATATAAAAGACTTCGTTGAATATTGCATTACATGCCTGTCCCTCAGATAGGTAGATAGAAATAATTAATGTCCCGTGATCCTGGTGGCACCTTTTTAGCTTTTAAATAAATTTACCTATCGATTCATATGATTATTAACTTTGTATTGGGGTCTTACTCGCGATAACTAACAACATACCTTAATAGATATGTGCTTGACGTTTCGACGCCTCTGTAGGCTGTCGTGGTCACAAGCTAACTGTCTGTAATCTACAGAAGCGTCGAAACGTCAAGCACATGTTGTTAGTTATCGCGAGTAAGACCCCAATACAAAGTTGATAATGTGTGAAAATCGCGAAAGTATAAAGTTTACGATTCATATGAGCTCTTGTAACACGAGTGCATTGAAAATTTAAATAGCGTTAAATGCTCTTCCTCTCACAATACAACAAGCTCCATCATTACAGTCATTCAAAACCCTAGTCAAACAGCATTATCTTTCGCTTTGATCTTAAAGTTTATTGTTTCTTTTGTCCCTATATTAATACATATTTATTAATATAAAATATATAATTTGTTTATATATAAATATAATTATTTATTGTTTATGTATATTATACATTTACATTTAAATCAAAATGCTTTATTTTATTTTATTTTAAAAACCGTTAATCTGTGCAACGCCTATACACCTTTTCTTTTTTAAGAGTTCTCCCATCCAAAGGTTGACTGGAAGAGATCGCTTTTAGTGATAAGACCGCCAGTTGTACCCTGCTAACTTATATTTTAAAATTGATTGTTTTTTATTTGTCTTTTGGTGTGCAATAAAGGATATTGTATTTTATTGTATTGTAGCGTTTTACGAGTTGTTACAAAGAAGCACAAGGAATTGAGAATTGTTTAATAAAATTATAGCCTAGTCCATATCTAAATATAATATCTATCATATCTACGAGTCATTTAATACATAAGTCCGCAAATATAGATATGCATCCAAAGCCAACTCAATTACCACCGAAACAATTGCATTAGATAAACTGAGAGACGTGTCTAAAAGGGATTTGCAATTGAATGGGTAGTGGAAATCTTCAGAAACTATATGGGAACCATTGAACCTCTTTGAACGGTATTTGTTTAAGGCGCCTAGGCACGCCACCGTTTTAGTACAAAATTTGATAACCCGTTTCTCTGTTGTTTTTCATTATAGATTAAAGGTATAGACCTCAATAGTTTAATACAGACATTTACAAAGTCGCTATGTGGCTGAAATGTTAAATTTTTATATAGGTACAATCTGAGGCAAGAAAACAACTTTGTATGTAAATCTGTCCAGCTTGATATCTTTAAAACAAAATTAATATTCAAAATTTTTGGCAAAATGGTGCCTTTTAAAATACCAGCACCAGATGATGGAGGTCATATCGTTTGGTCTATTGCGAGAAACAACAGAGAAACGGATTATTAAACTTTGTACTAAAATGGTGGCGTGCCTAGGCGCCTTAAGATCACTTTCCATACAAACGCAGCGCATTCCTAATACATAATTTTAGAACAGACCCTTTGAATAATGATTGATGGCTCCGCAAATTAGCAAGCAAGTCTAATCTTCTTAGCAAGACTAATCGAATGGGCGGAGTTAGGCATGTATTTATATATGTAACGTATTAGTATTTAGTATATGGGTAGTTTGGGTATGCGCAGCCGGTAATGTATATAAAAGACGTGAGCGGGAGCGGGAAATTGATTAGGGCATGTATTTAAACGATATTTTATGAACAAAGCTTAGCCTTTTGGTTAAATGGTATTTCTGGGTGGCCATAAAAAATTAACCACGAATATTATGTATGCTCGCCGTACCTAGCCTTCTAACCTAACCTACCGTCACTCTTCTGCGCTGCAAGACTTCCAAAAAACTAACTTTGACTGCGAACTTATTATTATCCCATTGATTAGTAATAACTTTACACTTTGCCGGTGGACCAGCAGGTACTCTATACAATCCCTAGGAATTGTATACATTGCCCAGGTAAAGTATGTAACGGACAATAATATTCATAATATTTCATACATTGCCGGGACGCCCCAGGCATTGTATACATTACCTAGGTACTGTATACAATACCTGAATTATACAGATTGCCGGTGACATATACATTAAATATACCTTTATTTTAGTTCATGTATGTGTATTTACTTATTAAGTATAAGCAAAACCAAAACATATTCTAATATATTATATTTTCCTCTTTTATTTTTTATTGAATAAATCCTAACGTGCCATATGTGAATTTATGTACCTATATTGCAAAAATAAAGTATTCATTTAATTTCATTTCATTACAGTTTCACCATTCATCCCAGTTTTGCTTGCTATATATATACTTACCTATACTAATAATAAAGTAGTAAAAATTCGTGTCTTTACACAGAATATTTTTACGAAATGGGTTATTAGTTGTACTGAGGCCAAATTATACAATTATTATCTGTCTGTCTGTCTGTTCCGATTTTTAGGGTTCCGTACCCGAAGGGTGCCAAACGGGACTCTATTACTAAGCCTCCGCGGTCCGTCTGTTTGTCTGTCTGTCACCGGGATCTACAGCTTAAACAGAAAATTTAAATTTTAACAGAATACCTCTCTCACGACAAATAATTAAAATTCAAATTTAAAAAGTAAAAACCAGGGTCCCCCTATCAATAAATAACGCCTTCTGAGATTACTTTTTTGTCAGCTTTTACCGAGGTAATCGCGCTAGGAGTAGTTTGTCTACCTTTTTGCACCGAGGGGAGGGGTATTGATAAAATGATTTCGTAGCATGATGCTTAGTATCGTGCAACCTTCAAGTGGTAAACTATCGATAAATAAATTTATTGGTTGCAAGACACGCGAGCAAAGCCGCGGGCAAAAGCTAGTTATACATAAATGTACAATAAAGTCCAACAGTAACGTGAATGGTCTAAGGTAACGTGCTACAAAACTTAAGGTGGTAACGGAGGATCTCGATGCAAAATGCACATCATAATATTGTTTTCCTTACTTTTGAATAAAAAGTATGCAGTAAATGTGTTTTATTGCTTATAATAGTTAGGTGATCACATGAAACTTATTCATTTTACGCTTTACATTTTAGCTGCAGTACATTACAACTGTGAACACGCTTTTAAGTTTGTTAATGTAATGCAAACAAAATGTAATACATTAAAGTACGTAATTTTTTTGTGAAGACTTTATTATTAATAAACTTTTTCCGCAAGTTGCTTTAAAACACATTTTTTGTATACTTTTTATTCAAAAGTAAGGAAAACAATATTATAATGTGCATTTTGTACCGAGGTAAAAAGTTACCCCCTTAAACTTCCTGCGGGCCTATTATGTAGCTCAGTGTCTGTTGCCATCTATGGCTATTCACCAAAAACAGATGAAAAATTAACTTCCGAAATAACCTTCAATAGGTATTGATTAGCGATTCTTCGAGACCGAGTGGGCCTGCGGATGAATTCGGATAAGACTAAGGTCATCTGTCACGTCATCCAAGGGCCACTTACCGTCGACAATGTCAGCATCGAAGTTGTTCAGAAATATGTTTATCTGGGTCAAGCTGGATAAAAACAACTTCGACGCCGAGGCTGACAGAAGAATATACTTGGGTTGGGCAGCATTCGGAAAGTTGCGTCACATATTTACGTCGTCAATACCACAGTGCTTAAACTCTAAGATGTTCAACCAGTGCGCCCTTCCTGTGGTGACGTATGGCGCTGAGACGTGGTCTCTTACAAAGGGCTTGATCCACCGATTTAAGGTCGCTCAGCGAGCTATGGAGCGGGCTATGCTTGGGGTATCTCTGATGGATAGAATCCGAAACGAGGAGATCCGTCGAAAGTAACCGACATATCCTGCAGAATCAGTAAGTTGAAGTGGCAGTGGGCAGGCCATATTTGTCGCCGGCATGATGGCCGTTGGGGCCGAAAGGCTCTAGAATAGAGACCACGTACAGGAAAGCGTAGTGTAGGCCGACCTCGTGCCTGCTGGACCGACGACCTGAAGGACGTTGCGGGGGGCGGCTGGATGAGGAGGACGGAGGACCGACATGAGTGGCGCAATTTGGGAAAGGCCTATACCCAGCAGTGGACGAACACGGGCTGATGGATGGATGGGTATTGATTTATGATATGCAGATATGTATGTTTTCGACGATAGGCACTCGGTTTGGCAACTGATTTTACAACAGAATCAGGGGGGCTGTTCTACAATTTATACTCAACAACTTTTGTTCTTGACTTAAGGGTCGGTTAACATTTTCATGTGAGTAATCTAAAATTTCCAGCGCCTAATTTACCATCTTAAGAGGCCTGTAGTCGGCGGGTTGAAGTCAGTCGCGCACGGGGTCGCTATGCTTGCTATTCCATTCTACATTTAACTTCGGATTATAGATCACTGACTGACTGTTATTGGTTGGCCCGAACGTTGATTTCCCGAGCTCATACGGAACTAACCGAACACGGTGTGAGAGGCAAGCTAACGCGAGACAACATTCATGTTTTGAAAAAAACTCTAGAATGGTTTTGGTGGTTCCTATGATTTCAGGAGAAAATATCTCAAAAATCGAAATGAAACAAAAATATTTTTGAATAGTATAAAATATACTGTGCTGTGAAACTAAAATTATTTGATTTGTTGTATCGCGTCTAGGACATTACGGTACATAAACATTCATCAAGGTATGTGTAAAATCCAGGACTTTTAATTTATACGCTCGTAACTTTTGTATGTATTTGATTCTGATAAATGTTTTAGTTTCACGTCATGGATATTGTACGAGACATGTTGAAAAAGAAAAAATAATAAGCAAGTACCAATAAATAAGGATATGATCAGCGAACTGCGCTAGTATGGGAGTTCGGGCGAATAGAGTCGTCTTAAAGACTTTTATACCATTGAATACATGTTAAACATAGACAAATCTTTCGTACTTCAATTCAACTTCTAAGGGCTAAATCTTTCATTCACTTTGCTGAAAAAAATTGCCTAAACAACAAACATATAAATTTGTTGTTATTTTAATTAATCACATTAATAAAAAAAAAGACTTTCGTCAGTTTTCCCGATTAATGTCGTGAGTTTACCACGCTTTTTGTACTGAACAAAGCATAAGTACAATCAACATTTCAATGATCATTAACCAATTGAATTCATCAATTTTATTGATAAAATCCTTTTATTTAATTAGACGGAAAAGAATAATTAAAACCACTCCAAATTCCAAGAAAATTACTATCCATAAAGCCACGCCATACAAAAGGCGTTAAATTTATAGAATGGCTCTTAAAAATCAAGTGAAAACAAAACTTCGCCGCACTAAAGTAAAATATCTACTGCCTTCTTATAGAAAGGCATGGATGGAATTTTTTCGCGTCATAAATCAAAAGTTGTTAATAATGATCAGTAAAACAAAGCACGTCACAGATGCGTGCAGGCCCATTACGTAACTCTGTATCGGTTGTCAACTGGTTGCCAAACACTAAAAACACATATAAAAACTGAACTATAAAAACTAAAATTACCTACAGTGTATATTGAACTGTCTGTTCACGAACTGTGGTATCAACGTATCCTTAGGTAATCGAAATTCGATAGTGTATCTATGTTTTCGATGTTTGGCAACCAGTTGCCAACCGATTTAAAGATACATAATCTAGGAGCTGGATGTAGGTTTTTTGGACATTTCGCTCCAGGATCCCATTTCGCAATTTCACAGCCATGCCCCTCATGGCTATGATAAGCCTAACCCACAATAACCCCAGAAACCTTGAAAGGTGTGGTCGGAATGGCTTATCCAATACCATTAAAGGGCTTCAGAGCTTTTCACTACATTTTCTCCCGTTGTTGAAGGTTATTTATTACTTTTATTGGGCATACTAGAAGGTACTTACCATATCATTATGTCGTGTAAACCTCTATAGCACCTTTAATATGTAAAATAATTTATTGGGTATATTCGATATATCTTCGCGGGTAGTAAAATTTATGTTTGAGATAGTAACATGCTTTCTCATTTATGAAGATCAAGAGGCGATGTAAATAAAATATAGATGCTTTGTTTCTGTGTATTTCATGAAGTACACAGAAAATTTTAATAAATTCCTGGTATATGCATTTTGTTAGGTGGTAGAGCTGATGCCGGGCTCGACTGTGGAGGTACTACCATCTTACTCGCAAATCCTCCCGAAGTTATTCGGGGGAGAGTAAGAGAACAGGTCTCAAGCAAAAGAACCAGGCGGCTTACCATTGCCTGGGACCGATGGATAAAAAATATATATATATATTTATATGTATATCGGCGGTATATCCATCCCCAATTGCCGGGCCTTATATAAAACAGACTAGTGACGGGCAGCGGCGTCACTGGTGCAAGGGTTTCGGCACCGCGCTCACCAACCCGCCTGCCCAGCGTGTGTGAGTATGGGCAATTCTTCCAGGAGGACCGCCAAGAGGGGCGAAATCCTGGAAAGGCCTATGTCCAGCAGTGGACGAAACAGGCTGATGGATGGATGGTTGGATGGATGGATATGCATTTTGACTATATAATCTACCTATAGTGTTTTGTTTTTGGAAAACACGTTGGGATAAATTTTTCTCGACAGAAATAATTATTGAAATGAGGTCTTCCAGCGCACTTATTCTCCTCGATTGACGAATAGGGATCATGTACAGAACTTAAACATATTTTATTAGGTGAGTCTTAACAATATCTAGATTTTTTGTTTTGGAAATTTCGCTAGCGATTTTAGTTTTTTAAATAAAATGAAAAAACATACTTTTTTCTCTTTTGCGCTGAATCCGCCCCTCTCGCACTGCACGCTATTTCGGTTGGAGTGAGAGTGACAAAAATAAAATAATGAATTAAGAACTAAACAATAGTATAATTACTAAGATATAAAATAATAAATAGTAAAATTGGTATAGAGTTCCGGTCTTTTATGATAAGTTCGTATATAATACATACACAGGTACAGAGGTAGGCTAGATTAAAATTAAAATATAATATAATAACACAGATGTGACGTGTCATTAAAGACTCAATTTTAGAGTTTCGTACCTCATCATAGAAAAGGTGAACCCTTGTAAGATCACTTTGTTGTCCGTCCGTCTGTTTGTGTGTCTATGTGTCTATGGCAAATTGAAATTATTACCGAATACTCACTTACGCCTATAGCCTTATACTGATGTTTAATATATTATTCAAGTTTATAGTTGAACAGATACGTTGAAAAAGCGTACTTTCATACTAAAAGCCGTACACACTGCGTGATCATCAAAACCTATAGGGTACTTCCAGATGACGTACAATCTTGTAATTTAGCACGAATAAATCTGAAAACCATTAAGTTCCAATTCTACGTGGAATGATAACTGACTAACTTAATTTTGCAGTTCCTTTTATACATTTTGTACGTTATGATAAATTTGTAGATTTTGATCACTCACTTATTTGATATAACGAAACGGTACCCTCAGGACCCGAGTCCCACTCGCACTTGACCTATTTTTTCACTTATCGACTACACTTAGTCTCCTTTCACATCTCAGAACCCACGTAACGTTCGAACAAAGAACATTCGTTAAATTACAATCACAAAAAGTATATCTTTACACCCACAATCCAAAATGGTGCATAAAAAAGCTTTTTACAATATTTAAAAGGCACTTTTCGTGGGCGAGGTGATGTCACTACAGAAGTTATGGACAGTGATGATGATTCTGTGAGCTGTACCTATAATAAAACGACAGTGTCTTTGCCGTTGTAACAGGAGTAATAAAATATGTCATAGCCATCGACGACGGCTATTTAATAAAATTAGAGGATGTAAGTTGACTTTCGTTTATTATAGCCAAATTCATACTGGACATGACTAACGGAAATCGGAAACCTAAACTCTCATTTTGATTATTCATTATTTAGAGTATGTATAACAATCTGACCAAATTTGAAACTTTTAGTATTACCGTCTTCGAGATTGAGCGGAAAATAGCATTATTTCAAGGTTTCTTGTATGGGGACCCCTTTTGTTTTTCATATTTTTCAAGTGTTTATCATTTGTCGTAGTAGACGCCATAGTAATGCATATCCTGGGAAAATTTCAACTATCTACCTATTACGGCTGAAGCTGTAGACCACCGTGACAGACGGACGGACAGACAGACAGCGGAGGCTTAGTAATAGGGTCCCGTGTGGCACCCTTCAGGTACGGACCCTAAAAATGTGACTGTCATATATTAGGTGAATGAAGTAATGCTTAAAAGACGATTTTAAGACTTTTAAAATTCACACAAAAATAAAACAATCGCACTGGCCAGCGCGACACCACAGCAAGAAAAAAAAAACTTATTTTTATAAGGATTTTTTATTTTCTCGCATTAGTGATGAAAATTAGAGTGTTCAACGGGTGCAAGTGAATCAATTCACTCTCGAACTATGAGCATCCTCGCTCCTGCGCCTAAATATTTCAAGCCAATTGATCACTTACATCCCTTGTATAACAATCTACTATCCCAGGTTCAACTTTACCAAGAGCATTCTAATACTGTGTTCTATAAGAAGGGATCTGAGCAGACAGCATTTTCGTGAAACGAATTGAAGCATTAGGAAGTTTCATATTCTTTATTGTAGGTACACATACGAAACATAATTTATACATTTCATCAGAGAAATCATGTACACAGGCGAGCTTATCTCTGAAAAGATGTCTTCCAGCAAACCTGGATTTACAAAGAGAAGTTATAATAAATAAGTAGAAGACACAGTAGGTTTTGCTGCCAAAAAGCTAGTAGGTTATAGTGTAGTAAGCTACATTTTCTTAGTAAGTATGCTTGTTTTTATTTCGGACACGTTCACAGATAATGTTGAATTTATTTTCTATTCATGTTGTAGAATTGATTAAAAATGTAAACCCTGTTCTATCCATGTACCATTGAGATCTAGTCAAACATACTAAATTATTGCGAAGTCGTTGACAAGAGTATCTGAAGCTTACGAATTTTAGCGTACCGTTACTTGGCTGTTGATCAGTCCCTGTTTATGTACAGTATATTTACAATAATAAATCAAAAAAATATTCATTTTAAGAAGCAGTCGAAGCTATGAATCGAAACGCGACTCTCTCGATAGCCAAATGTTTTTTTTTTTCAGATAATCTATGACATTTCATTTATCCTGTGTGGTTCCGCCAATATATATTATATGTTTACTTTGTTTATCGCATAAATGATTTATTTATTTACGCTGGCGGACTAGTATAAATAACCAAGGAATAGTTTGGTTCCTTGGAATCTTTTTGGATTTGCTCAAATCCTTGGTGTATGCTGGCGCACGCACCATCGGTCGATCAACCACGCGCGCCCGCGCTAGCTGACCTTGAGTCAGTTGTGAATTGACCACCTCCAAGGACGCGCGCGCGCACCGTCTAGACCTATAACCCTAGACCCTCGTGTTCCTGCAAGGACATCTTCCTGATCAGGAGATTCAGTGCTGTGTGCATCCTGGACGAGATTCGATCACAAGGGATTTTGAGGTAACAAGCTTTTCCATTATTTAATACTTTTCACGCCAGTGTGGTCCGCCATTTTTAGCCGATTTCGCATTCTACAGTCCACTCTTCTCAAATTCTTATTTTATAATTATTGGCGGCTCCATAGTTTGATCCTTCGGCCGGATTAATTGTTATAATCAGCATATTTCGCCTTCTTTGCTTATATTTTATGCTTCTATAAAATTTATATAAAAGTTGCATATAAATATCGACCTTATTGCGTACACATACAGGTGAAATTAGCGTTACGTTTGAGAAAACGTTTTCAAAATCTCTTTGTCTTATTGATCGATCTCTGTAAATCTTGTTTGGTTTACCTATATAAATTGTAACTTTATAAAGCAATATTATTGTTGCTACGCAATCACACACACGATTATGCTTTTAATCATTTTCACGGTGTACTTTATATAAAGCGTTCACATACTCATAGAAATTAGCATTGTGCTTACCGCGCGAATGTTTATAATTCGTATTTTATTTGAACTTTTATTTCTTTCGCTTCGAATTATAGACATTCTATTATTAATTATTTATAAGCCCATCAATTAGTAGCTTTCGCAGCTTCGGTATTTTTGCTTTAATTTTAACTACAGACGTTTGTCGTGCGTACAGTTACACCTATAACGTACCGCTCGAATAAATACGTACATATACGAACGATATATCTCCTTATTGTTTGTAACCTTAACTAGTTTTGTTTGTTATTTTCTCGCACTAGTTGGAGGTAATAAGGTTTTCGTATCTACAGTTAGTGCTGTGACGGTTTGTCAGTTATTGATTCGCGTGGAAGTGTGTACCTACCTACTTATTCTTTGTTATATTATATTTATCCGGTTATTTTCTAATAACAGGACCGCTTGAATAAGTAGATACTTACTACTTACCTATTCTTTACACTTAGTTGTTAGGTGTTTGTTATTAGCTGTTACAGACCTTACCGCTTTGAACATAATACCTACATAGGTGAATATTTTCTCCATTACTTGTTTACGTATTGAATATCGAAACAGTGTTTAGTCATTGTACGAGTAATTATGCATTGATTAAAATGCTGCTTTTGAGATTGTTTACGTAAATACGCGTTTACATTTTTTGTTATGATGATCAATACCTAGATTTTGTGTTTATATTTTTATCGAGTTCATTTTGTTATACCTAACATATCCGCATCGGTTTTATACTTTTAATTGTAAAAGGAAGCTACATACCGACCTACGTATTGGTTATACATAATAAATTAAAAAACTGGTGTTATTTTTGTTGATAATCGCGCGGCACTTTGCTTTAAATCAAATAATTTAGTATCGTTTGCTAGATTTGGATTGTTTATAAATAAAATAAACTTGTGTATTATTCAAACGTAACCATGACGACGACGCAAGCACGTATTAAATTGAATGAAGGCAAAAGAGCACAGTATTTTAATTCCATGCAGACTACATTCAATTACATAATTAATTTAAAAAGTGATAAAAATAGACAGTCTTTTATGGCACAGGCACGATTAGCAGATAAATGGCGTTCGGAATATATTGCGATAGTAGATGAAATTAATTTACTACAATTAGAATTAAATCCGGAATACACGGTTAATTATCAATCGCTGTCAGCATTTGAGGAAATGTACGCACACGTTATACAGAATTACGCGAAACTGGAGAAACCTTCACCGTCATCTTCGGTAACGATTGGCACACCGGTGGAAACCTCAAAACAGAAAAGTTTGAAAATACCGCGAATCGAAATTCCGTACTTCGATGGAGAAATTCAAAATTTTCCTTTCTTTTATGAAACTTTTAAACGCGTCATTCATGACAATGAAGAGTTAACTGATTCCGAACGTGTCCATTATTTGTTTGGCCATTTAACTGGTCGTGCAAAGGATGTTTGTGCTGGCGTGGCTCCCGCTGCGGGAAATTACGAATCAACGTGGAAAGCCTTAATAAAGAAATATCAGGACAGGCGTGCCCTTGCTACCTCTTATTTAAATCAAGTGTTTTCAATGAAACCATTAGCCGCTAATCCTTCTGCTAATAACTTGGAAACATTAATTGATCGTTTCGTAGCTTCAATAACCGCTATAAAACAATTGGAAATTGCTGATTTGGGTGATTTTATATTTGTTTATATGGGGTTAAATTTATTAGACGCAGACACGGCAAAGTGTTACGAATCATCAATTCGTAACGACACAGGCATACCAAATTATAATTCATTTATTGAATTTGTGCAGCAGCACGCAAAAGTACTACAACGCTCTGCACAACGTTCGCACAACGCGCCCATTGCTGCTGATAAAATAAATAAGCCACGTACACCCACTGCACCACCGCGTGTGCCTCAAACATATGTGGGTACACAATCGAATTCTCACGCGCCTAATGCAAAGTGTGTGTTATGTAAAGGCACACATCCGCAGCTGTACACCTGTAACCGGTTTTTACAGCTTTCGCCTAACGAACGTTACTCGTTCGTTAAGGATAATAGAATATGCACTAATTGCCTAAGCTCACAACATGGAGCTTATAAATGTAATTCACGATCTTCGTGTCGCAAATGTCATGGTAGGCATCATTCGTTGTTGCATTTTAATAATTCACAGACACCTAGTACCGCACCCGCATCGCAGCATCCTGCTGTTGACCACTTAGGTGGTAATAATAATACCAATGGTTCTGTTGCAACTACCGCATCCTCATCTAATGGGACTAATCCGCAACATTCTTCTTGTAATGTTTCTTCGACTTCTTCCACTCATTCCACGGAACTACTTGCTACCGCAAAGGTACTTGCTGTAGGTCGTGGTGGAAAGGATGTTAATATTAGATGCATCCTTGATCCTGGTTCTCAACGGCATTATGCCACCATAAGATGTTGTGCTATGCTAGGGCTTCCACTTCGCTCAACTTCATTAACTACCGTACAAGGTATTGGTGGTTTTCCGCAACCTATTAAAGGTAAAGTGGATGTGACTTTTAGATCTCGCTTTGATAAGTCTTCGCAGTATACAATCGAAGCACTTGTGTTACCGCAAATCACTTGTGAGTTACCTACTTGTCAAGTTGATCCAAGCATGGTCCAATCATTTCAAAATATTTCACTCGCTGACGACACATGGGCGATCCCAGGGAACATTGATCTTCTTATCGGTGTTCAGCTGTTTGCAGAGATGCTACGGCCGGGGAAGATAGTCAATCCACCAGGCATCCCAGATGCGTTGGAAACCGTCTTAGGTTATATAATTATGGGGGATGCTCTGATCAAATCGCCTCATGAGTCTTCGCTATCATTTTGTTCAACCGCATCATGTGAGGTTAAGTCGCTCATGCGTAAGTTCTGGGAGGTAGAAGAAGTTGAATCTACGCCACCTTTAAGTGTGGACGAAAAATATTGTCAGGAGTTTTATTCTAAAACAACAACTCGCGATTCGACAGGGAGGTATGAAGTTGCTTTACCTTTCAAAGCTGATCCAGTAGGAGTTTTAGGTCGTTCGTACAATGTTGCTAAACGTCGTTTCTTAGCGTTAGAACGTAAATTCGAAACCAAACCTACACTTAAGCTGTTATATGATGCCGTCATCAAAGAATATATAGATAAAACGTATATATCATTGGTTGACAATGTTAATGTCTCAAGTGAGGGACAATATTTTATACCGCA
This sequence comes from Ypsolopha scabrella, assembly GCA_910592155.1. Taxonomy (NCBI): domain Eukaryota; kingdom Metazoa; phylum Arthropoda; class Insecta; order Lepidoptera; family Ypsolophidae; genus Ypsolopha; species Ypsolopha scabrella. The sequence continues at coordinate 6,399,885 of OU342978.1, forward strand.
CCACGGTGTCTATCGTGAAGATAAAGCTACCACCAAATTAAGGGTAGTTTTAGATCCAAGTAGCGCAAAGACCGAGACTGGTTTAGCGTTAAATGATGCTTTACACACAGGCCCGAGCCTCCAACCTGAGTTGTTCACGCTATTACTCAATATGCGTCTGTTTCCTATTGCGATTTCTGCAGATGCTAGACAACATTATCTTCAGATAAGCGTGCGACAAGAAGATCGCCCTTATCAACGTATATTGTATAGGTTTAATACGAATGACCCCCTTCAGGTTTATGAATTCAACCGCGTTGCCTTCGGCCTTCGCACCAGTCCTTTCTTGGCCATCCGCACCATACATCAGCTAGCAGCTGATGAAGGAGATCGGTTCCTTCTTGCTCAAGAAATTTCTACAAGAGATACCTATGTTGACGATATTGTAAGCTCTTTGCAAGATCCCACGCAAGCTGTTTCCGCAGCACATCAACTGATTGATTTATTCCGTGCTGGCGGATTTCAATTGGTAAAATGGTCTAGTAACTCAAAAGACGTGCTCTCACAAATTCCTGAATCTCTTCGATTGGAACAAAGTATTGAGTTTGATAAAGAAGCCACTTTCAAAGTTCTAGGACTTTGTTGGCTTCCCAATGAAGACATTTTTGTTTTTAAGGTTGTTCCTGACGACCGTCCTTGCACGAAACGCAATATGCTATCATCTATAGCGCGTCTGTTTGATGTCTTGGGCTTAGTCGCACCTGTCGTCTTATACGCTAAGCTCTTAATAAAAGAGCTTTGGCTACAAAAAATTGGTTGGGACGAGATTCCCTCTCCGCGCATCGCCTGCCTTTGGAAAAGGTTTCAGAACGAATTGCCGCTTATTACTCAGTTAGAGTTTTCGCGCCATATCGGTGTAGCTAACCATTGTTCCGTTTCCATTATTGGTTTCGCTGACGCGAGTGAAGTCGGGTACGGAGGAGTTGTTTATGCTCACGTCACATCCGGGAATAGTGTCAGTGTTACACTTGTATGTGCAAAATCTAAGGTTACTCCTTTGAAAGTGGTCTCTCTTGCTCGTCTTGAGCTTTGCGCAGCATTATTGCTTGCCACTCTCATTAAAAAGGTTGTCGACACTTATTCTGCACGATTTAACATAGACGGTGTCTATGCCTTCTCCGACTCAACAGTAACATTGAGTTGGATCAAGTCTTCACCGCATCGATGGCAAACATTTGTGGCCAATCGTGTTTCCAAAATTCAACAATTGCTCTCTCCTGAGTACTTTTTTCATGTGAAAGGAGATGAAAACCCAAATGATTGTCTTTCGCGAGGATTGTCACCTGCACAACTTCTTGGTCATCCGCTCTGGTCGCAAGGCCCACCATGGGCTAAACTTCCTAGATCTGACTGGCCAATTCAGCCTTTTGTATCCAGCCACGATAATGAATTGCCGGAAATTAAACCGGTTCCTGTATCACGAGTCACTCATGTGACTTCTGATGTTAGCTTTATTTATCAGCACCCAATTTTACCATCAAATCATGATTGTGTGATGAATTTAATGGTGGATAATTACCATCGACTGTATCTACACTGGCTCTTTAAGAGATCTATTGTGAAATTATGCCCAACACAGTAACTGCGTGATATCTTAATACGTAATTATTAGGACATTTAGTTTTAGGTTATATTTTTGTTTTCGTTTCTTCACCAAAGTTATGTGTTCGCAATAAGGGTTAGGGTGTTAAGCTTAATTTTAGTTTTGAATTGGTTTACTACTAATTTGTTTTGAAACCTGGTACTTTCAAGGCCGGGGAAATGGTTCCGCCAATATATATTATATGTTTACTTTGTTTATCGCATAAATGATTTATTTATTTACGCTGGCGGACTAGTATAAATAACCAAGGAATAGTTTGGTTCCTTGGAATCTTTTTGGATTTGATCAAATCCTTGGTGTATGCTGGCGCACGCACCATCGGTCGATCAACCACGCGCGCCCGCGCTAGCTGACCTTGAGTCAGTTGTGAATTGACCACCTCCAAGGACGCGCGCGCGCACCGTCTAGACCTATAACCCTAGACCCTCGTGTTCCTGCAAGGACATCTTCCTGATCAGGAGATTCAGTGCTGTGTGCATCCTGGACGAGATTCGATCACAAGGGATTTTGAGGTAACAAGCTTTTCCATTATTTAATACTTTTCACGCCAGTGTGGTCCGCCATTTTTAGCCGATTTCGCATTCTACAGTCCACTCTTCTCAAATTCTTATTTTATAATTATTGGCGGCTCCACTGTGGTTTCTAATTAGGTATATTTTTAGGGTTCCGTACCTCAAAATGACAAAACGGAACGTGGTTGTTCGTCTGTTCGTCTGTCGAGACCCTTTTTCTCGGGTCCCGTTAGAGATTTCAAGTTGAGACGAATACCTTCTGCAGAAGTCCACACTACAGCCCCTTATTGCTAATAAAAATCAGGCTTCTAACTTAACGCGAAAGAAAGTTATTGCCCTTTATGTAATCAATTTCATACAAATTAGCTCACCACAAAAATAGGGTAGTTCCATTTGACTTAGTTCCCTTTAACTTAGTTCCATTTGACTTAGAAACTTGAAATTCCGTACGCAATTAGGTCTTTTAACACACATCTAGGAAAAAAACTGAAAATAACAGATATTTCATTATTTAAGAAGAAAAATAACCAATATATAAAAGGCAAACCTGACTTACTCATCTCATCTATCAACGCACAGCCGAAACTACTGAACGGATTTCGCTGAAATTTGGCATACTGATAGTTGTAATGACGTAGGCATCCGCTAAGAAAGGATTTTTGAAAATTTGCCCCCTAAGGGGTAGAACCGAACTCCACGCGGACGAAGTCGCGGGCGAAAGCTAGTAACCAATATATAATAAGACCCTTAAGTGTTAAGTTAGTTTCGTCATTTATAACTCGTGGAATAAGTTTGTGTTTTAAACGGTATGTACGGAACCATCAGGGCACGAGTCCCACTCGCACTTGACCATTTTTATATAAATATTTTCTATACGTATACATCTAGCACATCGCTTGTTCGTTTATGCAAATAATTTTGTTCATAATTATACTGCCTTATAATTATAACTTTGTTTCTCCACCGGTTTCATTTAATTTGCAATTAAACTTGTATGGTTCAATTCAAGCGGTTTAGTCTTTTGATCTCTGACTCGTTATCTTGAGTTTCTTGAGAATCTGGTTTCGGATCCTATGGTCGAACATGAATCAATGAGTATTTCAGAATTCATTTATATTTAAGAAAACTTACCGCACTTAGTAACTGATAATATACCTATATAACAGAGTCAACAAATTACGGCTAATCACAAGTTTTCACTACTAGTAACTTAATAGTATACTCACGTAGGATAATAATAAATTACTGACGCTATGAAAATTAGATTCACACATAATCATTGTTAAATACTTACAGGTTATTTTTGAACTGAGAAAAAGAGAATAACAATAAATTCTCAAACACACAAACAAAGTAAACAAATTATGGCTAATTGCAAGTTTTCACTACTAGTAACATAATGGTACTTACGTAAAATAATAATAAATTACTGACGCTATGAAAATTAGATTAACACATAATCAATATTAAATACAAGTTGTTTTTGAACTGATAAAAAGAGAATAACTATAAGATGAGATGATATAATAGTACATACCTACAAGTAATAGATATCAAACATTTAAAAAACTTAGAGCTAAACATTTAGGTGCATGTATTTGCTTACAATCTGAATAGTGGTGTTAAACACTGTAATTAAAACATCTTAACACCTCTAACACCCCCTTCGAGGATACATATCGTGACGGTATATTTTAGCATATATCTGCAAACTTTGCATTACCTGATTTCTTTACAATCATCATAACATGGATTACCATCCAATGGCGCCACTGCGATTGTATTTTTGAGAGCATCCTCAATTGAAAGTGCATCTTTATTCCGATCCATTGTCTATCTGTGCGTCATATTTATTTTTATGGTAAGATGGCTTCTTTTTGCTAAAGCCATTGTATTTATATTACTCATTAATTGATGGAATTCATTCTTGACTTCGGCTTGAACTAACTCAACTATGAAATTTATATTCTTTCATAAAATCTAATTTGAAATAAGATTAATAATATGTAATTTTCCTTACAATTCAAGTATACTTTCATTTCATGTTAATATTTATTTCACTTCGGTGCGCGATTAAAACTGTCATAATAAATATTTAAGAGTTAGGTATTATTGCTTAAAGTGGCCTTTAAGTAATGGAAGTTGGCACTTCAATTGAATTGAAAGTCTCCTTTGACCTTAAGTATTAACCGTGTATTTAGTAACACGTTTCGAGTTTTTATAGATGTAAAAAGAAAATGTTGAAATACAACTTTGATATTTATAACCAGTTCTTATTGTCTATCTTCAACATCTATCGCTATCAATTGCAGTTGCAAATGTATCGTGACTGGATAGAAATAACATCACACATCATTTTTAGCCAGTCATGATGACAATAAGGCCCCTGGTCATTATACTAGTTCGAACTATACTATCTTCTTTTACTAACATACAATTTTCAAAGACTAGGAAAAGCAAAATTACTAAATATATATCAACATGACATGTATCCTAGGTCAGTGGTGTTCTAGCTGTCAACCTAAACAGACGAACATTTGTACATCGACTTTTCACTGATGACCATCCCCGTACTTCCGGCGAAAACTCATAGGTTTTTTTCTAATAGTAAACATCTATGGGTGCGGTTATGACTTCCAACCGAATAATCACCTTCAGCTATCGCTGTAATGTCGGTCACGAAAATAAACCAAATAAACACATTCAACCGACCCCCATAGTACCTACTTAGCATGGTCGTTTGTTGTGGCCTGAAGTTAGCCGCACAACACGTTTGACAGCCCATTTTTCCTAACGATTTTTGACATTTGATGTGGCTCGTGTGACCGAATCGTATGTATAAAAAGCGAAAAGGGTATATAAACCGAAACACTAATCAAACAATTTCTGAAAAACTCATTGGTGACGACGCCAATGGAATGTAGACGTTCTTGCTTAGAGCCCTGCTGATAAATTTGTCAAGCTAAAGCTGCTTGAAAAGGAGAAATCTCCTATTCCTTGTCAATCATACTATAAAATGTACCTTGCTTTAAAGTATTATTACCAACCTATAAAAGCTGTCTTGTTTCGCAGTCGTGTTATTTTCTTCTCTAATAACTATGGTATTGTGACCGTTTGAAAAGCAATCTTCGCCAATCTGTGTCCGCATTCATATTTTAATGCTTAAAATTATACTATTTCAATGCTTGCGTTTATAACCCATCTAGCAGCTAGAAAGATTACGTTCACTTTAATCAACCTTTCCATTAAAATTAGAATCTATTGAAGCATCGCCAGCTTTACCAAGTCTAGCGGCTTAAATGCTAGATGTGCTATCAACAATAATTCCATCTGTCTCTCAAGGGATATACATCTTCTTTTATTTTATAAATGCACTTATCATCGAGCTAGAAACCAGTTTTGCATTACCTGTCGTTGCAGTTTTATGCTATATCATGAACGCCACAATATTTCAACAGTTCGCTCCGCTTGCCAGCAAATGAGATTGCTTTTTTATTTTTGATGTCTTCTTTTTCTTTGCTTTGGTAAAATAATTTTGTAAAATAATTTATTGGGTATATTCGATATATCTTCGCGGGTAGTAAAATTTATGTTTGAGATAGTAACATGCTTTCTCATTTATGAAGATCAAGAGGCGATGTAAATAAAATATAGATGCTTTGTTTCTGTGTATTTCATGAAGTACACAGAAAATTTTAATAAATTTCTGGTATATGCATTTTGTTAGGTGGTAGAGCTGATGCCGGGCTCGACTGTGGAGATACCATCTTACTCGCAAATCCTCCCGAAGTTATTCGGGGGAGAGTAAGAGAACAGGTCTCAGGCCAAAGAACCAGGCGGCCCACCATTGCCTGGGACCGATGGATAAAATATATATATATATATATATATATATCGGCGGTATATCCATCCCCAATTGCCGGGCCTTATATAAAACAGACTAGTGACGGGCAGCGGCGTCACTGGTGCAAGGGTTTCGGCACCGCGCTCACCAACCCGCCTGCCCAGCGTGTGTGAGTATGGGCAATTCTTCCAGGAGGACCGCCAAGAGGGGCGAAATCCTGGAAAGGCTTATGTCCAGCAGTGGACGAAACAGGCTGATGGATGGATATGCATTTTGACTATATAATCTAGTGTTTTGTTTTTGGAAAACACGTTGGGATAAATTTTCCTCGATAGAAATAATTATTGAAATGAGGTCTTCCAGCGCACTTATTCTCCTCGATTGACGAATAGGGATCATGTACAGAACTCAAACATATTTTATTAGGTGAGTCTTAACAATATGTAGATTTTTTGTTTTGGAAATTTCACTAGCGATTTTAGTTTTTTAAATAAAATGAAAAAACATGAGTGAGAGTGACAAAAATAAAATAATGAATTAAGAACTAAACAATAGTATAATTACTAAAATATAAAATAATAAATAGTAAAATTGGTATAGAGTTCCGGTCTTTTATGATAAGTTCGTATATAATACATACACAGGTACAGAGGTAGGCTAGATTAAAATTAAAATATAATATAATAATACAGATGTGACGTGTCATTAAAGACTCAATTTTAGAGTTCCGTACCTCATCATAGAAAAGGTTAACCCTTGTAAGATCACTTTGTTGTCCGTCCGTCTGTTTGTGTGTCTATGTGTCTATGGCAAATTGAAATTATTACCGAATACTCACTTACGCCTATAGCCTTATACTGATGTTTAATATATTATTCAAGTTTATAGTTGAACAGATACGTTGAAAAAGCGTACTTTCATACTAAAAGCCGTACACACTGCGTGATCATCAAAACCTATAGGGTACTCCCGATGACGTACAATCTTGTAATTTAGCACGAATAAATCTGAAAACCATTAAGTTCCAATTCTACGTGGAATGATAACTGACTAACTTAATTTTGCAGTTTCTTTTATACATTTTGTACGTTATGATAAATTTGTAGATTTTGATCACTCACTTATTTGATATAACGAAACGGTACCCTCAGGACCCGAGTCCCACTCGCACTTGACCGATTTTTTCACTTATCGACTACACTTAGTCTCCTTTCACATCTCAGAACCCACGTAACGTTCGAACAAAGAACATTCGTTAAATTACAATCACAAAAAGTATATCTTTACACCCACAATCCAAAATGGTGCATAAAAAAGCTTTTTGCAATATTTAAAAGGCACTCTTCGTGGGCGAGGTGATGTCACTACAGAAGTTATGGACAGTGATGATGATTCTGTGAGCTGTACCTATAATAAAACGACAGTGTCTTTGCCGTTGTAACAGGAGTAATAAAATATGTCATAGCCATCGACGACGGCTATTTAATAAAATTCGAGGATGTAAGTTGACTTTCGTTTATTATAGCCAAATTCATACCGGACATGACTCTGTTTGCGGAAACCTAAACTCTCATTTTGATTATTCATTATTTAGAGTATGTATAACAATCTGCCCAAATTTGAAACTTTTAGTATTACCGTCTTCGAGATAGAGCGGAAAATAGCATTATTTCAAGGTTTCTTGTATGGGGACCCCTTTTGTTTTTCATATTTTTCAAGTTTTTATCATTTGTCGTAGTAGACGCCATAGTAATGCATATCCTGGGAAAATTTCAACTATCTACCTATTACGGCTGAAGCTGTAGACCCCCGTGTCAGACGGACGGACAGACAGACAGCGGAGGCTTAGTAATAGGGTCCCGTGTGGCACCCTTCAGGTACGGACCCTAAAAATGTGACTGTCATATATTAGGTGAATGAAGTAATGCTTAAAAGACGATTTTAAGACTTTTAAAAGCCACACAAAAATAAAACAATCGCACTGGCCAGCGCGACACCACAGCAAGAAAAAAAAACTTATTTTTATAAGGATTTTTTATTTTCTCGCATTAATGATGAAAATTAGAGTGTTCAACGGGTGTAAGTGAATCAATTTACTCTCGGAACTATGAGCATCCTCGCTCCTGCGCCTAAATATCTCAAGCCAATTGATCACTTACCTCCCTTGTATAACAATCTACTATCCCAGGTTCAACTTTACCAAGAGCATTCTAGTACTGTGTTCTATAAGAAGGGATCTGAGCAGACAGCATTTTCGTGAAACGAATCGAAGCATTAGGAAGTTTCTCCTTCAGCGCAATGTCATATTCATATTCTTTATTGTAGGTACACATACGAAACATAATTTATAGATTTCATCAGAGAAATCATGTACACATGCGAGCTTATCTCTGAAAAGATGTCTTCCAGCAAACCTGGATTTACAAAGAGAAGTTATAATAAATAAGTAGAAGACACAGTAGGTTTTGCTGCCAAAAAGCTAGTAGGTTATAGTGTAGTAAGCTACATTTTCTCAGTAAGTATGCTTGTTTTTATTTCGGACACGTTCACAGATAATGTTGAATTTATTTTCTATTCATGTTGTAGACTTGATTAAAAATGTAAACCCTGTTCTATCCATGTACCATTGAGATCTAGTCAAACATACTAAATTATTGCGAAGTCGTTGACAAGAGTATCTGAAGCTTACGAATTTTAGAGTACCGTTACTTGGCTGTTGATCAGTCCCTGTTTATGTACAGTATATTTACAATAATAAATCAAAAAAATATTCATTTTAAGAAGCAGTCGAAGCTATGAATCGAAACGCGACTCTCTCGATAGCCAAATGTTTTTTTTTTCAGATAATCTATGACATTTCATTTATCCTGTGGTTTCTAATTAGGTATATTTTTAGGGTTCCGTACCTCAAAATGACAAAACGGAACGTGGTTGTTCGTCTGTTCGTCTGTCAAGACCCTTTTTCTCGGGTCCCGTTAGAGATTTCAAGTTGAGACGAATACCTTCTGCAGAAGTCCACACTAAGCCCCTTACTGCTAATAAAAATCAGGCTTCTAACTTAACGCGAAAGAAAGTTATTGCCCTTTATGTAATCAATTTCATACAAATTAGCTCACCACAAAAATAGGGTAGTTCCATTTGACTTAGTTCCCTTTAACTTAGTTCCATTTGACTTAGAAACTTGAAATTCCGTACGCAATTAGGTCTTTTAACACACATCTAGGAAAAAAACTGAAAATAACAGATATTTCATTATTTAAGAAGAAAAATAACCAATATATAAAAGGCAAACCTGACTTACTCATCTCATCTATCAACGCACAGCCGAAACTACTGAACGGATTTCGCTGAAATTTGGCATACTGATAGTTGTAATGACGTAGGCATCCGCTAAGAAAGGATTTTTGAAAATTTGCCCCCTAAGGGGTAGAACCGAACTCCACGCGGACGAAGTCGCGGGCGAAAGCTAGTAACCAATATATAATAAGACCCTTAAGTGTTAAGTTAGTTTCGTCATTTATAACTGCTCGTGGAATAAGTTTGTGTTTTAAACGGTATGTACGGAACCATCAGGGCACGAGTCCCACTCGCACTTGACCATTTTTATATAAATATTTTCTATACGTATACATCTAGCACATCGCTTGTTCGTTTATGCAAATAATTTTGTTCATAATTATACTGCCTTATAATTATAACTTTGTTTCTCCACCGGTTTCATTTAATTTGCAATTAAACTTGTATGGTTCAATTCAAGCGGTTTAGTCTTTTGATCTCTGACTCGTTATCTTGAGTTTCTTGAGAATCTGGTTTCGGATCCTATGGTCGAACATGAATCAATGAGTATTTCAGAATTCATTTATATTTAAGAAAACTTACCGCACATAGTAACTGATAATATACCTATATAACAGAGTCAACAAATTACGGCTAATCACAAGTTTTCACTACTAGTAACTTAATAGTATACTCACGTAGGATAATAATAAATTACTGACGCTATGAAAATTAGATTCACACATAATCATTGTTAAATACTTACAGGTTATTTTTGAACTGAGAAAAAGAGAATAACAATAAATTCTCAAACACACAAACAAAGTAAACAAATTATGGCTAATCACAAGTTTTCACTACTAGTAGCTTAATAGTATACTCACGTAGGATAATAATAAATTACTGACGCCATGAAAATTAGATTCACACATAATCAGTATTAAAAACAAGTTGTTTTTGAACTGATAAAAAGAGAATAACTATAAGATGAGATGATATAATAGTACATACCTACAAGTAATAGATATCAAACATTTAAAAAACTTAGAGCTAAACATTTAGGTGCATGTATTTGCTTACAATCTGAATAGTGGTGTTAAACACTGCAATTAAAACATCTTAACACCTCTAACACCCCCTTCGAGGATACATATCGTGACGGTATATTTTAGCATATATCTGCAAACTTTGCATTACCTGATTTCTTTACAATCATCATAACATGGATTACCATCCAATGGCGCCACTGCGATTGTATTTTTGAGAGCATCCTCAATTGAAAGTGCATCTTTATTCCGATCCATTGTCTATCTGTGCGTCATATTTATTTTTATGGTAAGATGGCTTCTTTTTGCTAAAGCCATTGTATTTATATTACTCATTAATTGATGGAATTCATTCTTGACTTCGGCTTGAACTAACTCAACTATGAAATTTATATTCTTTCATAAAATCTAATTTGAAATAAGATTAATAATATGTAATTTTCCTTACAATTCAAGTATACTTTCATTTCATGTTAATATTTATTTCACTTCGGTGCGCGATTAAAACTGTCATAATAAATATTTAAGAGTTAGGTCTTATTGCTTAAAGTGGCCTTTAAGTAATGGAAGTTGGCACTTCAATTGAATTGAAAGTCTCCTTTGACCTTGAGTATTAACCGTGTATTTAGTAACACGTTTCGAGCTTTTATAGATGTAAAAAGAAAATGTTGAAATACAACTTTGATATTTATAACCAGTTCTTATTGTCTATCTTCAACATCTATCGCTATCAATTGCAGTTGCAAATGTATCGTGACTGGATAGAAATAACATCACACATCATTTTTAGCCAGTCATGATGACAATAAGGCCCCTGGTCATTATACTAGTTCGAACTATACTATCTTCTTCTACTAACATACAATTTTCAAAGACTAGGAAAAGCAAAATTACTAAATATATATCAACATGACATGTATCCTAGGTCAGTGGTGTTCTAGCTGTCAACCTAAACAGACGAACATTTGTACATCGACTTTTCACTGATGACCATCCCCGTACTTCCGGCGAAAACTCATAGGTTTTTTTCTAATAGTAAACATCTATGGGTGCGGTTATGACTTCCAACCGAATAATCGCCTTCAGCTATCGTTGTAATGTCGGTCACGAAAATAAACCAAATAAACACATTCAACCGACCCCCATAGTACCTACTTAGCATGGTCGTTCGTTGTGGCCTGAAGTTAGCCGCACAACACGTTTGACAGCCCATTTTTCCTAACGATTTTTGACATTTGATGTGGCTCGTGTGACCGAATCGTGGGTGTTTATTGTAGAAAATTATAGTTTATTGTGGACTCATAATCGCACTTTATGTATAAAAAGCGAAAAGGGTATATAAACCGAAACACTAATCAAACAATTTCTGAAAAACTCATTGGTGACGACGCCAATGGAATGTAGACGTTCTTGCTTAGAGCCCTGCTGATAAATTTGTCAAGCTAAAGCTGCTTGAAAAGGAGAAATTTCCTATTCCTTGTCAATCATACTATAAAATGTAACTTGCTTTAAAGTATTATTACCAACCTATAAAAGCTGTCTTGTTTCGCAGTCGTGTTATTTTCTTCTCTAATAACTATGGTATTGTGACCGTTTGAAAAGCAATCTTCGCCAATCTGTGTTCGCATTTATATTTTAATGCTTAAAATAATACTATTTCAATGCTTGCGTTTATAACCCATCTAGCAGCTAGAAAGATTACGTTCACTTTAATCAACCTTTCCATTAAAATTAGAATCTATTGAAGCATCGTCAGCTTTACCAAGTCTAGCGGCTTAAATGCTAGATGTGCTTTCAACAATAATTCCATCTGTCTCTCAAGGGATATACAACTTCTTATATTTTATAAATGCACTTATCATCGAGCTAGAAACCAGTTTTGCATTACCTGTCGTTGCAGTTTTATGCTATATCATGAACGCCACAATATTTCAACAGTTCGCTCCGCTTGCCAGCAAATGAGATTGCTTTTTTATTTTTGATGGTCTTCTTTTTCTTTGCTTTGATCTAATGCTTTTGATGTTGCCTTTCTTTGTGATTGCACTAAGTTGTTTATAATAGGTAAAATGATCTTATAAATTTCACTTTTATCTTCACTATAGACAAATAAATCTCTACGGTTAATAGACTTTACATCGTTTTCGTACTTTCTTGCGATTTCAACAGTCTTGTGTATCTTTATTATGAATCTTGTATTTCAGAATCATTGTCGATCCATGACTGAATAACATTATGATAATATCTCTATTCCATATTCCTCGACATGTTCCGTCACATTTGCAACATCCAACAAGATACAGGGTTGCTTGCTTGTTTTCTGCAAACTGGTCCGTAATTACTGTGATTATGATGATTACATAATTATGCTTCTATAAATTTAAAGGTTTATGTTATTTTTAACATAACCAGTGTAACTTCACTTCTTGTTGTTTTCAAATTTCAATTTTATCTTAAGTCCTCTATGTATCATAGTACTCTTACCTTTTGTTCTAATCTAAACAGGTGGACTGATCGTTTTATTTCAATAATTTTGTTTGCTAAGGTTTGTTCTTTCGTTTTATGCCATTTCTTCAGAAAGTCATTACGTATATTGGTTTAAATTTTCTCTATCCATTGAGGATAGTTAAAATAATATTCTTTCAATTATAATGAGTCTTTCATATTTCTAGCTAACCCTGTTTGAACACCTATCTAATATCTGTCTAGATTCTTCTTGGCCGCCTCATGCATGAATCAATTTAGCGTAGCAACGGATAGAAATACGCATCCATATCAAACTCCACCTAGACATTCTCTGTTAAGATTTATTAAAATATACCAAGCACCGCAGGTACTAACTCTTGTATTATCTTCAGGAATATGTTTGGACCACCCATGTTTTACATGCTCGCTCATTTTGAGCTTATCTTCGATACTTCCTTATTTTACAAGCTTCGTCCTGTTGCGTAGGACGCTTCTTTAAAGTTTGTTACTCTTTTTATTGGTTCAGGAAGAACCGATAGCGGGTATAGAAGAGTCTTTGTCTCTTTTGGATACTTCATTGTTCGAATCTCGTATGGGGGCGTGTTGAGAAGTAAGTAGTACGTTACTTCCAAAAAAATATTTTTTTTTAATAAAGGATAATTTGCTTGCTGGTTATAGATTATTACGTTTTTTAAGTTAACGCTTATTTGATTGGAATAATAAAAAAAATACATCGTAAGTGAATGCGTCGCCATCACTAACATAATATTATGATATCTATGGCCGCCATTGAACCTTTATGGTGAGACTCCGTTGTCCGTCCGTCCGTATGTCACAGCCTCATAACTTTAGCCCCGTTTCCACAAAAATAGCATTCACTTGCCTCCTACATAACACGGGACAAAAAATAATGAAAAGTTTGAAATTGTTCAAAATGTTTCCAATACAAAACTAAGAAAAATAAATTCTTACAAATACAATATGGGTATCAAATTGTAGATATTAAAAGGTTGATTGTAAAAATATGTACTTTTACTATATTTACTGGCACCAATTTCGAGAAATCTTTGAAAAACCACAAAAATGCATGTCCACCCCTCCTTATTTCCGAAACTGGTGGACCGAAAAATATGAAAAAAATGACGATTATAGGTCATAAAATTTGATAACAAATGAGAAATATAAAAAAAAATGTAAAATAAATAAAAAAAATATTTTATTAAAATACAATTTGGGTAACCACAAAAAAATGCATGCCCCCCCCCCCCCCTTTATTTCCGAAACTAATGAACCGACAAATGTGAAAAAATTCGTGGTAATTTGGGATTACGTAAAGATTACAGGAAAGATATAGAGATATAGGTGAGAAATTCACGATAGCAAAATGACAAAATTAAATTTTTCATCCACGGGTTTTATTTCGAGTACAGTATAAAAATGTTTGAGTCTCTCTTTTGTCGTACAATCAATTCTTTTTTTAGTTATCATAAACAGTTATGGGCAAGATTTTAAATACCTTCTTCCTGACTGTTCCCAAAACTGTCGAAAACTAGTCAAGTGCGAGTTAGACTCTTGCCCTGAGGGTCTGACTCAACCCACTGCTTTTTTGTTGCGACGTTTCGGTCTCATTTTTTGTCATATCATTGTCATTGTTATAGTTGTCATATTCCCATAGTTGTATCTTCGTATTATTATTCGTCGACAACTTCGTTGTTATAAGTAATTTTCTGAATTGGTTATTGTTAATCACGATTATTTATGATTTAATCATTCCGGTCTTGTCCTCAAGCTGTCGTGGAATCGTGACCAATAGGCTGTATGCCTTTACTTTACTCTAGTGAATATTAATTCTCCTTTTTTCTCCATAATTGGTTTGAAACTTGTTTATTTAACAATTTACCTTCGTGGGGGACTGTCACGAGCATGGCATATAAAAAGGCTATTTCATTTTCATATTCTGATCACTTCTTGATACTTCATGTGAGAATACAGGCTGTTATCATGACGTGCTCATTAAACTAAACCACATGCTCTACTGATCATACTGAACCTCTTCCATATTTATTTTTTTGAAAAAACGCGAAATAAAAATTCACTTCCCCATACAAATTTTTAATACCTCCTTGTCATTTTCTATGGGAACTTTCTATATTTTTTTTACGTTTTATCAAAAGTTTTTCTATGGAAGTGGTTCAGGATGATCAATATAACATGTGGTTTAATTTAATGAGCACGTCATGGTTACACCCTGTATATTTATACCTTACATCTCATGTTTGTCCGGTTCTAATTCTTCCTACTAGTTTGACTTTCGTGTTTGTAGCTTATCTTAAATCTATCTAATCTTAACTGTTTAAAACGAACTACCAACCCCGTTTTTAAGATTCCGTACCCGAAGGGTGCGAAACAGGACCATTACTAAGCCTCTGCTGTCTGTCCGTCTGTCACACGGTCTACACCTTCAACCGTAAAAGGACGAAATGTTGAAATTTTTACAAAATACGGGTTACTATGGTCTACTGTTACTATGGTTACTACAAAAAACAAAATATTCAAAAAAAATTATAAAAAGTAATATTCAAGCCCCATATAAGAAACCTCAAAGAAATAGCATTATTTTAACGTTATTTTTTTTGGCTCTTACTTAAAGACGGTAATACATACAAGTTTTAAATTTTGTCAGATCTATTATCTTATTCTATAAAGTAAAACAAAAACAATAAAAAGTTGGGTTCCTTACGCAAACCGTGCCAAATTCTTTACAATTTCAGCGACTTGTTTTTGTTGCCTTGATGTTGACCTAACATCTTTATTGTTGCTATTTACCATCATTTTTAGGGTTCCGTACCCGTATTGTATGGTACGAAACCATTTCTCAGCGAGTCCGGCTCGCATTTGCCCAAATATATTTATTTAACCTAAGACGGTTTGACAGAGAAGCCGTTCGTACTCTGTGGTTTCAGTAAATTGCCTGTCATTCGACGATATTCCGCAACATTGTACACAATATTCCGATAAACTGCGATTAAATAATCGTTAACTGCCTCATTTAATATGCAGCGGAGAGCGAAAGTTAACTACTGCACATAAACTATCGATAAAATTAGATGTTAACATTTTCACAGCACTATCCTGCTTTACATACCGATATAGACTATGAAGGGTATTGTAATGAACGGTTGTGGAAATTGGTATTAACTATAGGTATCTATTAAAGTAGGAGTCGCACGATGTTGTTTTCGGTTACTTCGGACGCGTTCCCCAGCAAAATGCTGCGCGTTTATTGCTTCCTAGTATGTAGACATAATAATAAATAAAAAATACCGCACTTATTTTTAATATATCGCCGTGCAGTTCCACAAATCAATTATTCTCTAACTTACAAATACCTTAAGATATCTATCTGCTTTCGAAAGAATTACTGAAGTTAGATATATTAGATTTCATGCATCTACATCTCAAATCGATGTTATTTATTTTCTAGCAAAACACGAATGGTTAGATAATTTGATAACTAAAATATTACACAAATAAAATTTTCGAATTAATCACGTCCATGTGAAAAGTACTATTTTGTCCTATTTTGCGCTATTTGGAGACGCAGTGATTGCAGTGCGCGCTGTTATCGTTATTTCAACGTCTTTTCCGTCGATATTTTTACCTACACACATCTAGTTGCTAATTTAGGTCATGGAAGCACCTTCAGTAATACGAGTATTTACTATTTTGCGAATTTAACAGTAGGTCTACCATGAGTTTTGCTTTCTATACACGTTACCGTCTGCGTAAAATATTTTGTATGAGAAATGCTGGTTCCTGTAGTAAGCCGCTAGGGGCGCTACACAATTTCTCATATAAATATTTTACGCAGACGTTAACGTGTATAGTAAGGAAAACTCATGGTAGACCTACTGGACTTTTTTTTTTGATATATTTACTACATATTTAGTTTCTATTTTGTTCCGTTTAAGTCCTACAGTATAACCTTTGATCTTCTGTATATATAGGTTGAAATTAAATCAACCGACCAAATTCATACTGGAGACTCAGTTAGTGATCAGGAAATAGGTTCAGTTCTTTTTGGCCAAATTCAAAAAATATATTTTGTTGCTCCCTTACTGGTTGGACTAGTTTAAGTACAATTCCTAGTCTAGGCAGTAAGGAAGCAAAAAAAAATGTTTTGATTTTCACCAAAAGGGTAATTAAAGCTTGTTTCTCATCACTAACCGAGTCTGCAGTATGAATTTGGTCGGTTAATTTAATTTCACCTTGTATATGTATTTTTTATAAAATCTAAATGCATATTACAAATATTCTGGCTATGATTGTAGTAGTGACGTGTACAAATAAACGAGTTTTTGGCGGGTTTTTTAGTTTTCCGAGGTTACGCACTCTACAAAAAATGCGTTTGCACGCACTATTACAACTATAGCCAAACGGATTTTGTGAGATAGAATATCTGTTATAATCTTATTTCAATTTTTAATTTTACAATATAACTATTGATATCCTCTCGTATAAAAAATACCACTGGTGTTTCCATATTCGAGAAATATTCTTTGAGCAGACAGCTACCGCCCAAAGGCAATCCAGCCCGTCCCACCTCGGTTCTACGTAATTACTAAATTACTGAACCGATTTAGTATGCGAATCACGAAAAATAAATACTTACCTCCTTACGGCCTCGCTACAAGTCGTTAAACCACCAATTTTCTCCATAAACCTCACGTTAACTACCATTATCGGTACTTTATCGGATATTGTGAAAAAAAACTCGTTTTTATTTCGCCAACGTACGTCGCCACTGGTTGATTGGATGATTGACGCGCCGTGTGCGGATATTCTCGACATTCAAGTTTAACGGGATTTTATTAAATTTTATATGAAAAATCTGCAATATTTTCGGAACTGTCATAAACATATTTAACGCATACTGCTGTGAACATGAAAACGACATTAAATCTCGAAATATTATCAATAACATTATGCAGAAGTAACTGTAAATGTATTCACATTAAAAACCTCAATTTCGTCTTTAAATGTCAAGTTGTCATGGCCCAGGGTGCGTATACGTACTGCAACGATCACTCAGGCAGATTGTTTTAAAGTGTAAAAATATTAATTGCCTGATAATTTACGATGTCTGGCGCCTGGCTCCCAGAGTGTAGGATAATTGGATTCTCTTTGGTACATCCATCATGTCTTAGCGGAATACACTTTGCATGTAAAGCAGCTCTGGTCTTTATACAACTACAGAATAAAGGAAAACAATTAAGCCTACTCTGTGTGAAGTGGCACCTATTTGATTTTGTAATTTTGTGAATCTAAATTCTAGACTTGCAGTTTATACCTTTATTTTATCATACTTTTAGTATGGAGGTGCGTTTTTTCTTTCTCTAAAAGATCAGTGATGTGGCTAGCACGCGCTAGAGATACATCGTCTATCTATCGTACTTGCGCTCTCACGCATACTCACTACTGCGAGAGAACAAGTATAACTAAAGACACTGTATCGACAGCGTACGCTAGACCCCATGGTGGTCAGGGGTTTAAATCCTAATAAGTATCGGTACTTACGCAGAAAGTGTATAGTCTCCATGCCCACATTCGTACTCGATAAGGGCCAACTAGTGTACGTAGAGTCATCAAACAGATTGGTGACAAGTAAAAGAAGGAATACATGTGACCCCCCCTTGGGAAGAAATTATAGCGATGATATCTTGAAATTTTGTGTTTCGGTCTTTCCAGGTGTGCAAGCCAAACATAGACTGTGACGCAATAGAGAACAAGTGGCGTTACATAGAGAACTTCACATGTCTTGGCGAAGACACCAAGCTACTCAAGGAGATGCGTCTTTCGTTCCCGAGTGGACATTCTTCTTTCTCTGCATACACTATGCTGTATTTTGCAGTAAGTTTTATTTTAATCCTCTTGTTTCTTAATAAACTGGGAAAATGTGTCACTGATTTCTGTAACACGAACATTTCTCCTCTTCAGTAATAATACTGGAGTAGTTCATATGTTAATCTATTTCAACCTGAGTTGGGAGTAAGATTGGTGCAGCCGTTTCATCATACACCATATGTATGATCTACCATATCTAATATGTATCGGTAATTCATCTAAAGATCGACCTAGCTAAACTTTGCGTCGCTTCATGTCCTGTTACGTCTTATTACAAATATTCACTATTTTATCCTTTTCAACATAGCTTACAAAGCAAATATCATAATTTCCAGATGTACCTCCACAAGCGATTCTCTTGGCGTGGTTCAAAGCTGCTACGTCACGGCCTGCAGTTTCTGCTGATAATGATGGCCTGGTACACGGTGATGACGCGTGTCTCGGACTACAAGCATCATTGGAGTGATGTCCTGGCTGGATTCAGCATCGGACTTCTCTACGCTATTGTTATTGTAAGTTTGCTTTTTTTCATCTGATTTCTTAGTATCAATAAAATCGACCATTTCTGAATAGTGTCATATAAACAATTTAATTATTGTACATCATCAATCAACATTATATCAGTCAATACATATTACATATGGTATTGCCACATATATATCATGTTTAATTCTATGTATATGTTTAAACACAATTCAGATTTGCTTTTTTTCTCTGTTTTAATACCGCTATGATACGTTTTAATTTGCACTTCCTTGCAACGGAAAAGTCAACAACTACCAAAATATATAAATTAATTTCTTTTATAGCATACCGTGCGTAAAATGACCGCTTTACGCACGCTGCGCTTGCGTAAAGTCGGCATTTTCCGCACTTATGCTATAAAATATTATACGATACTCACCTTCGGCTCGTGCCGCAAACTCACACTCGTCAAAAAACGTTTCATCGCTCTCGTATCGTAATGTACTATTATATCGCGTGTGAGTCCACTTGGCTCTAAAACTGCGGGAATGTTGGCGCTGGCAACGGCGTGACAGAAGACGTCGTTGATGGTAGCGTGACGTGACAGATGCCCAGCGCTGCAAAGGCATGACAAGCCGTGGTGGTCCAACTGGTCAACCCTTTCTCAACCCATGTGGTTCATTTGTAAAAAGTATTGCAACCTATCTCCTAAAATATTCCTCATTTAAATATATTTTTGTTTTTCAATTTCCAGTTCACTTTTATCTCCGATCTCCGAAAGACCGTTCGCACGAGAACTACTGTGAACCACCACCCTGAAGCTGAGCTGCACGCCACCAACGGCAACAGCCGTTCCGGCACTGGATGGCAGGTCTGACTACCCACCCCGCCCGGCTCCCGTTCTTCATCCGACGAGGAACCATGACCGGAAGAAGCGCCGAGAATCTCGTGGATCTCACATGAGTATTCCGTCAATTAAGACTGCTCTGACATATGTGATCATTTGTGGAAAATGTTAACCTGGATTGATAATTCCCATTGATAATGGTTTGGAATGGATTTGAAAGTGCATCTGATGGTTTTGAGAAAGTAATTTTGTTCAAATTTGAAAATAGTAAAGTATTCGTATATGTAGATGATGCGTTGGGAGTTAGAAGTGCAATTTTTAGAACTCTATCTCTATAAGTTTAAAACATTATGTTACGCACTACGGGAAAGATTCGGGTATAAGTAGTATGAACATACTATCATTAACACGCTCGTATGTTCCTAGATATTAATGTGTCAAATATGTCATTTTGAAACGTAAGTTTGAGGAAAAGATTTGCCTCGAAAAGAAAATTATAATATGATTTTTAAAACAAAATATGCTTTAAGAATTTCAGGACTTGACACTTTGGAAGTGGTAAGCATCGGTAGCTATAAACAATTAAAACGCAATGAGTTACTATAAAGATAGATAATTTTAAATGAGTACACAACGAAATGCATTTTATTATTGACATTTAAATGCAAAAGGAATAGTACAATGTAATTTTCTTGCATTTCACGACCTTTACTGCTTTTAATAAAACTATATAGCTTTAAATATTTAACACATTTTCCCAGATTTTGTGTTTTGATATACCTTTCTTATAATAATGAGTAAAGTCTAAGGTATCTACTTAAAATACTGTGCTATTTTCGTGCTGGGTTCATTTATTTATTGCACATTTAATTTTAAATGTTAATGCAGTTAAAAGTACAAATATATAGTTTTTTTTATATCCACAACCATTTCTTTTTTACTAATTCAACGTTTTTAAAGAATGTTATTACTTAAAAAATAATGTAAGAGTTCATTCAAGACTTTTTTTACTTTCTTAATATTTAAATGATGCATATCTTTGTTTATTTATTATAGTATAATTATTAGTTTCTAAGCTTTGAAGTCTTGAAGACTGCAAGGAAATGTATTTTAATTCTGTGATATAGCGTTGTAAAAATGCAGTTTAGCGTAGTATTTGATGTTTTAATATAGTTATTTGTTAAATATTTTTTGACATAAGATAAACTATTTAAGGTGCTAGAGTTATCATCATTTGTAATAATTACGTACTAGAGTCAAGAAAAAACAGTAAGTACAGCAGAAATCATATTAGGCTAGTTTCCAGATTAATTTCTAAATTTTTTATACTACAAATATCATACGTCATGCACAGTTTTAAAATCCACACAGTTGTCAAACGAAAGGGCTTAGACAGAGCAATTCTGCGGGGTGGGACGCGGGAGAGAAGCAACCGAGCTAAATACAATTATCGAACAAACATTTAACGCCTTCGTTGGACAATTTTATAGATTTTTAAACTGCGTCAGGTTTAAAGAACTACTATAAAGCCCATTCTGTTGTAACAAATTAAAATTTCGAATTGCAAACTATACCATGCTCATTTACTTTTGCCAGTTTCAAATTTAAGATTTGCTACAAAAGTATAGTTGTGGTCAGTATTGATATATGCTTAAAATTTTATAAGCAATCACACTAATATTATAAACGCGAAATTTTGCGTGTGTGTGTGTATGTTCGTTACTCTTTCACACTGAAACAGCTGGACGGATTTGGATGAAATTTAGAATAGATTTAGTTTATACCCTAACTTAACACATAGGCTACTTTTTATCCCGGAAAAAAAGCATGTCGTTAAACCGAATAACACGTGGGTGGAGCCACGGGCAAAAGCCAGTAATATCAATAAATATTTCGCTCTTTAAAACTTTTTTATTTTTTATTTATTTTACATATAATATATTTATAAAACATGCAAAAAATAGAAATTCAAGATATATTTTTGATACTCAACTGATGGAATCTTGAATTTCTATTTTTTGTGTGTTTAATAAATATATATGTAAAATAAATAAAATATAATCAATAATAAATGTTGAATAAAACGATTAGTTTCACTTTGAAATCTATTACAGGCACAGGTTGTGCACAATAAATGCTAATAATTTGGCCAAGTGCGAGTCGGACTCGCGCACTAAGGGTTCCGTACCACCACACAATACGAGTACGGAACCTTAAAAACATTATAATAAATTACAACAATATCAATTCTTTGCCGACATCGAAGCTACCAAAATACAAGCCGCTAAAATGTTAGCGTCTGACAAGAATTTGGCTCCCTTTGCGTACGGAACTCTAATTGTTATTATTTGTTGTTTTACTTTAGAATATGCACTACAATCTGACTCAATTTGAAACTTGTATGTTTTACCGTCTTTAAGTGAGAGCTGAAACAAGTAACGTTAAAAAACAACGTTTTAGAGGTTGCTTGTATGGGAACTATCTTGGATATATACCTAAATATATTAGTGATAGAGGCCATGGTAACACGTATTCTGTGAAAATATCAACTATGTGCCTATTTCGGTATTATAGACCAGTAGGCCTACCATGAGTTTTGCTTACTATAGGTATACACGTTAACGTCTGCGTAAAATATTTATATGAGAAATTGTGATTTCTCTCGTAAGCCGCTAGGGGCGCTGCGCAATATCTCTCAAAAATGTTTTACGCAGTCGTTTACGTGTATAATATCGTGAACAGAACTCATGCTAGACCTACCGTGTGACCATAGATAAGAGTATAAACCGGCGTCTGACAGACAGCGCAGGCATAGTAATAGGGTCCCGTTTGTCACCCTTTGGGTATGGAACCATAAAAACTGATTTTTTGAGTTGTATCCGTTTTATACAACATTTACGATGTCAACTCATTGTAAAGGTAATTTCATTCATAAGTATTTCTTAATAATATGTAATATATAAAAAATTGGCCTTACAGTGCCCTTAAAATATGTTTTAAAATAAGTAAGTTTATTTAATTACCTAACTTTAAGACAAATCTTTACTGTTTACAAAATTTGGATTTTTAATAAATATTACAAAAATGTATAAAAAGATGTTTAAAGTCATCTTGTTTGATTAGGTGTAAAAAAAATTCAGATTATTTATATATCTTTGTTTATTACACTAGAAATAAAGTAAAATAGTTACTGAAAATGAAGCTTTTTTTTTTCAATTAAACTACTAATTTTACTCTCATACTAACACTTTCAAAAGTCAAGAATCAAAGAGCGATAAACAACTCAGGGTTAGTTTAACTAATTGATAATAAAGGCTGTCGAATCAAATCTCGGTGCAAAATGTACATCATAATATTATTTTCCTCACTTTTAAATAAAAATTATGCAAAAATTTCGTAAAGCAATTGGCGGAAATTTATTAGTAATAATTAAGTTCTCACATTTAAATTCTATCATTTTATGATTTACATTTTGATTGTATTCGGTTAACAAACTTAAAGGCGTATTTATCGTTGTAATCGAATGCAATATTTTAATGCGAAAACCCTATTATTATAATAATAATAATAATAAGCCCCTCACAAATCTAACTCCACGTCCGGCTTGACCATCTTATGCCACGTGAGGGGCGGACATTGGCAGCATTTAGCTAAATACTTACCAATGACCAACGGAGCACTAGTAAACCCGAAGTAGTGATGCGGTTAAGAAGTAGAAATATATTACCCCAGGCGGGTACCAGTAATGGAGAATCCCGCCCCGAGCTGAAACGCCCGGGCAGCCCTACGTACTCTGGGGTGGGCACCGTATCGCTATGTTCTGAACAGCCGAGAAATGTTGTAGGACAAAAAACTAACTCACCATCACCCAACATGCTCTCATGTCATCCCACATCATCGACTACATCACCCATCAGTTTATTCGCTGCATCAGATTCATCCCGCCATAGTTTTTCACGTTCACCTTCTCATGCATCACAATCATCTATGTCATCAAGTTCATCACAAAACGATGAGGCAGCAGATGTTGTACAGGAGGCATATGCCGATAACCCTGAACCCACTGTTGCCCAAAAACGCACAAGACAAAGATGGAGTGAAGAAACGAACACTTTCATTTGGCGTACGTACCTCGAGATAACTATGCTTGAAGCTGATACAAGAAGATTTCTTGACAAACTTTATGACGCATTCATACATAAATTCCCGGAAATACAAGTTTCAAAACAGAGAATAGGCGATCAAAGAAGAGCAATTGTACAAAATAATTTATTACCCAAAAATACACTTAACCAAATAAGAAAACAAGTAGAAGAAAGCTTAAATAAGACTCAGAATTTACCTAATAATACAGTTTACACCCAAAACACAATAAGACCAACACAAGGCCGTTCATTAACACGTATGCGATGGTCAAACGAAACAAATGAAAGTATTATGAAAATTTACTACCGGATTACAGAACTAGAAAAAAATAAAACCGCATATCGCCAACAACTTTATTCTAAATTTATCGAAAGCTATCCCGAATTATCTCACATCTCAGAACAACGCCTTGCCGACCAGAGAAGAGCCATAATAAAAAACAAATACATACCGGATTACAGGTTAGAAGAAATAAAAAATGAGGTAGAAATAGAAATAACAAATGATAATAGCATGAGAACCCAAAATTCAATAACTCAAGAGGAAGAAGCATCCCAAATAACAGAAAATTTAACTGATCTGACTAATAACAATCTAAATGAACAAATAATCATTTTAAACAACACACAACAACACAGCGTTCAGCAAACATCTAAACAAACAGAATTAACAGACGAAAATGCTCAAAGAGAACTTACAAAAATATTTGAGGAAACGTTAGAAAAATATAAAGATACTGACCCCATACAAAGACCTTACATACCTAAACAAAAATCAACCAAAAAATTAGCCCAACTAACCCAATACGTTGACAACACTATTTTGCCCAAATACCTAAATTCAGAACAAGATTTTTTTACTCTGCATACTCTGATTTACTGTGCAGCTTTTACGGTAGCAACCTGTAATGGAACTAAAATTTTTGTAAGCAATACGCAATTTAAACGACCAAAATCAGACAGAAAACCATCATGGCAAACAAGATTAGAAGAGAAAATAAGGAAATTAAGGCAGGATTTAGGTAGAATGACTCAATATGCACAAGGAAATAGAAGTAGAAATGTAATACTATTTGTTGAAGATATAAAAAGAAGACATGGAACTCATGCACAGTATGAAAATGTTAACACAACAACACAAGAATATCTAGACACACTTAAACAAAAGTTGAATGCAGCATCAAGCAGATTAAGACGATACAAAACATGCACACTTAGGAAGTCACAAAACACATTATTCAGGAACAATGAGAAGCAATTTTACAGATCATCATTAAATACTAGGCAACAAACACAAATCCCACATGACACCCCTACACCACAAGAATTACACAGTTTCTGGTCTAAGATGTGGTCGAACCCACTGGAGCATAATCGTAATGCGGAATGGATAGATAAACAAAGTAATGAGGTAAATCACATAACACAAATGAAATTTGACACTATACCGATTGAGACCTATGTCAAAGTTATAAATAAAACTCACAACTGGAAAGCTCCAGGATCTGATAAAATACACAACTACTGGTACAAGAAATTAAAAAGCGTACAACCATATTTACACACTCACATTCACAAGTTTATAGAATCTCCAGACACATTACCCCTTTTCCTAACACAAGGCACAACATATATGATCCCAAAAGATGACGACACGGCAAATCCTGCAAAATACAGACCAATAACTTGTTTGCAAACCTTTTATAAAATAATGACATCATGCATTAGTGAAATAATTTATACTCACCTCACCGATAATAACATCTTAGCTGAACAACAGAAAGGTAGTAGAAAAAATTGCCAAGGATGCAAAGAGCAACTGACAATTGACTCAGTAGCAATGAGACAAGCCCGAAAAACAAAACGCAATATATATACAATGTTTATCGACTACCGTAAAGCATTTGATTCGGTTCCACATAGCTGGCTAATACAAGTACTGACACACTACAAAATCAATCAAACAATAGTGGATTTCTTACAAAAAATTATGACTAATTGGCAGACTAATTTAAAAATAAATAGTGAAGTTGGAGAAGTTTCTACAGCACCAATCACAATACAAAGAGGGATATTTCAAGGAGATGCTTTGAGTCCTTTATGGTTTTGCATAGCACTCAACCCACTTTCTAGTCTTCTTAATACTACAAATGCAGGATTTAAACTTGTTAACAACTCACAATTATCACACAGTCTCACACATCTAATGTACATGGACGATATCAAATTGTACGCTAACAACAAAAGAGAACTGTTCAAACTTGCAAATATTACGCAGACGTTTTCTAATGACATTAAAATGCAGTTTGGTATAGACAAATGTAAAATCAACTCAATTAAAAAAGGGAAAGTTGAACTAAATAGTTACACTCTTACTACAGGTGAAACGATTGAGCCAATGGATGAGCATAGTACGTACAAATATCTAGGATTCAAACAATCGAAATGTATTGAACAGAAGGAAACAAAAAGTGATCTTATCAAGAAATTTAAACAAAGACTGACGCACATATTGAAGACCTATTTAAATTCACGAAACTTAATTAAAGCTATCAATACCTATGCCATTCCGATACTAACATACTCATTTGGAATTATAAGCTGGTCCAAAACTGATTTACAGAAATTACAAACGATAATTAATGTACAATTGACTAAATTTCGTAAGCACCACCCAAAATCCTGTAAACAAAGGCTTACCTTACCTCGCTTAGAGGGAGGAAGAAAAATAATTGACATAACAAACATACACAATAGACAGATAACAATACTACGAAAATACTTTCACACAAAATCCGAACAATCCGAGCTGCATAAGCACGTTACAGCTTCAGACATGAAATTAACACCACTAAATCTAAGTAACAAAAACATACAGCCAAATGAATCACTTACACAGGCAACAGAAAAAATAGAAATATGGAAGAAAAAGTCCCTACACGGACGACACCGCAAAGACCTTGACCAATCACATATTGACAAGAATTGGTCAAACGCATGGCTCAAACGAGGAGAACTATTCCCAGAAACAGAAGCTTTCATGATAGCGATTCAAGACCAGATCATTAACACTCGGAACTACAAAAAATATATCCTAAAAGAACGTAACTTACCTACAGATATGTGCAGACATTGCAGCAGCGCTTCGGAAACCATTCAACATATAACTGGAGCGTGCAAAACTATAGTACAAACGGACTACAAACACAGGCATGACCAAGTAGCCTCCATTATACATCAACATTTTGCCCACAAAAACAAATTTATAGAGCAAAAGTCCCCCTACTATAAATACATACCGGAAAAAATTCTTGACAGTAACGCAATAAAAATTTATTGGGATAGAACCATAATTACCGATAAAACCGTTTATTTCAATAGACCGGACATTACAATACATGACAAACAAGATGGAACCGTATACTTAATAGATATAGCAATCCCAAATACTCATAATATACAAGCTACACATACAGAAAAGATGAACAAATACAAAGACCTAGCCGTTGAGATAAAAACACAGTGGCGAGCAAATACCGTAAAAATAGTTCCAATAATTATATCAACCACAGGAGTCATACCAAAAACCATTATGACTAGCCTAAAAATTCTAAATATTCCCACATATTTAATCCATATCATACAAAAAGCAGTAATTTTAAATACATGCCGCATCACGAGAAAATTTTTGCAGTCAGACCTATCACAGAACACTCTATAATATAGTTTATGCACTTGGCTGCGGCCCGTGCTCTTCTAACCTCTTTTCAGAAAAAGAGAGAAAAAAAATAAATAAAGAAAAACATAATAATAATAATAATAAGCCTTTATTTGGAACTCTAACTTTTTAACCTATTACATTTTTAATGTTTATACAGAGTTCTCCCACTGTCGGGTGTAGGCCTCCTCCATCAGAGCCCAGGTGACTCTGTCTCGGGCAGTGCGTGTCCAGCAGCTGCCGGCTACCTTCATGATGTCGTCACTCCAGCGTAGTCGTGGTCGTCCTCGGCCTCTTGTGCCGTCTCGTGGATGCCAGTGCGTCACTCTCTCGCTCCACCTATCGTCTGTCGAGCGGACCACGTGTCCCGCCCACTTCCACTTTAATTTTGCAGCGGTTTGTAGAGCGTCTTTAATTTTAGTTTTTGCTCTAATATCCTGGTTTCGCTTTCTATGATGTAGAGTAATGCCTAGCATGCTTCTCTCAGCAGCGCTTTGGAATACTCTAATCTGACGTTTTTGTTCTTTTGTTAGCGTCCAGGATTGGCAGCCGTAGATGAGGGTTGGCAGTATACATGAGTCCATTATCTTAGCTTTTAGTGGTATTGGTAATCTGCTTTTAAATATTTCCTTTAAAGACCAATATTTTCTCCATGAGATTGTTATTCTTTTTGATATTTCTTTGTTCATAGAGTCTTTGAATGAAATAATTCTCCCAAGATAAACATATTCCTCTACGTACTCCAGTTTTGATTCACCCACTGATATCGATGTTGGTGGACCATTTGTCATTAGTTTGGTCTTTTCAGGGTTCATTAATAAGCCATATTGGCTACTGGATTCATACAATTCAAGTAGCATATCTTTGAGATCCTTTGGGTTTTCTGCAAAAAGTACAAGGTTACAGTACAATAACCCTATTATTAGTGATTACTATTAATTAGTAATTTCCGCCAATTGCTTTAAAACGCAATTTTTGCATACTTTTTATTAAAAAGTAAGGAAAACAATGTTATGATGTGCATTTTGCACCGAGATTTGGTTCGACCACCGAGAGATTGGGTATCATTGAAAATGATTCATAAGTACGATGTATATTTACTTATATATATCACAGTTAAAACCCGTTTTTCGTTAGAAATAGTTTTCCTTAGTTAAAACTAGTTTTTACTAAATGCCTTTAGATATATGTATGTACCTAATCAAAGCTAGAATAGAAACAAAAATAGTTTGCGACGACGAGCGAAGCGAGGAGGAGCGGTTAGGTTGACACGTTAATACATTATAGGAACCGAGCGAAGCGGAGCGGAGCGAGGCGACCCCCGAAGTTTTGTATGGCACTAACTAGTAAAACGGGTTCTACTAGTAAGAACTAGTTTTAACTGATATACAGTTTGGAGCATTAGTTAATTCTAGTTTTAACAAAAGGCATTTAGTAAAAACTAGTTCTAACTAGGGAAAACGCGTTTTATCTAAAACTGTAACATTATATAATTTAATGTCTGGACAAAAACTACTCTGTAAATGTTGTATGAGAGTCCTGAATATAATGATATGTTAGGTAACAGTAAAAGCCCGAATAGTGGTAAACCCTCTTTCTGGTAAAACCGACCGACTTGCCGAGTGGTGATGACAAGTTCATTTCGGACGGCAGTGACCTGCCCCCAGAGTGCAATCGTTTTCAAATTGATCGTCAAATGGCTATTTGGCTAAGCAAATTAGCCCGAAATCGTAAATTTTTGGCTATCAAATGTATACGATTGTCTTGTTTTGTTGTTGCGAACCAAAAACGTACGATTTCAATTGCACCTCTGACTCTGTTTCGTAAAATCAGTTGCCAAACCGAGTGCCTATCGTCGAAAACATACATATCCGCTTATCTAAGGATACGTTCGCAATTGAAATGCCGTCTCAATTTGTGAATAGTTCAATACCCATTGAATGTTATTTTGGAAGTTAATTTTTCATCTGTTTTTGGTGAATAGCAATCATAGTTGGCAACCGATTCAGATACGTAATAGGCCCGCTGGTCTCTCTTAGGTTTTACGTTATTCTGTGGTTTTACCACAGTGTCAAGGTGAATACTGGAAAAAAATACAGTTCGCTCGCATTTTTGCTTGTTAGTTTTTGCCAAATTGGTATATTTGCTGTCTTGAAAATGTTATGAATCGATGAGTGTGAAAAACACAGACATATAATTATTACTAAGTAGCAGACCAAACATAAGGATTAAATAGCGTGGCATGTTTCCATACAAAAAATAAGCTACATTTAGGCTTCATGGTACGAAGAAACGTATAAAAATGGGTTGTTTTGGCTGGCTTGAAACATATTGCTAATTCCTAAACTAATCTCCAGTACATATTTGTTTGGAAACAAGCAATATTTATATTTAAAAGAGCCCCAAGTTCACGGAGCTAAAATTGCCACGCGTCGACTCTATGCGTTTATTATTAAAGTTAGGTCTGCTACTATATTATACGTCTGTGGTAAAAAATTGATTATAAGAAATAATAGATGAAGTCGTGGTTAAAAGCAAAAAATACAATAAGTTTAATCTCGATAGGGACAATACGCTGTGTTCACAGGAAGTCAAAGACGCTAAAAGCATCACACTATCACACTCACACTAATATTATAAATGCGAAAGTTTGTGTGTGTATGTTTGTTACTCTTTCACGCTAAAACGGCTGGACGGATGAAATTTAGAATGGATATAGCTTATACCCTAACTTAGCACATAGGCTGCTTTTTATCCCAGAAAAAGCATGTCGTTAAACCGAATAACACGCGGGTGGAGCTGCGGGCAAAAGCTAGTAAATAATAAACAGCAAGCTTCACAGGCGTAAAAAAATAGCAAAAAGTACTTCGGCGTTTCACCATTTCGTTGTGAAGTTAACCGAGTTGATTATGATGATTGCCATATTGTGCTAGGATTGTACCGGATCGTACCAATATTTAAAATGTTGTACCAGGAAAAAAAATTGTATACCCAGTTGAATTTTTCTTTTTACTTTTTTTTCACTACCGTTACATTACATGTATAAGAATAAAATTCTACCTACCGTAGCGCCATCTACAACTTTACATGAAAACATTTTGCAGCCGAATGGATTACATTGCTAGTGCATAATTTCGACACCAGATAGCGCTCTTGACTAAACTTTAGCTGATGTGCCAAAATGTGAGTCATATTTACAAACGTTGCAAAAGATTCTCTAATCAGTTTGTTTCAGAACTCAAACTTGATTGAATTGTATCTCAAGTTAAACATCTGGGCTGACTCAATCTTAAGTTTACCTTGATACTAACAATCACTATTGAATAATGCTTGTCTCCATACAAAGTTAAATGGTACAATACTTTTAATATCATTGCGGGCTTTTGCAGTGTAGTAAATTCTCTTATCAAATCAGATAAGTATTATATATAGTACGAACAGGTGTGAGAATGGACTGAGATATACTGAGAATAACGTCATTTGGTTATCATTGTCAGTATTATTCATTTCGTGGTATTGGCAGGATGTCTTTGTAGTATTTATCAAAGTGCTCACTCTCACTTCCGAAGACTTCTATGAGTAGGGAATAGAGTTGTTTTTTGCTTGGGATTATTGGGATGGTTATAAAAGCCATGTTAATAAAGTGAAAAAAATGTCTCAAAGTATTAAAATAGTTTGGAAAATAGTGATCGATTTCGTCGTTTTGCTATGTGGTAAGTGATTTATTTATAATTGATTGTATTTAATACGTAGAGGAAAACTCCAACAACTAAGCTTTTTACTTTAGCTTCAGTGTTTGGGATTATAATTGTATGTCTCAATTTTAAGGCCACTTTGATTTAAGCAGGCAAATTCATAGTCGAAACTTGGTTAATAATGACTGATAATCATGATCAGTAATAATGCCTAATACAGCCAAATTCATACTGAAGAATCGGTAAGTAGTCGGTATCAAGATACGATGAACCGTTTTGTAAGAAAAAAACCTACGAACGCAAGCCCATGTCAACAATGTGGAAAACCAAAGTTTTCTGTTTAAAATTACGCAAAAATGTTATTGATCCGTGATACCGATCAGTCATTAAGCCTCCAGTATGAATTGGTATGCATAAATAAATGTCACCTTGTATTTTTAGTCCATTAGTGATAAATAAGATATATGAAGGGTTTAATCTTTATGATTTAGAATGAAAAACAACTTACATACGAACGTATACCCACGCCTGTCTCCCAGTGGGGTAGGTAGAAACCAAAGATTTCCATCTACCGTGCGTGACTGTGATCCATCCTGAGAGACCTCTTACCCATCCATCAACCTACAGCTAGACATACAAGCTCTCCTTTTCCGTGCTTTTGACTTTGCCCTTCTTCAATATGTCCCCAAATTAGTCGATACACGTCTTTCTAGGGCGGCCCGCCCACCCCCAGATTATGTTTCTTTGAGTTGGTTGCCAACTGGTTGCTAAACATCGAAAACAGGTATACGTTCGTACTTAAAGTGTCGTCACAGTTTATGAACATCCCCCTGATTTTGTATCGTAAAATCAGTTGCCAAACCGAGTGCCTATCTTCAAAAACATACATATCCGCTTATCTAAGGATACGTACGCACTTGAATTCGTAAATAGTTCAATGCCCATTGAAGGTTATTTTGGAAGTTAATTTTTTATCTGTTTTTGGTGAAAAGCAACCATAGTTGGCAACCGATTCAAAGATACGTAATAGGCCCGCAGTTCCATACACACTGAAGGCAATTTTAAAAGTTCTGTTATTATCTATGTTTTTAGTATTTGGCAACCAGTCGGCAACCTATGCAACGTTACATAATAGGCCCGCATGTCGAGCCGTACCTTCCAATTACACACCATACATTTCTTTCGTCACTCTACTTTCATTTATCCTCTCTATAATAAGGCGTATGCCCAAACTTTGAAACTGTAGACTCGGACCTTATTTCAAGAGCCGTGACTAAAATAATAGTTTAAGTTCAACAATTATTAAGGTGCTTATATTTATTCATACTTATACATATACCTAGATCAAATAAAACAGAAAGCAACTACACACAAACTAGGCTTTACTTATCTAAAAATCGATAAGTTACCTGAAAACTAATTAATCTCTCGTCTAATCAGACGATAAAGAGCAGTAAAGATTGATACTACGCCACTGCTACTCTCCCGATACGGCTTCTCATGACGTCACCCTGGAACACGACGAGTCTTTAGGTGGCATGGTTTCATCATGAGCGTGATGACGATCGAAGCTTCCATCATCAATCCACCAACCTGGTTCGTTCACTGCTATGTAGACCTTTTTAACATTTCGCCACTCTTGGTGGTCCTCCTCACACACGCTGGGCAGGCGGGTTGGTGAATGCGGTGCCAAAACCCTTGCACCAGTGACGCCGCTGCCCGTCACCAGTCTGTTTTATATAAGGTGATGGATTACCGCCATATTGGGGATGGATATACCGCCATCCATCGGCCCCACCCAGGCATTCTGGACCACCTGGTTGTGCCTTTTGAGCGCTATCCTCTTACTCTCCCCCGAATAACTTCGGGGAGGTTTGCGAGTAATGGTGGTAGCTCCACAGTCGAGCCCGGCATCAGTTCTACCATCAGTTGAAGTGAAAGGATTTGTCAGATAGATTTCATCTAGGTCTAGTCTGTCTATGGTGGCGAATTTGGAGTTATCAATGGTTGTATCCATAGTTATAATAACACTGCAAGAGCTGGAGAGGCTCCATTTGAGCACTACAATAACTATATTTGCAAAGATTATTTTACTGTGATTATTGTTCTTGAACCAATCGCTGAAGTTGATGATCGGTCATGCATCATTGCAGGCCTCTGCGCGAATCACAAGGCCAGCTACATAAATTATGTAATTTCCTCAGTACACTCAGGTACTTTGTTAGGTATACAATGACACCTATTCTCGTGTAGCAAATATTAGATTTAAAGCTGCCATAACCAAAAACTTTTCATTGCAAAATGGGCTTTAACGCAGATGGATAAAAGTTAAATGAGCTTGTATTATTTTAGGTTTTTCAACTCTTAATTTAGGGTTTGCTGCACGAAAATAGGTCACAATGTGCAATGAAAGCTTATTTTGCAATGAAAAGTTTTAGGTTATGACAGCTAAATCTAATATTTGCTACACGAGAATAGGTGTCTCTGATGTTATTGTGTTAAAAAATAATAATTTTATTTCGACTAAGTTGACAGGTAGTACTTTATGGTTCAAGATTGCAAGATGTAGTACCAAATGGGACCGATTGAGCTTGAAAAACATCATCCAGTATTGTGTCTTTCCGATTTTCAAAGTTCATTCAGAAATATTTTTCTCTTGTCTGATTTAACATGAAACGATTTTTCTCGCTGTTGCTCAAAAACATAATACCTAAGCCTAACTATGGTTTATTGTCACATCTTTTTAGTGTGTATGATACGTGCTGGAAAGTGTTTGAGACATCTTTGCAACACACATCATTTTTATGCCTTAGTGCATTGAAGTTAAAATTGTTTGGCAACTTTAGACAAAGACTGTACACTCAGGTACTTTGTTAGGTATACAATGACACCTATTCTCGTGTAGCAAATATTAGATTTAAAGCTGCCATAACCAAAAGCTTTTCATTGCAAAATGGGCTTTAACGCAGATGGATAAAAGTTAAATGAGCTTGTATTATTTTAGGTTTTTCAACTCTTAATTTAGGGTTTGCTGCACGAAAATAGGTCACAATGTGCAATGAAAGCTTATTTTGCAATGAAAAGTTTTAGGTTATGACAGCTAAATCTAATATTTGCTACACGAGAATAGGTGTCTCTGATGTTATTGTGTTAAAAAATAATAATTTTATTTCGACTAAGTTGACAGGTAGTACTTTATGGTTCAAGATTGCAAGATGTAGTACCAAATGGGACCGATTGAGCTTGAAAAACATCATCCAGTATTGTGTCTTTCCGATTTTCAAAGTTCATTCAGAAATATTTTTCTCTTGTCTGATTTAACATGAAACGATTTTTCTCGCTGTTGCTCAAAAACATAATACCTAAGCCTAACTATGGTTTATTGTCACATCTTTTTAGTGTGTATGATACGTGCTGGAAAGTGTTTGAGACATCTTTGCAACACACATCATTTTTATGCCTTAGTGCATTGAAGTTAAAATTGTTTGGCAACTTTAGACAAAGACTGTACACTCAGGTACTTTGTTAGGTATACAATGACACCTATTCTCGTGTAGCAAATATTAGATTTAAAGCTGCCATAACCAAAAACTTTTCATTGCAAAATGAGCTTTAACGCAGATGGATAAAAGTTAAATGAGCTTGTATTATTTTAGGTTTTTCAACTCTTAATTTAGGGTTTGCTGCACGAAAATAGGTCACAATGTGCAATGAAAGCTTATTTTGCAATGAAAAGTTTTAGGTTATGACAGCTAAATCTAATATTTGCTACACGAGAATAGGTGTCTCTGATGTTATTGTGTTAAAAAATAATAATTTTATTTCGACTAAGTTGACAGGTAGTACTTTATGGTTCAAGATTGCAAGATGTAGTACCAAATGGGACCGATTGAGCTTGAAAAACATCATCCAGTATTGTGTCTTTCCGATTTTCAAAGTTCATTCAGAAATATTTTTCTCTTGTCTGATTTAACATGAAACGATTTTTCTCGCTGTTGCTCAAAAACATAATACCTAAGCCGGCTAACTATGGTTTATTGTCACATCTTTTTAGTGTGTATGATACGTGCTGGAAAGTGTTTGAGACATCTTTGCAACACACATCATTTTTATGCCTTAGTGCATTGAAGTTAAAATTGTTTGGCAACTTTAGACAAAGACTGCACATTTGTATCTAGGTACATAGAACAGTTATTTATCACCGTACAGAGCAATCACCTCAAGAATATATCAATATTGTATTTATACATATTATTATTGTCATTTATCGACGTCCAGAGTTTTTTTTTTTACTTTTTGACATTATTGTGACTAGTCCAGGGGCTAAGGACTAGGCACATAAAAAAAATCTTGGTTCAGTTAAAATGTATAATTGACACGTATAAGATTTTTTATTGTCAATCATGTCTTATATTTCAAATCAAATTTTATTTGCTAAACACAATGGCAGCTTTTGTTACCATTTTAATGTGTAAACTATTGCATAGATTGAAATTATTTATTAGGATATAGAAACACCAGTAAAAAGCATATTTAACAATTATTTTAACAGGAGAGGTGGGTAATGGTTATTAAATTGCGATTCCACGCGGAGCATAGGGAGCTGTAAAAACTCAAAAACCCAAGAGATTTTAGTCAAGTGATTGTAGAAGGCTCGTTTACGATCCTGACATACCCATTTCACTTCTTCCAAATCCATCAATCATGCAAGGTATTCTATTCCGGGTTCTTTTGACATTGTGCTTCTTCAATATGTCGCTAATATGGTCAGCACACGACATTCTAGGGTAGCCTGGTCTAGCTTTGCTGAACTTGAGCATTTTTTCTTCCAACTACGCTATGATTTCGTCATTATTAGCCAGAACAAAATATAGTGCAGTGAAGTATGTATGAAAATATGATATATTTGTAGTACATTTACATTCACAGTACAACATGTACAACATGGCATGTTTGCTAACATGCCACCGGCCACTACAATAAAAAACGCAATCCTGTATTTTTTTAAATAGTTTCCTGATGATAATGTCATATTTTTTCAAAAAAAAAATCGAACAAATGCTACTTTACACCCTCCGTAACTCTGGAACCGTTCACTTTAGCAAGATTATGCTTGTATAATTTTTGTTTGAAATTTAATGTAGATAACTTTTGTCCCTGGCTTTTTTGAGCTAAGCCTCATAGTTTTCGAAATATTTAAGAAAAACTGAAAAATCTCAACTTCCCCGCTCCCCTCCAAACCCTCGCTAAAAATAGTGTAACTTTTTTTATAGAACAATTTGGAGCTGGAATGATATTTTTACTTTGGATGTTGAGGTTAGGCCGTTTTTGGGCTAAGTGCACTACAGGGATACTCTTCGTTCCTTTCGCCTGTCAAATAACTCGCCCAAGAAATTGACAACGTTGTATCGGTCAAAATCAGTCCGTATTTGTTGATTCACTGTTCTCTTGCTCTACCTTTCAGTGGGATTCCCCCTACTTGGTCTCCTGCTATGGGCTGAACCCTACCATCGAGGATTCTTCGTTGACGACCTCTCCATCCGTTTGCCGCACAAGCAGCAGACCATATCGGAGGCGCTATGTGCCGGACTGGGCTTCGCGATCAACATTGTCACGGTAAGATAAGGAATTTGCTGGTCACGTACTACAAAAGGCATAAGTAACCCGGGGCTTTATTGTCTAACTCTAACATCTATCGTTATCATTTTCAAAATGTATAGTGATTGGTTAAAACTGATGTGTGAGGTCATTTCTAGTCAATCACGACAAGGGAAGAAAGGGACCGGTTACCAACAACAATACACACGAGTTGGGAATCCCACTGTCTCACTGTTTCCCTCTCCTCTACGTTCATTAATTAGGGGTGTAATGCCATCTCTGTCGCACGCTTTAAATATTGTATACGCTATCCTGCTGTCAGTGTCGGAACCTGTCGAAAGTGTTATTTTATTAATGGCTATCTGAGTGATAAGTGAGTTATACCATGGATGATTTTGTCTATGGTGATACATAGTGCTGCGAGGAAAATAAAAGATAAAAGACGGCGTCATCAATTCTTCTACCGGGTGTAAATAGATAAAACCACATACTCTACTGATCATACCGAACAACTATTCGAAAAAAAACCGCGAAAATCTTTAGAGAAAAAGATATTCAACTGTAACTCAAAGACTTTATCTCGTAGAAGGAAGGTCTATTTTAGAACGCTGCAATGTATCAGCTGTTTGACGGACGACGCTCTCTCTAATCTCGCCCGTATATCGGTGCGTTAGAGTCCACGCATTTTTGTTTGGAACTCAATTATTTCCCAAACTAAAGGTGTCCACGGGTATGATTCTTGGGAAAAGTGATTCAGTGGGGTCGGTAGAATATGTGGTTTCATTTATTAGTAGCAGTCTATTTACACCCGGTATATCACTACTATGACGAGATTTTGAGGACGTAGCTAGTATAATTTTACTTTTAATTAAGATACAACAATAGAAACCGATTGATTCGCATGCGATATTTTTTTAATATCGTACATAAGTAGCAGGTGGCCAGTATCATTTTGCAAACTTGGACATATTTTTCGTGTTTTGGTGTTATTATCAAGTCAGGACCTGACTGTCAGGTTATGAATTAATGAATGAATGATTGGTACGTACCAAGAAGTTCAAAACCTTTATAATCTAACATCCATGCTATCGTACTGATGTTATCACATAGATATCATTGAGAGTTATCACCAAATTAAAAAAAAAACAGCACTTTAGCAATGGATTTTCAATTGTTTTACCGCTCGCATATTGGTAGGTATGACAGTAATGTAACAATGATGTATATTCTCCGTCGTTTTCAAAAAAAGTAAGAAGGTATAGTTTCCAAGCAGGTATAATATAATAGTAGTTTATGCTACGAGAGCGTAAAGGAGGCAATAGCTTACGAGGAACGATTTGAAACACGAGCGATAAGCGAGTGTTTTAAACGTTACGAGTAAGTTATTGCCCTTACGCACGAGTATCATAATACGTTTTTCAATGCACAGTGTGAGTAAATAAATAAATAAACAAAGAAACAATAAATACATACTCCAAATGAACTTTAGGCGGGCATTCTTTTTGTTTTTCTTTGCACGCAAGTTGCCGACTTGGCGGAATTTAGCTGCTTTCAGTTTGATGCGTTCGGAGGCTGCTTTCAGTCATACATAACATGAATTCCACTCCACCGGCTTATTCTACATAATGTAAACAACTTACGAAGAAATGAAGAATGTTGTTAACAAGGAAGACCAATCGATTACATTGTATTTTTCTTAAATATTGTACAGAGAATGCAAGTGGCCAGTATCATTTTGCGAACTTCAAACTTTTTGTCTTTTGGCATTATAATCAAAAAGTTCTTATTCATATTACGATTAAATGAGGTTACCTACCAAGAAGTTTATTTTATCCAGATCCTCCTTGTTACCGATATAAGGTGACTTTAATTTATTTAGCCATATTGTTACTGAAGACTCGGTAAGTGCATCATTAAGATCCTTTTTTTTTAATTCGTTCATTATTCTTTTCGTGTTCTTTATATAAACGCAAGCCCAGCCCCGAATCAATTACGATGAGACGTCAAGATTTTATTTTGGGAAATTAGCAAAAACTGTTATGTTTGGCTGCATAAAGTAAATTCACCTTATTTAATAAATTAACCAACGACCTTATTGAAATTAACAGAAGAATTTAAAAAGTAAAAATCAGGCCCTAAATATAAAAGTTACTTACTCGGAAATCCTCCCGAAGTTATTCGGGGGAGAGTAAGAGGACAGCTCTCAGGCAAAAAAAAAAAACCAGGCGTCCCACTATTGCCTGGGACCGATGGATGGCGGTATATCCATCCCTAATTGCCGGGCCTTATATAAATCAGACTGGTGACGGGCAGCGGCGTCACTGGTGCAAGGGTTTCGGCACCGCGCTCACCAACCCGCCTGCCCAGCGTGTGTGAGTATGGACATTTCTTCCAGGAGGACCGCCAAGAGTGGCGAAATCCTGGAAAGGCCTATGTCCAGCAGTGGACGAA
The DNA here is from genome assembly GCA_910592155.1 of Ypsolopha scabrella. Lineage (NCBI taxonomy): Eukaryota > Metazoa > Arthropoda > Insecta > Lepidoptera > Ypsolophidae > Ypsolopha > Ypsolopha scabrella. The sequence goes on from OU342978.1 coordinate 6,439,491, forward strand.
ACAGGCTGATGGATGGATGGAAAGTTACTACCTACACAAAATGTCCTCTAAACAGTTTTCATTTCATCAGCCTACGAACGCTCAAACTGAAACACTAGTCTAGCATAGTAAACCATATCGAGCTCGATGGTGCTTGATACAGTGCTCTGTCTCACTCTTTTGATCTACCTAAAGAGGGACGGACAGTGTATATCGAGCTGTCAAAGCTCAATATGGTCTACTATGCTAGGTACCCAGATCATTTCTGTCAAGTATATCTATGGTACACAAGATAAGACTGGCAATTATTTTCGATAAATAAAAAAAAATAAAACATACCTCAGACATGGCTGTATGAGCAAAGTTCCATTTGTCTTCCCACTATGTAGGGGAACAAAATAAAAATAATAATTGAAAAAAAATGAAAACATTAAACACTGGTGCGGAAAAGTGGACTTTGACAACGGATTAAACGCATATAAAACAGAACTTTACGAGCACTTGCATTGAAAAAATATTTTACTACTTATCCCGATATTGTCTCTTTGCAAATTTGTTTTCAGCCATGAAATTGTAATAATTACATATGAAAAAAAAATATGTTAAAGGTAATTAAATTACCTATATTTCACTCTTTGAATTTAATATTCCGGCCATTCGATATAAGATTACTTGCATTTTACAGTACCCAAAAAAAATCGCAAAGATAGTCCTAAACTATGATATAAATACCATTTCATTGGGGTTCTATTAGGTTTTAGACAATAAAGCTTATACTAAAATAAACGTCGAAAGAAATGTGATATAAAACGGCCGCCATATTTAAATTCCAAAATAATAAATAAAAGCACCTGGAAATCGCGAGTCTCCAAGCGGCCCGTTCCCGCTGAGCGGGATAGAAAATTGTAAAATTAAAGCTTTGGAGGGGTCGGTCGCCTCGTTTAATTTCGCTCGGCTCCGAATTTATGATCACAAGCAACCTAACTAACACGCTCTTTCTCGCTTCGCTCGTCGTCGCATCTTTCTTTGCCTTTTTGTTGGAAGTCATTAAAAAAATAATTGTAAATTTATTATTTCATACTACGACTTGACCATCACATATACACACACACACACACAGTATGATAGGATGCGGGCTTCCATTCCTGACGGTCGAGCATGCACCAGTAAGATTTTCTCTAGTTTATCCTTAAATCGGGTTTAGGCGGTAACGGTAACATATATAGGTATAGGTACAGAGTGTAAAAGCAAAGACAAGAATCCTTTAAGGGTGTGTTAGTATGATCGGTAAAGATATACGTGTTTGGTTCAATTAGGATGTAAGTTGTTATGCGTGACTGTTTATTAACTACTATTATACCCGTTTAATAATTTGTAAATTGTTGGAGGATATTTATATTGTTAATTGTATAATGTTCAGTTGTCACTACTCTATCGCATTAGGTTAACCCTGTAAAGATAGTAGTAAGTAAAGATAAATAAATAAATAATACTGGGATCTCTAAATAAAGTACCAGTACCTCATAATAAGACGATTTTCTTTACTCAAAATACACTAATCGCGTGGACACCCTCGCTGGTCGCTGGCCACTTGGATGAGGGGTGCGGGTTGCGGGGTGCAATTAAGTGTGTGGGGAGGCCGGTGAGCTGCGTAGCCATAGCTTGGAAAATTATGGAATTTTTGGTGAAAATTCAAGGTATATTTTTTTCGCTTAATGACATCAGAATCGTGTATACTTTCATACTCTAAAGGGATTCTTGACTTTGCATTTACATTCTGTATATCAGTTGTGGTCATATAATTACGAACGACTAATACCGAAGTAACTTTGAGAAAAACAAGTTGCTGTAACTTTAGTTTATATTACTGTTACTACCTTCAAATGATATGATAATATAGCTATGTAAGCAGGCTTTTATACTACAAATATAATATGTAAAATTGTTGAACTTCAATTGATAATTTAATTAAAGTTCCATATTTATTTGAAATTTTCTAGCTATGGACAAATAATCAGGAACGGGTAAAATAACTTAATTTATTGAACTGTATCAGAAACAATTTTAATGAAATAAACAATACTTATTACAAAACTTTTAACACAGCTTACAAAAAGCAGTATTGGTATTTTGTAGGGTGGCCCTTGCTTACAATAACTGCTCTGCAGCGACGGGGCATGGAATCTATTGAGTTCTTACAGGTTTCATCTGAAATATTGTTCCACGATTCGACAAAGGCATCATATAGATCGTTCAAATTGCTCGTCCTTTTCGCAGCCACACTCTTCTTTACTTCTCTCCAAAGATTTTCGATCGGATTAAGATCTGGACTATTTGCAGAACAATCTAACACAGTAATTTTTTGATTACTAAGAAACCTTTTAACTGAATGAGCAGTGTATTTGGGTTCATTATCTTGCTGAAATATCCAGACCTGTAGTCCAACAACCTCTCCTCAGCATAAGAAAGCATAGTCTCTCTCTCTCTCTCTCTCAAATATTTGCTTGTATTTAAATTGGTTTAGCATACCTTCCATCTTTTTAACTGGCCCAACACCATGACCTGAGAAACATCCCCAAACTTTTATTTTTCATCCCCCATGCTTTACCACTTTTTTCGTGAACATAGGATTCAACGCTTGCTTAGGCGGTCTACGCACATACTGTTTACCATCAGACCCTAGTCTATTTATTTTCGTTTCATCAGAAAATAACACGTTTTTCCATTGACTTGCTGTCCAGTTGCCATATTTATTCGCGAACTCTAACCTAGCTTTTCGGTGCACCTTCGTGAGAAGCGGTACGCTCCAGACAATTCTTCCAAATAACTTTGCATCAGTTAAGCGTCTTCGTACTGTACGTGGAGATACTCCTCCGTCGCCAAAAACTTCCCTCTTTATATTTTCAGAACTCTTGAAAGGATCAGCCTTTGCTGCACGAACAATCAAAGCATCTTCACGTGATGTTGTGTTTCTAGATTTAGGCTTTCGAGGTACATTATTCGTAGTATTAAACTGTTTGACGTGATTTACAGCATCAAACACCTTAGTTTTAGAGCACTTCAAATGATCAGCAATCTTTTTATACGACCAATTACGTTCATATAGAGCCATAATAATTTTCCGGGGCGATGGATCACAACTCTCCTTTTTGCCCATGATTTCGGAATAATTATGCACTTTCAACTTAGTCAATATAAAGCGATGTAACCATAGAATACGCGGGAAACAAAAAAATGCGATATCCGTTTTCGAAATTCAAAATTAAGAATTATTTTTTTCCGTTCCTAATTATTTGTCAAGCGGCCAGTACATTTAAAATACAATAGCAATTGAAGATGAATTGAACTTTTGATGGCAATGCAATTGTTTTGCATATTGGGTATAAATTATTAAAGCCTACTAATATAACTGTTATTTTGTGTGGTTTAAATTTGTTATCAGTAAGTTATTACAAAAGTAACAGCTATTTGTTTGTCAAAAATCGACTTTCTTACCAGTCGTTTCTAATTATATGACCACAACTGTATATGTGACTTTCATTTATGCAGCCAAATTCTTACTGAAGATTCGATAAGAGCTCAGTAACAAGGTTCGATGGCCCTTTTCGTGAAATTCGATTTATTCTTTTTGTGTTCCTTACAAACGCAAGCCCAGCCCCGAGTCAATTACTATGGGACGACAAGATTTTATTTTGCGAAATTAGCAAAAAGTGTTATCGATCCGTGAATTATTAATCTGATCATTAACCAGCCTCCAGTATGAGTTTGGCTTTATAAATTATAGACACCTTATATATGGAATGCATGTTACCCAAAGAACAACCTTCTGTCACTATTGGTATAGTTTTCTGTCGTACAAATCACTGTATCTGACTTAGCTGCCAACCTCTTTATTACCTTTATTTTTAGGGCTCCGTACCTCATAGGATCACTTTGTTGTCCGTCTGTCCGTCCGTCTGTCTGTCAAAACCCTTTATCTCGGGAACATGTAAAGGTATCGAGTTGAAATTAAAACTATATACTCAAGTCTACAGTCCTTTGAAGCTGTGAAAATATCAAACTTCTAAATTAACGTGAAAAAAAGATACGGCCATTTATGCCGCAAAAAACGTACATTTCGACACTCTCAAGGGAATCAAAATTCATAGGGTATTTCTCGTTGACGTAGAACTATGAAAGGCAAGTAATACCGTCTTATACTACAAGTATAGGGAAAAATCTGGAAACTATACATTTGTAATTAAATCATAAAAAATATAGTCTTTAACAGAGCCCTCGGTGGGCGAAAAGGTAATCAAGTATTTCTTCCAGATAATAGCAGTAGAAGTGTACCGAGACAAGAAAGGCAAAGGTGTTGGAGAGAAATTCCTCTATGGGAGACTGATTCCTGGCTGGCTTTGGGACTGCTACACCGGTATTGGGATCTTCACCTTTGGAGCGGCGTGCCAACAGTTGTCCAGCAATCTCGCTAAATATGTCATTGGGAGGCTGAGACCGCACTTTTATGACGTAAGTCTTTGTGTGATCAAAAAGTAGATTCAATAGTATATTGTATTACAAGGTAGCAAAATTGTATTTTTACGCCGAGGGCCCTTTTTTGAATCCAGAGCGGAGTTCATCGATGAGAAAAAAAAAGTAAAAGGCTTTTTAGATACAATTCTACAATTTATTTATTTTTGTATCATATTGGGCGCGTCTTTTCCTTTACTTTCGTGTGTTAATACGAGTATAATACTTTTACTACTAGACGACGAACTCATTTTTCAAAATTGTTTGCATGCAATTTAGAATGATATCCGTAGAGTACCCATCCCCAGTGGCGTAGCTATTGTAGGGCCGGGTGGTGCAGTGCACCAGGGCCCCGGAGCTCAGGGGGCCCTGGTGCACTAATTTTGAAGGCCAATATAAGTTCAAGCTACGTGGAAAGAGGGGTTGAGGGCCCGATTCTTTCTCTATGCACCGGGGCCCTTGTCCATCTAGCTACGCCACTGCCTATCCCGCCCGTTTTTCATTTGTTTTTTTATACAGCCGTGTCGTCATCGCGCCGCCCTTCTAACCGGCCAGTAAATTTTTCATACAATGTTCAATCACTTTGGACACGGAACACGGACAATATTCATGCTCATGCAAGATGAAAAATAATAATGCGCCTCGGCACTCTAACTATTGCGCTTTGAGTTCGGACCTTATTAGCATACGTTACGGTTACATCCGAGTAGAAACCAAATTAAACTAAATTTTCGAAATGAAATCGATTTTATTTGTTATTACCTACAAAACGATTCTTATATGGTAAAACCGCTTTCTTTGTCCTACTTTCCATCGTTCAAACCACAGGATGTCCAAATTCATATTTTTAGCAAGAACCATAGAGTAACTTACGTTCTTGATACGTTGACCTCCACCGAAAATTTGGTAGGAAATATCGGGGTGGTGAATTTTTTTACTCAAAAATAATAATTTGTAGTTTTTCAATACACGCACACTACATAATAAGGTCAAATATACTTATATAAACCATGTATACAACGTAATATAGATACTTTGCTCTCATTGATGAACATCTGAACTGATTGTGGTTTTCTGGAAAAATAACTATTTTGGCCAAAAATCTTATCAACGCTGTTGCTCTTAACGTTTTCAATATATCTGCACATATATACATAATATTATTAAAAGAAATGGATTGTTTCTGTGAAACGAACGCCTGAGGACCTAGATAAGTAAGTTTGATGTAAAATGTGACGCAAACTATTATTTTTTCTAATTTAGCTACTTTGAATAGAGTAAATCTTGAAAACCATAAGTCTTACCGTAATTATGCACAGAAACAAAGTTGTGGGGAATTTACTAAGCTTTAGTTTCATGCTACAAATAATCTCTCTAAGACATACCGTTTTTGAGTTATGAGCAAAATACTAAAAAAAGGAACTTTTAAAACTCTCCCGTCACCCCACCAGGGGGGGTAATCGAGAGGATTTTATTTGATATTTTTCGGGGGACCTGCTCCTACACAATCCTGAAGCTTTTGGAACTATATAGTTTAGTGCCGCTGATTGCCCTTTTTTGGTTCAGTCTGCTTGGAGTGATACTGATCACTTACCAAGGCTCCAGTATGAATTTGGCTGCATAAATTAATGTCACTTTATATGTATCCTCGCTCGCCAAGTCTCATGTTGTTGTGAACGCGTAGTAATAACATTGAGAATTCTTGTTACTATAAAAACTGTATGTAAGTACATAGTATTTGTTTCACAAAAGCCTTATTATTCCCACGCTAAGAAATACAAGGCTGACTTTTCTGACACCTTCCGAATGTAACTCAAATTACCGTCACCAAGTACTTGTATGAGAATAAAACCTATAATTTTTTTCAATAGACAAAATCAAAATATTTATTTATTACGAGTAGTATACTTTCTACAAGTCAAAGTTAATCTTTACAATATATATCTTTAGAATATAAAATAATATATACTAATAAGGGAAATACATACAAAAAATATTTAGATTGGGCTACTAAAATGTAATTATACACCTGCATAAAATAGAGAAATCTAGGAATAAAAATATTACATATACATGATGCAATGAACAAATAAGTTGATAAATAAAGACAGGAAATACATACAAAACATGATTAGTTTTTGGAATTTGTGTGCATTATGTACTGTCTGAGCGATGAAAAAAGGTACTTGAATGCCCTAAAAAGTGTCTACCTGTGACCGATGTACGTCGATAACCGATATGATATCCAGGCTGTTGATAGAATAGGTAATGAAATATGGCCTCTTTTTTTCGCCAATATTTACGATTCGAAAACCGTTTCAAAGGAATAGCTCCCTCAACTAGTTCTAGTAAACAGAAACTTTTCTTTAGTTTACCATACTAAATACCTACGGTTTTTCATTCTGGATAGGCAGTCCAACCTTGTAATTTGTTCAGTTTTTAATACTATTCTATTCCCGTTATCTTCCAGGTCTGCCAGCCCGTATTCAACACCAGCTCCCCGCTGAACCAGCTGGGCTACATTCAAGACTTCACCTGTACTGGCAGCAACGCTTCCTTGTTGAAAGATATGAGGCTGTCCTTCCCGAGTGCTCATTCTAGCTTCGCGATGTACTCTGCTGTTTTCTTCATCGTAAGTTCTTTGAGAGCTAGAGTTGTTGTGCAGACAGAGAGAAACCCCAAATATCCCACTAATATTATAAATGCGAAAGTTTGGATGTATGGATGGATCATCATCATCATTGGGTGCCGTCCTTATAATGAAGTATGGCGGTCAGTAGCCGTTGTTTTTTGTTTTTTTTACTCTGCTCAACGGATGCAAAACATGGACATCAAAGAGGAAAGCATGCGAGCGACTTCAGGCATTTGAAATGTATGGATGGATGTTTGTTACTCTTTCACGCCGTAACTACTGAACCGATTGGGCTGAAATTTTACATGAATATAGTTCTAGACCTGGAATAGGACAAAGGCTACTTCCCTTCCCTTCATCAGTTCCCATGGTATGAAAATGAGCTTTCAAATTTCTATAGGAAAGTGATGTGTCACCCTTTCACGCCATGCTTACGAAACCAATTAGGCTGAAATTTTGCTTAAATGTAGTTCTAAACTTTGAATAGGACAAAAACTACTTTTTCCCTTGGTTCCCATGGAAAAACTATAAAAGAGACACACAAAATGGGAAACAGAAGCGCATAACACACACATTTCACCAGCTGTGTTTACTGTAGGTAACAGTCCGAATATTATTGACTGATTTTAAAGAAGTACACAAAAACTAATTCAACGCGGGTGAAACCACGGGCAAAAGCTAGTGGTGTAATAAAGGATTTGGGATGTAACAGCCTGTTATACACGTTCGGGACGCATTTACGATACCAAAGTTTTCATTATTTACATTTATGAATGACGTAACTTTAAAACGTTTAAACTCTACCTGTGTAAACTTGTCAATTTCTACACTTTCAGTAGCAAGGACCCTAACAAACTTTCTTTTAAATCAAGTGGAGAACGTTGCACATTATTGCAGTTATGACTAAAGGAACCTCCATAAGCCTCGGCACCCAATTTGATCTCAATTTTTATTTGTGAACCCATGAATTCGGTCCCTTTCTGATATCTTTGTTTTTGGTTACTAAATATGTAGGTAACAGTTTAAAATTCTGAGCTAATTGTAGTAAGTTTATTTTGTCCATCATTTCAGTTCTACATCCAAACAAAGTGCCGGTGGCGCGGCTCTAAGCTCCTTCGTCATGGCGTCCAGTACACCGTCATTATGGGCGCCTGGTACATCGGTCTGTCCAGGATAGTCGACCACATGCATCATTGGAGCGACGTGGCTGTCGGGTTCCTCATCGGCGCTGCTTATGCTGTCCTGGTGGTAAGTCTTTCAAGTCTACATGAAAAATACCGTTATGAGAACTTGGTCTGCCCTATTTCTTATCCATAAGAATATCCGTCTTCATGTACTATAAATAAGGTTAAAGTAGAAGTTATCTGTCAAAGAACTAAAGTAATCGACATAGCTTCCAAGATTAGCAGACTGAAGTGGCAGTGGGCTGGTCATATCTGCCGAAGAACCGATAATTGTTGGAGTAGACGAATTCTCGAGTGTAGGCCACGTCTAGGACGACGTAGTGTGGGACGACCTGCATCCAGGTGGACCGCTGACCTGAAGAAGATCGCAGGTCATGGTTGGATGAGGAGGGCCGAAGATCGAGTGCTATGGCGTGCCTTGGGAGGGGTCTATGTCCAGCATATAAAGTAAAGTATGTAAAGTAGGCTGATGATGTACGTTAGGATTAACACGATTTAATTATCTGATCCTCTATCTACCGCTGGAATAGTCAGCGCGCACAAAAATTCCCTCCTTATGTTGTCAATATAACGTACGTTCATTCGAATGCAACTTTCGTTTATCATCCCTCCAACTAAGATCCATACTCTCTGCTTGCGGCGTTCGTTTATACGGATATTTATAACCCAAATTCCTTCAAAAGAACAGCGAATAGATACTTTTCTGGACTAACGCACTTCATCATAGGTCCCATCGACGTTTTCCATCAGACTGTACTGGCGTAGCGTAAAGCTAGTTGCGAAGAATAAAAGAAGAAAGGAAATCATATCGTAGCCATTTATGTATCTTCTGTTCACACATTCCAGTTCATCTTCGTGCTGAAGCCGAAGAAGTATGGCACACCAGGGAGCTGGCAGGAAGCCGCTCCTGACAATATGCTGCCGCGGCCGGTGCTCGCGAGATGACCACTACTGATGATCACTAGAACTGACGATCACCACGGCTCATGTATTATCAAAATTGACGATATCAAGCAAATATCTACTGCCCGAGATAGACCTAAGGCTGGATTTACCGAGATGAATTTAGGGAACCACTTTTAATGCCAGCTTTTAAAGATTATCCGACCAAATTAAAAAGTCGGTTATTAAGATGTTACAAAGTTACAAATGACATGTTTGCCTTCAAATGACCACAAAAATACTTGATGTGCAGCAGCCCTGGGCACACTATGGTGTGCCAAAGAGAAATCTCTGAAAAGTTGAAAACCAGGGATATTACTCGTCTGTACGAACTATGTACTTCTATTTGGAGCCAACCCCGAAAAAGTTAAAAAAACTAAGTTAGGTGTTCTATACCGTTTTATTATAGTTGTTCGTATAGATGAGATGTGTACCATCCCTAGTTTTCGGTTTTTGAGCGACTATAGCTCAAGGCAGATTACGTATAATACACTAGATATAAGGAAAAAGAAATTCGTTTTTTCAATGTAATTTTTTTTTCCTACGGAGCCATTTTAAACGTTACCAAGGTAGATTTTTCAATGTAGATTACCTTTTTTTCGTAGCGTTTGTAAAGCTTGTGTCATTTCACTCCAACGTTTTAGGTGTTATAAAGTATGGCAATTTACTAATTGCACAAAAATGAATGCCTTCGTGTCTAAAAAAATTGCTGTAACATCCCCAAATAAGAATACGCAGTAAACTTGCTTACCTCCATAAAAATAACCGCCAAACTAGCGTGAGCGAATCCCATGCTACGCTATGCTACGAACCACGATCGCTTGTGGTGATTCGTAGCGCGACGCTACGCGGCGAACAGCGTAGTACTCGATCACCATTAGGTCTACGCCGCAATTGCTTTGCGGAAAAGGGCAGTACGGCGTAGTAAGCCTTTTATAGTTCAAGAAATATTATTTGCACCGATTCGACTTATAGGCTTAACTTTGGAGAACAATAGAACAAAACAGTAATTCGGCACAGTAAGCACGTGCCACCCGTAAACTGAAAAAACTAGTATTGATATTTCTAGAAGCAAATATTTGTACAAAAGAGAGTTACTTATAAAATAGGTGACATTTATTTATTCACCCAAATTCATACTGAAGACTCGGTAAGTATTCGTTATCGAGGTTCGATGACTTTCTTTGGGATTTTTTTTCCTTATCCCCACAAACGCAAGCTCAGCACCGAGTCAATACAATGGAAAGTCAACATTTTCTTTTTCAAATTACGCAAAAAATGTTAATGATCCGTGATACTAATCAGTTTCCTTCACTGGAGGGACCTCCAGTATGAATTTGGCTGCATAAATATTTGTCACCTTGTATACCCCATTTTTATTTACGACTACTCACACAGTGTTATGTACGAAATTGTTAAACAATATTAAAACATTCACGTGTGATAAACACCTGGAATAGGAGTGTATCAAGAGCAAACCCGTTTACTCCATTCCACGAGTAGTAGTTTTGTATATTGGATGGATTCGATTGTATTGATATTTAGTAGTTTTGTTGTTATTACCTTGTTACACAATAGATAAGCCGTCGTTACCATTCGTCGCGTCATAGTAAAAACAGAATAGTAAGCAATCTTCACAGAGATGTCGCCCGCGCGGCTTATATGTGTGCGAGCCTGCACGCACGAACCACAGCACGCACACAACGACAATATCTCAGGCGGTTTCTGGCGGTGTGACTAGGGTCGGCAGCGCTCGACAGAACGCCGCGCGCCGTTCGTCGCGTTGCCGCAAAATAAATTGACAACGCTGCAACAGTAGGCACATAGAGTACATCGCACTAATATTATAAATGCGAAAGTTTGTGTGTGTGTGTGTATTTAGAATGGATATAGCTTATACCCTAACTTAACACATAAATATAAATAAATTAATAAATAAACACATAGGCTACTTTTTATCCCGGAAAAAAGCATGTCGTTAAACCGACTTAAACGCGGGCGGAGCCGCGGGCAAAAGCTACTTGAATATACTTGTAGTATATGCGGCGCGGGAGTTGTTCTACTATTCTGTTTTACTATAGTCGCGTCATCGTCTCATTGCAAATAATATTTCGCGAACTGTGTACACCAGGCAGGTACAGTTCGAAATTTCGGTCCCTACGATAATAAGCTGTGGTATTATAAGAATACGCAGTAAACTTGCCCACGGCGGTCAGCCGAGTACTAAGCTTCCTCCCCTCTCTCGTCGCCTTTCTAAATAAACTTTCGTTTATCATCCCTCTAACTAAGATATGGAACTCTTGTGCTTTCTCTCATTTACAACACAATCTGGTAGCTTATTTATTAAGTTAATAAACAATGGTCCTTTCAACCTACGAACGTAATAATTGAATATGTACGTCGTCGAAAATCTTATAATTCGGCATATCATGATTTGGCTCAGCAGATTGTAAAGCATGAAATGGAAAATCTTTACTAAAGTTGCGACGCAAAGAGCGAAGTGGAGCGGAGCGAGGCGACCCATCTGCCTAGGCAGGTCATGAAATGCCGAATTCTACAATATGCGTGTATGACATGTACATTATGATTAGCGCATGTCTTCACCAGCTTATCCAAGCAAAGCACACCAACTTTATACGGTACCTACTAAACTTGTATTATATACTAAAGTATACTTAGTTTAAGTATACTACTATAAGTAGGATATGTAAGTATTTTATGTATTTAATTATTAATGAACTGCATAAAGTAACCGTACCTAAAAATTTATGATAGTTTTAATGTACTTAATTTATGACTTTTAAGTATTAAATCTAAGTTTTTTAATACTCGCTTTTTTTCACTCCTTTTAAGGTTCCGCCACAATAATCACCAAGTCTTTGAGATACACCACAAAGACGCTGTAATGAGGGAGTAGTCTAGGCCTTTAAAGTTTTTTTTTTCTTGTAATTGTATAATCTTATAGATATCTATATCTATCTATACCTACTAATAATAAAGTAGTAAAAATGTGTTGTCTGTACATTGAATATTTTCGCGAAAAGTTAAATAAAATAGGTTATTAGTACTTAGGCCGAAAGAACAACTTTTAGAATTTTTGTTCTATTTGTCTGTCTTTCTCTCTGTCTGTCCGTCTGTGTATCTGTATGTTCCGTTTCAACTCGTGAAACACTCAACGGATTTGGACACAGTTTTTTTAAATCATCGTAGTGACCCTGGCTAACATATAGGCTATAGATATAATAACTCTATAATACTCTACTATAATAACTCCCAAGCCGAAAACTGGGCAGACATTGAATAAACGAGGGCGGAGCCGCGGGCAAGGAGTAGTTTGTTTATAATTAATTGATAATCCTACTTCCATGCTGATGAAATCGTCGGAGAAACCTTATCTTTTTTATCTTTTCTATAACAAAGTCAGTATGTATGTATCAATTATTATAATAAAACAGTAGAAACCGCTGTGTCTGTACATTGAAGGAAAGTAATAGAAATAGAAAGGGGGTGACTAAAGAAGAGTAATAAAACACAAATCAACGATTTATAGAATTCTTTTCTGTCTTTCTGTCTGTCTGTTTGTTCACGCACATCTCTAAAACTACTGAACAGATTTTCATGTATTTTTCACAGCTGTACAGAGCTTAATTTGGAATAGAATAATAGCTTTATTTCATTGAAATCGGATCTCGGAAAAAAAGTTCTCGTCTTTATTAGCACTTTGGTATAACAACCATAGACCAGGGTCTGCTGATGGGACTGGAAGGTGGGTACGGGATCTCCTCAACGGACAACAGCAGACCCTTCGAGTTTGGGCTTATTTGATTGGTCTTTATTAGCACCAGTGTGCTCAAGTTCAGAACGTCACGTTGCTGCAGACTGCAGTGGTCTACGTGGTTCATGGAAACATAAAGATGGCTGTTCGAGCAATGGTTGATTCCGGGGCACAGCGTTCATACATCAAGTCAGAGATAGCTCGCAGTTTGAACCTGCCAGTAGCAGGCAAAGAGGTGGCGAGTCATGAACTGTTTGGAGGAGTCCAGGTGGGTGCGAAGACCTGTAATACTTATAATTTAACCCTCGGAAGCTTAGATAATGTTTTTGAATTTGAAATGTCAGCGATTGAGCAGGGTTGTTTTTGCAATAATGTACCCAAATATGATAACAATGATAAAGAATTAAATAAATTGTTAGCAAAACATAATATTATACTAACAGACAAAGGTCATGTAATGGATGTAGGCCTTTTAATAGGAGCAGACTATTCAGGATTGATTATGACCAGTACATTTGTCAGCTTAGGTCAGCTGATTTCTGTCAAGGCAAAGGTAGGATGGGTTCTCCAGGGTAAGTATGATAGCAAGGTAGTAAATAACTTAACAATTGCTTTATTTTGTGCATCTGGTGTAACACGCTCGAGCTTCTGGGTATTAAAGACCCTGCGGAGTCAAAGTCGAAGATTCATGCTGAAGCAGATGCAGTGATGACCTTTGAAGAAACTGTGAAGGTGAATCCTGATGGCAGATATGAAGTGCAGCTGCCCCTGACGGTAGGTCACGAAGAACTTCAGAGCAACCGTGGTCTGGCTGAGAGACGGCTGGAATCCACAACCAAGCGCCTTGTGTCTACAGGTAAATTTGATGTATATAATAAAATAATTAAAGAATGGTGTCAAGATGGCATAGTGCAGGTGGTAGCGAAAGAAGCAGAAGCACAGAGCAATGTGCACTACTTACCTCACTGAGGTGTAGTGAAGGACTCAAGTATGACCACCAAGCTGAGGCCAGTGTTCGATGCTTCGGCACGTGACAGAAACTCTAGGTCTTTAAATTCATATATGAATAAAGGTATGAATTTTTTAGATAAAATTCCTCATATATTTATGGGTTTTAGAAAAAGCAAGATTGGTGTATTTGCTAAGGCTTAACAAATACTACAAATATACAAATATCTGTAAAACCCTCTGATAGAGATTTTTTAAGGTTTTTATGGTGGAAAGATGAATTGCAGACAGAGGTAGCAGAGTATAGACATCGCAGAGTTGTATTTGGTCTAACAGCTAGTCCATTTTTTCTGTCAGCTACTATTTCACACCACCTGAACCAGATCAAAGGTAAGCTAGAAAACACTGCGAAGATGTTAGCTAAGTCTTTCTATGTAGATAGATAACTGCCTAACAAGCTTAGATTCGGAGGTTGATACTCGTAAGTTTATAGCTGAGTCAAAAGAAATAATGAGCAAGGCCAAATTTGAGTTGATGCAGTGGGTGACTTCTCCTATGGAGGTGAATGAGACAGTTAATAATATTGTCTCTGTTCTAGGACTATTATGGAACACTGTCAGAGATGAGCTGAGCTGCAATTTAAATAACTTACCTGCTTATGAAGCACTTGGTAGGATCACGAAAAAGGACCTTATGTCATTAATACAAAGAATTTTCGATCCAATAGGTTTTACATGCCCCGCTACACTTAGCCCAAGGTTGATAATGCAAGAGACATGGCGTCGCGGGCTATCGTGGGATGATGAGATTCCTAGCGACCAAGCAAATGCTTTTCGAAAATGGTATGAACGTCTTCACTATTTAAAAGACTGTATGGTACCACGACGGCTGACAGTCAATTCATTTGACCAAAGCGTGCTCAGTTTACACATGTTTTGCGACGCGAACATGGCAGCATTTGCAGCTTGTGTTCTACTGAGGTCAAAGAAAAATGTTGAGGTGAGTGTACAGATGATATCTGCAAAAGAAAAGGTAGCTCCGCCTGAAAAAGTGTCTATCCCACGACTTTAATTGACTGCAGCATTTATTGGTTCTAGACTACTTGCAGAAGCTAGAAAGAGCCTTGGTATCGAACTAAGTGAAGAATATTGTTGGACAGACTCTATTGGATTACAAAAAACTTACCATGGAATGTGTATGTGTACAATAGAGTAAAAGAAATCATAGGAAATGCTAACCAGTAAAATTGGCATCACATTCCAGGCACTCCCAACTGGGCTGACGTAGCTTCCAGAGGCTGTACCGCTCAACAACTTCTCCCACTCCGGTGGTGGGAGGGACCAGCGTGGCTGCGTCTTGGCAAAGAAGAGTGGCCGAAGTCATCGATAAATATAGACGAGAAAGAAGCTTGTAAAGAATTACGCAAAACTACATGCAATGCAAGTATGTGCACACAAGAAGGTACTGCACGATTTTGCTATTTCTCTAAATACACGAAGATAATCAGAATGATGGCTTGGATACTGCGATTTATACGTAACACGAGATCTGAAACAAAGAGAAACGGTGAAATATCATGTCACGAGTACGATGAAGCAGAAAAGAAGATAATAAAGCTAATACAGCTAGAAGAAAAAGATTTTTTGGCTAAAAGGACAACAAACTTGAGTACTTACCTGGATAATGACGGTTTGTTGAGAATAAAAACGAAACTTTTACTCTCTGATTTTTCAGAAACCAGCAAACTTCCAGTGCTGTTACCGGCAAGAAATATAATAGTAAGAAGATTAGTGGAACAGAGACATAGAGAGTTACATCATGCTGGTACAAATCAACTGACTGCAGACATCAGAACCAGATTCTGGATTATTGGTATGAGACGTCTCGCTAAATCTGTAATATCAGCATGCACAATATACGTACCAGATTTAAGGCCAAACCAGTACAAGCAACGACTGCCCCGCTACCAATCGAAGGATTTGACTTGCAATGCTCCATTTCAAGTATCTGGCGTGGACCTGGTGGGCCCTCTATTTCTTCGTAATGGAGACAAATGCTGGGTGGTACTGTTCACGTGTGCAGTGTATCGTTGCGTACACCTTGAGCTGACGAAATCTCTGTCAACAGAATCTTTCATACTTACGCTGAGAAGATTTATCGCACGCAGAGGACGAATTCAACAGCTCATAACAGATAACGGAACGAATTTTACTGGCACGAAGAATCTTCTCTCAACAGTAGACTGGGATGTGGTACAGAAGCATTCGATGATTGATCATATTAAATGGAAATTCAATGTACCGACAGCATCGTGGTGGGGCGGATTTTTTTAACTTCTTATCAGAATCATGAAAGATTTATTGAAAATAATCTTAGGGAAGTCCAGAGTAAAATACAAAGAACTAGAGACAATTCTGTGTGAATGTGAGGCCGTAATGAATGGACGTCCTCTCACTTATGTCCAAGACGACAAAAACGACTCTCTGGAACCACTGACTCCATCATGTTTCTTACAACGCATTCCTCAGACAGATGTAGCCGACCTGGACGTAGTAGATGC
Source organism: Ypsolopha scabrella (assembly GCA_910592155.1). Classification (NCBI taxonomy): domain Eukaryota; kingdom Metazoa; phylum Arthropoda; class Insecta; order Lepidoptera; family Ypsolophidae; genus Ypsolopha; species Ypsolopha scabrella. The sequence goes on from OU342978.1 coordinate 6,456,020, forward strand.
AATCAGCTTGAACATACGGCACCGGTACCTGCAAAAACTCAGAGAAGATTTCAAAATGAGATTTAAATCGGAATATTTGACAACCTTAGTACAAAAAGGAAAAGAAAAAGAAAAGAGATTAAAATTAGGAGACATTTTTTTGATCGAAACTGAAGAAAAACGGATAAAATGGCCACTCGGTCTTATTACAGAAATATATACAGGTAAAGATGGTGTTAACCGAACGGCACGAGTAAAAACTGCAATAGGCATTAAACTTCGACCCTTTCAGAAGTTGTATCCATTAGAAGTAACTTCAACAGAAGTAAGTATACAGCTGAAAAGCAGTAGTCACGAGACCACAGGTAAGTCACCTAGTATTTTTACATTGCCAAAATACAATAAGACAGCTGAGGATAGCGAGGATGTACCGAGCAACAAACAGGCGCGGAATGACCCCAACGAGGTCACCACTGACAGCTCTTTGGAAAAAAGAACTCGACACGGCAGACTTGTTAGAATGCCCAGTAAGTATGGTTGGTAAATCGTTGTTTTACACAGATGCACATTTTTTATAAATAACAGAAAATTTCATCATTTTTTTGGTCAAAAGAAATCCAAATATTTTGTTAAAACTGCATTTTCGTTTGTCTGCTAATTATATATTATTTAAAACTTTGTAGTTATAATAAACATTATATCAGATTGTTAAATATTTTGAAAGTATGATAGAAATAAATTTCTATATTTTTAAACACTTGGCGATTTATCCATCGCAAGGAGATAACAAATTAAATTTATATCACTGCGGTATAGAAAATCAGAAAAGTAAATCTGGACGTGAGGATCCCGGTTCAGAGCTCCTCACGTCCAGATTTACTTTTCTGATTTTCTATACCGCAGTGATATAAATTTAATTTATTTTGAAAGTGTTAATTTAAGTTTTTAAGTTAAATGTTTACCTTCGTTCCCATAAAAATTAGATAAAAAGTATTATTTTATTCACATAATAAAAATTAGTCAAGCCAAGTAGACAATTTGAATTTGTAAACATAATAAGTTGCGGATTGTTAATTTGTTGTAAAAGATATACTGTATTACTTTAAGTGTTGTAAGAACATATCTATAGGATCTATTGCTTTGATATATTATACATCTATCATAGTTTAATAGTGTAAACCTAAATAGGTCTTATTGAAATGTAAAATAAATAATACTTAGTTATTATAGCTATTGATGTTAATATTTTTATACTTTAGTTGTGAACTTTGCTGATCAGATTCAATTAAAACACATTTTATGTCTGGTTGTTTTCAGCAATATTTGTCTTGTGATTAGTATGTAATAATTTTTTATGTAATTTCATTACATGTTACTCTTTTTCTGGGTATCGAGGATGTTACAAAACGGAACATAGCCGAAGGTTTTTTAAAAATAAAAATGTCACTCTTGGCAAATTGGTTGAAACGGATAGTTTGATTTTCGCATTTCCTTTCTTATCAAACTATCCAGCAGAAATCCAAAGTCGAAACAAAAATAGTCGTTTAAAAAAATCTCATTCTTTTGTTTTCCTTTTTTCCACGAAAATCTCTTCAAAAAAGCTAGTTTTATGATATGTATGTACTTATGTATCAGGGGCTGTTTATTATCATTTATTACCTAAGATGATTTTGGGAGGGAGGGGGTCCGAGCAAGTCTTATTTTTTCTTACGTAGGGGCGTAAGGGGGTCAGAAAGTGATGGTTAAAATTGTCTTAGTAATAAATGAACAGCCCCTAAGTATAACCTGCATAGTTATCGATTTTTTCAAGGAGATCGATCGTTGATAAATATCAGGCAGACATGCGCAAACCTCATTTTTTGGTTTCTGTGCCCAAAGGGCAAGACGGAGCCCTATTAATGACACTCACTCGTTCGTATGTCACGGGTCTGTAGCTTGCAGACGGAATGACTTACAAATCTGAAATTTGAATATGTTGTGTAAAATATTGACCCAAAACCGAATTAAAAATTTATCATGTCCCAAGTCCCGTACATGAAATAATAACGATAATTTAAATCTCTAAATATAAAGAAATGGGGGGCCATCAAAATTGTCAGTCTTAGACCATTTTTTGTACGGAGTTTATCTCAAATACTGTACTAGTTACGAATTTGAAATTTTCTGTATATCATGTGCCATATTTAATGAACTAATGGTGAAAACTCTAAATATTGTTATTAGAGTGCATTAAAAACAAGAAAAGATAAATTTTAAACAAATGTAAAGACAAGAATTTGATAAAATTCCTCGGGCCAGGATTCGAACCTGCGACTTCATATTTCCCAGACTTGATTTAGAGTATTCCAAAGCGATGGATTTCGCAATAAAAACATAATCTTAACACTGAAAACGCCGATTTTTAATACACGTTTAGGGTTACGTACCCGAATACTAGACCAACTAAATGCAGTTTTGTTTCATACATTTTCTTGAAATTACAATTTTTACTTGATTGTACAAAACGCTGCAGCGGGCCTATTATGTATTATGTGACATAGTCTGGTTGCCATCTATGGTTGCTATTCACCAGAAAGGAATATAAAATGAACCAATGGTTATTCAACTATTTACGAATTGTGACGTCATTTCAAAGCGGATATGTATGTTTTCGACGATGATAGTCACTCGGTTTTGTTTGGCAACTGATTTTACGGAATCCCGGGGCTGGTTGCACTCGGCCAACCCTATTTATTTTGATGTTTTTTTTTTTGACGCTACTACGTATTTGTTGTATCTTGTTACTCGATGACGTAACGTTACCTACGGTACACCCGTAGTCTACAAATATCTTTGATTATGATTACAAATATAAATTGTACAATTAAAAGTGAAAAAAATTCAAGAGTTGATAGAGTATCCCTAATAGACCACTATAAAGAGAAACATTTTTTCTTTGCCCTTCCATTTAAATTTTGTTAGCTGTTTGAACCACTCTGTACTGGAATGTAAAAAAAATACTTATACCATTTTTTTTCTTTTGGATGTGTTCAGTTAACGATACGCGATCTAATCTAGAATTACTTTCACTTGAAAACTTTTACAAGCTCCTTTTAGCTATAGCGTAATGTAATGATACAATGTACTCTCAAACATTCCTCAGAAAGTCTCTTAGCTAACAGAATGAAAGAACATAACATAACCAAAGAAAGACGCAATATTATATCTTCACGACATGAATCCCCGAGGGAGTGTTCCCGAGGTTCCGATCATGACCAAGATAAGGCTAGTTTTAAATAAAACAAACCACACCCACAAACTATTTATGGCTAATCTAAAATCAATAACTCAGGCCATGTTTTGTTCACGCAAGTGCGTAGATGATAAGAATGACAAGTAAATCATAATATTTAATGAAGTAGGAAATGTAATCAAAATACCACAAGCGGAGATATTATGTAGGGTACCCATTATTTATTGTTATTCCCGGAAGCCTGCTGCTCCAGTTCTCGTCACACTTAAACCGACCAGGCACTCCACCGTTTTAGTACAAAATTTGATAACCCGTTTCTCTGTTGTTTTTCAATATAGACTAAAGTTTGAGACCTGTATAAATGAATACAGGCATTTTCAAAGTCACTATCAGGTTGAAATGTAAAATTTTGGTATAGGTACAATTTTAGGCAAGAAAACAACTTTATGTAAATCTGTCCAGCTTGATATCTTTAAAACAAAATTAATATTGAAAATTTTGGCAAAATAGAGATTTTTTAAATATCAGTACCAAATGACAAATGATATAACGAAAAACAACTGAGAAATGGCTTATCAAATTTTTTAATAATACGATGACGTGCCTATGCGCCGGGCACGTCACCTTTTTACTACTGCTGGTGACCTCAGTGCGTGAGTCTCACTTTCTCACACGACTCTTCTCATACTCATCTCTCTGTCGTTCGAGGGGAAATCAAGCTGCAAACGCGAAATGTACCTAAAATTTATATAACTCAAATTCTTTAAAAATAATCAAAGGAACTGATTTGTTGTTATACTCTCTTCAATCCTACAAAATTTTAATATATTTTTTGGATACTTATTTAAGTAATTAAATCGGATCTTAGTCTTATATTGTTTTAAGTTTTTCATAAAAATGTATTATACTAATTAAGCCATTTCATTCCAGATATTATCGCGGCTTTTTAAGGTCACCAGCAATACATACCGTTCACAGTTTATTTACCTCCAGGCTGATCGAAAACGTTAAAAGGGGACTAAAAGTTTGGCACAATCTGTACTCTTAAACCTGTAAAGCCGACTTAGCTGTGATAGTTCTCCTTTTATGTACTGTAGCTAGTTTTTAATTTTTGGGCTCCGTACCCGAAGGGTGCCAAACGGGACCCTGTTAGTAAGCCTCCGCTGTCTGTCTGTCCGTCACAGGGGTCTACTACAACTTCAATTGTAATAGGTAGAAAATTGAAATTTTCACAGAATACTGTTACTATGGCCTCTATCACGACAAAAACTAAAAATGTTAAACCCAGGATCGTACAATTAACCACGTGTTAACCATAGCGCCATCTGAGATGACTTGTTTGACAGCTTTTACCGAGGTAATAGATGGCGCTAAGAGTAGCTTGTCAAACTACCTTTTTGCACCGATGTTCATTAGTAAGATGATAGATGGCGTTTAATGTTTTTAGCGTTCCGAACCCGTAATATTATGTGGTGTTACAGAACCCTTTGGCGCGAGTCCAATTCGCACTTGCCAAAATAATTTTCACGTTATTTGTTTCAGCTCTATCTTGAACATGGTAAGTAATTCATAAAGGTTTCAAAGGAGAATGCCGCGTAATATATGGTGCCTCGTACCGAACCCAAAGTCGTGGCGTCAAAACCACGCCAAGTTAATTTTAGAGAGACTAAAATATACTTACCAAATCACCAAGTCTCATTTAAATTAGTATACGCAATTTGAATTTACTGTACACTGACATGGGCAATTGCAAAGACTTTATTACCTTTTGATAGAGGCGATTATTGGTTGGCGTCCTAATCATAGTAAAGCGGCAACGGAAATGAAAATACCGAAATATTTTTTATTAAGATGTTAGAATTCCGGATTTCAGTAAACTCTTCTGATCAAAAAGATGTTGATCGGATTTTAAAATATCTAAGTAATTTTATGACTTATAATTGGTTGTGACACCATCTGGTACGATCCCGTGGCATTCTCCTTTGGTCAAATTGTTGGCAAGTTTTTTTTATTTGTGAAGGAATTTATCCAAGACTGTGTATAAAGTAAAATTACAATTTACTCTAAAGTAAAACAACAAATAATAAAAATTTGGGTTCTGTACTCAGTGGGAACCAAATCGTTGATGATGCGCGGTACCATTTTTATTTACCTTTGTGTCTACGACATCTAAATTGTTGCTGTTTACCAAGTTTTAGGGTTCCCTACCCGTATTGTGTGGTGGTACGGAACCCTGTTTGCGCGAGTCCGCAGGTAAGGTATGGGCCGGGGGCCTGAGTCCCTTAAAAATGCCACTTTGGATGAATCATATTATGATTCTGTTCTATTGCCGTCTCTTTTGCATGGGTGAATAAATTCTATCTCTGTCTTACTTTCAAATCATTTTATGATTCACCCAAGTCGTCCTTTTTAGAAGTCCTAAAGAAATGTAATATTATTATTATTCCGCTTCTTTTACATTCATCAATCATATCCATTTCATTTTTTATCGTGTCTGGAAAGTCCCATCTTTATCAAAGAAAAGCATGTCGCTCTAGCGGAATTACGACATATTGACCCTGTTTCCTCGATGTTTTGGTAAATTTCCGATGCCCTCTGATAGGACTTTGATAGCCCGGCTTCAGTATTGAGAAAACTCAAGCGCTGCGATTAAAGTCATCAATCACTTAGGCTGAGTGTAAGTAGGCAGCGAGCGTACTCATATACTTACGTAAACCATATACATACCAACTGACCTTAACAACCTTCTCTAAAATGAACTAAAACCTGTGCAAACCATTCGTAAAGGAAATATTTGCGATCCAAACAAATACTTCGGCTGTGACAGACGAATTCATAGAAATACAAATTATTAATTTGTTAAATAAACTTTGTTAAATTGGAAAAACAGTTCCGTGTACATTTTTTTTTGTGTTGAGGAAAATATTCCTAGCGCAAAATCTCGCACTCCAAGGTTAGGTATTTTCTAGCACACAGGCAGTCTCGTGACACTCATATAGGTAATGTGATTTGCAGCGATATGTTACGACTAAACACAAATGTGTTTGCATTTAGCATAGCATAACATTTTCCTAATATTCTTTATGCATTTTCCTTTTGCTACAAGCACTAAGACACGGTCGAAGTGAAATAATCATTTCGCAAAATATGTCGACGCTCAGCGACACAGGTTCCCCGTACGAAAGCCGGCGCGACAGACCCGCGCGCCCCGCGCAGGGACCCGCTGCCCGTGCAATGGAAAACCGTGGTTTTCAAGAAAGAAAAACTGACACTAATCAATTTCAAGTTTTCATTATTTCAGATTTTTTAATAGTTCGTATGTGTGTATGACATCTAACGTAGTCCCTTTTTGAATTTGATAATTTTAAACACATATTCGTTTTATTTACGTATTTGCAATTATTTATATACTTAATGTAGATTAAAGCTTTGAGGTTTATCGTTTTTATAGTTACGTGAAGCATCAGTCAATAAATGTCATATACTTATTTTGAAATTTGGTAATAATTATAAAAAAAGTTTAAAATGATTCAAAAACGTGTTCAAACGCGGTTTAGATGACTGCGCAGCGATTTTTTATGGCTTTCTTCCCTTTCTTACATGGCATATCATATCGTACTAATAATGGCTGTCGGGCTGCTAATGCCCTGAAAAAATTCTCAAGACTCAACTAAGTGCTTTTTTCTGATGGGTATAGTATACCAGTTTTTGAATCAAGAAAATCTCGCCTTTCTTAGGCGACTATTCAGCCGCTCACAGTGCTGCTCTTTACAACTAAGCACGGCTAAACTTGAAATTCTCAAATATGAAATTGGGGGTGAGGAAGCAATGTTTCTTTTTCCAAATATAAAAAGTAGTTATTGCAATTGATTGCACTGATGTAAGCAATGTTATTTTAAAGGCGAGACCGGCCAGGAAATAAGTTATAAACCTGTGGGATAGTATAAGCACAGATAATATACTAGGTATAAGTGATTTCCTGTTCGTAAGTAAATACTGTATCTGTTTCTATATTTAGCGCTTAGAAATCGCTAGCTGCCTAGCTAGGGCGGCTAAATAAAATATAATTATTTTTTCTCAATTGTGAAATCGGCCTAATGTCATCATATATTCACCATTTTCACACCGTGTTCGTTACCAACGATAATTCTGAAACGAAATGTTGATAAACGATAACGATATTTTTGTACATATCGTGAGTTGATTTATTGATATTTTACCTACTTATTTGATTTTAAGATAACCTGGGTATGATGCGAGTCATAACGGCACACACAGTTAAAAAAATAATATTAATATCATTCATATTTAATGATATTATATTATAGAAATCTAGATATATACTTCTGGACACAACTATTGGCCCACCTTGCATTTTCAGTTTCGTTTGGTCCTAGCTAAAAATTTATATTAGGTCGAGCAAATGTTTAAAACAATACGATCGAAAAAGATGGTAAAATGTATCAGGTTTAAAACTGGATCAATAGTTTTTGTTCAATCTAGCAATCATATTTAAGTAGGGGCCATCGAAACCTAAACTCTAAGGTGGGCCAATAGATGTGTCCAGAAGTGTATTATGTACTCGTACTGATAAAAAAAAAGTAAAAACCGTAAAACCGAATAGGACTCACGCCCTGAGGGTTACCTACCATTTAGACAATTTAAGTCTTCAGTTAAAAGTAGCCAGTTAAAATTTTAGTAGTTTTAGTATGGATAATAGAGAAATTAAAAAAGGAAAACATATACGATATATTTCGACTCCTTCAATCATCAGTCGAAATATCTAGGTATCGTATATTTTTTCCTTTTTAGTTTCTCTATTATCCATACGAAAGCTACAACAATTTAAGGCCATATACTGGTAAAATAAAAAAATATATTTATTTACAGTTTAAATTTTACAAACAATAAAATTTTTAAAATATGAATAGCAAAAAGGTTCTCCATGCAAGAAACCTTAAAAAAATGCTATATTTTTCAAGGTAACTTGTTTCGACTCTATCCTTAAGACGGTGATTTATACAAGTTTAAAATTTGGTTAGATTGATAAAATATACTCTAAAGTAAAAGAAAAAATAAAAATTTGGATTCCGTACTCAAAGGATGCCGAATTATTTAATAGGTGCTACCATTTTTGCGCCTTAATGTTGTTATGGTATCTGTATTGTTGTTATTTATCATGTTTTAGGGTCCCGTTTTGTGTGGTGGTACAGAACCCTCTGTGCGCGAGTCTGACTCGCACTTGGCCAAATTATTGCAATAGACCCCGTCACAAAAATTGTTTAAACTAACAATTTTGCACCCTTTTCTTTATTTTTACAGTCTTATTTTTTTAATTCAAATCCATTACTAGTGGATTCTTGACTATGTTAAAAAGATAGTATAAAATATGAAAATTTCGGTGAAGACAGATTGGCAATCACTTTAACTTCTTACGAAAATGAGAGACGTGATCAAATTTACGAAGACCAAAGATAAATTGGATAGCTAAGTTCTAAGTAATCTAATAGTGTATCGAATGGCCGAAATATTAAAATAAAAAATCGAAATAAGTATTATTTTTCCTAATTCAATCCATGTTATCCTCTCTATACATATACAATACAACGTATGTCTGTCTGTCTCAGACCCCTCGAGTTTGGGCTTATTTGATTGGTATTTATTAGCACTTTGGTAAAACATGGTGACCAGAGTTTGATAATGGGACTGGAATGTGGGTACGGAATCTCCTCAACAGCAGACCCTTCGAGTTTGGACTTAATTGATTGGTCTTTATTAGCACTTTGGTAAAACAGAGTCTGTTAATGGGACTGGAATGTGGGTACGGAATCTCCTCAACGGACAACAGCAGACCCTTCGAATTTGGACTTATTTGATTGGTATTTATTAGCACTTTGGTAAAACATGGTGACCAGAGTTTGATAATGGGACTGGAATGTTGGTACGGAATCTCCTCAACGGACAACAGCAGACCCTTCGAATTTGGACTTATTTGATTGGTATTTATTAGCACTTTGGTAAAACATGGTGACCAGAGTTTGATAATGGGACTGGAATGTGGGTACGAGATCTCCTCAACAGCAGACCCTTCGAGTTTGGACTTAATTGATTGGTCTTTATTAGCACTTTGGTAAAACATGGTGACCAGAGTCTGATAATGGGACTGGAATGTGGGTACGGAATCTCCTCAACGGACAACAGCAGACCCTTCGAATTTGGACTTATTTGATTGGTATTTATTAGCACTTTGGTAAAACATGGTGACCAGAGTTTGATAATGGGACTGGAATGTTGGTACGGAATCTCCTCAACGGACAACAGCAGACCCTTCGAATTTGGACTTATTTGATTGGTATTTATTAGCACTTTGGTAAAACATGGTGACCAGAGTTTGATAATGGGACTGGAATGTGGGTACGAGATCTCCTCAACAGCAGACCCTTCGAGTTTGGACTTAATTGATTGATCTTTATTAGCACTTTGGTAAAACATGGTGACCAGAGTCTGATAATGGGACTGGAATGTGGGTACGGAATCTCCTCAACGGACAACAGCAGACCCTTCGAATTTGGACTTATTTGATTGGTATTTATTAGCACTTTGGTAAAACATGGTGACCAGAGTTTGATAATGGGACTGGAATGTTGGTACGGAATCTCCTCAACGGACAACAGCAGACCCTTCGAATTTGGACTTATTTGATTGGTATTTATTAGCACTTTGGTAAAACATGGTGACCAGAGTTTGATAATGGGACTGGAATGTGGGTACGAGATCTCCTCAACAGCAGACCCTTCGAGTTTGGACTTAATTGATTGGTCTTTATTAGCACTTTGGTAAAACATGGTGACCAGAGTCTGATAATGGGACTGGAATGTGGGTACGGAATCTCCTCAACGGACAACAGCAGACCCTTCGAGTTTGGGCTTATTTGATTGTTATTTATTAGCACGTTGGTAAAATATGGTGACCGTTGCATATTGTCGTTCAAAAAATCATATTCTTTTGATTTCCTTATTTCCACGAAAATCTCTTCAACGCGGGCGGAGCCGCGGGCAAAAGCTATTTACAAATAAACCACAAAATAAATCGTCGTTTATCCGGGAAACGGGGGACTTCTTTGTTAGCTGGCACTTTAACAATGTAATTGGTACTTTCTATTGTTGACGTTCTTGATTTTCTCAGTGCTTAGCAATGATTTTTTTATCTCCATAAAAGTTTATATAAATCGTTAAAGTTGTTGTTTTAAATTTAATTTTATTCTTATGGCATACTTACACAGTACACTTATCTATTGCGTGTTTTTATTTTTGTAAGTAAATAATTTAATGTCTTTGACTCAATATGTAAGGTGTTTAACCTTTTATCGGCGGCTTGTTGAACTGCAGACTTGAATAACTCTATATACATTATAAAATAACCGTAAGTATGGTTTTGTCTGTACAAAATGAAAAAAATAAACAAATACTCGGTTTTAATAAAATAAAGGAATGTTTCCTTCGAGTAAAATAGCTCCTGTCACCAATATAAGGTAACTTTCGTACTACACATTAATACTGTAGACTCGGTAAGTGGTCTGGACTAATGTTCAGTGACCCTTTCCGTGAAATATGCAAAATAGAATTTGAGGGCAGGTGTCCTTAGGTATAAATATAACATAATTGGTATTAGCTGAACGGTGATTGAAAACACTGATAAGAAAACCTGCAATTAAAAATTCAAACCGGAGAAACACGGAGAAAAAAACTAGTCATGTTCGGAGAAACACAGAGAAAAAATAAATTAGATTATGGTTACCTCCAGTTTATTTACTTGACAGTTTGTAAGCTCCGCGAGAAATATATAGTTGCTTAACATAAATATCTGGGTATTTTTAACAGAACTCTGGTGCACTTTACCAGCTAACTTATATCACGATTACACTTAATTATCTTACAAAGAAAATCTGATAACACAAATAAGGATTACAGTAAAAGCATACGAGTGATCAGAAAAAAATGCAGGTAACTCTACTGAAAGGCCCAAATAAACTTAAAGAATTTCGCGAGGAAGAATATAACCAGCGCCATGTATTCTCTCTTACGTCTCGCGCAGCATGAAAAAATCTGTTTATGATAACCAGAAATATACAGGGTTAGTTTTCCAAGTGGGAGTGGATGGTCAAATCAAAAACTATAATAAATTGCGAAAACTACCAAAAACTTCATCAAATACAAATACAAATACAAAACACTTTATTCCACCAAAAACGAAAAAAAAACTTTACAAAAAACATCATCATTAGCTTTTGTAAAGGAAATAATTTCGTCAGCAGAGACTTGAAAACGTTAATTGCACCACCCAATAAGATTGCTTATAAGGATCAAATTCTAGGCATTAATATCAAATGGCAAATTAACGGAAGGGCTTATATTAATATTATGGATAGACAGTTATCTTTCGCAGAAATTCTGTTTATGTTACTATGCGCATTGTATCGTTTGTCAGAATAACGTTACAGTTAACTATTTTACTAGTATACATAACCAAAAAAAAACTAATTTCTGATCTTGAAAACTAAATTATCAATACTGCTCATCATGTATTGCATTGTGCACTAGAATTTATAAAAATAAAATTGGTTTGTGTTAAAGTTATCCTCGTGATTAGTGAGTCTTTTGACTAGATTGTTTAATACAAATAAATCTACTAGTTTTGTTAAGTTATTTTCTTTCCGTGTACTGTTTGTGTCCCAAGTACCACGGAGAGGACAAAAAAGATCGTGTTTGTAAAGTTGGTATTGTATAATACCCTCTCGGAACTTCTTAGAGATAGTCAGATATTTGGTGCCAAGAATGCTTACAAAACAGTGGTACTTAATGCCAAATCTTATCTCGTTTAATAAAATTAGTGCATGACTTAAATTAATAAATGATACAATTGTATTACATAAGTGGGGCATATCCGGACTTATCACGGATTAAACACAAAGAGTCATATGGAATTTATTACAATTTGTCTTGTGTTTTATTCCAGAAAAAAGAGATATAGCTCGGCACCTCGAAAGAATGCTTCACCAGCTCGTGCGACGATCTCGGTACTAATGACCGGCGAAGCGCTTTCTTTCGAGGTGCCGAGATGATTCCGATTAGTTTTACGGTATTATTGAACCTGCCCTCTTATTGTCTAACTTTAAAATCCATCGCTATAGTCTTCAAAAGCGTCGTGATTGGCCAAAAATGACGTGTGATGTCATTTCTAGCCAATCACGGCGCGTTTGAAAGCGATTGCGATGGATGTCGAAGTTAGACAATAAGGTTGCTGATCGGTTTGTTGATCTCTTACACCTAGTTTATAATGAATTCCTAAATTTCCTTATTAAAACATCGAGATTAAATATACTATACATTTAAACAAGTACGAACGCCAACATGACAGGCTACCTATTGGAAGTTCTTATTGAGGCATCATAGGAGTTAAAATCGTTTACGAATAGGGGGTCTGAACTGTGGACGACTGTATATTGTATTACATTTTTATATCTAAATTTAGATAGCAAATCGGTCAACAGTTTTGTTATCAAAATAAGGCACTACATATTCATAGCGTACATTACTACATTATCGCATGTACAGTAAATAATAAATATTTTGCTTTAATTATTGAAACTTGATCGTGACGCTATTGGCCTGAAATGTTGATAAAGATCAATCAAGTGCTTCATAAAATAAATATTTGCGGGTTCCGCCGATGACATTTTGGAATATTATTATTGATTTTATTCCTTGAATGATTTTCTCTCAAAGAAGAGGAAATAGGTACCTTCTGGAGAGCGCGCTTCATCCTAGGTCCACATCGACGCGTAACATCACCATTAATTTTTTTAACATTAAGAGCCATTCCACCAAATTACGCTTTTTGTACGGAGTGTCTTTGTAGATCGTAGTTTTCTTGGATTTTGGAGTGATGTTAATAGTGTTTTACGGCCTAATTAAACAAGTGGATTGTCAATATAATTGCAAAATTCTACAGATAAGAATCATAGGTTATTGTGACATTAAATTTTAATTGTAATTATGCTCTATTAGATACAAAAAAGTCGTAGTAAAATACATTGTAAATATATAAAAATATTAAGTAAAAATAAATTAAATATATAAGGTGACTTTTATTTATGCATTTTATAAGGTAGGTACACGCAAAATTTTAGAAAATGTTATGTATTTGTCGAAAAAAGTGTCGTAAACTTGCCGAAAACAGCGAAATCGAATATTTTAGAAATCGATAACTTTTTAATTCTTAACAAAGTTATTAAATTAAGACAAATTAGGAAATAAAATCACTTTATCCATTATCAATTCTGAATAATTTCACATTGATTTTAATTTCTTGCGTAAGTAACCTTTTTACCATTTTCCTAAGGACCAATTGGTCAGATTTCCTTGTTAATTAGGTCTGTGAGTCTATCTATCATATGTTTACCTTCTAAACTGTCGCTGAAAACCTCTATTCAGGAATCTTGATAGAATTCTGATATACTCTATTAGTCGAAAAAAACTCCACATGGCTATTTAGACAACAAAATTTCGTAAAGTTATTACATTATTACTAACTAGCTTTTGCCCGCTAGATTAACGAGATGCTTTTTTCCGGGATAAAAAGTAACCTATGTGTTAAGTTGGGGTAAAAGCTATATCCATTCTAAATTTCATCCAAATCCGTCCAGCCGTTTCAGCGTGAAAGAGTAACAAACATACACACACACACACAGACTTTTGCATTTATAATATTAGTTTAATTATAAAGTGTGATGAGATAACATAGCCTTGTCTTGTTACACCACAAACGATTAAGGACCGCGCTAATTAGACACCTGATTTTTCAATGATATTGATCTACCCTAAAGGAACCATGCATTTTTCTGGGATAAAAAGTAGTCTATATGTTAAGTTAAGGTATAAGCTATATCCATTCTAAATTTCATCCAAATCCGTTCAGCCGTTTCAGCGTGAAAGAGTAACAAAACACACGCGCAAACTTTCGCATTTATAATATTAGTAGGATAGGATTAGTAGGATTAATATATTTGTGATATAAACAGGTTTGAAAAGTAGTTTATAGCACACCGTGCGTAAAATAACCACTTTACGCACGCTGCGCTTGGGTAAAGTCGGCATTTTCCGCACTGTTGCTATAAAATATTATACGATACTCATGCGAGAAACTTTTTCTCGACTCGTGTGATTGCAGCACTCACCTTCGGCTCGTGCCGCAAACTCACACTCGTCAGAAAACGTTTCATCGCTCTCGTATCGTAATGTACTATTTTGAATCAACTAACACATAGAAGGTGTATTTAACGCTTTTGAGATTGATCCCTAAAAATCAGCTTTCATTATTATCAATGAATTATTTAAAATAGTAAAGTAAGTCGTTTATCGACTACACTAACGTCAATGACTCTAAAATAATATTTACTTAGTTTTTCTTGTTTTTTTTTTGTAATATAGTTATGGCCTGATCTTTCTTTTATTTTGCGTGTTTGAGAAGGCGTGTGTAGCTAATATTGATAAAGAATTGATAAATTACTTGCGTCAATTCAACACTGTTATCTTTAGGATTCTTAGTGAACCGGAAGATTTGATCGTAAATTTTTCGACAATATTTAAATTTGTTACTTTTGATCTAACGTCGGAGGGATACAAAACAGGTAATAACTAATTTGACGTGCGCCTTCTTGGATGGCCCGAAAAGCCCCCTGATTCTGTATCGTAAAATCAGTTGCCAAACAAAGTGCCTATCGTCAAAAACATACATTATCCGCTTATCTAAGGATACTTTCGCACTTGAAATGATGTCACCATTCGTAACTACATAGTTCAATACCCATTGAAGGTTATTTTGGAAGTTATTTCTAATCTGTTTTAGGTGAATAGCAACCATAGATGGCAACCGTCACTGAGTTACATAATAGGCCCACAGCAGCCCAATAACAGTGCCACAAACTTATCGCTGTTCAGTTGCATCATCCACTTATCTCTTTCTAGTGCGGTAAAAAAGGGTCTCATTAGAAAAAGACGGCGAATTATCCAACTGAACAGATAAGTTTGTAGCACTTTACCGTATTTATTATGATCTAAACACGGGTAAAACAACACGACCAAAGTGCGTAAAGGGTATAGATGGGCGACGGGAAAATTCCCATCGAGAAACTTTCCGGGTTAATTCCCATTTGAGAAAAAACCGAGAATTTATAGGGGAAAATTATTTTAATATTTACCAATAATTTAATCGAGAAGGGTGTCGAAAACATCCATACCAAAACCGTTATAGTACAAAAGTAAAAACTTAGAAATTAAAAAGAAAAAAACTAAAATTTACATTTCGTTAACAGTTTTTTCCACCTTCCTATGAAGTTTGAGTACGTAAAATCTAAGTCCCTAAAGGTATATCATATTTTTTTGAAATCATAAACATACTGATTAAATAAGTGAAAACAGTTGTAATTAACTTTGAAAAGTGCAACGGAAAGAGAAATAAAACAAATAATAAATATAAAATTAAATCATTATTGCAAATTACTGGTCAACAAAATTGTAGAAATTTTCTGTCCCAGAAACTAATTATTGAAATTATTTCAGAAATTTTTCTGCTGCATCCAGAAGTAGTAAAAACAAGAGATTTTTCAAAATTCAGCCTGTCTAAAACAACTATTACGACGTGATAGAAGAAATCAGAGTTCAGATTTGGATTCAGCACACAGTTTTCAGCAAGAATTTCAAAATATCGTTTCTGGGAAAAAAAACCGGGTGGAAACCCATCTCTGGTAAAGGGAAAAGTGACAGTTACTCACAGCGCAGGCGAAATGTGGATGATGTAAGATTTTTTTTTTTAAATAATAACAGTAAAAATACAAAGCTTAGCACGCACTGCGATTAAACGCAAGCGGTTTAGGAATAGCTGAAAACGCAAAACCGCATGCAAACACGCACTGCGGCTGGTGTTTTGCTTAATTTTATCTCGGTACCACCATGGATTTCTGGCGTGTAGCTTGTGTTTTGGCTCTGGCTTTAAAATTATCGTAGGTAGTCTACAGGCGATGTTTCTGAGTCAGACGACATGACATCTCATGATAGCACAAGTCTAAACCTTTGTGGTTTTTAGCTGCTATTGTTATTTTTTGTTATAATAATAATCGTGTGTAAATGTAAATCAATTTAAAATAAAACAACCTCTTTACAGTACTGTCAACGACTGTCCTCTGCATGCGTTCGCCCAGTCTGAATCAGACTGAATAAAAACCGAATGCGGATGAAAAAGTAAATGCGTGCGCTTGTATAATAAACTAATGTGCTACATTTTTCAGCGGTTTCAGACCTTACGAGCACAGCGCACAAAACTGTCTCTTTTTTGATCAAACATATCTACAATAATTCATATAAGATAAAGCAATTTATGTCGAGTACACTAAATATAACAGACGAAAGAGGTGTGTCAGGATCGTAGCAGGTGGAAATCTGTAGTCTCTACCTACCCTTCTGGAAGACAGGCTGTAGTATATGTAGGTGTGTAACTCACCTGTGACAATTTTACGCTTTGTAATAACAATCACGGATACTTAGATAATATAAAATTCTTATTTGTTAAATACTTGCGGTCCTTCAAATAAATATGTAGTTTTAAAAACATATTTTTCAATTTGAGTACAACTGTCAGTAAAAGGCGGCGGTAGAACACTGGCCTCTCAATCTTGAGACCCAGGTTCGATCCCCGATTGGGCATGCACCAATGAGTTTATCGGAATTTATGTGCTAGTATTTGTGTTCTTACCTAATACTTACCACTTGCTGAACTGAACGGTGAAACAAAACATCGTGAGGAAACCTGAATGCCCTAAAACAGTGTTATTGTGGCCGAAGTACGGCGATAGGGCTCACCCATCACGTTGGGACGTAATGATCGTCGGTAAAACGCGGGTGTATTTCACAGTTCACACTCGGGAACGCCTCTGACTCGGGGATACATGTCGTGACGATATGTTAATAGTAAAAGTAGGATTAACAAACGCCAAGATTTTCCGATATGTCCGAAATTTTGTACCCCCTTCTACTCTAAGGGTTGCACCAATATTTAAATCTAGATTTAGGTCTTAAGCTGAGTTTAATTTGACAGAAATGTATTGACAGACAGATCGTAAACCTGATTTAGCGTAAAATCGAGATTTAAGATTTTGGCGCAAGCCGCCCTTAGGGTGAGATTCAGAGTGCATTTTGAGTCCGAACTCAAGAGGAACTCAATCTTACAAACGTCACTTTAGTATGAGATCACGCCGCTTTTTGACGTTTGTAAGATTGAGTTCGGACTAAAAATGCACTCTGAATCTCAGCATTAGGAATCCAGGCGGAAATCGTTTTTTGTCAGGATTTTTTATAGAGGGCTATAAAAAACTATTCAGCATTAGTTCCTATTTTATTATGTTCTAGCTTTTGGACAAGGCAAGGACGATGATAATAAAGTTAGTCCTTAGTTTGGCCTGAAAATAAGTTTAAAGTACATATATAGCAGAAACTAATTAAAAAGCTTATTATAAAATCAATGATTATTTGGACGATAATGAAGCATGGTGTAATAAATAATAATAATCTTAATCAAAATTGTAATTCACAATTAGCAAATTTTAATGCTGTATGATTCCTCTAAAGGCTTAAAATTTATTCATATGTAAACTGACTTTGTTGTTAAATAGACAATATGAGACGGGTTGACTAAGATACATTTCTTCTCGTGACATAATTCCTGCAGTCTTTTATTTTTTATGCCTTATGTAAGTATATAAAAAAATACTATAGAATAAGATTTTGTACCAAATATTTATTTAAAAAAACGAAAATTGAAAAAATTAGTTATTTTCTAAGTTTCTTGCCCTTCTTCTTAACAATACTAATCGAATGGTGCGGATGGTTAGGCATTATTTTTATTTATGGTTTATTTAGTTCATTTTTTAACAGATTTGTTCATTGCATTATGTATATATAATATTTTTATTCCTAGATTTCTCTATTTTATGCAGGTGTATAATTACATTTTAGTAGCCCAACCTAAATATTTTTATATGTATTTCCCGTACAATCATATATTTTTTTAAATTCTATAAATATATATTGTAAGATTAACTTTTACTTTACAAAATAAATATTTTGATTTAAAAAGAACCGCATTCAAATCCGTTTAGTGGTTCTCAGTACAATACTAATAAAATAGCCCATTTAATTTCAAATTTCGCAAAAATACTCAATGTACAGACATGGTTTTATTAATAGTATAGATTAGTAACATGCAGTTCTATCGATGAAAAATCCGGAGGCCCACTTATATATAACCCGTATTGCAATGGTCTAGCGAAAACTGGGTAATTGTAAAACAGACAATAATAATAAAAAATTAAAGAACAAAATTGGTTTTTGTTTTGAAACTTTGTTAATTATACTTACAGTCACAACTTTGTTACGATATAACTGTAATTCTAGATAGAACATTATCATATAGACTAGCCTTTGCCCGCGGCTCTGCCCGCCTTTATTTAATCTTTGCCCTGTTTACGGCTTGGGCGTTATTTTTCTAACTCAGAGGTAGACAATATTAAGTCTACTTCTTGAGAATTTATATTTTGTACAGTGGAGCCCACATCAAGCTAAACACTTTCAGTATAAGCTGACCTCTCATTGTATAGGCTTCCCGTACAATGAGAGGTCAGCTTATACTCAATGTGTATAGCTTGATGTGGGCTCCACTGTACATCAGTGAGATCGCAAGAATGAGCTCTACAATATGGTATATTATTAAGTCCAATAGTCATTAGTTTAAAAGATTTGAAACGAACTTATCTAAAAGACAATATAAGGTTACTGAAGACTCGGTAAGTGCTCAGTAACAAGGTTCGATGACCCTTTTTGTGAAATTCGTAAATTATACTTTTCGTGTTCCTTACAAACGCAAGCCCAGCCCCGAGTCAACTACTATGGAACGTCAAGATTTTATTTTGCGAAATTAGCAAAAAGTGTTATCGATCCGTATTACTGATCATTAACTAAGCCTCCAGTATTTATTTTGCTGTATAAATAAAAGTCACCTTATATATACATATGTATATGCGCACTTTCCGTCTATTTTTACCTCTCCTATAAAATTTCCATTTTGGCGTCTACCTCTGAGGTAGAGATTTAATGAACACCTCCTATAGCCTTTGTATTGACCAGGGTTACTACGATGATAATATAAAAAACCGCATCCAAATCAAACACAGACACAGACAGACAGACAAAAATTCTAACAATTATGGTTTTGAATTGAGTACAATACTAATAAATAACCCATTTCATTTAAAATTTCGCGAAAATATTCAATGTACAGACACGACTTTTTACTACTTTATTATTAGTATAGATAGTATAAATATAGGAAGACTTTGTAACTAAGTCTAGAGTTCATAAGTAACTATCAATTTGATAACAAACACAGGCAAAAACTGATGAAACAAAACGGGTCATGTATATACTAGTAATCCTAGATAAATATCAATATAGGGTCAGATACTATCCAGCAGAAAACAAGTTGCAACTTTTTGCACAAACTTTACGTAAGGCGCCAGCTGGTGACCCCGGGTACGTCCGTCTCACTCTCTCGCACGATTCGTCCCGTATTGATATCTCCGTCGCTCGACGGGGGATCAAGTTGCGAACTATACGCCTCCGTTAATTGTCTGTCTGTCTGTCTACAGCCTCAACCGTAATAAGTAGAAAGTTGAAATTTTTACTATGGCCTCTACTTATATAATAGCTTTTGCCCGCGGCTTCACCCGCGTTGAATTAGTTTTTGTGTACTCCTTTAAAATCTGTCTATATTTTTCGGACTGTTACCTACAGTAAACACAGCTGGTTAAATGTGTGTGTTATGCGCCTCTGTTTCCCATTTTGTATGTCTCTTTTATAGCTTTTCCAAGGGAACTGATTTGTGGGATAAAAGTGGTTTTTATCCTATTCTAGATCTAGGACTTATTTGTGCAAAATTTCAGCCCAATCGGTTCAGTAGCTATGCTACGGCCTGAAAGAGTAACAAACATCCATACATCCAAACTTTCGCATTCATAATATTAGTGGGATTAGTGGGATAGTGGGATAGGATGGGATCACAGAAGATTTAATTAAATGTTCTGTGGGATGGGATCACAGAAGAATATTTAATGTTCTGTGGATGGGAAAGTGGGATAATGTTTTCCGATGGTACGGAACCCTTTTAACGCGAGCCGACTTGCACTTGGCCAATTTTTTAGGGGCGACATCCCTTTAGGAGAACATATTAAGGTGGTTGCTCCGGGTCTCGTTCCGAAACGCACAACTTAAAATAGTTTTAATAAAAAAAAAAGTATCAAATATATGTAGTTTATGCCACTACGCGACAATGTTTTGATGTAAATTAGGCTTTTTAATGTTGGGTTATTGTATGCATTACTTTGTAGAAAATCCTGCACAACAAAAATAAAGGCGCTTAACCGTGTGTTCACGTGAACAAACTCCACAGACACGTGAACAAAACAAATAGGTCGACATCAGATCACGATGTCCCGGATTAGTCAAACAGGAAAAGTTCATTACGTGAATGAGTGGATGTCGTTACGTCTGTCTGTCCAGTTCTGGTTAATTTTGATGCATCTTGTGATGTGCGACGGAAATTCTGTTACTCTATGTACACACATCGGCAGATTTAGCGGAACATAAAAAAGACGCAAAATAATATAAGAAAGCCGGACAAGTGCGAGTCGAAATCGCCCAGCGAGGGTCCCGTTAAGACTATATTTTTTATGATTTAATTACAAAAGTATAGTTTTAAGTATAGCTTGATAAGACGGTATTACTTTCCAAATGTCATACGGAAAATACCCTATAAATTTAGATTCCCTTGAGAGTGTCTAAATATACGTTTTTTGCGGCATAAACGGGCGTATCTTTTTTTTACGTTAACTTAGAAGTTTGATTTTTTCACAGCTTCAAAGGATTGTAGATTTGAGTATACCTTTATGGTATTCATTTCAACTCGATACCACGCGTTCCCGAAATTAAGGGTCTTGATAGACAGACGGACAGACGGACGAACGGACAGACAGACGGACGAACGGACAGACAGACGGACAACAAAGGTACGGAACCCTAAAAACGGTTAATTTTAGAGTCTTCTATTTACACATCCTTCCTGAAAATTAAGTAAAAAATTAACAAAAAAATAGCATAATTTTAATATAACATAATTTACACCCTTGACTTTTACATTTGTGCTATTTAATTATTTGACTTTTTTTACATGACGAAAAATTTTCCTCATTTTTAGGGAAAATAATTTGACCATGAACACTGATTAGTAGACTACCCAACGAAAAAATTATTGACATTGGTATTAATTAGTAATCAATTACCCTCATGTTTGGTTTTGGAGATTATTGTCACATACATGAACAGCTTTTGTGATATACTCGTAAATTTATTAAATCCTGGAAAATGCCGTTAAGGCGATACTAGTCGGAAATATAAATATAATAATTTTGTGAAACAGTACAAGTGTTTTCTTCAACCATGATGATGTTTCACCAAGTGCCGACAATCGCAAGTATTAACTGTAAATATTAAAGTTTTAACAACCATACAATGCACAACATACTCTGTAATTTAGTGCCATAATTTACGAAAATGCGCGGGAGCGTCACAGAGACAACATGCATAATACACTTATTCGAAAGTTTGTGTGTGTGTGTGTGTGTATGTTTGTTACTCTTTCATGCTGAAACAGCTGGACGGATTTGGATGTAATTTAGAATGGATATAGCTTATACCCTCACTTAATACATAGGCTACTTTTTATCCCGGAAAAAAGCATGTCGTTAAACCAAATAAGACGCGGGTGGAGCCGCGGGCAAAAGCTAGTAAGATATATTCTGCTTCCAGACACAACTTAGAAAAAACTCCGCACCAATATGTACTTATACTTTAACATTATTATAATAATTTCACTGATCTTTCTACGATTATTTCTCTTCGTACTCCACAACTTACTTCAAACTACATCTTCTTTCAAATGTACGGTGCCTAAGCTATTGATGCTGTTGCGGCTCCCGCGATTCTGCAGTGCATCTGCTAGTCTAGCATAGCAAACCATATCGAGCTCGATAGCGCTTGATACAGTGCTCTGTCTCACTTTATTGATCTACTTACAGAGGGACAGCTAGTGTATATCGAGCTGTCAAAGCTCGATATGGTCTACTATGCTAGGTACCCTGGTATGTTTGCGGAGGCGCGTACAGATGATTTTTATGCCATAATGCGCAAGAAAACTGCCTCTATGCTACTCAGATTACGGGGCAGTGGCAACGGCATCTTAAAGATGATTGCGGACCGAATGGATTGTCTCATCCAAAAGTTCTGGATGGAACGATCCATTGGGTTATTTAAATAATACATTTTGTTCATGTTCCCTTTTTTTACTAACCTAGTTTTAAGCCTAACACTAACCTACTTAAGGATTTTTAATCTGAAAATAAACAGTCATTTATTTATTTATTATTGATTCCATTATACATAAGTTAAAATGGAAAATTTTGACCCAGTTTGTTAGCTTAGTTGCAACTAGTCACAGTATGACTGGCCACATTGTACTATACTTGCATGACCTTTACCTCACCCTATATAGTGTATTTATTGACGTAAAACGACCAGAAATAAATATCTTGCTTTATCTGATCGGGGTCGACCCTTAGAGTTCCTCAACTTATACTTGGACGTATGTGAATCAAAGTCCAAACTGAAGTATCGTTTTGTGGGTGTGGCTATCGCGTAGCAACATCTTTTTTAACCACCTTCAAAAATGGAGGTTATCAATTCGTGACGTTGTCCAGTTACCATTAAATCATTTTTTGCAATTTGTGTGTTGATTTTTGTGAATGTGTGTTATGTTGTCAACGCGATTTCGAATCGACTTAGATTGAACTTACATTCACAAGGATTATTAATTTTATTATAGTCTGTTCAGTAATTTCAAAGTTATAAATTGTCTGTGCTTTGTGCCTATAATGCTAAGATCAAAGCGCTGAAAGACAAGTGTTGAAAAGTTTTTTTCAAGAAGTGTGTGTGGTAAATTGTGTATATTTTTTTACTCTTAGAGTATTTTTAGTATGGACAGTGAAATGTAAGTTTCTCGAGCGAATGATACAAAATGTTAAAACTACCCTCTACGCGGTTTATCTTTTTTATTTAGGATTTAATAATCATAAGTGCTAGCATTAAGAGAGAGTTTATGTCTGCCGATAAACCGTTTTAACAGTTTGGCGGAATATTGTTATTGTACCTATTTACTTATGATGAATAAAGTTTTTAAAAAATGAAATGAAAAAAATGAATGAAGTCACGGTCCATACTCGTACACCCACGTTTCACCGACGATTATTACGTCCCAGCGTGATGATGGTTGGTGAGCCCCATCATCACTCTTCGGGGAAACACAGCTTCATGCCTTTCGAAGCAGACAGACCACACACAAATATTAATCGGGACTTGAAACCGCGATCTACGGTTTAGTGGCCGGACGTACGAACAACTAAAGCACCACGTAGGCGGTTCTTCATTTTTTTAATATAGTTTTATTGGTTAGATAAGCAGACGCAGTCACTGATAAATACCACGATGTGTACGGCAGACAATCACTACATGTAGGTGTGTTATTTCAGTTGTTTGGTTAGTGGTGAGTCACAGTCGCTCTATTCGGATGTCTAGGTATCTTAGGATGTCTTTGTGATATCCGTTTGTTTTCAGTATTCAGATATCCGGATAGTATATTTTTCTCTCCAAATGTAGGTATATTCCTATTGAAATTATTAATTCTTATTGACTAAGTAAGCCATAACATAAGCGTTATTTTCGAATATATTAGTTGTACGCCAAATTTTTCCCATTTTTCGATTAGTACTGATGTTGAAAAGGCTACTTACGATTTTTAATAGTCAGATTTCGCCTGACTAGTTTCACTGTATTCGTACAGTTTCTTCGGAGGCAAACATGGTTACGCGGCGGTTTCCCGTTTGACACTAGGGATGGACAACTCAAATCGTGAGAAGCCGTTTCAATATCAGTATGAATCTAAACCACGAGTCTTTTAGTAGTAAAATTGCTCGCTTTTTGAATAGTCTTAAAATTATTTATTTTATTATTATTTGTAATTTTTAACATTCCTTTTTTTACGTTTCCTTAAGAGATTGCATTCCGAATGAACAAATAGGTCTCATTTTTCAGAATAAATTAAACAAGTCAGAATAACAAAACACAGTTTATGTTTATTAAAAGATGTTCTGATTCGATGTAATGTGTGTTTCGTATTACGTAAATGAAGTTTTTGTGAGAAGCTATTTTTTAAAGAGAAGATCCTAGGTATATGGTACTATACATGGGTCTACTTTTAAAGATATATTATTTTCGGGTTTTCTTGAAGAGAATTATTCGGACCGAATATCCGGATAATTAATCATCCGTTAGTCAGATTATTCGGATAGTTCAAATCAACCGTATTTTGCACGAACTAGCACGATGTAACATAATGATTCTTACATCCACCCCGTAAGGTTGATTATCGTAGAACAAGGCAAGGTGTACCATAAACTTGGACGTGTGGTTCCTCTTTAGGATTTACTTTTTTTTTTAAATTAATCAATGTTTTGCTAATTTGTTAAGATGTCTAAGCTTTTTGGGTAGAAAGTGAACCAAGGTAACCATTTTTAGTATTTACGTCAATTTAAAAGCGAATTTATTCTGTAAATCGAGTTCGAACATCTTAACCACTAATCCTAATCGTGGTTTCAAATCCTGTGGGGACACATTTGTGTCCGGTCTACGTGCTTCGTCCATATTTGTGCCCAAATTACGGCGATAAAGCTCATCATCCATGACACTGGGACATAAAAAGCGTCGGTGAAACATGGTTGTATGAGTGTGGACTGTGACTTGTATTTTTCAGTCCACACTGAGAAACACCACTGTCATCCCCTCGGGGATTAATGTCGTGACGATGTTTTTTTATAATTATCATCATCATAGACATACCAGGTTGAAGTAAGTTAACAAATCTCAAGTTGATTCGTCAAATCCTCTCATCTTAATCAGTGGCAGTATAAATAGCTTAGCTACATTACCACAATCATTCGGCAGAACCAAGAAGCATATAACTAATAGCTTAGCTACACTATAGCAATCATTCGGCAGAACCAAGAAGCATATAACTAATAGCTTAGCTACACTATAGCAATCATTCGGCAGAACCAAGAAGCATATAACTAATAGCTTAGCTACACTATAGCAATCATTCGGCAGAACCAAGAAGCATATGACTAATAGCTTAGCTACACTATAGCAATCATTCGGCAGAACCAAGAAGCATATAACTAATAGCTTAGCTACACTATAGCAATCATTCGGCAGAACCAAGAAGCATATAACTAATAGCTTAACTACACTATAGCAATCATTCGGCAGAACCAAGAAGCATATAACTAATAGCTTAGCTACACTATAGCAATCATTCGGCAGAACCAAGAAGCATATAACTAATAGCTTAGCTACACTATAGCAATCATTCGGCAGAACCAAGAAGCATATGACTAATAGCTTAGCTACACTATAGCAATCATTCGGCAGAACCAAGAAGCATATAACTAATAGCTTAGCTACACTATAGCAATCATTCGGCAGAACCAAGAAGCATATACATAACTAATAGCTTAGCTACACTATAGCAATCATTCTGCAGAACCAAGAAGCTGGTAATTAATAGCTTAGCTACCAGTGGCGAAGGGTCCATATACCACGATTCCCATCGGCTTGCTTAGGAAATGGCATCCATACTACATTTCTTTATTCCGTGCTTTTCGCTTTGTAAAACATTTCCATAAATCTCAATACGACAATTACACTTGACTGACAGGCAAAGTACAAAAAAAATCTCTTTTCCTTGGCAATTTTTTGTCCGGTTTCCCTTTGTAAAATGTTCACCCTTCGCCACTGCTAGTTACACTATCACAATCATTCGGCAGAACCAAGAAACTTATACTGGAAATAATACTGGAACGCTAACAGACCGTCAAGAGTAGCTATCTAACGGCTATTTAGTCACTTTCTTATTTATTTAAGGCAACTTATTTAGGGAACTCCAAAATGGGTGTGATTAGAACTTGACAACACGGATAGTGATGAACTAATACTTCAGATACTGCTTATCGCCGCGCCGTTACCTTCTACCTACAACAAATAAACATCGTCTATCATTCAAACCCCATGCCATAACAACGTGGCAAATACAAGGTGACTTTTATGTATACTTTATTTTGTACTTAAATGAATTAGATAATTAAAGCCGGCCAAGTACGCGAAATGTAGGGTTCCGTAGTTGCCCAGTACATTTTATAAGTTGGTCTACTAATACCGATCGCGCCAAACTTATAGTCCCATACATTTAGAAGAACGGCCAATACATTGTCGTGTTTAGAGGGGGCCAAAAGCTTGGCGCGACCTGTACTCGTAAACCTGTGAAGCCTACTTAGCTGTGATAGTTTTCCTTTTAGCTTCATTATATATACTACTTCTGTGAATTTTTTCACATTTCTATAAGCAACCGTTTAGCCGGAAGGGGGGGGGGGACGCTTGACTCTAACAAAATTTAGCACTTTAAAGCTTAATATTTTGCCAACGAAACCCTAAATCGAAAAATCGTTTTCGCAAACCCAAAATATTTTTAAACGACCTATTCAACGATACCCCGCACAATGGATAAAACAAGAAAAAAAAAGTTATCCCCAATTTACGTATATATATACTGCTCAAAACAATTAGCGGAATAAGATTTCAAAGTAAAATAAATAAAAAATCTTTGGTTTTTTATCATAACTGCCCACTAAATATTAAAGTGACATGGTTAATGAAAATAAGGAACAAAAGAACATCAGCGTTTTTGTAAGCAGTTCTTAATATGGTAGCAAAGAGTCTATGTACACCTAAAAACAAAGTGACGCCATTCAATTTTCTTAACTTTTTAATTACAAAAAACCGATTTTAAGTGCCCTTTCAAATCTTCTGAGTGCTGTTATTGATTGAAATGAGTGTAAATTTGGTTAAGAAGCTCATTATACCAGATCTGACTGAAATCCAAGTCTCCCGAGCTGTCACTCTGCTTCAAGAGGGTCGAACTATGTAGGAACTGACCTAAGAGTCATCCCTTCTGTCATCTACAGAGTATGGAAGCGGTATCTAGGTGACGGGGGAATACTCAGTAAGTGGTGGTCAGGGTCGAAAGAAAAAAACAACTCCTTTGCAAGATCGCTACATTATCAATATTGGTAATTTTTTCCTTGTTAATTTGTTAGTTTTTTAATTTTACAAAATTTAGAAATTAAACGTTTTAGGCGTAAAACAAACTGGTGTTCAAAAGGTCCGTCACAGAAATGTTTGAATATTCGTCTTCACTGACTTTTAGTAGCGTGTATGACCCTCCATGAGCCCTTATCACAGCTTGATAACGACGCGGCATGCTTCGTATGATCCTCCGAATATCTTCCTGCGGAATTATCTCCCATTCTTCGATTAATGCTTGAGTGAGCTGCTGCAGTGTTTGGGGTGCAATAGGACGTTTCCTGATGCGTCTATCAAGCAAATCCCAAATGTGTTCTATTGAGTTTAGGTCCGGGCTAATGGGAGGCCATTCCATTACACGGATTCCATGATGCTGTAAGTGATCTAACGTGATGGCTGCAGTATGTGGTCTGGCATTATCTTGCATAAAAACAAATTCTGGGCCGATACCATATGCTGCGGGCAGGACGTGGTCTTCGAGCACGTTTTCTATGTAAGCTTGAGTATTCAACCGCCCGGGTACAACGATGAGATCTGTGCGCTCGTCCAAACTCACTCCGCCCCACACCATCACAGAACCACATCCAAATTTGTCATATTCTTGGACTGCCGCTGCACTGTATCGCTCGCCTGGGCGTCTGTAGGCACGGAGACGACCATCGCAGCGTGTTAGACGGAATCTTGACTCGTCAGAAAAGAGCACTGGCCTCCAATGGCTAAGTTGCCAATTAGCGTGGCTTTGTGCGAACCGTTGGCGAGCTTGTTTGTGTTGAATAGTTAGACGCATGGCCCGCACTGGTCGACGTGCTCTCAAATTGGCTTCCCGCAAGCTACTCCTCACCGTCTGGTCGGAAATTTCTACAGCAGTAGCCGTCCTTAGTGTATTTTGCAGATCTCTTGCAGTAGTGGTGCGGTTTCGTAAAGCACAGTTGATGATGTAGCGATTTTCCAAAGGAGTTGTTTTTCTCTTTCGACCCTGACCACGCCTTCTTGAGTATCCCCCAGTCTCTAGGTACCGCTTTCATACTCTGTAGATGACAGAAGGGCTGACTCTTAGGTCAGTTCCTACATATGCCATAGTTCGACCCTCTTGAAGCAG
This sequence comes from Ypsolopha scabrella, assembly GCA_910592155.1. Lineage (NCBI taxonomy): Eukaryota > Metazoa > Arthropoda > Insecta > Lepidoptera > Ypsolophidae > Ypsolopha > Ypsolopha scabrella. The sequence continues at coordinate 6,484,740 of OU342978.1, forward strand.
AGTGATAGCTTGGGAGACTTGGATTTCAGTCAGATCGGGCATAATGACCTTCTTAACCAATTTAACACTCATTTCAATCAATAACAGCACTCAGAAGAGTTGAAAGGGCACTTAAAATCGTTTTTTTGTAATTAAAAAGTTAAGAAAATTGAATGGTGTCACTTTGTTTTTAGGTGTACATAGACTCTTGGCCACCATATTAAGAACTACTTACAATAATGCTGATGTTCTTTTGTTTTTTATTTTCGTGAAGTGTGTCACTTTAATATTTAGTGGCCAGTTATACCTAAAAACCAAAAAAAAAATTTTGTATCACTTTGAAATGTTATTCCCCTAATTGTTTTGAGCAGTATATAAATATGTTTAAAAAATATATATTTTTCGGGATTTTGTTTTATTATTTTGTCGGCGTGATTGATTTGTATACCCATACAAAATTACAGTTTTCTAGTACTCATAGTCTCTGAGCTAAGCCGTGGACAGACGGACAGACGGACATGGCGAAACTATAAGGGTTCCTTGTCGGACTACGGAACCCTAAAAAGGGAAAAATATATTCTTAGATAAAAAATTTAACCCCATTGGGTTTGTCGTCAGTCGAAATATCGAATAATTCCATTTTTTTCTCTTCTATTTCTTATATCTAAAACAGTTGAATGTCAAAAGATGTCCCTATGGTTCCATACCCAAAGGGCAATAGAGAGCCATCTGCAGTCCACCTGTACGTCATATTATATGTGTTACTGTAAAGGTACGAATAGTGGTAAATCCTAGTATTTTCCGGTAAGACCTAAGATTTACCAAGTGACGATGGTAAAAGTCCAAATTGTTCTTCAATAATCGTCAATTTCGGGCTTTTACCCGTAGTCACCCGGTTAATCTTGGGTTTTACTTTTAATGGTAAATGTTGAAATTTTGTAAATTTCCATAACACTTTCACGTAGTTTTAGAAAGTATGTACAAATAAATAAGTACATTATTTAATCTCACTGCAATCTGTCCGATACACACCAAGTGTGCGAGGGTGTACATGAGAATGTCAAATATCTCAACGGGAACAGGAATTAGCGAAAATGTCAAAAAATGTCAAAATTATTGTAAATTATATTTCCATGGATACAGCTCCCTATTTGTAAACGTCGAATTAAGAACTATTAATACATAGATAGCTTGTCATATTGGCGTGAAATTTTCTTTTATTCTTCAACCCTACTTTCACCAAAAGTGAAATCAGCGGGAGCTAAACTTCAACAGCTGTCGTAGAAGTCGAAGAAATTGATGAGAACCAAAAAAATTGTAGGTTTTTAAGATGATAACCTTTTTTCTAAAAACGGGGTGTTCTACCCTTCAATAACAACTTTTACTAAAGGTTTAAAGGAAAAAGGTTATCATCTTAGCAAGGGCGGACCCAGGATTTATTTTAGGGTGGTGAACAAAGGCCAAATAGGTGTATAGAGTGTCCCGCATAGTATTGGACTATATCTTTTAGTCCTATGTAGTTAGTTAAAGGCATGACACAAAAAGAAACTAATGATATTAAATTTATTCTGTTTAGTGTTAATTAATTAATTAATTTAGTGTTAATCTCCCAGCTCCTTGCTTTATTTGAACATTCTAGGGAGGGGGCACTGACCCCTCTGGATCCGCCCTTGATTGACCCAGTATAAGCTCTGTCCAAAAGGCTTTGCAAATAGTTCCCACAAAATTTATGTGTGGACCATACCATACCTCCTATTCTTTAAAAAAAATAACTAAATAATTTGACCTCGTAGACTGATAGAATAAAATAACTTTAAAACAGTACGCTTCCAGAAACTTTAGAATTGAGAAGCTTTTGTAGAATAAAATCCATCCATCCATCTGCCTGTTTCGTCCACTGCTGGACATAGGCCTTTCCAGGATTTCACCACTTTTGGCGGTCCTCCTGGAAGAAATGCCCATACTCACACACGCTGGGCAGGCGGGTTGGTGAGCGCGGTGTTAAAGTTGAGAACGGGAAGTATTAACGAAAAGATTCAACGGCTTTGGATGCTAAACAGATTTTTATTTAGTTGTGATGACGACACCAATTTTACTATCGTATTGTCACACGCTTGACACTTGGCAGGCAGTACAAAGACAACAATCATAGATTAGTCTTAACATCCACCTCTGTTTGTGATGCCTGCCATCTTCTTCAGCATTTCTGTTCTGGGCCCATAAAGTGGTTTGGTGAGCATATCTGCAATCTGCCTGGCTCCTGGCACATGGCAGATGGTTATGCTTCCATCCTGAATACATTCTCTTATGAAGAACAAACGAAGTCTTATGTGCTTAGTTCTTTGATGGAACTCTGGTGGATTCTTTGCCAGCTTGATAGCAGATTCGTTATCCACACAAAGACATGCTGGACATTCTTCACCTGTAATGTCTTTCAATATTCTTCTCAACCAAATGATTTCCCTAGCAGTTTCACTTGCAGCGATTATTTCAGCTTCTGTGGAGGATATAGCGACAACACTTTGTCTTTTGCTATTCCAAGCTATTGCACCCCCAGCATACATGCATAAAATGCCTGTGGTCGATCTTCCAGTCTTTAAATCACCACCGTGATCAGCATCACTGTAGCATTCTAGGTTGAGATCCTTAACTGGTTAGTAGACGATTCCGTTATCAATCGTCCCTTTAAGGTAACGCATAATCCTCTTGACGGTTAAGACGTCTTCTTTCGAAGGATTATCTAAGTTACGCGATGCAACACTGACTGCAAAGGCTATGTCTGGCCTTGTGCCTGTCATCAGATATGCAAGAGCACCGACCGCTTGTCGATATGGAAAGGATGACGTAGTATCTCCATCTTCTTTCACATCAACTGTTTCAGAATCGGTGTCACAACTGGTTTGCATTTGTCCATGCCAAACCTCTCTAAGACGCGTGCTGTGTACGCCTTCTGATGAAGCAGAATGGATCCATCGGAGTATCTTTTAATCTCCATCCCAAGAAAGTAACTTGCCGGTTTCTCAGTTATCTTGAAGCGCACTCTCATTTCCTCTAGGAAACGCTTTCCCTCTCTTTCGTTCGTTGATGCAATCAGTCCATCGTCGACGTATAATGCAAGGATTATTTTGTTAATACCTCGCTTTCTTACAAAGAGGCAAGGATCAGACTGACTCTGCATAAAACCGATCTTGACAATGTCGTCGGTTATGCATCTGTTCCAACAGAGGGGTGCTTGCTTCAGCCCGTATAGGCTTTTCTTTAACTTGAATACAAGCTTTTTATCAGTGGTATAACCTTCTGGCGACCTCATGTAGATTTCTTCATCCAACGTGCCATACAAGAAGGCAGTAGAGACGTCGAACTGTGCTAGCTTGAGCTTCTCCTTAGCAGCAACGCTCAGAACTGCTCTAATAGTGCTGCTCCTAGCCACAGGACTGAAAGTTTCATGAAAGTCTATATCCTTCTTTTGTGAATACCCCTTTATGACTAGCCGTGCCTTGCACTTATCAATTGTACCATCAGGGTTTGTCTTTAATTTGAATATCCACTTACAAGGAATGGCTTTTCGATCTTTCGGTAGTTCCACTAACTCCCAAGTTTTGTTATCTTTCAGCGAAGAAATCTCACTATTAATGGCTTCTTGTCATTTCTCACTGTTCTTACAAGACATTGCCACTTTGAAGGTTTTCGGTTCAGTCATCATGTGCCCTTCTGCCGCCATGATGTAATCTTTGAACCGGCTTGGGAGTAAAAGAGTAGCTCTATTTCGCAGAGTCATTTGGCCTTCTCTTTCGATATCATTTTCAGACAAATCAATATCTTCAGCAGGCTCTTCGTGCTCTTCGATTCGCTCACCATTTTCCTCCTCAGAGTGAGCAGACTCAACCTCTGAATTACCTTGATCCATTTCAAAATTATCATTTATGGCACCTTGTTCATCTGTTTGTGCTCTTGAAAACGAAGGTTCTTCCATAAACTCATCATCATTCGCCTCGATTTCTCTCTCGTCATCGGCGTTACTCGTTTCTGTATCTCTATGGAGACCTTGTAGCTGATAGCGAAATATTCCATTGGCAGTACTCGATGGCTTTTCTGGTAAACTTTCTTTTGCTGGTTTTCCCAGGAGTGGAATTTCCTCAAACGTCACATCTCTGGACCTAATTAGTTTAAATACTTTATCACTCCAAATTCTATAGCCTTCATCTCCTTCGTACCCAATGAGAATCCCTTTTTCCGCTTTCTTCTGTAGCTTTTTGCGATTAGCTTTCGGGATGTGCGCATAGCACGTGCAGCCGAGAATCCGTAGGTGCTTTATTGATGGCTTCTTTCCGTACCACAATTCGTGAGGAGATTTGCTTTGTACGCTAGACGGCCCAGTTCGATTTAAAACGTAGACAGTTGCTCCTACAATTTCTGCCCACAGACTATCAGGAATTTTCTCATGTGCGTGCATGATGGCGCGCGCTGCTTCCACTACTGTGCGATTTTCCCGCTCTACGCATCCAGCTTGCTCGTGTGTGTGGGGCATCGTCAGTCTTTGCGTAATGCCATGTTCTCTTAGAATCTTTCTAAATTCACTGCCAACAAACTCACCTCCGTTATCGCTGAGAACTTCTTTGACAACGTGTCCCGCAACTTTAGCTTCAGCAAGGAACAGCTTTAGCTTTGATGCTGCTTCAGACTTTTGACGTAGAAAATAAACATGTCGATGTCGTGTGTAGTCATCTTTGAATAGAATATAGTATCGATTCTTCCCGATAGAGTATGGAAATGGTCCGCAAATATCAGTGTGGATTAGTTCTCCTGGTTTAGTGGCTCTAACCCTTGTTCCGAATATTCGCTTGTGAGCTTTTCCATAAACACAGCCTTCACAGAGATCCGATTGCTCCATATTCACTTTCAATCCGAGCTCTTGTTCGATCACCTGTTTAACGTGTCGCTTGTTCTGATATACTAGCCTTTCATGGTACACTTGTAGAGGATTTGTCAGTAATTGGTTGACTTCTAGACTCTTTGGCGCAACGCATTTAAGCTCCAGCTTATACAGCCCGCCCTTGATATCTCTTGTCCCAATAACTTTGGTGACTCCATCTATTTTTAGTACGCATTGCTTCGGCGTAGACTCAAACGTACTCTTTGACGAAATATCATGCGTAGCAAGAACTGAAAACAAGTTTCTCTTGATGTTTGGAATATACCAAACATCCTTCAGCAAAATTTGCTCAACTTTACCGTTGACATTGGCTTCAGCACGAATGTTGCCTATTCCTATGGTTTCTATGGCTTGCCCGTTTGCAGCAGTAACTGTATGTGATCCTTTGAAGTGCTCAAAGCTCTCAAAAAAGTCGCCTCTATTTGTCACGTGGGTTGTCGCACCATTATCGACGTACCAATTTGTTTTATCAATGGGCAGCTTGTCTTCAAGGGCTAACACGGTCAGATTAACATTTGTACTTGTTGACTGCTTCAGTGGTCGACCATCTCTTATCCACTTTAGGCATTTTCGTACTCGGTGCCCAACTTCACCACAGTAGTTGCAGTTAAAAACTTTAGTTTTCTTCTTGAACTTCTCTGTTTTCACGACTAATACTTCTTCAGGATTTGTGCTATCTTCTTTGCTCATTAAGGCTTTCTCAAAGGATATTAGCTGGACAGTTAGATTCTCAATTGTTCTATCTTTCTTATTCACAAGAAGCCAACTTGACTTAAAAGCAAAAAACTCATGCGGCAAAGTGCCGAGAATTTTACATATTAGCAGTATATCTGGCAGACTTGTTTCTAAATGGCTATTTAGATCATGCCAAATATTTTTCAAAGCAGAAATATGCTTCTTAATATCATGCTTAGGATCTTTCTTGTGATTGAAAAATTCTATACAAAGATCGTAACTTTTGTCTTCTGCGCTGCCGCAATAAAGGCGTTCGAGCTCATCCCATACCTCTTGAGCACTCTTATAGCGCATTATCTGGTCAAGTACTTCATTCGTCATATTAGTTGTAAGTAACGTTAGTACTGTACTGTCTTTAGTATAAAAATCTGCGAGTTCTTTCTCATACTTAGACTTTTCATCCTTGTCGGCCGTTGCTGCTGGTGGTTCGGGCTTGTGCAATCTCCCTTCGATAATATCTACCGCACCGGGAATGCCCCTGCACACAGTTTCAATTCGATACTTCCAATGCTTTTAGTCCTTTCCATCCAGGAGCCCTACTTGTACCTTGGAAGCCTCTGCAATCGCCTTATCCATGGTGATGACTCGGGTAATTTGACAGGCTGGTACAAATTTCGCTGCAACTTTTCAGTCTTACCCGGAATATAACTATCTTGCACCTTCTTTGTACTTTATTACTCTGCTACCATGTTAAAGTTGAGAACGGGAAGTATTAACGAAAAGATTCAACGGCTTTGGATGCTAAACAGATTTTTATTTAGTTGTAATGACAACACCAATTTTACTATCGTATTGTCACACGCTTGACACTTGGCAGGCAGAACAAAGACAACAATCATAGATTAGTCTTAACACGCGGTGCCGAAACCCTTGCACCAGTGACGCCGCTGCCCGTCACCAGTCTGATTTATATAAGGCCCGGCAATTGGGGATGGATATACCGCCATCCGTCGTTTTTTTGCCTGAGAGCTGTCCTCTTACTCTCCCCCGAATAACTTCGGGAGGATTTCCGAGTAAGATGGTGGTACCTCCACAGTCGAGCTCGGCATTAGCTCTACCACCTAACCTAGAATAAAATACTCACAGGCAAAGCCCTGATCTGAGGTCCGGGCAAAACTCCAAAATAATTGGACTGGGTAATTTTTTTTACTTCTTAATGGGTGGAGCAAACAGACTGACGAATGGAAGGGGTATTATTGACGAATAAATTTATTTTCATTCTTTCTTTCCCTAAATAGTGATGAAACATTACATTGGGCATATAGAGAGGATAAATGAAAGTAGAGTGACGAAAGAAATTTATGCTGCGCAAATGGAAGGTAAAGCTCGACCGGGCCGCCCTAGAAGGACGTATGCCGACCAAATAGGCGACATACTGAAGAAGGGCAAAGTAAAGAGTACCGGGAATTAAAGAGCTATTGGATGACTAGATTGGTGGATGTAGAAGCAAATGAGTGAAAGATGAATGGGTGGAAATCTGTAATCTCTGCCTACCCCTCTGGGAGACAGGCGTGAGTATCTGTATGTATGCTTGTAATATAAATGCGTGTTTCTTTTCTTTTGACAAAAACTTAAAATAACTAGTTTAGCTTAGATTGACCTCGTGCCCGCTGGACCGACGACCTGAAGGACCTGAAGGAAGGGGGGCGGCTGGATGAGGAGGACGGAGGATAGCCAATAGTGGCGAAATTTGGGAAAGGCCTGAACACTGGCTAATGGATGGATAGGTGGATTGATATTGTCGACTCGGGGCTGGGCTTGCGTTTGTAGGGAGCAGGAGAAGAATAATAATAAAAAAAAAACGATTTATTTAAAGTATATATAAATCTTACAATAAAAACCTAAATAAACTAATCACCTACAAATAAATAATAATCGAAAATATAACTAAATAAGTCTAAAAGCTATAGATAAAAAACTGAGTCCAGGTCGCTACCCCTCGGTAGGGTGCCCAGAATGCTGGCTACATTACCTCTCTGGATGGCCAGACTAATTCTCTGATCACCGAGACGTCGACCAGGTGCGATGAAAGTTCCTTATACAGTTTTCGCACCTCCGGACCCCACGGGCCCAAAGTCTCGACGCCAAACGGCACAAATATGTACAAGTTACTTAAGGGCTTGTATTGGGTCTTTCAACGGTTTTTGTTTTAATATGCTGAGTCAACTACTTATCTGATCAATGTACAACTTGGACACGTGTTTTTTCAGACCTTTGTCTTTCCGTTGTCAGATCGGTTACCTAATTGAACACATTTCACTCGATAGAAATGATGCCTTTTTCAGTTATTATTTCGTTTTATGTCTAAACGGCTTGAGTTTTATGTCTGAAATAACTGGTATAACAAGAAATCATGGTTTGTTTTCCGATGTCAGGTGGAAAAACTCCTACATCAAATACTTTTTCGTAAAATCAAGAAAAACCTCTGAAATTTACTGATTTTGCGTGCCGCCAGTGCGCGAAGAGAGCGTTCTAATATAGACTTTCTGACAACATACTGAGGTTCAAAATCACTCAGTAAGATTATCGTGCACCAGGGGTAAGGCCTTAATGTGGCATATTTGCGCCGCTTGTTGCTTTCGGCCGAATCCGCCGCCGCACCAGCGGCTTTACAGCTTTCCCTAACATGGGAGGCCGCCAGCGTGTCTACGCATGTAGCGTCCCATATTAGCGGCCGCCCATTTTTCCAGGGGATTAAGGGGGTAACTTTTTACCTCGGTACAAAATGCACATCATAATATTGTTTTCCTTACTTTTGAATAAAAAGTATGCAATAAATGTGTTTTAAAGCAACTTGCGGAAATAGTTTTACAATAATAAATTCTTCACAAAAAAATTACGTACTTTAATATATTACATTTTGTTTGCATTAGGTACATTAACAAACTTAAAACCGTGTTTACAGTTGTAATGTAATGCAGCTAAAATGTTACGCATAAAATTAAATAATTTTTTTGTGATCACCTACCTATTTACAAGCAGTTTGCGCGAATTGCTATAAAACGCATTTATTGCAAATTTTTTATTCAAAAGTAAGGAAAACAATATTTTGATGTGCATTTTGCACCGAGATCGTCCGTTACCACCTTAATGATATACCATCGGACCTCTTGCCATAAAATTTTAATAAATTTAAAAAAAAGGAACTTCTCAAAAAGGGCCATGGAACCTTGATACTGCGACTACTTACCGAGTCCTCAGTATGAATTTGGCTGCTTATATAAATGTCACCTTATATTTAGTCTGCGCAGTAGAAACTGACAGATCGTGTGCCATGAAACGTGTTAAAAACGTGATTTTGTTTTTCCCGTGCAAAGTATAGGTCATTCATTAGTTTCTAATAAATCTGATATTCTGTACAGACATGTACGCAATTACTATGTAGAGATAAGACTTTCTCACTTATGTCGTACATATACATATACAACCTCTATTACCCAGGCGCGGATTCAAGAGGGGGGGCAATGGGTGAAATTGCCCCCCCTTGACCCACGACCGAAGCACTGTCAAAATTTTGATATCTTCATACCAACAAAGAATATTTCAAATGTAAATATTACAAGGATCAGAAACGAAAGTTTTAACCAATTCTATGTTTGGAACGTATTTTTTTGGTAGATAGGTAAAATCAAACAATGAATGCACAGAACTTTTAAATAAAGCACTGAGCGAAATCTGGATCCACGCCTGCTATTACACACATAGAAAGATATTGAAATGCAACAACTTCTGGTTAGGGAAAATAGTAACAGGAAAATAGAATCAATTATTACATTATTAGAGAACGTCTGAAGTATGTGTAATTAGTACCTTCAGATAGGTATCTTACTTACCTTCATTTAACCTCATTTGTGAATGTGGAAGCGGAAGATGTTGGTCGGGATCGTAGCAGATAGAAATCTATAGTCTCTGCCTACCTAGATAGGGTTACCAGATGGAAAATTGAAAAGGCCTGAAAAAAGCCCGTTGTCTATAGATAGTCCTGAGATTTTGTCGCAAACGTAAATCCACAAAGTTGATTCTAAATCCTGAATCCAAAGAGGGTTATCTAAATTGTTTTTAAACAAGTTGATATTACGTAGATTTTTTATATTATCCTAAGAGGATTATGTTTTTGTTACGTTATCTGTAACTTTTTAATGAAAAAATGCGGTATCTCCTGCATTTTTGAAAAATTTACTAAATCGGGCCGCAGTCCTGTCATAGAGCTAAAAATCCTGAAATCTCAGAGCAAATCCTGAGACATGATGACCCTATGCCTACCCGACTAGGAGACCTTTGAGATGCATGAAAGGAGTCTTTCCGACTAAAGTACGCGTTTTTATAGTTGACCCAAAATTACCAGTCGCTAGGACCTATTGTCTCAACAACAATGTATAGGTATCGTATGTCTTTAGCACTGGTTTGGTTTAGGTATCTGACTCACTTAATTAAACTCTTAACAGTCTAGCCATAGAGGTGATATTGAAGAGCCTTTGAATATTGAGCCTGGTTTTGGTGGTTCAAGTATAAAAACACGTTCTATAGCATAAACTGAGGCACAACTAAAAAAAAGCGCCACATTCGTCCAGCGCATCCAGCCTCCGGATTCTGTATCGTAAAATCAGTTACCAAACTGAAGTGCCTATCGTCGAAAACATACATATCCGCTTATCTAAGGATACGTTCGCACTTGTAATGACGTCAAAGTTCGTAAATAGTTCAATACCCATTCAAGGTTATTTTGGAAGTTCATTAGGGTTCCGTACCCAAATGGTAACCAATTGGACCCTATTACTATGTCCATCTTCCACCAGGCTGTATCTCATGAACCGTGATAGTTAGACAGTTGAAATTTTCATAGATGATGTATTTCTGTTGCAGCTATAACAACAAACACTAAAAAACAGAATAAAACAAATATTAAATGGGCCTCCATACAACAGACATGATTGTTTTGCTGTTTTTATAGATAAAGGTACGGAACCCTCCGTGCGCGAGTCCGACTCGCACTTGGCCGGTTTTTTTTAAATCTGTTTATGGTTAATAGTAACCACGGTTTGCAACCGATTCAAAGATACGTAATAGGCCCCCTGGACTGTTAGACCTGTCCTCTTATTGTCTAACTTCAATATCTATCGCTATGGCCATCAAAAGTGTCGTTATTGGCCAAAAATGATGTGTGATGTCATTTCTAGCCAATCACGGCGCGTTTGAAAGCGATCGCGACGGATGTCGAAGTTAGACGATAAGGCCCCAGACCCCTCTAACTGACAAATCCTTTCACTTCAGGTGATATGCTTTGGCCGTTTGTCACCACAGACCAGGCGACTTGTGTTCGGCATGGCGTCACATGGAGAGTACGGGAAGAGTGGTTACAACCAGCTTCCTGATTCTGTATCGTAAAATCAGTTGCCAAACCGAGTGCCTATCGTCGAAAACACACATATCCGCTTATCTAAGGATACGTTCGCACTTGAAATGACGTCACAATTCGTAAATAGTTCAATACCCATCCAAGGTTATTTTGGAAGTTTTTGTGTTTTTGGCGAATAGCAACCATAAAATGGCAACTGACACTAAGTTACATAATAGGCCCGCAGATGCGTAGTAATAGTCATCCATCCATAACCAACTTCCGTAGATTTTGTGTAAGTGCAGGCGACAATAACTGCTGGTGACCCCGGGTGCGTCCGTCTCACTCACTCGCACGACTCGTCCCGTATTGATCTCTCCGTCGCTCGACGGGGAATCAAGTTGCGAACACGCATATACCTGCATACAATTAATTACAATTATCAGATAACTAAAATTCTTCAAAAAGAAATAATTCCATTGAGGAACTGATTTGTTGTGATATCTTTAATTTGACTAGGTTTGAAGTTATTTAATTGCATTAATTAACTAAAAGGGATTTTAGTCCTAATTTGGACCAAATGTTGGTATATACCGGGTGTAAAAGCAAAGGCAAGAATCCTTTAAGGGTGTGTTAGTATGATCGGTAAAGATATTATTTTAAATACTGGGATCTCTAAATAAAGTACCAGTACCTCATAATAAGACGAGTTTCTTTACACAAAATACACTAATCGCGTGGACACCCTCACGGTCGCTGGCCACTCGGATGAGGGGTGCGGGTTGCGGGGTGCAATTAGGTGTGCGGATAGGTCGCACTGTGGAGCGAGTCTATGGAGACGTTTGGACTTAGGGATTAAAAAATGTAAACAATTTAATTAAGTCATTTTGATAATGCCATCTAGTGCAGTTAGTGACTGGCTCTCAAAGTTGTTGATTGACATTTTTGTATAACATTTTCATCTGTGAAGATATTTAATAAAAACCATTTTTTTACTATGGAGACAACCACGTCATGGGACATATCTCCTGATTCCGGCCTTGTTTCAAGATGTGGTATTTTTTTATTGAAATCATCTTATAAAATGCAACGAATGCTCCAAACAAACTAGGTGCGCCAAAGGTACACTTTTTATGAAAAACCGGGATTTAATATTATATACGGTATTTTTTTTTTCTTTCTAACAATATTAGGGTTTGTATTTAAGCGATTTGGTTGGTTAGCTTCTAAGCAGTACTTAGTAGGAGTGATGTTACATAACCGGTAAAAAAACGGTATTTTAGTAAATAGTGTCTATCTTAAGCTTTGAATATAAATAATTCAAGAGAATGATAGCATTTCTTCTTTATGCTACTCAATACGAGTAATGATAATTGACCGGTTAAAAAAACCGGTATTTTAGTACATCGTGTCTATATAAACTTTGAATATAAGTAATTCAGATAAATTGTCTCATGACTTCTTCATGCTAAATTAACGTATCTAACAGATAATTTTGCTGGTACTAAGCTATCTGAAACCTGATACCTGACCTTTCATCTGACCAAATGGTTGTTTACCAGAAAATCGCTTCGTTTGTTAAATTTTATTACTTTCATTTATAACATTTATTATATTTATAGTAACATTTAATTAATTAATCTATTTATTATTTAAGATATTTAGTAAAAACCAATTTTTACTATGCCGAAGACCACGTCATGGGACATATCTCCTGTTTCCAGCCTTGTTTCAAGATGTGGTATTTTTATTGAAATTTAATTTTACAACGGTATTTCGATTTTATTTATATCAATTTTATGGTTTGTAAGTAATAGATTTAGTTGCTTAGCTACTAAGCAGTACTTAATACGAGTGGTGTTACATTACCGGTAAAAAAACGGTATTTTAGTATGGTGTCCATTTTATGTTGTGAATATAAGTAGTTCAGGATAATGATAGCTAATTTCTTGTTGCTACTTAATACAAGTGATTATTGTTTATCTTTTTACAAAAAAAAACAAATAAATTTGATGGTAGCAAAAGCCATTTTGGCAGACTTTATTCAATCAATTTCTTTGGTGTGAAAATATTTCCTGGTGGAAATTAATTAATTTGCCAAACAACAAGAAAAATAAAGATTTTTAAACCTTTAAGTTGGAATAAATAAGAAACAAATTTAATGCTTTTATAATAGTTGTCCAAGTTTTGCGTTGCTTATAACTTTGTTATTTATATTTAGATATGAATAGATGGGTATCTAAGAAAAAACGGTTTTTGTTTTAGTGAAATTATATTACAAAAAGGAAAATATGAATAAAAATTACTTATTAAATAAACAGTAACACATAATATTATATTATATAGTAATAATTGTGATGTGCAATAAATTTTATAGTATAAAATATATAAAAACATACATTTATTAAAACGAGCAATGGAAATTAAATCACCATATGACTAACTTATTGATTATCTTCGAAATCGCTTAACTCGTCTTCTGACCGAATTTCAGTCATTTCGTTTGCATCAACAAATTCAATATCAAGCGGGTCGGATTCAATTTACAACAATTTCGTAAAACTCCCTAAACGACGACTTGGAAACCCTCTGATTGTAGGTAGGTCGCATGCTCGATAGAAGAGGGTCCGAAGAGAGCAGAAAGTTATGCAAAACGTCTTCGTTGCATGCGATTTTGCTGCGCTTTCTAGAATGATCCTCTCTATATCTTCGAAAATCCTTATTTCTTGATTCAGAAGCTTCCTCAGACAAAAATCCTATAGGTACTACTGACAAATTCTCGACAATAGATGGACCATGTATGAGCAGTTTATGAAGACTAGACGGCATGTAATACCATGGATACAATTTGATATAAAGTTTTGCAGTGTCTTCACAAAATGCACGAAATTTGGCAATGTTAATTATTTAACCCAATGAGATGCACTGCAATATAACACCAATTTTTCGAATAAGATATACATCTAAACCTGTTAAATTTGCTGTCTGCACCGGTTTTTCAAAAAATCGTCTGGCAATATTTCCCGTGTTTGTCGTCCCACTGCCCTGTCTTACAACATCAAGTAGCATACCCGTCTCCTTTTAAAATGCTTCCTGAATTTTTAGTTTTCTGTCACTTACTTTTTTTGCCAGGGCTGCATCTTCCACTCTCCATTGTTTTACATCGAGCTTGTATGAAATGTGGAGCAAGCATTCCATGCTTCGAATCCAGGCATGAAGAGAACTCAAACCATATTGATACATGTCTTCATTTGTAGGCCTTCATTTGTTTGTCCAAATTATTCATTTGAGAAGGAGTAGCTTTACATATGTTACATGTGGCTGATCCTGTATATGAAATATAAGAATGAATTTTACCATCAATCATGGTCAAAAGCAGTTCATGTGAAACATTTACTTCGTTAGGACAAGCAGACGAAGTAAGATGCGTAATCTCTTCTTTTATAGTTGTAATTTCTCTGGTTACGTTTTCTTCCGTCTCTTTCATGAACTTGAACATAATTGGACGACAGTATGATGTTGATAACGGACGCTTATTTTCCCAAATTACGTCACCTAGTTGTGTAGTTAGCCGAAGAGGAACAAGTGTTACCATGAAGACACTTGCACAATTCAACTCACTGGGACTTGTTTCTTGATTCGCAGCTTCTTGCCCACTGGTGTTGTGTTGAGGTATTATTATGGTTGACTGTTGACTGAAGGGACCTTGTTCATTTGTGCAGTTTTCATCACTTGTTGTTGCTCTTTGATGATAAACACTTTGACTGGAGGCTCCATCAAAACCCCACTTACTAATTAAAACTAATTGATTTTCTTCAATATTTGCATCGATACTCTTTGCTGTTGAATCTAATAGCGCCTGCAATTTCACCTTCGCGGAAAAGTCCGATATTATAACGTCCCAATTTGCCGGATAACACTTTTTCTTTTCTTCCACTAATTTATAATAACTAGGATAATTTTTTCCTTCAGCAGCATTAAAGTCTCTCAATGTGTTGTAGCGCCATTTTGATATTTTGATAATTTAATTGAAATAAATAAGGCCAAAGCTTTTTGGAGAGATATTTCTTGGTTGGATTTGCTGTTTCCGTCAATAAGAGCTCTCAGTTTAGAAGCCTCTTCAGGTTTCTTCGATAGGTAATTAAGTACATATGCCACATCGCGCTGACCTAATGATTTGAGTGTGCATCCGGCAGAAAAAACTGTCTCTTCAGCACTAGTGTTTGGACTTGATTCCTGAGTTCGTCTTCTTTTTTGGCGGTTCCCTAAATCTTCGAACGCTTTACGTGGACTTATCTGGGTACTAGTTGAAGCATATGATTTGCAGCAAGGATCAATAGCGGGAACTAGGTCCGAGAAAGTATCTACGGGTACGAATTCAACTCTCACAGCCTCTGTATTCTCCTTTAACACATTTGACCAGTTAATCTCTGTTTCTAGCCAATTCAAGTGCTTTTGTAGAAATTTTTCTTCGCTTCTTGCCGATTGTGTCCACATAGCATACATGCGGTAGCAAAAACGACGACACCAACTGCGTAGGACTTTTTCAGCATCTTCACTCAATTGATCACCACTGTTTAACAAAACGTTGAGTAAATGACCATGGTCCCGAAAATCGTTACGGCTCCGAAGAGAACTGTAAAGATCAAGGTTTGTCACAAAACCACGGAAAGACATAGTGATATTGCTCTGTATAAAACTGAATCAAAATTGATATAGCAATGAACAGAAGCAAGCTCTTTATACCCTTTTTGTTAAGAACTTAGACCCTTACTTTTGTTACACAATGGCCATTAGTTAATCTACTACTGCTAATTAACTAAAATACTTAGTTATTACCGATATTTTCAATTATTGATTCCATTAGTAATAAATTAAATTAAATTTTGCTCAATTTATTAATACTATTGGAATACTTAATTGAACATATCGGTAAAACTAATGTATTCTTGTGTATATTAGTTAATTAGCAGCAGCAGATTAAATAATGGCCATTGTGTAACAAATAGGTTGATTAAGATTGATACAAACAAAAACCGTATTTAATATTAAATCCTGGTTTTTTTCTTAAAAAGTACAAATTTGGCGCACCAAGTTTGTTTGGAGCATCCGTTGCAATTTATAAGATGAATTCAATAAAAAAAATACCACATCTTGAAACAAGGCCGGAATCAGGTTTCAGATAGCTTAGTACCAGCAAAATTATTTGTTAGATACGTTAATTTAGCATAAAGAAGTCATGAGACCTGAATTACTTATAATGTTTATATAGATATATATATATTATATATAATGTTTATATAGACACGATGTACTAAAATACCGGTTTTTTTAACCGGTCAATTATCATTACTCGTATTGAGTAGCATAAAGAAGAAATGCTATCATTCTCTTTAATTATTTATATTCAAAGCTTAAGATAGACACTATTTACTAAAATACCGTTTTTTTACCGGTTATGTATCATCACTCCTTCTAAGTACTGCTTAGAAGCTAACCAACCAAATCGCTTTCATACAAACCCTAAGATTATTAGAAAGAAAAACAAAATACCGTATAATATTAAATACCGGTTTTTCTTAAAAAGTGTACCTTTGGCGCACCTAGTTTGCTTGGAGCATTCGTTGCATTTTATATGATGATTTCAATAAAAAATACCACATCTTGAAACAAGGCCGGAATCAGGAGATATGTCCCATGACGTGGTTGTCTCCATAGTAAAAAAATGGTTTTTATTAAATATCTTCACAGATGAAAATGTTATACAAAAATGTCAATCAACAACTTTGAGAGCCAGTCACTAACTGCACTAGGTGGCATTATCAAAATTACTTAATTAAATTGTTTACTTTTTTTAATCCCTAAGTCCAAACGTCTCCATAGACTTGCTCCACAGTGGGTCGGTGAGCTGCGTAGCCATAGCTTAGAAAAGTGATGGAATTTTCGGTGAAAATTCAAGGTATATTTTCTTTTCTCGTAATGACATCAGAATCGTGTATACTTTCTTACCCTAAAGGGATTCTTGACTTTGCATTTACACCCTGTATTAAGTTAACAAAAATTCTTATCAAGGTACATCATTCTAGATATTCTGTAGTTTATTATGTATTATATTCAAAAACTTTAGTCAACTAACATCTCAATTAAACCTTTGAAGGTTACCAGCCCTCTTAACACTTCGCTCTGTCTCTCTCTTAAGACGACTCTATTCGCCTTAACTCCCATACTAGCGCAGTTCGCTGATAATATCCTTATTTATAGGTACTAGCTTATTATTTTTTCTTTTTCAACATATCCCATACAATTTCCAAGACTTGAACCTAAAACATTTATCAAAATCAAATACATAAAAAAGTTACAAGCGTATAAAGTCATGGATTTCACACATATTTTAATGAATTTTTATGTACCGTAATGTCCTAGAAGCGATACAAAAAATCAAATAATTTTAGGTTCACAGCATAGGATATTTTATACTTTTCAAAAATATTTTTGTTTTATTTCGATTTTTGGGATATTTCTCCTGAAATCATAGGAAGACCCAAAACCATTCTCGAGATTTTTCAAGACATGAATTTTATCTCGCGTTAGCTTAGTGTTCGGTTAGTTCCGTACGAGCTCGGGAAATGAACGTTCGGGCCAACCAATAACAGTCAGTCAGTGCTCTATAATCCGAAGTTGAATGTAGAATGAAATAGCAAGCATAGGGACCCCGTGCGCGACTGACTTCAAGCCGCCGGCTACAGGCCTCTTAAATCTCATTGAACATCTCAGTGGCCAAGCTTTACCCCATCGGGCTCTCGAGATTTGGGTTTTTTTCGCAATTTTGGGGAAAACAAACTTGGTATACCCGCTTTTTACCAACGAATATTACGGTCCAAACGCGATGAGCCCTGTCGTCGCACTTCGGGAATAAATTTACCTACAGCTATGTACCTTCCAAAGCACGTCGACCGAACACACGGGCATTGAACCTACGACATCAGGATTAGTAGGCGTGCGCTCTACCACTGGGCCACACAATTGGTTAAAATATATGTTTTCATAATAATAACGGAGCCCATATAGGATCACTTTGTCCGTCCGACAGACAGACGGACAGACGGACGGACAAAGTGATCCTATAAGGGCTCTGTTTTTTCTTCTTGAGGTACGGAACCCTAAAAAGGTATTCCAAGTAAAAACATATATTTTGACCAATTCTTGACAGACAGACGGACGGACGGAAGGAGAAAGTGATCCTATAAGGGTCTAGACCCTCCATCTCAGGAACGCGTGGAAGTATCAAGTTGAAATTAAACCCATACACTCAAGTCTACAGTCCCTTGAAGCTGTGAAAGAATCAAACTTCTAAGTTTACGTAAAAAAAAATAACGGCCGACACTCAAGGGAATCAGAATTTATAGGGTATTTTCCGTTGACCTAGAAATATGAAATTTGGCAAGTAATACCGTCTTATATCACAAGTATAGGAAAAAGTCTGAAAACTATACATTTGTAATTAAATCATGAAAAATATAGTCCTTAACCGAACCCTTGGTGGGCGAGTCCGAATCACACTTGTCCGGTTTTTGTTTTGTTTTTGTTTTAACACACTTACGTCACCTACATTAATTTATGCAGAAAAATGTACACTGGAGGTTTGGTAAGTAATCAGTATCACGGACCGATAACACTTTTTACAAATTTCGCGAAATAAAATATTGACCTCCCATTGCAATTGACACGTTGCTGGGCCTGCGTTTGTACGAGACACGGAAAAAATCATTCACGAATTTCACAAAAAGGATCAATTTACTGAATACTTATCACTTACCCAGTACTCAGTATGAATTTGGCTACATAAATTAATTTCACCATATAATAATACCGTACAGATTATTTTATCAAAATCAAATCAAAATCAAAATCAAAATAATTTATTTCGGATAAAAATCCATATTTTAAACATTAAAATTATAAGACAAACAATACAAAAATTAAGTTACACATTCAATACAATTAAATTACAAATTCAATATAAAAATTAAATTAAATTAAATTAAATATCCATAGACAAGTCAACGCATTAGCCCGTATAAAGAATTGGGATGTTTAATACGCTGAACCCAATGCTCCATAATAGGACCCTCCGTATTTTCAGCAATCACCCTCAGAACGCTGTTGTCACTGCCTCGAACTCTGCTCAGAAGTGAGACTGTTTTTTTGCGCAATATTGCCTGAAAACAGTCAGTACGCGCCTCGGCGAACATTCCGGACGCGCTGCAGCGCCACGGCAGTCCCAACAACATCCTGAACGCGTTAGTGTATAGAAAGTTAAAATCACAAATGGTTCTTCCGCAATCAAAACCGTTTTATTTACACAATATAATTATCTAGTATCTATGATATTATCCGAATATTTTCCTGGGTTCGTACTTGACCGGAATTTCTTTTCTTATGCAACATAAACTTCATATTTATCCGACAGATAAGCGCTCATATAAAACGTTTTATTCGCTGGATAGACATCAGATCACGCGCGCTTCCCGCCGGCGCCTGACGTTACGGACGTAGAAAATATACTTACTTACTTACATTTATTTACGAAATCGTGTTAAAATGTCAAAAGAAAATAATTCGATACATATCTTGAAGAAAATTGTTGTGGACGGATTTTTGTTTTGTGGCCGTAAGTACAAACATGTTTGACAGTTTTCATCTAACAAAGTAGAACTATAAAAAACCAAATTCAAAGTGAGAAAACTTTATTTTATTCTCTGAATACAGAAAAGGGAGGTTCTACTTATTTTTAAATTATAAATATTAAAATTATATTAACAAAGATTTTATTAAAACTAGTCCAAAACAGTTTATTAGCAGTTGTGATGCTATAGGGGTCCAGGAAAATTATAGAAAGTTATGTATGACGTCGTTTTCAAAATATGTTCCGACCTCATACATTTGACATACATCGTTACGAAAAAAAACCTGTATTTAACGTACACTTCATAGTTTTGATACATAATTTGAGCAGCCAGGTAAATAGACACAAGACCAGTTACTGATTTAAGATGATCTCGAAAACGATACTTAAGTGGCGAATGAGCCAATCAAGCGCTGCATTACATAGATAAGTATCGCTTAAATTGAATTTAAATTATTGGTTGTCTTTACAGCTACATTATTATAACCTTACATAAATAATTATTGTACTACTTTAATTTTCCAGGGGTAAAATTTTTAAACAATCATATTCGACTACACAAAAGCAAGTATGTTGTACGTAATCTAATTTTAACAATGAAGAAAATTGTTACACAAAAATACCTTTATTGTATGAATGTTTGCGCGTAAATTATAGTAGAGTTGAAACTGCAGTTATAATTTGTGACTCTGAGTAGTCAAGGTTGTCTATATCACTCATTCATTATATTTGTATGACACGATTTTTGATGTAACGAATTGTGCCATAAAAGCCTTTTGAGGAACAACTAAATCGAATATGAGCGGAAAATACTATTTAAACTTGTGTGAGCCGACACTGAAATAGTTAAAAAAATGTTTTATTGTTGTTGCCTTGACAAAGCCCAAATTATATATGTTAAATGTTAAACAGTTGGCATTCAGTCAAATGTAATAATGCTTGACTGTTATTTTTTCTAATATTTTTGAAGTTACGGGTTTCTTTGCGTTGCTGTAAACGGGATAATTTTATTGTTCATGGTGAAAACGCTTAGACCATATAACACTGGTCTAAGTGAAAACGTTATAAATTACTTGGACCCTTAACTTTAATAAACTTTTTATATTTAAATTCTATGATCGACAATCGAATCTCAAAAAATATTTATGTTATAATTTCGGTAATTTCAATAAATATAAATACTCTACTTACTTGAAAAAAGTACTATCTACTTCGAAAAAACGTGCAAAATTTATATAATTTGAATACCCAAAACTTACAACTTACTTTTCTAATATACTATAATTTATATATAAATAATAGCTTAATAAATGAAATTTTCTTCAAAAAACCTGTTAGTGGCTTTTATTTGTTCGTTTTTATTTTTATTTATTAATTAACACACAAAAGTAATATTAAGTAAAATGTGCTATATTTCAACCCCTCAGTGGGGTCGTCATCAGGCGAATGATATATATATATATATTTATATATAAATACATATATCAAAGAAATCAAATAAAATTACAAATTATTGTGATATATTTTGGGCCATTCGGGCTGTGAATGATGCCGGGCTCGAATGGCCGGAAATACATCTCACAACAATTAGTATTTTTATGTACTTTCTTAGATATATTTATACATTATAACTTATTTTATATAAATATTTCAGTGGCCCTGATACTGTTTGGCTTCGACAAACTATGGAAGCCCTTCCAGCGAGGGTTCTTCTGCGGAGACCAGAGTCTGATGTTCCCTTACCACGAGGACACGGTCACTGTGCTGATGCTGCGGGTAGTCGGACTTAGCCTTCCTCTAGTCGCTGTAAGTACCAACACAAAGTGAGAGTAGGATTATTGCCCTCTGAGTTCCGTACTGTTATCTACACCAATAATAAAGTAGTAAAACGTTGTGTGTGAATATTGAATATTAAAAAAAAAATGTTTTGTGTTTAAGGTGGTAACGGAGGATCTCGGTGCAAAATACACATCATAATATTGTTTTCCTTACTTTTGAACAAAAATTTTGCAATTGATGCGTTTTATAGTAATTCGCGCAAACTGCTTGTTAATAGTTAGGTGATCACATGAAAATTATTCAATTGTACACGTTCCATTTTAGCTGCATTACATTACAACTGTAAACACGCTTTTAAGTTTGTTAAGCAAACAAAATGTAATACATTAAAGTACGTAATTTTTTGTGAAGACTTTATTATTAATAAACTATTTCCGCAAGTTGTTTTAAAACACATTTATTGCATACTTTTTATTCAAAAGTAAGGAAAACAATATTATGATGTGCATTTTGTACCGAGGTAAAATGTTGTGCTGTAGCCAAAACTACCCTTTTTGAATTCTAGTCTGTCTGTCTGTGTTCTGTTTTAACTTGAGAACCACTCAACGGATTTGGATGCAGTTTTTTTATTATCATCATAGTGACGCTAGTCAATACATAGGCTATAAAGGGTGTCGATAAAATAACGTCCAAGCCGAAAAGGAGGCAAAGATTGAAAAAGCGCGGGCAGAGCCGCAGGCGAAAGGCTTCTCTCTATTAAGATGGAAGACTTGAATAATTTAAACAAAAAACGCAAACTTGTCGGGTTAATATTATATTTATCACTTTTTTTCAAGTTTAAAAAAACTAACAAGTAGCTAAGTATAAGTATGCTCGAAAGACCATATTACCATACAAATCCAACAAGTCTACACGATTCAAATTACGTTTTGTTCAACAAAACCAATAAACTTCGCATTAAATTCACCTTCGGTCGTAAACTAAATTCAATTCAACCGGGAAACTTTAATTTCCTCAAACATTACTCTGAACGAATGCACTTTTATGTCCCATCGGAAATATCTTGGCCCGTCAGTTTACCCGCAAAGGTAGGTAGAGACCCTGCGGGAGGGGGGTTTCAGGTACCTAGATAATTCCGACGGCTTATAGAGGTAGCATGCATCTAATGGTTACCTACGACTTCAGAGCGATTAATGAACTGAAATTAGCAATTTGAAAATTCCTTGTAGTGAGACTGAACGGCGGTAGTGGACTTTGTTTACAAACTAGTCTTTCGCTCACGGCTCCTCCCACGTTTTCTCGATCACTGCCCTGTTTTAGGCATGTGCATTATTTTATCAACACCCCTTATATCATTTATGCTAAACAGGGTCACTATGATGATAAAGAAAACGGCATCGAAATCCGTTGAGTGGTTCTCGACTTAAAACGGAACTACCTACCTACAAACCGACAGGCAGACAATAAAAATTCTAAAAATGATATTTTTGCCTTCAGTAAAACATTAACCCATATTATTTAAGATTTTGAAAACCCATTCAATGTATTTAGAGACACGACTTTTTGAGAATGAATACTTTATTTCTGTTATCTAGTTATATAATAATATAATATACAGTTATTTTATTACATGCTCTTACTACTATATAAGATGACTTTAATTTATGCAGCCAAATTCTTACTGAAAACTTGGGTAAGTGCTCAGTAACAAGGTTCGATGACCCTTTTTGTGAAATTCGTAAATTATTTTTGTCGTGTTTCTTACAAACGCAAACCCAGCCCCGAGTCAATTACTATGGGACGTCAAGATTTCATTTTGCGAAATTAGCAAAAAATGTTATCGATCCGTGTTACTGATCACTTACCAAGCCTCCAGTATGAGTTTGCCTGCATAAATAAAAGTCACCATATACCGAGTGTAAAAACAAAGTCAAGAATCCTTCAAGGGTGTGTTAGTATGATCGGTAAAGATATTATTTTAAATACTGGGATCTCTAAATAAAGTACCAGTACCTCATAATAAGACGATTTTCTTTACTCAAAATACACTAATCGCGTGGACACCCTCACTGGTCGCTGGCCACTCGGATGAGGGGTGCGGGTTGCGGGGTGCAATTAGGTGTGTGGGGAGGCCGGTGAGCTGCGTAGCCATAGCTTAGAAAAATGATGGAGTTTTTGGTGAAAATTCCAGGTATATATTTTTTTCTCTTAATGACATCAGAATCGTGTATACTTTCATACCCTAAAGGGATTCTTGACTTTGCAAGTAAGAAGCAAGAATCTACCGATAAATAATAATTTTTCAAATCTTGTGGTTTATCAACTATTGACAACATAGCATACACGAAAAAAAAACCAAGCGGACTTGCTTGATAAGATAAACAAAAAAAGACAAAATTAAACACACGTCTAAAACAACCGAAGAGTATTGAGTAAATTCTTTTGACTAATTGAGTCAAGTTTTTATTGTTGTTAAATATTTTACAGTTTTTTTAATCCTA
Organism: Ypsolopha scabrella; assembly: GCA_910592155.1. Classification (NCBI taxonomy): domain Eukaryota; kingdom Metazoa; phylum Arthropoda; class Insecta; order Lepidoptera; family Ypsolophidae; genus Ypsolopha; species Ypsolopha scabrella. The sequence continues at coordinate 6,508,688 of OU342978.1, forward strand.
CTAATATTATAAATGCGACAGTTTGTGCGTGTGTGTGTGTGTGTGTGTGTATGTTTGTTACTCTTTCTCGCTGAAACGGATGAACGGATTTGGATGAAATTTAGAATGGATATAGCTTATACCTTAACTTAACACATAGGCTACTTTTTATCCCGGAAAAATGCATGGTTCCTATAGGGTAGATCAATATCATTGCAAAATTAGGTGTCTAATTAGCGCGGTCCTTTATCGTTTGTGGGGAAATAAGAAAACGCTTTGTTATTTCATACATCTGGTGTCTAATTAGCGCGGTCCATTATCATGTGCGGAGAAATAAGACAAGGCTATGTTATTTGATACATATTAATAGTAAACCAAAATATAAATCCTAGATAGATGAAAAAACCGGCCAAGTGCGAGTCGGACTCGCGCACGAAGGGGTCCGTACTATAATCACACTAATATTATAAATGCGAAAGTTTGTGTGTGTGTTTGTTACTCTTTTACGCTGAAACGGCTACACGGATTTGGATGAAATTTATAATTGATATAGCTTATATCCTATCTTAACACATAGACTACTTTTATCCCGGAAAAAAGCATGTCGTTAAACCGAAAAATACGCGGGCGGAGCCGCGGGCAAAAGCTAGTCAACCATAAAAGTTTGGCAATGACAATGAAGCCGATTTTAAAGTTTAGGTTATTTAGCTTTTTTAAAGACTATTATTACCATATTGTAATGAATAATTTGTTTTGACAGCATTAAACCTAAAACCTTTGGAGAGTCAATTACTATATTCCGCTTAGATTCTTTTAGACGTGATACGAGTAGAGATTGTAATGTTATTTTGTTATCGTACATAATCATTACACTAGCTTTTTTCCCGTGGACTCACTCGCGTGACAGATTTTGATTTGTTCCAAATGAAGGAAAATAAATTAGAAAACTTAATTTTTCGGAGATGAACCTTTTTTTATATTTTTTATTTTTTATAACGTTTAATTATTTTTTAATAACATAATATGAGGTCAAGGTCATCTGTGTACAAGGTCGTGAAACAGGCCCCACCCTTGTTAAACGAAAACCCTCGTGATAATAGTACAGTGCAGAAGGTGAGACTGGAGAATTGCGATTGTGTGCGTGCACACTATTGACATTGTGGAAAACAACTCTTATCGCAATTCTCCAGTCTCACCTTCTGCACTGCATACAAGTTGTATCCATGAGTAGAGGTATTTGAAATATTCCCAGATAATGAAATACCTAGGGGAGTGGTTACAGGCAGTTGCGAAGTATCAGTCAATCATCCGTTACCAACTTCCGTAGATTTTCGTGGAAGTCCCCGGAAAAATGATTAACCCCTCGTCTGCTATCACTCCCTAGGTTCTACAGTTCATTGTAGTTCTTATTGACGCTTTAAATAAGGAGGGCAAGCGTAAGCATATTGTGTGTAAAAAAAATACATAATATTTATTAAAAGGCTATATTCTATAGTATAAATCTTTAAAATGTTTTAATTTTCAGTTTATTGTCTGCGAATGGGCCATTCTACGAAAGGAAGAGGAGGAGCATCGGTGTTTTGGAATCAAGATCCCGATCTGGGTCCAAGGTTTCTACTGTTCCGCCGTGTCCTTCCTCATGGGCTACTGCTTCGTCGAGATCTGCGCAGGAGTCGCCAAGAACGTCATCGGACGACCGAGACCGCACTTCTTTGACGTGAGTTCATATATCTGTTACGAAATTTAAAATATCAATTATTTTACAAATTATATAATATAAGGTGCTATCAAAAATATCTGCCACTGCTGTAATGGGAGAGTGTATTATGTATATAGATTACAATAGTAACGATATTTTATTGATCTCACGTCATACATTTTTTCATGCAAAAAATGTGAGTCTAAGTTAGAATTGATTTACTTGTATGAAACCGTCCCATAGTAACACAAAACAGTTGGAAAGAGATATAAATTATTTTAATTGACTAAACGACACATCGTGCGTAGTTTGTGAACCACGTTATGCAGAATAAAGAAAATATTTATTTGTTTACTTTATTTTCTAAGATTTATTTAACTATGAAGGTGGTAGAGCTGATGCCGGGCTCGACTGTGGAGGTACCACCATCTTACTCGCAAATCCTCCCGAAGTTATTCGGGGGAGAGTAAGAGAACAGCTCTCAGGCAAAACCAGGCGGCCCACCATTGCCTGGGTCCGATGGATGGCGGTATATCCATCTCCAATTGCCGGGCCTTATATAAAATAGACTGGTGACGGGCAGCGGCGTCACTGGTGCAAGGGTTTCGGTACCGCGCTCACCAAACCGCCTGCCCAGCGTGTGTGAGTATGGGCATTTCTTCCAGGAGGACCGCCAAGCGTAGCGAAATTCTAGAAAGGCCTATGTCCAGCAGTGGACGAAACAGGCTGATGGATGGATGGATGGATTTAACTATTCCGGGGTAAAAAAAAATCCTCACTATATCTACAATACTGTCTTCTATTGCAGCCGTGACATATATTCTTAGAGCATTTATAAGCAAATCCTCACTATATCTACAATACTGTCTTCTATTGCAGCCGTGACATATATTCTTAGAGCATTTATAAGCAAATCCTCACTATATCTACAATACTGTCTTCTATTGCAGCCGTGACATATATTCTTAGAGCATTTATAAGCAAATCCTCACTATATCTACAATACTGTCTTCTATTGCAGCCGTGACATATATTCTTAGAGCATTTATAAGCAAATCCTCACTATATCTACAATACTGTCTTCTATTGCAGCCGTGACATATATTCTTAGAGCATTTATAAGCAAACAATACAGATTTAAAATAAACAATGACAGTCTTTTCGTCAAATTAAACTCAAAAATTGCTCATTTTACAAGGTTTCCTTGAGCAACTAGAAATTGTTTTCTTTGGTGAATATTTAGTTTTGTTACTCGTCAAATAGACCTCTCTCAAGTCTAAAATTACTTATAAGGTGACTTTGGTTTATACTTACTACTGGCGACTCAGTAAGTGGTCTGGAGCAAGGTTCTATAACCCTAACTGTGAAATACTTGTTTGCTAAGTTTCTTGCCCTTCTTCGTAGCAATACTAATCGAATGGTGCGGATGGTTAGGCATTATTTTTATTTATGGTTTATTTAGTTTTCAAGACATTTGTTCATTGCATTATGTATATATAATATTTTTATTCCTTTATTTTTCTATTTTATACAGGTTTATAACTTTATTACATTTCAGTAGCCCAACCTTAATATATTTTGTATGTATTTCCCGTATTATTATATATTTTTTTTATATTCTAAAGATATCTATTGTTAAGATTAACTTTGACTTGTAGAACGTATAATTTATGTAGGTATATCTATTTTACAAAATAAATATTTTGATTTGATTTGATTTGATGCGCAAAATAAAATTTAGACTTCCTATACTAATTGAGTCGAGGTTGTTCTTGAACATACTTCTATAGGAACAATAATATTTTTGTGTTCCCGAAACAGGGTCATTGAACCTTAGTCTTGACCATTTATGAATTTGTGGCTATATAAACAAAAGTCACGGTATATATATTATATTACGTTTGACATAAATCAATTATTATACAAACATATTTACAAGTTTTCCAATAACTGACAACAATGTTAAACACATTGGTCATCATTGCTGTAATATGTAATCATACCTGACTCCAAAGTATCTGTCGTTGACCTACTGGTGTATCACGCTCGTTCCACCTTATCACCAGTGTTGTTATGAATGGGCGGAGTTATCAAAACTTTCCTGCGCTGGGTTAGAGAACAATCAGCTATTAATAACATTGTTTATTAATATAACTAGGACACAAATGAGACATGAGCATCACTGGATTTGTTATTGATGTACCATCCATGCCTCGTCATACCATTCTTCGTATCTATGTATATAAATGGAGAAAAACATTGATTGCTTCCATGAGCGTATCGAACAATGGGTACATTGTAGTTTCGGATGACGATACCACTAAATTTGTTTACCTATCATTATTTATACTAGTAATAAATTGGTTAAAAATTCGTGTCTATAAATTGAATATTATTTCAAAAAAAGAAGTCAAGACGAAAATAAAAGTAAAAATAGTGTTGCTCTCAGTATAATACCAATGACCCATTTCATTTAAAATTTCAAAAAAATATTCAATATACACGACATTTTTACTACTTAATTATCAGTACAGATAAAAACTTATTTAGGATAGCAAAAATATATACTTTCCTGCAACTACTTTACGAAAAAACACCTGAAAACCCTGTCGCACGAGCGCGCGTTTTATGGGTGTGGCAACATATTCTAAACGCTGGCTACCGAAGGGTTAATGAAGTGCAATGACCTCTGCGGATGAACCACGTCCTTTATAGTGTCCAACGGTTATTCTTCATCTATACAAATATGTAAAACTAGCCTTTGCCCGCGACTTCGTTCGCGTGGAGTTCGGTTCACCCCCGAATTTTCAAAAATCATTTCTTAGCGGATAACTACGTCATTACAACTATTTGTATGCCAAATTTCAGCGAAATCCGTTCAGTAGTTTCGGTTGTGCGTTGATAGATGAGTCAGTCAGGTTTGCCTTTTATATATTCAGATGTGTTGACCAGAGTCACTACGATGATAATTTAAAAAAAAACGCATCCAAATCCGTTGAGTGGTTCTCGAGTTAAAACGGAACATGCAGTAATTATGTAGTGTTGGCCGCAGTACAAAACTAGTAACCCATTTAAATTAAAATTTCGCGAAAATATTCAGTGTACAGACCTTAGAGTATTACTCTAAGGTACAGACAGACATAACTTTTTGACTACTTTATTATTAGTATAGGATCTACTATAGATATAGATATGGCAATCATGGCGGTTACGTCAGCGGCTGACAATTGTGCGACAATTCAAATAAAATAAAATGAAATAAGAAAACGATACTGTTTTCTTGGTTGTGTAAAAAATACCAAGAAGTGTTTCTTCTCTGAGCTTTTGGGGTATGAATTAAAATGGTTTCTATTTTATTCATTTTATTATTTGTCGGAAAGTTTATCAGTATTTACACTGTTTCGATACAAACTTTCTATATTTTTCTTATTTTAAGAAATTCTATAGTTCGGTATATTGTTGTAAAATTACCCTTGCGACATAAATAATAATATATTTTTTCCGCGAAATCGTTAACATGAACTCTATATTTTTTATGATAATACTTGAATATACTAGATATAAGTAATATCAAATCAAATCAAATCAAAATATTTATTTTGTAAAATAAAGTATACTTTTTACAAGTCAAAGTTAATCTTTACAATATATATATTTAGAATATTAAAAAAAATACTAATAAGGGAAATACATACAAAAAATATTAAGGTTTGGCTACTAAAATCTAAAGTGTAATAAAGTTATACACCTGCATAAAATAGAGAAATATAGGAATAATAATATTATATGTACATAATGCCTAACTATCCGCACCATTCGATTAGTATTGCTAAGAAGAAGGGCAAGAAACTTAGCAAACATGCCATTTTTCAAAAAATATTTGGTACATACAAAGCCATATTACAAATATACATTTTTTTATACCTACTTAAGTAATCCATCCATCCATCAGCCTCTTTCGTCCACTGCTGGACATAGACCTTTCCAGAATTTCGCCACTCTTGGCGGTCCTCCTGGAAGAAATGCCCATACTCACACACGCTGGGCAGGCGGGTTGGTGAGCGCGGTTCCGAAACCCTTGCACCAGTGACGCCGCTGCCAGTCTAATTTATATACGGCCCGGCAATTGCGGATGGATATACCGCCATCCATCGGTCCCAGGCAATGGTGGGCCGCCTGGTTTTGCCTGAGAGCTGTCCTCTTACTCTCCCGCGAATAACTTCGGGAGGGTTTCCGAGTAAGATGGTGGTACCTCCACAGTCGAGCTCGGCATCAGCTCTACCACCTAGTAACTTAAGTAATAAGGCATACAAAATATAAGACTGCAGGAATTATGTCACGAGAAAAAATGTATCTTAGTCAACCCGTCTCATATTGTCTATTACTAGGTATACTAGACCACAAGATAACTGGATAAAAATTTGTTTGTAGTTTTTAAGTGACGCATGTTTGGACGGACACAATTTGTTCTTTGCCCTAAAATATTTCATGAATGGACAGACAGACTGACACAACTTTTTTGAGATTTTGTTTTTAATACTTAATAAAAGATAAACAATGTATCCCCCAGATCATCACGTAGTGGACTGGTTGATCACATTTAACATTTAACCTCTTATCATTTCCATGCTCTTATCAATTTCATGATACTCTTATCGACAGAATATTATACGTATCTCTCTCCAGAGTCTGCCAATTCAGGGGCCGCCCACATAAAGTCGCGTTCTGCGTTCTGAGTTCCGCGTTCTGAGTTCCGCTTTCCGCGGTCACTGTAATCGACGACCGCGTTAGAAGACCGCGCGTTCTGATTGTATGGACCGCAGAAAGCGCTCTGATGGTTGACCCCTCAAGACACGTGTAATAACAACTCTATCTATATAAGGTTACTTGTTTTTATCCAGCTAAATTCTTACTGAAGATTCGGTAAGTGCTCAGTAACAAGGTTCGATGACCCTTTTTGTAAAATTCGTAAATAATTCTTTTCGTGTTCCTTACAAACGCAAGCCCAGCCCCGAGTCAATTACTATGGGACGTCAACATTTTATTTTGCGAAATTAGCAAAAGGTGTTGTCGATCCGTGTTACTGATTACTTACCAAGCCTCCAATATGAGTTTGGCTGCATAAATTAAAGTCACCTTATTTATTAGATTTTTTTTGGTAGGTAGTGTTTGTTTACATTAATTTCCTTGTGCATTTCGAGAGTAATGTAAAACATGAAAACATATTATCACGATATGAACCCTTGAGGGGTGTCAGAGATGGTCCTAACTGTGAACTGTAAAATGCAAGTCACCGTCTACACTTGGTAACCCAGTTTATAATGGTATTAAGTGATGAAGACTAGTGAATTCCCGTGCCCAAAGAGTAAAACATAACGTTAAAGAAGCATTATGGTACGTATGCCTTAAAACTTTTGTGAGGACTCAATATTAAAACAATTTTACACGGATTTACTAAACCATGCCGTTATTTTCGGTCTAAAATCGAATTCAGACGAAAATTTGACGGTAGATACCACAGATATAGATCTAAATAGATGACGCAAGTGCATCAAACTCTATTAAAATCAAGCGTGTCACATTTTACAATGAAATTGGTTGACAGCGGTTTGAATCTTAGAAGGGATTGTAAGACTTAAGACATAATACATAAGAGTCAAAGTTGGAGGAGTCAATGTCTGTGAAGGAAGAGCATTGCTCCCCCTTTTGGCGCGCAATTGGGCACGCGAAGTACATACACTCGCGGCATCTATTTGGATCTATATCTGTGGTAGATACTATTAAAAAACGTTACAATTATAATGTTTGTCATTAAGATCTTTATCGCATACATACCCATAATTAGCAACTCGATGTGTCTCGGCACAAATATCGACGGAAACGACATTGAAACAACGTTCATATCAGCACGTATTGCAAAGTGGCTGTTACGACAATCACCTGCGTCTTCGCACGCATAGCGAAAATTAGAAGAAAATAATAACTTTCCTTGGACGAATTAATTCGTCTCAGTAATTTTCACATATACGCGACGCACGGAAAAAATATTTAACAATAATTTAATAGATATATAAATTGTCTTTATTATGATGAGAAAATCATTAAAATCGCTTCAGGCATTCGGAAGGATTAAAAAAATTATTGGGTAAATCATAGAAAAGTTATCGAAAATAACTTTTGATTTGTTTTTGTCAGAACTAAAGTAAGAAAATAATGTATTAAACTTTGAATTTATTCTTGAGTTTTTTTATGTCAATTATGTATTAATTTTTCAAATATTTGGACATCAGGAGTAGGCTTTCAAAGATAGGTCTAATATTTGGGTAAAAACCAGTCGTACCTTATTGTGATCGCTATCTTTGTCGAGACTGAAGGCCCAGGTTTGGCCGCCACTGATTGTCCGGTTGTTAAAACCGTCAAACGTCTGAATTATGGACAGTAAAAGAATTGAAAAGGAGCGAAAAATACACAAACATTATATTTCTTACGTCTATCAACAAAATAAAAAAAAAACATTTAGATAATATTTTGTACTTGACTGTTTGAGGAAAATTTTTTGGGTCTAATTATACAATAATGTCAGATTTTGAATATCTGGAATGGAAATTTAAGCCTCGTTTTAAACAGGTTACACCTAGGTATACTTTAAAGAAACCCGTCCCTCTTAAACGACAAAACGGGGGTCTAGCATGCGCAGTAGATCAGTGTCTTTTCATGAGCGTAAGTAGGATAGATAGACGCTGTATCTCTGACGTGTGCTAGACACTGGACAAACTTCTTTTATCTAAAGGTTTCAACATTTGAAAAGGCACATTTCAAGACACTTGACTTGATAATATATCTAGGTACTTATATAAGCTAAACGTATAAATTATCTTTGTATACTATTTAGAAAAGTTCAGCTGACCCAATCTTCACTCTTACTCCATTGCAATAAAGACGAACAGTAGGTCTATTTGATTTTCCTCGATAGAGTCTACGTATGTGCGTAAAAAAGTAATTAATACGCAAACGATCAAATGATCTTTGATCATTCGAATATCTGAAAAATCGTTAAAAAGATATGAAGCGATAAGACTCATTAGCCGCTTAGGGTGACTTCTACATATAAGCAGCCAATTTCATCATACTCGAGTGGTAATAAGTATTTTTAAATATCAGATGGGCACAATGACCCCTTTTGTGACGTACTAAGTGAGTACCGCCCGCCCGCCGTCTGGACAAGCCTAAACTATGTAAACTATGCAAATTATAAGAACATTATAATTATTATTATTGTTAATAAATAATACACAATTTGAAATAATGTTATTTAAAATATGATGTATATATTAGTAATATATATTTAAGTAATATTAGAGAAACTAAAACAGGAAAAAAATATACGATTTATTTCGACTCCTTCAATGGAGATGACGACTCCATTGAAGGAGTCGAAATATATTGTAATTTTTTTTTCTTTTTTAGTTTTTCTATTATCCTACTTCCTACTAATATTATAAATGCGAAAGTTTGTGCGTGTGTGTGTGTATGTTTGTTACTCTTTCACGCTGAAACGGCTGAACGGATTTGGATGAAATTTAGAATGGATATAGCTTATAGCTATCACATAGGTTACTTTTTATCCCGGAAAAAAGCATGTCGTTAAATCGAATAACACGCGGGCGGAGCCGCGGGCAAAAGCTAGTTCGTAATAAAACTACAATAATTTAAGGCCATATACTGGTAAAATAAAAAATATATTTACTTACAATATATACGTAATAAAATTCTTTGAAATTTCATACACAATAATTTAGAAAAATGGTTTGGTTAGCTACAACACCACCTTCCTAATGCTTATTTATATTTATATCACCTTCCGCAAAAACTGGCATAATGGTAGACAAAACTTGTCTCCAATATAGCAGTGGCGTGCAAAGAACTTGTTGCTGAAAATGCAATGAGGAGGTCAAGTTCGACAATAAAAAATATGAAAAAATTTAAATGTCACTTTGAAAAATCATTATTTGTATGACGCCAGGGCAGGCACTGCCTACTCGGTAATACTAAAGTGCGAGAATGACTCGCGCCCTCGGGGTTCCGTACCATTCAAATAAGTTAATAGACTTAAATGATTTGAATACTGATTACAAACTTATGAAATTTGAAAAAGTATGAAACAAAACTGCAAAGTTAAGTTGGTCGCCTATTCGGGTACGTAACCCTAAATCTGTATAAAAAATCGGCGCTGTCAGTATTTGCTGTTTAAATGCAGTATATGGTAGTTTAGTTATTTAAATAGACCCCGTAACAAATAGTTTAAAATTGATATCGCTGATGGCCAACCATCACTTTATTTTTAAGGATTTAAAAAAAAAATTGTGTACTTAATGTGTTCTAGACAATGGCACCCCCACATGCTGGTGGAGTAAGAAAAACTTTTTTTTCGGCTCGTTATTCATGTATAATTCATTTTATTTTATTTTTAATTCAATATTCGGTCCTGGGTCAATATTTTACATAACATATCCAAATTTCTGATCTGTACTCATTCCGTCTGCAAGCTAGAGACCCGGCACATACGGACGGACAGACGGACAGGCAGCAGAGCGACACTAATATGGCTCCGTGTTTCCCTTCGGGTACGGAGCCCTAAAAACTATTTGCAGACTTTTGGCCTGCTTCACCCGTTACATAGAGTAAACTACGTCTTGACTTTTTATTTGGTCTGAGCTCGTACCGTTTTATTTCATAATTCTACCAAAATTTCCCTTTTTGCCCACAGATCTGCCAACCCTCAGTAGACTGCGGCTCCCCGGACTGGCATGACCGCTACATTCAGTCAACCGACTATCATTGCACTGGCTCCCAAACCGACAAGTTCGAAGACATGAGGAAGTCATTCTTGAGCGGCCACTCTGCCAGCGCTGCCTACACTATGATCTACTTCGCGGTAATTTCCCATTTCATTTAAATTTTCCGTTACGTAAACTCTTACGTGTTTTGGAAAACATATCTATGGCATACAAAGAGCTTGATCCACCGATGCGCAGAGCCGGTTATGCTTGAAATATCTCTGATGGATGGAATCCGAAACGACGACATCTGTTGGAGATCGAAGGTGACCAACATAGGCTATGTTGGTATCCTATCGAATCAGTAAGTTGAAGTGGCAGTAGACAAGCCATATTTGTCGCCAACATGATGACTAAGTCGAAAGGCTTTAGAATGGAGACCACGTACAGCAAAGAGTAGCGTAGGTCGTCCTCGTGCCCGCTGGACCGACAATCCAGCAGTGGATGAACACATGTGTGGCCCTTTGACAGACCTGGAATAGATTATTGGCCCTCGAGCTAAAAAAGTTTGAAGACTCCTGCAAAAACAATTGATTTACAACATTCCGGCATTATTCTGGCAAGAAATTCGATTGGTTAAATACCTACCTTAAATATTCCACCAGCTTTTGCCCGGGTCTTTCAATTAATGTATCTTTGAAAACTATTATTGACAGTTTTCGGTTTGGTGGTTATTTTATCAACACCTCTATATATTTATGCTGACCATGGTCCATCCATCCATCAGCCTCAGATCGTCCACTGCTGGACATAAGCCTTTCCCGAATTTCGCCTCTCTTGGCGGTCCTCCGTCCTCCTCATCCAGCCGCCACCCGCAACATCATTCAGACCATGGTCACTTCGATGATAATAAAGAAACGCACATCCAAATCCTCTTGAGTTAAAGACAGACAGACATTGTACTTTTGTCCTCAGTACATAACTTGAACCCATAATAACCCATTTCATATAAAATGTCGCAAAAATATTCATTGTATCATGGATGAACAATACGAGAGGATTTACAACCCCATACAAAAAAGCGTACTCTGCTAGAAAGCCAAAATCCTGTATTATTTCTAGATGTCACTACCATTCTCACATGCTAGCTGTAATAAAGTGGGTGTTGGGCACTTAGGCTGATGGCGTAGTACTCGTATAATTCATCGTAATATCCACGTAAAATCAGAGATGGCGCTTTCAATGTTCTCTACGAGTGCTAAAAACACGCACACACACACACATACAAGTGTACAATACCTACACAATACACAATTTTGTCTATGATTGTATACAGCGAGACACGACTTTTGTACTACTTTATTATTAGCATAGATACCAGTATACTGATAGATGTATTAATTTGACAATACGTTCCACGTTTGCGGAGACATGATTTATCATATTATTTGGACAATATAACTGCACATTGAAATAGTTTGTGTTTTAAGCGGTACGTACGAAACCCTCAGGGCACGACTCCTATACTCGCACTTGACCAGTTTTTTGACCTTTTCCAGCTGTACCTAGAGAAGCGTATGGCCTGGAATGGCACCCGCGCTCTCCGCCACTGCCTCCAGTTCACCGCGGTCATGCTGAGCTGGTTCACGGCTCTCTCCAGGGTGTCTGACTTCAAGCACCATTGGAGTGACGTGCTGGCCGGGTACACCATGGGCGCTTTGTTTGCCGCTCTCGTCGTAAGTTACAACTTTAAGTGTTTACAGCTGACTTCCGAGTGTAAGGAAATCGCTTTTCTTACAATCGGAAGTTTTTCCAATTTCACAAATGAGAGTTTCAAGTTAAGCGATACTTAAGTATGCAATACAACGTGGTGATTGTGACTCATACACATAAGCTGGGTTTAACATTTGCAATCAAAACTAAATAAATAAATATCATGGCCAAGAAGTTGTGGTGAATGAGAACGTCAAAAACTCAGGTATATGTGATAAACTTATCGGCTCTTACCGCTCAGCTCTAGAAACAGTTCAAACTATGCTCGTTACTTTCATTTAATTTTCTAATTTTTTGCAGTGGAACTACGGCACAGACCTCATCAAAAATCAAAAGAAACACGCTCCTCTTTCTCAACACGACATTGCTCTCGCTACCTGCCAACAGATGACGATGTCGGCGTAGTTTTTTTATATATTTTTATTTTACTCAATATTTTAGCTAGTCTAACTGACCAAATACGTTGTATCAACGTATTTATTTAATGTTTAGTGTAGATTAATCAAAATTACCAAAGTTCTCGAATGTATAGAAAAGAATAGTTGGTTAATATAATCTTAAGGTAGTATAAAAACTAAATAATTCCTAGATTTATGTTTTGTAAAAATAAAAACGTAATTTTATCACAAATAGTTTTGTTTGTATGATGCACCTGTTGAAAGGAAGAATATGGATGAAGAAGAAAAACACAGCTACTTTTAATGGTGGCGAAGATAATCACAAAAGGCGGCTAAATTGTTTCAGAAACAGTCTCATAAAAATAAATTAAATACAAGCACAATGACACCTATTCTCATTCTGCAACCTTTAATTTATAGTTGAAAAACCTAAAATAATACAAGCTCATTTAACCTTTATCCATCTGCGTTAAAGCCTATTTTGCAATGAAAAGTTTTCGGTTATGGCAGCTCCAAATCTAATATTTGCTACACGAGAATAGGTGTCAATGAGCTCCCTTAAAATGTTTTCTAAAAAGCAGTTCTTTTTATTTCTGGATAGAGTGATTAAAAATGTAAGAAAACTTATAGCAACGTATTTATCGACACAATTATATTTTACCTACCAAATATTTTAAATTTACAAATGTTATTCTTGAAAAGGGTTTTTAAATTAACAGGGATTTTACAGACCGGTTTCAAACATTCCGTACCCGAACGGTGCCAAACGGGACCATTACTAAGCCTCCGCTGGCCGTCTGTCCGTCCGTTTCTTCGTTTGTCCGTTCGTCTGTCACAGGGGTCTACAGTTTTAGCCGTAATATAAATCCGATCCTTAAATCCCGACGAAAATCTGCTTCAAACTATCCGAGCATAATGAAGTATAACAATTAATTAATACAAGGAGAATAGTAGTTTATGTTACAAGTGCGGTAAGAAGGCAATAGCATACGAGGACGTTAACGAATAAGTTATTGCCCTTACCAACGTGTATCGTTGTACGTTTTTCAATGCATAGTGTGAGTAAATAAATGAAACGTAATTAAAGAAACAAACAATAAATACTCCAAATGAACTTTACGCGGGCATTATTTTTCTTTGTACGCAAGTTCCCGACTTTTGCACATAAGTTGACAACTTGACGGAAATAAGAGTTGGTAGCTCATTTCGGTCAAGTTTATTTATGATACACAAGAAAAGACTGGCAACTTCTTTCCAATCAATTAAAAAAATAAAAATGAAACCATAGTGTGGTAAAGTTGACTTTGACAACAGTTTTGAAAAATAATATATGCTCGGCTTTCAAAGAATTTTTTCAGCGCATGTTTAAAGTTCGGTTCATAATTTTTCAACCGATTCTGAGCCAGTACTTGTAAATTTGATCACTGTCACAAAAGAGGAGGTTGAAAAGTTATTCACGTTCTTCGCTTGCTTCATGAACACACGGTTTCTACAACATAGTCATTTGTATCATATTCAAAATTGAAAACTACCTACTGTTACTTTCTAACATTTTTAGCACTCAAACAAACATTCTTTACTCACTCTCATACTCACAATCTCACTTACAACTCACTAAAATTAATTGATAAGTATATTTATTTCCCATCCATCCATCCATCAGCCCGTGTTCGTCCACTGCTGGACATAGGCCTTTCCCAAATTTCGCCACTCAAGTCGCTCCTCCGTCCTCCTCATCCAGCCGCACCCACAATGTCCTTCAGGTCGTCGGTCCAGCGGACACGAGGTCGGCCTACACTACGCTTTGCTGTACGTGGTCTCCATCCTAAAGCCTTTCGGCCCCAATGGGGCGACATGTAGGCGACAAATATGGCCTGCCCATTTATTTCCCATAATTAATAAAATTTTTTGCATACAATACTTTTAAGTTTTGTATTTCTCTCATTCCCTTAAATATATAGATTTGCCCGTTTTCACTAACGACGAACAGGGCGACGCCTAACTAAGTAACTCCTAATTTAGGTCCATGCTTACCATGAAGTTCTATTTCACCAAACTATTTTTAATATGTGATTCCTAACCCAAAAGTAGCCTAAGTTTTTGATACTTGTCTTTGGTTTTGTTTGTCATGTTTGCGGTTTTTTGGCGTTTCACAGAATGTGTCAGTTTAGGGGCGCCTAAGCATTACGCACCCCCGAATCGGTGTCGTAGCTTTAGGTGATTCCTAACGTAGTTAGTCATGACTTTTTCACAAGTTTTTTTTTACTCTAGGCAGCCCCCAAATACATTGGCATCTAATTATTTAAATTTAGGCGTCTCCTGTGGTTAGTGAAAATGAACACTAATTAATTTAAGACTCAACTTTAGGATTAACAGTTTTTGTCTGTATTTATCAAACGCAATTTAAAATTTCGCAAACATATTCATTGTATACATACAGACACGACTTTTGTATTACTTTATTATTAGTATAGATACCAGTATACTGATAAATGTATTAATTTGACAATACGTTCTGTTAGAAATGTAAACGGAACGCAATCATCTGCTGTCTCGTTCACTTATGTGTCATCTCTTTCTTGCACTGTCAACCGCCGCCATGTTAACTTGTGTGTCACCTCTCAATAATAAAATCCCTTCTAAATAAATCAATCTTGTCTCATTATAACCAATTCATCAGGTTATGGGCACCAGCTTGCTTCCCTGTGATTAAATTAAATATATTTTTTGAATTCAGACAGATTGTCATAGTTTTCCCCCAAGTTCGTAATTCCAAGCATCATGGCCGACCCCAAGACGACCATCGAAAAACTACGTGGTGTCGACAATTACGGCACTTGGAAGTTTGTAACAAAGATGTTACTGATACATGAAGAACTCTGGGACGCTGTGGAAGAAAAGAAGGAAAAAGATGACAAAACACAGAAGAAGGCATTAGCTCGTATTTGTCTTCTTGTTCAACCATGTGTATATCCGCACATAAGAAACGCGAAGACGGCACACGAGGCCTGGAGCAACCTTGAAAATGTTTATGAAGGTAAAGGCCTGAGCAGGCGCTTGTCATTGTTACGCACGTTGTTCGGGATGAAGCTCGATTCTTTCTCAAACATAGAGTCATATCTCACGAAGGTGGCCGAGATAGGCCAACAGCTTGACGATATAGGCGCTGGCGTGGAAGACAATTTTCTAGCTATCGTAATGCTGAGCGGGCTCTCATCAGACTACGACCCACTCATCATGACTTTAGAAAATTCGACTTTGAAACTCACAACTGAGTTTGTGAGGTCAAGATTAACTCAAGAATATCAGCGGAGACAAGAAAGAGACGATGCAAGCACAGCGCTGATAGTAAGGAAACAGGCAAAGGTGTTTCGCTGCTTCAGATGTAAGAAACCGGGCCACAGCATCAAGGATTGTCCTCGCAGAGCCAAGGATGATGGTCATTCAAAGGGAAAGAGTTCAGATAAGGCCTTGTTATCTGTTGAATTATCCAGGGATGTTTGGTATGTGGACTCGGGTGCTACCAGTCACATGTGTAATGACAAAGACATGTTACACGATTTCGTGTTTGACACTCCAGTATCGGTGAGTGTTGCGAATGGTGAAAAACTGATGTCATCGGGAAGAGGAAATGTGAAAATTCCTTTACAGAACACTTTAAGAACTGTAAGTGATGTGTTATATGTACCTAAGCTAGCGACTAACTTACTTTCAGTCAGTGCAATGGCACGTAAAGGTTTTAGTGTAACATTTCAGGGAAAATTGTGTAAAGTTTGTGATGGCCATGAGGTAGTTGCAACGGCTAGATCTCAAAATGGTATTTATGTACTCAATACCAAAGGTGAAGCTTCTTTTGTTACTAAAGAGAAGTCATGTGCTGCGTCTGTGTGTGGAAGGGGGACAGATTTTGTTTTACCAACAGACCCAGTTGCAGAGGTGGCCGTGCCAGGATCTCAGGCTGCATCCAGGGAGTCGCAGGAGGTTTGGCATAGAAGGCTTGGACATCTCAATGTGCGAAGTATGCAGCTTTTAAAAGGTATGGCTACTGGCATGGATTTTGATAACTCAACTTTCAAATCATGTGTTGCTTGTATTCAAGGTAAACAAACAAAGTTACCTTTTCCAAAGAAGTCCAAGAGTAGGGCAAAAGTCTCGTTAGGGCTTGTGCACAGTGATCTTTGTGGGCCTTTTTCAAAGAATTCATTTAGTGGATCGAAATACTTTCTAACATTTATTGACGATTTCACTAGGAAAACCTATGTGTATTTTCTGAAGTCCAAAAATCAAGTTTTTGATAAATTTAAAGAGTTTAAGGCTATGGTAGAAAATCAAACAGGGAATAAGATAAAGGTATTGCGCACTGACAATGGTGGTGAATATGTAAATAAATGTTTACAGGATTTCCTAAAGAGCTGCGGGATCCGTCACCAGACCACAGTACCGCACTCACCGCAGCAAAATGGAATTGCTGAACGAGCCAACCGCACCATAGTGGAGAAGGCCAGGTGCATGCTTCTCGATGCAGGCCTTGATCAGCGGTTCTGGGCAGAGGCAGTTAATACTGCTGTTTACCTGAAGAATAGGACACCAACCAAAGCTGTTCTGGGCACTACTCCTGAGGAAAAATGGTCAAATAAAAGGGTAAATATTACTCACCTTAGAACTTTTGGCTGTTTAGCTTATGCAATGATAGAAAAACGTAAGAAATTCGATTCAAAATGTAACAAATACATTTTTGTGGGTTACTGTGAAGAGACAAAAGGGTATAGATTACTAAACCCTTCACGTCCGTCAGAATGCATTAAAGCAAGAAATGTAACTTTCTTAGAAAATGAATTTTATTTACCAAAAGGTAAAAGTGATGAATTCACTGAGCTAATTCTAACATATTCTCACAATCAAAACTCTTCAACTTCTCATGAGATTGAAGATAATATGGGCAATGAAACTGTTCCAGAGTCACTAGACCAGTCCATGTCAGATCAGTCACAAGAACAGTCCATATCAGATCAGTCACCAGAGCAGTCAAGACTAGATCAGTCCTTATCAGATTTAAATGATGTAACAGGGATACCCAGTAATGCGGGATCTGATAAATCTACTATAATTCCCCGGGATAGTATTATATCAGTGAGTAGCCTTGAATCAGATGATTCGCGCGATGAAACTTACGTTCCAGGTGACACATCGATGGACAGTTCAGAAGAGTACACTGAAGTTGTGAACTTAGCATCGCAGTCTCCACACTTGTCCGAGATAAGCCGCTTTGATGACGAACCAGAGACAGTGGTACAAGCTTTGCAAGGAATAGAATCCAAGAAATGGAGAGATGCTATGTCAGATGAGTATAAATCATTTTTGGATAACAAATGCTGGACCATGACTGACTTGCCAGATGGGCAGAGACCTGTGAAGTGCAAGTGGGTTTATAAAAGGAAGAGAGGATTGAATGGAGAAGTATTGAAATATAAAGCTCGATTAGTAGCAAAAGGTTATACACAAAAATATGGCGTAAATTACAATGAAACTTTTTCACCAGTGGTGAGGTACTCAACTATTAGAATCTTGCTTGCTTTGGCCGCTGAGATGAATATGGAGATAGATCACCTTGATGTGAAGACTGCATTTTTGAATGGAGACCTCAAGGAGACCGTCTACATGGAACAGCCGGAGGGCTTTGAGGATAAAGAGAACCCGAACAAAGTCTATCGCCTGAATAAAGCGATTTATGGGCTCAAACAGGCTTCTAAGAGTTGGTATGAGAAGATAAATACAGTTTTAATAGAAAAACTTAACTTTAGAAAGTTTTCTTCAGAGCCATGTGTTTTTATGAAGAATCATGTTGGAACTGTGACTATTATAGCACTTTATGTCGATGACATAATCTTATTTTCGAATAACAAACAAGAGAAACTGAAAATTAAAGAGAAGCTTATGACTCAATTTGAAATGAAGGATCTAGGGCCAGCATATCACGTCCTTGGCATGAAACTATGCAGAAGAGATGGAAAGTGGACTTTAGATCAGTCTAGTTATATTCAAAGAGTGTTGGAGCGTTTTAAAATGTCTGATTGCAAGCCAGCATGCACTCCTATGGAATCTGGGCTGAAGCTTGTAAAAGCAGATTGTAATGAAAATAATTTTCCGTATAGAGAATTAGTAGGATGTATAATGTACATTTCAGTTTGCACGAGGCCAGACATTGCTCATGCAGTCAGCATACTCAGTCAGTTCAACGATAGTTATGCTGAAATACACTGGAAGGCAGCAAAACGGGTGCTTAGATATCTGAAAGGTACGGTTAATCATTGTCTTACTTATGAAAAGAGTAGTATGGATGTCAGCGCCTACGTTGATGCAGATTGGGCCGCCAATGAGATAGATCGGAGGTCATTCACTGGGTTTGTCTTTAAAATAGGTAAGTCTACAGTATCATGGGAAAGCAGAAAACAAAAGACGGTCGCTCTTTCTAGCACGGAGGCGGAGTACATGGCACTCTCTGACGCATGTAAAGAGGCTTTGTTTATCAGAACTTTCTTGTATGAATGTTTAGGTACAAGTTGTAAAATTACTATGTTTAATGATAGTCAATCAGCACAAAAACTTTGTGTTAATCCAATGTATCACTCTAGAACTAAGCATATTGATGTCAGACATCATTTCATTCGAGGAATTGTAAACAAAGGTATTATTGATTTAAATTATTTGTCTACCGATCAAATGACGGCTGATGTTTTAACTAAACCTTTAACTAAAGAGAAAACTGAAAAATTTGTCAGTCAACTTGGCTTAGCGGAGACAATTTAAATATTGTAAAATCAATTAATAATGTTACCTGTTCATTTTAAGTTGCATAAAAACTTTATAGCTTTTGTTTTAAGGGCCAGTTTGATAAATGATTGCATTGTTTAAGGGCCAGTGTTAGAAATGTAAACGGAACGCAATCATCTGCTGTCTCGTTCACTTATGTGTCATCTCTTTCTTGCACTGTCAACCGCCGCCATGTTAACTTGTGTGTCACCTCTCAATAATAAAATCCCTTCTAAATAAATCAATCTTGTCTCATTATAACCAATTCATCACGTTCCACGTTTGCGGAGACATGATTTATCATATTATTTGGACAATATAACTGCACATTGAAATAGTTTGTGTTTTAAACAGTACGTACGAAACCCTCAGGGCGCGACTCCTATACAGATCATTCATCATAACTTGTCCCTTGCCGTCATGTTGGCATCACCGCTTGTCAAGCTGTTGCTGTCATTATAGTTGTCAGTCAGATTTTCCAAAATTATTTGATTGAATTATGTATAATTATTTAGAAAATATAATAAAAATCCGTTATTCGCCTAAGTTTATGTAGCATTTTATGTGATCTTTTATTCGTACTGGGATGTTATATTAAATAATTATTTATTTAAGCTAAACCCTCTTAATTTTAATTTTGAACAAACAAATACTGATACTTTTATATTTATTTACATTCGGTTAATCCAAATTGATTTTGGTGGACATGCGGTGTATCAGAGTTTACCGTGAGGAAACCTGCATGCCCTAAAAAGCGTGTAATAGTGCCCGAAGTACGGCGATAGGGATATTTCACCACCATATTAGGACGTAATATTCGACGGCGAAACGCGGGTGTACAGAGACTGGAATGTGACTTGCATTTCAGAGTTCACATTCGGGAACACCTCTGACAACCCTCGGGGATTCAAGTCGTGACGATATGTATTTAAATACTCGTATTTTGATATATATCATATTGTACTATCCCGATGTGTTTTCGTAGTAAATGGTGAACTTCCATGACGAATATTTTATAGGTTTGATGCGGTGAATATTAACGTACTACCAAGTGAACTCAAAAGTGTCCGAACCAAAAGAGTCAAAACCATTGAAAATTAAAAAAGGGTGTCAATCACACGTCAATCAAAACTAAGCCGTGCAGCAATGACATACGATTCAAATTAAAATGTTTTGTTTCATAATATTTTGACACTTCACCTAAGGACACTTTTTTGGTAAATTTCATACTAGACCCAAGGTCCATGGTTTGGTATGTCAATGGCGGTGAACGACAAAAATATCCAAGTTAGAAAAAAGAAATCAGCCATTCTGTGATATTTTTCTAAAGTTTTGTTAGCCTTTCTTAAATGTACTATCTTTATTAATATTGGGATATTGGGTATGTTGTAACGTACAAAGGGATGAAAATCCCGAGATCATAAAAAATAGGATCTCTATTAAAATTCCCAGCCTTTATAACATATCGCTGACGGACAAAAAAGTCCCGTATGTATCATAATCCGTAGTATTCGATTTTTAAACGCCTGTGAAGAATTTAGTAGCAACTAGCCTGCTTGAACAACTTTGCTGACTTATGTACTTATGTTCCAACAAATGTAGGTACAGTTTGACACTGTGTTTTGGCGCATGTATGACATAATAATATATATATTATATTAATACATAAAATAACTCAATGTTGTGAAAAATGCTCTTTAAATATAGACTTTTTATATAATTCCCGTATTATATTTGTTTCATAATATCCTATTGTTTTTATAAAGATTAAATTTGACCTCTAGAAAGTATACTTTATGTATCTATTTTACAAAATAAACTATTTGATTTGATTTGAAAAATAGTATTGACACACCCACAATATTATTGAAAGACCTATACAACTAAAAAACCAAAACACAAAACAATAGGATAGACGCAAATAAATAATTCATCCCGACTTTAGGTGTAGAGGAGGTATCCTAAAAGAAATACTTTCAACATTAAAAAAAATATATATGTATATAAAATTCTTGAACAGGTGGCAAAGTGACCTAAACTAAAACCTATTGTATTATAAATACAAGAAAAATTATAGAGATTTAATAAACGCGGGCGGAGCCATGTGTGGATTTATTTTGGTGAGGTGTTCCGATGAATCCTTAAATTTTGCCACTTGATCGTGTGCGTACCCAGTGATAGCTTCCTCAAGGACTGGGGCACCAAGGAGGCGAAGCGAGTTTTTATCTGAAATTCTAATGTTAGGTGCAAGTGTATTAAATTTTGAAATAATGTTGTCTTTTTCTAAAGATGAAACGGAATCAGAAATAAATAGTTCGCATTTTAAGAAGTTGAGGAGTAAACCAATTTTTTCTAATTTTTCAATAAGAATCTTTAAATCACTGAGAACTGACGTCGTGTCGCCTCCTATGGTGCCGTCATCCAAGTACCACATATTGAACCTAGACATCAATGACGATATGACTGGGTGGATGGCCAAGCTAAAGATGGCCGGTCCAAGTGGATCGCCCTGTTGACATCCGACAGCTGACTGAAAAAGATGGTTCTTGTAAACTAAGTTTGATGGTTTGTAATAACACTGATATAAGTAGTGGTATAGTGGCGAAATGTGTTCCTTGATTTCAGTCAACAGGGCTCCCCTGTCCACCGTGTTGAATGCGTTCCGCACATCCACCTTCAGCAGGACTTCACCTGAGTCGTTGTAAAGGAATGTGCAAGCCGCGTGTACCCCCCTTGATCCCAAACCCCAATTGTACTGGTTCGAATTTAGAGATCAACTCCGGCAAAATGTGTTTGCAACAAGCCCTAGACACCACGCGGCGGATTGTATTACCAACCGCAATGGGTCTTAAACCACCATCTTTTTTTTAAGAGCTATAAGATTTCCGCCGTACAGTACGTCCAGGATTTGTTCACACACCTTACCCGACAGCATCAGATTCACCAACCGCGTGATGGCGCTCAGGAGGGTCCGGCCGGCTTCCCCGACGATCCCGCCCACCAGGTCCTTGTAATGTTGTGGCGTGAGACCGTCGAGGCCGCCGGCCGATCCGTTCCGGAACGACATGATGGCGGCCAGTGTCTCATCTGTTGTTGCCTCGGGCGTGCGGTCTGATGGACCGGGTGGGTCCGGCAGATGAGTCGTCGCTGCTGGAGGCGGATGCTTCGAAGCGAGAGCCGAAAGGGTTTCCGGTGTGTCAAGAGCGATCGTGTCTTCGGAGAAGAGTAACTGAGCGGCCCCTCGAACATTTCCATCATTGACTTTTGATTGAATTTGTTTCAATCGATTATATGATACTTGATTACTTTTTGTAAGTGGTGAATCAAAATTCTGTGGCTGTTTGCAATTATTCTTGATCTTTTGCGTCAAGGAGCCGCCAACACCCCCACCTCTTTTCACGTGCAGTGTCCGGTATGAAAAAGTAAGCAATTGCTTCCAGCTGTCTTCGTTGTTATTATCCAAGACTGTATTTATAAATTGGCACAGAGAGGATGCCACTGATGTTCGGGCGCCACGTGGGATTCTCTTGATTACTGGAAGGTTATTCTTAAAATCTCCCAGTAGTTTCCAAAGATGTGGACTGTCTGAAGCTATTATCTGTTCATCAGGACTGGCAAGTTTTTTTTTGTGAACCTTTGTCCTATGAACACTTAGACCTCTCTGCCCCTTAAATGGTTTGTTACACTCCGGACACTGCACGTCCTCCGACGACACCTGGCTACCGGCAGCTGTAGACGGGCCAGCTGTCTGCGACATTAACGTGGTCTGTGTTTATATAAGTATAATAATAAAATCTTATAAAATTAAATTAAAAATTTACACAATGTACAAAAAAATATTAAATTATGCATCAAGTAATCTTAAAAAGTATACTTTAGGTAGCATAAGTAAATAATAGCCTAACTAAAAGTTATATTAAATAAACAGTTTTATACGAGAAAAAGCAGTGAACACGGCCTCAGCAAAGTTCGTGGAGGTGGAGTATGAAGGCTATTTATCTATGGCTTCGTAGAGTTTGTTTATATAGAATTTTTGTCGTCAAAATGATGTGGAGACACTCGTGCGTATATTATGTTCTCATGGAAAGTGGTTGGCAATATTAATAGAAAAGTCTGTTGCTTACCAGCAACAATACATTGCAGTTGTAAATAAGCCTTTTCAAATTAATGGGACGTGTATATAAGGATCATCAGCTTGTTGGGTGTTCTGGTTTCCGATTCTGGCTCTATTGTAAGTTGAATTTTTGTAGTTTTCTCGTTTTTTTTTTTCAAATCTTCAGAGGCCTCCCGGTCAGATATAGTGAAGTCAATATAGAAAACGTATTCACATTTAAGCGGAATGAAATTGATAGGTAAGTAGGTATATTCAAGGAATGGGTATAAAGATGGAAAAGTTATGCATAATTGTATGTAAACCACATTTTCCTTTATTTTTTAAATATAAAATGATAAAATATAAAATAAAACTTGATTTTCAAGTAAAATAAAATAATTTTGTTACTTTAGAGATAAAAATCTGTTTTTCTTGTAAATGTCACATAGAGCTGATGCCGGGCTCGACTGTGGAGGTACCACCATCTTACTCGCAAATCTTCCCGAAGTTATTTGGCTCTCCCAAATAACTTCGGGAGGATGTGCTTGAGTAAGAGAACATCTCTCAGGCAAAACCAGGCGGCCCACCATTGCCTGGGTCCGACGGATGGCGGTATATCCATCCCCAATTGCCGGGCCTTATATAAAACAGTCTAGTGACGGGCAGCGGCGTCACTGGTGCAATGTTTCGGCACCGCGCTCACCAACCCGCCTGCCCAGCGTGTGTGAGTATGGGCATTTCTTCCAGAAGGACTGCCAAGAGTGGTGAAATCCTGGAAAGGCCTATGTCCAGCAGTGGACGAAACAGGCTGATGGATGGATGGATGGATAATTCAAAGGCCTGTTTTTGCATACAGTACTTTTGTTGTACCTAAATAAGTACAATGTTATTAACCAGTGGTAGAGCTGATGCCGGGCTCGACTGTGGAGGTACCAAACCAACCAACTTCTTAATCGCAAACCTCTCGGAGTTATTCGGGGGACAGTAAGAGGCCAGCTCGCAGACAGGCACAACCAGGTGGCCCACCATTACCTGGGACCGACTGGGTGGTATTGGTATGTCCTCTTATATACTGGTGTCGACCGGTGGCATCACTGGTGCTAAAGTTTCGGCACCGCGCTCACCAACCCGCCTGCCCAGCGTGTGTGTGTGTATGGGCATTTCTTCCTGGAGGACCACCAAGAGTAGCGAAATCTTGGAAAGGCCTTTGTTTAGCAGTGGACGAAACAGGCTGATGGATGGATGGATCGTTATAAGCTGGAGCAATTAGGGCTGTATTATTAGTTATTGCTTCGGTACAAAATATAAAGAATCGGTTTTTAGGATTAAGTAGCGCTGGTTTTTTTTTTGTAAGCGAAATATTATATTTTATTATTATTATTTATCTAATTCATAAATTTCATTTCAAAAATAGAGTCAAAATTCTTCATTCGAGTTTAATTACGATTTACGACCAAAAAAGAAGTCAAGCTCCCCGTTGATGTCTTTTCTAAGACGCATCCGAAAGTGATAGAATTTCAAATTATAAAGTAGTTTGTCCACCCATAATATCTAGGCTTCTCTTTATGTAACTGTTACAAAATTGCATGCATATACAGATCATTAACATTTCTGGCTTCCTTAAGAGGATAGGTTGCGGTTGCATCAATCACTATTACTCCAGCGGAAAGACCCGCAGTGCGAGAGAGAGGGATTCTGAAAAAACCTGACAAGTGCGAGCCGGACTCGCCCAACGAGGGCTGCGTTAAAGACTATATTTTTATGATTTAATTACAAATGTACTTTTCAGACTTTCCCCTATACCTACTTATAGTATAAGACAGTGTTACTTGCCAAATTTCATGGTTCTAGGTCAACGGAAAATACCCTATAAATTTTGATTCCCTTGAGAGTGTCGAATTGTACTTTTTTGCGTCATAAACAGCCGTATCTTTTTTTCACGTTAACTTGGAAGTTTGATTTTTAACAGCTTCAAGGGACTGTAAACTAGGCAATCTTTTTTATGATTATTGTGTATGCTGGTTTGTGTTTATTTTATTTTTCTTTAGGATTATTTAATTTCTGTAATTTTAAGATGTATATTATAATTTATAGTTTATTTGTAGTTGATATTTTGATAAATAGTTTATTATAAACTTTATCTTAAAATCAAACTTGAGTATATGGTTTTAATTTCAACTCGATACCTCCACGCGTTCCTGAGATAAAGGGTCTTGACAGACAGACGGACGGATGGATAGACAAACGTACAGACGGACAACAAAATGATTCTATAAGGGCTCCGTTTTTTTTCTCTTGAGGTACGGAGCCTAAAAAAAGACATGATCTTGCTAAGTTTCTTGCCCTTCTTCTTAGCAAGATTAATCGAATGGGCGGATTTAGGCATTAAATCTATTTATAGTTTATTCATTTTTAACTTATTTATTCATTGCATTATGTAGGTATATACAATATTTTAATTGTTTATTTATGTTAGTATATATTTGGTTAGGCATTATATTTATTTATGGTCTATTCAGTTTATTTATCAACTTATTTATTAATTGCATTATGTATAATAATATTCTTATTCCAATAAGTCTTTATTTTATGCATGTGTATAACTTTAGTAGCCCAACTTAAATATAGTTTTTTTATATATATTTCCCGTAAGTATCATATTTGTTTCATCACAAATTATTATTTTTACACAGATTTGATTTGACATGTAAAACGTATACTTTATGTATCTATTTTACAAATAAACATTTTGAATCTTGAATCTTAAAGTAAAAATGACGACTTATATCACATGATTAATACTTGCGATTGACGGTATTTGGTGAAACTTGAATAACATCATGATGAACAAACTAAACGGCACGTACTTGTTTCACAATAAGTTAACTGTTACTGTGAAACTAGCAGTTACAAGTGCCGTTTATTCACCATATTACTTATACAATAAATATTGTTTTCAATTAAAACTAAAGTTTGTATGGAATATCCGTTAGTTTCAAAGTTTAATAAAATTTATACCGATTTTAATCCACAAATAATATTTGTTTGGTTTTTTGCTCAAATCTTAATCCTCGACATGAAAACATATGTTTCATTTCATTTTTGAGATTTTTTTTTCAATATTCGAATGCCTTCTGAAGATTCTGTTTTGATAAGAGTGTCCGTTATATTCTTGGCAGAAGTACTAATTTTTGCTTAGTTTTGCGGGGACTATCCCCTTCAGACGACTAGAACTGGATTACGGATTACCATATCACTTGTAGCCACAAGTGTGACGTGTGTGTTTATTGATATTTTGTCATCTTTCGATGTGAACTACATATTTATTTATTTGTACCTATTTTATAATAAAATCTATACGATACGTAACTATTAGGTTGTATGAATAATAGTGACATACATAACAATTGTAATAAAATAAACACTTAAATAAAGGAAAATAAATAAATATACCTATTCAAGTTGCATTGGATAATTAAAACTAAAATTTAAAAAAACAATTCCAAATTCTGGCCGTCAATAGAAGTAAAAAGCATTCTGGGCACCTGAGGGGCCGCGACCAGGACACAGTTTTATTATTTATAGACTGTGGATTTATTTAATTATATTTTAGATTATTATTTATTTGTAGTTAGCTACATTTATTTTTAATAGTTCATTTTTAGTTAATTGAACGAGCGAGCGAAGTGACAATGAACAATCTTGGAAAATCCGGCGTCGGCGTTTGTATGTTTGTATGTATGTATGAATGTTTGTTCGACGATAACTCGAGTACCGTTGATCGGAGTGTCATCCGTCCGTATGTCACAGAAAGTTTTGAAATTTGCTACAAAACTAGCATTCACTTGCATACACAATATGGTGTAAAAAAAAAAAATTTTAAATTGTTAAAAATATTTCCAATGCAAAAGTGAGAAAAATAAAAACTAATATCCTAAAAATACAACATGGGTATCAAATATAAAAATATATACTTTTACTATATTTACTATCATCATTTTCGAGAAATCTTTGAAAAACGACAAAAAATTGTGTTGATGGCTTCATGAGTTGGAGACAGGGGCCGGGCTAGGGGTGCAATGTTACGTAATTTTACCAAAACCGCTCGTAAAATACGGGAATTTTACGATTATTTATATTACATAAATAAAATAAAATGCAAGTGAAATAAAAGATTGTAAAAATGATTAAACCTATTTATTCATAACATACTACATACCTTAGAGCAATTTACTCTAAGCTACATACCCTCATGAGGCCACGTTATGTGGTACGATACGAGTTCTGTTTCTACGGAATTTTACCGTAACTTACGTAAAATATCGTTTTTTACCGAAAGTTACCGTATTTTTCTAGCGTAACTTTACGGCTTTGCATCGCTAAGCCGGGCCCCCGTCCACAAATCCTAGTAACGCCAAAACCGACGATTATTATGCCCAAATGTGATGGGCGGTGAATCTATCCCCGTAGGTACTTCGGGCACAAAGGGTCAACAGGTTAACGTAACGTGCCTTCCAAAAGATGTTTTGAATTGAATTATTTTTCAACTAGTATTCCCTTCTTAAACTAACGATAACTTTAGGGTGACGAACGCTCAACTGGTAAAATGACACTCAAATCACCTCTGACTGCCCTCATTGTAACAGTCGTGACGATATGTTTGTTTAGTGTAATAGTTCAGTAACATTATAAATATAAGAACAGAAGTAATTGGCGAATGAAGTAGAGCCTCCGACACTGCGGCCTGCGCCGGCGCCGCCGGTCTGCGCCTCACATACCTGCTCACTCACTCGGCAAAGAGTTGCAGCAGTGCGTAGTTATGGACCTAGGTCCTAATTCAAAATACATCTTAAATTATAAAATAAGTCATTTCTTAGGAAATGCCGATGGGAATCGTGTTATAGGACCCTTCGCCACTGATTTGTAGAAATGTTTTTTTTTAAAGCAATTTTGTGGCCTATTGCGAATTTCCATAGGTGTATGTTTCATTAAGAACTGTTTGACATTTACTCTCGGTATAAACAACTAAAGGTAGGACTTATTATTGCTATGATGTTTCATAATATAGTTATTTTTATTAACTAGGGCTAAAGACAAACTCGATGGCCCTTGTTCTAATGTTAAATAAAAGCGATTTAGATAGAGTTAATGGCACAAAAGACGTAATGGGTTTAAACGTCATTGGATCGACAGAGTTGTAGTGAAAAAATAAATGACTTGTATTGACGTACCGTAAGCAGAAATAACATTTGATTGTTCACTAAAGTATGTTCGAGTTAGCATGATATGGGTGACAGTTCGTTATTTTCCGTTTCACCTATACTACTCACACCATACTACATACACCCAGGTACAAAAGAAAATATTAGGTTTTAGAAAGAATGTATATAATTATTGCAAAAATACAATAAATTATTTATCTATAATTCGAAACAATAATTACAGTGTATTCGTTAAATTTAACTAAAAAAGATTCAGGAAAGAAAAATGTATTTTTGCTACTTGATGCGTGGATCGGAACGTCCACCCATGGGTGCTGACACTACTACATAATCGAAAATACATCGATGAATCGGTGCGGCCATCTTATAGGATCGCGATTATGAGTTCATCTTGTATACGGTTTGTGTTTTCGTTGCGGTTGCATTACGTGCTATTTTTTTGACGTTTGTTACAGTTTTTGTTGATTTTTGTTTTGTTATTGTTGTTTGTTTTTGGTGAAATACGAAGAAAAACAAAAAAAAACTTTGAACTCTCAAGCTCGGGCGTTATTGGTTCGTTTAATTTAATTAATTTAGAAATCAACAAACAGCAGTTTACATAATCAAAGATCAATCAAACAAAGAATCGATTTGATAGCCCTTGTTAACTTTTTAGATACTAAAAAAAATCGATTCTATTTCGTTAGGGCACATAACTATAACTGTCAATTTTGAACTGCCACCCATATCATGATAACTCGAACAGCCTATAGTTATGAAAAATAAATAAGGCAAGCTAATTCCAGCGTAAAACATCGGTCAATTAGAAGATTATTGAAGATTCTGAATCAACATAAAAGTATTTTCGTTTTTTACGGTATATTACGTGATATGCTAATTTTTAATGTTGATTTCGCTTTAATCTTGTAGGGTATTTAATACAATAAATACATACATAAAAATTATTGCATCGTACATTATTTCCTCCATCAATATGCTGTCATCAATATTAATTTGTTCTTCTAGTTTTTAATCAACAGCTTACACACCGTCGAGTTTTTGTAATTTTTGAATCACAAATTGGTGATGCAGTTTTGTAAATGCAACAAAATACTCGTAAAACACCTGTCACCAACCAAGATTAAAATAAGAGACTACCGTAATCCTCGAGACTTCTATCGTGCTGGTAACTGTACTAATTGTCACTTGATTTGTTTTTTTGGATTTCACGTCTGTTCCGATCCTTTAAAGTTGTGGACGTGTTCTATCATTAGTTTTCGTATTCAAAGCCACTTTTTCACCATGTATGATTTAAATTCTTTGGTTGCATCCAGATATTTAGCAATTGATGGCAAATGTCTAGAAATCTCACTAATGTATATGAACTGAAGAATGACGTCTTTCTCTCTGAGGGTCTCCAACTATGTCCACTAAGCTTTCATTCACAGGCAGCTAGGTTCTTTGTCGCGTCACGGCGAGGCCGAGCGTAAACAATCGCGGGCAGTCCGCGCCCGGCCCCCGCGAACGAAAGCCGCTCGCACGCGTCATCGATTCAAAAAAAACACCGGCGACGCCACCTGTCAGGTGCAATTGTGTTTTCAAATTTGGAACCTACGAATCGAACGCGTTCTCTATTGTTTTTTCAAAACGAAACAAGAATCGTTCGCATTTTATTATGTGCCAGTGCTTTGAGTTATTGTGATCTGTGGAATGGTATGGGATGGGAAGCGAACGCACCCGAATCGCTTAGTACCGTTGGTTTCTCGTAAGATTCCATTTCTTTTCCGTTAACCGCGTGTGCTCGGTATTGTGATAGGTTTATTTTTTCAAGTTTGTTGTAATATGCTTCTTGGTGGAGGTCGTTAGCTCTATTTAAAGTCAACGCTTCTGTTGATGTGATTTCCAATTTATTTATTGATGACTTTTCATCAACCGATACCGAGTTAACTAACCCGAAAATATAAGAATAAAATGCAGACAAGCCATATGTTGAAGAAACAATTCTGTCCTCAACCCATTCTTCTCGGATTTGTTTCACAAGGTCACTGTTTAGCTTCTTTTCGTCATAGTACATTAACGAAAACCCTAACTAAAGAACATTCGTAATAACGATGAAATGAAATTAAATATACTTGAATCCAGATAGACGTTACATTGTACAATACGTATCTACCTACGAGGGTACAGAAAATACCTGAAGATTTTTAATAAAGCCTTTTTTGAAAAAATCATTTGGTTGGCACTTCAGAGGAAATAAAAATCACAAAGTTTCCGGAATAAGCTTACTCGTAACAGTTGTAAATCAAACAGACCTTCGCGATAAGATCACAATGTAAAATAAAAGTAAAAACATAACTGTTGTAAATGTATGAATACTAAAAGCAAAATTCCAAGTATTACCCAGGAACCACAAAATGTTTATTAACTGTAAAAAATACGGTTCAAAATCAATTTAAATAAATAAATGGTCGTTAATGTCTACTTAATACACCCTTGCTATTCATTGCATTTAACTAAAAACCAAGAGAACAGTCTGTAGAAATGTTAGTTCCTAACATGAAATCATTTAAATGTCATAAAGATTACCCAAATAGGTTGACGAGCTCATCCGAGTAAAAAAGTAACACTGCTAGACAAATTAGGGGGCTCCATAAATCAAGCTTTTTAATTTTTTTAGGGGGGGGGTTAACAAAAATATCACCAAGATATACTAGGGGCTCAAATTTCAGCCAAATATGCGTCACGCGATTTATGGACGCCCCACAAAAAAGACAAATCGAATCGTTATAAAACAAAACCTGTGGCAGCAATAAAAAAATAATCATAATATACATTCCTAAATCAGATTTGAATAAAGAATACCATCAAAATGTCATGGCCGAAAACAAAAGACACTTTCGATCTGGCATAGTTTGTTATGATGTGGGCTAACCGCATGCCATATAGCATGTGGTCACAAAATAAAATGCCGATTTGAAACTAAAGTGACAGCTGCAATGCAAATTAGAATGTTTAGAAAGAGTGAATGGAACAAGATTGCTACGACTTGATATGTTATGTAGATGACTTGCTGATCGGCGATTGGCAAGTAATAATTAGACGTATAAAGTGGAAGATTATTGCATAGATAGTGTTAATGTGTAGTTTGGCACTCAAATATTTCTGCCTATGACAAAAGTATAAAATTTAAGAAGAACATATTTGTTACCTATTTATTTTTCTGGCTTTGACTCTCCTCTGCTATTGAGTCTAAAGTCTCATTTTTATAACCTTAATCTTTGAATGAGATTTTGTTCATTCACAACCAATTTAAAGACACAATTCCTCCCCAAGGTGAACCTGTAAGCCCACTTACATTTATTCGAATTCCGATAAATGCGACAGATTGTACAATTTCGAAATCCAAGAACAGTAAAAGTAGCTTAAAGAGTCCAGATCTCCATCCCACACTAAGCCCCACGCGAAAAGTAATTTATAGATAGACTGTTGGCCAACACTGTCCAAAATATTCACCTACAGGCTTAACAATGTAGGCTGTTTTCTTTCTAAGACAACTATAAAACTCTATTTCTATAGTTTCGAAACAATCAAATCGCACTTTTTATGGTGTGCTCAGAGTATTACCATGCGAAATCGGCTTTATCTACTTCAATTTCGCAGATTTCCAATACAGCTTTTAATAACCGTGAGTCAGTTTAAGAGGATGATGATGTCAATGTAGGAAATTTCCTTTTTTGTCGACTTAATGATAATGTTGTATGATTTTCTAATAAACTCCCTAATAGCGATAATAAATCGAAATATTTTGGATAGAACCCACTTGCAAGAAACAAAATAACGGACGATGTGGTTCCGTCTATTAAATAAAATGAAAACTTTGTTCAATTGTTAACTAAAAGAGTTATTAGTCACAACATTCCACATACTGTATGCAATAATGATAAATTATAGCTTTCTGGACAATCACGCACTAAATACATTAGATAAGCTTTCTAATTCTATGCGAGACTCGTGCTCTACTAATGATGCGTAATGAGGCTAGTGTGGAAAACGACCAAAATTAGAAAATATTTTATGACTTCAAGATACTCTTACAATGAGCTTATTATTCAGCATATTGCCCAGAAAATATATTGTGAAGAAAATAATTTCTTAAAGCAATAATTTCTTGGTAGAAGAATTCGTGTTTGTGCATATATACTATTACAATGTTAAAACATGCCTTTAACTGAGAGACTGGCATGAAACAGATGAGTAAAAACAACGAAATATGTACTAACTTATACGTACAAAAACTATATGTACAAATCTAAAAAGTTAAAAGATCTTAGGTCGTATGCAATTAGACCTCATTGTCTAAACTCTATTGGATTTCAGTCCGTTTGAATAACTCCAATTTTCTAAGTCTGAAGAATGGCAGGTACAACGAGAAATGTCGTTTGCAAGCCGGTATGAACAGATATGCTACAAACAACATAAATACTACCAACCAAAGCAATCATTATATTGGCACGTTCCAATAGTTGCTTCCACCTCCGTTAGATGGTGGTGCAAATACTATACTGACAGCGATTCCATAATTCCAAGTTATTTTACGAATCAGTAAGATGGATCCGAGCCACGATATGGACTGCGATCTATTGATTACACGATAATGAGTGTTAAGGATAGAAGCATGCTGAGAGACAAATGGTGACTGAAAACGTGTGATGGGTGATCGTTTAGTTAGGCCATGCAAGTCCAGGAGATACATACGACAATAAAGCGTAACCTATATTCTCCAGAACGGTATGTCGAAAATACCACCGTTGTCACATCGGCTTATACAGGTTAATAAAAGTGTTCCTAAAGCAATGTTTAAACAGTCAATGATAGAGACGAACCAGCCAGTGATGATGATGAGTTGTATGATTTATTACTCCACTTCTATTTACTTAATCCTATCCAATTTTGCAAAACTATTCTTATAAATTAACTACGACCAAATCATTTATCAACGTCAATTTACAAGTAAACGATATTGCACATCAAGGCAGACACATTCGCTTTAGAAATGAAGTTCAGAAAATATAATGTTGGTTTTATGAATTTAATGTTAAAAATGCTTTTCTTGCTATCTTATGTCTTACACACGAGCCTCGAGCCGTCGGCGATCCAAAGAATGGACACGCATCGCTTTATATGAATAAACTATACTTACCAACGGGGAATCGAGAACAACTGTGTAGTGAAAACTACTACTTGTTCTATGTACTAAGTCTTTTGTGTCCGCTTTGACAGCCTGATTGTGATACAGTGTAGTCGAATCGTGATCTGTCTTCATTATAAGTGCATTTTTATATTGTTTCCATAAAATCTAGTTTGACTCAGAAACAGGCATATACATTATAAGTAATTACTGATTTCCTCAACGATAATTCAATACTGTTATTGATGATGCATCAAAGGAATGCAGTTAGTTTGTTGGTGTGTTTATTGATTTTCCCAGTATTGTCTTCTTTTGCATCAGATGCCAATCAATGTAATTGTAAGTTCATCAACTTTATTATATGCCATTGTTTTGATAATATGCTGCAAGAGTATGTTTCAACAACAACGTTTAAGGGAGTATACGCAATATCTCTCGCCTAGCGATAATTTTTAACACGTCTGTTTTGTGTGTTTGTTCACTATACAATCCTTCCACATATCGATTTTATTGACTGATGGCCCCATAGTTATTTCATAAGCTCAAACCAATTACATCATCATTTAGTTTCCTCTTCCTGAGGAAAGTTTTAATTCACCACGTCTCAGGTCAACGCTCACTCAATACATACACTCATCATACATAATCGGCAAGACATATCAGGTGATTATTTTAACAAGAACTACTCAACGGATTTGGATGCGGTTTTCTTTATTAATCATCGTAGTAGCCCTGGTCAACATGTAGGATATTAAGGGGTGTTGATAAAAAAACATCAATAGAAACTGTCGATAATAGTTTTATTTAATAGAGCGAAGCCGCGGGCAAAAGCTATTCATTTTAATAAGAATGTATCACCATGTGTTGTATTTTTATGACTGGTTTCTTAATACTAACTAACCTATATACTATTGGTCAGTTTCTGAATTAAGGAAATCTCGCTAAGCGAATTGGCCAATCACAACGTTGCATTTTATAACCAAGCACTGCTTATCATGAAATTTTCAACCGTGAAATCGGAAGGATATAATTATACTGACCTCTCCTCAGCAAGTAGACTAAAATGACCTCTATATTCAAGAAGCGACAGTCCTCGTCACCGGGTCAGATAAGTTTGCTGCACTATACTTATTTATACTATGACTGAATGCTTGTACTTGAAAGTTTACACCAGCTACTTAAAAAAGCGGTAGGTAGTCGCAAAAACCAAGTCCTTATGGACGCATTCTCAAAGTGATGAAATGACATTTAGTACTCTTTGGAAATGACAGCGATTAGTAGTCGAGTATCGTAAGTTGAGAAATAATCTGATAAAATTACTAAATAAACTCAACCTTATTCCGTTCAATCTAAGATTCTCGTGATACAGCAAACTTATTGAAGGTTCTTTTATTTATTTTTTGCGAGGATTTCTATGCAACTATAAATTTTATTTCTACCTATGTACATAAAATTCAATATTTTTCCTTTACCGAGCATATTTATTTTTAATCAAAGTCCTTCAGTTATTGAGATATTTTTTCCAAAACTCACGCTATTTTCAAGGGAGTGAATTTTCACAATGTTTTTCTGACCCTTGCTGAAAATGCGTCCTCGACAATATCGATTGACCCGCATGAGGGGTGCAATGTATTTACTATAAAAAAAAAAACCGCAGGTTCACTTATCATTATGATATCACCCGTATTTCAATACTATTAAGTGCCCAGCGACTTTTTGATGGTACCTGTAAAATGAGACTTATTGTTTTAATGAATACCCAGTAAACCTACCCAGCAAACGAAAAAGGTATCTTAACAACATAGCTTGTCAATTTAAATACATCCTCCGTTAAAAATGAAAACTAAACTAAAGTAAAGTCCAGAATTATGCGAACTAAATTGACAGCCGAAAATGTTGCCAGACATAGGAAAAAATAAATAGTGATAGGTTCATGTCGACACAAATATGTCGATATAACCTTGTGCCTTCTATAAATCTGATTCTATTTATAATTTATCAAGTAATTGTCGTCGAAACTTTCACACTAATACATACTTGCCAAATAGGGGCGAACTACAGAAATTTATATGGCCTGAACTCTCAACAAAACAAGATGGCGGACAGAGTCCTTATCGATGTCCAAAATGATGTTCGATGTATTTTTAATTTCAACCAATTTTTATTATTGTTATTTTGCTTAGTAAAATTATTAGTTTGATTCCAAACACAATAATAATGATTAACTATACTTTTTAAACATCGATATTAACAGCAATAGCCAAACTGTGGCAACATTAGTGTACAATGAACTGCCAAGTTAGTTCGCCTAATTCTGGACTTAAGTTTAAGTGAAGGATATTTTGACTCGTGAATTTGCTAAATAATATCAAAATAGTACAAATTATACTCCAGTTTGCACAATTTTTGTTATACCTACTCAAACTGACAGAAAGGTATTGTTTATACGGAAATTTCCTTTTATTTTTTTTCAACTTTTGAAAAGTCATAGTCATGGAACACAAGATGTTCAGTATAAATAGTAAAACATGTGATTTAAGCTTTGTACTACGCCAATAAACTACTTAACGAAGAACATTTTAAAAACTTTTCGATACGTTTTTATACACCAAGAGCAGTTTCACCAGACTTTTCGTGCAGCATGTTTCGTAAAAAGAAAGAAAAAGCTGGCGTCTGAATCGATAATTCTGAGATCGCGTGCCTCGTTCCTGCCTAATTCCCAGTTTCGTAGATTTAATCATCTTTTTACGAGCGATTCTTGTTTAACTCTTTTTAAATTCCACAACAGTTCCCATCATAATGCAAGTGTAAATCAGCAAAAACGAGCAGTGACTTAAAAATAGTGGTGACCCAAAAGTGACGTTTCGGGAAGTGGAGTCAGTGTCTCCTGGAGATGTCGTGACACCAGCACCATGTATAGACCCAACTTCTATGAGAGCACCTGCTTTAGGTGCAACGAGATTGTATATCAAGTGGACCGAGTGGGTCCGCTGAAGGATTTTACTTTCTTCCACAGTGGATGTTTTAAGTGTGCTGTCTGCGGGACCAAGCTGACTTTGAAGGTGAGCTTTGAATTTTTTTTGTCCTTTTTTATTTTTGTTCCTTTTCGAAACTCTTTTTGTAATCGAAATTTAGGTATTACTGTTATCTTTACATGCTTGACCACCAATGAACTACAATTATTTACTTTATCTAAAGAAGAATATTACTCGCGGCATATTAATCATATCCTGAATTCAGGTCTAGTAAATATTTTTAATTATTTTATTTATTTGTAAACGATGATTTGCGAAAACTGCTTATAAAAATAACTTTATGATCTTAAACCAAAATTTTAAATTTTAAAATACGAGTTTGTTAACCTCATTCATCTGACCCACACTAGAAAATCTTCAGTGCAACCTTTGATAAATAATGAATACTACTAAATAGTGTTCACGTAATAAAACTGATTTTTATGAATAGCATAAAGCTGATTAAATTGCGATAAACGAATCAAATTTTTATTTCGCCAACTATTTTCCACAAAGGTTTGTCCCTTTTTTTTCTTCATTCTAACAAGACCAGCCCTCT
This sequence comes from Ypsolopha scabrella, assembly GCA_910592155.1. Taxonomy (NCBI): domain Eukaryota; kingdom Metazoa; phylum Arthropoda; class Insecta; order Lepidoptera; family Ypsolophidae; genus Ypsolopha; species Ypsolopha scabrella. The sequence continues at coordinate 6,546,179 of OU342978.1, forward strand.
TATTGTCTAACTTCGATATCTATCGGTATAATCATCAAAGACGTCATGATTGGCTAAACATTATATGTGTGATGTAATTTCTAGCCAATCACGGTTCGTCTGAAGGCGATTGCAATGGATGTCGTAGACATGAGGCCCCTGGTTCTTTGACACTCGTTACCTGATGCCTGGTGACCTTCCTGCAGATTGTCACTTGTCATCAGGAAAGCCAAAACGAATCAGAGCTCTACATTCTCATAGTTGAGTAACACATTTTTATTTCCATAATAATTCCCACCAAAACATGCCGTAACAGTTTGTATGCAAATAACTCATTAAACTATAATGTCAGCCGGTGTAACGTACTATTTATTAGTATAGTACGAGTATGAGTCACCGAAGTCGAGCACCGATCTCTATCCGCTTATTTGTTTTATGAATCAACCACGTTTGCCGGGAAATTCCTTGATATGGATATATGTGGAAACTGGAGGGTATCCATATCCAACCTCTGTCCGCCTTTAATCTCCTAAAATGGTTTGCCTGTCTTCATCCACTGCTGGATATGTCTTTCCATTCCAAGATTTCACCACTCTTAGCAGTCCTCCTGGAATAAATGCCCATACAGGCATACTGGGCAGGTGAGTCGGTGATCGTGGTACCGAGACCATCGCACCGGTGACGCCGCTGCCCGTCACCAGTCTGTTTTATACAAGGGCTGGCAATTGGGAATGGATAATACAACGCCAGCAATCAGCCCAAGGCATGGTGGACCACCTTGTTGTTCCTGTTTGAGAGCTGTCCTTTTACTCCCCGCTGAATAGGGTTCCGGAAATTTTGTTCTTTATCCGGAATGCAGAGGGAGTTTGAAGATGTCCGGAATTTTAAATTTATAATTAATAAATTACAAATTATTTTGTTACAATTATTTTGTAATTAATAAATTACAAATTAAATAAAAAGTTTTTAATTAAATGGAAATCAACAGTACCTCTATACATAAGTATTCAACACAGTTATGATTTTCATAGTAAGTATATTAAGTATGTATTTATGTTAATTTATGATGATTTTATTTTGCACCTCTTCTGTTTTTTTTTTTCAAGTTTAATAAAGCATTGCATACGCCAAATCTTTTAAATTATATTGCGTGATAAGAATTATAAGAATCGCCACATGAATCGCTTCACGCAAGAAATCGACATGGCGCGAAATTAGAAATTTTAAAGAAAATGTCCGGAATTTTCTACAATTTTCCGGAATTTTCTCCGGCTTTGATAAGTCTACCCCCGAATAACTTCGTGGGGGGTTTGCGAGTAAGATGGTGGTACATCCACAACCGAGCCAAGTATCAGCTCTGCCACATAGCTGCTAGTTACCTAAGCCGGGTGTAAGTATCTTAGTATCTTACAATAAAACCACATTAATCTACTGATGACACTGAACAACTTTCCCAAATACACATAATAAGTGCAAAAGAAACGTACTGTCTCTCTTCTTAAAACTCCTGTGCACAAATCTTGTGCATTCGCCAATCCTTCACCGTCGTCGTGCCCATCATTATGGAATTCGCTTCCTCAGAACAGCAGATAGTGTCCTACACTCAATATTGTTAAAAACAAATTGAAAGAGTACCTTTAAATTCCGTAAGTATCTTTATATAGCACAATATATATATTTATATATTATTTTTATGTAAGTAAGTATATTTTAAGAAATTATGTCTATTTTATACTAGAATAATAATATACTTATGTAATATTTGTGTGTAGTTTATTTAACTATTTTAAAATTATTATCTATTAGTGTATACATTGAGCCATATTTTGTTTATTTTGTTTATTTTGTCTGTAGATAAAATCAATTTTCTTTGTGTGTAGAATACCTATGTCCGTGTAAAATATTTTAAGTACCCTCGAATTGGAAACACTGTTCCCCAAAGGACAATTATATTAGTTTGGGGTTCAGAGTCTTAGCAATATTTTTTGTAAACTAATTGTTCAATAAAGAAATTTGATTTGATTTGATTTGATTTGATTTTTTCTTATTTATTATAAATAATGTATAGGTATATAATGTAGGTATATTAGATTGTAGTTATAAATTGTAAGGTGTAATTACATTTATATTTTAGTGTACACGTGTGTATGTCTACTTATTTATTTTAACTTCTCTGTATAAATCCGGGTTGTTCTAAATATTATCAGAGTGAATTACAAACTAGAAAAGATCAATTAGAAACAAATTTTTAAGTAAGACAAGAATGTGAAAAAATCCTCGGGCCAGCGGGCCTATTATATTATGTAACTCAGTGTCGGTTGCTATCTATGGCTGCTATTCGCCAAAAACAGATAAAAAATGAACTTCCAAAATAACGTTCAATGGGTATTGTACCATTTACGAATTGTGACGTCATTTCAAGTGCGAACGTATCCTTAGATAAGCGGATATGTATGTTTTCGACGATAGGCACTTGGTTTGGCAACTGATTTTACGATACAGAATCAGGGGGCTGGATTAACATAATCTTAGTTAATGAGTTTTGAATTTCTAAACACATACTGTAGCGACGAGAACGTCATCTTTTTCCTAAGAACAGGCGTGAAATTACATAACGCCCTCGTTCATTATGTGCTTCACTAGCTAGTATATAATTCGGTGAACAAGTATGGTGGAAAAGTTCAACGGTCTAGGATACGTACCTCGGGGGCGCAGTCGGTAACGCGCTTGTCGTGATAGCGAGAGGTCGCAGGTTCAAATCATAGCCCGAGGGACTTTTCCAAATTGAAAGTGTCTAATTGATCTGTTCTAGTTTGTAATGCACTCTAATAATATTTAAAGTAAGACCAACGAGACGAGATAAAGAATTTATGACAAAACGATCTATTGTATTATCAATCATGTTGTCAATTTTGCTATAAAAATAAAAAATCGATAAAATAATTCATTTCTGAGCGCATCCCAACAAACTGTGAAAGATTTTTTTTGTCTATTTTGGCTTCGGCATAGTAATAACAATATGAATCGATGTTTTCGGTGTTTCGAACGCAATCCAAACAGGAATGAAATTGTTCACAAAATGGCGGACCAAATGTTGGTAAATGCGGTCTGACAGCTTACCTGTACCACACGACTCATGCAACGACAGCTGTCGTCGACCAACTGACGCCATTATTGCGTACGAGCAGTACTAGAGATAAGGATAGAGATAACTCAGTAACAGTCTGATTGTTTACATTCTTTATCTCGTCTCGTTGGCCTTACTATAGAGTATTCAAAGTGATAGATTTTACTATAAAGACATAATCTTTGGAAAAATACTAACAATACCGATTTTTAATGCAGGTTTAGGGTTACGTACCCGAATACTCGACCAACTTAATTTTGCGGTTTTGTTTCATACATTTCCTAGTTAATGATAAGTTTTTAATTATTGTAATGGTACGGAACCCACTGGGTGCGAGTCCTACCCGCACTTGACCGGTTTATATTTAAAGATTGCAGTCTATTTACATCTGTTCACATGCTTAAAAGGAGTAAATAAAGCTCGTAGACTGTTTCGATTTAAAAAAAGAGCTGTCCCAAAGTGCAACAATATTAATATAATGCATAGGTTCCCCTTTTACATAAATTAAATGCGCCATAATTACACTTTAATTCGTACACATTTATTAAAAGTTGGCGCATAATCTCATTTAGCTCAACAAAGACCACTTTAAACTGGCCCCTGATTCCCCTCTTTATATATTCATAAACACGATATATATTGAATGGTGAAGGATCAGGAATAAGTGGATGCAACTCAATTGCACCATTGTTTGGGACAATGCGTGAAAGCCAATGGAAATTGCATCAAAGATAACTAAATTGTACAGTTTGAAATGACAAAGGTTTTTATGAAACGGTTTGATGCCAATCAAACACAATTATCTTTCGTGAACTTTGAACTGGAAACCGGAAACGTGATTTGTGAGGCTTTGACGGATTAGCGAGTTTATTAGAAACCATTGTAAGAGTAAAATCAAATTTACTGCACCGAACTTTCTTTTGAATTGAACTATCAAACTAATTATTTATGTGTGAGAAGCCTTCAATGGTAGTAACCTTAGCGAAGTAAGCGCACACAGATATCTAATTAAACCAAAAACTATTTGCTTAGTTTAGTAATTTGAAAGTATGAGTATCACCTAGTCATAGCACTGACCAATTAATTAACAAAACACTATTCTTAGTGTTTGCAGTTTAAAAATGCCCAATAAGAGAAGGTAACCTGATAATAAATATTGAAAATATTTTATTAACCTGGCGTTATTAATAATGTCTACTACTTATTAGGCAGAATAATTAAAATTTGTATTTTATATGACAATAACTAGTACAAATATGTAATAAACTGGGCTGCGTATTGCCAGACTGTATATGACCACAAACAAGCCTCTGCACTCGTATATAGGTAGTTTTGTGTTAAAATACAGTTTGCTTTAGAATACTGGAACAAAATACATAGATTAAAGAATGCTGTAATGATTGTCTAGTGTACTGGTATTAACCCGCTTAATAATAAATGAACTTATGATCACAAGCAACTTAAGGTGGTCGAACCAAATCTCGGTGCAAAATGCACATCATAACATTGAATAAAAAGTATGCAAAAATTGCGTTTTAAAGCAATTGGCGGAAATCGATTACTAATATTAGGGTTTTCGCGTTAAAATTAATTATGCTATTTTATGACTTACATTTTGATTACATCCGATTACAATGATAAATATGCCTTAAAGTTTGTTAACCGAATGCAATCAAAATGTAAGTCATAAAATGATAGAATTTAAATGTGAAAACTAAATTATTACTAATAAATTTCCGCCAGTTGCTTTAAAACGAAATTTCGCTTCGCTCGTTATCGTTCCTATTTTTTTCTTTTTGTGCTGAAAATATAAAATGATCTGTTTGTTTTTGCATCCCGCCTCCTACTAAAATAAAAGTACCAATATTCAAATTTACAAAAAATATATATCAAATTGCCCAACGATCACAAATCAATATGCATAGTGACCAGAGGTGCAATTTTGTAAGCCAATCGTATTTAAATTGATTGTCATATGGCTATTCGGCTTAGCAAATTAGCCCATTTGACAATTGAAATCGTACATTTTGGCTGTCAAATGAATATAAATGTCTTGTTTTGTTGTTGAAAACGTACGATTTCAATTGTCAAACGGGCTTATTTGCTTAGCCGAATAGCCATATGACAATCGAATTTGAATACGATTGCCTTACACAATTGCACCTCAGACCCCTGAGTTGATAATTATATTGCCCAATTTGACTTGTCATTATTTATACTGCCCGGGCGTTGTAAATATTGCCCTCATTTGTCACTTGCTCCACAACGTATTGCTATTAATTTTATTTGTTGACTAGCTTTTACCCACGGATTCACCCGCGTTTAACTAGTTTCTGTGTACTCCTGTAAAATCTGTCAATATTATTCGGACTGTTACCTACAGTAAACACAGCTGGTGAAATGTGTGTGTTATGCGCCTCTGTGTTTCCCATTTTGTATGTCTCTTCTATAGCTTTTCCATGGAAACTGATTTATGGGATAAAAAGTAGTATATGTCCTATTCCAGGTCTAGAACAACATTCATGTAAAATTTCAGCCCAATCGGTTCAGTAGTTACGGCGTGAAAGAGTAACAAACATCCATCCATCCAAACTTTCGCAAACTTTCGTGGGATGGGATATCTTCGTACTAAAATAAATAAATATATTTTGCTATAGTAAGCTTTTCATTTATGCTTTAGAGTATTGGAGAACTCAGTACTTTTATGCACAATTAAAACAATAAATTACATGTTTTCGAGATACATTTCGGGCCATCAGTTAAATGTTTTTATTGCGCCTAAAACTGTTTAATTAAATATCCTTATACTATATAGCAATTATAATCCTTATATACTTACCTAAGCAACTACTTAGCGGCTGTTCATCTTCTTCTCTGAATATATAAAAGGCAAACCTGACTGACTCATCTATCAACGCACAGCCGAAACTGTTGTAATGACGTAGGCATCCGCTAAGAAAGGATTTTTGAAAATTTGCCCCCTAAAGGGTTGAACCGAACTCCACGCGGACAAAGTCGCGGGCAAAAGCTAGTCTATACTAATAATAAAGTAGTACTTTAAAAAGTCGTGTTGACATTGAAAATATTGAATATTTTTTCAAAATGTTAAAGGAAATGTGTTAATTTAGTATATTAGTATTGTATTGAAGCCAACACTACCATTTGTAGAATTTTTGTCTATCTATATGTATGTTCCGTTTTTTGGATACGTTTTTGTTATTATCGTTGTAGTAACCCTGATCAACATATAGGCTAAAATAACGTCCAAGCCTAAAATGGGACAGACATTAAATAAAGACGGGTTGAACCGTTCATAAAACAATATGCTGTTTTGGAGTCATAAATATCCATATTCTCTCCCCCAGACGTACTACAACAACCAGCACTGGACCGAAGACAAGGAGGTGTACTGCTCCAGCCACGTGCCCAAGATCGGGCCGGGGCACCTGGACAACTCCTCCGTGGGCATCCGGAGTGCCCTGAACGTGCCCAAGAGTAACAACTACGTGAACGAGCAGATCCGGGGCCTGGCGAGAAACAGCCATGACAGTGAATGTAAGTACCTGCACATAAAATTATGTTTTATTGCGAAATCCATCGCTGTGGTATACTCTAAATATTATTTAGAGTGCGTTACAAACTATAACAGATCAATGATAAACCAATTTCAAGACAAGAATTTGAAAAACTCTTTCACGGCTACCACTGCGCCACTGAGGTCCTCAAACTGGGCCTTTGAATTTGAATACTTTATTTCTGTGATGTAGGTATTTAATATACTCTTGTTACATGTATGTGAAAAGCCCCCCTCTCCACAGATATGGTTTAAACCTCGCGTGCTGGACCCATTTGAATATTATAAGGAGGTTAAAACCTGTCAGAAAGGGGCTTCCCATACAAAGGGGGTTCTTATATACTACAATTCCTTTCTGAAGGGTAAATGGTTCAAAGACTCACATTCGGATGCAGCCTTACTTCTTGAACTTCTGCGCTGGATACAGACCACCAGACTCAATCTTGGTGTCTGGGCAGACAGCGTTCTCCTCTCGTCGGTCTGGCGCGTCACAGGTCTTCAACAAACTACTGGCCCCGCCCGCAGCTTGCGGAGGAATTCTCTAAACTCAACCCCTAACCCCGAGCTAGCTCGACCTAGACCTCTACCACGATTTCCGTGAATCGTGCTAATGAAAATCCAAACACATCACTTTCCACCGGCGACCGATTCCCGAGACTGTTCGGACACACAATAGGGCTCGCAATTAATGCTCATTAACTGGATTATTTTACCACTTTTTAAACGTTTGTTTCCTTGAAACACATAATCCTTTCAACACTGGTTGATCCCATTTTTTTTTACACGCATCTCCCTCGAGACCAAAAATTGACAGTAAACCGGAAAAAACAACTTTGACATTTCACTTTTTTACAACCCGTGTTGCCATCTCAATAAAATAGAATCTGACACATACTTGCGCGTTCCGAACGCTTTTAAACCGAACAATCCCCCGCTCCGGGCTGTTATCCTTATCAGACCGCTAGCTTACTCAACCGGGAGCCGGGAGAGAGTCGCCAAGGCTCGTCACAGAATCAAACCTTCGACCAATCACCTCAGCGGCGCGAGGAGTCTCATCCCCGCCAATTATCAACTTAATAATGCGACCACGTCGCCAATACAAAGAATTCCAAATTCGCATCTTTCAATAAGATTACATCCCCAATGACGCGGCGGAGGTGGGTCTTGGCCGATTTCACATAATAACCATGACTTAACTAAATACAATTATCTTCTAAAATGTATACATCTTTTCAAGTAATTTGCGGTACCCTTGTAATTCGTGCCGTTGTCTGAACTAATTAAAAAAGCAAACCTCTACGCGATACTAATCGGTCTAATGCAACGACGAAGGCCTCAATGGACAACGAGGACTCTAATCCCAAGTGCACGGCCTTGGTGGACAGACACACGAATACTCACAGGTACGCCTTAACAGTCCGAGCGTTGCGAAGACTAGACATTCGGACGAGGAACGGTCCCCCCACGTCCGTAGCCACTCCATCAAAAGGTCTCGACTGTGTGATCCAATCAGCTGGCAGATCTCCTATCTGCGGCTGCATCAACAAGGCTCGCAGCCTGTAACAAAGAACACAGGAGAAGAGAACATTGCGAATTACCCGGCAAGTTGACAAAATCCAAAACTCTCGCTGTAAAATCGCCAATAACACGCTTCATTCCGTGTGTGAGTTACGAACATGTCGGTCGGACAGCAAACGCCTCATCAAAGGCCCTCCTTGGGTAACAACAAAGGATGGCGACTTGCGTGCTCCGACCCGACGCACACCGTGCCGATGCCACCGTCGCGACGCCCCAGCGTCTCAACGCACGGTGACCCAACTCACGGCGTCCAATCAGGAATTAGTTTGGTCCCTAGAACTAGAGCATGCACACGCAACCCGGGTAAAATCTGGGGTGTCCTATCCAACTGCTGGACAGGCCAAGAAACCTGTTTCTTTAAGCCACTCCGACCCCCACCATAAATGATGCGACACCAACTCCGGCGCTGTGCAGCCTCCAGATGCGCACTCTGCAGGATTACATTCACCTGGGACGTGCCTCCAATTTAATATGAATAACTATATTCTGAATTTGTGAAACCCGGTTTCCTACAAAAATCTCTAAAGTACGTGGGGATGCGCGTAGCCATGCTCGCGCAACCTGACTATCCGATCATGCATACACGTCCCGAAATTCAACAGTGGTCCTTACTCTAACTGAATCTCCCCCCGGGGGGCCCCAACTACTAACTAATATGGTGGGCCGAAGAACTGTCCTCGGCTCCGCACCGGTACAGGGGCAGACAAATTATTGGGGGCCCGGCCCCTCCAATCCAGGGTGCGTCCATTGCCCTATATATGGTGAGCGTATACACAATGCCATCCGAGGTGGTGCGTAACCCGCTGCCCTACCATATCTCGAATAAGGCGGGTGATATTCTAACCGCGGATACTCGTGTATCGGCGGAGAGTATCGCTGTGGCTCCGCCCTGCTATACTGTCCTACAGTGGGCGCAGGAACTGGTTCGGCAAACTGGGGTCCACTCATACAACCTTGAGTGGGGCCCCCGCCCGTGGAGCCCCCCCCCCATGAGGGGTCCCCCACCCGGGTCCGCAATATAGCCTCGTACCGCAGGCGCACGATTCACACCACTATCAAACTGAGCACGACTCACGCGAGGGCTCTCTCCACTCTCTGACGGGTGCGCTCCTCGTCCTTGAGAGGGGCCACTCGACGGACGTGACTGATAGGTGGACTGCGCCGCGGCTCCCCCGCCCGTGGCGTGACCGTAGGCTCCAGACCTGTTCGCACAAATTAAATCATTATGTGGCCGGCCACATTCTCTACACATTCGCTGTCTGGAGCACTCGCGCGCTAAATGGTCCTCTAAACAAAAATAGCACAATTTATTAATTTTAACTAATCGCCCTCTGTCCACTACCGGTAATGCAGCAAAATCATTTCACTGCGATAACGCGTGTCCTGGGCGTCCACACTGGTGGCAATTTGGGCTCTCAGCCACAGCGGCCAGTGCAGCCAGACGTCCAGCAACGCGTCCCCGAAGCGGTTGCACTCCCTGTGGCCCCCTTCGCCCCGAATTACCGGCAGGTTCCCTGAAACTCCCGGTAGGTGGCGCCACCTCCGAAGTCGATGAAGATTCCACGGCCCTAGCCTCAAATTCTAAAAACTTCATCAAATCAGCGAAAGTAGGAAGAGCCTTGTCCTCCCTTTCCGCGGTCTCACGTTCGAAACGTGAACGAGTATCAGACGGTAACTTACCCAAAATAATGTGTACCAACAAGAACGACCACTCATCCACGGGCAAACCTAACATTTTTAACGCGTTACAGGCTACTGTAACCGGGGTCAGTAACTGCGTTCGAATTTGAGCCTTATTACCTACCCTAGGCAAACTTAACAATTGGCTCGTATGAGCATCGGCCAACAGACGGACATTCTGATATCTATTATTTAATAGTTCCCACGCTATGCTATAAGAATCGTCCTCTACATTTAAATGTTGCACTAAGCTCTTTGCCTCACTTTCTAAAGTGGACATCAAATATGCCATCTTTTGAGCGTTGGTTAAATCCCGCCTACTGTCAACCAACGAGGTGAACATATCCTTATATGCCACCCATAGCTCCATGGTACCATCAAAATGTCCCAACTCCAAAGTATGGAGCCTACTGTGCAACGATGTACCTTGCGCTGCATGTCTTACATCAGGTGTGCTCGAAACACCTGACTGTCGCTTTTTAATCTGACAGGCGACCTGTGTGACCTCATTATAAATATCCATAATTTGATCCATGTCATTATTAGGGCTAGCCATTACCTCCGGTGGCAGCTCCTGGTCCAACAGCTCGATGAGCGCCTGCTCAGCTTTCTCGAGGCGATGCTCCATCTGTGAGTACCGCTCCAAGACTGCATCGCCCCGATCAGCTCGAGCCAACAAGCCTTGAACGCTGACAAACCAGCGCAGCTGGCTGGCCAAGATGTTCCTCGGAGAAGTCCTCGACATTGTAGACCGGGAAATCAAAGAAAATACCAACAATTAAAAACCGAACTAACTCTGGCACGAATCACAAACGTCCCCGTATACAATAATATTGTAGACCCAAATATACTAGACTCTAGTCAGTATGTTAATTTCAGTACATTAATACACAATACAACCCTGTTGTTCAATTATGCGAGTTCAACCAAAACCAATTTTTAATACTCAAATGTGTACAAACAAACACAATATCATAACTTTATGAACAAACAGACAGACCTTTTCTGTTGCTATATATCACTCAAACATTTTCAAATAAACACAATATCATAACTTTATGAACAGACAGACAGACCGTTTCTGCTGCTATATATATATAATCCATACAACATAAACCAGTTAGTTACATTTATGCTACACTTTTGACAAACAACTATGTCCAAGCCTCAATCGCAAGTGTCAAGAAGTTTTCATTCAAAATAAACAATATAAACCAAACTGTAGCACTAACTAACAGTATATCCAAAGGTAATTGGCTTCTGAAAGTATGTAATCACATTAAACACTTGTTAAAGACTAAACATACTCCAAAACAAACAAATTTAACAATTCCAAGTTGTAACATAACCTATGTACGTTGTTACCTAAGCGCTCGCTTAGTTAATATGATTCACTAACCAAAAACTACACATTACACATTAGCCCTGCTATGTACTTTGTAATTTATATAAGCCGAGGCTTTCAACAACTATATAACTAATAATTAAGCCGCTTCGCTTGCTAGCAATGGTTATGCTGTATGAATTTACAAACTATTATAGTTTTGTCGCCGGGTTCACTAGACTTAACCGCGCTTATAAAGTTATATGTTTATCCACAATACAACATATAATACAATACCTAAAGCTAAAGGAGCTGTGTAAATATCCTTCCAGCTTACATAAACCTATTCATATACACAGTCCGAGTACTGTAGTATAAGAAATAACAAAATATTCTATTTGATCTCGCTTTAGGTTACAAGGTTCCAAACTACCTACCTAAAACAAAGTATAATTCACAAATTATCTTAGGCCAACGGAGCTACTATATCGGTTCGGCTTATATAAACAGAATATATCTTGGTCCGGGGTTGTTTAATATCCGATATTAAACAACTTAACCGCGCTATGCTACCAGAAAATGTATGTGAAAAGCCCCCCTCTCCACAGATATGGTTTAAACCTCGCGTGCTGGACCCATTTGAATATTATAAGGAGGTTAAAACCTGTCAGAAAGGGGCTTCCCATACAAAGGGGGTTCTTATATACTACAATTCCTTTCTGAAGGGTAAATGGTTCAAAACTCACATTCGGATGCAGCCTTACTTCTTGAACTTCTGCGCTGGATACAGACCACCAGACTCAATCTTGGTGTCTGGGCAGACAGCGTTCTCATAGTTCCTTAAGTCATAAAGAAAATGAGTGATAAGAAATCGCCAGGGTCAGATGGTATACGTATGAGGGACCTAAGATATATAAGTGAACAAATAAGCCCAGTCATAGCTCACTTAATTAATTTATGTATAAAAAATACGAAGTTTCCTCAAAAACTAAAAGAAGCCATAGTGCGACCTATTTATAAAAAAGGTGATCATAAAAATTATGCTAACTACAGACCTATAGCTATCTTATCCAGTATAGAAAAAATCATAGAAAAATGTATAGTTAATCAACAAAATAGATTCCTTAATGAACATGCAGTTATAAACGATTGCCAGCACGGTTTTCAGAAGGATAAAAGTACATCAACATTACTTGTAAAATTTACCGACGAAGTTAATAGTTATCTCAACGATAAAAAATTTGTTGTTGCTGTATTTTTCGACTTTAAAAAGGCCTTCGATACCCTACGGCACGAGACGCTGCTTGGGGCGATGGCGGAGTGCGGGATCAGCGGACCGCTTAATAGCTGGTACCGCCAGTACTTGACGGACCGCTCGTACCGGGTGAGAGTGGGCGAGGAGCACAGCGGACCGCAGCAGTGGGCGGCGCGGCGCGGGGTGGCGCAGGGCTCCGGCTGTGGCCCGCTGTGTTACCTGATGCACGTGAACAGCATGTGCAACGTGGTCCGCCATTGCTCAGCGTACATGTTCGCGGACGACCTGTGCACGCTGCGGGCCGGCCGCGACATGGGCGAGGTGTCGCGTCTCGTGCAGGAGGATATCGACAACGTAGTGCGATGGTCGCACGATAACGGAATCGTACTCAATGCCGAAAAAACTAACCTCCTTGTTATCCGGTCTCCGTACTCTTGTACCCCGGACTCTTCATGTCAACTGGTTGCCCACGACTTTAACTGTTTCCATAATAACTTATCTAATTGTAAATGTAAAACAATAAAGCAAGTTCCATGTGTTACATACCTAGGAATGTGCATCGATGAAAATATGGGCTGGACTAAACACATAGAAAGGATATTAAATAAGCTACGCATATTGTTATTTAAATTCAAACATCTTAGTTACAAAGTACCAATTTCTGTGCTAAAAACTATATACATGTCGTTGGTTGACTCAATTATATCTTATGGTGTGGACTGCTATGGATCTATATTTAAAACATACATGGATAAGATTGAAAATATACAAATAAAATTCTTAAAATTCCTAGTCAGTAAAAATGTTAGGAAAAAACACAAAAATAATATTAAAATATTGTACTCATTATGTAAAATACTACCGACTTCATTAAAATATAAATACATAATTGCAGTAAATGGCCATGGCACCCCAGATCATAAGATACCTAAACAGCACGGGCTCAACACGAGAGCAACTGCTCAGGGTAAATATGAAACAGTAAAAGTGAATAACTACTTTGGCGGCAGATTGCTTAAACGCAAAATTCCAATGTTATATAATGAAATGCCTGTTCGTATAAGATCTGAACAAAATAAAAATAAATTCGCAAAATTATATAAAACTTACCTTCTACAAAACATGTAAACATAGATTAAAATAACAATGTTATTATTTAGTGTTAATGTACCTACCTACTTATAACTTAGTAAGTGACTAATTATAGAAAAAGAAGTGCGACTCCCTCCCCACAGACAAACCAAATTCCTACTTGGTTTTGTGGGATGTATTTAGATTTAAGTTATTCTTGAAATAAATAAATATATTCATTCATTCATTCATTCCTCTCGTCGGTCTGGCGCGTCACAGGTCTTCAACAAACTACTGGCCCCGCCCGCAGCTTGCGGAGGAATTCTCTAAACTCAACCCCTAACCCCGAGCTAGCTCGACCCAGACCTCTACCACGATTTCCGTGAATCGTGCTAATGAAAATCCAAACACATCACTTTCCACCGGCGACCGATTCCCGAGACTGTTCGGACACACAATAGGGCTCGCAATTAATGCTCATTAACTGGATTATTTTACCACTTTTTAAACGTTTGTTTCCTTGAAACACATAATCCTTTCAACACTGGTTGATCCCATTTTTTTTTTTACACGCATCTCCCTCGAGACCAAAAATTGACAGTAAACCGGAAAAAACAACTTTGACATTTCACTTTTTTACAACCCGTGTTGCCATCTCAATAAAATAGAATTTGACACATACTTGCGCGTTCCGAACGCTTTTAAACCGAACATTACATGTTAAACTAATTAAATTTAAAACAAATTTGATGTTTTTCGCCCTGGAGCGTGTCATTAAATAAGTGATGGCGACTGACATAGATAAAAGAATTTAATGGACAGTACAAGGGTGTTAGGTTATGTCGATGACCCCGCTTTTCTTGGACAAAATGCTCGAAAGGTACTGAACTCTATAAAAGTGTTATTGGAGTGCATTAAAAACTAGAAAATACCAAATAGAAACAAATAAAAAAAACAATAGGTCCCAGATTCGAATCTTGCACCGAAAATTATTTCAAAATATTTGTTTGCTTAAAATTTGTTAATTTGGAATTTTATCAAAATATATGTTTACTTGAAATTCGTTACTAATGGATCATTTCTAGTTTGTAATCCATCCATCCATCAGCCTGTTTCGTCCACTGCTGGACATAGGCCTTTCCAGGATTTCGCCATTCTTGGCGTTCCTCCTGGAAGAAATGCCCATACTTTGTGTAGTTTGTAATGCACTCTGATAATAATAAAACCCAAAGCGATGCATTTCGCTATAAAACATTTAATCTCTACAATAGTGCTCAATGAGGAAGCTGTATAAGTCAATCTCAGGATGAGCCAGGCGAAAGTAGAACCTCCTCCTTCCTATGAAATGATTCAAAAATACTTAGCTAACAAGAAAAAAACTCAACGAAAATCAGGAAAATCCAAGAAAAGTGAATTTGTCGCAAATGGAAAAGTTATGTTGTACAATAGAAACGTCTGGTAGAATGGTACTCTAAATATTTATACAAACTCAACATCATTTATATCATGAGTAATTTTGATAAACTTAGTTCCACACTCCTAGAGTATTAAAATCCTCTAAGCCTACACTATTAAAGTTCGTGTTTTACAGTATGTCTTTTACATAAGCCAGTAGAAATATCAATTCTCGATAACAATTGATTTACAATACACTTCCGCCACAATTGGCCAAAGAAAATCTACTGGTTAAAGAACATATTAGCATTTTAAACGAAGAGACATATCAACGCAGGTCATAATTTTGCTCGAAAGCCACCAATGCTACTTTAAATGACCTGATGACATAACCCAACCTCCATCCATCCATCCATCCATCAGCCTGTTTCGTCCACTGCTGGACATAGGCCTTTCCAGGATTTCGCCACTCTTGGCGGCCTCCTGGAAGAAATGCCCAAACTCACACACGCTGGGCAGGCGGGTTGGTGAGCGCGGTGCCGAAACCCTTGCACTAGTGATGCTGCTGCCCGTCACTAGTCTGTTTTAAATACGGCCCGGCGATTGGGGATGGATATACCGCCATCCATCGGTCCCAGGCGATGGTGGGCCGCCTGGTTTTGCCTAAGAGCTGTTCTCTCCCCCAAATAACTTCGGGAGGATTTGCGAGTAAGATGGTGGTACCTCCACAGTCGAGCCCGGCATCAGCTCTACTACCTATCAGCTAACCCAACCTGAATCCTTCTTATTTAATATTAATATAATAAAATATTTGAAGTAACATAACATCATCATATTAATATTGATTCAGAATTAATTAATTTTGATGACCAACGTCAGTAGGTCAACGAATTAAACACTAAGTTAATGAATAATACTTAACCAGCCTTGTACTTAGTGCATCCGAACAATGACTAAGTGACCTTGGCGCAACTTAAGACTTCTTATAAATTGAGCTCCATTGGCCACGATCGTAAAACTGATAAACTGAGGTTTAATGCATGGCTTTAAATACGTAATGTAATCAAATGTACTGTTAATGATATGGTAAATAATATACGTGCTCTAATGTGGGATAACTGTTTGTGAAGTGTTTTTATACGGTGTGAGGAGTGGCTTCCGACAAAAAGAACGATTGCAGTAATAAGAATCTTGAATTTATAAAGCCGGCTAGTGGTACCTACCTATTTAAAAAAAAAAATATGGCTTATGACATAATTATAACAATGTTTCTTTTTAAGTACCTAGTGCACATAAGATCCAAATAAATTTCGCACAAATAAATCAGATAGCATTAAAAATATCATCCATTTCACAACAGTATACCTCCGCAATAAAAGACTGAAACGATGTCAAAATGGTCGAGGAATCCAGTCGGACTTCCGAAGAAGGCACCGCGCGAAAGCTCGCGAGTTTAAAGCGCTTGCGCTTCGGCTATCATCGAGTGCTGTCGGGTTCACGCGACGGAGTGTATCGTTACAGCGAGAGTGAAAGGGACAGACAAACTTGTTGCAAAACCTGCGGCCGCATTCTTGCCCATGCGCAGCCTAGTAACCTAAAGCTACGATCACACGGTGCGGTCAAGACTTGAAGACAAACAGTTGAGGAAATCTTGGGATTTATTGACTTGTAAATGGTTAGTACCTTCTGGGGTTTAGGAATGTCGGTGCTTAGGTCACAGGTTGAGGATGAGGTGCAGGTGCAGGTTTAATTGGTTTTATACTAAACGGTAATACCTACATCTTCATATAAATCTTTGTAAAACTACCTTTAATGATAAATTATTTAATACAACAGAGATGCAATTGTGTAAGTTTAAGTAGGTAATAAGATTATTTAGTTTTTATTTTTATAGTTAAACTGTATAGCCTATTTAAATGTAAATACATATATTTAATTTTCACATTTGAAAAAAAAATGTTAATCGTATTCAAATTCGATTGTCATAAATGGCTATTCGGCTAAGCAAATTAGCCCGTTTGACAATTGAAGAGTACAAGGCTAGAACGATGAAGGAACTTTCTCCAACATTTTGAGACAATCGAGTTTAAAGTTTAAACTTCTTATACCATTGAACATTCAATAGCTAATTTAGTTTTATTATTAATGTATGACAGCTCATTATATATAGATAGTAATAAAAAGTAAAAAATATCAGAAATGTTGTTTAATTATTACAAAAAATTACATACAAATGTCAAAGGGTCAAATTAAAATTAATAAAATGATGAATGTCCAAAACATTCAGCATTTTTGCAGTGGAAACTAAGACTTATTACAACAAATAATATTATAACAAATTATAACTATTCTTGAATATTTCTTGAGTAGGGCAGATCATCAAAAAATAATCTACTTGTGTAAGAGCAGAACTTTTTTAAATCCTGGAGGTCCTTGTATTTAAATTTAGCTGCGTACAACTGTGACTCTCAGCGTTTCAGCTATGGAGCGGAATATTTAAGTTTGATACATCTCTTGAATCACAGCGTTCTAGTGTATGATACCTAGACGCAATGACAGAGATCCAAAAGTGCTACCATAAACAATAATAAAATAAAAAATATTTTTTTGGACATTCATCGTTCTAGCCTTGTACCCTTCAATTGAAATCGTACATTTTTGGTTGTTAACAACAAAACAAGACAATCTTATTCATTTGACAACCAAAAATGTACGATTTTCATTATCAAACGGGCTAATTTGCTTAGCCGAATAGCTATATGACAATCAATTTGAATACGATTGGCTTACACAATTGCTTGCACCTCTGAGTCTAACAGAGGGTTAAACTAGTGAAAAACAAAAAAAAATGTTCTCTTCTGCCTAAAAAAATGCTAATAAGAACCATTCCGCTTCAGATTAAAAATGTCTTAATACATTAATAAAATGTCTTAATTGCAAAATCTTTTTAGGCAATCATTTTCTTTGGTTACTTATATTTGGCATTAAATAATAAAGGTTCCCATTATACGAATCAACACCTCATTCTCATTTAACCTCCAGCTACTCTAGCATAGCAAACCATATCGAGCTCGATAGCGCTCGATACAGTGCTTTGTCTCACTCTGTTGATCTACCTAAAAAGGGACAGACAGTGTATATCGAGCTGTCAAAGCTCGATATGATCTACTCTACTACGTACCCAGATAAACCTTACGCAACTTGAGCCATCCACATCTTTTCCCATATACACAATAACAAAGCCGCAATAAACAAACTAACAACCACCTCTCACTTCCTACACCTTCATTTAACTTAATAAGGTACGTTATAAAACTAAAAAGTGTGGCAAAGTGTCGCATAATCGAGTTCTTGCGTCATTTTGCACGGGGTCCCTACACGCACTATTTTACCACAATCTTTAGACTCCTGAAGCAGGAGTCCTGATATATCTCCTAACTATTCTTAAAGACGAATTTGTCAAGGGTCAGGTGTCTAAAGGCCTGGTGGTGTTGAAGGTACAAAGGTTTATGTAACTAGTCGTATGTAGAGCGGTGTAACAGTGATGGAGCGACTCTGATAGCATATTGTTACCATTCATCTAGTTGCATTGTTAATCGACCTCCTTTCTCTGAGGAGTACCTTTGAGACCGATAAAAGGAATTATGCTTTGGAATGTGAATTGATAGGGACTCGAAGAGGCCTAATACATGCTGGTGAACTGGAAATTCGAAAATTAAAATATACATCTTAAAATAACAGAAATTAAATATTCCTAAAAAAATAACACAAACCAGCATACACAATAATCATAAAAAAAAGATTGCCTCCAGATCACTGCCCTGCAGGAGAGTGCCCAAAATACTGGCCGCGATACCTCTCTGGATGGCAAGACTTATACGCTGGCCCAGATAAGAGCCAGCCCGCCGGTCGCCGCTGGTATCTATCAGCTTGACAGAGGTCCTTGATAAATTGGCGTGCCTCTGGACCCCATGTTCCCATTGTCTCAACCCCAAAAGGCGTAAACATGTAGCTTGAACCTATTACCGCATATTTACGCCCCTTGGAGAGCTCAGCAGCGGTTTTAATCAGTCGTTATAAAAGTATAGAAATTAAAAGAAATATATGATAATTTACAGAATATCTGGAATTATGTGCCTTTATTAGAATTTTAAATTTTCATCAAAATATTTAACTAAATAAATACGAAACCTACGTCTAATTTAAAACGAATATCCGGTTTAATGAAATAATATTTATTCATCATCAACATCATAGAAAAATATTAACCAGGGGATACACAATTTGCTTATAGGTAAATACATGGCAGTGTAGGTTAACGTTGGAAATTAATTAATTAAGTATGCAAAGAAACAAATCAAAACTTAGTTAAATTGAAGATATTATAACAACAAATGATCCCCTTTGATTATTTTTGAAGAATTTTAGTCATGATAATTGTAATTAATTATTTAAGTACGTCTCTATATATTTTAGTGCGTTCGTAGCTTATTTCCCGTCGAGCGACGGAGATATCAATACGGGACGAGTGGTGTGAGTGAGTGAGACGCACGCACCCGGGGTCACCAGCAATGTGGCTGAATCCATCTGCACACAGATGTTTATGTAGAGACGAAGAATATTCTAACGCCATGATTTGAAGAGATGGAGGTGTGGATCCCGCTTCTGCTGATCGTGTCAAAATATCCTGAAGTCCCTTCTTAGCGGATGTCTACATCATACAACGAACATACATTCCAAATTTTATGTTTCTATGACCAGCCGTTTGGTTTGATAGATCAGTCAGTCGGTCATTCAGGGTATTCTTTTATACATAAAATACACTGGTGGACAAAAAAATCGACTCAAGCATTGTTGTCCTACATTCAAGGGAATGTATTAGCGTTTTTAGTTTTTTCAATCTCTGCCCTGTTTTCGGTTTAGGTGTTATTTTATCAACATCTGAGCCCATAATGTTGGCCAGTTTAACTGCAATGATAATAAAATAAACCGCATTTAAATCCGTTGACTGGTTCTCGAGTTAAAACGGAACATACAGACAGATAAAAAGACGGAGAGAGAAAAATGGCAGAAATTGTAGTTTTGGCTGCAGTATAATATTAGTAATCCACTAACTATAAAATTTTCAAAAATCATTCAATGTACAGGCACAACCTTTCTACTAGGTAGATACTTTATTATTAACTAGCTTTTGCCCGCGGTTTCACCCGCGCTGAATTAGATTTTGTGTACTCCTATATAAAATCAGTCAATATTTTTCGGACTGTTACCTACAGTAAACATAGCTGGTGAATTGTGTGTCTTATGCGCCTCTGTGTTTCCCATTTTGTATGTTTCTATAGCTTTTCCAAAGGAACTGATTTCTTGGATAAAAAAAAGCCTATGTTCTTTTCAAGGTCCAGAACTAAATTTACGCAAAATTTCAGCCCATTCGGTTTCGTAAGCATGGCGTGAAAGGGTGACACATCACGTTTCTAAAGAAACTTTAAAACTCATTTTCATCCCATGGGAACTGGTTTATGGGATAAAAAGTATTTTGGGTCTAGAACTACATTCATGCAAAATTTGTAGCATTTACGACCTGAAAGAGCAACAAACACGAACATCCATCCATCCATCCATCCATACATCCAAACTTTCGCATTTATAATATTATAGTGGGATATATATAGATATATGTATGTAGATTGTTATGTCTTATATGTTTATGGTTATAAAAATGATCATTTATGCACGTACACTCAGAAGTGTAAACATCATTTATTAAGTTGTATTTTTTCAGTTAAGGCCCTCGATAAAGCTGTCACAGCGAAACCGGTTGAGTAGATTGCAAAAGATTTTTTTTAAAGTACATGTGTTTTTTTTTCATAACTCCTCAACTGCGAAAGCATTACTAGACTTGTATAATAAGTTCCACTATGTGACGACAATCACAAAAGTCAATTTCGGTTTTTTACAAACCTTATCCGATCTCCCAGACTTTGTCGAAAATTTTATTCGTAGTTTTCTCGAGATCGCAGTTCGATGGCACTTTTTGTGAAATTCGTTAATTATTCTTTTCCTGTTCCTTACAAATGCAAGCCCAGCTCAGAGTCACTTACTATGGGACGTCAAGGTTTTATTTTGCGAAACTAGCAAAAAGTGACATCGATCCGTGTTACTGATCACTGTGATCACTTACCGAGCCTCCAGCATGAGTTGGCTGTATAAATAAAGGTCACCTTATATTTAGGTTGGGGAAAAAGTTTCTTCGCATTTTATATGAAAATTCAAAACATTTTTTAATAAAGTTTATTTACATTTAACTAAAGTATGTAGGTGGCATTTTGTTCGATAACTTTCTGACATCTTGTAGGTAGGGACATGATCACATTGCTATAGAAATTCTGGAGCTTCTGATCAAAAAACTGCGACAAGTGGTTTTGGCAGTCCTCTCGTGATGTTAACCTGACACTGCCTAAAGAATACTGAAGAGACCGAAACAAGTGGAAATCTGAAGGTGCAAGGTCAGGATGGATTAATACGTCCCAGCCAAACTCTCTTAATTTTTGCTGAGTGGCTAAAGATGTGTGAGGTCTAGCGTTATCATGATGAAAAACCACACCCCTTCTGTTGACTAATTCCGGCCGCTTTCTCTCAACTTCTTGCTTTAATCTCATCAGTTGTTCGCAGTAGAGTTCAGAATCGATGGTCCTGCCTGGCGGTAACAGCTCATAATGAATAATACTCTTCCAATCCCACCATACACACAGCATTACCTTGGTGCGAGATAACTCGGGTTTCACCAGAGTCTGTAAACCCTGACCAGCCTTTGACCACGACCATTTTCGCACGTTCTTGTCGTACGTGATCCACTTTTCATCACCAGTTATCAGGTTTTTCAAAAATGGTTCGGTTTCATTACGTCGTAATAAAGAATCACAAATGAGTACACGGTTCATTAAATTTCTTCCAGTGAGCTCATGAAGCACCCAAATATCGAGCTTTTTTGTTTACCCAGCTGTTTTGAAATGCGCCAAAACTGTTTTGTGGTCAATCCCCAGTTCTTCAGCTACATCTTAACTACTGATATGCCGATCTTGCTCCACTTTTTCAAAAATGGCATCCATTTTATCCGTAACAGGGCGCCCAGAGCGAGGTGCATCTTTGACATCAAAATTTCCGGATTTAAAACGCTTAAACCAAATTTGTGCTACTCTCACAGACACTGCACTAGGTCCATAAACATCACAAATTTTTTTCGCGGCTTGCGTTGCATTTTTATCTTTTTTGTAGTAAAATTTTAAAATGTATCGAATTTCTTAATTAGATTCACTCATCTTAACAATAAGAAAAACAAATGAAAATCACACATTTTACCTAATTTGAATTTGGAATTATCTTTTTTAAAATTTAAACTTTTTAATAATAACAAAACCAGCCAGATACAAATGGTATAGCCAAAGAGATTTTATTATAAGTTCATACATACTATTTGCGAAAAGAGTTTTTCCCCAACCTATTATTATTATAAATAATGAATGGACTCTTGTCACTATGCATATTATTATAATACAAATGAATAAATTAACTTGACAATATAAAAATAATAATATGTTTAAAAAAACTATATCTAATATACAATTAAAAATAAACCTATCTAAATTTAAAGTAAATCAAAAATGTTGTCGAGGTTGTCGTTGCCGCATGGCAGGGTGCCCAAGACGCTTGCCGCGTTGCCCCGCTGTATGTATGTTTAACATCTTAAAGAATTTATAAATTTTATTTATAATAAATTATAGATTTACTTTAAATGTTTACTGGGATGTAGCTTAAGAATTCAATTTCAATTTCATCATATTATTAAAATTTTAAACAATTTTCCCGTTGCCAAATTAGCTTAAACACGAATTTGGATTTTGTACAATAATAGTATTTTTGTGCAATTAAGAATTTTATTATTATTATTATTAGACCCTAACTTGTAAAGATTTTCCGCTGGACGCTTTACTACACCACCAAACCCCACCTAAAAACTACGACATAAGCAATTTGCGCACCCAACACTTCCATATTTAGTGAACAAATTCCGCAAAATGGTGACACTACGTTTGGAAATACCCTGCCCACTATAAACTGCCTTATTTGGACCCTACACGCTCTTAGACCATTAGGAATTCTGTGACCAATTACATATGGAGTAAGATATAAGTAGTGTGCGGTGAAAGGTGATGCGGCAACTAGCGCTAATAGGCTTGTACACAGGGTAAACAAAATATTATTCTATTTAGTCCGTCATTTAGATTATCAAAAAGTATTGGACACGTATTTTTTCTTTTGTCAATCAAACAAAAAATGACAGAGATAAAGCGCGTCAAAGTTTGGCAGTGGGGGAAAATGACGTCACTTCTAAGTAAAATTGTACCTAGATGTGACGTCACGCGGAACTTCAGCGGGCTATATCTTCATCATTGTTTGTGTAACTGAAAAAGGAAAAAATACGTATCCAATATATTCTGATAATCTAACTGACGGACTAATAATTTTCTTTTGTCATGATGCCTATTGTAGAGTTGGCTGTAATTATGGAGGTTTTCACATGGACGATGCACAGTTTCCAACGTATTGTTATGTCATGGCAGTTCTTCCTGCGCCCGTGTAAGGGCGATATTCGTGAATAATTTGACAAAGTGCGAGACAGGCCGCGCACAAAGGGTTCCGTACCACCACACAATACGAAACACGCGGAGACTCAGTAATAGGGTTCCGTTTGGCACCACTCGGGCACGGAACCCTAAAAAAGGGTGTACAGTACAAATATAGCGCATGACCATGTGTCCATTTAGGAGCACAAATAAAAAAGTTAAGTTAAAATGTTGTACTTATAATATATAATTTATTATATTATCACAGTATTATACAAGTAAAAGATCAAGTTTTTTATTATTATTATTATTTATAGCAAAATTCAACGCTTGGGGAACTCATTATTAGAAACAAATTCTTTGCCAAAAACGAAACTCAGACGGGATGAATCTATAGAGTTAGGATATTATATGAATCGATGAGACAGGCAGAGCTTCAGGTTCAAAACCTTCGGATATTTATTGACAACTGCTAAATATCCGCGTTTCATGTTTGACACAACAAAAGTTATTCGAAATTCAAAATTCAAGTAGGTTTTGAGACATCTTTTATAACATGTTTGATCAAAGATAAGAGATGCATTAAAACTTTATTTATTTATATGTAGGATAGAAAATTAAAAATAAAACGGGCTTCCTACAAGTAAATACATTAATTATTAATTTTTTCATCAAAAATTCCTTCAATTGGCTGCGGACAAGGTAAATAAAGGTAAATAAATCTTCACTTTATTTTCAGTTTAGACGAAACTCCAATACTAAATGCTCTATAATTTTTAAGAACACTAAAAATTTGACGATAACATTACAGTAATAATTATGATAAATGTTTGTAAATACTCGAGTAATGGACGCAAATTCAGATCGCAATTGCCTTTAATTAAATCAGAACGCATCTTTAAAATATTCAATTAACTCAAAGAAGTTACGCCTTTATAATTGAACGCAGATTAACCATGTCACTTGTGTAGCTAAACACGACAAATTTTGTTCTTAAACCATAATGAAAAGGACTAATTTTCAATGCGCAGAGAGTATAAATAAATTTGTTTGTCTATGCGCACGAGTGCGCTGCACAGCTAGGCGTTCTCGGTTCATTAAGTATTAATTATTAGGTATTACCATACTCCCAAGGTAGGCTACAACCTAGGAATTTGAGATCTGAATGCATACCTAGGTAATCTAGGAATACCTGTTCTTAGAACACCTAGTTATGTCTAAGTTTTAGGGTTCTATACCCGATGAGTGCCTAACGGGACCCTATTACGAAGCCTCTGCTGTCTGTCCGTCCGTCTGTCTGTCCGTCCGTCTGTCACAAGAGGTGTACAGCTTCAGCTGTTGTAGGGAGCTAGTTGAAATTTTCATAGGATACAACAAAAACAAAGGGGGGTTTATATAAAACTCGAAAAATTAGCATTTATTTAACGATATTTGTTTCAGCTCTATCTTACCCCCGATACAAAATGCGGTGTATTGTTTTCCTCACTTTTGAATAAAAAGTATGCAATAAATGCGGAAATAGTTTATTAGTAATATAGTCCTCACAAAAAAATTACTTTACTTTGCCCGTAATTTAATGTATTACATTCTGTTTGCATTACATTAACAAACTTAAAAGCCTGTTTACAGTTGTAATGTAATGCAGCTAAAATGTAACGCATAGAATATTATGATATGCATTTTGCACCGAAAAGTTACAACTTTAAAGACAAATTTTTGTACGTACTCTAAAGTAAAACAAAAACTAATAAAACTAGGATTGCCGGGTGCCGAATTGTTTGACTAGTTATTACTTACGATAATGTTTTTAGGTTTCCGTATTGTGAGGTGGTACGGAAGCCTTTGTGCGCGAGTCAAACTCCCTACATAGAAGGCCTTTGTGGTAGAGGTAGACTAAGTTCAGCCGCATACGCTGTTAGACGGATGAGGCAAATTACTGATGAGGATACCGCTAGATTGGTGTACTTTAGTTATTTTAACAGCATTATGTCATATGGTATGTTGCTGTGGGGTAGAGGTGCGGATATATCTTTGTTTTCCAAAAGAGAGCAATTCGTGCTATTTACAATATGAAGCATCGGGATTCATTAAGAGAAAAATTCAAAGAAATTAATATTTTAACAGTTCCTTGTGAATTTATTTACCAAGTTATTAAATATATCAGAAAAAATATCGATAATTTCCCTAAGCTCGGTGAGCATCACTCTATAGACACTAGGAAGAAAAATAAACTGGCTTTTCCAAAAATTAGACTTGCAAAAGTAGGCACCTCTTTTGTAGGACATGGTATAAGATTTTACAATAAACTTCCAAAGGAGGTCCTTAGTTTTTCAGAAAATAAGTTTAAATTATATATTAAGCAGGGACTCTTGAGAAAAGCATATTATAAAATTAATGACTATTTGGATGATAGTGACGCTTGGTGTCATGAGAATATTGATTGATACTACTGTTCGTTTATTTTCTAAGTGATTTGTGTTTCAAATCGTATGTTTTTATGTAGACTAATATTTTTATATTGCTTTTTTATTATTATTTTGACATTTCTTTTTACATATTGACATGAACATTTTATAACTTAGCATTTATTAGTTGATATCTGACTATAAAAAAAAGATAAACTATATGAGACAGGTGGATGATGTTTTGCTTAGTATTTTAACTTACTACCATGAGGTAATGATAGACAGGTAGACTAAGATATATATATATTTTTCCTTATAACACAATTTTCTTTCTGTCTCTTATATTTTTATCCTTTTTTAATACATTGTTTAGTATTATTTTATATAAGTTAAAAAAAAACTGTAATAGTATTAAACCATATTCAGGAAAAAAAAATACTGATAAAAAAGACATGATCTTGCTAAGTTTCTTGCCCTTCTTCTTAGCAAGATTAATCGAATGGGCGAATTTAGGCATTATGTCTATAGGTATTTATAGTTTATTTATCTATTAACTTATTTATTCATTGAATTATGTAGGTATGTATTTACAATATTTTAATTTCTTACTTATGTCAGTATATATTTAAAAAAAAAAATAAAAAAAAAAAATATGTTTTATTTCGTTTAAATAGGTTAAACTAACATAAATAGTGGCTGGTGTCTCCTTGTAAGCTTGAAAGGCTTGAGTTGGGAGGCACCGCTCCTCTTTAGAAAACTAATTATACCTAAAAATAACATTTTGCTTAAAACTACACACAGGAAATACATTAAGGTAATTATATTTAAGTTTAAATTCAATTTCAGCATTAAGTTTAATTTAGCCATGTACGTGTATGGCTTGTGGTGCATCTGTGTGTATGTGTGCGTGCGTGTGTGAGAGGGCGCGTGTGTGTATGAGTGCGTGCGATTTGGCTAGGCATTATATTTATTTAGGGACTATTCAGTTTATTTATCAACTTATATATTAATTGCATTGTGTAGTTATAATAATATTCGTATTCCAATAAGTCTTTATTTTATGCATTTAACGTTTGTAGCCCAACTTAAATATAGTTTTTTTATATATTTCCCGTATCATATTTGTTTCATCATAAAATATTATTTTTATACAGATTAGATTTGACATGTAAAACGTATACATTATGTATCTATTTTACAAATAAACAATTTGAATTTGTATTTGCACTCCAAATTATTTTACCTCGTACCCAAAGGATATCGTCAAAAACAGGTGAAAGTTCATGAAATCACACATTTTACTGAACTACTGAACCATGGGCGTCGGAAGACTTTGAAAGTATAGGGTGGGGCGACCTCTTTCAAAATGTCGAGGGAATTATAGTTAAAAAATAAAAAATCGTAAATATGCAAACAAAAACTGCCATTCGGACTTGTCTCTCTTATGTCCACTTTAGTACTATTTTTTATTGTCTCGTTCCGTTTCCAGGGGGGCGGCTGCCCCCCCTGCCCCACCCTTCCGACGCCCATGTACTGAATAATTTTCATAAAAATTTGAAAGAAGAAGCGAAACCTTGCTTGCTTGATTTTCTCCTTTGCAAGATACATTCAATATAAGGTGAATTTAATTTATACAGTCAAATTCTTACTAAAGACTCAGTACGTGCTCAGTAACAAGGTTCGATGACCCTTTTTGTGAAATCCGTAAATTTTCGCGTTCCTTACAAACGCAAGCCCAGCCTCGAGTCAAACTATCAAGATTTTATTTTGCGAAATTAGCAAAAAGTTTTATCGATCCGTGTTACTGATCACTTATCAAGCCTCCAGTATGAGTTTGGCTGTATAAATTAAAGTCATCTTATATAAGGGTCCTACAGTAATAACTAAGTGAAAATAATTCTAGGGTAGATCATGTATCGTTAACTGAACAAATTCCAAAAGAATAAAAAATATTTTGCTCAAATATTTTTTTTACTTCGCAGTACAAAGTGGTTCCAATCAGCTGAGAAAATTTCTATGGAAAGTTAAAAAAAAAAGTACGCGTAAAAAAAAATCGGTGGAATGTGCTGTATTAGGCATACTCTATGCTCTGTAAAAAAAAAATCACTTTGAATTTTAGGACCTTATATAATTCATACATTAAGAAGTTTCAGTAAACTTATACATGTTTGAGATGAGGTATTATTTAGTGATATTCTGAAGGTAACTTTTTGCAACCTTTTGACCTCCAGACAAGGATTTCGTCATTAACAATGCATTTGGTTGGATATTTTAATGACATAAGTTTTGTTTTTGCAACAATTTGCTGTCGTAATTAATTTACTTCTGTCTCTAAAAATACGAATGGCCCGGAATATATCTCACAATAATTTATTTTGATGTGTTTTATTTGGTTGTATTTATATATATAATTAATCATAATTAAAAAATACTATAAAATATAAATATCATGAGCATGATCTTCATAAAATGGTGACATTTATTTATACAACTAAATTCATACTGAAGACTCGGTAAGGGTTTATGTTTGACCATGTTTGTAAAATTCGTAAATTATTCTTTTCGTGTTCTCCAAACGCCAGGTCAGCCCGTTTTATTTTGCGAAATTAGCAAGTGTTATCGATCCGTGATACTGCTCACTTACTAAGCCTGCAATAGGCTTTAAAATTTGGATGTATAAAAAAATCTCACCTTACATAACAACTTACTCGCAAATCCTCCCGAAGTTATTTGGGGGAGAGTAAGAGAACAGCTCTCAGGCAAAACCAGGCGGCCCACCATTGCCTGGGACCGATGGATGGCGGTATATCCATCCCCAATTGCCAGGCCTTATATAAAACAGACTGATGACGGGCAGCGGCGTCACTGGTGCAAGGGTTTCGGCACCGCGCTCACCAACCCGCTTGCCCAGCGTGTGTGAGTATGGGCATTTCTTCCAGGAGGACCGCCAAGCGTGGCAAAATCCTGGAAAGGCCTATGTCCAGCAGTGGACGAAACAATCTGGTGGATGAATGGATTATATAACAAAATTTCTATTTTCGTCTAAGCAAATTTCCTTGGTATTTGATTTATTACTGACAAAACTAAACTATCATTACATTACATAAATTAGAAATTGATTTAATGAAAATTTTTCAATTTAAGCTCTGGTGAAACCTACGCAACACGACTTCCGAACAAGAAAAAGGCGTTTTGTGTAATTTACAACTATAATAGGTAAACTAAGGAGAATAATAGTGTCAGTGACCCCCTGGTATCAATATACCTATCTAAGTTACTGGTGTAAGGTAATATCACCAATTACTAACCGGTTAACAAGTACCGTAGGAGGTAACGCATCTACATTTCGAGTTTTTCTACAGCTGTCTTGCGAAACCGATATGTTTGTGAGTATATTTGGTTTCTTTACTCGAACTGGCTGTGTTCCAGTTAAGTTTAAACGTGATCTACTGATTTGTGGTTCGTGTTTTTAGGGTTCCGCGCCCGAACAGCAAGACGAAGCCCTGTTAAAATGGCCCATAATACCTCAATTCGCTGTCATGCTTTAACGCTTCTGCTTTTTAACTGTCTATCCTACTCTAATCAGATGCCGCGCACGCAAAAACATCAGTTATTTTGAAATCGCGGCTACACTGATGGTTTTTTCATTTTTATGGAACAGTCTGCAGCTGCTTTATACTAATATCAGTTACATTATGCAAAGTTTCTGATCTAATTTCAAATATTTATTGAATGCTATCGGTTTATTATACGGTTTGGAGGTACCTTTGTAATTTTTTTCTGTCGAGAAAATTTAATGGAACCAAGTTTTCACAACAACAGGGACATAGCATTAGTCCTCAACTTTATCATATATTAATTTCAGAGTGATTGTTGCAGTATTTGTTGGTATAAAACAGGATCATGCGAAGCCAAGTGAGGTATTATACACCCTTATCGCTCTGCTGTCTGTCCGTCTGTCCGTCCGTCCGTATGTCACGGATCTCTAGATTGCAGACGGAATGAGTTACAGATCTGAAATCTGTATATGTTATACTGATATTGAAACGGCTACTCACGATGTATTAGTCAGATTTCGCCTGACTAGTTTCACTGTATTCGTACAGTTTCTTCGTAGGTAAACATGGTTACGCGGCGGTTCCCCGTTTGACACTAGTCAGGCGAAATCTGACTATATTACAAATCGTGAGTAGCCGTTTCAATATCAGTATAAATCTAAACCACGAATCTTTTGGATATGTTGGGTAAAATGTTGACCCAAAACCGAATATTGAATTAAAAATTAAATTAAATCAATTTTTCAGGAGGGCGAAAATAAAAAAGGGCCATAAAAATATTAAAATAATTTAAGTCAAGAATTTAATTAAATAAAACGGAACCCTCAAACGAGTCCTGCTCGCACTTGACGGAGTTTTTATTTTTATAAAAATGTATATTTTAGGAATTAAATAAGTAAAAGCAGTTTTTGCTTTCGAATTTACGCACATAATTAAAAGTGGTAAAGGTTAAGTTGTTGTAAAGCCTTAGTGTCCCTCCGACAGACAGTCCAAAACCGATTTGATAAATACGTAGTTCCAATAGTTTTTGTAGTTTAGTGGTTCGAATGTCTTGTACAACTGGAGATCACAGGTTCAAATCAGCGGCAACGTCAAGCTACGGGTCCGCGTAGTTGTAATCCCACCAAAAACAAAATATGAAAAAGGGACCGGTTCAGTACAAAGGCAGTGCAGGATTGTCGGGGGTCGAGGCTTATGGAGGTTCCTTCACTTATATTATTGTTCCACGATTGGATTGGGATTCAAAAGTACCGTTTGCATAATAGTACAAAAATGAATTTAATACTTAGGTACTTAAGACCATCAAGTAAAATATATATTTTTTTTGCGTTTTATGTACTTATTGATGTTTAGAAAAGTTTATTGATCAATAATATTGCTAAATTAAATGATCGCTGATTTAGTTGTCTGAACTGTTTGCTGAATCTATTTTTAAACAATTACAAATGAAATCTTTAAATTTTATTTGACAAATCTGTCACTATTTGGCATTAATGATGAAGTTTATGAACCCATAAGTGATTGATCATCAAAACAAATGGCGAGCTGACAATTTTTTTAAGAATATAATTTTATTTTAATGCCACGAAATATTATTTTGGTAAAATGTTACATTTTCTTCACATTATAATTTCGCAGTACTGTAAGAGTTTTTACGTATTTTTGCATATCCTACCTTTGGTAACTGTCATTTCATACATTCGCGTAAAGTTGACGATCGCACCTCATTCCCAATCCAAACGTGGAACAATAATAACAGCAATAATGTACTTCACTTGTTTTAAAAGAAAGTTTGTTAGTGTCCTTGCTACTAAATATGTAGAACAGTTGAAGTTACTAATGTTACATATTACTAATGTAAGTACGCAAATATTTTCAGTTTTTGAAAATAAACAAATTTTTATTTTTAACTTGTTAAGTTTTCATAGTTAAAGTTTAAACGTTTCAAAGTTACATCATACATGCAGATAATTGACTTATTGACAATGAAAAAACTATGGACATTTCTTCCAAGAGGACCGCCAAAATCTTGGAAAGGCCTATACCAGCAGTGGACGAAAGAGGCTGATGGATGGATGGATTTCAAGGTCTTGTGAAATATTATGTAAGAACAACAACCGGTTTTGCGGCAAATGCTGTTTGTTTGTCTGTCCAAGATTAAGACGTCAACGAAATAATACCTTAATTTAGCATAAATACACAATGCTACCAATTATACAAAATTACAGCTGATTGCAGGTATCTTGTCACGAGTACTGTTCGGCCCCTGACATCTCGTCGTTTGCTATTATTCTCGTTTGTAACTGCACAATGTGTTTACCTTAATTTGCCGCAAGAAGGCCGCAAATGATACACGTGTCAATAAATAAATGTGTAATTAACGTGTCCGTCTGAAAATTACCAATATAATTTTTAGTTACCTTAGCCCTGCTACGTACCAAAGATTATTACGACTAATATTGATTATAGTTAGATGGATTATACATCCATCCATCCATCAGCCTGTTTCGTCCACTACTGGACATAGGCCTTTCCAGGATTTCTCCACTCTTGGCGGTCCTCCTGGAAGAAATGCCCATACTCACACACGCTGGGCAGGCGGGTTGGTGAGCGCGGTGCCGAAACCTTTGCACCAGTGACGCCGCTGCCCGTCACTAGTCTGTTTTATAAGTCCCGGCAATTGGGGATGGATATACCGCCATCCATCGGTCCCAGACAATGGTGGGCCGCCTGGTTTTGCCTGAGAGCTGTTCTCTTACTCTCCCCCGAATAACTTCGGGAGGATGTTTTTTATACATGCATATATATAAATGAAAAAGTAATTACTGTATTTCGACCAACTTGTGGTCGTCGTTAGTTGTCTGTCGAACGAAAAAAAGGTGTAAGTATTTGACATTTATACAGGATGACTTTAAAACAACCCCCGATAATTTTAGCGGTTATTAAGAAACGTTAGTAGAAACATTTTAAATGTAAAAACAATTAAAATTAAAAGTCAAAATATTAAAAAAAATGTTACTTGGAAATAAAATTTATGGTTATCCTAGCCATTCCCATACGGAAAAAGTTGAAAATAGTCCAAAATAGTGGGATCAATAATAAAAATAACTTCGCGCGATCTAATTATCTTATCTCTTCGGGTCACCCGATTTCTTTGGATTTTACGAAAATCATCAAAAGGCTTACAACTTTAAAAAATAATTAGGAATTTAATTTTGGATGGTTTTATTAAAACCAGTTTGTATTGTTCTACAAAATACTAAATAATCGGGGTTAGGTTAAAAGCCACCTGTATATAAATTGACATACTATTATAAAAACCTTTTTAGAATAGTTAATTCTAAACTATTTTATTCTAAACTACGGTAAAGCAGACAGAGGATGAATTAAAGTAGAGTGATGAAAGAAATTTATGATGCGCAAATGGAAGACAAAGTTCGACTAAATTTGTAGCACACTGAAGAAGGGCAAAGTAAAAAGTACATTATTAATATTAAGATTTACAGTTCAAGAGTAGAAGAACTGGATAATATAGCATACCATTTAATTAATTTACGTGCCCCATCGAAAATAATTTTCAGTTATTTCGAGATACTTCAAATAAATTCTAATTGGATTAATAAATAAAGATTCACGATTCGATGGCCTATCAAAATGACCGTTATGTATACTACACCATGACCTATGCCTTTTATGTTGGTAAGTCCCAACGAGGATTTTATACGACGTATGTAAATTTATTCGTTTGTCTAATTAGCATCTAGACCACCTGGCGAGGTTCCGCGACATAAAGTCGTGATATTTCCGGATTAATGAGAATCGTGACAAGCGCACCGATGATCAATTTATACGGTTGCTTATAACTCAAGGTTATCATAAAACACATTTTTTATTAATTAGTTTCAGTGCAAATACGTTCGTATTCTTTTAATTACCCGCAAGCAGTGACAGAAAGTCTCTGCCCGGTTGAGGTGTGTAGATAAGGGGGCACAATGGCAAAAAATATTTAGTAAGTCCTCTCTAACATGGTAGACCATATCGAGCTTTGACAGCCCGATTTACTACTGTCTGTCCCTCTTTAGTTTGATCAACAGACTGAGACAGAGCACTTTGTCGAGCTTGATATGCCACGCTCACTTATCGACACTTACCAAATTCACTTCTGCATCGGCTCTGGCGCTGCTAGAAATGCAGCTCCTTCGCCCTTTTTGTAACAAAGCGCAGGCGCCCATGCTCACCTCCGCAGCTTCGACTTGCTGGTTGCAGCCTCAGCCGCGATGGCTCACCCGGTTACCTGTGCTTTGTTACAACTTCCTCTGGCTTTTCGTGTACACTATAGAGTAGGGATGGGGAAATATATTTGGAGAAGAGCAGTATAAAATAATCACGCCATGTACGCGGGCCAAAGAGCATTTATTATATAATATTAATAATACTTGAGATTGTCAGCACTTGGTGAAATTTGGATAACAACATGATGAATAAACGGGACTTGTTCTTGTTTCACAGTAAGTATATTTATCCCAACCGGTTTCGTAAAGACATTTTACAGGATTAAAAAATTATTAAATGTTGTGTGCAATAAAGTATATAGTTTATTATACGTAACAAAAATAACTAAGTTCACTAATTTTATTGTTTCGCCGTATTAGGTCGGTGTAAAAGATTAAAATGTTGACTGTTCATTAATTATATAGCATCGAAAGGCTCCAAGTTACTAAAAGTAACTCGTAAAACGCACTATAGATTTTCGTCAGTCATCCTTGAGTATTGATTGTTGAAAATTCTTGCTCACAGATATACATATATGAAGACCCGAATAGAAATAATTTTCTAAGCGTGTTTACTTAAATTGGGTTATTTAAATATAGATGACTGGTTTCGTTCAAGGCCCGTATTGAATCGTGTCGGAGGCCAGATTTGGCCTGCGGACTGCCATTTCCCCATTCCTGGGTTGTAACTACAAGACTGCATAGAGTGAGTTGCAATGAGTTGGAACGTACCAGCTAGTCTAGCATAGCAAACCATATCGAGCTCACTCTGTTGATCTACTTACAGAGGGACAGACAGTGTATATCGAGCTGTCAAAGCTCGATATAGTCTACTATGCTAGGACAGCGGTCGATTTTGAGACCGGAATGATAGATCGTATCGATTGGTTTCATATTGGATTGGTTAATCAAAATCTAATACAAGAAAGTGGAGATGAAGGGGCACACACAAGCAAAATCGAAGCGAAGTTTTTTTCACATAATGCCCCCTTATCTACACCCAACCCTGCGGCAACTTTACCTATAACACTGAATACATTTTCAGTACCTAATAGAAGGAGAGCGTACTATTTAGAATTTACGTTTTCTTTTGAGCCGCGGTTGCGTTTGTCCCAAAAGTTTAAAAACAGGTTCGAAGAAACAAGGGCTAATTTTTTCATAGCTATTAGTGAGAGTCTTAGTGCTACTAATTGTACCTACATTAAAATTATAACTTTCTTATTGTTTTTTGGTATACTATCATATAGAATATTGTATTCCAATGCATTTTTTATTTTTTATTATTTAAAATAAAAGATGATGTTGATCAAAAGCCATCCTCAAATGATTTTATTACATGTTCTTATCTTCGTCGATCAGGACATAATTAATATTTATTATGGGAATAAACAGTGATGATGGCATCACTGTTGCATTTACGATAATTTAAATGCAAAACTGATATCGGTTACATCATGTGAACTAAATTATGTCAAGGGATTGAGTTTCGTCTTTTCAGGCGGGTGATATCTCGATTAGACCAAAATTAGAACTTTTCGACTTGTAGTGCAAGGCTAAACAAACTCAAAGCCTGAAAAAATCAATAGAACGCTAATAACTGAACAAAGATAGTAATAGTATAATAATTGTAATTATACGTATATGTAATATTGAAATTAAACTTATGTCACCTAGATCTTGTAATTTAGAGCGGCCAGTATCGTTTGATGTGTAAAAACTATGAAGCTATAGACAATATATGCAAAACTGAGCACTTTATTGAATTAAGTATAAGTTGTGCATAGTAAGTACGAATTCCATCCATCCATCCATCAGCCTGTTTCGTTCACTGCTGGACATAGGCCTTTCCAGGATTTCGCCACTTTTGGCGGTCCTCCTGGAAGAAATGCCCAAACTCACACGCTGGGCAGGCGGGTTGGTGAGTGCGGTGCCGAAACCCTCGCACCAGTGACGCCGCTGCCCGTCACCAGTCTGTTTTATATAAGTTACGAATTGCCTGCAAAATATTTCAATTTTCATAGATTCTCTCATTTGTTGCTATGCGTAGTTGCACCTCGTCAACACATTTAACACGTTACCGATGCATCTTGTTGATTATCATTATATTGCAGCATAACTTATACCAAGCCTCCATTGGCCTCCAAGCGGCATCTCAGTACCTATCGTTTTCGATGACTATATACAAGAAGTTCACAACTAGACTGGAGTTCTAACCTCTATTGAAATCCGCACGCTAAAATAACCTTTATATTATATCTTTTTTTATCTTATTTATTTTATAAGCCATACATCATATGATTAAGCCAGCTTCAAAATAGTATTTAATTTACTGTAAGTATATCAAAACCTTTATTATGGTCTCTATCACATGGCACTTTTTTCTCTTTGAAGGTGTCGCTATCTCTATTACTCTTGAAAGGTCAAAAATTTGAGGGTTTTTTTTTTGCCGTGGTCTTGTTATTAGGAGTAGTGCTTAGGTATGTTATAAGCTTTAAAGTTATAGCTTTTAAGCTTCTTGATATACCTGAGATGGGCTATCTGTCCTATATGACGTCACCAAGTCACCACATTCTGTCATTAATAGTTAGGACGAGGTCGTTTAAATTCTGGTTGATTTTAATCGCTTGTCAAAGTTCGTCTTCATTTCACCGATTGTATTTGAAATCGTAAACCGTTTAGCGGAACATTCTCAATTGCCGTTTACGTGCTTTTACCACATTTATGGAAGCATACAGCGATTTGAAGGATACAACATTATTTGTGTTCCGTCAAAAAAAAAAACAATTATAGTACAGCTTCGCTGCTTGTCAGTCTATCTGGTAATTGAAGAACTACTAAGCTGATTGAGCTTAAATTTGGCATGTCATCAGGAAAAATAACGAAAAATATTTGATAAAACTTTGTGCCCATGCAGACTAAACTATATTTTTAAATACTTT
Organism: Ypsolopha scabrella; assembly: GCA_910592155.1. Lineage (NCBI taxonomy): Eukaryota > Metazoa > Arthropoda > Insecta > Lepidoptera > Ypsolophidae > Ypsolopha > Ypsolopha scabrella. The sequence goes on from OU342978.1 coordinate 6,582,958, forward strand.
TTTCGTTGTATAATTCAAACAAACCGCTCCATCTTCAACTGAACCCCTCACCTTGCAGTATCACCAACACGAGCGACGAACGGCGGCAGCGCACAGCACTTGCCTGCGCGGGAGTTGTCGCGGGACACTCCCGACTACCAGTACGGGCGCTTCGACGCGAGCGCACTGCACATCGCGCATGCACTCAAACAAACCGAACTGCAGAAGGCGTACCATCGGCCGAAGGAGAAGCCTATTGATGCTTACTTGGTGAGTTGATTTCTACTGTATATGCAGCTCTTTAGCTTAGCGTGTGTCAAAAGATAGAGTAGGATTAGGAAAGTTGTTTTATTGACAGAAACAGAAAAAAAAAACAAAAATTACATTACATAAAATTAAATGTAAGTAAAATAATAACAATCTGAAATCTCAAAATTACCCAAAACATACCTACGTAAAAAAAAAATTATACAAAATAAAATATTTTCCCTGAATCAGCCCCGTCGATCGGCAGGGTCCCCAAAAGGCTGGATGCATTCCCTCATTGAATGGCTAGGCTAATACGCTGCCCGAGGTATGCCCAAGCCCTTGAGTCTCCTGAAACGTCGACCAGCAGCGAATATATTTCTTTGAAAATAATCTTCGCGGCTGGACCCCAGGGCCCTAAGGTTTCTACTCCAAAAGGCGCAAATGTTATAGTCCGAGCTTACATAGATATGTATACTTGCGCCTCTTGGAGCTTTCAGCCGTGGCTGCCGCTTAAGAAAATTGTAAGTTACACAATGAATAGAATATATGTTGTTAGTTGTGATTGTCGGCACTTGGTGGAACTCACTATACATCTTTGTTAAATAAGACATTTGTCCACAGAATTCAAGAAGAACACAGAAGTACAAGTGTCTTATTTAACAAAGATAAGTAGAATAGAATATAATGATTACTCCACAACTTCTCGTAATTATTACATTGACCATTAATTTAGGAAAATACAAAATCACGCAAAAAATTACCCAAGAAAATAAAATTTAAATTTGTTTACTTTGGGTGCAGCACTGGCTTGAAGAAAGGTTGTTTAGACAAAAGGTCGACCATTTTTCTAAATTTTACTTTTCTTTTTTGGTCATTTGGCCCTTTCAACTTTATTGGACAAAACGAAGAAACGCTGAGAATTTTCATTTTCATTCCAGGAAAATTTTAATTAACATTCACCGCAAAAGCTTGCACTAAATAAAACTCAACAAAAGTTCAACAAAGCCAAATTAAGCAATTTAAAAAGAACTGATGATAAATGGACAACCTGTGGGGTTTAAATTACCATAACCCGTAGGTCCCAATAAAAAAGTCTACTCACAGTAATGTTATTAACACATTTCCCGAAAACCGTTTGTCAAGCGATCACACACGGCACCTGAACAAAATAAGGTGTGCCACGACATATTACAAGTGATTCTGTAGAAAAAAATAAGATAAGATAAGATAAATTTATTCAGCTTTCTTGTTGTACAAAAGGTGTCTTAAATAATAAAAGTATCAAACAAGAACCCTGCAAGGGCGCTGCTGAATTAAGTATAGGTACAACATTAACACATATGTAACAACATACAAGTCTTACAACTAATTTGCTTATTTGTTAAGAGTAGACTCTGCTTAGAAACAAGAAAAAATCGTTTATATATTATAGATAAACAACATCTTAGGAACAAAAATATCAATAAGATTTTATACTTAGACAAAAATAAAAAATCTTTTATCGGCCATTTTTGGCATGGTCATTAAAAAACTCTTGTAGCGAGTAGTAACTTTTTTCTGATAAGTATCCATTAAGCGCATTTTTAAATAAATTAGTTTTTTCTAAGGAATTTATTGAGTCGGGTATAGAGTTAAAAATCTTTACCGCCATATGGCCCCACCATAGAATGTACTAGCTGCAATTTTGATGAACAGGTTGCTAATCTTTTGCGTGGTCTTAAATTTTCAGGGCGTGAATATTGAGGAAATAGGCGTAAGTTATTTTTTACAAAAACACATGCTTCAGAAATATATAATGAAGTTACTGTAAGAAGTTTGTAGTTAATAAAATAGGTTCTGCAACTGGTCATTGAGTCAATGTTGGCGAGAATTCGAATACACTTCTTTTGGAGAATGAATAGTTGCTTAGCTTGCGTACCATACGTAAGCCAGGCCTGTGCGTAAGCAAAGTAGGCGCACATTGCACTTTATAATATTGCACAATATCGAACAGTTTTGTTGAAAACCGGCTTAAGCTCGTACCGGTTCGGAAGGTCGAGAGATGACCGTTATCGCATCAGTCTTGATTTCGGCTCTTAATAGGCTTATTGTAGGCATTTGAAATTGATTTTGATTCCGAATCCAGTTTCAGCTAAAATAAAATAAATAATTTAGTATAATAAAATAAAAAGAACGAGTAAATGATTTGGCCAAGTGCTAAGGAACCCAAAAACATTATGGTAAATTATATTATTAACAATATCCATAGCATCATCAAGGCAACGAAAAAGGACCGCTAAAATGATAGCACCTGACAAACAATCCGCCACCCTTTGAGTACGGATATTTAGGGTTCCGTACACAAAGGTTGCCAAACGGAACCCGATTACTAAGCCTCCGCTATCTGTCTGTCTGTACGTCTTTACGTTCTTGTATGGGGACCCCCCTTAGATATCAACTTCTTTAATATTGTATTATTTATCATGGCCATAGTAACACGTATTCTGCTATAATTTCAATTTCCTAAGCCCCTGTGACTCTGTGACAGAAGAACAATGACACCGAGAGGTCCCGGGTTCAAATCCCGGCTCAGAACTCCTCACATCCAGATTTACTTTTCTGATTTTCTATACCGCAATGATATTGATTTAATTTATGTAAGACCTATTTATTTAATGACAATTGTAAATTTTATTTTTAAAGTTACACATGGTAGATATTTAAACATTGAAATAACTATACATTATATACCTATACAAACATCTTAAAACAACATAAATTATACAATCCTAGAATAAATAAAACAAATTATGTAAATGTATGAAATTAAAGAAGAATCTACATTATTGACTGGAAACTAAATCAAAACAGACCACTAAACCAAATAAAATATTTTGTTCTATGGTCACATTATGAATGCAATAAATGTTTGATTTGATTTGATTTGATTTGACAAACAGAGGTATAGTAATAGGATCCCGTCTGGCGCGACAAAATCTACTTTTGTACATGTTAAGAAGAAAACTAAGTTATGAATAAGAGTTTAGTAGAAACCTCTCCCAAAGCCAAATAAAATAAAAGAGTACAAAAAAAACAAAATTATTCGAATTTTAAATGGCTATAATTTTAAAAGGTTAGACTCCTCGCTGGTTGGTCGAGCCCATCAGTGTCAAAGCTACGGGTTTCGAGCGGAAGCATTAAAATATTTTCTAAGGATAAAGAGTGTGCTAGGACCGTAAAAAATTACGTCATTCGTGTCATGGTATTTACCTTCCCAAGAAACTGATGTGACATATACAAACAAGTTTTAAGAAATACTAACCTTTAGCCCGCGGCCGATTTTCTTTGACTTGGTTCACAAAAATATTAACTGCTCAGATCCTATTTCATGCAGCGTAGCTTTAAATTTTGTCTAGTTGGATGATAAAATAAAATAAATCACCGATATATAAACATCCTGTTTTATTTCCATGAACAATTTTCGTACAATGCCTAAAATTACTCAAATAATCTATAATAATAATAAAATAGTAAAAAGTCGTGGTTGTACATTGAATATTTTTTGTACATATGACAATGTACGATACTCTACTGGTTGGGGTCAAAAAATATTTTCACACCCTCACACTTTGATCTAAATAAAGAAAAAGTATTTTCGAGACAAAGATCCCAAAATTAGGATAGACGGGTTTTTAAGCTTATAACTACTCCAAATTTCAAATCGATCGCTTTATTCGTTTCAGAGAAAAATGGGTGTGACAGTAAATTAAAGTAAAACAAGCGAAGGCAGGCTCACGTCACTAGTCATAACATAAGGGTTCTTATCCTTGTTCTCATTTTTAAGAACGGAACCTTGAAAATTATTAGATCTTACTGCTATTTCATGTTTAATTTGATATGTAATTTAACTTTCTAATTTTAAACTAAAGTTTTCGTGAATTTATTCCTGAAAAAGGTGAAATAGTAGACAAGGGAGGTAAGTTATCAATTGCATCCGAGATATTTAGGCGCACGAGTGAGCAAGCGAGCGAGGGTGCTAATAGTTCTAAAGTGCAAATGATCACTTACACCCGTGTGTAACACTCTACTTTTCATCAATAATGCGAGGAAATAAAAAAATACAAAATTATGTTTGCAACAATATTTTCAACAAGATAATTTTACTGCCGCCATTTTCTTCCAATGTGACTTTTTCTTTTTTTTTATGCAATCGTGTCTTACAGGCCAGTGTAATTGTTTTAAAAATAAAACTAATTTAGTTGTTGTGTAAACTCTTGAATGTCTTTTTAACATTTTATTTAGCATATTTAATTATTTACTAGGTATATGCAAGTCACATTTTTCCATAATAATATAAATAAAATACAGAATAACAAAATAAAAAGGAAAGATAAGGCAGAAAATATATTTTCCATTGTCATTTAGCGAGACGAGTGACTTACTAGTTAGTGACTGGAAGGGCACTCGTTCGATTTTCAAATTAACTTACCTCCCTCGGTTTGTAAATCTAATTTACCTCCCGCATTTCGAGTTAAATGCGACTTACTTTCAGACCATTAGGGATGAAAAATAATAAATACCGGTGATTAAAAAACACGCAACACACGTATTAATTTTAGCCTTATTAACAAATCGAACAAAAATATCATGTCATATACCTATAGTACTTATAATAACTGCAATGAGATTTGTGAAGTCATTGCAGTTTCCTTCCATATCTATCAAGAAAAATCTTCTATTACTGAACGGACTCTTCTGATAACCATGTATGCATATCCAAAGCGTGGCAGATAGACAGCGGCAAATCTCAATTTCTCTACCTTGGTTTTATTTTCTGATCCCCTGATACCACAAATCACAAACAATTTACAACTCTAACACACTACAATAAAAGTAGTATTAGTATGAAGTTTCTAATGCTGTAACGGGTATGTATCGGCAGCAAATCCAAGGAGACATGCCGAAGAATCTATTATTGCATTCTGGTGTTTATTGCGATGGTGTAAGGATGAACGGAGACGCATAGTGGAACATTCTTGAGGATCGGCGAGTGGAACCGATCGCGTGTCGCCATCGGCTGACGAGGAATCTTCGGCTGGCGGTGGTGTAAGGTGATGAAGGTAGCGACGGGAAAGTCAGTACTTAATTAGTGGAGCCATCAATGAAATCCACTTGAAGACGCTTTAAAGTCTGGCTAATCGAAACATGTGACAGAAAAATCGACGCAAAATGAAAAAAAATCTTCGTTTGTTCGAGTACCCCTAAACCGCCCCTTCCTAAACGCCCATGCCACACACCATCAGGTATATGTTGATTAAAATTTTCACTGGAGGGGGGAAGCTAGGGTTGTCAACCATACTGTGAAAAACAGTATTAGAGCGTTTGTCCACCGCCAACGTCAACGAGAACGAGATCACGTATATATTACTATGGCCGTGTGTCCACCGCGTCGCCCGTCACTCGAGCGCCGTCATCTCGTCCGACGTGATTGTGAGTAGTTCGTCGCTACTGCTAGAATTCGTCGCACGTATTTTTACTCACAATCACGTCGGACGAGATGACGGCGCTCGGGTGACGGGCGCCGCGTTGGACACACAGCCATAGTAATGTATGTACGTGATCTCGTTCTCGTTGACGTCGGCGGTGGACAAACTCTTATACTTTATTTCGCCCTATAATACTGTTTACTGTTGAATGTAAATAAAGTATATAAAATACTATTTTCAGCATCACCACACACTTTTTGCATCTTGATTTTCACATCACTGGTAACCAGCAATAAATGCAACCTGTGTAAATAAAAAGTAAAATGTGTTGACTCTTACGATGCTTTCAAACATGAGGCAAGATTGATAAGTTGCTCGAGAAGCACAAAAAATATATATTGAAACAAAAAAAAACTGTTTATTTTCTTTCTCTCACCTTATTTCATGTAAAAAAAGTTGGCAACCCTAGGGAAAGCTGACCCTCATCTGGTCCGGTAAAGATGTAAAGGCCAGAAGGCAAAGAGCAAAGTCACTTACAAAAAAAAAAAATGTCCATTATGTAATTAAATTATAGGGAAATTTTATGCTTTTCACGTTTGAACCTTACACTCAGAGAACGGATAAAGTAACCGGGCTATGTTTATCTGTCAAAAAGTGGTCAAAAAGGAAGTCATAACTAGATCACAAACGTGCACAAGCTCTCCACAGACGTATAATATAGTAGCAGACCTAACATTAATAATAAACGCATAGAGTCGAAGCGTGGCAATTTTAGCTCCGTGAATTACGGGGTATTTTAAATATTAAAATTGCTTGTTTCCAAAAAAAATATATACTAGAGATTAGTTTAGGAATTAACAAATATGTTCCAAGCATAAGCCAGTCAAACAACCCATTTTTATACGTTTCTTCGTACCATGAAGCCTAAATGTAGCTTATTTTTTGTATGAAAACTTGCCACGCTATTTATTCCTTATGTTTGGTCTGCTACTTAGTAATAATTATATGTCTGTGAAGCACTCAAATTCCGGTTGAAGTCGATTCGTTTAAGAAAGGCTAACTTAAAACGGCAAATGAAAACCGAAACCTTTAATAATTAAACACTGTTTTGCTAGTTTCACCATAACCTGAGTAAATTGTAACTACAGCTGACCGCTATATTTTATCAATAGTTTTAGCCATGGCAGTATTTATTATTTAAATTTAGTACGAAAGTAGTGAATTTTTACCGATATGTTTTCTGAGTACAGCGTAAAAGCGAAAAAACTATGTATGTCTGTCTGAAGGCATATCGGTCAGATAGCTGGCTAGATCATCGAATGAGAAATATTGGTATGAATTTCACCGCAATATTGTAAAATCCGACAGTTTATAATTTCACGAGTAAGTATTTTTCACAGTTGTTTATAAACAAACCTATGCTAACCTGGTGAAATTATAAACTATCGGATTTTACAATGTCACACTGACATGTATAGCAGTATTTCTCGTTCGATGAAATAGTCATAGCGAAAAGTTTATAAATACAAATTGGCTTAGGTACAAATATTGAAACAGTCCAAACTTACTTAAAATTAAAAAAAGAACAGAACAAAGACTGGCTTAAAATTAATAATAAATGGGATTGAAGATAAATGGCTCTATGACCTGAGTAGAACTGTCCTGAGTGTGCTCATTATTAATAAAAACCGGTCAAGTGCGAGTAAGAATCGCGCCTTGAGGGTTCAGTACTATCCATCCATTCATCAGCCTGTTTCGTCCACTGCTGGACATAGACCTTTCCAGGATTTCACCACTCTTGGCGGTCCTCCTGGAAGAAATGCCCATACTCACACACGCTGGCCAGGCGGGTTGGTGAGCGCGGTGCCGAACCCCTTGCACCAGTGACGCCGCTGCCCGTCACTAGTCTGTTTTATATAAGGCTCGGGAATTGGAGATGGATATACCGCCATCCATCGGTCCCAGAGGCAATGGTGGGCCGCCTGGTTTTGCCTGAGAGCTGTTCTCTTATTCTCCCCCGAATAACTTCGGGAGGATTTGCGAGTAAGATGGTGGTACCACCTATAAGTACAATACACATAAGTTAATATTGTAAATAATGGTTTAAATAAAAATTACAAACTTATCATTACCTAGATAATGTATGAAGCAAAACTGCAAAATTAAGTTCGTCGAGTATTCGGGTACGTAACTGTTAACCTATTATTTATTAGTATTTTTTTTAATTTAAATACAGTAAATGGTAACAGAAAATTCCTAACTAGGTAGTTTAGTTTTTGAGATAGACCACGTAACAAAATATCTAAAACTGACAAATTGATGGCCGCCTATTTCCATAGTTTTGCAGATAAAAAGAAATTATAAATGTATTTGTACTGTACTCAGTGAGTTCTAGACTTTATTTATTTATTTATTTATTTATTTAACTTTCTTACAGCTATCTTTACAGGTCTGGACCTAAGACGATAGAGTAGCATAAATCAGTAATAATATATACAATAATTTTAAATTAACACCCTTGTACCAAATAACACATAATAATTACAATATAACAAAACAATTTCAAAATAAAATAATAAAAATAAAACTACATATTTTACCCTACATAACACAATTTACAAGCAACATGTATATGTTCATGTACGATATGAAAGGTAACACAGTGTCACCTTTGTAAATTCACTCAGTGAGCAAGAAAACAGATCAATCACTTAAAATACCCAATTTTTTTTTCGGCTCCTCTTTTATGTTCAAGCCCCCTCTGAAAAATAATTTAATTTAATTTTTAATATTATATTCGGTTTTGGGTCCACATTCTGCAAAACACATCTAAATTTCAGATTGTAACTGATTTCGTCTGCAAGCTAGAGCCCTGTCACATACATTTGGGCGCGGAACCCTAAAAAGGCTTGGAGCAAAAAATTGGGTCTTCGAAACAGAAATACAATAAGAATGGCTTCAGATGGATTTCCTGTCAACCGCTAACTACTTTAACTACGTTAGTAATTCGGTAATTTATGAATGAACGACTGAACTGATCAGCCTTATCAAAACATCTGTGAACTTGCCCACATGCGGTTCTCTTTCGTCCAATGATTTAATAGATCCACAATTTCTGTAAAAAAGCAGTTTTGAAATTTTCTGATTATTCAAATTGAGGGCGATGATTTGTCATTGTCATTTCTCCCGTCTGGGGCGCTACCTAGATATGTTAAAGTCAGTCAAAGGTAATCGCTATACAAATATGTCGTGCGAAATAGGTCGCATTTGTGGAGTTGATGCTCGTGATTGTTGGCACTTGGTGGAACTTTTGAAACATTTTTTGTTTGATAAACACTTGTACTTGTCCACTTATTTATATTATTTCCCCTTGCCGGTTTCGCTGTTAAAGCATTATCGCATTTGTCTTAAATCTTTAATCTATTTGAGAGGACTTCAAAGACTGATGTCACCTCCTTAGAACTGCTCTAATTACTTACTTCTCATTAACTATGGTTTGACCAATCGGTAACAAATTTAAGTAATTTTTAGCAATTCTCCGGGTACTTTCATAAGGAAAGTTATAATTTCTGGAAGAATATTGCATATTTCATACTAAATTAAAATATAAATGACATCACATTATGATTTGCCAATGTCAAGTCTACAGAAGTCACTGAGTTGTGAACTCTAACTCAATATGTTGTGTTTTGTTGTCGCGTCGAGCCGTTTGTAACAGAATATAATTTTTAAATATAATTGTGACCCTTATTTATTACTGTATTACGGGTGTTTATTCTTCGTTTGCTGGTTGCACATTTATGACACCAATTTACCGGTTCCAAAAGACAATTTAATTGATGAGGTAAGAATTTTTAATGCATGCAAATTCGCAAATTCAGTACAGGCGCAAGTCGGCACAGTAAACCAATGAGACTTTTTATGGCGGTACATAAATTAAGTTTTTTCGGGTAGACCAACATTTTTGTGCTGCTATTTTCAATTAACATTGATCGATTTAATCGACTTCTCTCAATTAGTTGAATCGAAAGCGGGAATTATGTATAATTCGTTTTGACTATTTTTTGTTGTCTATATTCATTTGGATGGATCGAGGAGGAGGACGGAGGACCGCCATGAGTGGCGAAATTTGGAAAAGGCCCATGATCAGCAGTAGACGAACACGCAGTATTAAAAAATATGAAAAAATTTAAATGTCACTTTGAAAAATCATTATTTGTAGGCACTGCCTACCCTAGAATACAACACTTCATACAAAAATTATTTTTTTCAAATTTGTTTTAAATTTATTTCATGTTATTTTTATCGTCAAACTTGACCTTCTAGTTGCATTTCCAGCAAAAAGTTCAATGCACGCCACTGCGAACACGGGCTGATGGATGGATGGATGGATGGATGGATGATATTAAATTTAACATACTTGGTTATAAACCCGGAGTTCTAGATGGATGGTCGCCCAAACGTCAACTTACCTAAAGACAGGCGGCGCTATTATAGGAGTTGAAATCGTATTAAAATAGCTTAAACGGTTGGCATACATTTTATATGGACAGAACTGCATTTGATTGCTTTTAGCGGTTCTATACTCAAAAAACCGGTCAAGTGCGAGTAGGAATCCGTTCCGAATAGGTTCCGTACCATTCAAATAAGTTAAATAAGACTTAAATGTTGTTCGACTATTGCTCGTTATATTGTAAAGCCTATAGTTTTCTTTTTGAGTTTGTTATGTATGCTACGGCCATGAATTGTTTCACATATCTTGAAACAACCGTTTAGCTCGAAGGGGGGGACACTTGACTCTAACAAAAATTTGCACTTTAAAGCTTAATATTTCGCAAACGGATCTCTGAATCGAAAAATGGTGTTCACACATGTTTTTTTTAATTTCTTTTTTTTATCAGAAGGCACTTTAAAATTTTACAGCAAATTTGTTTAATGATCTTGTACTTCATTAAATAAGTGGTATTTATTTTGTTGCCATCCATCCATCCAGCCTGTTTCGTCCACTGCTGGACATAGGCCTTATCAGGATTTCGCCACTCTTGACAATCCTCCTGGAAGAAATTCCCATACTCACACACGCTGGGCAGGCGGGTTCGTGAGCGCGGTGCCGAAACCCTTACACCAGTGACGCCGCTGCCCGTCACCAGTCTTTTTTATATAACGCTCGGCAATTGGGGATGGATATACCGCCATCCATCGGTCCCAGGCAATGGTGGTGAATAACTTCGGGAGGATTTGCGAGTAAGATGGTGGTACCTCCACAGTCGAGCCCGGCACCAGCTCTACCACCTAACACATACAAAAAGAATTATCTTTTTAATTATTTTTCTACAAATCTAACAATTATTCCGAAAAACGCTCTCGTGTCGCTGCTGTCGTAAAAAGGGGTAAAGGGTAATGGGGCCAATATGTTTTGTCCTCTTTAGTGGGTAGTGTTTGTAAGGGAAAGATCCTAAAACCAGCTTTATAAAAAAGGGTTAAGTAATTTTCGAATTATTGAAAACAATGTATGATTGTTTGTTGTCTATTTTAGTATTATTATTATTATATGGTAAAATTAGTACACATTGACAAATATCATAAAAACATATTTATTTGTTTATTTTTTCTATTTGAAAATAAAATAAAAGTCAAAACATAACATAAGATATTTAAAATTCCCTTCTGAATGCCTATTCCATTGAAATCAGTTTGCTTTGAGCTACAGAACAGAGCTGCGAACGAACATCTATCGAATTGGTGAAACACAGAAGTACGAATTGGTGACACACAGAAGTACGAATTGGTGACACACAGAAGTACGAATTGGTGACACACATAAGCACGAATTTTTGACACACAGAAGTACGAATTGGTGACACACAGAAGCACGAATTGGTGACACACAGAAGTACGAATTGGTGACACACAGAAGCACGAATTGGTGACACACAGAAGTACGAATTGGTGACACACAGAAGCACGAATTGGTGACACACAGAAGTACGAATTGGTGACACACAGAAGCACGAATTGGTGACACACAGAAGTACGAATTGGTGACACACAGAAGTACGAATTGGTGACACACAGAAGCACGAATTGGTGACACACAGAAGTACGAATTGGTGACACACAGAAGTACGAATTGGTGACACACAGAAGTACGAATTGGTGACACACAGAAGTACGAATTGGTGACACACAGAAGTACGAATTGGTGACACACAGAAGTACGAATTGGTGACACACAGAAGCACGAATTGGTGACACACAGAAGCACGAATTGGTGACACACAGAAGTACGAATTGGTGACACACAGGAGTACGAATTGGTGACACACAGAAGCACGAATTGGTGACACACAGAAGTACGAATTGGTGACACCTAGAAGCACGAATTGGTGACACACAGAAGTACGAATTGGTGACACACAGAAGCACGAATTGGTGACACACAGAAGCACGAATTGGTGACACACAGAAGCACGAATTGGTGACACACAGAAGTACGAATTGGTGACACCCAGAAGCACGAATTGGTGACACACAGAAGTACGAATTGGTGACACACAGAAGTACGAATTGGTGACACACAGAAGCACGAATTGGTGACACACAGAAGTACGAATTGGTGACACACAGAAGTACGAATTGGTGACACACAGAAGTACGAATTGGTGACACACAGAAGTACGAATTGGTGACACACAGAAGCACGAATTGGTGAAACACAGAAGTACGAATTGGTGACACACAGAAGTATGAATTGGTGACACACAGAAGCACGAATTGGTGACACACAGAAGTACGAATTGGTGACACACAGAAGCACGAATTGGTGACACACAGAAGCACGAATTGGTGACACACAGAAGCACGAATTGGTGACACACAGAAGTACGAATTGGTGACACCCAGAAGCACGAATTGGTGACACACAGAAGTACGAATTGGTGACACACAGAAGTACGAATTGGTGACACACAGAAGCACGAATTGGTGACACACAGAAGTACGAATTGGTGACACACAGAAGTACGAATTGGTGACACACAGAAGCACGAATTGGTGAAACACAGAAGTACGAATTGGTGACACACAGAAGTATGAATTGGTGACACACAGAAGCACGAATTGGTGACACACAGAAGTACGAATTGGTGACACACAGAAGCACGAATTGGTGACACACAGAAGCACGAATTGGTGACACACAGAAGCACGAATTGGTGACACACAGAAGTACGAATTGGTGACACACAGAAGTACGAATTGGTGACACACAGAAGCACGAATTGGTGACACACAGAAGTACGAATTGGTGACACACAGAAGTACGAATTGGTGACACACAGAAGTACGAATTGGTGACACACAGAAGTACGAATTGGTGACACACAGAAGTACGAATTGGTGACACACAGAAGTACGAATTGGTGACACACAGAAGCACGAATTGGTGACACACAGAAGCACGAATTGGTGACACACAGAAGTACGAATTGGTGACACACAGGAGTACGAATTGGTGACACACAGAAGCACGAATTGGTGACACACAGAAGTACGAATTGGTGACACCTAGAAGCACGAATTGGTGACACACAGAAGTACGAATTGGTGACACACAGAAGTACGAATTGGTGACACACAGAAGCACGAATTGGTGACACACAGAAGTACGAATTGGTGACACACAGAAGTACGAATTGGTGACACACAGAAGTACGAATTGGTGACACACAGAAGTACGAATTGGTGACACACGGAAGTACGAATTGGTGACACACAGAAGCACGAATTGGTGACACACAGAAGCACGAATTGGTGACACACAGAAGTACGAATTGGTGACACACAGAAGTACGAATTGGTGACACACAGAAGCACGAATTGGTGACACACAGAAGTACGAATTGGTGACACCCAGAAGCACGAATTGGTGACACACAGAAGTACGAATTGGTGACACACAGAAGTACGAATTGGTGACACACAGAAGCACGAATTGGTGACACACAGAAGTACGAATTGGTGACACCCAGAAGCAAGAATTGGTGACACACAGAAGTACGAATTGGTGACACCCAGAAGCACGAATTGGTGACACACAGAAATACGAATTTTACATTGGTGGCATTTAGAAGAAGGGCCAAGTAAAATGAAGTTGGAAGAATTAAAGTACTGTGCCACAATCGTAGTAAATTGTCTGTGCGTACTTTTCTAGAAGCCGTGCCTGAATACATGTTCAAATTCTGTGTATGACATAGTCACAGCCAGACCTCGTATTCCCGTATCTTGGACCACATTGAGTCCTCAAGTTAGAAGCCTCCAATTAGAAGCTGCGCCCGCGCAGATTTCCGATCACTACGATAACGTTGCATTCTTCGGAGAAATTGCATTAGGGTTACGTATACTTACATATTTTTTTAATTTTGCATATATTTCTCTTTACTTTTACTTTGATTATATGATTTATAGTGAAATCCATCGCTTTGGACACTCTAAACATTATTTAGAGTGTATTATAAACTGGTAAAGTGTAAACTAGTGCCCTGTAAAATATTTCCAGAAGGTAAACACAGTGGTCCGCATACAAGAAACCTCGAAAAAGTTGCATTATTTAAACTTTATTGGTTTTGATACATACAAGTTTTAAATTTAGTCGGATTGTAGGACATCCCATCCATCCATTCATCAGCCCGTGTTCGTCCACTGCTGGAAATAGGCCTTTCCCAAATTTCGCCCCTCATGTCGGTCCTCCGATTGTAGGACATACTCTTAAGTTAAACAAAAATTGATAAAACAGTATTTTTCATTTAAAATGACAACTATATGTAACATAATAAATCCAATCGGCCCTATTGATGTGTATTTGTAGACTAATACATAGGTAACACTAAAAGTTTCCGGAACTGGCCACTTACATAAACAATATTTAAAAATTTATTGCAACATTTGAAAATAGAACTCTTTGGCTGTAGAATGCAGTTTGTTTCATCTGACTGTCTTTTGTTTTTACCTTGTGGCGCCATTTAAAAAATTGTGTCTGCATCAACATGGATTTAACTCGGGAAAATTTTCGTAGTATGATTTTCTACGATTTTAAGTGTAATTTGACAGCTCAACAGAGCATCGCTCGGCTTGAAACAGCTTTTGGCAATGAAGCACCATGCAAGACGACTGTTTATAGCTGGTTTGCAGAATTCAAGCGTGGTCGTATCAATCTCAGTGACGAATCTCGCGATGGTCGGCCGTCCACCGCTGTGACCAACAAAAACATCGATGCTGTGCGCCGTATGATTGAAACAGACAGGCATGTGACCTACCATGAAATTCGCGCATCCTTAGAAATAGGCATGAGTCAAATACAATCAATCCTACACAAACATTTGGGTGTGAGAAAGCTGTGCTCGCGGTGGATCCCACACAACTTGACCGAGGCTCAAAAAACGGACCGCGTCACTTGGTGCAGTGCCATGCTTACCAGATTCAACGAAGGTGCGTCAAATTTGGTGTGGGACATAGTAACAGGTGACGAAACATGGATTTATTGCTACGATCCCAAAACAAAGCAGCAATCGAGCGTATGGGTCTTTCAAGATGAGCCGAAACCAACCAAAGTGGCGCGCGTGAAAAGTGCATCTAAGCGGATGATTGCTTCTTTTTTTAATAAAACTGGACACGTGGCTACTGTTGCTTTAGAGAATCGTCGTACCGTGAATAGTGACTGGTACACGACCATTTGTTTGCCGGAAGTTATTGACGAACTCCGTAAAAATAACCGTAAACGCCGTATCATCCTGCACCACGACAATGCTAGTTCTCACACGGCCAGACAGACAAACTGCTTCAATTTTTTGAAGACGAAAAATGTAGAACTCATGAGTCATCCTGCATACAGTCCCGACCTGGCACCTTGTGACTTTTTCCTGTTCCCAAAAATTAAGAACCAATTACGCGGTCAACGATTTTCATCACCAGAAGAGGCTGTCGAGGAGTATGAAAAACACGTTTCAGAGGTCACCACAGGGGAGTGGCACAAAAGTTTTCAAAACTGGTTTGATCGAATGAAAAAGTGCATAGACGCCAAGGGAGATTATTTTGAAAAACAATAAATTAATTTTCTACCTTTAATAGTATTTTTTCATATTCATTCCGGAAACTTATAGTGCGTCCCACGTATAAATAAAAAACTTAGAGGCTTCATTCGCTCCTGTATGTCAGTAAAATAGAAGTCTCTGTTTTAAAAGAGGTTTTCTAAATATTTTTTTCTCTGCTATGAAAATTAATCAATTAACTAAATCTTCGGGCAAAATGATGTCAATGAAATGCTTATACTAGTATAAAAATTTGTAATTAATGTTTTTTCATTGCTGAGAAAAATGGAGATCCATGTCGCCAAAATTTCGTGGCGTCGCCTTGAGAGCTTAAACTAAATAAATTTAAACATAACTGCATCATATCTTTTCACAATGATCGTGCGTTTCTATCATGAAAACGTTAGCAACATAGAGTTAGGTAGAGTCACGGTAGAGACTAATGCCCAGCTTCCAACCTATCATTTGGCAGAACTGTTACAAAGGTATCTGCTATGCGAAATACATACCCAGCAGTAGAACAGTTGCACGAATGATACATTAAGGGTATCTACTGTCTGGACCTGATATCATCCAAATGATACGCGGCCCTCACAAATACCAGCTCGAAGAAAATACCTGATTCGTAACTGTATGAAGAATTGTGAAGTCACGACAAGTTCATGATGCTTATTTGATTGCAAGTTGGACTTGCGCAAAGGGTTTTGTACCACTCCACAATACGGGTGCGGAACCCTAAAAACATTTTGGTAAATAACAATAATAAACATGGCCAAAGTAACAACAAAGTTACAAAAAACGAGGAGCTAAAACGGTACATAAATTTTGATACTAGTATAAGCATTTCATTGACATCATTTTGCCCGAAGATTTAGTTAATTGATTAATTTTCATAGCAGAGAAAAAAATATTTGGAAAACCTCTTTTAAAACAGAGACTTCTATTTTACTGACAAACGGGAGCGAATGAAGCTTCCAAGTTTTTTATTTAAATTAGTCTACAGATACACTTCAATATGGCCGATTGGATTTATTAAGTTACATATAGTTGTCATTTTAAATGAAAAATACTGTTTTGCCGCATACGACCTTACGGCATAAGCTAGTTCGTGAGCGCATATTTGTATGGAGTAAGTCCCCCTCTCTCCACTCCCCTAAGGCGCCGATTTGAAATTAAAAGTTTATCAATGCAACGCCTTTACTACTCTTCGTATACAAGCTGGCTGGTTGCCACTTTAACACCATTTGACAGTAAATATATGGAATTTACTATCAAATGGTGTTTAAAATGGTGTTAAAATGGCACCATGTAAGCGAAACCGGTAAGGGAAATTAATATAAATAAGTGGACAAGTACAAGTGTTTATCAAACAAAAAAAAAATACACCATGTTAGGCCTCAAGGTTCTACAATAATAAGTGAAAATAAAATAAGGAAAACAAATGTTTTGCTCAAATATTTTTTTCATTTCCCAGTACAAAGTGGTTCAATCAGCTGACAAAATTTTTATGGAAAGGTGAAAAAAATTCGCACAATTTTTTTTTATTATTCTTTGAAATGTGGTCTTTTGGGGATAGGTACCCACTCTATCATCTGGGAAAAAATCACTTTTTATTTTAAGACATTTCTATTTACATTCATAGTTCCGCAAATAAGTATGACAAGGTGACATTTATTTATTTATTCACACTGGAGGCTCGATAAGTTATGATATGAGGATCACGGATCAATATTCTTTTCGGGTAATTTGAAGAAAATTTTGACTTTCCAAGTGTCGACTCTGAGCTGGGCTTGCGTTTGTAGGAAGCAGGAGAAAAATAATCTTCGAATTTCCCAAAAGGGGTCATCGAACCTTGATACCGACTACTTACCGAGTCAACGAATTTGGCTGTATAAATAAATGTCACTTTATATAAGGTCCTACAATAAAATAAGTGAAAACAGTTCTAATTCTACATACATACTCATCATCGTTATATGTATACTTACAATAAATTCGTAAGTAGGGCTTTTTACATACCTATATGGTAAAAAATAAGGTAAGTAAATAGCTTGGAGCCCTTATAGAAAAGCTGTTTTTTATTATTAATATTCTTTTAGTCTCTTTGTATGCTCGCAATCCAGGGTTTTCACTAGCCGTTACATAGTTTAGTAACTTAGGCGTTAAATTATCACGATACGGTAACTAGAACAAAATTTACGACTTGAACTAGATTTTTAAGGAAACGGTGTTTAGTGCGGACGACGTCACGGGCAAAAGCTAGGCTATTTATAGTCTATGCCCAGCCAGCCATGCCTATTTATACAGTTTGAGGACATATAAATCTAGATTGTAGATGACATCAGCCATTATTTTTCAAATGCCATGTTTCTTGTCTCCAAATCACGCTATCTTAATTTGTAGTTATTTATGTCGGTAAAACTAGTTTGTTTGGTCGTCTGTTTCCTGTATTATAAATATAACGAATATTGATATTACTTTAATGTGAATTAATGCGTATAATTTTTGATAAAATAAGCATTATTATGTTTAATTACTGTTTAGCGATAAAATATCCTTAATTAATCACAGTGGTGAATTGATGAATGATATTTTATACCGCAGATAAAACGGATTTGAATGTTTTGTTTGTTAGTTCGTCACCAACATAATCGACAACATTTCATTTTAGTTAACCATTTGTTTTTAATATTTACATTGAAAGTCTGTATGAAAAAGAACCTTATGTATTTTTTTATTTTGTTTTATTTCATGTTTTTTCCTGCATAATTTAATGTTTTCTTATTCACTCATTCTAAAAGGACGTAAGTCGCCTCTGGGGATTAAAAAGTCAATGTTCATTGCCAATGGATTATTTAAAAAAAACCTGGCATGTTTATGTCTGCTGTCACATGGCATGACAGTTGTTTTTTTTAAACAAAATGAACTTAAAAGCAAAGAAAATTGTTTTTAAAATCCTTTGTATAACATATTTTTAGTTTTTTGAAAATATCTCTTTATTTAATCACGATTTAATTCTGAAAAAAAATATGATGCTGAGAAAGCCCATATCTCGAAATGGTTTTTACTTTTGCATCAATTATTAATTTGTAATGTTGTCAATTTAGGAACTTTTAATTGGTATATTGGTTTACGGGCTACGGAAGAGATTTTTGTGATAAACAGCTCCTACGATGTTTTCATAGATTTAATTTATTAAAGGGATTTTGGTATGATTTTATTAATTTTTCTTCCGCTCCGTTATAAATGCTAAAAGCAAAGTATTCTTCATTTAAAACACAAGATAGATATATGATTTCTTATTATTAACTTAGGGGATAGAGCAGTGTCTATTTAATATTGGCGCCATATTCAATCCCAAAGTTTTTTTCTCTCGGGAGTTAAGACCAACCTCCTTACTGTCTAACTTTAGCATCTATTGCAATCACTTTCAAATGTATCGTGATTGGGTAGAAATTACATCACATATCATTTTTAGCCAATCACGATAGATTTGAAAGCTATCGATAGATTTTGAAGTTAGACAATAAGTCCTCAAAACCCTTAGTGCACAAAGGATTCAAGCTCGCCCAAGTGGAAGACAATCTTAAGACAATAAAAAGCAGGATTACTTAAAATTACCTAAAACAAAACGCATACCTTTATTCACGACATGGTTCCCCGAGGGGGTATCAGAGGTGTTCCCAAGTAAACTGTCAAATGCTGGTCACAGTCCACACTTGGTACACCCGCATTTCAAAGACGATTATTACGTCCCAAACGCGATGGGTGGTGAGCCCGCTCTCCGTACTGTGGCACAACAGCTTAACGGGCCTTCCGAAGCACGCAGACCCAACATAAACTAATATGCACCGTGAGGATCTAACCTCTGAGTCAGCAGGCGAGCGCCCTGCCACTCGGCAACACATATTATTTCTTAGAATATTTACTTTTTTGAAAAGTCGCTATAATTTTATTTCTCTACGAGTATTGGCAATGGACCACACGAAATGCACTGTGCATGCCTTAAGGGGGTAACTTTTTACCTCGGTACAAAATGCAGACCATAATATTGTTTTTTCCTTACTTTTGAATAAAAAGTATGCAATAATAATAAAGTCTTCACCAAAATATTACTTGCTTTAATGTATTACATTTTGTTTGCATTACATTAACAAACTTAAAAACGTGTTTACAGTGGGTTTACACATTTATTTAATTATACTTTCTACAAGTCAAAGTATATATTTAATTAACAAAACTTAAATAAACTAATTTAAAAAACTAAATTATTCTACGAAATAAACTAAACTAAACTAAAACTACCTAGCAAAAATATTTAATTAATGTTTACAGTTGTAATGTAATGCAGCTAAAATGTAACGCGTAAAATTGAATGATTTTCATGGAATCACCTAACTATTAACCAGCAGTTTGCGCGAATTGCTATAAGACGCATTTAATACAAACTTTTTATTCAAAAGTAAGGGAAACAATACTATGATGTGAATTTTGCACCGAGATCCTCCTTTACCACCTTAAGGCACATAGGCATGCCACGGTTTTAGTACAAAATTTGAAAACCCGTTTCTCCGTTGTTTTTAGATATACACTAAAGTTTGAGACCTCTATAGTTTAATACGGGCATTTACAAACACCATCTGGCTGAAAAGTAAAATTTTGGTATAGCTACAATTTACGGCAAGAAAACAACTTTGTATGTAACTGATATTTTAAAAGGCGCCATTTTAGGGCCGTTCAAGTATTACGTAAGCAGATTTATTACAATTATTTACCCCCCATCCCCCTTGTCAGCAAAAGTAAGCAAAGCTCTTACCCCCTCCCCCCATGCTTACGTAAACATTTTTCAATTATAAATATATATTTTTTTATATTATAATGTTATAATTATAATTTAAAAAATGAGAAAATAGATTTAGGATAGAGATTAGATTTTACTGATACAGTATTCAACATAGAGTAAGGGGCAAAAATATACCGATGACGTATTCATCATCTAGACTCCCCTACCCCCCATGTCATCGAAAATAAGCAGAACAAAGACCCCCCCCCTCTATAGTGCTTACGTAATACTTGAACGGCCCCTTTGTAAAAATTTAGAATAGCTGGTCCAGCTTGATATCTTTAAAACAAAATCAATATTCTAAATTTTTACAAAATGGCGCCTTTTAAAATATCAGTACCAGATGATAGAGGTCTTATAACGAAAAACAACAGAGAAAAGGGTTATCAAATTTTGTACTAAAACGGTGCCGTGCCTATGCGCCTTAATTAGAACAGTGAAAGTGAGATATTTATCTGAATCCCGTAAAAGGGCGTATATAACTCTGACCGCCTTGTCATTAATTTGGCGGTTTCTCTTTACTTATCTTTTAGATACACTTTGTTAATGACTTGACAAGACGGGCCATATTCTCTTGTAAACCACATTTCAAATAAACATGTTAATTATACAATCCCTTGAGTATATCCTGTATCTTAGCCCTACAAGCCAGGCAAGCTGAAATGAAATTTTGCTTTCTCAAAAAGAATAATCACGCTCTGCCTTAAATCACTTCGCAAGGTTCCATCAATATACAAATAAAAGCAAACAAAAAACAAACTGGCCAAGAACGAGTAGGACTTGTGCCCTGAGAGTTCTGTACATACCGTTTTAAAACACAAACTTATGCTATAACCCCAACATAACTTGACAATCACGGTCTATTAAACTTTATGTATTCAAAGGGTCCAGTTAAGTTGGTTTTCTATTTCTTCTTGAATAATTAAATATAGGTAATTATCAGATTTTTCCTAGACCTATGCTATAAGACCTAGTTCTGAACGAAATTTTAAGTTGCTTAGATAACTTGGGACTATGTACCCTAAAGGTTCTCACGGTGAGCCGATTTGTATGAAATTGAATACGTAAAGGCACAGAGAAAATTGGTTATTTTCCTCAGTGCGTAAAGGGCAAGAACTTTTTTGCGTTGAGTTAGAAGCCAGATTTTTTTACTGCACTGTAGACTTCTGTAACAGGTATTAGTTTCAACTTGATACAGGGCCCGAGAAAACAGAGCTTGACAGACAGACAATAAAATTATCCTATAAGGGTTCCGTTTTTTCATTTTGAGGATGGAACCCTAAAAACCAGAAGTCTGAATAGCGTTGAAAAATGACACACATTGACCTCTCGTAAACAACTAGACTCACAATCTCGCTCAAAAAGTGTCCGCGATGAATTTTGTCACCGCTATGGGTTGACAAATTCGAATGACCATTGCGTACAACTGACATTGCATCTTATGTTAACGATATAACATATTAATTTGGTTGAAGATTTTTGCTACTATGCACGTCGCACGTTCGGACGAACTTTCTGATGAACTTTTCTTAGAGACTGTGCGTCTTGTTGTTCTATTAGAGGTCAATGCAGGCACATGTTTAGTATGGCGACGCCCCTTTGAACCTTCTGTTGACCTTTAAGTGCCTGGTATCATTATCGAATGACAATTTTTTAGAAACGCATCCCTTATGTTTTTTTCGTTTATTATGTTTCAGCTATAGTCTGAAAATTTTCTTGAAAACAACTTCATGAAATTACAATACAATAATATGACATACCTTCGTCGCCTTCCTATCTCTAATACATGTTCACACGCGCGACTTCGCTCATGTATAATTCAGTTAGCAATGCGGCCTGGTATGACCTGTCTGCTATTTAGATTGACGTCCTTTCCTTGGCATCCGTTCAGTGAAAACCGGATAACTCCTACACTTTCAAAGTTAATATTGAGCAGTTTCTATTGTGTACTGTTTGTTATGAATTTGAATTTATTGATACAAGTGATAAATACCTTTGTGTTACATTTTCACTATTGTTGACTTACCCTAGTACCTCTGTAATCTAATTTTAAAATAACAGTGTGACTAAAAGCGTTCAAATTAACAGCTTTTTTTGGAGCGTTCCAATTTTGGAATAGGCTTGTGTTAACAAACATTTAAATATTTCTTAAGTACTAAAGGAATTGTTTAGACGCAAACTGCGATATTAAAATCGTATCAGTACTATTTATACTGTCATTGATTAGGATTCCGTTCAAAATGAAAACCTTTATGCAGTTCTCTTATCTTTAATATCTGCATAACTCATACACTTCTGCTTCGATTATCAGGCAACTAAGTAAAAAAAACCGGACAAGTGCGAGTCGGACTCGCCCACCGAGGGTTCCGTTGAAGACTATATTTTTCAAGATTTAATCATAAATGTATAGTTTTCAGATTTTTCCCTATAACTGTAGTATAAGATGGTATAACTTGGCAATTTTCATAATTCTAGGTCAACGGAAAATACCCTATAAATTTTGATTCCCCTGAGAGTGTCGAAATATACGTTTTTTGCGGCATAAACGGCCGTATCTTTTTTTACGTAAACTGAAAAGTTCGATTTTTTCACAGCTTCAAGGGACTGTAAACTTGAGTATATGGGTTTAATTTCAACTCGATACCTCTACGTGTTCCCGATATAAAGGGTCTTGACAGACAGATGGACAGGCAGACGGACAACGAAGTGATCCTATAAGGGCTCCGTTTTTTCCTCTTGACCTTAACCTTGAAAAATAAGCAGAAATTGTGAAACGTTTCGGTTTAAAACATCTTTTCAACGTGATTACAATAACCCGTTAAATTATCAATTTTCGATAATAATTGAAGAACAATGGATTGGAGCGCGATCGCGTCTTGTGAAATTATTGAGTAAACAGATATTATTCTTTATAAATTCCATTCCACAGAGGTTATAACTCTAAGTTAGAAACCAGAACCTGCATTCATTGATGCAGCCTGCAGTCAGGTTATAGACGACCTTGCTGCGCCCACGCATCTCTAGACAAGGGATTTGTTATAGCCGGTAACTAGACATACTCGCAGTTTCATTCAAACGTTTTGTACTATATTTACGCAGGTGATTTGCATCTAGTTTAGCGCTTAGATGTTTGCCACATTACAACATTAGATGATGATAACAAGGAGAAATTCTTCATTTTTATATCGAAATCTTTAACAACTTATAGCCAAAAAAACAGCTCGCAGTTAATAATAATCTATTCAAACAGTGCACTCTAAGCAAAACAAAAAAGATATGTATGTAACTTCAAAACAATATGACATGTCCAACATGCTGTGAATTCTAAAAAAAACTTTAATTCGAAAATGTGGAAAATCTAATTATCTTTTCTTTTATTTATTAGAACATTTAACAATCATCTTAGAGTTTTCATAACATTTTAAATAGTACATTACGATACGAGAGCGATGAAACGTTTTCTGACGAGTGTGAGTTTGCGGCACGAGCCGAAGGTGAGTCATATTACGCACGGTGTGCTATAAAATATATTATACACGAATTTTCTTAATACATGTGTCCCGACGAATATTTTCGATCACCGGTGTGTATACATTGAAGGTGACATTAATTTATGTAGCCAAATTCATACTGAAGACTCGATAAGTAGTCCGATGACCCTTTTTGGGAAATTCGAAAACTACCTTTTTCTTGTTCCCTACAAACGCAAGCCCAGCCCCAAGTAAAAAAATCTAAATTAAATTTATCAAATTTTGCAAAAGAATTTGTTGCTCCGTAATACTAACCACTTACCAAGTCTTCAGTATGGATTTGGCTGCATAAATAAATGTCACCTTGTATATACGTAACGGGCAATTTCCGCAAATCTGCTGTTACACACATTTTGCTCGAATTTTGTTGCTATTTTCGATACAATTGAAGAAAGGCGATAGGGCTCACCACCCATCACGTTGGGACGAAAAATCGTCGGTGAAAAGCGGGTGTGTCGAGTGTGGACTGTGACTTGCATTTCACAGTTCACACCCGGAGCACCTCTGACACCCCCTCGAGGATTCATATATGATATATTTATTTATTTTATAAAAATTTATTCGTGTAAAAGAGTAAAATATCCAGTTTGCAGATCGACAGCGGTCACAATATCACTTCGTATATCAAATCAAATCAAAGCAAATCAAATCGATTATTCTGTAATATAGGTACATAATATACATTTATTACATGTTTATGTAGTTCACAATAATTTATGTTTTGCCCCAATGTAGATTAGGCTTCACAAAGCAAAAAGAAAAAATGTATCCTTATTAAGTAAGAGTAAAGGCAACTAATTGAAATGTGAAACTGTTTTAAAATGCAACTGAGGTGCAGCCTTCAACATCGCACAATCCACTTTGGTATTACTCACAAATAAAATTAATTAAAGTCACTACATAACGTAGGATTATTGAAAGATAATATTATAAACAATCACTTCCTTCTACATAAATCAATTTCATTCCCGATACTTAGTATAGTGAAAGTGACCGCAGACTTATTAGATAAAACACTGATATACAGATATGAGGAACACTTCCTTCTAGCCATTAGTTACGTTTAGTTCAATGAATTGCCGTAAAAAGTAGAGAGTGTGTTGAAAGTTTCAAGTTTCAACTAATACCATTCATAATAATTAACGTGGAAACGAGTCGGAAAATTGCAGAGGTATTGCTGAAGGCGACGCCACGAAATTTTGGCGACATGGATCTTCATTTTTCTCAGCAATAAAAAAACATGTGTAATTACCAATTTACAAACTAGATTAAGTATTTCATTGACAACATTTTGCCTGAAGCTTTAGTTGTTTGATTAATTTTCATAGCAGAGAAAAAAATATTTAGAAAACCTCTTTTAATACAGAGATTTCTATTTTACTGACAAACGGGAGCAAATGAAGCCTCCAAGTTTTTTATTTAAATTAGTCTACAAACACAATTCAATATGGCCGATTGGATTTATTAAATTACTTACATATAGTTGTCATTTTGAATGAAAAATACTGTTTTGCCGCATACGACCACTCCACTCCCCTAATAGTGGGAGCGGTTAGTGGCAAATATTGGAATTATTCGGCACCTCATATTAGAATTGTGCCACTTCGTACACTTGTTCCCTAGACCTATTAGAGTGATTTGAGTCGCAGAGCCGAAAGTTTCGTCCCTTAGGTTTTGAAATGACGCCAATTTTCAAAATGGCGTCCAAATTTAGGGATAATTTTTTCGTCAATCAATTACGACGTCCAGGGTGTCGTTTTCGGGGTACCTGAGGCTCAGGACATCAAAAATAAAGTCAAAAATGACTTTCAGTTTGCTAAATATTGTATATTTAGGCCGATTTTACACAATTTTTCAACTCTTGAAAGATTTAAAAGTTTTATAGATTTTCGTAGTTAGGTATCATTTCCGGAGATATTTCGGGCTAGGATGACGGAAACAACCTTCATAAGGACTTGCTATTGCATTTAAAGTATGCAGAAGAAGAATTTGGAAGAAAATGGCTGTAAAAAAAAAGAAATAACTGGAAGTTACTTATTTATTCACATGTAAATATCTTGACATATTATTCATCACCAAGGAACGTTTTGTCATCTGTAAGATCATTTATTGTAGTCAAGCCGAAAAAAAAGAACTTAATTAGTCTTGGCTTAAAAAACAAACTGCGACAGTTCTGTTTCTACTACCTAATGTGGACTACATTTCAAAGTAAAACTATTTACCTCCGATTTTTGCAGTGTCCTCTGCAGTTAGTATACTGTAAAGTATATGGAAGGCTGTTGCGTAAACAAGAGCATCTCATGGATTCACTGGTGGACTTGCAGTCGTATTTACCAAAAACTGGAAGCTCTTTCCATATTTGTGCCTCTTTGGTCCAGTTCGGCTCCCAACCCACTTTGCCGCGTTTCAAACTCGATGCTGAGAGATCAGTGGGATGATCAGTTACAGCAATGGTTCGGCCCCACACATTACCTGCCTGGTAAGCAGCTCGCAAAGCATGCTGCCGTAATGCAGAGAGCGTAAGAGGAAGGAACTGCACCACAAACTGTGTTTCGTGCAAAACCAATCTTTTCGAACGTTAGTAGTGCATTTTTCTTGTGTTTTAGCTTCATACAACATTCAATTTTTTGACGGCATTATATTTGATGGATTAGCGTTAATACAAAAAAGGCCACGCATTGGCAAAACTTTTGAAGAATACTTTAAACTTGACTTGAAAGTGAACATTTCTCGGTGAATCACTAATACAAAAGCAGTGCGCGTCGATTTGGTCTGGGATCTCTACTAGCTCGACTCGTGAAGATCGAGGTTGTGGTCTTCGACAAAAAGTTCAACTTGTACTTGTTCAACAGTGTACGAACTGTAGAGGACACTGCAAAAATCAGAGTTACTAGTTTTACTTTGAAATTTAGTCCACATTAGGTAGTAGAAACGGAACTGTCACAGTTTGTTTTTTTAAGCCAAGACTAATTAAGTTCTTTTTTTCAGATTGACTTCGACAGATGATCTAACATATGACAAAACGTTCCTTGGTGATGAATAATATGTCAAGATATTTACATGTGAATAAATAAGTAACTTTCAGTTATTTCTTTTTTTTTACAGCCATTTTCTTCCAAATTCTTCTTCTGCATACTTTAAATGCAATAGCAAGTCCTTATGAAGGTTGTTTCCGTCATCCAAGCCCGAAATATCCCCGGAAATGATACCTAACTACGAAAATCTATAAAAACTTTTAAATCTTTCAAGAGTTGAAAAATTGTGTAAACTCGGCCTAAATATACAATATTTAGCATATGAAAGTCATTTTTGACTTTATTTATGATGTCCTGAGCCTCAGGAACCCCGAAAACGACACCCCTGACGTCATAATTGATTGAAGAAAAAATTATCCCTAAATTTGGACGCCATTTTGAAAATTGGCGTCATTTCAAAACCTAAGGGACGAAACTTTCGGCTCTGCGACTCAAATCATTCTAATAGGTCTAGGGAACAAGTGTACGAAGTGGCACAATTCTAATACTAAATGCCGTTTGTCCCCACTAACCGCTACCACTATAAGGCGCCGATTTGAAATTAAAAGTTTATCAATGCCTCACCTTAAAATTCGAATTTGTAAACATACATTTACCTAAGACTGTACCCAGAATATTAATTCATAAAAAAACAAAAGGATTTTCTAAATCTAGCTTCTAAGCAATTAAAAAATATATATTATATTATATGTATAATAGGGTGATTCAAATTTTAACTTTTTTCCGTTTTACTACGGGGCACCCCTTCAATGTGTTCTATGTAGCTAAAAACAAATAAGGTATTTTTTTCATATTTCTTTAAAGAAACTTAGGGGTCGCTACCACAGTTTTAAAAATTTAAATCTCCATACAAAGAGCGTTTTTTTTAACAGATACTGAAAATAATAAAATACGGAAAGTAAGCCTTGGAAACGAAGATAATGAAACGCTATTGCATTTTTAAACTTTCTGTACGTCACCCAGTTTTTTTTTGTGAAAATGGAGCAAAATTTTAGCAAAATGGGAGTTTATTCGTGTTCAGTGCTGCTATTAAAACTTTCAAGAGTGATGCACAGATCATTTTTTGAAATGTAAAGTTTTTCATTATCTTCGTTTAAAAAGCTTAATTTCTGCATAATTTAAATTTTTTTCATTAAAAAAAAATCGGTTACTGTATGGGGATTTAAATTTTAATAACTATGGTAGCGACCCCTAATTCTTTTTAAAAATAATGAAAAAAATACTTTATTTGTTTTTAGCTTCATAGAACACATTGAGGGGGTGCCCCGTAGTAAAACGGAAAAAAGTGAAAATTTGAATCACCCCAACGTATAATATAGTTCATATGCTTTCAAAACTGGGCTTCAGATGGCGCTAGGTACAAAACACGTTAAGAATCTTGCCATGTCTCTTGACATTTTGATTGCTTTTGACAGGGTCTGGCATGCTAGTCCACCAATAAGCAACCTTCATTTCTATGGGATTCCTGTTGGCTGTGCATATGGATAGTCAAATCAAATCAAAATATTTATTTTGTAAAATAGATACATATAGTATACTTTCTACAAGTCAAAGTTAATCTTTACAATAAATATCTTTAGAATAAAAAAATAATATGCATATACTAATAAAGGAAATACATATAAAAAATATTTAGGTTGGGCTACTAAAATTTAATTATACACCTGCATAAAATAGAGGAATCTAGGAATAAAAATATTATATATAAATGATGCAAAAAAGCAAGTTGATAAATAAATACGGGAAATACATCCAAAAAATATTAAGGTTGGGCTACTAGTTGCCTTCTTGAATAAACGATCAATACGAATCGACCGATCGACCGGTCATTGATATCTAATGAATATTTAATTCCGGAGTTCCTCAGGGGTCTGTTCGCTCCAAAACTCATTTTCTGTCGCACATAAGCGATCTCTTGCAATTTAATATAATTTCTTAGTTGAAAAAAGTAACATTTTACAAGTTTTAACCTCAATTAACACCTCCAAAGCTCCATAATTTCATATCTGCGTTCGCCATCACTTTTTGACATCTCAATAAAGATCCAGAGCTGACCCGGTGACCCTACTAAATTATTAAAAGCTTCTTCAAAAAGCTCGCACTACTTCCCACGAACACATTATTGGGTATCCCGTTAATGCTTACATTGACTCGGTGAGAAAACTCACTTTAAATGTTATATTTATTTTGTATGCTACTGCAAACAAAGTTTTAGGTTTACTAAAACTTTGGGATAAAACCCATTATTTTATGGGTATGTTAGGGTAAGGGTCAACCATAAATGCACAAGATTTATTTTTGTATGAAAAATCTTCATGGAAAAATTAAATATAAAGTATTATTTGACTGTAAACTTTTTACGTGCAAAAATAAATAGATATATTTCAATCTGCTTTAGAAAACAAAATGTCTTAATAAATACAAAAAGCTGAATTTTTTTTTAACAATTTTGATAACATTTAAATGTTGATAAAATTATAAATATGCGAATGTTTTGGTTGAGATATAAAATAGTAGATTTTGTTCATTTAAAAGACCTCAACGCGTATTGCAAGTTCGGTCAAAAAGTACCTACACATACGACACCATATACATACAATACAGTCATGGCTGTATTGTCGATGAGTAGAGTACAGTCATTCAACCTGTTTCCCCGTTATTATTTACATCAAAGTGCAAATAATAAGGCACCTATTGAAACCAATAATCATGTAAAGAGAAAAAAATTGAAAAAGCAGGTATCGCTCAGTCGTTGGTACGATGAGATTTTCGAATTTATGTGCCTTTTTTAAGTACAAAAGTTATTTCGTTTTCTTTTCATTTTTGATGACAAGACACCCGATACAAAAACTTATTTTAAGATATTTTTATTACTATCACTTCTAAAATTACAATGATAATTGTTATAAATAAGTTTTATTTGTAGTGGGAAAATGAGAAGAATCAAGTGAGCTTCTCAAAATTTTCCAACAATTAATTGTTTCGTGGAAAACTAAGGAATCTAAACGGCTATTTTACTTGTGGTATTGTTTGCTTAAATTGGCATTCCGTTGTACGTTTATTCACGTTCACTATGTTAAATGTTAAATTATGAACGTTTTCAAATGCTTTGTGATCTTGACAGAAAAATAGACAGATTAACTGAAGACACTAGTCTAAAGTAGCGTTCCAAATCACTTTTTCAAGATTAAAATATTGCTCCAAAACATCTACGGGGCCGTTCAAGTATTACGTAAGCACTATGGGGGGGGGGTCTTTGTTTTGCTTATTTTCGATGACATGGGGGGTAGCGGAGTCTAGATGATGATTACGTCATCGGTATATTTTTGCCCCTTACTCTATGTTGAATACTGTATCAGTAAAATCTAATCTCTATACTAAATTTATTTTCTTATTTTTAAAATTATAATTATAACATTATAATATTTAAAAAAAATATTTATAATTGAAAAATGTTTACGTAAGCATGGGGGCAGGGGGTAAAAGCTTTGCTTACTTTTGCTGACAAGGGGGATGGGGGGGTAAATAATTGTAATAAATCTGCTTACGTAATACTTGAACGGCCCCTACTTTTAGGTTTTGGAACCAGCATCGAGCTACTTTTGTCTGACAGCGAGCAATATTTTAATCTTGAAAAGTGATTTGGAACGCTACATAATTGAGAAACTTAATATTACGGTAGCTAGTTTAAGCTCTATGTAAATTTGAAACAATTTTTTGTAGGAAAATGCTTATTTTGTAAAGAGGTTACAAACCGATTGCACCGTGTACTAATAGCCTTAACCACAGTCCCACAACCTCTGACAAGCGGTTGTGGTCGTTGCAAAATTGTATCTAGTCAAAATAAACATAAACCACATCTTAAGCTCTAAAGAGGCTGTACGTACAAAGGTACTCACACCGAGCAATACTAAATATTTACAGTGACTTCGATTGGTGGTCAGCAAAATGTTCGATGATGAATTTTGCAACATTTGCAGTATAAAATTCAGCTTCTGATGTGTAGAATGTAGATATCATTCGGGGTTGGGGTTTGGGGGCACAATAATCCGGTAAGTGAGATCCCGAGTTCGAATCCTGGTTCAGAGCTCCTCACACCCAGATTTACTTTTCTTCTTCTTTACCGTAATTAAGTAATATTAATTTGTATCTCCTAGCGATGGAAAAATCATAAAGAGTAGGTAAATAATGTAATCAAATATTTCTATCATAGTTTCGATGAGAGTGAAATGTTTTGTTCACTACCCTATAGTCTTATCAGGGGTCTAGCACGGGCCATCGATCCAGTGTCTTTCCATCCATACTTGCTCTCTCGCACATTGACAAAGGCGGTATACGTGAGAGTGCTAGAGGATAGATAGACGTTGTAATTCGCGCGTGTTAGCCATACAGGTGACGAGAGAGTATAATGGTCTTATACTAGCTTTAAAAATCTTTGAATTCTTGTACCATTTCCTTCAACAAAGAGACCAGCACCATCTATTGGCAGCCGTGAGAACGTAGCCGATGTAACAGTATCGCAGCACTACAATGCATTGATGGGAAGCATTTCTTACATTATGAGGTATAGTAGACTGTAGGCAGGTATTCGTTGATCTGTGTTAATTATCTACCTCTTCAACACAAAAGGGATTTACTTAAGGTGGCACCGAGTTTCTGAGACATAATTGCGTTCGTTTGATCCCTTGCTGTATCGTTATTACTTAAGCTTTAGTTATGTAATTAATAAGTAAGATATTTAAGGATTCACTCCATAACTCATACACTTTAGAAACACGATTACTTGTAGTTCCCTGGATAAAAAAAAAATCAAAGTTATAAAAAGATATCCATTTTTACGGCGTAAATAGTTCACGAAAGGTCATCAGTTTTTTAATAATAGTAAAACTACATGTTTTCTATAACGTGTAAACTTAACATTTTTAAAATGTGTATTTGTTTTAAGAATACGAAGGAAATACATACATTGGCGCGCGTTCTGACCATCCTAGCCAGTTAATACTTCGGCCGTCGGTCGCTTGCGCTCTATTCAAATTGCTTACGACTAACAGCGTATGCTGAGTTTGGCCCATTTTACAATTTTCACTATTGAGGCAGTCAGTCAACACTAAGGTGGTCTATCTTTTCCAGACACAATTGATTTTTAATAGATCAATTGTGTCTGGAAAATAAAGGCCACTTTAACGTTGACCGCCTCAATTATTTTAAAGTATTTTTTATTTTAAATATATTATAATATGGTTTTAACTTTCACCAATGCTTTAAAATTCATATGAAAGGGAAAGCAATTATACATAAAGATGACATTTCCTATCTCCAATCCCATTATGTCTGGATTGCATCATAGAACTCTGCTCGCTAGACGTTCTCTAACGAAGCAGAATTAGCATAAACCATGTGGACGCCTTCTGAAAAAAGTGAAAATTACGTTTCCTTTGTTTATTAAGTACGTTTGTTCCTAATGTTTTCCAATTTTCTATACGTACACTACCGCAAAAAAGTTCAAGACTACGCCATGAATTGTACACAAAACTTTGTGCTGCTAACTTGAAATTTTGGATTACTACCATGAATATGTGAAATGGCCCTTAAATCTTGAACTTTTTCGATAACTTTGTTTGGCACCACTCACGATTTACTTACATATTTCCTGCAATCTACGAGTATTACTAAGGCGCCATTTACATGTATTTACTAAAATGCGGATTTATTAAGACATTACTATAATTAACTTTATTGTAAATGAAATATCTTTGTTTACTGCTCAGCCATATTGTAAATTTGATAATTCTGCCCAAACCTACGCCTTAGCCCACTCCTATTCAATTTAATTCATTAATATCACAAATGGCGCCAAAAACGCTTTGCTAACTTTACGTGTATATTAGTAATTTTCGATGAATTTTAATTTGACGTGGGATGAAATGACTTATCGTTAGTTTACATTAGCACTCAAACAACAATATCACTTTAATACTTACTGAATAAATAAAAACCCATTGGATCGAAATTACCATTATCAAAACAAATAAAAACTTAAAGATAGAAAATCAGGCCTATACTTTGATCAATATTAATATTACCTATATTTTTATCACAGATATATAAAACTTAACAGATGACAGATAACAATAGAGCACAATTAAAAAAAAATACTTTTTTTTACCTTTCTATAGAAATTTAGTCAGCTGATTGGACCATTTTGTACTGTGAAGTGAAAAAATTGTTTGAGCAAAAAATTTTTTCTTCTTCTTTAATTTGATCAGTTAATGATACTGATACATGATCTAGAATTATTTTCACTTATTATTGTACTTATATAGTAAGTACAGCATTGATTTATAACAAAACGTTATTTATGAAGTTGCATAAAGATTCAAATAAAAACTTGCAGTGTTAAAAACATTCAAGGATGCCCAATAATGTTATTAAATTTCAGCACGTACAGTTTCAAAACCATTTTGAAAGAATACAACTTTACAATAATGCCCGGCCAAGAACCGTTTACACAATCTAAATAATTGACAAGGAAAAAACTAGACCGAAATCATTGCGGCATAAACAAAAGGCAATAGCTCTAGCATTTGTAGAAACTAACGTAAACGATTTGTCCTCACAACACAACCAACGAATCAAAGCGTCTCAACAATTAACAGTTACCGAACCTACCTAGAAATACCTTTCAATCACAGGATTATAGACTCTATTTCTATGAACATAGAGACGGCCCGAATTTGAACGATATTGGGTTTTTCATCGCGCTATCGCTCACACACAACGGTGTCGGTGGTGGCTCCGCTTTTCCTATGTGATTATTGAACGTATGCACTGAATATGGTAAACAGTTGCAAAGTTGATATTCGAACGCATTGTTCGATGCAAAAAGGTAGGCTGGCGATGCTATGATGAAGATTAGCCATTTGTAGGTCATACTATGGAGGCTTATTGATGAGATTGGGTAGTCATGTCTTAGCTTGTTTCATATGTATTCCTAAATGTAGTAATCGGATATTGTAGTATTTGGTACGGAACCTTAATTGTGCGAGTTTGACTCGCCCTTGACCCGTTTTTTTTTTCTCCGGCGTTTATTCAATCTTTGCACCGTTTTCGGCTTGGGCTATATTTTATGAACATCCCTTATAGCCTATGTGTTGACCACTAACATAATTTTAAATATCCGCATCCAAATCCTTTGAGTGGTTCTCAGACAGAGAGACAGACAAAAGTTCTAAAAATGGTAGTTTTAGCTTCAGAAATAAACTATTTAATTTAAAATTTCGCGAAAATGTTCAATGTACAGACACGACTTTTTTACTACTTTATTATTAGTATGTACAAGATATAGATATAGATGATTTTTTTTATTTGAATAATATTATATATATTGTGCTGGTCCGACCCACTCTGTTTTAAACAGTTTTATTTTATTTTTAGAGTCTACTTCACCTACATAGGCTCATAACATAAGAATGATTATTTTTGAATTTTAGGACAAACTAGTTGTTCCTAGGCTAAACTAAGATCGACAGCATGATATGGCTGGTAAGATCGTATTTTTGTTAAAACTTAAGGCTGTACCTGACCCTAGAACATGAACAAAGCCAGATTTTCGAGGGTTCTTTTGAAGAAAGTAGGACTATCTTAATATTGGAAAAAAAAATGATTTATTGATCTTTTACCTAGGTGATCTACTTATAAACAATTTACTAAGATTTATACTTTTGTCAGAAAAAAAATGTTTTCCACCCCTTTTTTTGGTTTTCAAACGTTCGTTTCAAGAATGCGGCTAAGAGATTAACTTGATTTTATTTCATAAAATAGGTAATAAGAATTTTAAGGTTTTCTACTTAAATCCCATATTTTTTTCCCTACAAAATATTTCACTATTAGCTAAAGATTCAAGATTCAAAATGTTTATTTGTAAAATAGATACATAAAGTATACGTTTTACATGTCAAATCTAATCTGTATAAAAATAATATTTTATAATGAAACAAATAGGATACTTACGGGAAATATATATCTAGAAAAAACTTTATTTAAGTTGGGCCACTAAAGTTATACACATGCATAAAATAAAGACTTATTGGAATAATAATATTATTATACATAATGCAATTAATAAATAAGTTGATAAATAAACTGAATAGACCATAAATAAATATAATGCCTAACCAAATATATACTAACTTAAGTAAAAAATTAAAATATTGTATATACATACATAATGCAATGAATAAATAAGTTAATAGATAAATAAACTATAAATAGATTTAATGCCTCAATCCGCCCATTCGATTAATCTTGCTAAAAAGAAGGGCAAGAAACTTAGCAAGATCATGTCTTTTTTATCAGTATTTTTTTTCAATATGGCTTAAAAACCCTCCGATCTGCTGTTTCGCGCGTAGTTATTAGTATTACGCGTCCTAGACAAATAGGTCAATTAGCTAACCAATAATCGCCTCTATCAAAAGCTAATAAAGTATTTGACATTGTCCTTTTTGTGTCGGACGGGTAATAACATTTTTTCCTAGCCTATGCCATACTCTTAAGACGTCGCCTCGCTCCGCTCGGCTCCTGAATTTATATTCACAAGAAACCTAACACGCTCCTCCTCGCTTCGCTCGTCGTCGCACTTACTTTGGCCTAGAAAAAACTTAGTTTGTCTTTAAAATTGAGTTTGACCGGTAACATATATACAAATTCAAAAAATATCATCTTCTATATGAGTCTATAGAAGGTAAAATAAAGCTACTACAAAACAATCATTTCTATGTACGTTCTACCGTAGGACTCTTAAAAGAAATTTTATTGGTGAACCTAAATTCATACTAGATGGCCTCTTTTTAATTCAAAAAGTTCCAACATATTTCACAAATAAATTATCGTTGAACTTTTACTCACACTCATCTTTGGGCTCACCAGGTGTTGTCAATCATTTTTCCAAATTTTCAGCAAAGTTTTATCTGCCGTGGTCACGGGGTGACTGGATCGGACCGATTAATAAATACAAAAAAATATAAATAATTTGGCCAACTGCGAGTCAGATACTACCACCACACAAAACTGGTACGAAACTCTAATAACAAACATCTCAACAATATATACATATATGTAGATGCTATAGCAAAAACAAGGCGTTAACCTGACAAATATTTTAGAATTCAACTCTTTTCGTACATTCTCATTAGGTTTAGTGGTAGAGCTGATGCCGGGCTCGACTGTGGAGGTACCACCATCTTACTCGCAAATCCTCCCGAAGTTATTCGGAGGAGAGTAAGAGAACAGCTCTTGGGCAAAACCAGGCGGCCCACCATTGCCTGGGACCGATGGATGGCGGTATATCCATCCTCAATTGCCGGGCCTTATATAAATCAGGCTGGTGACGGGCAGCGGCGTCACTGGTGCAAGGGTTTCGGCACCGCGCTCACCAACCCGCCTGCCCAGCGTGTGTGAGTATGGGCATTTCTTCCAGGAGGACCGCCAAGAGTGGCGAAATCCTGGAAAGGCCTATGTCCAGCAGTGGACGAAACAGGCTGATGGATGGATGGATGGATAACTCTTTTCGTACATTCTCACATATATTTAACAACACCTTTTAAAATAAAGAATATCTCTCAGGCAACCAGGAAATAAACGTATAAAAACATTGTTCGAGGTTTATTGTATGTGGTCTAAATTTTTGTTCCAGTTTTATTATTTGTAGCGGTAGAGGCCATGGTAACATGGACACGTATTCTGTGAAAATTTGAATCTACTACCAACAACGGTTGAAGCAGTAGACCCCTGTAACAGACGGACAGACAGAAAGACAACGGAGGCTTAGTGATAGGGTCCCCTTGGATACGGAACCCTAAAAACAAGCACGGTGAGCCCGGTACCTACTCCTAACGTTCATGTAGCTGGATCGTGTAAACAAAAAAAATGTTTGCTATATCTTTTTGGACTTTCTGTCTTCTGTTTTAAAAATTTCTTCTTTTTCCAGTCCACGCAACCATGAAAATAACGATCTCTAAATATTCTGAGTTATCAAACCCTACAAACCCTGCACTAGGGTTGTCACCTGCGATTTATTGATTTAAGGGTTACCACATTGAGGTTCCTCGATGGGTCACTACACCAGCATAAAAATGTAGGATTTCGTATTCTTACGGGATATTACTAAAGCAGCATTTGCAACAGACAATAACATTGTTTTTAGGGTTCTGTACCTCAAAAGGAAAAAACGGAACCCTTATAGAATCACATTGTTCTCCGTCTATCTGTCAAGACCCTTTATCTCGGGAACGCGTGGAGGTATCGAGTTGAAATTAGCAACTTAAATTAAAACTACTAGTATATATTTAAGTCTACGGTCCCTTGAAGCTGTGAAACAATCAAACTTCAGAGTTAACGTATATTTCGACACTCTCAAGGGAATCAAACTTCATAGGGTATTTCCCGTTGACCTAGAACTATGAAAGGCAAGTAATACCGTCTTATACTACAAGTATAGAACAAAATCTTAAAACTATACATTTGTAATTAAATCGTAAAAAATCGAGGTTAAGCAACGGTATGCACGGTCATAATTATACGGGTGACCAAAACTTTTTTTTTAACTTGTACTAATTTGTACGGAACCCTCGGTGGGCGAGTCCGACTCGCACTTGTCTAGTTTCTTTATTAAATCTGTACTTCGTGTTTCACGAATCAGCTTGCATAACGACTTTTACACCGTTGATAAGCTTATTCATTCCGAAAAGGGCAATGGCCAAATTCCGAATTTTATATTCGCAACTACGGGTTTCTGTTTTAGTATAGACTAAAAATGTGGTAACCCGTAGCACACAGTGCATCGGGCAACCCTATCTCCACACCGCATACCGCTGGGCAGGCACGTATCCAGACTTTTGTTTCGGGGGGGGAGGGGGGGGGACATTCATTGAAACAACAATGTGAATTGTGAAATAAATCTGTGTAATCACTGCACTATAATATTATTAACTATCAAATTTTTATTAAAACGTACTTCAACGTACTTTATAGTGGTTATGAATACATTATGTCACGATCACGATGAACATGTATGTCACACCAAATTTCGGGGGGGGGGGGGGGGGTAAATCACACCTATCCTACCCTCTGGATACGTGCTTGCCGCTGGGCAAACATTTTTTCCTCAACAAGATCCCGAGGCACTGATGCGATACCATTCAGCCAGCGAGCGTTGACTCGACGGAGAAAGTCAACTAATGAAGAATGAACGGAGACGATTGCGTAACACAACGCAACTGGAGCTCCGAAGAAATGCTATTAGGAGTGCCTTGTCAGCGGGTTCCTGATAACGAAAACTCATGGGTTGCGAATAGTGAGGTGTTACTTACGAGGACTATCAATGTTTTCTAGGTATTGGTATCTGTACTAATAATAAACTAGTAACTAAAAAGGTCGTATCTGTACATTGAATTTCGCGAGACAATAAATGAAATAGGTTATTATATTAATACGAGCTTTTGCCCGCAGCTCCGCCCGCGTCTTATTTGGTTTAACAACAATTTGTTTTTTCTGGGATAAAAAGTAGCCTATGTGTTAAGTTAGGGTATAAGCTATATCCATTTTAAATTTCATCCAAATCCATCCAGCCGTTTCAGCGTGAAAGAGTAACAAACATACACACACAAACTTTCGCATTTATAATATTAGTGTGATTGTACTGAGGCTAAAACAACAAATTTTAGAATTTTTGTCTGTCTGTATGTTTTGTTTTAACTGGAGAACTACTCAACGGAACTGGATACGGTTTTTTTTATGATCTTAGGGCAGCTTGCACCCAAATCTTAAATCTCGATTTTATCGCTAAATCAGGTTTACAATCTGTCAGTCAACACATTTCTGTCAAATTAAACTCAGCTTAAGTCCTAAATCTAGATTTAAATATTGGTGCAAGTCGCCCTTAGTGACCCGTGTCAACATATGGGCTATAAGAGTTATTCATAAAGTAACGCCCAAGCCGAAAACGGGGCGGAGATTGAATAAACGCCAGTGAAAGATAAGGCAGGAAAATCTTGAATAATTATATTTTCCGCCTTGTGGTGTATTGGTTGAATGGAGCGTGCCGATTACTAAAACGTGACAGAATTAACTCCCGGAGGGACACATTTGTTCAGTCTGCGTGCTTCGCAAGGCACATTACCCTGTGGATCATGTTTATGTTTGTGCCCGAATCACGGCAATATAGGAAGGACTTGTAACATAATTCAGCTAGTTCGCTAAACTCTTCAATCGCTCTAATCTGTGATGCGAGCTAAACTTTAAGAGAATAGGTTCCAATTGCATTGATCGCTGTTACACCATGCGGAAAAACCTGCAGTGCGAGAGGGACGAATTCTGTTTTTTTTTAAATAACGACTTTTATCACGAATTTTATTATTTAAAAAAAACTAAAGTTTGTATCAAATATCTGTTCGGATAAGAGTTTAATAAAGTTTATACAGATTTTAATTCAAAAATAATATAATATGATTTTCCTCAAATAATGTTAAATCTCGACATGAAAACTTTTTTTGGAGTCATCTTTGATTTTTTATGATTCAATGTTGGAATGACGTCTGAAGATTGTGTTTCGATAAGAGTGTGCATTATATTCTTAACAGAAGTCCATTTTTTTTTTTCAAATATTTAGTATTGCTAGATTCTTCAAACAAGGAAGAATAAATTAAGATTATTCGGAACCTATCCTCTTAAGGGGGGGTTATCCCGGCTTTGTCTCTTTTCTAATTAATTTTAAACCAACAAAAAGCGACGATTAAATTTTGAAAAAAAAATATATTTCATATTTCACTCTTTGATCTTAATATTTCGGTCGTTCGATATACGATTGCTTACACTTTTCTCGATCCAATTGAATCGCAAAGATAGGTCTAAGCTACGTTCTAAATATCATTTGATTTGAGCTATATTAAGCTTTGGCCAATAAAACTTATACTAAAATAAACGTCGTGAAAAATGTGATACCTATAAAACGGCCATCATATTAAAAACCCATTCCTCTAATTCCAAAATAATAAACCGCACCTCAAAACCGCGAATTTTATGGGCGACCCGCTCCCGCTTAGCAAGATAAACATGTGAAAAATAAAAGCGTTAGGCAGGACAGATTTCTCTGGATAACCTCGCCTTAAGAAGTGCAACTCAACCAATTTAACACAACCAACTAGTTTAGGTATTATATCTAAAAGTTAAGCAGCCACTATTTTAGCTTAATTTTTATGTTAACCAACCTTAATTTGGCTATACGTACCGTACCTTACATTTTTTTGTGTGAACATGGAAATCTGAATATATAAAAGGCAAACCTGACGGAATCAATCAACGCACAGCTGAAACTACTGAACGGATTTCGCTGAAATTTGGCATACAGATAGTTGTAATGACGTAGGCATCCGCTAAGAAAGGATTTTTGAAAATTCGCCCCCTAAGGGGATGAACCGAACTCCACGCGGACGCAGTCACGGGCAAAATCTAGTTATTTACATGAAGCTAGCTGAATTAACTATGAAACTTTTTCAATGGAACATGATTTATAATCTAGACGCTCTGCGTTCCATTATTTAATAAAGACATTATTTATGAAGACGTCTTACTTGTAACTTGAGACTAGTTCAGGATAATTAGCTCTGTCCCATATATCACTATAATAGTAATTAAAAATGAACGAGCACCAGACCTTGAAATAGCGTTATAAATTTAGAACTTAATAATAAAGATGACGTTCCAAAGAAGTTATTACATTACAATGATATATTATTTATAATTAAAACTAAAATATATATAACAAATAGTACATAATAGAAGATTAATGTAAAACACAATGTAAATAAATTATTATGATCTTCAAATAGGTTTTCATAGTGTATGTAAAATTAAGTTGGTCGTTTATTCTGGTACATCTGTATTAAAATCGGCGTTTTGGTATTTGTTGTTTAGTTGAAAATTCTAAATTCCAACTAGTTAAGTTTTTGAGATAGATTGTTACGAAAAATTATCTAAAACTGACAACTTTGATGGCCCCCATTTCTTTATTTGTGCAAATAAAAAATAATTTATGTCTACTCCACTTAATGAGTTCTTGAGAGTGAAACACCACGAAAGAAAAAAAAATTTGCTCCTTTTTCACGTATGGGACCCCCCTAAAAATATTTTATTTCAATATTCGGATACTGTACATAACATATCCAAATTTCAGGTCTGTAACTCATTCCGTCTGCAAGCTAGAGACCCGTGACATACCCGGACGGACATACGAACAGACAGCAGAGCGACATTAATAGGGCTCCGTGTTCAAACAAAATGTAGGGCACATCTGTTTATTGTCCGTACAGATATTTTTGCATTTTTTTTGTACTTTCTACGCTTGATGGACTTTTTTTTATTTCTGACATTCCGAAATGATTACCTGCAGATTGCAAATCAGTAAAGTATCAATGAACACATAGCCTTTACTCCTACCTTCATACCGAGTGACCCAGATTCTCCTAATATGTAAGTACTAATACCTAGTAGGTTAACCAGTCCGGGAGCGATTGCACAAAGTTGGAATTTGGAGTACAACTCATAAATTTTAATTAGGTTGTCTCGCTATGATGTTTCCAAAGCCTAAGGACCATAAACTTTTTGTTTATGTGCTATCTGTTATGTTAGAAAAGCAAGCCAACCATGATTTTGTAACTAAACATCACCAACTGAAGGTTTATAGAATTATGCTTGCAATATCTCTGATGGATAAAATCCCAAACGAGGAGATTCGTCGGAGATCGAAAGTGACCTGCCGAATCAGTAAGTTGAAGTGGCAGTGGGCAGGCCATATCTGTCGCCGACGTGATGGCCGTTGGGGCCGAAAGGCGTTAGAACGGAGACTAAGTACAGCAAAGCGTAGCGGAGGCCGACCTCATGCCCGCTGGGCTGACGACCTGAAGGACGTTGCGGGTGGCGGCTGGATGAGGAGGACGGAGGACCGCCCAGAATGGAAAAATATTGGAATATTTATTACTTTATTTCAAAGTATTTTTTCTGGACCAACCCTTTCTCTTTTCCGTTTAAACATAAATACTAAAGCTTTCTTCCGCCTGTCTCATTATATATCTACGTCTGCTACGATCCTGAAGTACTTCTTTTGCTTCTACATTGATCTTCAATGGATTAATTTAAGTTCTCCTATCCTGGGTGCTTTTTACTGGATCCTTCTTCAATATGTTACCAATTCGGTCGACATACTTACGTCGATAAGCTTGCGCTTGCCACTTGCGATCCTTCCATATTGCTTTCTTCACTTTTCTTTTATAACCAAGAGTAGCTAAAGATCATTGCAGAGCGCAGTGCCCCAAACAAAGTAATCATTAAACCGATCAGCAATTAAATCATTTAATAAGTCGAAGCCCCGTCGTGTACGAGCTCCGCTGAGTTTTCTTTGAAAGAATTCCAATAGAAAAAACTTCTGCGCGCGCGCATCCACCGTGGCGTCTGGAAAGCGTAAAATGTGGTGTTGTTCTCTGGAATATATTTATTAACATGCGTGAGGCCGGTATTGTTATTTACATTATGCGGGCAGTGATCGTTGTCCAATGTCGCGTGGGTGACGACACATTGATAATGGTTGGATAATTTAGATAACATTACGTATTTCACGGGGGTTATCTATATTTAAATATCATCATCATCATCATGTTATCGACTGTTTGTGGTTACAGGCCGTACAAGTATTTTCTTTGTTACTTAGTTCGTGGTCTTTCAACTGACTACCATTCCTCTTGGCTGCCGGTAGTCGCCATCTAATGTATTTATTGACATTCTAAATTATTGACATTGTATTTATTGACATTGTATTATTTATTGACATTGTATTTATTGACATTTTAAATTATTGACATTCTAAATTTATTGACATTCAGAATAGAATTGACATTCTATTCTATTTATCATTCAAATAGTAGCTTCATCCTTCAAATAAATATTTTTTTCTCTAAGGTACAACGTACGATATTTGAATCGTGCTGAATAAATAATATTTTATTTTCATATTCCATAATCATACAAAGTTGAGCTTTACACATAAATAAAATAAGAATACATAAAATACTTAGATAAATGTGAAATGTCAAACCATATGTTTATTCACACCCAATTCATCTATAACATCACCATTCAATACCACCCCAGTTTAAAAATCCCTGGACGTTACTAAGACAGCCACCAAGATCAAAAAGTTATGGCTTAACCATAGCCTAATGGGCACAACATAGTAGTTTATGCTATAAGCGCGGTAAGCAGGCAAATAGTTTACGAGGACGATTTGAAACACGTGCGATAAACGGATGTTTTAAACGTTACGAGTAAGTTATGTAAGTTATTGCCCTCACGTGTATCATACTACGTTTTTCAATGGATAGTGTGATTAAATAAATGAAACGTAATTAAAGAAACAAACAACAATAAATAGTCCAAATGAAGTTTAGGCGGGTATTCTCTTTCTTTTCCTTTACACGCAAGTTGCCAACTTGACGGAATTAAGCTGCTTTCAGCTTGATGCGTTGTAGCTCATTTCTGTCAAGTCTATCTATGGTAGGTACACGAGAAAAGACAGGCAACATTTTTTCAATAAATGAAAAACAGATTAAAACACTAGTGTGGTAAAGTTGATTTTGACAACAGTTTAGAAGAATATAAAATAAGTGTTTACGACCACTTGTATTGAAAAAACTTTTAAGTTTATGTCGTCACAGCAACTATGACATCTAAAATGACACAAAAATGCAATTGATCTGTCATATGTATTATGGCCATCCATCCATCCATCCATCAGCCTGTTTCTTCCACTGCTGGACATAGGCCTTTCCAGGATTTCACCACTTTTGGCGGTCCTCTGGAAGAAATGCCCATACTCACACACGCTGGGCAGGCGGGTTGGTGAGCGCTGTGCCGAAACCCTTGCACCAGTGACGCCGCTGCCCGTCACTAGTCTGTTTTAAGGCCTGGCAATTAGGGATGGATATACCGCCATCCCGGTCCCAGGCAATAGTGGGCCGCCTGGTTTTGCCTGAGAGCTGTTCTCTTACTCTCCCCCGAATAACTTCGGGAGGATTTGCGAGTAAGATGGTGGTGCCTCCACAGTCGAGCCCGGCATCAGCTCTACCACCTAAGAAATACTCAACTCTTAGCTCTTAGTTTCTTTTTTTTAATTCATAGATTTATTTGTGGTTTCCTAAGCGATCCCATTTCCATTTTAAGTTAATAGAGAATCCTCGTGGTCCGTTTGTCCATCGACAATAGAGAAAGGTACAGATACAATGGGAAGTTATATTTTAGAGTAGAATACCAGCTTCAAAATACTTTTATAACACGTAAATCAAACCAAGTAGTTACTGCTGCTGATTTATTTCAATTTCAAAAATGACATGTTTTGATGT
Source organism: Ypsolopha scabrella (assembly GCA_910592155.1). NCBI lineage: Eukaryota > Metazoa > Arthropoda > Insecta > Lepidoptera > Ypsolophidae > Ypsolopha > Ypsolopha scabrella. The sequence goes on from OU342978.1 coordinate 6,627,588, forward strand.
TATCTTATCTAATAAAACTACGTAAGCTATTGCAATCTTTTTATATCTTTAAACTGTTTTTAATGTGTTTACTTAATATTTCTAGTTAATAAGACCAATTTTGCATGCCAAAGATGCTTCCTTAGATGGAAGGACGCATCTAAGTTTTTGTGACATGTGCAAATATTTTTTTGATTGAGACTTGAAAGGCACATTAGATTCTCCAAAACAGATATTTACGAAAAATCCATGTTACATTATGTTACATTACTTACACGTAGACTCAGTGACATAGGTCTTCGTATCTGATTTACATAATTAAGCAACGGTGTCGAGAACGCAGAGTTTTTGTTGTACTAATGCCGCAATTGTTCGGAATACAGAACAACTACCGTTTGTTTTAATGGCTACAGCAAACTTATTCGTTGATAACGGAGTAAAAATAAACAAAACAAGTGAAAAAAATTCTCCATCAAGAAAAATACTGACAAAATAAACGTCGGGAATTCTTAATAATTACGAGAACTTAAGAACAATCAAAGACAAGTAATTATTTGACATAAAAAAGATCCTTACGCAAAGGATCAGAAACCTAAACAGATTATCTTAAATAACAACAAAAAACACAACAAACAAGAATGTGAAAACCTCTATTAATTTGAACAGAAATACAAAATGGTTCAAATATTTACCTAAATACTTTTACGGTTTACATTCGTGTTTACCAACAGCACGCCTAGCGATAAAATAAAAATTCGAGAAAAAACAAACATCGTATTTCGCTATCTGTTCACTTCTTTTGACGTCAACGTGAAAATACGTTATTTTTAAATAACTAATTAACGAATAACAAAATTAAACCTAATCACATTCTAAACACACCAAAGTTACTTTCTCTAAATGGCGCATTAAGAGCTGCTGATAAACTGAGTCCTAAAACCTTTCTCGTATCCTTCGGAGCCACTATACCATCGTCCCACAGTCTCGCAGTACTGTAATAAGGCCGACCTTCTTTCTCAAACTGGGCCTCTAAAGGTCCTCTCACCCTCTTCTCGTCCTCCTCAGTCCACGGCCTTCCTTCTCTCTGAGCCTTCTCCTTCGCCACCAAGGACAAGACAGTGGCAGCCTGAGGACCCCCCATCACAGAGATTCTTGCGTTCGGCCACATGTATAGGAAACTAGGAGAGTACGCCCGACCACACATGCCATAGTTGCCAGCACCGAAACTTCCACCAATCAAAACGGTTAATTTCGGTCCTTTAAAACAACTGACGGCTGTCACCATCTTTGCGCCATTTTTGGCAATACCACCGGCTTCAGCATCTTTGCCAACCATGAACCCTGTTATGTTTTGCAAGAATATTAGAGGAACTTTTCTTGCCGCACAAAGCTGGATGAAGTGAGATCCTTTCAATGCACTTTCCGATTGCAAGACACCATTGTTTCCGATTATACCCACTGGATGTCCATACAAAGAAGCAAAACCACATACAAGTGTGTCACCGTACAACTGTTTAAATTCGTGGAATCGACTTCCATCGACTATTCTCGCAATGACTTCGCGGATATCAAAAGGCCTTTGAATGTTTGCTCCTACGATTCCATGTAAATCAACAATGTCCAATAATGGTTCATCAACCTTTTGAATATGCACTCTACTCTTCTGCTCATTGTTCCAATTCAAATTAGCAACAACATTCCTAGCTAAATGAAGAGCATGTTCTTCATCTTGTGCGTAATGATCTGTCACTCCTGATTGACGACAATGCAAATCAGCTCCACCTAAATCTTCAGCTGACACTGACTCTCCTGTGGCAGCTTTCACCAATGGCGGTCCAGCTAGGAAAATGGTTCCTTGGTTCTTGATTATAATACTTTCATCAGACATGCTAGGTATATAAGCACCACCAGCTGTACAGGATCCCATGACGACTGATATTTGCGGTAATCCTTCTGCAGACATATTGGCTTGGTTGAAGAATATGCGACCAAAGTGTTCTCTATCAGGGAATACCTCAGCTTGGTCTGGTAAATGGGCACCGCCACTGTCAACCAAATAAATGCACGGGAGACGACATTCCTGAGCTATTTGCTGAGCTCGAAGGTGTTTTTTAACAGTGATAGGGAAATAAGTCCCTCCTTTGACGGTAGCGTCATTGGCGACTATCATGCAGTCGTGTCCTTGAACTTTGCCTATCGCGGTAACAATGCCGGCGCTTGGGACCTGACTATTGTACATTTCATTGGCGGCTAAAGGGCTCAGTTCCAAAATGTCGCTTCCCTCGTCCACTAACCGGTTTATCCTTTCCCGTACGAGCAACTTCCCCCTAGCCGAGTGCCGCTTCACTGCCTCTTCCCCGCCACCTCTGATAGTTTCCTTCGTCTTCTCATGCAATTCCGCAACCAACTCATCCATTCTTGTCTTGTTTTCTTGGTAGTACAAGTCATTTTTATTCGGCTCACTGCCTATGACAGCCGCTTGGCTGTGATAATAAAGCTTTTGGGCTCTAAACTGGCGTACGCCACGTATTATTTTGAGCATTTTCGGCCGATACTTAAATACAACGGAGACAAACACGACCGCCAGCCGTGAGTCGCTGGGAATACTAATGATGACACAATCAGTACGGTTATCTACATGATTAAGTTGTACATAAACAACTCGCTCGCGATGCCGGTTGGCCAAGTCGGACGCGGCACCAGCTGATAAAAACGCGCATTATACATGAAATGATAATAGCGGCCCATTGTCACGAATACGCGACAAATGTTCACGTAATATTTGCATTTACTTACAGAGTATTACATGCCTCGGTTCATTCAACGGCGAACCTCGCTTTGCATAATACGTCCCAGAGATGGAGATAAAACAAAACGACCTCGTTTAGCTGCTTATCTTTATTGGAAAGATATTTAAAGCATACACGAACGAGTTCTATAGACCTTCCATGTATGAATTCATTATGGGATGGTGCCCGTATCTTTCGTTTCTTATCGTAAAATATCATCCGGCAACTTCTGGTTTCCCAGTGGCGTCACGAACAATGTGGCATCACAAAAATCGCATCAAACACGACTCTAATTACCATTCACAATCACAATGGTGTGCGCGAGCGCAGGTGAACGAACAGACATTTCACTTTCTTCGATGAACCGACGAACGTGTTCCACATTTTCTTAGCGATGATGTGACAGGTACATGACTTGTATTTTTGGGTCAAATACATGTGCTAAATGACATTTAATTTTATAAGCTAATGGTTGGGAAGAGTATTTCGATTTGAAAGAGAATGAAAATGGACATTTGAAAATGTAATAATTGATGACTAGTACGATAAAGTTTTATGACATAAATAAGTAAGCATAGTAATGCTATTTTCTCTTAATGCCAGAAGAAAATGTTGTTTACTTTTAATCGCCTTTTATCTTAATTACGTCAGTGTAATTTTAACCCTATGTAATAATCCAATAATTGGTTAACAAGTCAACAAGTGAGTTAAGCAACGTTTAAAAACTATCAACTCCAACCTTTAAAACCTTTCCCCGCATACTTTGCGGTTGATAAAAAAGTAATACCTATAGCATTTATTGTGTGCTTATAGTAAGTAATGAAATGATCAAATCAACTTTTTCACCCACACTGTTAGTTCTTTTAAATAAATAAGTAACTTCAGCGCGTATCTTTTTTGTTGAAAACCAGAATATTAGATAAGGAGTTCATTGAGTGTCTTTCGAATCAAATAATGTTTCATAATTATTGTAATTTTCATTAAAACTAGGAGATCACTCGGTAGACAACATCGTTTTTACAAATGTAACTCCGGGACAAACTCGTCTACGGAGTTGCTATAAAGTTTTCTCAAAAAATACAAATATTTCTTACTAAATGACCTAGTAAGTAAGCGAACAAAACCATTTTCGGAAAGAAAAGAGCCAAATTGTGAATTTTGTGGTTGATTACAAAAAGTAGTGTGGGTTGACAAAGTTGACTGACCATACCCAATGGAGTGCATAGAACTTTTTGCTGGAAATTGAATTAGAAGGTCAGGTTTGACAATAAAAAAATGACATAAATAAATATTAAAATACTCTTCCCAACCATTAACTTTAAAAAATCATTATTTGTAACGCCAGGGTAGGCATTTGATTTCATTTGATTTCATACAAAAATATATTTTTTTATTGGTTCCTTTTTAATTTTTGTCATGTTATTTTTATTGTCAAACTTGACCTTCTCATTGCTTTTTCAACAAAAAGTTCTATGCACGCCACTGACCATACCTATAGCATTTTTTCTGTGCTTAAAGTAAATATTAATACCTATAGCATTTATTCTGGGCTTAAAGTAAGTAATACCTATAGCATTTATTCTGGGCTTAAAGTAAGTAATACCTATAGCATTTATTCTGGGCTTACAGTAAGTAATACCTATAGCATTTATTATGGCCTTATAGTAAGACCGCTTCTGTGGTGTTGTGGTTTGGTTTGAACGAACGTACCACTAATCTTGTGTTCGGTCTGTGTCTTTCGGAGCTGCGGCTCCTTATTTGTCACCAAAGTACGGCGATAGGGCTCACCGTACGAGTGTAGACCGCAACTTGTATTCAACATCTCACATATGGATACACGTCTGACACCCCCTCGTCGGTGTTTTATGGCGTGATGATTTATTTATTACCCACATTGAAACAAATGTTTAACTATCTAAGTCAATTTGACAGAACGTACATTAAATTTAATATATCTTAAGCTAGAAGTAATTAAATTACTTATGAACCAACGAACAAACAACGTAGTTGTGCGAATGAATTATTTTAATGAAAATAGCAATTATTTAATATCTTAGCAGTTAATTTTGTAACTCGTGCTTGTTAAATCGCTCTGTATGAGTATGTACGGTATTTCACACTCCAAATAGAACGTTGCATTTTGTGTGACACGCAAAACGACATTCTAAGCTAATTGTAACTCTATCCTTTGGTTAGTGAGTTTGCTATGCAGAGAATATTGAATTCTTTGACTGCTTTAGAATATTGCAAAAGTGTTACCGAAAGATTTGGGAATGCTTTCTACAGGTTTGATAACAAGTATAGTAAAGCCGATTTTGAAGGCTTTAAGTTTAGTTTGACATACATAATATGAAACTTAAGTATGCTTGAAACGAAGAGCCATTTTCAAGTCCCCATTTTATAAACGTCAAACTAAAATTTTAGCTTGACAGCCACAATTTACTTAACTTAGTGATTTTAACTTGTTTTGGTAATTTCAAGGCACATTTTTAGAGCTATCATTTGATCGAATTAAAAAAAAATTGTTTTATTTAAGAGCATTTAAAAGACTTGCTAATTTTAGTTGTAGTGCCCTTCAGAATAGCAAAATATAGTGCTGTCACTTAAAATTACGTTTTTTAGTAAGTTTCTTAGATTAAAATTAAAACCTTCAAAATCGGCTTTACTATATAAATAATAGTAATGTCTCCTGTTTACAAAATTTTAGAAAACTAGGCGTCTGAGCTTCTACAGAACGTTGTTTGTCTGACGTTTGTTTGTTTACCTGTAATAAGAACAACTAAAAATTATAAAAAGCATTCTTTGGTTTTAACCATTAACTTGAGACTTCCATTTTTGTAATTTTTCGTAGACACTAACGGAAATTAATTTTGTTTCAGGACAGAGATGAGCAGACCAAATTAGAAATGAAGCACAGACAAGAAGAAGATGACTTGTACAGAAAATTTTCAAAGCACCGCGAAGAAGAAAACAGAAGAATACGAGAAGAAATACAGGTAAAATCATATTTCACGAATAGAATCAAACCAAGAATTCTTTAAATTCTTAGAGCAAAGATTTTAGATAGAGATTTTATTGGGTTAAAATATAATGACCACCTAAAAATGATTTCGTAACCATAAGCTGTCTTACCCAAAAAAAGTATATTCAAAACCCAAAATTACCAAACAATCACCAAATTTTTGTGCTATTACTACACAAAGTCCGAAAATAGGTAGCAATGACGAGCGAAGTGAGGAGGAGCATGTTAGGTGGACATGTTAATACACATTGGGAGCCGAGCGAAGCGGAGCGAAACTAGGCGACCCCCGAGGGTTTGTATAGCATGGAGCATATTTGGATGAAATTTTTAATTTAATTTTAATTTTTGGTGGTTGTTTACTATTTCTGGGTTGTTCAGCGATTATTTTGGAGATACTTGCTTTAGTAGTAGCGGGCTATAAAATTTTTGGTTATAATTTCATACTAAAATGGGAATTAATAAATACTTAATTTATTATTCGTAAATACTTACTATTTTTAGCGGTTTATAGCGATTTTTTTGACATTATATTTAATTATATCTGGTGATTGCTTAAACATAAGCCGATTTTATTTACCTTTGCTCCCAGCTTCTGCCCAAAGGTGCTAAATAAAATCAGATAATTAAAATCGTAGCTTGAACAATTAATTAGACTTGTAAATTGTGGCATACTCGGAAATAATGCACGCTCTGAAACTGCAAAACCAACAAAAACACTAGTCCAAAAATTTTTACCAGATCTTTTACTACTTTCCTTTGACGTGTGAGCGCAGAGCTTTTTTTTGAACTTATTTTTTTTTTATGTGTGTACTTTGTGTAGATGCACCCTCTGCATGTGTATCAACAAAACCATTTCATCTTACAGGGATGCGCTGAAAATCAGCGCTGTTCGGATCATTACTTATAATCCGACAGCATTTGCTGACCGCAAAGTAATCTAGTTTAAGAATTTATCTATGGTTACATTGTTTTTCTTGTTTTAACAATAAATTAAATTTTCTTTCTTTCCTCATTTTAGGATGAATGGGAGCGAGAGCTAGAAAGGCTAACCAACAGGTTCCAACAAGAGATGCAGGTGAAAAAGAGAAGACCGGACGCTGAAATCGGAGCGTTAACACTGAGGCACCAGCAGGAGAGAGCGGACTTAGAGAAGAACATGACTTTAAGAAGGGACAAGAAGAAAGAAAGCTTGACGAGGAAGATGTTGGAGCACGAAAGGTAGTACAGAGATGATTTATTGGTGACAGCTATAAAATACATACAGCATAAAAATCGCTATCGGCAGCTAAAAGATTAAACAATTATTCAGAGTTCTTACTTATATACATATTAGATAAACGATGTAAAGTTTACATGCATATATAACTAGCCTTTGCTCGCAGCTTCGCACGCGTGGAAGTGTCTTTCAATCTTTCATACTTGTACTAGTGTAGACTCTAGCTAGACTTGCATTTCACTGTACATACTCAGAAACGTCTCTTTGAGGATTCATGCAGTGACGATTCCCTTTATTTCCAGGGCGGCCACAGCAGCGCTAGTCGAGAAGCAAAGTCACGAGATGATGGAGCTCATCCAAGAGCGTCGGTCGGAGTACATGGCTGCTTCATCGCTGTATGTGGATGGGGAGATGGAAGCTCCACCTTACCCCTCCAGAGCGCCCGCCCCTCAGCCCCCTCTGTTGTCCAAATTCCAGATCTACACAGACCCTCACGAGTTTGCTGAAGTAGACAAGATTGCTATATCGGTAAGAAAAGAATACAGTACATCTGTGTGGTTAGCTTAGCACGCAAAAAATACAGTATCTATCTATCCCACTCGCACTCTCACGCATACAGCGTTTGTCAAATTGCGAAAGAGCAAGCATGCACGTGATCCAAACTTGCTTTGGCAGTGCAGTAGATCCAAGCGTGATATTTATTTTTTATTCACATTTACAATGTCAGCATCTTCTATCATCAGTTCAGCTTAACTCATATTAATTAACGGGCAACAGCCAAAATCAAGTCGTAATGATCAACCTATCAGCCGCTTTTTCGTGAAAAACCGAATATGGCGTAAAGGCCGGAGAGCCGGGCGAAGCGGAGCGGAGTTTTGTACACTCTCGTTTTAACAGAAAATAATTTCTTATGATCCCGTAATGTGTTTACTCCATAATTCGATTTTCGCATATATACTTGTACTTCTTTGAATCAACATAATTATATTTTTATTTGAAGTATAATTGTTGAAACGATAAGGGAAATTTAAATAATCAATCTTGATTATTATCGTTGATAATGATACGATAACAAATTATTTTTGAGTTACATATTATGGTGGCAAAGACTGATACTAATCGTGTTATCCATTGTTATTACGTAACGAAAAACAAACAGGAAAAAAAACAATATTAGGTAATTAATATAGTAATTTAATATATTTTAAGTATAAATTAATTCAATAAATATCCATTGTCACAAACCCAGCTGACTCCAGTGACACCCCTGGCTTTGTCACTTGCCAAAAACAGAATCATATCACTTATTTCCTGCGTCTCCGACACTCTTTTTAAGGGTGCTAAACTTTCCATGTGCGCTAAGAATTTCTCTACTGCTTCTGAACCTAAACCCATATTCTCAAAGAAATCTGTTTTGACAGGACCTGGGTTTACGGTGTTAACTCTTATGCCTTTAGGAGCCAACTCCGCCGCAGTGCATCTTGAAAAGTGGTCGACTCCTGCCTTAGCAGTGGCGTAAGCCCACTGTTTAGGGTAATTCCTGATCGCACAAATGCTAGAGACGTTCACAATGTTTCCTTTAGTCTTGATCAAATGTGGCACAGCTAAATGAGTCACATGAACAACAGCGCGTAGATTCAACGCCAAAATCTGATCAAACGCTCTCATTGCACCTTCGTCCTCAAACGTCAAGCTAACCCCAGATCCAGCGTTATTGATCAAGACATCGAGTTTCCCGAATTTTTCGATAGTTGTATCGATAACGCGCTTGACGTCATCTTCCTTTACGAGATCGGCGGTGATGATAAGAGGTTTTTTACCAGCTTTGTCACAATCAGCACTGACTTTGTCTAGCTTTGCCTGGTTCCTTGCCACGATGACGACGTTGGCTCCTACTTTCGTCAGCTCAACAGCAGTAGTTGCTCCTATTCCTGAGCTAGCGCCTGTCACAATCACTACTTTATCGTTAAAACTCATGTTGATTACTAATAAATCAGAGGTGTTTATGGAAGTAATCACGTCAATAGACTGATTAATAAAGACGAAAACCTATCATATTTATACAGGTACAGGGTCATACAATTTTTTATCTTGAACTGGTAACTCACGTGAAGCTAATGTTTGATTTCCGATTGATAATCACATTAAGATGTATATGTTTATATCTGACTAGCGAAGCCGTTCTGTTTTAAAAATTTCAAAACGTCTAACAACGATGATTTCTTGCCAGACCCGGATCTAGGCCGGGACTAACCGGAGCACCTACCCTGGGCGGCAATTTCAGGGGACGCCAAAATCATAATATAATATGGTTGAACATAAAAATCTTGCCCCACAAAGCGCCTACCATGCAGCGCACGTTGTTCTATCAATTATACATTTGATTTTAAAACGCCCTGTTTTTCTTGATCAGGTGGCGCAAGAAGACCAGAAGACATTCACGGATCTAGTCCGTCAGCTAGTGGGCAGATGCGCGTCAGACGTGGAGAAGGCGCGGACGATCTTCCGCTGGATCACCGTGAAGAACCTCAACAACATCCAGTTCGATGACAACCTCAGAGGGGACTCTCCGCTGGGGCTCCTGAGAGGCATAAAGCACGGCACTGAAAGTTACCATGTACTTTTTAAAAGACTGTGCAGGTACGGACATTAACATGGATTTACAAACTGTATTGTTTAGAGGGCTAATATTAACTGCAAGCATGTATTTAGCCGACTGAAAAACTACGGCAAAAAATCCTGACTGCTCACATAAATAAACTATCAATCACAATATAACTATCAACAACAACAACACCAACAACACCAACACCAACAACAACAACAACAACAACAACAACACCAACACCAACAACTATCAGCAACTTTTTAAGGTTCCGTACCTCAAAATTAAAATACGGAACCCTTATACGATACCTTTGTTGTCCGTCTGTCAAGACCCTTTTTCAGGCCCCGTGAGAGATATCAAGTGGAAACTAATACTTACTTCCTATTAAAGTGTGCGGCTCCATAATGCTCTCAAAAATAAAGTTTCTAACTTTACGCAAAAAAAAGTTATTGCGTTTTACACACTGAATTTCATACAAATTTGCTCACCACGAAAATCTATTGGGCACTTCCAGTTGACTTAGAAACTTGAGATTCTATTCAGAAGTAGGTTTTAGGGAAAAATCTAAAAATTACCAATATAAAATTTTATTGAAAGAGATATAAGAAACTAACTTAAGTTATGTAGCCGAGTAATTTTTAACCAAGCCAACTTGTTTCTTTGCTAGTGCTCCGTTTTTTCGGTGTTATAAAATTAGACTCCTCGGTCGGATAGAGATTAATTAACTCAATTAACTAATCAAAACTGCATGCGGGAAAAGTTTTTGTTATAAAGGCTATGTCATGTTATAGAGAAGTTCATGCATCATGCATTTTAATGACATACTTCAAAAGGAAAACAAATTATATAGGAAAAAATACTTTTTTTTAAATATCTTATTTGAATGATGACTTCCCTAGTCACTTCTCGTGTTTTGGAGGAGGCCCCCTTAGACCAGAGCCTGGAGCAGGCTGGCCATTCCGTCCCTTAGTCCGCCACTGTCCACGCACGCAAAGTGTTGCAAATTTAGTATTGAATATTCGCTGTTTTGGAATTCAGATTCGATTCGATTTCACAATGCTCTATTTATGAACGTATGATTGATTTTGCATGTCCACTGAAATCTAAATTAGCTTCGCTTATTTCTTCTGTATTTAAGGTTTTACACGGTCTTTTAAATGTTTCCATTTTATGCTGCCAAATTTGTGAGCAAACATAGCCAAAACTATACAACTACTAACAACGACAACAATATGTAGAAAAAACCGGTCAAGTGCGAGAAGGACTCGCGCCTGAAGATTCTGTAGTATTCAAGTAAGTTAATAAAATTACAAACTTACGAAATGTATGAAACAAAACTGCAAAATTAAGTTGGTCGACTATTACTCTTTAAATTGTAAAGCCTAATTATCCAACGAGCTATAATTGCGTCGTAGTACTTACCTGTGATACTTTTCCTTTTAATTTCGCTATTGCCGTGAATATTTTCACATATCTTGAAACAACCGTTTACCTGGCAGGGGGAGACACTTGACTCTAACAAAAATTTGCACTTTAAAGCTTAATATTTCGTAAACGGATCCCTGAATCGAAAAGTGGTTTTCACAAACGCGCAATATTCTTGAAAGACCTATCCAACGACTACCCACACTATGGAATAAACGCCAAAAAAAACTTTATCCCCATTTTACGTGCAGGGGGGGTAAACAATTGAAAAAAAAAACTAATTTTTATTTTACCACTTTGTCAGCGTTAGTAATATGTATACTCATGCCAAATTCAAGATTTCTAGTAATAAGAGTCTCTTTCGTCTTAGATATACTGTACAGTGGCGAGCTTACCTCGCAACTGAGATTTCTTCCAGCAAACCAAGCCTTAAAGTGAATATTTTGTTTGAAAGACATTTAAGAATTTTGTGCGTAAAATAAATTACTTAATAAAAATAAATCATCCCGTATAAAATCTAAATGTTTATTTCAGCTACGCCGGCCTCCACTGCGTGGTGATCAAAGGTTACAGCAAGTCTGCGGGCTACCAGCCAGGAGTTAGGTTCGAGGACAACCGCTTCCGGAACTCTTGGAACGCAGTATACGTGGCTGGCGCCTGGCGCTTTGTGCAGTGCAACTGGGGCGCTAGGCATCTGGTCAACGCTAAAGACGCGCCCAAGCCAGGGAATAGAGGGAAGAGCGATAGTTTGAGGTTGGTTTGGACTATTTATCTGTATAGTTTTAAGACATAATACATCTGTAGACCATGAACCAAGAACACCAAAACGGATAAGTGGCTAAAACTCTGATAATTCATTAGTCCAAAGGCAACGTAAGGCCGGAGATTGGTTACAACATTAACAACATACGGCAATAAAAATAATGAAAATAATTTGTCCAACATTGCCGTGACCATCGAACAGTTTTATACTTGTTTTTGCAATCCAACCAGTGTGAACGCGTGCAACACATACCTAGTTTTTGTTCACAATTGTCATCATCACATCAGCGTATACACATACGTGCAATGTTTAAAAGCCTGAACAAACTCTTGACAAAGAATATCAATAACTATTTGAACGTCGCCCCCAAATAGAAATACGATTAAAAGTAGGTACGCTACAACAGAAACACACAAGCGTATACGGACACTTGTGTAGGTAGTGCTTGTGTAGTAGAATTAAGTACAACATTGTAGTTAATTCAATCTGTTCGCTTGTTTGACTGCCCGAAATCTGCTCGTGGATTGCAAGATACAATAAAAGGCGTGCAATAATGCGTCAGCGCATAAAACGCAATGAGCAAACTTTGCAACCCGACTCTCATCCGTTTACCTAATTACATACACGCATGGCCAAAAAAAACACGGCCTGCTTCTTAGGTTTGCATTCCAAAACTTACGCACACTGACAACAGGATAGCATATGCATTTTTGCATGAGTGTGAATGAGTGAGGAAGAGAGCTCGTGTGGCTATACTGAGATTATTGAATATTTAGAACACCAATCGCTCAACGAGACGTCATTTCGTCATATATACACACACAAATACACACATAGATACACAGTGATTTCCAAAGTCAATCACTGATATGTAGTACCCTTCCAGGTCATGGCTGCACACATGGCAGAATGTCCAAATTGTTCGATTACCTATATGCTAGATAATATGAGAGTCAAAATGCACAACAGACATATAATACGATTGTTTGAAAGAACGATTGTTATATGGATTATTAGTCATATAGACATAATAATATATTATAATTAAGATATTTATGAAGTCAATGCATGATGACGTCGTGAGCTCTCCGACATCAGCGAAGAGCATACCTTGGTTTTTTATACCATGCATATACGTATTTGATGGCTAAATCTCGTCCATTTCAGATACGAGTACGACGACCACTACTTCCTGACGGACCCCCGCGAGTTCATCTACGAGTTCTTCCCCCTCCAGCCCGACTGGCAGCTGCTCAAGACTCCCATCACGCTGCACGACTTCGAGGAGTTGCCCTTCGTTCGCTCCCTGTTCTTCCGATACGGACTTTACTTCAGCGACCCGAATACCAAGGCTGTCATGTTTACGGACTCGACTGGTTAGTGATAATAAACAAAGTTTAAAGAGAGCCAATAATCGTCTATTTGCAAAATTACCAGGTTTCGATTAACATTTTGTCAAGGAAGCGGATGATAGACACAATAATTTCAATTGTCATATTTTTATGCAGACATGTAAGAAGTGTAAAGATAAAATCATAAGAATGTAAAAAACTAAAATAATAAACCACTAATATGATATGTATTTTTTAAACTTTTTTCATTTTTCTCATAAATTCTGTGGCAACATGTCTTTACTAAAACCATAACCGTTGTTGTAGTTTTTACAAAAATACTACCGTAAAATATTTGTGTTACATAAGAGTGGTTACTACGCTTTTGAAAGACGATTTCATGCCATAAGATGTCCAATGAACCCCTAATTTTCGCTCAATCGTCATAAACATACTATACAGTTGTTTGTGTGTATAGGTGCGGCGACTATGCGCATAGCCATGCCGGCACACATGCAGAGCTCGCTGATCTTCCACTATAACCTCAAGTTCTACGATACAGAGGGCGACGGGTTCGATGGGGTCAGCCTCAAGCGGTTCGTTATGCAGGTACGTTGGAAATCTGGTCTAAAGGACCAAAATGTTCACTTGCATCCGGCTCAAAGGACCAAAACATTGAGTACGAGATTCACCTTGAAGGACTAGAATATTTGCTCTGATATCCAGCTGAAAGAACCAAAAACAAATTGGCAAAAACTTTTGAAGGCATTTTAGAGAGAAGCAAAGAAAAACACGATGAACAAACAACATGAGATAAATTTGTTTTTTTTTTGTTTCTATTACTTTATTTTTTTATTGCTATAACAGAGGCCATACTAAGTAAGAAAACACGTATTTTGTAAAAATTTCAATTGGTTTTTGTTATTGGTCCTGTGACAGACAGACAGACAGACAGACAGCGGAGGCTTAGTAATAGCTAGGATTCCGTTTGGCTCCCTTCGGGTACGGAACCATAAAAAAAACTTACAGACTGACTTTCTGAATTTGCCTGCCTTCCTTTATTTTACTATCAAAATCTTTTACTTGATGAATGAGTATTCTGACTCTGTATTCCATTGTTCGCAGTCGGTGGTAGGCAACGTAGTGTCGTTCAGAGTGCACGCGCCATGCAGCGGAGCCTTCCTGTTAGACATATTCGCGAACGCAGTCACGCCGAGGGAATACTTGACCGGGGAACCGATGAAGTTCAAGAGCGTTTGCAAGTTCAAGGTGAGAATTTAACTTTATTCACTAGGTCCCCTTGTACTATACTTACTACACAACTTAGAACTTTACTCTTCGTAATTTTTATGGGTCAATTTTTAACGAGACTGGAGTGCGTAAAACTCACAAACGCCACAATTTCTACTTGTTCTAGTTTTTGAGTGAAGTGAACATTAAAAATAATAAAAATGTCATACCAAGTTTCGCCTGCAGTTCAAACCACTAGACCACAGATGAAGACCGTGGAACTAAAATGGTCTAATATCCAACAAAAATATACTCTTTGTGAAATAGACCAGTATAACTGTCTACTTATCTTTAAAATCAAAAAATTTTTCATTGCAACGTAACGGTCTATGCTATTGTAGTAAACTTGCTTGACCAGGAAGGCAATTCCGGGATCGATCGAAATAATTCGACTGTCGAGATTAAGTTCACTCTTTAATTTCGATACATGTTCTCGATTGATTTCTCGACAATGGTCTAAAACTGTATTCTAGGTGACACTCGAGAAATATGTCTGTCGAGTAAACAACTCGCTCCATTCACGGCCTGCGAACTAAGTCATTTTCGTATTATAAAATACCAATCGCACTTTTAATTTAAAAGAACAATTTGTGTGTATGTAATAAAAAAATACCGGTCAAGTGCGAGTCAGAAACACGCACCTAAGATTATTATTCAGTATTTCGTCAGTTTTGGGAAAAGCAAAAGGGTAGTTAAAATTTTAAAATCACTGTTTATAAAAAAGAAATACTAAGCTATACTAATAATAAAGTAGAAAAAAGTTGTGATTATTATAATTTTTTTTTATCATTTAAATTTTTTCATTGTTTTTACTTTTAGAGGTTTACGTGAGAATGAAAAGAAAATTATGGCAATTTAAAAGATTAAACACAAATGAAAAAAACTTCTTTAGTATTAAAAAAAAATAATAAAAGAATAACAATAAATAATAAATAAATCGTAAAAAAAAGATTTTATGAAATAGTAATAAAATATTTTTCTATAATATTTATTTTTATTTTTTAATAAATATAGGATATGTTTTCGGTTATAAACAATATAATATTTAATAATATATAATATAACTGTAAAACTATTTAAATATAAATTTAAAATTAAATAAAAGATTTTATTATTATTTTATGAATGACAAAAATAAAAAAAGTAAATATTATATTATAAAATAATGATAAATTTTTAATTTATATTTTTTTTATAATATAATAAATGTAAAAATAGCTTTCGGTTATATTTAATATATAATATGACCGAAAACTATTTTAATATTTATGAGATAATAAAACAAATTTTATGTAAAAATATTTTACTTTTTCAATTTTCTTATTTATGTTCAATCTTTTTTATTTGCTATAATTTTCTTTTAGTTTTCACGTAAAATCCTTGTACCAAAAATTTCAAAAGGGCGATTAATTCCTTTATAACCATATTTCCCTGCATTATCAGTATTTGCTTACGTAAATTAAATAACAACAAAGCCAATAAAGATAGCCAAAGTCAAATTAATTTGTTTACAAAAAAGAAAACAAAGAAAATCTGAAAAACTAAAATTTGCTAATTTTTGTAGTTGCAACAAGCGATCGAAACTTCTATCTCGACTGATAGAGACCAAACGTGAAATTTCGACAGATTTACAGTCGAGAAATTGACGAAGCGAAATCGCTAGAATAGCATTTTTATATTTTGAAGCGAGATTTGCGAATTCTCGCTTGATTTCTCGATATCGAGTTTTTTTCGATTGCCCCGGAATTGCCGTCCAGGAATATATGAGAGCTGTCAAGAAGGACCTACTTTTAAAATGAATATGACAACATTTACTATAGTGCGCACACATTGAATTGGCCGTTTGTTGAAAATGTTCTTTAGAAGAAAGTTTATTTAAATTTAATGAAAATTGTATATTTACGTTGATGTCAGTGTCAAAAAAACTAGCCATAAAGTTACATTCCTACTAACAGAGCCATTTATTTTTGACAAAGTTTTATGTTCAAATTTAAATAGACATGGTCAAAATTAACTAAGACTGGTTATAACAAAATATTTTAAGTTTGTTGTAGTAACTACTGACCTTTAAAAAGAAACGAGACGTATTACGCGATGGCATTATGATTATTATGTTTATACATATAAAATAAAATTCTGAATTACAAAATGGCCACTTCCGTAAAATCACAGAAAACACTAACAGAACATTCACAAAACTACGAGAGAATCGGAATTAAGGAAAACAAAATCACGTCGACGTCATTGCGTTACGTTTCGTTTCACATATATTTAATGTGTTTTTATAATAAAAACATTGGTTTAATAATAAATTGTTAGTATACAAAATTACGTTCCGTTGTATGAATATTTTGTAAATTTTATTTTTATTGTAAATAATTTAAATTGCATGCCCGGTAATAAAATGTAAGCTTTAATGTTCGAGCCTAAAAGTATTTGAATTTCAAACAAAAAGGTAACTTAAACTTTAATTTCAATCCTCAGTCAATCTGCTCACTTGAAGACAGGCGAACATGTCGTGATCAAACTTTCCTTTTTAAAATTTTAAATAACTATTTGGACTCTCCTTACCTCTTAAGCAGAATAGGATTCAAGTGTCAAACTTACAATTCTCGTAAAAGAAACTTGTTCAGCGTTCCCTTTGCCGGTACAGAGTATGTTAAAAATAGATTTTATAGCACACCGTGCGTAAAATGACCACTTGACGCACGCTGCGCTTGCGTAAAGTCGGCATTTTCCGCACTTTTGCTATAAAATATTATACGAAACTCGTGCGAGAAACTTTTTCTCGACTCGTGTGATTGCAGCACTCACCTTCGGCTCGTGCCGCAAACTCACACTCGTCAGAAAACGTTTCATCGCTCTCGTATCGTAGTGTACTATTTCTTTGCTTGTTTACTTTTGATTCTTTTTTTTTATATATATGTATAATTAACTTTTAAAGCCATTTGGCTATACTGTTTGTTATTATGTTTTTAGTTTTGCATGTTGTGTATTTGTCGTGCATTAATTTTATTTGTTTTTAAAATTGTTAAGTGGAAACTGTTTTTGGTTAAATTGTAAGCTATAATATTATCACTACGTATGTAAGAAATGATAACTGTTTGTTTCCCAATAAAGAAAATGAAATGAAATGAAAAATGAAATGAGCCGAACCCCGAAAAGACCACTACAGTTATTTCATAATAAAATTCTGGCGTTCGCCTGCAAAACCAACCCATTTTTTTAATGTTCGGCACTTCGTTTTATACTATATAAAATTCGTGTATTTTTTGACGTATGACACTGGAGCCAAAGTCCTCTGAGTCAATTTTCGTTTTGGTTTTTGGTGACTGAAATGGTAAGCCAGTAAGCCCCTCATTTGCTACACGGAAAATGTATGCTTATGTATCTTACACCTAGAATCAAAAATAGTTACCTAATTGTACATTACGGCGGTCAATTCATAACGCTCGCACTACAATGACGTACTGTTTTTACCTACCAATTAGTTAATTAATTTAATTAAATTTTAGTTAATTTTACCTACCTAGCCAACTTTACTACATCATTTAGAGGAATACTTTCATATGTTGCACGTTTTTTATCTTGTAAACACTGATAAACATTGTACACAGTATTCCGCTCCCTGCTATGAATAGTTTTTGGCATTTTATTTAGATATGAGTACTTTATACAATGCGATGTTGAAATTGTGAAAATGTCACAATGACAAATGATTATAAAGAATAAAAAATATCATTTGTTGCCTGTGTTAGAAATTACCTAGTTCCAACGAAATTCCACAATATGGCGACCTCTCATATATTACTGGTCAGGCTTTATATGCACATACACAGACAATGCACATATACCGGTTTGACATGTAATTTTAACATTTTAAAATTACATGTCAAACCGGAAAAATAACATGTCAAAACAAAAATGCAAACGTTGAATTTTGTCAAGAAAATGACATTTAGACCCGTTTAGCTCCACCGTCGTCAGATTTGGTCTAACGTCCATTTCTGTGAAATCTGGCCCAGTACTTCCATAAAGATTCGGTCGTTCGTTTATCGTTTGATCATACGTCCATCTCTGACGCACACATCAAGAGTGTAATAGAGATGGATATATGACCGACTAAAATCTATAGATTTTTTTTACTTCCGTGTAACCCCAGGATTCACTCCGCAGTGAAAGTGGATAATGGCCTCTGGGACTTTTTTAATGTGTTTTTGAAACTAACTATTCTTACAGATCTGCTGTGCAGAGCTGCAGACAGTGATGGTGCCGTTACCAGACTGCGCGAGTGGGGAGTGGGGACCCACTAAGGCCACCAGGCTTTTTGGACTTGTACCTATTACTCATCAGGTAAAACTTACTTGATGCATGCATGAATTCCAACTATAACGTTACAATTAGTAACCTACCTTGACAAGAACAGTTGAATACTGGTATCCCAGACAATAATTTACTGTTTTCACAGACAACTATTCCGTCACAAAGTCATTGAACTATCGCCGTATTAGTATCAACACCACAGAAGTTATTAAGTACTAGTCTTTGCCCGTGTTTATTCAACCTTGGCCCCGTTTTCAGCTTGAGCGTTATTTTATGAACACCCCTTATAGCCTACGTGTTGACCAGGGTCACAACGATGATAATAAAAAAAAACGCATCCAAATCCGTTCAGTGGTTCTCGAGTTGAAACGAATCAAACAGACAAAAATGTTAAAAATGGTAGTTTTGGCTTCAGTACAATACAAGCAACCCATTTCATTTAAAATTTCGCGAAAATATTCAATGTACAGACACGACTTTTTTCTATTATTACTATAGATTTCATCGTTTCTTTGTTAGATTTGAAAATAAGTTACCTTCTTCCATATTTAAATATTCTTTAAATGTTCTATTTACTCTTAATTAATAATTTATTTTTAAACATTATAAGATCGACAGCTCTTCTAAGAGAATCTATTGAAATAAATATATATATTGAAAAGACACAACAATCTAGAAAACGATCTACACTAACTATGCATATAAGCTCCTATTTTACTTCTTGAAGACAAGGTATCAAAACAAGGCTCACGTCAAAATAACTCATATTTCCATCAACAGGAGGCGCTAGTGTTCGCGGGGCGCGAGCTCGAGATCCAGTTCCGAATGTCGCGCCCTCTAGCGGACTTCATGGCAACACTACATAAGAACGGCGTCGAAGAGAAGCGCCTCTCCAAATACGTGCAGCAAAATGTCTCCGATGACATCGTCACGTTCTACATTACGTTCCCCGAAGAAGGTAACAATATGATGGAAAAATTATATGAAAAAAATTTATATTATACATTTAAATATAGAATATACCGATGTAGCAACAAACTGGCGCCTGTCTCACCATACTCCGAAGAACTTGTGACGCTGATTTTTAGCCAGAGCCTAACAAAAATAATAATTACCCTACGGTTTCACAACCGCACATCGTTTTGCTCGCGTTGCAACCCACTTAACTTAAGCCATGTTCGCTGACGCCAGGGTTTCTGATTTTTTCGCTATACTGAGGCATCGAGCGGCGACTCTTGCACCGGATCCGAACATCGAGCAATGAGTTGTTAAAAGCCGCCAGTGGGGGTATCTGGGGAAATAGGTTCTTTAAGCACTGGCTGCACATTCAGACGTTTGAGAATCAGAAATAGATCTGGTTCTCACATGGTTGAATTATTTAAGCTCGATTGAATTTAATTTAATCCAATGTTAATTTTGAATATTTTTAATGTTGTAAATTTTTATGGTGTAATTTTTGTTTTGATTTATTTATTTGTGTAGGTACTTAATATGGGTTTTGCATTGCCTGAGATAAAGATATTTATGTTTTTTTTCCTTTCTTAGCGATCGTTTATTATTTAAATTCATATTTTTATTACCAGAGCACAATTTACTAACTGTCGATACCGACGAAACAAGTCAAAGAAAAAGGTGCCAAACTGAACTCTGTACTTACACTTTAACATCAATATAATAATTTTACTAATCTTTGGTTCTTTCTCTTAGTGCTTCACAACTTATTTCAAACTTCATCTTTTTCCGAATGTACGATGTCTTTACTATTGGCTCCTACACATAAATAGTTTTAAATAGGATGTAACCACAGTCCGAAAAATATAGCTTGAGCCTTGTGAGAGCAGGACAGCGCTATACAATGTGTATTTCTAACTCTCTCATGCTCAAATATGTATAGCGCTGACAGCTGTCAACCTATATTTTACGGGCTATAATATTATTCTAATACTGTAATGAAATGTAATCGATTTTCCAGGTCAATATGGTCTGGACATTTACACGCGGGAGCGAGGAGGCCCATCAGCGATACACCAAAACGGATCCAGCGAGAAGGAGAAACACCTTCTTACACATTGCTGCAAGTACCTTATCAACAGCAGCAAGAGAAATTGAACTTTAATTACTTGCAAATAGAGCGGAGATTTGCAGTAGATCACATAAGGATAACACGAAAAAATACTGTTGTTTTTTTGTCCACTTGAAACAAAGTTAATTAAATTAACTGAACCATCGAGTTTCATTACTTAAAATTTAAAAATAGTTACGTTTGAAATAATAATTGATGGAATGTAAAAAAAATATTATTTTATAATTTTATTTACGAAGTTTTTTAATATTTTTATTATTTGTACACCACTTTGTAGATAGACATTAGGATAAAATTAAAAACCCGTCCAATTTACGCATAAAACTTTAATAAAATTTACACTAGGCTAAAAATTCTATGTCATAATTTTGTAAATGGTATTTTGAAAATTCGAATATTGGAAATTTTATTATACTCCGAGGCAGGTTGTGCAGCAATTTAATTGCTTACGTAGAGATATTTAAAAAAAAATCTTGTATAAACATTTATGTAATTGTAAGCCGTATTTTTAAGAAAGCTTCGACATACTTTTCAATTATGTATCACCAGAGAAATAGTCTAAAGTACCTTCATGCAAGTATTTACGATCACCCACAGTGTTCATATAAAACTAAAATGTATTAAATCTAATACAATTGTTTTTGTATGGTCTAAAATAGATTGCTCTATTTTATTATTTATATTTTATTACTTTTTAAGCGCACAATCAAATGAAATAAAGCAATTTATTTATAACAATCTTCTAAGAATCTAACTTGGAATGTAATTAGATGTAGTTACATGTTTAATTTATAATTATAGTATTTTTATAGACACGGCAATATAATGTATAAAAAATATTAAATATATGGCATGTTACTTTTCTAAATGCACTTATTTTAATCAGATCCCAAAAAAGTCTCTTTGTCATTAATTACATACATTGAGCACCAAAACTGGTTGGACGGTACCGATACATACAAAAACACCAAAATATACACAAAAACAAAACATTCCTTATATTATAAGTAATAGTTAAGGTCGTCACGGTTCCATCTGCGCAAAAAACAAAATCTCCGCCGCCATTTTCAAAGAAAATTGTTAGTTCATAGCTGTGTTTTCGATAAACAGACAGTGAAATTTTATTATTTTTCCTCGCAAGTGTGTTGAAAAACGTCGCATGAAACGCGTGAGCATTAGACAATATAGTAGGAATTTTTTTAAACGTCGGGATCGGCATATGAGCTTATCTTCCAACGAATGGCATTGTTCTATTGTTAAGTTCCACCATTAATTAGCAGTGCACAACAAAACGCATAAACAACAAAATATTTTATGTTAATAGCCACTTTAACGTCTGAACAAAAAGGCTCAAATTTGAACGGCAAGGCATTCCAGATAGAACTTTTTGAAATTGAAAGTGGCAGCAAGGTACAGGTGTGATACAGGTGAATCGAATTAAGATTTTTTACATAATTTTATATGGACTTTAAAAAGAAAAACAATATTAAAGTTCATTTGTCTCTTTGAAACTTTAATTTAACATACATTTGTTGTTTATTAAATAACTATGTTTACTTTTACTTATATAATTCCAATAAAACCAGTAAGTACCTACAAATACAAAAAAAAATTATATGGCTGGAATCTACGGTAATTATTAAAGTTACATTTAAAATTACTTACATTACATTTTTTTACCTCTTATTCCCGCTAAATCAAAGTCCATGTAAACAGCCGAGGTCGTTAACGAACACATTTTTCACAAAAATCCAAATAGCAGGCAAGCAATCAAATTTCTATAAACGTAGGCCAGGGTCAAATTTATGAAATATCCAGAATAAAACACAGAGAAGTATACGATATTAAGATCCGAAAGCCATTACTTAATCATCCCGTAACTGACACACAAAATGGGTGGGCTTCCAATTTCAAAAATTAAATCTGAAATGCGTTGGCGACTTGGCGTTCAAATTTGAGCCTTTTTGTTTAGGTGGTAAAGTTGCTATTAACATAAAATATTTTGTTGTCTATGAGTTTCGTTATGCACTGCTCATTTAGCGGTCGACCTTAACAATAGATGACGATGCCATTCATTGGAAGATAAGACCTAAGAGGATTCCGACATTTAAAAAAAATCCTACTATACACTCTCGGTTCCATTACGGACTCGCCTTCGGCTCGGCCTGCAATCCTGCCTCGACTGTAATTAAAGTTGTATTACTTTGTGTATCACGTTGGAAATAAATGTGCACAGTTAATTCAAAAATAAGAATAACAAACACAAGTTGTTCTTTGAGAAACGCGACCGTGACGTACCACTTTAACAGAAATCCATCATTACATGTCATAAAAAAAATAAGTACACAAATTTTATATCAGTCTACGTAAAAAATAAGCGTACTTAATAATAATTACTTAAAACTGTAAAATTTCATACATTTCATACATTATCGAGTCTTTTATAATTTTTAAGACGGCTCTAAAAATAAACAACTTACTCCACTTCCCTACAGCACAGTTGAGATAAAACCATGAATGGACCCGCCATAAATACGTAACACCATTACAACTATCATCGATCAAAGCCATCAATTCATATGTACATTCTGTTCACGTTAACCTTGTTCAACTTTCCATGGAAACTAGAATTCCGCCATTTTTCTATTGATTCTTATTATCTACAATGCGATTCCGCCGGCGGACTTTTAGAAACACCGTTTTATGATTCTAAAGTGGTATAAAGTGTCACATATACTGCAACCATTTTCATTTGCGCTCGGCATAGATGGATTTCATATAGCATATTTCATTATAGCATAAATCTTTAGTGAATTTAAATTTCCAGTAGGCCGTGGTTTCAATAGCATTGTGACCAAATAGGCAGCAGTTAATATCGTGCGTGATCCTCATTTGAGTCATACAGCGTGCTAAATGCTGAAATGGCAAGTGAATTCCGCCATTTTAAACTAAAAAAACCAATAGTCAATAACAGCTTCTACGTCCTTCTAATCACTAAGATAAACTCCCAGTATAGTAATTGCATTTATTCCGCCACTGGACTACACTTTCGGTACACTTACGTACAGTGGCGGAAATCGGAACAGATAATATATATAACCTCTAAACCAATCAACAATCGCGCAGCGACACTTTTAAGGCCTCAGTACACGTTGGGCAATGATTTGGTGCGCTGGCCAGAGTGAAAGGGACAATGCTATCCTAGTAAATGTGAAGTACGCAGTATATTCCACTTGCACGCATAGGTGGCGTGCATATCATATAGGCAAATACGCAATGCCTACCCTGGGCTTCGCTTAGCTAACTAGACACACAACTATTTCAATATTATAATCAAGTAAGCTTCACCCTTTCTTTGAAATACCCACCTGACTGCTCCGCAGCGCTCGTGCTACCGTGGCAACACGCATAACTAAAATTCGAAGGCAATTTTCTATGTGTGCATCTGTAACTATACTCCGATGACGTCAGTGGCTCGCGCTAAGCACGCACACATTCTCATTAAAATATGCAACGCCCGTGCGAAGCAACCACGTTGTCATGATTACTTGCACTACTTACTACTAGATGGCGCTACACATGGTAGTAAAAGTGGGGTAAGAGGTTTTTAGCCAATGAGCTTGGACAAAAGAGAAAGACACCAGTGCGAGTTATATTGTTATTTATCGTAATTCTCGTTATAATACGTGCAAAGAACATGGTCATTTGTGCCTATCCTACTTAAAAATCCTATGCACGCCACTAACGCATAATATTGTCCCTCGCGCTCTAGCCATCAAAAATTTGGCGCGCTAGCTCACAATTTATGCGGCTTTTAAGACGGTTATAACGCCCTGCGCCCCGCCTGCACCATGGATTTGGCATCTCACTGGATTATTCTACAAGTAAAACATCAGACTAAACCTTTAGTAGCGTTCAGCGTAGCGCGCTGTTCGACGCCGCGAATCAAAGTGCCGAGTAGACCTTCCATCTCGTTGGCTGTCTCACGGAGCTGACTGTTGTCGATACACGAGTCTGCGAGTTGAGAGACTATGGTTAGGGAACGCTTCCTACAGCCCGCGGCACGAAAGTCTAGCGGTGAACGAAATGTGCGCATGGGTATACTCTGGGAGCCAATCAGCGCTTACGCATGAGTACGTACGCCCGCCCCGCGCGCGGCTTCCTCCGTCACAACACCTAATGTTTGAGTCACCTCTAGACTTTCATGCCGCAGGCTATACTTATGCTTCAATTATTAAGCAACCACTGTGTCTCTCAAACAACCGATGACGGTTATGCGGGGTAGAAGAGCGACCCCGCTCGCGTGCTTTTTCACACACATCCACAGACAATTTGCTGCAAAAACCGTTCGAAACCGGTTTATTTAACAAAACCTATTTTACGAACTTTATTTGCCTGAAACCGGTTATCTGTGGTTACGGTAGAACGAAACCGAAAATGAAAGTTCTCCACGTACTTAGGCGTTCAACGGAAATTTTTTTTTTTTTTGGTGTTTCCTAGCCTTGTTCGAGACACCCTAGTTGGCAATACTCACCATCCATAGCAAAATTATTGGTCAAGATCTGATGTAGCCGATCGAGGACCGTGTCGAGGTCAGCGTTCAATTCCTTCATCTTGTCGTTACTGGAGGCCACGCTCCTCAGGTCGGCCTCGAACTTCTGCTCCGATATGCACAGGGACTGGGGGAACTCAGGCGGCGGGGGGGTGGGGTGGGGCTGCGGCGGTGGGGAGAGGTGGGGCTGCGGCGACCGCTTGTCCGGAGCTACGGATTCCGTTCCTAAAATAAAAGTGAGATTTTTGTGAGAAAATTATATAATTAAGATATAACACACGTATTGTTATGACATGAAGCCCCGAGGGGGTGTCAGACGTGTTACCGAGTGTGAACTGTGAAATGCAATTCAACCGAGTACACCCGCATTTCACCGACGATTATTACGTCCTAAAGTGATGGGTGGTGAGCCCTATCGCCGTACTTCGGGCACAATTACACGCTTTTTAGGGCATGCAGATGTCCTCGCGATGTTTTTCTTCACCGTTCAGCAAGTGGTAAGTGTTAGGTAAAAACACAAATACTATGCACATAAATTCCCGAAAAACTCATTGGGACCGAACCTGGGTCTCAAGATTGAAAAGCCAGCATTCTACCGCCTGAGCTAACGCCGCTTTTACTCCTTCGATGTACCTTTATTATGGTTATATTTTTATTGCGAAATCCATCGCTTTGGAATACTCTAAATATTATTATTAGAGTGCATTACAAACCAGAAAAGATAAATTAGAAACAAATGTAAAGACCTCAACGATATTTTATTAGACAGATTTTAGCAATATCTAAATTTTGTCAATTTGAAATTTTTATAACTACCTATATTTTAGTAAATTTTATATTAATTTAAAACCGAAATTTTGCTTTTTTTTCCGGAATCCATCCCTCTCGCACTGCGGGTCGTTCCGCATGGAGTGACAGTGACTTTTTCAAGCGTGACATATCCTCTTAACCAATGAATGCGGGCGTCACGCCAACTATAGTGAAACCACTTAACTGAAGGATCGCCCGCGCGGCAAGAGGTAGGTGGGGGCGGAGAAATGTTCAGGTGTTTCAGGGGTGAAGTCCAGGGCCGCGCGGCAGGGAACATCTCTCAGTGCACTGGCGGATCTCGCCGTGCACACTTGGCTTATTTGTAACGGACGCTCGGAAGAAAACGCACACGACATTAAAATCATCCCAGATGAATAGATGCTATAAGATTGGCAAGAGCATTAACAAACAAATGATGTATAACGTGTATTCGTTCTTTAAATTAAGAAAACAAGAGCATTTTTCTACGGATGCCTGCCCCCACCTACCTCATGCCACTATAACTTTTGTACATTTGGCTTAATTGTGTTGTATTATTTCCTATAAATTAATAAATAATTATTATGGTACTCACCATTATACCAAGAGCTGATATCGTTCATGGAGACCATCGATACGCTGTCCGAAGTGTGAGTAGCGACAGGTTTCACCGCGTCGCCTGACATCGTCATCAGATTCTCTGAACGCTTCGACACTACGGAGAAATTGCCTGGAGATAAACAATAATTACCGTAGCACCATTTAAATAATGCGCATAGGAATCTTTTAAAATGATTATTGACCGTTTTCGGTTTGACGGTTATTTTATTAACACCTCTTATTGCCTATATATTGACCAGGGCTATTACGATGATAATAAAAAACGCGCGTTTTCGTTTCAGTACAATACTAATAACTGATTTCATTTAAAATTTCGCAAAAATATTTTCACGGATGTAACACATCCGTAGTTTAGATATTTCTTTTAATTTTAATCTAATTAATTAATTAATTCTAACATAAATCTTAACAGCTACTGTTTACGGAAACCATATATTCTACTGATTACATTGAACAACTTTTCCAAAGGAACAATCCCGCGCAAGTTATTGGTTTGGGCAAAATTTTAAACAAATGCGTGAATCTAAATGATTTTTCTTTTATGCAGACTGGCACAGAACAGAGTTCCGTGTGGTGGTCGCTGACATCCGATAGGTTATGGCACCCCCAAGCCTGAATCTTAACGCACTGAGATGCGGGCGTGTCTAAAATAGACCTTCTTACTGCGAAATAGAGTGCTTCAGTAAAAGTTGAAAATCTTCTTCCCTGAAGATTTGCGCGGGGAAAAGTTGTTCAATTAGAGGATATGCATGTCGTTTAAATAAGTAATATATTGCGTTTTTTGTATTCTATTTACTTATTAGCATTTAATGATGACCATGGGAAACTATTTTATTTTATAGTTTTGTAATTATTTATATTTTGATGAAATGAAACGCAAATGGAAAACGCGTCACCATTGGCTAACTGCCTTTTGTGACAAAGTGAGTACATTTCATCATAAAATATTAAGTTCAAAATTAATAAATGTAAAATAAAACCCTCCAATATTTTGTAATAGGTTGTTTTAATCAAAAATAATGAAAAAAACCGGCTACTCGCCATACACCGCAAGCAAGAGCAGTATCATGTGACGTCACTTGATGCGCGCTAAAATGGCAGCCGTTTGAATTGTAAAAGATTGTGAAACTTATTTTGATTTTATAACTATGAAATATGGATAATTTAGTTAGTTATTAACGACTAGTGCATAAAAAAAATTACATACATATTCTTTATTGAGTACGTTAAATATTATTATTAGAGTGTATTACAAACTAGAATTTGAAAAATTAGAATTCCTTTCTAGTTTGTAATGCACTTCAATAATAAATATTTTGAGTATTCCAAAGCGATGGATTTCGCAATATAAACTAAATCTCAATTGAGTACGTGGTTACATTTAAAGATCGCTGTCCATTTACACCCGGTATAATGTAACATACATACAGACAGACACATGTTATATTTTACATGTATGGAGATTGGAGACTTACCTGAATCTAAGCTCAGCACTCTAGGCTGTGTTTTCAGGTTATCCGTGATTTTAGACTGTTTTTCTTCTTTAACCAAAGCTATTGGACTGAATAGATCGAAGGCCTGCATTCTGTCGAGTTTGTCTTTGCAAGGTGCCGTCTCAGCGGGTATATTTTGTGGGCTTGGTGATAGGTTTTCCTGAAAAACAAGACTTAGTTACACTATCATACATATATTGGCCCATGAGCAAAAGGCCGAGGTCCTTGGGTTTCGCCATTGTAACTTACAGGAGCCTGAGTAACCGGGCGAGGAGTTTAAAGAATGACTTTCGAATAATCAGAATTATAGTCCAAGTAAATCACTGCTCTGATATCCAATTACGTAAATACAACTACCACATTAACCAATTAACATTACTGAACTAATTTACAAAGACGTTCTGCAGAACACATGGTGCCCAGGGCGCGATGCAAACGGATAATCTTTAATGGCGGCTCGACCTGCTTTGTTAATCCATCACAGATGACATACCGCTTGGCACGTTTTACAGCAGCGCTTTGCATTAGGTCAGAGTGCGTTCTGAAACAGTCGATCCTACCAAATCGGATCGAATCGTATCAGCCATCCTAGAATCTCGTGCACAGCCATCATTTCAAGGCGGGTATCACCGACGCGCCGTCAAATACATAATTTTATTGGTAGTATAACGGAAAACAAATAAATACGATATATTTCGAATTAATTCCAGTGACAAAACCGCATTAAATTCAGCTTATAAGTAAATTAAGGTGACAATAACTGCTGGTGACCCCGGGTGCGTGCGTCTCACTCACTCGCACGATTCGCCCCGTATTGATATCTCCGTCGCTCGACGGGAAATCAAGTTGCGAACGCGCTAAAATATATCTTAATAATTAATTACAATTATCAAAACTAAATTCTTCAAAAATCATCAAGTGAAATCATTTGTTGTTATTATATTCAATTTAACTAAGTTTCAATTTGTTTCTTTGCATACTAAATTAATTAATTCGTTTGACTTCATTCCAGATATTCTGTAGTTTGTAAAATGTATTTTTTTTTAACTTTTTAACGTCTGAATAAAACCAGCCATTAATTTAGACTTTCAAGGTCACCAGCAGTATAGCCCTCTTAAATTCTTTATTCTGGTACGGACACAAAAGGTTTTAAAGGTGAGACAAAATTATAGAACTGTGGAAATTGTCTATCAGAACGTAAGGGGACTTCGCACGAAATTAGATTGTTTTAAAGCAAGTATTGAATCGTCTAGCGCTGATATGTATGCGATCACAGAAACGGGATGTTACGAAAGTATTCATGATAAAGAATTAGTTCCACCGAGATATCAAATATTGCGTTGCGATCGAACTGACGGACGTAAGCAGGGGGGCGTGTGCCTGGTGGCTACACCTCAATACGAATTGCGACGAGTACTTATACCGGACAACGTTAACATTGATTCGCGTGTGTTTGAACTAGTGTGTGCTACTGTTCATTACAATAATAGATTATTATTCTTGTGTTGCGTTTTTTATATTCCTCCAGACAGTGCCGAAAGTGAATATATGATTTTATTTAGTGTTATAGAAAAACTGAGTACTCAGTATAAGAATAGGATTCTAGTAGTAGGAGATTTAAATTTATTTTCATGCAATGATAATACTAAGAACTATTATGAATATTTATTAACATTTTGTAAGTTCACTCAGTGTAATGAAATTCCTAACTGCAACAATCGTCAGCTGGACTTAGTATTGAGTTCGTTGAGTATGTGCGGCTCGGGCTCAGTGTCTGTAGGACTGGAGGATGGGCTGGTGCCCGTAGACAAGTACCACCCGCCGCTTGCAATAAGCGTACCGCTTACACGCGGATCTTGTCAAACTCCGACCTCAGTAATTAATGACACGGCTCATTCCGACACTCCGCAGTGGAACTTCGCAAAGGCAGACTTCCCTTTAATGTATTCAGCACTAGGGTCTGTAGACTGGACAACTTTTTATACAATTAATGACCCAGAAAACGCTTTAGATTATTTTTACGATAAAATAAATAGTATCACCGATGATTGCGTTCCAAGAAAAAAGCGAAATATTATGGAGTCTAAGTATAGTTACCCAGAGTGGTACACCTCCGATATTATACGCGACATCAAAAAGAAGGCTGAACTTCACAAGCAGTATAAACTGAGTAAATTAAGGTATGATTACGACGTGTTTGCTCGATTAAGGGCTAGGGTTAAAAAAAACATAGCATTGGCACACGATCAGCATCGGGACCGAGTTCAGAGTCATCTTGCAAGGGATCCTAAGGCATTTTGGAGCTATATAAGAACAAAAAGAGGCAATGTGAACAATCCAAGGCTCTTAAAGAACGGAAACATTATTGCAGAAAGTGAGTGTGTGAACGAGTTTGCCGAGTTCTTTCAGTCAGTGTACAGCACGGAAAGGGCTGAACTAGATGTAAAGACTGCGGTGGCAGCGGGAGGAATGGGAGGGGCACGGGTACACGTGGCACAATTACAACTTGCTGAGGTACGTGCCGCTCTCTCAACCCTCAAGCCGAAACGCTCCGCAGGACCTGATGGTATTCCTGCTTATATATACAGAGACTGTCGCGCAGTACTAGAAGATCCACTGCTCCACTTGTATAACGTGTGCCTCAGGGCGGCGACTTTTCCTGAATGTTGGAAGTTAACTCGGGTTGTGCCTGTTCCAAAGGGGGGAGGGGGTACGAACGTGGCCGACTATCGACCGATAGCAGTTCTGTCTTCGCCTGCCAAGGTGTTTGAATCAGCCGTGCAGAAGAACATGTACTCGCAGGTGAGAGCACAGATATCGGACGCACAGCACGGATTCAGGCCGGGACGCAGCACTGCAAGCAATTTATTTAACTTCATGAACTATGTGGTGCCTTCGATCGATGCTGGCATACAAGTCGATGCCGCCTATTTCGACTTCAGGAAGGCATTCGACACGGTCGACAACGATATATTGCTGGAGAAGCTCGCGGCTGTTGGTTGCACCCCACATACGCTTGAATTTTTTGCCAACTACATGCGGGATAGGAAGCAGTACGTTGAATACGCCGGTCACAGGTCTAAAGTCAAAGTCAAAGTCAAAAAGTACTTTACTCGATCAGGGGTTAGCCAGGGTAGCAATTTGGGCCCTCTGGAATTTATTATCATGATTAATGATCTTCCTGAGGTAGTCACAAGCGCCACGTGTCTTTTGTTTGCAGACGACCTCAAGTTACTTCAAGCTGTTACCAACAAAGCAGACAGTGAGAAACTGCAACAAGACATTAATAAAGTTGTTGATTGGAGCAAAAAGAATAAATTGTTCGAAATGCTCGGTGATCACATTTAGTCGAGCGCGCACTCCTATTCTCCACCCGTACCAAGTAGGCGAATCCCCGATGAAACGAGTACAGCAAGCACGGGACCTAGGAGTGCAGCTCAACGTTGAGCTAACATTTCGTGATCACATTACTAACATCTGTAAAAAAGCTTATAGAAACTTGGGATTTGTTCTTCGCCAAGCTCATAGTTTTACGAACATTAAGGCACTCTGTGCCTTGTACGGCGCCCTTGTAAGAAGTCAGCTGGAGAATAACGCGATCATATGGGCTCCACATGAAGCCAAATACAGCCTCATGTTGGAGCGGATTCAAAATAAATTTACTAGGTTCTTGTACCTTAAGCAGTACGGGGTCTATCCATTCTACCCTTTGATGTATCCAACCTTATTTGTTCTGGGTATGGTTGGATACATCAAACTAGAGGTGAGAAGAGACCTCGTGCTGGCAAAGTATATCTTTGAGTTGTTGCGAGGCAAGCAGTTTAACCCTGGCGTACTACAATACGTGGGACTGTGCGTGCCTGATAAGTACGTAGAGAAACGTCGCCGGCCACCTCTGTTAGTGGTGCCACTTGGAAGGACCAACCTGCTGAGTTGTTCACCGTTTTCAAGAGCTTTGCGATCGCTTAACAAGGTGGCACAAGTGATTGATCTGTTTTCTTGCTCACTGAGTGAATTTACAAAGGTGACACTGTGTTACCTTTCATATCGTACATGAACATATACATATTGCTTGTAAATTGTGTTATGTAGGGTAAAATATGTAGTTTTATTTTTATTATTTTATTTTGAAATTGTTTTTATTGTGTTATATTGTAATTATTATGTGTTATTTGGTACAAGTGTGTTAATTTAAAATTATTGTATATATTATTACTGATTTATGCCACTCTATCGTCTTAGGTCCAGACCTGTAAAGATAGCTGTAAGAAAGTTAAATAAATAAATAAATAATTACCTAAATATTTGGTATATGAAAGGCACAGGGAAAGAAGCGTAATTTGGTTAAGCAATCAACAAATTATTCCTTAAGTGTTTTTTAGGGTTCCGTAGTCCGACAAGGAACCCTTATAGTTTCGCCATGTCCGTCTGTCCGTCCGCGGCTTAACGCAAAGACTATTATTACTATAAAGCTGTAATTTGGCATGGATATAAATATTAATCACGCCGACAAAACGGTAAAATAAAATCTTGAAAAAAAAATGTTTATGGGTACCTCTCATACAGGTAAACTGGGGATATTTTTTTTTCTCGTCTATCCCATAGTGTGGGGTATCGTTGGATAAGCCGTTTAAAAACATTGTAAGTGTGTGAAAACCATTTTTCGATTTAGGGATCCGTTGGCGAAATATAAAGCTTTAAAATGAAAAATTTAGTTAGAGTGGAGCGTTCCCCCCTCTTGCCGGCTAAACAAACGGTTGTTTATAGAAATGTGATAAAAATTTAGAGAAGTATATAGTGTATATATAATGAATTTAAAAAGAAAACAATCACAGCTCAGTAGGCTTTACAAGTTTACCCCTAGAATGTATGGGACCAGAAGTTTGGCGCGGTCTGTATTAGTAGACCAAATTATATGTACCGGGCAACTACGGAACCCTAAATTGCGTACTCTACACGCACTTGGTCGGTTTTTTAAATCCAGAATTCACAGTTTAGGGATAATACTACATTTTATTAAGCTCGCCTATGCATATGGGCATTTTTTCCAGGAGGACCGCCAACAGTGGAAAAATCTTGGGAAGGCCTATGTCCAGTAGTGGACGAAACAGGCTGATGGCTAGATAGAATAAATAATATATTTATTATTAAATGTTGAGCAAAGAACGAAACATCTTACTTTTAATAACTTCAATCTGTTGATCTGCGTCGATATCTGATTAAAATGTGAGTCTACTTGCACTTTCAATCCATCTTGAGGGTTGTTTTGTAACTGGTCCGAGAGGTCTTTTAATGCTCTGAAAATAGAAAAAGCTTCAAGTTTGCACACGGTTCCATTTTGTTTTCATTTTCCAAAGAGAGCGAAGTAGTAATAAAGCAACCGTTTTGTATACTTATCTCTCTCATTACAAGAGATTGAGAGATCATAATTATACCGGGTGTAAATAGACTGCTACCATTAAATGAAACCACATATTCTACCGACCCTACTGAACCACTTTACCCAAGAATCATACCCGCGGACACCCTTAGTTTGGGAAATAATCGAGTTTCAATCAAAAATGCGTGAACCCTAAAGAGAGCGCCGTCCGTGAAACCTAAAGCTGTTTCACGGACGACGCTCTTTCTAAACTCGCCCGTATGTCGGTGCGTTAGGGTTCACGCATTTTTGTTTGGAACTCAATTATTTCCTAAACTTAGGGTGTCCGCAGGTATGATTCTTGGGAAAAGTGGTTCAGTAGGGTCGGTAGAATATGTGGTTTCATTCCATGGTAGCAGTCTATTTACACCCGGTATAATGGCCGCTATATTATAAAAAAGGATTTTCTTTTCTCAGCATTAAATAGCTGCATTTTTTTCACCGGTTTTTATGTCTTCCTTATCCTAATATACATACATAGAATGTGATAAACAATACTAAATCTATGGTAATATGTCAAATGACGTTTGGAGTGTAGCAACACGTTCCAAAACTCAGCATTGCAACCCAAGTGTTCCTACAAAGCCTAGGGTTTTTTAATTAACTTCTGGATTGAGTTTTTGATTATTAGTGTTTAATTTTAAGGGCATTAAGGGCCCATAATACCTCAATTCGCAGTCCTGCTCTAACGCTTCTGCTTTTTAACTGCTCTAATCAGATGCCGCGAACGCAAAACATCAGTTATTTTGAAATCGCGGCTACACTGACCGTTTTTTTTTTTTTTCATTTTTATGTTACAGTCTGCAGCTGCTTTATACTAATATCAGTTATATTATGCAAAGTTTCAGATCTAATTTTAAGTATCCATTGAATGCTATCGGTTTATTGTACGGTTTGGAGGTAAATTTGTAATTTTTTTTATCGAGAAAATTTAATGGAATCAAGTTTTCACAACAGCATTGACATAGCATTAGTCCTCAACTTTATCATATATTAACTTCAGAGTGATTGTTGCAGTGTTTGTTGATATAAAGCAGGATCATGCGAAGCGAAGTGAGGTGTTATACCCGTTCACTCGCATTATTAACCTTACGGCCCGAAATAGATTTACATCGCTAAAATCGATTACAAATGAATGAGGTGAATGGCAAACAATCCATGAGTGAAGCAAATGTCTTCTTTCATTCGTATGTCTTTTGTAGCTCATGCAACGGAGGTGAGGCGATGAGAGCTTTGAACAGAATGAAACGTCAAACATGATTTTCGTTCCATAATTTCAGAGAAAATTTTGAAGTCTCGTGGAAAACACGTCGAAATGGAAGAATTTATATTTGTGAATGTGTCTGTGGAATCGATAAAAATGACTATCGTCGCTGTCAGGGTTTACGTTAAAGAACAAAATCAAAAATCAAAATCAAAATATTTATTTTGTAAAATAGATACATAAAGTATACTTTCTACAAGTCGAAGTTAATCTTTACAATAAATATCTTGAGAATAAAAAAATATAAAAAATTATATGTATATACTAATAAGGGAAATACATACAAAAAATATTTAGGTTGGGCTACAAAAATTTAATTATACACCTACATAAAATAGAGAAATCTAGGAATAAAAATATTATGTATAAATTATGCAACGAACAAACAAGTTGATAAATAAATACGGAATATTAAGGTTGGGCTACTAAAATGTAATAAAGTTATAAACCCGCATAAAATAAAGAAATATAGGAATAAAAATATTATATATACATAATGCCTACAGTGAACAGTGCTACAAACTCTTCTTGTTCCATCACGAATCAGGGCAGCGTATTACTGTTTATGTTTATTACAGCCTTTGACGAAATAAAATAAAATGAACAAAGTAATAAGCTCGTACTTTATTCTGTTATGCTAAGAGGTTATGAGGTATATTTTATAATGCGGTCCGAATCATGAGCTATCTTCACATCGTTTGCTAGCTTACAAATTACGGACCAATCATCGCTCACACTCTGGCTTTGAGCGATGTAATTCTATTTCGGACCGTAAGGTAATTGAATATGCTTACTTGTTTTGACTTTCCAACTGCACAATAATATCCTGTAGTATCGTCGCTGGGTTACTAGCATTATTGCCTGAAGCTTTGCCAACGGTTGATGTAAATATAGCCGGTTTCCCATCCTTCCTTCGTTTTAAAGTGCCGTTTCCTGGAACTTTTTCCGTCTTTTCTGAGCCCTTTTTTGAGGGATTCTTGATCTTTTTCTTCTTGGTTTTGGTGCAGAAGAAGAAGCGTTGCATTCCCTTCATGAAACTTAGGCATTCTGAGGGCTTTTTCTGGAAAATATTTGATGGCCAATGAATCGGGCTTCCATTACCCATAATTGAGTTAGAGAATATGCATGTCGTTTAATAAGTAATATATTGCGTTTTTTGTATTCTATTTACTTAGTAGCATTTAATGATGACCATGGGAAACTATTTTATTTTATAGTTTTGTAATTATTTCCATTTAAAAAATACAACATTTTGATTAAATGAAACGCAAATGCAAAACGCAGCACCATTGGCTAATTCATAAAATATTGAGTTCAAAATTAATAAATGTAAAATACAACCCTCAAATATTTTGTAATAGGTTGTTTTAATCAAAAATAATGAAAAAAACCGGCCACTCGCCATACAACGCAAGCAGGAGCAGTATCATGTGACGTCACTTGATGCGCGCTAAAATGGCAGCCGTTTGAATGGTAGAAGATTATGAAACTTATTTTGAAATATGGATAGTTTAGTTGTAAATTCTTATTCATAGCCCTAAATTGATCAAATATTAACGATTAGTGCATAAAAAAAATTACATGCATTTTCTTTATTGTACATTTTCAAGAGTTTCAGTATCTCCAATGTTCAAGACGTAATAATGGCGTGTTTCCATGCATTTGCATTTATGTTTTAAGCTGAACAGTGTAAATAAATGCAATTAATCGACTTTTTTGTCTGTTAAATTATAATTTATATATAAAAAATACATCTAATAAAACACATAAAAACAAATTATTGTATTTGGGGCTATTCGGACCCGGCATCAGTCCACAGCATACTTCACAGTGACTGATAGCGGGCTTGAACGGCCCGAAATATATCTTACCATAAATTGTTTTTTTGTACAATACAATAAAATTATTTATTTATAAATTAAAATTTACAAGTAGTCATAAAAATACAATATTAAAATAATACCTAAGGTAGGTATATTATTATAGTCCATAAAATTCAAATTCAAGTTCAAGTAAATAATGTCATTCAAATATACTCATATCTACATTAAATAGATTTAAGAGTCGGAATAATAATTTCAATTATTTACAATGTTAATTTTCTTGTTACATATGAACAATATTCGTTCATAAGACTTTACATGTGTTTTATTATATGTTTTTTATGGCAAGTTTATATTAATGTAATAGACACAAATGGCAGTAATTCTCACCTCTCCTTCAATGATCTCTCTAACGGAATGGGTCTTCTTGTGTCCACTCACTGAGGAGACGTCCGCATCGTACAGGTAGCACTTCTCACACAAGTATACCTCGTTACACGTCAAACACTTGAACTTCAGCATCTGGAATAAATTATATGTGGAAATAAATGATTTGGAATATCAGAAGTAGGGCAATTCTACGGTAACTCATGTTACCTTTTACTCCAGTTTACGATATACTTTTAATAATATGCCAATAATTTCATTATATAACTTATCCTCCAAATGTAAAAAAATGTGTTAGAGCAATTTTCTTTAAACTTGACACATTTTCTTGGGTTCTATATTGATAAAACTTTTGGTAACTCACGTTACATTCGGCGACATAGCTGTTCGAGAAGTGGACTGTAAGTTTTATGATTTTAGTTCTTTCTGTCGAGGCGTAATTCTTGGCACTGATCTTCACTAAAATAAAGGGATAACCACTCACCTTGACCGCCGAGGGCTGAGCAGAATCCAGGACGTGGCGAGGTGGATTAAATCAGTTCTTCTAGCTGGCCAGCTGCACAATCACTAATTATGTACACAAAACTATGTATATAGAGGTAGCATGTAAAGTCCGTTAATATCATCACTAGACAGAGGTTTTGGGAGACCGACCGACCGTGACGAGTGCCGAAGGACAAGAGCCCGCCAGACTCGTTCTCTTGTGACTCTTACCCGCATTCTCATTAGTCGCAGATATCGCGATTACCCACAATATTAAAAATGAATATCAATGCCTGAACATCCCGCCGCCTAACCAAGGTCTACCTTGGTTACTTATCCATGGGTAACCTACATAATTTTGAAATGGGCCGCATCAGGTCCCCATTTTGAGTCTTGACAACTGCGATTCTAACAATTCCATCTCTACCTGGCAATAGGTTGAGAATCCGACCGCGTTTCCAATGTAACGAGGAATGATTATCTTCTTTTATCAACACTAAGTCATTTTCCTTAGGAGATTCCGTTACCGAAGTCCACTTATAACGTTGTTGTAAAGTATGTAGATACTCATTTTTCCATCGCATCCAAAAATGTTGAGACAACTTTTGCAACAATTGATATCTACTTAAACGGTACGTTTTTACGTGTGTGAGTGAGTCTTCCGGTAGAGCAACAAGTGGTTGCCCAATTAAAAAATGACCCGGAGTCAAAACTTCGAGATCGCCGGGATCCGTGCTTAAAGGGCACAATGGTCGAGAGTTCATGACAGCCTCTACCTTTGTAAAGAACGTAGTTAGCTCTTCAAACGTGAGCTTTGCGTCCCCGAGCACGCGCCGAGCGTGTGTCTTAGCCGACTTGACAGCCGCCTCAAAAATACCTCCATGGTTTGGGCTCGATGGTGCATTAAATAGCCATGTAATGTTTTGTCGAGTCAGGTTCCGTTGTATATCCGATTGATTATCTCGCAATAAAATATAGAGATCCTTTAAATATCTGTCTGTTCCCGTAAAATTAGTACCGCAATCCGACCGAATTAATGATGGTAGTCCTCTGCGAGAAACAAAGCGAGTGAGAGCCGCGACGAAGGCTTCCACCGAGAGATCCGATACTATCTCTAAATGCACTGCTTTCGTAGCCAAGCAGACAAAAATACATAAGTAACATTTTATAAGTTTAGCGTTTCGTAAAGAGCTGGTTTTTATAAAATAAGGGCCGGCAAAATCCGTTCCGACTCCTAAGAATGGTCGTATACCCCTGACACGATCAGGTGGCAAATCAGCCATAAAGGATTGCGTAGGGCGGGCCTTAGACCGATAGCATTGAATGCATTTGAATGTAATATTCCGTGTTATCCGCCGAGCCGAAACAATCCAGTAATTCCGTGATAATATAGCCGCGAGTGCGTTAGCTCCGACATGGCAATGTATCTGATGGTAATATGTCACCAATAATTCCGTAAACCGACCTTTACTAGGTAATAAAATCTGATGACGAGCATCATAAGGTAAATCCGCCGCACCTATACGTCCGCCAACCCGAAGTAATTCATCTTTGTCGATAAATAAGTTTAGTCTCCGCATACTACTCTTAATAGGTTTATCTGACAATAAAGCCGATAATTCTTCATGAAAGTAATTACCTTGCACCATCAGAATTAAATGTAAAATTGTCTTTTTACGTTCCGAGACCGAAATGCAACCGTATAATCGTGAATCTTTATTCAAACAATTATTTGCAAACCGTAACAAATATGATACAACATTTATCAATTTATCAAATGAGCTATACCGATTAAATAAAAATTCCAAATCCAAATCCTCATTTATAGTTGCGATATTAGCCGTTTTAACTTTATTTTTAAGTCCAGGTAACAAATCTGATGGAAAATCTGAGCTTTCACTCGGCCACATTTCCGGGGGTTGATACAACCACTCCGGGCCCCACCACAGCTGATGTTGCGATAGATCCGCCGCGGTCGCACCGCGTGACGCCACATCCGCACAATTTATTTCACCTGGCACATGTCTCCAGTGAATTGGTACCGCAGACGAATTTATTTGAGACACCCTGTTGCCTTCAAATACTTGCAGATTATGAGGAGGTGTACGAAGCCACGCGAGCACTATAGTGCTGTCACACCATCCTACTACCTCTTCAAATTGAATGTGTTTCATTGAAGAAACAACATGATTTATAAGGGTAGTAAGTAGCGCAGCCCCATTCAATTCTAATTTAGGAATAGTCTGTTTTGTCTTCAGTGGGGCTACTCTCGACTTTGCGATGAGTAGTCTCACGAGAACGCCGCCGTTTGCTTGTGTCGACCGAATATAAACAACTGCCGCATGACCTACGCTTGAACCGTCGCAAAATCCATGAAGTGTATAGCGCGCATCTCCTTCGGGTTTCAAACATCTCGGTATACTTAAAAGTTGTAAATTGGGTAAATCCGATATCATTTCCCGCCACTGCCGAGCAATGTCCTCCGATACTGGTGCGTCCCAGTCAATTCCGCATTTATCACTAGCATTGGTCACTTGCTGCAACAAGAGTTTAAAAGTAAATACTACCGGAGATATCCAACCGAGGGGATCGTATAATCGAGCCGACGTAGAAAGTATATTTCGCCGAGTCACCACATTAATTAATGGCAAATTCACAATGTATGTAAAACTATCCGAAGTTGGATTCCATTGTAGTCCAAGCATTTTAATAAAACTTAAACCAGACGTACCATCGAATGTACGAGGGGTTTCTAGATGATCCGGAGGTAAACCGTTTAACAATTCCGGTACGTTAGATGACCATTTACGCAATTCGTAACCGGCCGATTTCATAAGAGCTATTAGCTCATCTTTCAGTTCCTGAGCTTCCTGCAGACTGTCCGCACCGCCGTTTAAATCATCCACATAACTATTTCGCAACAAAAGCCGAGCCGCCCGTGTTTTAATTGTGTCATCTTCATGAGAACTCTCCGATTTAAGCAACTCATCGTATGCTAATTGATGAAGGCACCGTATTGCAATAAAGGGGCTAGACTTTAAGCCATATGTATTAGTTGTCAATTCATAAACAAGTAACGGTTCCGAGGGAGACGCTCTCCAGTAAATCAGCTGATATCTACGATCCTCAGGATAAATCCACGTCTGACGAAACATCATTTTAGCATCCGTCGTAAAAACTATGCGCGGCCAACGAAAATTCATTATGATATCCGTTATATCATTTTGCAGTCGTTCACCCGTATATAAACAACTATTTAAGCAGACGCCTGTACTAGAGGGAACGCTCCCGTCATAAACTATACGAATTTTATTTACATCTCCCGATTTTTTAAAAACACCATGGTGTGCCAAAACATAATATTCTTGACCCGAATTAAAATCAAAATTTGAAACCTCCATGTGTCCAAGCGAAATATATTCATTCATAAATTGAACATACTTATCACGAAATTCGGATTGCCGTTCCATCCTACGCTCAAGTGCCGCAAACCTTTTCAAGGCCGTTTGCCGAGAATCGCCCAATCGCGGATGATCCGGTTTAATAGGAAGCCGAACTATATAAGGTGGAATCGTAATACCTGCCACGGATGAAATAGGAGATACTATTATGTTTATAGATTACAATAGTGAAGATAATTTATTGATCTAACTTCATAAATTTTTCCATACAAACAAATGTGCGTATAAATTTAAATTCATTTAATTGTATGAAACCGTCCGTCAAAGGACGCCGCTCTATCCGAGCGAGCCACTCGTCAAATAGTCAAAGGGCAGACCGCCTGCCGCCACCCCGTCCCCCACTACCCCCTTCGTCGCACGCGCTTGTTTTTGTTTGTTGTTGTGCCCCCACCCCAGTTCGCTGTTTTCGATGGTCGCAGAGGTGCGTCGTTTCTTTAAAAATGCCTCCTAGACCACGATATTCAAATCAAGAATATCTTGAGATGGTATCGTGCTACCGCGAGTGTAACAACGTAACCGCGCAAGCAGTAAACCTATACGAGCAGAGATTTGGTGTACGAGTGAGCCATCATACCATTGTGTACGGCCAAACCGGACATGATATTAGAACTGTGCGAGAACTAAAAAGGCGCATCAAGCGCGCTTTTCAGCAAGTAAAAAGTGAAACTGACACCTTAAATAAAGTGCAAAGACATGTACGCAAGCGTGCCTACATTTGTGTGCAACGCGAAGGCGGACTTGTGCAACAGTTTTGTAGATAAATAATACTGTTGTAAATTATGCAAATAACTGTAGCTAAGGTGTAATTGGTGTAAATAAGGTACAATTGGTGTAAAAATGCAAAGACAGAACATAATGTTTTTGTGTAATGTGTACCTACGGCAAAACATAATCAGGAGACCCGGCTTTAAGTGTGATGGGAAGTTTACCATCTTATTACATCAGTTTTTATCTGCGGAATGAATTAGAGGAATGCAATAACTGGTAAGTGCACTTTTAAACTTTTGCCTGCGTATTATTGGGTACTGGTTGGCCAACAGATCCAGCCGTTTGGAAATTTAACAGTACCCTAATTAGTTAATTTACCGGTGTCTTAATGACCAATGACGAAGAGTAATTTGCAATGTATTTCGTATTTACATCTACTTTGCGTGTGAGCGTAAGCACATTGGAGAGGCATGCAATGGCACCTATTCTCGTGTAGCACTTTTAAATTTCGAGCTAAAAAAAAACAAGAATTTTCATAGCAAAATAGACCTTAACGCGGAGGGATGACAGTTAAATGAGCTTGTATTATTTTGGGTTTTCACAACTCTACATTTAAGTTTGTGCTACACAGAATAGGTACAAATATCTCTACCTGGTAGAGACGAACTGGGCAGCTGATTTCATTCATTGAACGGTTAGAAAGAGATAGCAATTGTTATCATTGACTAAACGACTCGTCAAGCGTAATTTGTGAACCACGTTATGCAGAATGAAGAAAATGTTTATTTAATTACTTTACCTTCTCAAATTTATTTAACTATTCTGGGGTACGAAATTTCTTCACTAATGTAATCTATAAACATAATAGTATCTCCTATTTCATCCGTGGCAGGTATTACGATTCCACCTT
Source organism: Ypsolopha scabrella (assembly GCA_910592155.1). NCBI lineage: Eukaryota > Metazoa > Arthropoda > Insecta > Lepidoptera > Ypsolophidae > Ypsolopha > Ypsolopha scabrella. The sequence goes on from OU342978.1 coordinate 6,670,327, forward strand.
ATATATTTCCCATTCATATCACGTGATGTAGTTGACGTAAACAAATGTTCACACTCAATATCCGCCGGGTCTTTAATTTCAGCCATCGGTGGTTCTTCAGACCGCCAAAATTTCTCCACCGCCTCTAAGAGAGAGATACCCGAAAATACCGAATTTTCTATTTCATTCCAATGTGTAGGACCGAAAATTGCGAAATCAAAAATTGTGCCTAAAGCATAAGGACCGTTCTTAAGTAAATTAATTTTCTCACCGTTCAAAATTTTGCCCAATATATCGCAACCAAAAATTATGTCTATTGTTGACGTCCGACATGAGCCGTCATCCGATAATTTAATACGTGATCTTGGAATATTTATTCTACAAGCTAAATATGAAGTAGGATTCTTCAAAATGACCGCCGTAACCGATAACAAAGGATTTTCCGAGTTAACAGGCTTAAAATGTATCGTAACAATACTTTGACTACCGCTAGTCTGTACACCGCCGATGCCTGTTAAAGAAGTTTGTGTGTGATGTCGCTTTAATCCCAAATTAGTCACAAATTCGCTTTTAATTATTGTTACCTGTGACCCGAGATCTAATAACCCAAGCGCTTGAATAAATTCATTATTTGATTTTTTAACCTCAACAATAACCGTGGGTAAAATAACAGTATCCGATATCTGTGGAGTTGAAGCGACACTACATGTTTTTAATTGCTATTCCGAACTATTATTTTGACGACGAGACGCAGTCGGGCTCGGCGAACGTTCGGAGTCCCGTACCCCATACCCACGTGCACTATGCCCAAAAGCTGTTGCATTATCACCACGCTGCCGCTGATACTGCACGCTGTTGTTACTGGTGCGCTCCGGCACTGGCGAACGGCGTGAATTGTTCCGCCCGCGCGGACTGCTACCACGTCGTGAAAGGGGTGACGAGCGTCGATCCCTAGCCAGTGTAACCATTGCCTGTCTACCATGTTGTCTGTTATCTGGGTAGTTCTACAGATCAGGGAATTTTGACGGGCTCAGCTCATAGCCCCTCAGTTTTTCAATTGTCGTCATTTGTCCTTAATCAACAAGAGGGAGCTAATCGGTTTCTACCTGGGCATCAAAAGTCAGCTTTCTCTAGAAATTATTTCCTGGACAAAAATAAGTCCAAATGGTCAAAATTCTCACTTCCCTGTGGGTGAATTTCCAGAATGCAACACTCGAGAGTAAATAATAACGTTCATGAAGTGAATTGTTCAAAAACAACCCATCCAGCAACTAACAATTAGTATAACTTTGTTGTATAGCCTGTAAATAGTTATATCTATACTATCTTTTTTTCATTACTTTTTCTTTCACTGAACGGAGGCGAACAGAATTCTGTCTCACTTCCCTGCCACCTAAAAACATTTTCAAATCACACAGAAACCGAAACGTAAACACCGTTTCCATTCTTATTATTCAAAATACGGTGTGAAGTTAGCCCAATAACCGTTGTGCTTCGGCCGACTCGCCAATAGTTTAGTAGTGACAGTGCTTTCAGTGGGGGCTGTCGTGTCGGGGTCAGACAAATTATCACTCACATGGTACGTATTTACGTAAGCATTTCGACATATTTTTCAAAAGAATATTCATTAAAATTGTTTACACAGCTTGCAAGAATGAATAGAGGAGAACAGTTTTGTAATAGAATGGTGCATAATCGTGATTTTGAGTAAAAACATCTAAAATATCACTTCCCTGTGTATCACTTCCCTGGGTTTATGTAGACAGGGAAGTGAGAGCTCCACAGGGAAGTGATAAACTTTTGTTACGGCTTTGATTTAAGTATTGATGTATAACTTTAAAATTTTATTTGGGCTTTATATAGGGAAATATTTTAAAATTTAGAATAATGCCAAAACAGATTCCATCCATATAATTAACTTTTTTGAACTTTATCACTATTACTAATTTCATTGCGTTTTTGATATAAATTTGAGGTCTCGTTTACATTGCATGGTTAAAATATTTATTACATTCTCTTACAGAAGTTAGTATGGCCAAAACAAAGAAGTCCCAGAGTAGGGAAGAAATATTAGAAAAGAAGCGAGAAAATGAAAGAAAACGCTACGCTAGAATAAAAAATGACCCGGAAAGATTAGCTGCTTACAAAAAAAAGGATAAAGAAAAATATTTAAAGGAAAGAGCTACGGGGGTAAGAAAATTGATCTCCGAAATGACCGATCGTGAAAAACGACAATGTCGGAAATCATGGCGAAATAGATCAAGTAAATACTATAAGAAAAAAAGTGCTGTTAAAAATGCTACTGCAGATTTCATTAGAGCGAATACACCGTCAAGTCTGTGCGATGAAGCTTTGATTCGTGATTCATCAACACCACAAATCCAATCCCCGCAACTTCAGTCTCGTAAAATGTGCGTGGCTAAACAAAAGTCAATCATCCAAAGACGTAAAAGAAACAAAGAAATAATAGAGAAAGACAAGAAAATTTTGAAACTTAAATATGAACTAAACAAATACCAGAAGAGAGTCAGCAAATTAAGAAAACAAAAAGAAAAGCTCAAGAAACAGCTAACACCCAACTCAAAAATGACACAGATGGCGGAAAACCCAGAGACCCGAGCTGAAGTCGTAAAAAAAGCATTATTTGGGGACATTATTGAACAACAGATTACAGAAAATCTTATCGATCTCACTACAAAGAAAGAACGAAAAATCGCCAACAAATTGCTTTTGGGATCTATAGCGAAAAAAAGAAAAGTATGGAAAACTAATAAGAAAGTGATCACTTATAAGAAGATATGGAACGCTGAGAGACAAAAAAATCTAAATAAAAAGACAAAGACAAAACGATGCCTGACAACATTAATTAGAGAATTTTTAGAAGATGATAAGTACAGCCGAATAGGGGCAGGAAAAAAAGAATATATCAAGAGAAATAAGATTAGGAAACAAAAACGTTATAGGTTAGACACACTTCGAAACTTACATAAAGAGTTTTTGAAGACCGGGAAGGCACTCGTAAGCTATTCGATGTTTTCGAGAGTCAGACCGTTTTGGATTGTTGCTCCAAACGTAACAGACCGAGATACGTGCATGTGTGCCACGCACAGCAACTTTCAGCTACTTGTGACGGCTTTAAATAAGGCGAAGGTTCTTCAAGTCTCGACCTACCAAAATTTATTGAGCACAGTTTGTTGCGACCGTTATAATGAACGCTGTCTTAAGCGAGAGTGTGATGATTGCTGTGCAAGATCTATCCCCTTGTGTGGTGAAATTGATGAGATGATGCCTGTTAAATATCAACAATGGGAAACAACACGTGAGATAATAACAGATCCGAAAACCAAAAAGAATCGTACGGTAATCAAACAAAAGAAAAACGATTTTGAAACTTCTGCTCAAGAGCTTAAACAGAAATTGGAAAATGATCTCGAAAAAATTTTCAAGCATGAAAGACGTGACGTGCACCAACACCAGGCCATGAAGACATTACTGGATTCGCTCACTGAAAATGACGCAGTCGTGCATATGGACTTTTCTGAAAACTATGCAACAAAATACAGCGAGGAAATCCAGTCTTTCCATTTCGGAGGGTCTCGGATGCAAATATCTCTCCACACTGTTGTTGTGTACCTGAAAAAATCTAAACGGTCCTATTGCACGGTTTCTACAAATTTGTCTCACAATACACATGCTATTTGGACACACCTTCGACCTGTCTTGGAGGAATTACCAGCAAATATCGAAAACATTCACTTCCTCAGTGATGGCCCCGTGACCCAATATCGGAACAAGCTCATGTTCTACGTACTGGCGTGCAAAATTCCCGAAATGTGGCCCAATTTTATAACCTGGACTTGGAATTATCATGAAGCTGGCCACGGCAAGGGTGCGCCAGATGGCGTGGGTGCTACTTGCAAAAGAACAGCGGACCATGTCGTGGCATCAGGAGGTGATGTGTCAAATTTGACACAGTTTTGCGGTGCAATTCAGAATCGATGCCCAAACATAACGCTGTTTACAGTAACTGACGATGAAATTGAAGAAATGGAGAACTCAATTTCGAGAGGGCAGCCAAGTCTGATTCCATTCAAGGGCACTTTGCAAGTCCACCAAGTGCAGGGTAATGCATATTTTCCTCAAAAAGTCGTGATGAAATCTCTTAGTTGTTTTTGTAGTAACCAGTGTGAACACTTTCGACTGGGCATCGTAAAATATTCTGCAGCACCGAAAGCAAACATTGACGATGTTTTTGGAGAGTCAGACCCTGAAAGAAGTGATGCCGAAAGCCCCAGCATTGCCGAAAGCCCCAGCATATTTAATCCACCGGACATGACTGATGATATAAGAAGTTTTACCAATGACCTGACGCTAATAGATGATATTGATGCTTTGCTTGATATGCCTAGTTCAGATATAGACCCTGCGGTACTGCTCTCAGAAAATGAAAACTGGCAAGGAAATAAAAGGAAGTTGAATGAAAATATCAAAGGAAATCGGATTAAAAACGCCAAAGCGACTGAAAATAAATTTAGAAAAAGAACAGGTTCTCAAAAGAAAAGAAAGTTGAATGAAAATGTTAAGTCAGTCAAAGAAGATCTGATTAAAACAGCCAAAGCAACTGAAAACAAATTAAAACAAAAAACTTACTATCAAAAAAAAAAAAAAAAGTTAGGTGCCCAAGCAAAAGGAAAGAAAAAAAGGACAGACGAAAATGATTCAAACGATTGTTTTTGTATAATTTGTGGCGCTTTATATAAAGAGGATACGACTGGTCAAGACTGGATCCAGTGCATTATATGTGGTCAATGGGCGCAAATTCATTGCATCAAAAGCGATCCTGCATCGTTCACCTGTGCAGAATGTTTGCCAGATGGTGATTATGAACCATAAAACTTTTAGGTACTTCTATTATGATACTTATTATATTCTTGGATTTTTCAAATAAACTGAAAATGATTATATTTGTCTATTGACCTCACTTCCCTGGTTAGATTATTATTCCCCAGACCGGTAAAATAAGCAAATAAGGTTTATAAAAAAAAAAAAAAAAAGTTTTCTAATTTATATTTTGTACGTTATATTAAGACCACTTAAATTTCCAATTTAAAGTAATTTTTAATTTCATTATCACTTCCCTGTACATGCTCTCACTTCCCTGTCCTCTAAAAATTGAAAAATGGCTATAAAATGAATATTTACCATTACTTTGTCTGACCTGTTTATAGTTAGATTATCAAAGGTACGGCCTTGACCTGCAGCTACTTTTCATGCTATATATCGATAAAAAAATGCAATATAATAAACGCGACATTTTATTCCTTCAATTAGTAGAACTACCCATCTATATGTGTATTAGAGCGCGCCGTCGACATCGTACAAATTAATTTATTATGCCCAACATTACCACACAAATTGCATGGTATATTTCTACTACACGAAGCAGCCGCATGTTGTCCGAAACATCTAAAGCACAGTTCGTTATTTTTAACCCAATCTTTCCGATCAAATGTTGTCAAATTACCAAATTTAAAACACTCGTAAATTGCGTGACCCGAAAGTTTGCAAAATAAACAATGTTTCCTATAGCCACCGCTGCCGCCGCCAACGCCACCGCCACCGCTACCGACGCCGCCGACGCCGCCGGCGCCGCTCCCGCTGCTTATATTACCGCGATCTAAACGAGCGTAGTTATTGTTATCTACAACATGAACATTACGCTCCGGCCGCCGAGTGCGCTCTGCATGTGTAAGAACCGGTTCCGCGATGGCAGTATCCATCAATCTACATTCATTTTGTAAAAATTCCGTCAACTGATTAAATGTCGGTAAATTAACCGTATTACCGCCGTACTTCTGTTCAAAACGAGATTTTACGTCGATGGGTAGCTTTGACAAACTAATATGTAACAATAAATAACTCCATTCGTCCGTAGGTAAACCTAAATTATTTAAAGCTCGCGTCGATTCCAATAAGGGATTAAATATCTTAATCCTAAGACCTATATTTTTATTTAGCACCGGCAAATGAAGAATTCGCGAAATATGGGAATCCGCAATCATCCGTTTATTCTCATATCTTCCCTTTAGAATATCTAACGCCGTATCTAATGACTCATCAATCATTGGCAGGTGTCTGATTAAGGAATGCGGTTCGTTTTTAACGTTTGAAAATAAGTAGTGAAACTTCTCCGTTTTTGATATATCTTTCCGAGATAGCACCAAAGAGGTAAATAAACTAATAAAACTAGTCCATGAATAAATATCACCATCAAATGCCACTAAATGAATAGGGGGTAACCGTGCCGTTTGTGTACTCTCAGTAGGTACGTGCGTGCCCCCTAAGTTCGAAAATCCCGCCGATACCGCATCCAGCTGGTTGTACCATAGCTCATCTTCACTAAATTGTTTTTCATACAAATTTATAATATCTGTATCGGATTCACTATTCAAAATGCTTTCATACGACTCGCTCAATAACAAATACCTATCTTCGAGTTTAAGTAACCGAGCAGAAATAACACTCGAAGTATAATTTTTAGAATTTATCATTTCAAACGTACCCTTTAACCAATCATATTGTACTTTGAACTTGGTTTGATAAGTTTTCGCCGCCATCTTACCTCAATAACGGAACCTCCAAATGTTAAATCGATATTACGTAATCAAAACGAATGTTTATTTTAATACAGGACTATGGGACTAATAAACCGATACCGAGTAAATGCTATATCGATAGCTAAATAATATGCAGACTATTTAAATTAACACCGAGAGTGAACAAAGAAATTACGTACCTACGACTATAAACGAAAAAACTATCCGGCCGATGGACCAGATTATGTTCGAGAAGTGGACTGTAAGTTTTATGATTTTAGTTCTTTCTGTCGAGGCGTAATTCTTGGCACTGATCTTCACTAAAATAAAGGGATAACCACTCACCTTGACCGCCGAGGGCTGAGCAGAATCCAGGACGTGGCGAGGTGGATTAAATCAGTTCTTCTAGCTGGCCAGCTGCACAATCACTAATTATGTACACAAAACTATGTATATAGAGGTAGCATGTAAAGTCCGTTAATATCATCACTAGACAGAGGTTTTGGGAGACCGACCGACCGTGACGAGTGCCGAAGGACAAGAGCCCGCCAGACTCGTTCTCTTGTGACTCTTACCCGCATTCTCATTAGTCGCAGATATCGCGATTACCCACAATATTAAAAATGAATATCAATGCCTGAACAATAGCTTTTGAGACTGTTCAGTTTGAAGTAAAAAAGTGCCTTAATTAAATACGGTTTTATTGATGCCTAACAAGTTTATTCATTATAAATTTCTTGCCCTCCATGCAGTTTTTATTTTTTTTCATAATTAATTTCTGGTCACTCACGTTACATAGATCTTGGAACTCATTTTACTTTCACGACTTTTATAGCAATATTCGAACATCAAATCTCCCGCTCTGACAGGTCGAAAAAGAAACGTTTCTCTTTGTGTATGTTGCCATACTTATATTAAAAAAACTATGTTTGCAGACCGAATCGTGCCCATGTAGATAATTTCATTTTTAGCTCTTTATGTCGCATTTCAATGGAATTGCCCAGTAAGTGATTAAAGCGAAGAGGTGTCTCAGGATCTGCAGTTTGCGTACCCCCTTCGGAGACAGTAGATGTCACTTTATTCGAATTTCGTATTGTAATTGTGAAAATACTTTGAAGCGATCTATAGAGAGCTCAAATAAAATGAAAAATATTCGACTCCATCTTCTGCACCCATATTCGAACTAAGGTTTTACAAAACGAAAGAAATAAAAAAAACGTATTCTTTTTGTATTTTCATTTTGTTGCCTTATGATTGTTATGATTAAGTATATCATAAAAATATATTTAAAAAATATTCGTCAATTAACATGTATAAAATTAAATAAAACTGTAAATTCACAGAATTTCTTATATTTGAGACATTTTTATCAGATTTTTCTTTCGTTCGACCTCAGGACACCAACAGAATTTAACTGACTCTTTTTTCCATACATTTCGTTAAAATTATTTACTGCGAAGATGTAACCCAATATATGTTTGTTTATGTTTTGTTTTTTATGTTTTTGAGCTATTTATAGCTTCAAGGTGGTTCTACTATTACAACATTAAATTCGAGTAAATTGGAATAAGGTGACTTTTATTTATACAGCCAAACTCATACTGGAGGCTTGATAAGTTATCACTAATACGGATCGAAAACACTATTTGCTCATTTTGCAAAAAAAAAACTTGACGTCCCATAGCAATTGACCCGAGGCTGGGCTTGCGTTTGTAAGGAACACGAAAAGAATAATTTACAAATTTCACAAAAAGGTTGATAAAACCTTTGTTACTGAGCACTTACCGAGTCTACAATAAGAATTTGTTTGTATAATTAAAGTTACCTTACATAGAGATTGTATACAGAGCACCAATATACAACGTGAAATTTAAGTCATTTTGTTAACGAAAACTGGTGATAGTACTCGTCCATATGAACAACTTTTACTATGGAGCCAACCCTGAAATCGTAAAAATTATCAGGTGTTTCATAGATAAGTTAAATAACTACTCGACCCAAATGTATGAAACAGGTAAAACTTTTACATAGTAAAAGTTGTTCATGTGGACGAGTACCATCACCAGTTTTCGTTAACAAAAAGACTTAAATTTCACGTTGCATACAGCATAATGAGTTTTTCGGAATTTAAGTGCATAGCATTTAATACTTACCACTTGCTGAACGGTGAAGGAAAATATCGTAAGGAAACCTGCATGCCCTAAAAAGCGTGTATTTGTGCCCGAAGATTGGCGATATGGCTCACCACCCATCACGTTGGGACGTAATAATCGTCGGTGAAACACGGGTGTGCCGAGAGTGCACTGTGACTTGTATTTCACAGTGCACACTCGGAACACCTCTGACACCCCCTCGGGGATTCATGTCGTGACGATATACTTACCTACTACTTTCAATGTATAGACAGCAATACCTGTACAATAGGTTTCTCGCAGGCAGCACAAGGCTGCCCCACGGTCGCCTGCGTCCTGCACGACTGTACCCTGGCCAGCACTGAGAGCCATCGTACAGTCGAACATCCAGCGATGGCCCATTCCGCGACCGAGCGAGCCGTCACGCCCAGCATCCCGGCACTCTGACAACGTGTAAATAGCTAATAATAATGTATAGACAGTACCTGCACAATAGGTTTCTCGCAAGCGGCACAAGGCTGCCCCACGGTCGCCTGCGTCCTGCACGACTGTACCCTGGCCAGCACTGAGAGCCATCGTACAGTCGAACATCCAGCGATGGCCCATTCCGCGACCGAGCGAGCCGTCACGCCCAGCATCCCGGCACTCTGACAACGTGTAAATAGCTAATAATAATGTATAGACAGTACCTGCACAATAGGTTTCTCGCAAGCGGCAGAAGGCTGCCCCACGTTCGCCTGCGTCCTGCACGACTGTACCCTGGCCAGCACTGAGAGCCATCGTACAGTCGAACATCCAGCGATGGCCCATTCCGCGACCGAGCGAGCCGTCACGCTCAGCATCCCGGCACTCTGACAACGTGTAAATAGCTAATAATAATGTATAGACAGTACCTGCACAATAGGTTTCTCGCAAGCGGCAGAAGGCTGCCCCACGTTCGCCTGCGTCCTGCACGACTGTACCCTGGCCAGCACTGAGAGCCATCGTACAGTCGAACATCCAGCGATGGCCCATTCCGCGACCGAGCGAGCCGTCACGCCCAGCATCCCGGCACTCTGACAACGTGTAAATAGCTAATAATAATGTATAGACAGTACCTGCACAATAGGTTTCTCGCAAGCGGCACAAGGCTGCCCCACGGTCGCCTGCGTCCTGCACGACTGTACCCTGGCCAGCACTGAGAGCCATCGTACAGTCGAACATCCAGCGATGGCCCATTCTGCGACCGAGCGAGCCGTCACGCCCAGCATCCCGGCACTCTGACAACGTGTAAATAGCTAATAATAATGTATAGACAGTACCTGCACAATAGGTTTCTCGCAAGCGGCACAAGGCTGCCCCACGGTCGCCTGCATCCTGCACGACTGTACCCTGGCCAGCACTGAGAGCCATCGTACAGTCGAACATCCAGCGATGGCCCATTCCGCGACCGAGCGAGCCGTCACGCCCAGCATCCCGGCACTCTGACAACGTGTAAATAGCTAATAATAATAATCCTTTTTTTTTTCAAACCGAATAAATTTTTATTTGCTAAGCACAGGTTTAGGGGTGTTAGCTTAAGAGAACATGTAGTTCAGCTGTGTTTTTTCATACATAGAATTTATTATCATTAAATAAATCGGATGTCGCGTTAAGTATTTGCCCGACGGCCTCTCGTGCGCAGTGCCACAGCTAGAGATGGGATTCCACCCGGAATCTTTCCCGATTTCGGAAATATTCCGGAAAGATTCTCATTGAAACCACACGACGGGTATTTATGCGGGTATTAACGTTTTTCACAACTTTTACGTGTTAAATAAGGAGTTATCTCACGGTTTTTATATGAAGCTAGGGACCATCTTAATGTATTACAGTTCCTTCGTACATGCTGAACAATGAATTGGAAAATAAAGTCATTTATATGATTTGTGGTAAAAAATTACTACGATCAGTTTGTTTCAATCTGTTTATTTGTGATTTGTCAAAAAGTACCTAGGAGTTTCTTTTTGATAATAAAATTTTACGGTCACCCATCCCTAAAATAACCGAGACGAGCGTTGCGTAACTTGAAGCAACAAAGAAAATGAACGCAAATGTTCATGCGCATGTGTTCAAAGTTGGTTTTGAAGTATTTTTAATCATTATATCTTTTTATTTAGTAACAATGAGTGTAAGTGAAGAGATTAAATAAAAACTACAAAACTAAATATTTAGAGTCTATTACGTATCAAGAATTCATTCTATATTTGTTTATTCATTTAGTTACACTAACTATGATTTCACCCGCATAAATACCATTTCGGGTTGCAACCCGGGTTGCTACCCATTTTAGGTTGCAACCCGGAAAGATTCATAATTGGGAATCTTTCCGCCGTCCACCTCTAGCCACAGCACATGACAGGCACAGCTGTCCGCCATTGCCTACAGGATACCGTTGTCGCTGGCCCGCACTCTGCGTTTTAGCGACGTTGCCCGCTAGCGCTATATGGGAATCCGTCCACGCAAACATAATGAGAAATCACACGCAGAACAACTATCCCAGAAAACATGCCCGCGGAAAGTTGTGGTGTACAGTAGAGTATGTGGTTATTTACTCTTATTGTTACCCGACTATTTACACCGGAAAGACCGAATTTCCGTAGTAGTTTTTGACGTCCGTCATTACGTTACAATAATACTTGAAGGTCCCACATCATACAAAATAAGTGTGAGAGTAGATAAACAATAACAATATATTGTAGGCCACAAACAATCAACAAGGTATAACTTCTTTATCTTAAGAGGCCGGTCCGTATTTTTCGTCTGTTTGATGCGAAGCATTATTTCAATTATTTTTCTTGTCATTGCCGCGATGTTTTTTTAAAAAGTCTATATTGGCCACTTTAATGAAGAAATAAAATTTATTTGATTTAATTGTTTCTCCTTTGCGCGTTATTTTGATAGTGAGATATTATGAGTAACGATTCGGAGCGGGCTCGTAAGTAATAAAATAACTCGCAAAAGAGAAACAATTCAATCAAATGAATTCTAGGCCTTTATTTAGACGGCCAATATGAAGTGGTGTATGTCCCCAGTTTTTCCAAAAACATCGCGATAAAGGCCAGAAAAATATTTAACATATTGTTTTTGATCAAAGTTGTCGTCGTCGCGGACCGGGCTCTTAATCTTGAATCTTAGTTTATTTTTGAGAAAGAAGATAATGCAACTTTTGATGGTCTGTGCAGTAGGGTTTATAAAATTATTATCTTCATACCTTTTTTGTTTTTACAGCTACATTAATATATGGTCCAGGATGATCAGTAATATTTTCTTGAGTTCTTTAATCAACAAAAACTTAAAATTGAGTAGCTATCTTAGTTTAGAAGTTAGCATGGTTTTTACTACAAAAAAAAATATTTTGACTGGCTTTTAAAATAAAGTATAACGTCGTTTTATTTCACAAAAAATTTCACAAATGGAGGCTCACAAAGCTTTAAAGAAAAAAAAAACGAATTTATATTAATAAAGTATTCATCAGATCCAGTCTATAGGAATAGGACTAATACTCATATACTACAATTTTTTAATCACTAGAATAAAATTTGCTTCATAGGAAAGCATCAGATCCAGTGCTATAACTATCAACTTTTAATCATCACTACATCAGTATTTTCTTAATAGAAAAACAGCAAATCCAGTACCTACTATAAGCAACAATTTTCAAAATAACTACATCCGTATTTTTTAATAGGAAAACCACTGATCTAGTAATTTAAGTAACAATTTACAAAATCACTAAATCTGTCTTCGCTTCTTACGAAAACAACAGATTTAGTCCTAAAGGGAAAAGTTTTTACAATCACTAAAACGATATTTGCTTCATATGAAAAGGTAGATTCAGTGCTATAACTATTAACTTTTAATAATCAATATATCAGGATTTTCTCTATAGGAAAACAGCAGATCCAGTCCTATAAGTAATAATTTTAATAATCACTATATCAACCTTTGCGTCACAGGAAACCAGCAGATCTATTGCTATAACTATCAACTTTTAATATCAATACATCAGTATTTTCTAATAGGAAAACAAAAACAATAACAATTTTAAATTCACTACATCACATAAGTAACAATTCAAAAAAATCACTTATTTTCTTCGTTTCATAGGAAATAATAGATTTAATAGATCAAAAACAAGTTTTAATTATCACTAAATCAGTTTTTGCTTCGAAAACAATAATGTTATCTCAACTTTTTTGACAAATATTCCTAGACGATTGTTCAATTATTTTTTTGTCTTTGTTTTAAAATGTGGTATCAGCCAAGTAGAAAAAAAACAAACCACATTTATTTATGAGTTTCAACATCTTATACAACATTTTTTTTACAAAATTTGTGTTCAGACTGCATAATTTTCTGAGTAGTAAAAGACATTGTATTTGATTATCAACATTCTAAATATACAGATCGATAGAGCGCAAAAAACTGAGTAAGATGGCATTAAAAGTCAATTTTGGCCAAAATGGCTTTTACGACATTTGAACCCCGAAGGATCGATATATTTTAGTTAAATCCATATAAAATAAATCACATAAAAATATTCGTCCATTCACATGTCTCAAATTAAATAAAAACTGTGCAAATTAATAGAATTTCCCATTTGAGGCATTTTTTTTTATCACATTTTTTCATCTTTCGACCTCAGAACGCAACAGAATTTTCATGAACTATTTTTTGTAAACTACTTACACAAGGTTTTAACTTTAAAAAAAATACAAATAACGAAAATTTTTTTTTTTTGCTTTCTTACATTTTGTCACGCTTCAACCCCCTTGGGGCAGTACAAAACATTAAAAGATATTTTTTTATTGTTTTTTTTAGTTATTTGTTTACTTGGGAGCAACTTTTCTGCACCTAGGCCAAATGAAAATCCAAAAAACGCAAAAATGGCACCAATCTACTGTGCATGTATTATATCCCTAAAACGCCTTTTGTCCATGATGACATTTTATCCTCAGTCCCTTCATTTGATTGGTATCAGTAAAATCTTAACCAGTCAGCGATACACACTACACACCTCAAAACCTTTCGGGTATTCCATAGATACATTGAAAAAAAAAAATGTAAATTGAACAAGATCTTGTTAACCGTAAGCAACATCTTAACTCCATATGACTGAAACAAGGTGTCAGTTTCCTGTACTAACTTGTTTACTTGAGCACAAAAAGATTGGGAACAACCAAGAAGGTAGTTAATATAGCCAAAATTGACAAACAAGCCTCTTGATAGGAGCCTATTTGTTTCAGTGCATCTAGACCGCTATCTTTCCTTTTTTCTATCCTACAACTGTCACTCACCTTAGCAAAACAAGCATCAACATCCCCCTGAATGACGTCATCCTTCACTCCCAGGTACGCGGAAAGACCAGAGATGTACCCCAACAGTGTTGCCAGCCTCCTGGGAGACACGCAGCCGTTGTGGTCCGCCGCGCAGTTGGCGAGTGCTTGCCATTTCTCTGAACTGGACTCCTCGCTCAGGATGATCAGGAGAACTTTGGCTGCCAGCACTCGAATCGGCTCCTTGCGGTCCCTGTAATAATATTAAGTGGTTTGAAAAGCTATAAAGTTTCAAGGCATTAGTCTTTAGTAATTATTATAATAATATATAATAATAATATTAGTAAATATAAACCTGTTGTCCGTATTAGTAACATTATGTTTCACGTGTCTTTTAAGGAGTTCTACCCTTAAAGAATTTTTCTTTCAAATTTTTTTTACAGTTTTGTCGAAGTGATTAATATGTATATATACCCATACCAAATTACAGCTTTTTAGTACTGAGTCTGAGTCTAGGCCGCAGACAGACGGACATGGCGAAACTATAAGGGTTCCTTATTGGACTATGGAACCCTAAAAAGGCACAACATTAAAACTTATACACATAAACTGCATAAATTAAGCAAAAAAAAATCTTAGATATTGAAAATCTGTATCTGATTTATCATTAGAGAAAGTATTAGTGCAAATGTCTTAACAACCACTTTGCATTGCCAGCTGATATGAACCTTATTTTAAAGTCGTTAAACTATCACACATTGAACTAGTTTAAAATCAAATAAAAGTTGTTTTATGGTAGCATTAAGAAGTGAAAGCTAATTTGTTATTCTGTTACATCTACCAGTTATCCTGAACTTTAATTTTAAGAGTGTTAGAGTGTTTATCAAACATCAAGATACTAATCAAGCAGTTTGGAATGTTAATAAATAAAGTGATCTTCATTAATACATATGCATGCCTCGTCTTACATACTATGCATCAGTTCACTATGGACTAAATAAAAAAGTTAAATAAATAAATTTAAATTTACAGATACCACATGAGTTGAAATGCAGAGCTAAGGAATGCCCTATATACACACACAGCACCACACAGCAGGCATGCCAGGGAGGTGTGTGGACAGTGGGGGGATGTGCTCTCACCCTTAGCCTCAGCCCCGACTGCATTTAACTCATGCACTATCTGTTCATATGTATAAATAGTGTGACTTCAGTGGCTGTCTGTCAACAGCTTTACTGATGAACAGCTAGGCTAATTGAGCTAAAATTTGGCATGGAGGTGGAGAATTAATGACTCCTAAAAAGATACAAAACCTTTTTGAAGAAGACAAATTCAAAAAGAAATGGAATTTCATGTTTTTTTTTTATAATAGCTTGTTATAAAGAAAAGGAGACACAAACCTGTCATAAACATTAAGCACCAAGTTGATTACAAGATCAACAGCCAAGTCCACATCACCGGTGTATAGGCCCTCTTTCTCTGCCGCAAAGTAAATGTCTGCGAGCACTGCCTCTAACTCTCCTGGGTCGAGAGACAGACTGCTCTCTGAGAGGCTCAGTTGGTGACGAGCAAACACTCCCGATGTGATGCGGAGTGGAGGGACTGACAAATAAGATTTATTGTGGTAAGACTGATGAGATAGGGAAGGTATTCAGAATTCTTTGGACCACAAAAAGAACAAACATTGCTACATTGAATAGGGTAGTGACCCCCTGCAGTGACGAGTAGTTTTGCTGGCAGGTTTACTTGCTTGATATTAGTAAAAAGTAGCTTATTATGTTAGCTTTGAACATAAACTACCCCTTTATTGTTATTCATTGATTGGTTCTCGGTGTAAAAGCAAGTTTATGCAGTAATAATAAATATATTATATCTTAACTACATAATAAATGAATTGACTGTACGCTAACCAGATTGTGCCAGACCCGGCACTCCAAAAAAGATCTGGTTGATAGTTTATGGTTCAAGCATACATCCATCTCTGATGCATGAATTAAGTGTGTGATAGAGATTAATATAAGTATGACCAAATGATATTTGAACAAATTTTCCCACTTCGGAATAGAACCCAGATATTTATTGTTAAATCAAAAATATTGTTTAACCCACAATTTAGCATCTCTTGACCAATAGAACTTCTTAAGCCATGATTATGTTTTGAAGGGGATCCCTGGGATTACGGGAAATAAGTAAGTCATGATTGTGCTGGAAATGTACTGGTTGTCAATACTGGTTAAATCGAGAAATAGCAGGTGAGAAACCTACTCAGTGCTTCATTCTCTTTATACAGTGTGTAGATACATAACGGAATTATTCATAAAGAAACTTACCTCGGAGTTGTTTTTGCAGAGCAAATATTTTACAGGCAATTCGGTACACACTGTACTTTATGGCTTCATATTCATTCAGGGACTCAATTATGCTTCGATACTGCGGATGGTCGGAGTGCTGCTTACCTGACGCTTCACTAAAACCAGAAAAAGGGGAATACTTTCGTACAGCAGGGAAGTGTTTGATGTAGGTCAAAGCTGCACTCGGACTATGTGTAATTAATAGAAAAATTACTAAAACGGATGTTTTTAGTATAAGATAACTCATAACGGGGCCCTATCTAAGTATAAATACTAATAATGTAAATCAATCACAAAATAGAAACTAAGTTCACTATTTAAAAGTGAAAGTGCAACTTACTCTACATAACATGGATATCCGGCTTCATTTTCTGTTTTCTTCCAACTACGGGAATTCATTGTTATTTGGTGATAAAATTAGAACATTTAGGTAATTAGTTTTATTTCGGAGATTCTTGAAAAATTGCACAAAAAAACAACTTTTTATCAACTGCCATGAAATATTCAAAAATGAAGTGCAACTCAGACCGGGTTCCGATTGGCGCTGACAGCCAGCCAGACAGCACTAAGGAAGCGTATCAGAACGTGCGATTATAGTGCGAAATTTCACTCGTTTATTAGAAAGAGACAGATCTTTATAGGAGCAAGTGAATCAAAAATCTGGTTGCACCAATCAGGTGGCCCAGTGTAATTTACGCATCACTCCGAAGCGTTTCAAAACACTTTCGTGCAACTGTCAGGTTACAGTTCGGTTACCTTCGGTTTAACTCGGGTCAATTTTTGAACGCTCTAGGGTGAAATTCGCCTTACTCCGAGTGAAATTCACTCGTTTTCAAACGGAACGTTCAAGTACAGTACTTGCAATCTACAAGCGCACGGCGCCTTTAGTTGTGTGGGGGACCAATCTGTTTACGCGTCAATGTAGGCGTGACAGTGACCGTGCGTACGGCTAGCAAACAAAAATTAATTCATTGAAGTTGTGGATATTTCCATTTTTTTAATTTTAAGGTCTTCTTTATATTTATGAGGATTGGTCAAAATAAATAAAAGTCAACACCTTTAAAGTTATATATATATATATAATTAATTACAGGTAGAAAATTAAATAAACATTGTCCACATTGTTTAACAATTATCCACATTGTTTGCTTTCATAAAATTATACTCGTCTTGAAGAAAGTGATACACTCAAGCAATAATGGCGCGTCCCTGAAAATAATAAATAACTATTTTTAATTGATAGTTTTTTAACATTTGTTTTAAAAAAAATTTGTCACGATATCTTTTCTGGAGAAAAATTTTTAAATATCAAACGCGATCCACAAACCGGACTTTATCGAACTAGAAAATTACCTTTAACCTTTTTAGCGTCAAACGCGCGCAGTCTGCGCTTTTGATTTTGCAGTCCGGTAGTGTCCAAAGCTTAGACTGCGCGCGTATGACGTTCCGGTTTTCACAGCCAAGTTTTGTTCTACGAAATTAAGCGCATAGTTGTACTACAAAAACAAAACGTTTCGTTATACTGTTGGCAATCAGTTGGTGTAATGTGATTGGTCGAAATCTATGGTGTGAAGTCGAAATTAAAGAAATTGTCGACAAAATCAGCGGGGTCGGCCATTTTTGTTTCTGCTGCGAAGTGAAGAGTGTGTTCGTTCAGTGTAATTATTTGTTGTTTTTGAAGGTAATAGTGATATTTACATAAAAATAATTCATGTAGTAACCGCGTAATATATTATGGAGTGTTCTAGTGATATTTCATTGTTTGTGAAATATGAGAATCAGTGAATATGAATCAAATTGTGTGGTGATGTAGTGAAAATGTGAAAATTTTTGTGAATGTGAAGTGCAATCAACGAAAATGTCTATTCATCTTTATTTTTGAGGTAATTGGTATACATATTCTTTTAAGTTATTTAATTGCGCGTCTTCTGATATATAACACAATGCTTAAAATATAACCTAACACAAAATACATGGATTTCTAAACCCGGTCGGCAGGAAGAATTCCTTCGATTTCTAGCTGGACATTCTGGCCTACCGAGAATGGCTTGTAGGCGGACATTGAAAAGGTTAATAAGTTTTAAAATGAATAAAAAATCTTACCTTGCTATGAATTACTTTGCGTTTTCCTTCAACCGTGTGATTTGACGTGCTGATGGTACTTCATGCACATTAGCAGCGTGAAAACACTATGCACAAGTGACTCGAACGATGGCTCGCTCGCCACTGACCGCTCCGTCGGGTACACACACTAACGCAATTATGTATTTACGTTTACAACTACAAATAATGATCACGTGCGCTCGTAGATTGTATAAACTGTACCATCAAACTACTCACGCCGCGCCGCGCCGCGCTGCGCCACACGGCTATCTTGATTCGGAATGACGATAGACGCGATGTAAATAACCTTTAATGAAATTAAAATGTACAAAATGAAAAAATCAAAATTACCAATTATTTAAGATTATGTTTTTATTGCGAAATTCATCGCTTTGGAATACTCTAAATATTATTATTAGAGTGCATTACAAACTGGAAAAGCTAAATTAGAAACAAATGTAGAGACAAGAATTTGAAAAAATGTTATCAAGACAAGCAAGAGGTCGCAGGTTCGAATCCTGGCCCGAGGAATTTTTTCAAATTCTTGTCTTTACATTTGTTTCTAATTTATCTTTTCCAGTTTGTAATGCACTCTAATAATAATATCAATTATTTATTGATTTGCATTTCGCAAACAATTCGTCTGATAAAATGGTATGAATTATATATATGTACATATCTCTGTACTAAAACGGTATTTTTTATTTCTTGTTCTAGCTCGACGACGTTTGTTCAAAATCGTTGAGCTCCGGTGTTTTACGTTTTCCAGGCGACTTAATGTGAATGCTTTTTTCCGATATGCTTGAAAAAGTAAGTGAATAGCTAATTATTATTTTCCCATAAAATTGGCTTTATGTTTAAAGCTGGTATCCCTATTTTACTAAACCTTCATGGCACTGGCACGAGATCGAACCTGATCGACAGGAATCACGGTGCATTGTTTGCATTTTCTATTTGCACTATTATTCAACGGCTTTGGCAATAATAATACATAATATAACAAATAATTTTGAAAAATCTGACTGATAACCACATGAACGGTCTGTAATGCGAAAATCACACTGGTGGCTACTGCGAATTCTAACGCTGTCTGGATACCGTTAAAGTTCGCCTGACAGTTGTCACTTCGGAGTTTGCCGGGTTTTGGACTAAATTCAAAACTTCAAAAATGTATTTATCATCAATAAAAGTAAAAAAGTAATTGCTAAAAGTTGCATTAGGCTCGTAAGAGGTCATTTATCTATAATACATTTTTTTGTGACTACACAGGGCAATTTGATTTTCCCGCCCTTGAATTAGGTTTAAGACTGACGTTTGTCACCCAGACCCGCTCTAAAACGATTTCTCACTGGAATTACTAGCAAGTGTCTCAAAACCAAATGTTCTCTCTCTTTCTTGTATTTAGCTCGGTCTCTTTCTATAAAACGAGTGAAATTTCACACTACGTTTTGAAACGGCTCCCAAATGTAGTGAAGGAAGCATAATTGCGATAGTGGTGCTCTACCTTATAGCTATAGGTATTATGAAAAAAACACTGCGTTTGATGATGGAAGCAAGCCGCTTTGTACAGCGATAGCAGGGACCAAAATAAGTGATTTCACCCGCAGCAGCGAAAATTTCATCCCTTAGGAACACTAGTGGCACCACTTATTTTCAAAAACTTTATAGTTCTATAAAAATTAAACGACTATACCGATTTTGATTATTGGGGGGTCAACGAAACAAATTTTAATTTTAAAATATTGTTAGGTATTTTTGGGTACAAGGGGGGAAAAAACGTTTTTTGAAAAAAAAAGGAAATTTTTGTTTTCATTAAATCGCGTTAAAGAATATTTCAAGTATGTGTGTTTTCAATTGATATAGTTCGTCGACTATCTATAATTTTATTGTTTTTTTACTACGTGAAATTTAAGTCATTTTGTTTAACGAAAACTGGTGATAGTACTCATCCATATGAACAACTTTTACTATGAAGCCAACCCGGAAATCGTGAAAAAAAATCAGCTGTTTCATACATTTGGGTTGAGTGGGTATTTAACTTTTCTATGGAACAGCTGATATATTTTTCACGATTTCAGGGTTTGCGCCATAGTAAAAGTTTTTCACATGGACGTGTACTATCACCAGTTTTCGTTAACAAAATGACTTAAAATTTCACGTTGTCTAAACTACTAAAAATCGCGGAACATGCATGGGGGTGATTCGAATACCCCTAAATGAAGGCAGCCAAAAAAAAATTTTGGACGTCTCTTTCTCGGCCACCTGTATATTACACATAATTATTATTCACTATTTGGATAGGCTCTTCTGTTTCTGTGGTTAAGTTCTTGATATTATTGTAAAGCGGGCGGACTCGCCCATCGAGATTTCCGTACAAATAAGTAAAAGTTTAAAAAAATCTATAAAAAGATTTGGTCACTCTTACAAATGTGACCGCGCATACCGTTGCTGAACCTCGATCATTTTTAGGGTTCAGGAGTCCGACAAGGAACCCTTACAGTTTCGCCATATCCGTCTGTCCACGGCTTAGCGCAGAGACTATTAGTCTCTTACTATTAGCTGTAATTTGGCATGGATATAAACATATTATTATTTACACCGACAAAATGTTTAAAAAATCTTGAAAAAAATTTTTTTAAGTTTAACTCTCATGCACGTAAACTGGGGATGAATTAGTGTGGGTTATCGTTGGACAGGCCGTTCAAAAATTTAGATTCAGGGATCCATTAGCAAAATATTAAGCTTTAAAGGGAAAATTTTAGTTACTGTGGAGCGTCCCCCCCGCCGGCTAAACGGTTGTTTATAGAAATGTGATAAAGATTTAGAGAAGTAGTTTATACAATTAATTTAAAAGGAAAACTATCACAGCTCAGTAGGCTTTACAGGTTTACGAGTACAGGACCCGCCAAACTTTTGGTCCCCTAGAATGTATGGGACCAGAGGTTTGGCGCGGTATGTATTAGTAGACCAACTTATATGTACCGGGCAACTACGGAACCCTACATTGCGCGTGGCCCAACACGCACTTGGCCGGTTTTTTATGATTTAATTACAAATGTATAGTTTTAAGATTTTTTCCTAAAATGTATACCTTCCTAGCCGGTATTACTTGTCGGGAAATACTTACCCTATAAATTTTGATTCTCTTGAGACTGTCGAAATATACGTTTTTTGCAGCATAAACGGCCGTATCTTTTTTAAAGTTAACTTGGAAGTTAGATTTTTTCACAGCTTTAAGGGACTGAGTATATGGTTTTAATTTCAACTCGATACCACCACGCGTTCCCGAGATAAAGGGTCTTGACGGATATATGGATGGACAGCCGGACAACAAAGTGATCCTATAAGGGTTTCGTTTTTCCTTTTGAAGCACAGAACCCTGAAAATAAATTACTCCATAATTATTAATCAAGTTGTAATGTTTTACAATTCTACCCCTAGTCTAGTGTCGTCAGGTCAAAAAGAACTATCCCTAAGTTCGGCCCTTGCTGAAGTATCTGTGTGAGAACTCTTTTTCTGGGCTGAGTTCAGTTTGATCGCCAGGGAGCTGCCCGGCGATCATGACATCTCTTTTGCACGCGTTGATTTTGTATCTGCTATCCTGCTGTCAGTGATACAAATACAAATACAAATTCTTTATTTACTCGAAAAAACTTACACTAAAACATGTTATAAAATAAGATAAAATCCTTAGGCTAACAAACAAAGAGAGAAAATAAGTGTCTGCGTTTTACAGTGGACCCCAAACTAAGTCAAGCTTGTCACGCGGGATCCAGAAATAGGATTACCAGCTTATGATAAGGGTTTTGATAGATTTTCTTGTTTAAACAGTGAAAATTATTATGTCTACTAAAATTTATATTATTATACTATAATGTGTATAGGTGTGTTTAAAATATGTATAAATGTACATAGGTATACTTGTAAATAAACTAGTTTAATAGATAGAATAGATATGTGTTATATAAAATAGATATAATTAAGGAAATAAATAATAATAATAATAATAATTAATAAATAAATAATTAAATAGTTAAATAATTAATTAATTAATGGGCTCTCTATGTGGGGTGTTGAAGTAATGCTTCGGTAGCGTCGTAATCCAATGTGGAGAGATAAATTGTTACAGTCCTCTTAGTTTCCTTAACTGACGATGATTTAATGCCTGTAAGTTTGCAAATGGCGTTATAAATAAAAGGAAAACTAACATTGCTGAAATGCCCAGCGAAAGCGGTTTTTACAGATGGGACGACCGCTCTGTAAATTCTTCTACTCAACAATGAAGGGTACTGCATGGATGTAATTGTTTTCTGGTGTTGAGTGAGTGAGGCTCGCAAAATATAGAGTTGGCGAACTGTTAGTACCTTGAACTCCTGATAAAGAATGGTAGTCGGATACCTAAATGGTTTTTTAAGTAATACTTTGAGTATTGATCTTTGTGCTCTTTCTACGGTTATGAATATTGTCTTTGAAGCATTTCCCCAAGCTTTAATGCAGTAGAGAAGCAGAGACTGGCAAAGGCTGATATAGACCAGTCTTATCACGGCCATTGGAGCTCCTTGTCGGATCCGCTTCATCACTGGGATAAGTTTTCTGATTCGAGCAGAGAGGTTTGAGATGTGAGCTTTAAAATTAAGTTTTTCGTCAAGTATGATCCCTAAATATTTAATCGACTCTTTTAATTTCTGGACAGTTGCAATTTTGGGTAACATGGAATTGAGCATGAATTTTAAGGGATTTTAGGTGTTGTGGTGGCTGAGAAGCTAATGTTTTGTAAAAACATACAAATTTACTTTTTTCTGTTATCAGTGTAAGCAGATTACTTCTCAACCACCTTGACACATCCGTCATGCACTCTTCAGTGCGAAGAATTGTGAGATCCCACTGTTTTTCATGTACTATGATCGCGGTATCATCAGCATAGCAGAATATCTCGACGTTGCCCTTTTCTCCAAACATTTCTAGTAAGTCGTTAATGTAGATGATAAACAGGGTTGGGCCAAGGATGCTACCTTGAGGGACGCCATAAGAAATACAACTAGAGTTACTTATGTGTTGCCCAATTTTAATACATTGCTTTCGGCTCTTTAAGTAACTTGCGAACCATTCTAGTGGAACTCCTCTAACACCCAGACATTCGAGCTTGCGCAGCAGAATAGTTGGAGACACCGTATCAAACGCCTTGGCCAAGTCCAAAAAGGCACCCACGCAAGACTTGCCTTCGTCTAACACAGAGCTAACTGTTTGCAAAAGGTTTGTAACAGCGTCCTCTGTCGACATCCCTTGGCGAAAACCAAACTGGGCGACAGATAATAAATTATTTACCTCCAAATAACGCATGAGCCGTGTATTAATAATTTTTTCTAGAATTTTAGAGAATGCACAAAGCAAAGAAATTGGCCTGAAATCGGAGGGTTGAGTTTTAATTCCACTTTTAAAGATGGGGACTACTGCAGCTGTCTTCCAGCATGATGGAAAGATTCCAGTTGAGATGCTGGTATTGAATATATGTGTCAGTGGAATCAATATTGACATAGATACACCTTTTATGAGGTCATTAGTGACGCCGCCTCAACCAGGAGCACTCTCACTTTTAATCTGTTTTATTATTGATTCCACTTCAACTACATCGGTTGGTTGCAAATAAAAGGAATTAACTGTGTTGTTTGCAGAAATTTTAACTTGTTTCGCTAGTTCTGTTTCGTCAGTGTTTAATTCTTTCAATGTATCACTAGCAAGACTCTGGCCAACTTAAGCAAAGTATTCGTTACAATATGTGAGTGATTCACTTATAGTTTGCTTTGTTTTCAGAAGCTCACTACTAGTGTCTTTCCTTCTGTTCAGATCACAAATGCTTTTTATCGTCTTCCACATAGTTTTGGTGTTACCTTTACTCTCTGTTATACATAAAAAATTATACCGTTCCTTAAGCTTTTTAAGTAAATTGTTACATGTATTTCGGTATCGGTGGTACGATATTTTCAAAATTACATTGTTCGGCTCCTTACGGGCTCTAGCGTGTAGTCTATCCCTATGCAACATACAACGGATAAGACCAGGCGTAATCCACGGTTTTATAGCGTATTTATTTCTACTTATTTTTACCGTTTTTGTATGCCTGGCGATGGCATCATTGACTATATTCATGAAGAGCTGGGCACTCAGGCATGCATCAGACTGGCTCAGAACTTCCGACCAATCTTGTCTTTGTAGGTCATTCACTACTGCTCTCTTGTCGACTTTAAGAACAGTCCTATTGTGTTTAGACTTATTAACAGGAAAACAGAGATTCGCAATTGTTACGTTGTGATCGGTCACAGTGGTTTTGCAAACAAAGCCCTCTGTTTGGAATTCAGATCCAACGAAAATATGATCCAAGCAAGTTTTGATTCTCGTTGGCGCTGTGATAACTGGTCTAAATCCAAGTTCGCGCATCAGAGAAAGATAGTCATTTGTGATATTATCTTCGTCATCAAGTAAGTCTATGTTAATATCTCCTGCCAACAATACTTTAGAAGTTGAACCGGGAGATGAGAAGTTTTGATCAAGAGAGCTCATAAACTTCCGGACATTGGAAAACTTTTCTGTGGGAGAGCGATAAATAGCATAGACCGTATACGATTCAGGAAATTCAATCATTAAACCATTTGATTCAGCTATTGGTGACTCGGTTACATTAACATTCAAAATATCCTTTACATAAACTACCACACCTCCAGCCTTGTTTACAAATTTTGTTGTTTTAAAACATTATATCCTGCTATTGGTGTAATCAAGGTATACTCATTTAAATGACACTCAGTTAAAATTATAATATCAAGATCGAGGTGTAACCTTGCAAGCAATACCAAAAAATTGTCAAAGTTTTTGTTAATGCTGCGAATGTTAAACGACAGAAGCTTAAAATTTAATGAAGTATTGATTGACTTTTTCAGTAACTCAGGTTCATCTATCACATGGCACGGAATGGTTAAACAGTCATCTATATCATCTTCAATCATGGTGGCCATAAAAGCCACGTATTAAATTGCACGTGAATATGTAAAATTACTACAGATATTTGTTTTGCAGTGTTGTGCCGAAACCATCTCAAGAAAGAATTTAGTTTATCAATAAAGCTATTTGAGCCGTGAAAGTATGTCTTAGAAATAAATAAATAATATGTAAATAAATAAACAGAATGTTGTATAGTTTGTGTGTGTAAGAAATCTTTTGAAACCAAAACAGTATCTAACAACTCAAAAGCAAAACAATGTCCAACACAAAATCCAAAAAATACAAGTACTATAACTACTAGAATATCCACACCAAGTAGTTTGCGCCAGGGCATCAATAAGTTAACGGGGTGTTGTTTATCAGCCAGAAGTTTATCCAGGTCAGCCTCGGATCGCACAGTGATGGCTGGGCCACTGTCTCGCTTGCGGACGTGTATAATGCCGTTGCTGGTCCAGCGGTGTTTGTAGATCCCGGCGGTTCTGAGACGTGTTTCACGAAATAACTGCCTGTTCTCTCTTGTCAATCTCTCGTTGAAGAAGAGCTTCTGTGCCGGCGCTTGTACTTCAAGATCAGCCGAGGTTACGTTGCGCCTTGATTTGGAGGCATTTAGAAGTTCATCTCTCTTTGATTTTCTCGTAAATGTTATAACGAGTGGTCGAGGCAGAGTTGGTGTAGAGTTGTCAGAATTTGCACGAGGAGGACGTTTCGGGCCGGCTCTAGAGGAGCTGTCGATCTCTGCGTCTGTGAGCTGCACCCCAAGTTTCGCAGCTGCCAACATCGCGATGTGGGAAGTGTTCTCATTAGGCAGCTCGGGAACTCCCACCACCTCGATTACGTTCTGCAAGGAGAGCTGCGCTTGTGAGTTTATCTTCTCTTCCAGTTGACAAACAGTTTGCTTTAAACAGGATATTTCAATATCACGTTCTCTAGTGCCTTTATCCTTTCATCCGAGGCCTTTATATTTGCTTCCACGATGTCCACTCTTTGTAGACAGGCTGAGATGGATGAGGATACTGTTTTTAGTTGATCGCTTAAGGAATCCACAGACTGTCGCAGGAGACGAATCTCGGACAGTATTAATTCATTATCTGGTGGTGGATATTTTTTCCGTTGAGTGATATTGTTTGACTCAGGGGTGCAGGGGATGGAAAAATTATTGCCTACCAATTTCTGGGATTAATCATTTAGGACATAGCCATGTCGATTTATTAGTCGGAAGACTTCCTCCCATACACAAAGTATTGCAAGCATGAAAAGACTTGCTGCAGGTTACACTAGAGCACGTAATAAATTTGTCGTCGGTGAAATCTTGAAGGCACGCGCTGCAAGGCATTCTTATTCCTGGAAGATCAAAGCTTTCGTGGTAAATTGGCGTAGATAGTAGTAGCAATTTTCGACGCGCAGGCGCTCTTAGTCGGTGGCCCAGCGGTTAAGACGCCCGAACATACACTCAACTCTCCAATAGGTCGCGCTATCAAACCTCGATAAGTTCACACTTGCTTTTTATTTATTTATTTTTAAAAGTCCAAGAGTTAAAAATCGTCCAAAGAAAACTAAAAAAGAAGATATTTTCGAATCCGGTAGATCTTGCTGGATTTGAACTCGTAGCATTCAAACCCACACCGCAAAAAGCAAAGCGCTCGACGAACTACACTAAATTACTGATAAGGTTTAGTCCGAAAAACTTGATCTAAAGTCAGTTTGTACTAAGGCTTGATAAGTAAATTTTAAAATTTCTTTGTTCTCGAGATCACTGCACACAGGTGAGTCACTTGTTTATGTCACTGATTTATAACGTCCACTTTTAGTAATTTCTTCGAACTAAGCAATAAATAATTGTGATGAGCGGGCGATCAAACTGAACGCGGCCCTGTGTGTGTTTTTGCGGTTTTTGCATAGACATCTTATAATATTATTCTAATACACTTTTGCCACGCGAACCATAGAGGTACGTTGAGTCTGCTCCACAGACATATATCATTACTAAGTAGTAGACCAAACATAAGGATTAAATAGCGTAGCAAGTTTCCATACAAAAAATAAGCTACATTTAGGCTTCATGGTGCGAAGAAACGTATAAAAATGGGTTGTTTTGGCTGGCTTATGTTCGGAACATATTTGTTAATTCCTAAACTAATCTCTAGTATATATTTTGTTTGGAAACAAGCAATATTTATATTTAAAAGAGCCCGTAGTTCACTGAGCTAAAATAGGCATGATGACAAAAAAAAATTATTAGTCCGTCAGTTAGAGTACAAGAAAATATTGGACACGTATTTTTTCAATGAATGATGAAGATATAATCCGCTGAAGTTCCGCGTGACGTCACATCTAAGTACAATTTTACTTAGAAGTGATGTCATTTTCCCCCACTCCCAAACTTTGACGCGCTTATCTCTGTAATTTTTTGTTTGATTGTTTGATGTTTGATAATCTAAATGACGGACTAAATAGAATAATATTTTGTTTACCCTGTCTACAAGCTTATTGCCACGCGTCGACTTTGCGTTTATTATTAATATTAGGTCTGCTAGTATATTATAGGTCTGCTCTCTCTGCTGCTCACTACATTGGATGTTTGTGGCTAATACAATCCTGTCGATCTTTTTCATACGCGTTTAATTTCATTAATGCTATGTTGTCCGTCCGATGATCAAACTGAACGTAGCCCCGATGATATTATGAAAATTCCTGGAAAATTCATATAAAAATAAAAATAAAAATCATGATATGGTTTAAAATAGGAAATTATTTGCAGAATTTCATTCTAACAAAACATTTTGTAAACAACAAAATATTAACGCTGTAATTAAACGAAACGTTGTAGTACGTTTTCTTTGCAAAAGTTATAAATCGGGCCGAATAGAACCAATCACAAAAATCATTAAAAGTCAATATTATGATTCTGACCAATCAGGATGTGGGATCATAATTTACTTTTCGCTCCTATTTCCTCTTGGTAAAAGAGACGCCATTTTGCAAGCGTCTAAAGCGGCGTGTTGAGATTTTCGATTTTACACCGAAATACCACAAAGAAAGTCTTATTGTTTTGTTTTTGCGTAA
Source organism: Ypsolopha scabrella (assembly GCA_910592155.1). NCBI lineage: Eukaryota > Metazoa > Arthropoda > Insecta > Lepidoptera > Ypsolophidae > Ypsolopha > Ypsolopha scabrella. Next base: position 6,698,844 of record OU342978.1, read on the forward strand.
TATGTCCTATATATCTAGTGTAGCACAGGATTCCTTGGCTGCAGCACAATTAGAAATGGCCGGTAACCCCAACGCTTTGGCTCTTCGTCGGCCATTCGATCCAGTGGCTCATGATTTGGAAGCCAGTTTTCGCCTCACGCGCTTCGCCGATCTCAAAGGAAGAAGTTGCAAAGTACCTCAAGATGTTTTGGGTAAACTGGTGGAGTCCCTGCAGCAGGACTATTCTCAACAAGAGCAGGACCAATTCATGCATGTGGCTATCCCGCGCATCGGCATCGGCTTGGATTGCTCGGTGACGCCTCTCAGGCACGGAGGTCTGTGTTTGGTGCAAACTACTGACTTTTTTTACCCCTTAGTTGACGATCCCTACATGATGGGAAAGATCGCCTGTGCCAACGTATTGAGCGACTTGTACGCGATGGGAGTGACTGAATGCGACAATATGCTAATGCTGCTCGGAGTTTCAACCAAGATGACGGAGAAGGAACGTGACGTCGTCATTCCTCTCATCATGCGTGGATTCAAGGATTCCGCTCTGGAAGCAGGCACCTCTGTGACTGGTGGTCAAACTGTTATCAACCCGTGGTGCACTATTGGAGGGGCTGCCACTACTATCTGCCAGCCAAATGAATATATTGTCCCTGACAATGCTGTAATGGGAGATGTGCTTGTTTTAACCAAACCCCTAGGAACACAGGTTGCTGTGAATGCTCACCAATGGTTGGACCAACCTGAACGCTGGAACCGTATCAAGCTTGTGGTTTCTGAGGAAGATGTTAGGAAAGCCTATCACCGTGCAATGGATTCTATGAGTCGGCTGAACCGTATTGCTGCCAGACTCATGCATAAGTACAATGCTCATGGTTCGACTGATGTCACTGGATTTGGTCTCCTGGGCCATGCTCAGAATCTTGCTTCTCATCAAAAGAATGAAGTTTCTTTTGTCATCCACAACCTGCCTGTGATTGCCAAGATGGCTGCTGTGGCTAAAGCTTGTGGCAACATGTTCCAACTGCTTCAAGGTCATGCACCTGAGACGTCTGGTGGGCTTCTGATCTGTTTGCCTCGTGAACAAGCTGCTGCGTACTGTAAAGACATTGAGAAGCAAGAGGGATACCAAGCTTGGATCATTGGTATCGTGGAGAAGGGCAATCGTACGGCTCGCATTATTGACAAACCCCGAGTCATTGAAGTGCCAGCCAAGGATTAAATTGCATAATTTTGAGACTTACTGTAAAATTTTTAATTATTTTGACTTAATAGTACACTGATATGGAATAACATTTATATTATTTTATATAAAATAGAAGGTTGCATTGCAGACTTCAATGATTTCTTATGTTCACCTTCATAGCAGATGCTATCGTCAGCATTTCTTATATTTTAAGTTATTTCCTGAGTTGGTTTGTTAAATAAACACATTGTAACAAGAATATCTTAGAATCAATGTATCTAAGCTTTTTGAACTTGATCTAGTGAATAATTTGGTGTTTATATTTTAGGTAAGAATATCACTATTAAAATTAAGACAATTCCATTAGGTAAACTGAACCTAACCTTTGGTTGCAGCATGTTCCATAAGGCACTTCTGCAGATTGTGAGATAAGTAATATTATTAGAATAAAGTTATTTTTCAGTCAAATGGGGAGTTTTATTTCTAATCCACCAGGGCTGAAATGTAGTAAGATAGATTTTTTACAAGTCATGTCAAATTTGAAAATGATAGAAATAATAGAGGTATTGCATTAGAATTTAATATAATAAATCATGTTTGTATGTATCATGCAGGGTGACTATAAATTAACAACACCTTTAACTTTTGGATATTTACTGAACAAAACTTCACTTGGTATTGAACACATGTAGTAATTTACAGTTTCCAGTGTAATGTCCTTTTTAGCAAAATATTAATATTGTTTGTTACATAAAACTTAATATACTTGGAATGGATGTATATTTTATCCAATAACAAATTATAGCAATAATTAAGAGCAAGTTGACACAATAATGAAGATCAAGATTTACATAAACTAGATCCACCAGGATCCATGGCACATGTAAAAAACAGATTAGTGTGAATAAAAAAGATTGCCTAAGTGCAATGTATATGCAATACCTAAATTTAACTTAAACCCATAATAATCACTGTTCATTCCAGATACCTTGATGCAGAAGATATTGATAGCAGATGTAACATTCATACTTTGACCAATATGGTCCACAGGTGTTTGAAAATCCATAGCTATCAACTTTTAGGACCAAGTCAAATGAAATGTGCAGCAATTTAGTAATTATACAAATATGTAGTGTTTTTAATAAAAAGTATTGTTAACTTTATACTGATCACAAGTCAAGCACAAAGAACTATACAGATGCCAGATCCTTCATTGTAGTATCAGTTGACAGGAGAGTTGAGACAAGGCCGTTTCCGGGGTCTGTTGTCATCACCATTCTGTTCAATGTGGCTCTGGTCACGTTTCTTAGGAGAGTTGTTATTCTGAAAGCAAAATAAGGACTAAGAATCTCAATCCCTTCTCTGGTAGTCTTGTCATTTCTTTTATCTAATCTACATTTTTCAGATATAAATCTTTATAAGTGTGTTCTTTTATAATACAATTAACCCATATAATATCAGGAGACAAGATCATATTCCATATTTTAATATTATTAACAATGACTGCATAAGTAGCATAACATTTACCTTTTTTTCCCATTGCTGATGCAGGTATCTAAGCAGGATATTAGTCTTTTCTGTTACAATAACTGGAATATAGAAGATTAAAGGTACTATTTATTCAAGAACAATTTAGCAAGGAAAGGCAACATACACATTAGAGACTAGAAAAGGGGAACAAAGGTGATGGTACCTGATAGGTATTCTGTACATAATTATGGTAATGATTTGAGGCTGTACTCGTATTAATGCTTACTTTGTTCGGAAGGTATGTCTTTCGTAGGGAGGTAAATGGAGGGCCGTTTCGAACAATTTCGTATACCGTGGTCCGTATTGAAAAGAGTGAAGTTGTGTTCGTCGTATGAAGGCAGATCCTTTAGGAACTCGGTAACAGACTGAAAAGGAAATAATACATCAGTTAGAGTTATTAAATCGACAGAAAAGATCAGTCAATCGGTGGTCAAGGACCCCTGATGGGTGATATTTGAGAAAGGAATTTCTGCATGAAAATGATGTGTCTGACATAACTTACCATTTTTACACAAACGAATATAGAATGGACTACGTGTTCAAACCAATAACAATTTGCAAAAGCAAACTATATAGGCAAAATAATCCAAAATAAAATTTCCAGATCGACACACACCAACAGATGAGAATGACAGTTCGAGAATGATGTTGCCATTACTATTAATTATTTATCTGTCAATTTTTTTTTGTAAACATCCATGGTAAAAGAAATCTTTGATTAATTAAAAATATGTCAAACAGAAAGGGTGGACTGGATAGAAAAACAAGAAAATGGATCGCAAGCAAAGCTGAATAGCCAACTGATCTCCAAATTTAATGATGAAGAAGGCACCGAATGATGATAAAAATAAACAAAACGAAAACAAAAACATGAAAAAAGTTCAATTAAGAAAACAAAAACATTTGAACGCATTCAAATCAGTGGCGCGAATGCCGTTTTTTCACAACCGTTTTTCCGTCTGTTACTTTTGAAAAGTCTTACGATGCATAGTTTGGTGAACACAAACTTTAGCAGAACTTATAATCCGAGTGGAAAGCAAAATGCTTTGTCTGATATAAAAAGATTGCTGTCTTCTCGTGATACTGTAGCCCAAAATAAAGCTTGTGGTTATCTGATAGAAGTAATAAACCGATACCATGTTAATTCGGCAGAAAGGATTCGAATGGCGGAATATCTTCTAGAAAATGATATCACAGTATTTCTTTGTGAAGCTACTTCGAATTTGGACTTATCGTTATTTAGGTTTGTACGTCTATGGGTTTGTACTAATAAATTAATAGTTATTATTCATTAGTTACATCACAATATTTTTTTGACTTGATCATGTAACGATACCCAGTTTTTAGAGTTCCTTACTGGAAGGGTGCCAAACGGGACCCTATTACTAACTCCGCTGTCTGTCTGTTCGTCTAGTCTGTCACAAGGGTCTACGGCCTCAACGTAATAGATAGAAAGCAGAAATTTAAAAAAAATACTTGTTACTGCTATATATAACGACATAAATAAAATGTTCAAAAAAATTTAAATGTAATGGGGTCCCCATACAAGAAACCTCGAAAAAGTTGCATCATTTAAACCTTTTGGCTTTTACATAAAGACGGTGAAACATATAGGTAGAAGTTTTAAATTTAGTCAGATTGTAGGCGGTCAGCGATCTACCAAAAAATATTTTGAAAGCAAGGGTTCAACTAAACTACTATGTAGGTAGGTAAGTACTAAGAAACATTTAAATATGATTTTACTGCACTTTAAAATTGAATGTTGTATGTATAAAATGAAGGGATCGTATGATTACGAATCACAAATTTTGTCTTGATGATGATGCCTGGCACTGCATATTATCCGCGCGTTCTTTTTATAAAATGGTAGGTAGTTACTAAAGCAGATTCTGGAGGCAAAAGTTTTAGTGCTGTGAAAACTAAATTTTATCATTATATTACATATTTAATAATTTTCATTTCTGAAAATGTAAAACTCACACAAATAATTCGACGCAAACAATCCTGCTAACTGAAGGGCTACTTCATTCAAACATGGGTAAGTATTTGTTTTCAGATATTAAAGTTCTCATTTGAAATGCTGAAATTTGGATTTAAGATGTATGTCAGAAATCATCCGCAATACCTCAATCTCAATAGATGTAAATTCCATTCCATATTAAAAGTGTTTGATATTTCAGTACCTATAGCAGATGTTTTGACGTCTTCAGAAGAAAACGGACAACTGCTGAAAGTGACAATCCTTTTCAGTTCGCACGTCTCTCAAACTCAAATGTTTCTTAGCTCTGTCACCTAAATCTTCAATGTTACCTATTATGTTAGGAATTAATACTATAATAGGTATTATTGCCGGCGATCGATTCGAAAAGCTTTTGCGATCGACCGTTTGAGCACCCCTGCTCTAAAGTAAAACAAAAATATAACAAAAAGTAGGGTTCTGTACGCAGACGGTGCCAAGTTTTTTGTCAGGCGCTACCATTTAAACACCTTGTTTTTTGTAGCCTTGATGTTTCTTAGGCATGTTTAATGTTATTTGCCATAGTGTTTTAAGGGTTCCCTTTGTTTGTTTGAGTGACTCTCACTTGGCCAAATTATTTCTTTCGGATTTGGCTGATAGCCCTAAGTGCAATACAACTTTGCATAGAGATTCCAGGAAAATACAGAAAAAATTCGATAAGGATTAATGTTTTATTTTTGAAAACCCATAAATTCGTACTTTTCAGATCGATCCTGTCATGTTTCCGCCTTCTTTGGCGCCAACACCGCTTCTTCTCCGAAGAGCACGCCGCATACTCCATGGCGGCCGTATTGCGAGCGCTAGCCCACTACGCCAACAGCGGCTCCCACGGCGCTGTAGAATGCTGCCTGCACTTCCTGTGTGATCTACTAGCTGGGTGAGGGATTTGTCGTTCAACAGCCTTGCAGTGATCGAGCGCTGAGCTGTGCTGCGGTGCTGAATGTGTTGTTATGTTATGAACGCCACGCCCCGCCGCTCTATAGGTCATGCCTGCAAGACAAGACAACTCTTGTCAACAATTCTTTTTTCCAGAAACGATATTTTGAAATTCTTGCAGAAAACTGTGTGCTGAATCCAAATCTGAACTCAGATTTTTTCTATCAGGTCTCAGTTTTTGTGTAATCAACTTTAAGTATTGTAATTTTACGTTTCTTTAATGCTTCTGAACAATTTTGTTACTTAAATGTGTTTTATATATTTATTTTTCATCATTACACCTTTACACCTTAATCAATACTTATCAAGGTGAAAATAACAGAATTTGCGATTGAACCTTATTTTTCAAAATAAATAATAATTGGTGAGAGCTTGTTCTGTCCATACATTTGATACAAAGTTTTTACTATGAAAAATTGAGTGTGATTGTTTTGAGACATTCAATCAAAAACTAGGCTTGGTTACGTGAATCTTTTTATCAAAAGATAGCCGAAAAACTAACTGTGCTAAGCGTAAAGCCCCACCAGAAATAGTAAAAACATGAGATTTTTCAAAATTCAGTATATTACGACGTGATGGAGAAAATCTGAGTTCATATTCGGATTCAGCACACAAATTCCTAAAATAATTTCAATAACTCGTTTCTGGGACAGAAAATTTCTACAATTTTGTTTTATGTGCGTTGATCTCTGCTTCAGAATTGATTTCTAATAGGCTATGTGCAGTCGACGGTCAACACATCGAGGGCAAGGGCTTTAAACTTCACTAGTCTTGCAGGCATTTGTGTCAAAAACAACAAATGCATCGCAACTTGAAGTGTGGCAGTCTAAAGTATACTAGGTAGAATTAAATCAACCGAACAAATTCATACGGGAGACTCGGTTAGTCATCAGTCACAAGGTTTAATGACCCTCCAGGTGAAATTCGAAAAAAAAAACTTTTGGCCCTGTAGTGCCTGCCATCTGTGGTGCCTGCACTAGGAATTGTACTTAAACTAGTCCAACGAGAAAGGGACCAAAAAAAAAATTTTTTGAAATTGGCCAAAAGGATTATTGAACCTAGTTCTTGATAAGTAACCGAGTCTCCAGTATGAATTTGGTTGATTTAATTTCAGCCTATATAAGGTGACTTTCGTTTATATAGTCAAATTAATACTAGAGACTCGGTAAGTGGTTTGAACCAAGGTTTAATTGAGGCTTTCGGAGCATATCATACAATAGCAAAAAATATTTTCTTTTTCTAAGATTCAGATCATAGAGGCCTTGATGCGACGGGAACTGATTTTATACACTAGACTTATCTAAGTATGACCGGAACTGGGGATGTGCCGTTTGAGAATTATAGTGTCAATCAAAATTATCAGAAATTGGTAATTTTAACAGAGAATATTCCAGAGTGACCCAGCCCACATAGGCGTAACTAGGTAGGGGCCATGGGGGCACGGCCCTACCCAGAGTACCGTCTGCCCTCCCCGCAGAAATACAGGTGTCATTGATGTAAGAAGATACTTTATCCAATTTATGGCATTTGTTTTGTTCATTGGCTTGTGTGTGATCTCGTTCTATGGAGGGCTATCTCTATTTATCTTATTATGATCACATGATCGTGAACAGATACTTGTTGATGGCTTCACGGGGCCCGGCCCCTCCCAGCGACAAATGCTAGTTATGCCATGCCATTGTTAAAAAATGGTAAAAATACCGGCAAGTCAAGCGCTGCTTTAAGCAGTACAACAGCTGTTTTTCGATGCTCGTAGCTTGCAGCGTATATGCAGTGTGACGTTCAAAACACATTTCCCGCTGAACATACCAACGCTCGATCGCTGCAAGCTGTTGAACCTTGAAACCGGTTCAGCGAGGTTCTATCTACAGTTCATTCGCTAACTTGTTTTCCTACTTAACAAAATTAGAGGGATTAAGTTATGAAGTTCGGCATTGTAGGTATCCGGTATCCTAGGTCTAAATATTTACTGATAATACGGCCCCACAGAACAGACATTTCTGATTTCAAGATTAATACCTTTCGGTATTAATAGTACATTACTGCTAAGACCAGGAACGAGTAAGTTAAAAGTCCGAGCACGTAGGGCGAGAACTTTTATGTACGAGTCCAGGATTGCTAATTAATGGTCGAAGTAAAGATTCAAAAGATTCAAAGATTCAAAATGTTAATTTGTAAAATAGATACATAAAGTATACGTTTTACATGTCAAATCTAATCTGTATAAAAATAATATTTATAATGAAACAAATATGATACTTACGGGAAATATATATATAAAAAAACTATATTTAAGTTGGGCTACTAAAGTTACACACATGCATAAAATAAAGACTTATTGGAATAATAATATTATCATACATAATGCAATTAATAAATAAGTTGATAAATAAACTGAATAGACCATAAATAAATATAATGCCCAACCAAATATTATAATATACTAACATAAGTAAAAAATTCAAATATTGTATACCAATATACCTACATAATGCAATGAATTAATAAGTTAATAGATAAATAAACTTTAAATAGATATAATGCCTAAATCCGCCCATTCGATTAATCTTGCTAAGAAGAAGGGCAAGAAACTTAGCAAGATCATGTCTTTTTTATCAGTTTTTTTTTCTCAATATGGCTTAATACTATTACAGTCTTTTTAACTTACGTAAAATTATACAAAACAAAGTATTAAACTTTAATAACTAAAGAATAAAAATATAAGACGGAAGGAAATTGTGTAATGAGGGAAAAAATACATCTTAGTCAACCTGTCTAATGAGGTAGTAAGTTAAAATACTATGCAAAACATCATCTACCTGTCTCATATAGTTTATCTTTTTTTTATAGTCAGATATCAACTAATAAATGCTAAGTTTAAGTTATAAAATGTTCATGTCAATATGTAAAAAGAAATGTCAAAATAATAATAAAAAAACAATATAAAAATATTAGTCTACATAAAAACAAACGATTTGAAAAACACAAATCAGTTAGAAAATTAACAAAGTTAAGTTTATTATTCAGAAATATGCTTTTTGCTTTTAAACACACCAATTTGAAAATACGCGAGTATTTTTTGAAAAATTCCAAAAATTCATGATTATTATTATTATAAGATTTTATGTCGTACAATTCATATAAATGTCTTCTGCTTTTATAAATACCTGGTGTCGCCCAGTCACTGAAAGTGATTTTACTAGGGTTTGAAACTTTTTTCAATTTAAAGGTATTTTCAAACTCTTTGGAAACTATGTTAAATATATCTGTAAAGAGATTATTTGAATCTTTGCATTTCTCGAAAATAATAATGTAGTATAAAATAAAATGAGACATTTTCGTGTTTTTCATGATAATTAAATCAAATAAAATAAACTTACTAGGTAATATTAAAAGTTACTTGCTCCATCCATCCATCCATTAGCCTGTTTCGTCCACTGCTGGACATAGGCCTTTCCAGGATTTCGCCACTCTTGGTGGTCCTCCTGGAAGAAATGCCCATACTCACACACGCCCAGCGTCAGGTGGGTTGGTGAGCGCGGTGCCGAAACCCTCGCACAAGTGACGCCGCTGCCCGTCACCAGTCTGTTTTATAAAAGGCCCGGCAATTAGGGATTTATATACCGCCATCCATCGGTCCCAGGCGATGTTGGGCCGCCTGGTTTTGCCTGAGAGCTGTTCTCTTACTCTCCCCCGAATAACTTCGGGAGGATTTGCGAGTAAGATGGTGGTACCTCCACAGTCGAGCCCGGCGTCAGCTCTACCACCTATAAAGCTAAGTTACTTGCTCATATTTGGGCAATTAGTCATGTTTATTGTTATTGATTTCTTCGGCAAATGGAGTACAATCTATATCAGACAGAGCCCTCTTCTGAACTAATTTTGTACTTATAGGTATTTGCATGTAACACTTTCAACTAAAATATAAAGCAACATAAATTCCCACTTTTACGAATTTTTTATTATTGTCAGCTGGCCAAAGGCATTTTACCGCCACGCAGCCTTTTTCACGGACAACGCCATCTAGAGTGCTAAGAAAAAAAAAACAACGAGAACGACGCTCATAGAGTTTAAATTTGAAGTATTCAATTGTTTTAGATATACCTATAAAATCAATAGAATATATATTTTTGTTATTATTATTGCAATCATAAAATAACTATAGCAAACATTTCTACATTCTAAACATGAAATTGTAATTCATTTCATTTTGATCGCCAAACTCCTTGGTCTCTTAAAACATAGACACGAACAGTTTTAAAAAGAAAACATATGGTATGTAATGGATTTTTATACCAATTTTCCTGTGCAGTTATTCAGATTTCCTGGACACTTTTAAATAGCTCGCCGGGATGAAGTATTTTCTGATAGGTCTTTACAGTATGTAATGGTAATATTACAATGCATTTAAGAGAAAAATATATGATATATTATAGCTTATATGCACAAAATAAGATGGGCATATATGTACGTCACCCATAGAATATACTACTTTGCATTATACATGTGTGTTGGTCATAAATTAATTAATTTACTATTTTATTTATTTATTTCATACTTACAACATAACAGATACTTATCATACATACATTTACAATGTAACAAAACAATATTTCTTTAGACATACCATTAGTCTGATCTGTTTTTTTTTCCAGTATCAGCACCACTGAAACTACTGCTTGTTTGTCTCAGCAAAGCGCTTACAGCGCTGACCAGCTCCTAGCTTGTTTGATCAACCTAGCCCCACGCATTGTTAATCGACGCAACAGCATTTTGTCAAGCGCTTTAGTGCTGCATGCAATGATTTCTTATCAACCAGCAGGTTAGATTATTTATATTATTATTTTACTTTATACAAAAAAATATATAAAAAAAAACAGTTAAAACGAATAAAAAAGATATATATTATAATCTATACTAACAATAAAGTAGTAAAAAAGTCGTGTCTGTCTGCGGTACACTGAATATGTTAAAAAAAAATAAAATTTAAAATTTAATAATTTAAAACTTTAAATTTAAATTTTAAATTAAATGGGTTATTGGTACTGTACTGAGGCCAAAACAACAATTGATGGAATTTTTGTCTGTCCGTCGGTCTGTTCCGTTTTAACTCGAGAACCACTGAACGGATATGGATGCGGTTTTTTTAATTATCATTGTAATGACCCTAGTCAATACATAAGCTATAAGGGGTGTTCATAAAATAACGCCCAAGCCGGAAACGGGGACAAGATTTAATAAACGCTTTTATAACTTGAGAACCACTAAACGGATTTGGATGCGGTTTTTTTTATTGTCGTCCTAGTAACCGTGTTCGACACATAAGCTATAAGGGGTACACCACCCAAGCCGAAAACGGGGCGAAGATTCTCTGAACGCGGGCGAAGCTGCGGGCAAACGATAGTAATAAATATTTTTGCTTATAAAAGCTTTTTTAGTGTTTTTATTAATATACTCGTATATATAGGTATATGTATAAACACTTTTATATTTAGGAGTAAAATTAAGGAAAAAAAAAATATTTCCGAAATATATTTCGACCCACTCGGGGTCGTCGTCAGTCTTTTCTTTAATATATAAGGTCCTACAATAATAAGTGAAAATAATTTTAGGGTAGATCATGTATCGTTAACTGATCATAACAAAAAAGAAAAGCTATGGCGTGACAAATTGGAATAACTATTGCATACAACTGACATTGCATCTTATGTTAACGACATAACGTCTTAATTTGGTTGAAGTATTTTTGCTATTATGCACGTCGCACGTTCGGACGTTTTCTGACGAACTTTTCTTAAGAGACTGTGTCTAGTTGTATAAGAGAGGTGAATGTTGGTCACATAATTTTCCACTTCCCAGTACAAAGTGGTTCAGTTAGCCGTCTCAATTTCTATGGAAGGGTGAAAAAAAAGTTCGCGCGATAAAATTCATTTTCGTTGGAAAGTGGTCTATTAGGGATACTCACTCATCTCTTGAATTTTTTTCACTTTGAATTGTAGGACCTTATAAATATATTTTTTGTTGCAGGTTTAAGGATCCGAGGCAACATATCGTCAGTGTTGGTAGAGGTATTAGGACAATGGTTCAGGTTGCTGATTGGGGCGCTGAACCATTCAGCGTTGACGGGAGATGGAGACGACGTTTCGGGAACTTTCTACGCTATCACTTGCCAACTGGGAATTGCTGCTTTGAGGTGACTAATTATATTATGTTCTTTCTTTTCTCGGTTCCTAATTAGGTGCAAGCCACACAAAAGCGGCGCGGCGCGCTACCGGCGCCGGCGCTACCGGTGTATATCGGTGGTATTCAAGTGTTTGATTTCGATCTGACAAGATGGCTTCCCCTGACGACGAAGGTGTGGGCGGTGCGCTTTCGGTGCACCCGTGCCACAACCGTGGCGTGCCGTCTCGACGCCTCATGTTCTTTCATACAAAATGTAGGAGAGGGACGCGACGTGGTGTAAAACAGATATAAGAGGTGCACTGAGGGCGCGCCCGCACCCGCGCCGTTTCTATATAGCTTGCTCCTTAGGGCTTCATCTACACCCGGAAATCATTCTAAGTTTCGGTTTCTATTTTTTTGTTCGTCTGTGGTTATTAGATTATACTTTATTAAACTAATAGCCGTTGCCCGCATATTCAATGTACAGACACGACTTTTTTACTACTTTAAGTATTATTGCTGATAATTTTTTCGTTAGACTAAATAAATTTTACTAGATATCCATTAAATAGTTTAACGGAAAATATTATATTCAAACAACTTCTGATGAAAAACTACAAATAGAGATCTGCGGAATCAATAGTAACTATCTTGGTTTATTGTTGATAAGTTTTCATAAAAAAAAAACTACGAATGTATCGGAAAAATGGCCGCAGCGCTACTTTTCGCTCTTGTTACTATTATAATACGGGCGAAAAGATTTCTTATACGGCGGTCGCTCCACTACCGGCTTGCTTCAGCGTTGAAGGATTTTAGGTTGCGAAAATTTTCTTCTCCTTACCCATAATGCCCCTTTTTCTTTACACCAACTTGAAAACCAATTCCTTTCAGGCTAATAAAACTTCTACGCGAAGACAAACAAACTGGTGATTTCATTCAACGCATCCTAGTGGATGAAGAAGAATTAAATACATTGACGCAAAGCGCCACTGAGATGATGAAGGCAGTGCACAGTATTATCACTGACCTGGTTACATTTACTAAGGTTACATATCTTTTGTAATTAAATTTCGTATCACATAATGCGATAGCGGAATCAGCTTTCTTTAGTTAGTTAGTAATAAAAAAATATTTTAAATACCGGGTGTAAAAGCAAAGTCAAGAATCCCTCAAGGGTGTGTTAGTATGATCGGTAAAGATATTATTTTAAATACTGGGATCTCTAAACAAAGTACCAGTACCTCATTATAAGACGATTTTCTTTACTCAAAATACACTAATCGCGTGGACATCCTCACTGGTCGCTGGCCACTCGGATGAGGGGTGCGGGTTGCGGGGTGCAATTAGGTGTGTGGGGAGGCCGGTGAGCTGCGTAGCCATAGCTTAGAAAAATAATGGAATTTTTGGTGAAAATTCAAGGTATATATTTTTTCTCGTAATGACATCAGAATCGTGTATTCTTTCATATCCTAAAGGGATTCTTGATTTTGCATTTACAGCCTGTATAAGGTTAAGGTTCCAAATAGGTACCAAATTAAGTTGTAATATTTACTTACGTAGATACATGAACTTCTTTACATACATCAACTTTTTGTGAAGTTTTAAAGTCATAAATTAGTTTCGACTTGTCTGGTTTCCAAACGCACATTGTATAATTTATGTTGTTATAAGATGTACATATATATAGGTAGGTATATAATAAAGCCGATTTGAAGGTTTTAATTTTAAGCTAAGAAACTTACTAAAAAACATAATTTTAAGTGACAGCACTATATTTTGCTATTCTGAAGGGCACACAAACTAAAATTAGCAAGTCTTTTAAATGCTCTTAATCAAACTAATTTTTTTAAATTCAATCAAATGACAGCCTTAAAATGTGCCTTGAAATTACCAAAACAAGTTAAAATCACTAAATTGAGTAAATTGTGGCTGTTAAAGTAAAATTTTAGTTTGACTTTATAAAATGGTGACTTGAAAATGGCTCTTCGTTTTAACCATACTTAAGAACAATTTTATGTATGTCAAACTAAAACTAAAGCCTTCAAAATCAGCCTTTATATATAGTTAGTTTATCTAAGTTCTGCTATCATCATAATAGTCAATTGTAAATTAATAAATTATGATTGTTTTTCTTTTTTTTGAATAAAAAATATTAAGTAAGTGTCGATTATGGCACTTGGCTATAATTGTAGTAGTGAGGTATACAACAGATAAGCAGCATTTCCAGCGCACACTGGAAAAAAGTGCGTCTGCATGCACTAATACAACCTAACGGACTTCGTGACAATGACAATAATTTACTGTCAATTATAACATTACTATTTTATTTAGTATATTTTCTTCTTTTTTTGTAAAGTTATTGATTGAGCAAAGGCTCCTTTAGAATTTTGAGAAGTTATGAAAGAGAGAAAGAGCATCCGAGCTGTATTGGACAGGATGGTAATTCCTCGGACCGATGTGGATGTAATGAAATCAGTCCGAGGGGATAAAAATGAACACTCACCTCACCCTCTGAGGACTCCTGTATATTTTGTTTTTAATCGATTTGATTTCTCTCAGCTCCCAAGGCTTATCACATCCTTTTTAACTATTTTATCAATATTTTTCTTAATTTTACGTTTTCTCTTTTGAAATCTTGTCCTTGTTGTTTTTGTCTTGAGTCTTCTCTTTTTTAAATTTGTTTCATAGTCATAAATCAGTTGCTTCTTTTTTTTGTACAACTGAACTCTTTGAAGGTGAGTGCAAGGAGTGAGGTTTAATGGTAAGGAAATAATATGCTCGTATGCTCTGTATATATTTTTTGTAAATTTGGCTAAAACATTTTAGATTGTTATTATTTTAGTTAGATTTAATTTTATTTAAGTAATGTTATTTTTTTCTGTTTCTGCAAACAAAAACATTTTTTTGTTAAAAAAAAAATTATAAGATAAACAATTATGAGTTGTGCATTTAGGAATCAGACCCGTCGTAACAACTTAAATCCCAGATTTTCCTTTCTTTTGCTTCCTAGGTGAAAAAATTAAAAAACTTGATCCTTCCATTGTATGTCAATAAAATACCCACTACTTGTGTTCAATTTTAGGAAAATCAACATCAACTTCCCACTGAAGAATACGGAGCTTTCCTCAAGTTTCTACTTTGCTTCCTATCTGATCAAATAATGAAAGATTCCTCTGATTTCTGTGACATGCTGGCTACTAACGGCTATTTGAAAATGCTGCCTCACATACAGATTACAAGGAAAGTATTTCTGAGGTAGAACCATACAAATGAACGATTTTATAAAACTATTATCTAGGGCTTACAGTATTTTATATTTCAGGAAAGACATGGCTGTTCGGAAAATTAGCACTTTAGTTCTAGGTGAAATTCTTAAAGTTTTAGCACAAAAGCATTTGGGCGTTGATAATGAAACAGAGTTTGCTGATGAGAGGTGTGCAAAGGATATACACGTGAGGCTTTTTATTATTTGTTGCGGTCATTGCGAATTGTATCGTTCTCAAACGCAAAACTCATTGTTGTCTTTCATATTTTTGAATAAAAAGTACAACATAAATGTGAATGTCAATTAGGTTTTTACAAAAAGTGTGTATTTTATGCATAACTTGCAGATCGCGCAGAACAACTATAAATACGCTTTAAAATTTGCTGTGCAGAATAATTTACAAAGTAATGCAACACAATGACATTAGGCTTTTGTCGCGAAGTGCCATTCGTATTCACAATTATTTAATACTTTTTACTCAAAAATAAGAATAGCAAACATAAATTGTGAGTTTGGAAAAGGAGCACGCAACTATCTTAAGGGTCCGTATAAGCATAGTAAAAACAGACTAGTAAGCTGTCTTCACAGAGATGTCGCCCGCGCGGCTTATATGTGTGCGAGCCTGCACGTACGAACCACAGCACGCACACAACGACAATATCTCAGGCGGTTTCTGGCGGTGTGACTAGGGTCGGCTGCGCTCCGCAGTCGCGCTAAAGTATGTTCGAGATAGTATGATATGGGTGACATTCGTAATTTTCCGTTTCACCTATACTACTTACACCATACTACATACACCCAGGTACAAAAAATAGGTTTTAGAAAAAATGTAAATCATTATTGCAAAAATACAATAAATTATTTATCTATAAATCGAAACAATAATCACAGTAAATTCGTTAAATTTAACAACAAAAAAAAAACAGAAAAGAATAATGTCTTTTTGCTACTTGATGCGTGGATCGGAACGTTAACCCATGGGTACTGACACTACATAATCGAAAATACATCGATGAATCGGCGCGGACATCTTATAGGATCGCGTCGCCAGTCAGTATGCGTTCATCTTGTATGCGGTTTGTGTTTTCGTTGTGGTTGCTTTACTTGTTATTTGTTTTGACGTTTTTTACAGTTTTGTTGATTTTTGTTTTGTTATTGTTGCTTGTTTTTGATGAAATGCCGAGAAAAAAAAACAAATTTTTGAACGCAATCTTGGGAGTTATTGGTTCGTTTAATTTAATTAATTTAGAAATTTACAAACAGTCGTTTGGATAATCAAAGATCGATCAAATAAAAAAACGATTTGATAACCCTTGTTAATATTCTCGATACTTAAAAAATCGATTCTTTTTCGTTAGGGCACATAACTATAACATTCAACTTTGAACTACCACCCATATCATGATAACTCGAACATACTATAGGTACGCCGCGCTACAAAACAGATAGGTATTTTGTGGCCGCGCGCCGTTTGTCGCATCGATCGCCGCAAAATAAATTGACAGCCCTGCAGCAGTAGGCATTTAAGCCTCGCACGGCGGCGCGGGAGTTGTTCTACTATTCTGTTTTTACTATGGTATAAGGCTAGATGCACAACTTCAAATGAGCATATCACATTGTATAACTTGGTTAATCGGTATAGTAAAAATAATATAGACAGTAGATTTAGATTTAGATTTAGATTTAGATTTATTTATTGATAACAAATAATGTTACATGTCAAAAATAATTAATTAATACTTACAGTATAATTGTTATAAAAAATAACTATTAAATTACATGATAAAAATAAAAACAAATTATAATTATCAAGTTATGTCAAAAAGGATTTTTATGCTATGTAGGTAAGAGTACGTACCATCATCTGTCCATAAACTCCTTGACTGTGTAAGGCGCAAACTCGACTAGCAGTCTTTTAAGTTTGCTTTTAAAACTAGTAAGTGATGGAGCGTTCGTGATCTCAGTAGGCAGCGAGTTATACACAGCTACACCGAAAACGCGAGTACATTTGTGTGTTTTCCCAAGTCGGTGGATGTGCGAAACAAGCCTGTTGGCGCCCCTTGTCGCATACCTGTGGTTATCTTTATTACATCGAAAGTCCGCTAGATTTTTGCGGACGTAAATGCAAGAGTGGTAAACGACCATTGCAGGCAGAGTCATAACTTTCTGGTCAATAAATATGGGTTTCGCCGTGACAGACTGGTCGTAGACCCGTACAATGGTACGCACCGCTCGCTTCTGCATGACAAAAGCTCGTTCCCAACCAGCCGCTCGACCCCATAGTTCAGCTCCATAGCTAAGCAGCGAGTGCACCGTTGCAAAATAACACTGTCTCACTGCCTCCGGCGGCAGCACGCGCGCTACACGCCCCAGCGCAAAGCAGGCCCGACCCAGCCTGTCACAGAGTGCATCGATGTGGGTGCACCAGGTGAGCGCTCTGTCAATTTTAAATCCCACCATATTGACCGCGCCAACCTGGGACAGCTTATCGCCATTCATTGTGACGGTTATTGGTACATCCATGTGTCCCGACAAATCGAATCTTACAAAATGGGTTTTTTTCGCATTAATAGCGAGTCCGTTTGAACGGAACCATGATGCTAGTCCATTCGCGGTTTCTTGCAACTTGATTTCAAGTAAGTCGTTACGACGAGCAGTCACGATAGCAGCCACATCGTCCGCGTACATCAGAACTTCCACACCGTTCAGTGAGTCGGGCAGGTCGTTCATAAGTAGACTGAAAGTCACGTTTGAGATGCAGGATCCCTGTGCAACACCCATATCCAGCCTTCTTGGTTCCGATCTAAGTGCACCCGCGGAAGCTACGACAGTCTGCTGTCTGTCCCGCATGAAGTCAGACATGAGCGCCAAGGCTGGCCCGCGCATCCCGTAGTACTCCAGCTTCATCTCAAGGAGACGATGATCACAGACATCAAAAGCCCGCGACAGATCACAGCTTAACAGAGCAACCTGCAAGCCAGCTTCACGCGCACTTAGTACCTGCCACACTAGCTCTCGAGCGAGATCTGTTGTCGAGCGTCCTGGCCTGTACGCGTATTGTCTTGGCGAGAGAGCATCGGTGTCCATTAGAAAATTGACTAACCGATTGCATATACCCACCTCGAATACTTTAGCAGGGGCAGGGATGATTGCTATAGGTCTGTAATCCTTACTATCCTCTGGTTTACCTTTCCCTTTAAATACAGGAGCTACTTTAACATTTTTTAACGCTTTGGGAAAAGAGCCACTTTTAAGCAGCGTGTTGAATAAGTCAGTTAAGGGGGTCGCCAACACAGTCGCACTTCGGCACAATAATTCACATGATGTGTCGTTAAGGTCCTTTGTGCTCTTTGGAGCGATCTGGGTCAACATAATTTTATAAATCTCCTGGATATTGAAAGCTCTGAGGCGGAGCGAGGAGGTAGCGGGCGGACGCACGGCGGCGAGGAGCCCAAGCGCAGATAACAGATCCGCGCGCGGTGCACACACCAACCTGGCAGCATCCACGAACTGCTGGTTAAAGAAATTGACGAGATCCAGCTTAGAGTTGAAGGGCTCACCATTTGGTTGCTTCACAATGTCGGTAAAGTCTTTCTTTGATTTGTCGTGAGGTTTTGTTTGTTCCCTAACAACCTGCCACATTTTTTTTACTTTATTGTCGCTTGATAGAATTATATTCGAATAAAACGACGCGCGTTCTGAATCGAGGAAAGCCTCATATTTCTTTGCATAGTTTGTGGCAATATTGGCTACATGGTCGCTGTTTGGAAACAGAACGGCGAGGTCTTGTAATTGATGAAGGGTATCCTTCATGGCTAGAACATCATTGTTGATCCAATATTTTCCTCGTTTATTTATGGGAACCGATCTAAAGGGAAAACTAATATCAGCGGTGTTTGAAATAATATTCAAGACAGCCGCTGCATATTTTTCAGGACTATGTAGATATTTACGTTTTGTGTGGGTCCAATCGCAGGATTCCAAGGCCCTGACAAAATTAGCCTTATTCTGCATCGAATATTGCCTACGTCTACAGTGGCTCGCCGACGGCAACAATGCTTTATTGGTACAACTGATAACAAGCCGCTAGGGCTGATAGATTCATCTTGGAAAAAACGCAAAATCTTTAAGTTCAATCGATAGAAAGAAAATTACGAAATTACCTCTAAATTTCATGACATTTTCCGAGTGTTGTTAAATAAAAACGCAGGTTTTTGTGGGCGCGTGTTTCTTGGTGGTCATAACAGCTACGGCGGATAACGCTATTTTAAACTAAAAGGAAACGTCGAGAGTTTAGTTTATGAATGATCGATGCAAAACGAGGTGCTCAATCTGACCTTATTATGTAGCCTTAAGAACCCGCTCCGTATTTTTCGTCTGTTTGATGCGAAGCATTATTTTAATTATTATTCTTGTCATTGCCGCGACGTTTTTGTAAAATACAGGGACACGCACCAGTCCATATTGGCCATCTAAATGAAGACCTAAAATTTATTTGATTGTGCGTTATTTTGATACTTGGATATTATGATAAACGATTCGGAGCTCGCTCGCTAGTAATAAATTAACCCGCAAAAGAGAAACAATTCAATCAAATAACTTATATATATATTATTATATAAAGTGGTGTATGTCCCCAGTTTTTCCAAAAACATCGCGATAAAGGCTAGAAAAATATTTAACATATTGTTTTTCAATAAAGTTGTCGTCGTCGCGGACCGGGCTCTTAAAACAGCCCTTTGATGATTCAGTAGATAGTATAATGCAATGTACTTTTTAATTTTAGATGGGTTTAATGGAACTACAAAATGGAATAGAAAGACCACACACCTTAGGACTGCAGTTAAAGCAGTGTCAACCTTACAGTCTTCTTATTTACATTTACTTTTCCTGCCAATCTTCCGATAAGTAAGTCCTTAACTCTTTTGAACTTGTGCTTACCTTTAATAGGTATATTTATTGCCTTTATAGGCTAAGGTGATTTTTCTTTTATTGTTTAGTCCTCAAGAAGCCACAGCACCTTTGCTGCCATATTTAATTGAGCACATTTTGCGTTTACCAAAAACTTTCAAGCCCCCGAAGTATATCATCAAAGCTCTTTGGCTTGTCTTTGCTGTAAGTTAATTTAACACATTGTTTGCATGCTGACTAGAAAAAGTCCAAGTAGAATAAACTACATAATAGAGTCGATTGTGAAGGCTTTAATTTTACTTTTAGTGCTGTCAAAACAAAAAAAATCCAACGTAATATAGCTTCTGTTGTTAACAATAAAGAACTGTTTTGGGATGAAAAAAATATAGTTTTGACAACACTAAAACTAAAATTAAAGCCTTTAAAATTGGCTTTAATAGGTCTTCAAAGTTTAAACTTTATCGAACCCTTTTGTCAACTTGTTAAACGAAAACTTAAAGAGTTCAAAACTTTGTAGAATAAGCACTTTAAATTTTGCAATAATTCAATTCAATTCATTTTAATAAGGTCCATTGTATACTTTATTACATTGTATACATTCATAAACTTTGCTGAACATAAGCTTAAACTTTTGTTGAACATTAACTTGTTTAGACATAGATTAATTGTAATTGTTATTATCTTACTAAGATGTATTTTCTTTTCAATTTTGTTTTATCATTTCATAAATATAACAAAATAAAGCCCGCAATCACGTCTTCAGATGTCAACGATATCGAACTGTTCCCTAAGATCACTAGACGAAAGGGTTGATCTTGAAAGAGCCACGGGTAGGCTCCTGGGGATGTTGCTGCCAGAACCAAGCGTCTATTACACTCACAACCCGGCCATCTTGCTGTGGGCTTTTACTTCTGCCCGGATTACCAACGCATTCAGGGTTAAAGTTGTAAGTGCCTGTTTTGTGTAAAGAATTAAAACCTATAGAGTACAGAACAATTCATATCTGTCCATCCACAGTAGCTCAAGGAGTCCCGGAAAAATATTAAAATAGTAAAGAAAAGGTGTGTGTAAACATTATTGTATTTTCAGCAGATCACATAATATGCATTGACAAGCGATTTTAAAATTATCTAAAAACGAAATAATAATAATCGTATGGTTTTATGTTTTCCTGCGGTGAATCTACTTATATATGTACCTATATGCTTTAATTTTAAGTTCTGGATCCATCTTTTGGCCTCCGCGGTTCTGTGCCTCCGGTGTTGGTTTAATTCTCTCAAACTGTCACAGAACCGATGCATGATAGGGGTAGTAATGAAAACTTCTTATAATGGTTGCAACTGCTATCGTTCCCAAACATACAAATTATTCTTGTTTTTCTTATTTTTGAATAAATGAAAATTATAATAAAGCGGATTCTGATGGATTTAATTTCAGTTTTAGTGCTGTCAAAATTAAATTTTCTTAATTCCAAAATAGTTCTTTAGTGTTGACAACAGACGCTATATTCAATTGGAAAAAAATAAGTTTTGACAGCACTAAAATTGATTAACCAATCCATAAACACGTTTTAAACTTATTGTATATTATATTGTAAAATAACACAACTTTGCCAGAAAAGCCTTTTTACATTAAACTATTGTCAAGTAGTGCGATAAACCACATTTATATTACTTTCATAAAAAAAATAAGAAAAACAATAATAAATCATGCGTTTGGTAACCCGGGGCCTTATTGTCTAACTTTGACATTCATTACAATCGCCTTCAAACGCCTCGTAATTGACTAGAAATTATATCACACATCATTTTGGCCAATCACGACGCTTTTAAGAGGATAGGTTCCGAAAAACCATAATTTATTCTACCTTGTTTGAAGAATCTAGCAATACTAGATATTTGAAAAAAAATTGGACTTCTGTCAAGAATATAATGGACACTCATATCGAAACAGAATCTTCAGACGTAATTCCAACATTGAGCCATAAAAAATCAAAGATGACTCCAAAAAAAGTTTTGATTTCGAGTTTTAACATTATTTGAGCAAAATGATATTATCTTATTTATGAATTAAAATCTGTATAAATTTTATTAAACTCTTATCCGAACAGATATTTGATACAAACTTTAGTTTTTTATTAATAATAAAATTCGTGATAAAAGTCGTCATTTTGATAATTTTCCAGAATTCGTCCCTCTCGCACTGCGGGTCTTTCCGCATGGAGTAACAGCGATCAATGCAATCGGAACCTTTTCTCTTAAGGGCTTTTAAGGGCTGTAGCGATGGATATTGAAGTTAGACAATAATAGGGGCCGGGCTGGTCGCAACCAACTTAACACAATATTCTTCTTTCAAGCTATCTCAGTGGCTGCAAACTGAAGATGCCTTACCAACGGAATTAGCATCACAGTCAATCGTTTGGGACCTCTTGTTGAACGTGTTGATAGAAAGTCAGAACAAAATCGTATTGTACAACGCAGTGAAGACCTTAAACTTGTGTATAGAAGAAGGTGATGAGGAAACCAGGCAGGACTTCTCTTCACATCTCTGGTCGTTACTGCCAGGGGTGCTGTCTAAAGTGTTGATTGATTATGATTGTGAGACAGGTAAACATTTTAATATATATTCTTCAGTTGTGGAAATAGTTCGTTTGACGAGTTTGAGCGCGATGGGATATTCAAAATTTGTCGTGGATGCTCATGTTTTTACATCCATTCATCAGCCTGTTTCAGCATCCTCCTGTAAGAAATGCTCATCCTCCAGTGACGCCACTGCCCGTCACCAGTCTGTTTTATATAAGGCCCGGCAATTGGAGATGGATGTGTACCGGCCCTGGTTGTGCCTGTTTGAGAGCTGTCCCTCTTACTGTTCCCCGAATAACTTCGGGGGGGTTTGCGAGTAAGATGGCGTTACCCGCGCCCGGCCCCACCTCTATCACCTCCAATAATGTTTTACATGCAATGGGTTTATACTTGGAGGAAAAAACAGAAAGTGGGAAGGTGAAAGCATGTCAGGCGAGGGGTTTAATTTGTCTACGAAGTCAGTAACAGACGAATCACTAAGACTACGCAACCGCCTGTACAACTGTCTCGCTACGGCTTCCTTTGACGTCATGCAACACGATGAGTCGCTTGGCGGCATAGTTTCGTCATAACAGTGGTGACAAACGGCCGAAGTGAAAGGATTGAAGTGAAAGAATTTGTCGGTTAGTGTGTCTCAGTCTAACGGTCCAGGGTTCGCCAGGCATATTATACTACTATATCCTTTCATGAAAATCTTCAATTTTTACCCCCCCACTCCCTTGCAGATCGTAGGCGTATCGTGCGCGAATTCGTCAGGCTATACTATTCATAAATTTACGCTTTCTATACGGCGACAAAATTTCAGAATTCTATGAGATAATGATCATAGCTACTTATTATAGATTATTCTGAAATTAAATTTTGATTGTAATTATGCCTTCCTTACTACAAAAATTCCCGATTAACTGGGGACAATAATAGGGAAAATTTACGAAAACCTTTTTTTGACAATTTTTTCAGCAAAGTTGTTCAATTTTAATTGAAGTTGGCAACGTCATCATTTTTCTGCGAACGAGGTGTGGCAGATTAATCATAAAAAATAATTTAGTATTTATAAATGAGACACATTAAGGTGGTTGCTCCGGGTCTCGTTCCCAAGCGCACAACTCGTGATTGATTTTCTTATTTTTGCATAAAAGTATTAAATTAATATATTTTACGGTACCACGCGACAAAAGTTCAATGTCAATTAAGCTTTTCTATCAAAGTTGTGTTTTTTATGGATTACTTTAAAAATGATCCAACAGAACAACTTTAAAGCGTGTATAAAGTTGCTGTACAGGATCATTTACAAAGTAATGCATAAAAAAACAAATTTGTTTGAAAAGCGTAACTGACATTAAAATATCGTTGCGTAGTGCCATAAATCACATTTATTTAATACTCTTTATTCAAAAATAATAAAAACAATTATAAGTTGTGCGCTTGGGAACAACACCCGTCTCAACCACCTTAAGAGTATAAAATTACTTCTTAAGATGGTTAATAAGGCGCTATAAATTTTAGATTACTCGCGTGAAAGCGTGGAATGGCCCTTAAACTAAACACAGATATCAAATTGTCAAAATAAACTTGTTTTTCAGAAACAAACCTCTGTTACCTCCTGGAACTAGCTACTAATATGATCCCACTGAAAGTTCAGCAAATGCTTTGCGCCAAAGTAGCAGTGCTACTAGCCACTATATTCTCCAAGACGATCTCAGAGCGTGGAAGCAAAGACCGGTGCCATTTCGAGTATGTGTGCTTGAAACTGAGCTTATTCTTGCTTGAGTTTTCATGTCATCAAAATGATAGCAAAGGTGAGATGTCTGAAGTTAAAAAAGAAAAGTTTCCACTATTCTTAAGACAGACGGAAAATTTGGTAGCGATCTGAAACCTATTTTCTATTCATGGTTTTGATTTATACTAGCGAACGCCCCGCAACGTTGCCTGCGTGGATTCCTATTCTCTCAATCCCGCGTAAGCAGGCACGTATCCAGACTTTTGTTTCGGGGGGGGGGGACGACGACGACGACGACGACATTAATTGAAACAACAATGTGAATTGTGAAAGAAGCCTCTGTAATCAGTAATCAATCACTAACAGTACAGTGATTCACTTTACCTTACTTTGCAGTGGTTATGATTAAACATTCCCGGTCCAGTGCGTGTCACGTCAAATTTCTAGGGGGGGATAAATCCCATCTATCCCCCCCCCTGGATACGGGCTTCCCCGTAAGAAGTTCCAAAAATACCTTCTAGCGGATGTTTTCGTCATGCAAGAAACCTGCAGTCTAAAATTCATGCTCCTGGGGGCCTAGCATGGTGCCACTTTAACACCATTTTGAACAATATTTGACAGTAAATCCCATATATTTTCTTTGGTGTTAAAGTGACAACTATGCTAGGCCTGCTGGGCTAATCAACTTTTTCACCCACAGTGCTAGTTCTAGCAACTTCAACGCGTAGCTTTTTTGTTGAACACAAGAATATTAGATAAAGAGATTATTGAGTGTCTTTCGAATTAAATAATGTTTCAATTATTGTAATTTTTATTAAACTAGGGGATCTGAGTAGACAACACCGTTTTTACTTAGTAACTCAGGGACAAGCTCGTCTACTGAGTTACTAACTATAAACGTTTAAAAAAATACAAAGCGTTCTTATACACTCAGTGGCACAATTAGCGGAACACAGCAACATTTTCATATAAATGTGGTAATTTTGAAGCCTCGGTTCTCCGTCAGGTAATGATTCGGATGAGATCTTATAGGAGCTATCTAGAGCATGGATGGACGAGATCCAGACCGCCTAAGGAACCCAACTGATCAGACAAGCCATTTATACCACAGACTGTGTAGAGTTTTGAGGGTTCGGATTTCCATACATTTTGATACCATTTATGAGGCTGTTTGTTTCATGGATAACTCTTATGTTAACTGTCGGTTTGATCAGTTGGGTTCCTTAAGCAGTCTGGACCTCATCTATCTGTATTCTAGATAACTCCTATCAGATCTCATCCGAATCATTACCTGACGGAGAACGAGGCTTCGAAATGACCACATTTATATGAAAATGTTGCTCTGTTCCGCTAATTGTGCCGCTGAGTGTATATTTTTATTTCGAAATGTTACTAAGTGATCTAGTAAGCAAGCAAAACCATTTTCAGAAAGAAAAGAGCCAAATTGTGAATTTTGTGGTTGATTAAGATTACTGGCAAAGATCCAAAAAGTAGTGCGGGTAAAAAAATTGATTGACCCTTTTAGGTTGGAGATCAATCAGCAAGTCAGGATATTCTGTGAAGATTTTTAGGGCACATATTTTTCTTATCTTTCATTCGATATTCTCGTTATTTGTGATAAATCATTAAAAAATATATCTCATTGCTTTATTTGTTCAATTTAAATTTTACTAATACTGTTGGGTGACAGGAAGAAAGGACCATAAGTAATTTTGGACCAATTACTCAACAGTGACAAATCCTATGCCATATGAAAGCTTTTAAGGTATTATTAATTTCTTATCATGGCAGCTACATAGAATTCGAGCGCGAACATGGTGTTTCAGAACGATTTCAATACTAAGAAAGCATCAAAATCATAGTATCAAAACTGTAAACAAAATATTTTTTCCTTACATTTTGACATTTTGTTGGCGCTCGATTTCGACTCGGCTCCCATAGTAGCAATTAAATAATACCCCAAATTCTTTCATTTCGAGTAGGTTTCATTAATGTTGAGGATTTGGTCCAGTCTCCATACAAATTTGCCTATGGTCCTTTCTTTTAGGAATAAGTCCGCCATTGCCTTCTGTTATTTTGTATACTGTGTTTTTATTTTAATTTCTTGTGCAAAAAATGTTTATTCATTAATTCTCTTCTTTAGATATAGTGTTGGCAACTTATATACAACGAGCTGGTTTCCTGCCGAGTGTACTGTTAGCAACAAGCAGTGGTGATGACAGAGTCGCTTGCGCAGCCTTGCGGTTGCTCTCTTACATCGTGCACTACTTTACTAAGAGCAATTATCAGGTAGCTTCTTATAGATTCTTACTATGTTTTCTCACTGCTCTGTTTGGGTGTCATTTTATCAACACTCCTTACAGCCTATATGTTGACCAGGGTCATACAGTAAACCGCTTCCAAATCCGTTGAGTGGTTCTCGAGTAATGGAATATACATACAGACAAAATTCAAAAACAGTTAGTTTTGGGTTTAGTGCAATACTAATAAACCATTTCATTGAAAATATTTAATGTACAGACACGACTTTTTTAATACTTTATTAATAAAATCAGTGTTTTGCCTAAGCTTACTAAGAAATTATTTGAAAATAATTAAATATAAAATATTGTAGGTGGTAGAGCTGATGCCGGCCTCGACTGTGGAGGTACCACCATCTTACTCGAAATCCCCTCGAAGTTATTCGGGGGAGAGTAAGAGAACAGCTCTCAGGCAAAACCAGGCGGCCCACCATTGCCTATGGGACCGATGGATGGCGGTATATCCATCCGAAACTGCCGGGCCTTACATAAAACAGGCTGGTGACGGGCAGTGGCGTCACTGGTGCAAGGGTTTCGGCACCGCGCTCGGCAACCCGCCTGCCCAGCGTGTATGAGTATGGGCATTTCTTCCAAGAGGAATGCCAAGAGTGGCAAAATCTTGGAAAGGCCTATCTATGTCCAGCAGTGGACGAAACAGGCCGATGGATGAAATTAAAATGAGTTAAAAGAATTGTTTTCAAAGAAAACTCCCGTTTAAAATGCAAGTAAAATCAAACAATAAAACCTAACTTAGAATATAAATTTTGACGCATTTGTTGAAGAATATGTAATTCATTTTAGGCAAAGGCCATACTAGAAGTAGAGACAAGGTCCATCTTGAAATCCCTTCGACAAGACAGCTCAAACGAGCGTGGGGCCTCACTTCTGCAGCTAGTCTACATGATTCTGAACTCCAACTGCAATACACCGCTGGTTTTGTCTAATAGACTGGAGGAAGTGCCAAGTGCTACCCAGCAATATGCTGCGTTGCGAGCGTTAATGTTTAGAGTTCAAATGATGTGCTGCAAGGTAATATTTAATACGCATTTTAGTCAAGTGTCTTTCTATCTATGTGAGCATATTTAAGGTGAATTTTGTTTATACAGCCAAATTCATTATGCAGCCAAATTCATACTGGAGACTCGGTAAGTGGTCAGGACCAAAGTTAAGGCTGCATATATATAAGGTCAGATTGAGCACCCCATTTTGTATCAATGAGAACTGAACTCTACGACGTTTCCTTTTAGTTTAAAATAGCGCGCTCTCAGCGGTGGCTGTTACGACCACCAAGAAACACGCGTCCACTAAAATCTGTGTTTTTATTTAATTACTCTGCTTCTAGATGCAATTTTTAAAATATTCTTAGACGAGCCCATGATGCTATTTGTTAACTTATTTTCAATACAAATTTCAAGGCTTTATGATTTAAGAAAGGTCCTTTACACTCAAAAAACATGAAAGAGGTAACTTCGTAATTTTTTTCTATCAAGCGAACTCAAATATTTTGCGTTTTTTCTAAGATCAGCTTATTAGCCATATAGTCTACTGTCTATATTATTTTTACTATACCGATTAACGAAGTTACACAAAGTGATATGCTCATTTGAAGTTGGGCATCTAGCCTTATACGGACCCTTAAACGAGCCTCTCTGTGAAATACGCAAAATAAAATTTAGATTTCCTATACGAATTGAGACGAGGTTATTCTTGAACAAGTATAGAGGCAAACTTACCGAGTCTCCAGCATGAATTTGGCTACATAAACGAAAATCCTTTCTTTCTCACGCAAACTTTTTCGGTCCTATGTCGGTCACGTTAATTTTTAATTTTTGCTTCCAAAATATTATTTTTATAAAAAAGTGCGTAGATCCGGTATTCGGACTCCAAACCTTGAGACCCAGGTTCGAATACTGTCAGTAGAGCATTGGACCAATGAGGTTTTCGTGAATGTGCATAATATTTGTATACTTACCACTTGCTGAACTATGTCTGGGATATGTCATAAAGGTATGTTTATGTTGTTGATGCTCGTGATTGTTGGCACTTGGTGGAACTTTTGAAACATTTTTGTTTGATAAACACTTATTATCAAAGTCCACTTATTATCAATAATGCTTTAACAGCAAAACAGGTAAGGGAAATTAATATAAATAAGTGGACAAGTACAAGTGTTTATCAAACAAAAAAAAAAGTGTGTTTATGTTATTTTTATAGGAATCTACACCACAATCCTCAGCTTGCTTGAAGACCCTAAGCGCAATATTCAACCACGCCGTATTGTTCAAAAATGATACCAATTTGATTGCCAAACTGACCACTCAGCCTTGGACTCACACCCTCGTACACTTCCAACTAACTCAAAAGATTACACCAGAATTCCTCACGTTCGTCGACAGTTGGTTAAAATTTCTCAAAATGAACCAAAAACCAGAAAGAATGTACCAAATAAATATATTCAAGCAGAGTTTGATTTGCAAAACTGTGGTTTTATTGAGGAAAAATTTGGTGCTCGATAATGATGATGAATTGATAGACCTTAAAAGGAAGGTATTGATGAAAGCCCAAGAAACTTTTGACGTTTCGGGACAAAATACGCAAAGTTTATCTGATAGCCAGGTGGTATAGATTTACAAGCATTAAAGGTTTCGAGCTTCTAGTTAATAAACTTAATTATAACAAAATTTGACTTGACTTTGTTAAAAAAAAGTTGAAAATGTTCTCTAATAAGTTTTTACTTTATTGATTATATTCTCGTTCTAAGCCGTAATTAATAAAACCTATTATATCCTACCTCTATGTTTAAACAGCAGAATATTATTTTTAATTGTATGCCTGCAATCTGTTATGTAATCTTAATAATGTAGTAATTAGGTTACAATACATGTATGTATTATACGAACCACTGAAACTTAAATAAGAGGAAGAACGAGTAGATACTTATCGTTTGTAATAATTAAAGAAACCAAACGAAAGTAATAAAATGAAAAAACTCCGTTTTCAGAGGAAATTGTTCAGGAATAAGAAACAACCCTCGATATAGACTGTTAGTGAAATTGCCGTTGTAACTTTTGAAGATTTTGAAAATAACAAATAAAGAAAGTGCCGAATTTATGATGGTTTTAATTTGTATCGAAAGATTAATTCTTTGGACCATTTGAGAAAGAGAGCGAAGCAAAATGCGATTACTAGTATCGATCGCCACTTAACTGTGTTTTATGTAACTTTGAAATATCGTGATTGAATGTTTTTTCCTGACTTCGTAACATTTTATAACACTGATTTTTTGCATTTTCCGGAATCACTGTAAGCAGTTATAATATGTTACTTGTTTTGTTATACAAGTTTTCTTTATTTCCGCCATTAACTATATACATTTGTATACGAATTAATGGACAATTTAATTGTCTTTATACAAAATAATTTTTGGTTTATTCCTTACTATACAAATATTTTAAGCAGCTGTCACATAAAAAGCACCATTTAGTTAGACAAAAGTGCTAGTTTAGGTCACAAGACTAAGAAAATTATAAAATAACCGAAAGTTCTTTCTGACAGTATGCCAGTAGGACTCGAGCTCTGAGGGTTCCGTACCATTTAAATAAGTTAACATGTTTAAGGCTGAATTCCAAATTCCTAACTACATACATAGTTTAGTTTTTGAGATAGACTCCGAAACAAAAATGGTCTACAACTAACTAACAACAACTAACAACTTTCATGGCCCGCATTTCTTTATTTTTGGAGATAAAAAGAATATAAAAATAAATTTCTACTCTACCTAAAAAGTTCTAGACAACGACACTCCACATAGGAGTAAGAATAATTAAAATAATTTCATTAAATTTTCAATACAATATTCGATTTAAGATCGACTTTCTACGTAATTTACGTAGGTTGGGGAAAAAGTTTCTTCGCATTTTATATGAAAATTCAAACATTTTTATTAAAGTTTATATACATTTAACTAAAGTATGTAGGTGCCATTTTGTTCGATAACTTTCTGCCATCTTGTAGGTAGGGACATGATCCCATTGCTATAGAAATTCTGGGGCTTCTGATAAAAAGTGGTTTTGGCAGTCCTCTCATGATGTTAACCTGACACTGCCTAAAGAATTCTGAAGAGACCGAACCAGTGGAAATCTGAAGGTGCAAGGTCAGGACTATACGGCGGATGCATTAATACTCTCTTAATTTTTGCTGAGTGGCTAAAAATGTGTGAGGTCTAGCGTTATCATGATGAAAAACCACACCCCTTCTGTTGACTAATTCCGGCCACTTTCTCTCAACTTCTTGCTTTAATCTCATTAGTTGTTCGCAGTATAGTTCAGAATCGATGGTCCTGCCTGGCGGTAACAGCTCATAATGAATAATGCCCTTCCAATCCCACCATACACACACACAGCATTACCTTGTTGCGAGATAACCCGGGTTTCGCCAGAGTCTGTGAAGCCTGACCAGCCTTTGACCACGACCTTTTTCGCACGTTCTTGTCGTACGTGATCCACTTTTCATCACCAGTTATCAGGTTTTTCAAAAATGGTTCAGTTTCATTACGTCGTAATAAAGAATCACAAATGAGTACACGGTTCATTAAGTTTTTTTCAGTGAGCTCATGAGGCACCCAAATATCGAGCTTTTTTGTGTACCCAGCTTTTTTCAAATGCGCCAGAACTGTTTTGTGGTCAATCCCCAGTTCTTCAGCTACATCGTAACTACTGATGTGCCGATATTGCTCCATTTTTCAAAAATGGCATCCATTTTATCCGTAACAGGGCGCCCAGAGCGAGGTGCTTCTTTAACATCAAAATTTCCGGATTGAAAACGCTTAAACCAAATTTATGCTACTCTCACAGACACTGCACTAGGTCCATAAATTTTTTTTCGCGGCTTGCGTTGCTTTTTTACCTTTTTTGTAATAAAATTTTAAAATGTATCGAATTTCTTCATTAGATTCACTCATCTTACCAGTAAGGAAAACAAATGAAAATCACACCTAATTTGAATTTGGAATTATCTTTTTTAAAATTTAAACTTTTTAATAATACCAAAACCAGCCAGATACAAATGGTATAGCCAAAGAGATTTTATTATAAGTTCATCCATACTATTTGCGAAAAGAGTTTTTCCCCAACCTATTATATCCAAACTTCACGTCTGTAAGATTGCGTCTGTAAGCCAGAGACCTGTGACATGCCCGGATGGATAGTCATTATAGTAGAACGCGGCTATGAAGTCAATCCTGACACATGCCTCTAGGGTTGTTATACGTTCGATCACTGTATCGATAAAATTCGTCAAGTGTGAGTAAAGTCGAATGCAGTTATCAGATGTAAGTATATGAAGAAAGTGAAAAAAAAAACATCTAGGTAGAGATCATAGAAGTAGTTTAATTACTTAATACTTCTATGGTAGAGATAATATTTATATTCTTTACTTTATTATGTATCACTTTCCGAAGCACCATCACCATTATCACTACTGGAATCGTTTGTATTAATAACTAACTCAAAGTCATTATCTAAAATATTATCCACTTTAATGTCTCTGTTGCAATCGTCCCATATTTTGGCTTTAGTTTTATTCACTACCATTTTCCAATTATTTTTGGTTACGTGATTGCACGCTTCTTCTAACAATTTCATCATTTTCGCTGTGGAAAATGGAGGTTCAGTATTATGGCGTGCCGCATGTCCTTTGATCTGTGCCCATATCAATTCGATGGCGTTATACTCGCAATGATACGGCGGTAAACGAAGTACTCGGTGCCCATGTTGCAGTGCTAGTTCATCAATGACGTATCGTTTTACTCTCGATCTGTGAATATTCATCAATCTAATCAAATCTCCTTTCAACATAGACATACTTGCGTCTACACCTTTTTTTTGAAGCCATGCAACCAGATGGGCTTTTTTCTCAGAGTTTGAAGGTGGCTTATCAACTAACATGGAGTGATAAGGTGCATTATCCATAATAATAACTGATGGCTCAGAAAGGCTAGTCAGCATATTAGTGAACCATTGGGTAAACTTCTCACCATCCATTTCTTCATGGTAATCACCTGTGGTTTTAGACGCAAAGGCCAATAAACAGTTGTCTATAAAACCACAGGCGTTGCCAGCATGACAAATAATTAGTCTGGCTCCTTTTCCGGAGGGGACTTTGGATGCCGATGCCGCCGTATCGTCCGTCCACGAGCGACCAACTGTGTGATTCGCATTTAGCCACGTTTCGTCCAAAAAAACTACATTATCCCAATCATCTATAGCTTTCGCCTCGCGTAAAAAATCAGTCCTTTTCATGGCAATATCCGATCTTTCCATTAGCACCTTTCGTTTGTTGCATTGTTTATATCGGAATCCAATGTTTTTCAAAACCTTTGACAATGACTTTTTTGATCCGGAAAATAATCCAGTTTCCTTTAATGTCTGCACTAAATTCGACAACGTTGGGTACTCTTTACGTAAATAATAATTGTAAATATGCCTGCGGATGGCGTCAACGTCAAAATTATCTACATCGGTAAGCTTCGCTCTTTTTCTCTTGTTGGGAGAATATAGAACATTATCTTCGATGCCAGTCTCACCCAATTTTTCTTTCGTGATTTTTATAATAGTTTTTTTGCTGATATCGAGAGCATCTGCAACTCGATCCAACACCGATGTCACGGGCAATATCGGTCCGCCGTTTTGAGCTTCTCGTTCAAAAAAGTCACGAACACGTATGATAAGCTCACGAGACTGACTGTTAAGAACGAATTTCTTCGATCGTTTTGGCATTTTAACAATTCCAAGTAGTAAGCATTTCAAATTCCAAGTTCAAGCCCTTGCTTCAATCTGCCCCTTGGTCAATGGGTGAGATGGGGGATGGCACTAGGTATTAATAGCCAAAAACATGCACAAGTTTAGCACAATCAAAAGTATCAACCTTTGGAAAAGCGATCAAGGCAATACTTAAAATTGTTTTATCATACCTATTGACGTGTCATTGAATTAATTGACAGGAAATATTGTACTTTACATTCAAATTCAAAAAGTTTTCTCTAGGTAAAAAGAGTTCAATTCCCAGAGGTTAGTAATAAAGAAACAAACTCATTTATTCATTAATATTTATAATTAACTGAAGGAGAATATTACTAATATATCTAATTTTACGTTTTATTTACAATAATGCACATCATCATAAAACATAACAATATTTTTAGCTATACGAACTTTTTAACGTGTATCGATATATTGTCTGTGATATTATTGCCACTCACTATTCTGTCACACGCAATAAGTAATTATGTAATTTTTTCCTATGTGGTTGACATTGTCATTATTCAGAAACTTCATAGTTGCGCAATGTGTCAGGATTAACTTCATAGCCGCGTTCTATTATAATAGCTAAGGTTCCTTGTTGCCCTTCGGGTACAAAACCTTAAAAACATGCAGTCGGTAAGTTTGTAGACTACATTTTAAAAGGATTTAATAAATTTTTTATGCCCACATAAAGTAAAAAAACCGGCCTAGTGCGTGTCGGCCACACGCAGTGTAGGGTTCCGTAGTGGCCCGGTACATTTTATAAGTTGATCTATGTACTTATAAAGATCGCGCCAAACTTCTAGTCCAAGAACGGCCCATACATTGTCGTGTTTAGAGGGGACTAAAAGTTTGGCGCGACTTGTACTGGTAAACCTGTAAAGCCTACTTAGCCGTGATATTTTTCCTTTTAAATTCATTATATGTAAAACTTCTGTTTATTTTTTTACATATCTATAAACAACCGTTTAACCGGCAGGGGGGAGGACGATAACAAAAATGACTGTAACAAAAATTAACACTTTAAAGCTTAATATTTCGCCAAAGGATCCCTAAATTGAAAAATGGTTTCGACACACCCACAATGTTTTTTGACGACCTATCTAACGATATCTACTACACACATGAGATAGATGAGAAAAAAAAATCTTCCCCAAATTACGTGCAACATTAAAAAAAAAACATGATTTTATTTTACCGTTTTGTCGACTAATGCCAAATTACAGCTCTCTAGTACTACTAGCTAAGTCTCTGAGCTAAGCCGCGCACGGACGGACGGACAGACGGACATGTCGAAACTATAAGGGTTCCTTTTCAGACTACGAAACCCTAAAAACCATCAGTCATAAATGAATGAACTTTCCATTTCTTGTGAGGCCCAAAATTTCCGGATCCACTTTCCTTATTACTTTCCAAAGGACAAGGGAAATCATAGAGTCTCCATATGCACCAGCTGATACGGCCTCTGAATTTGTAATGAGAGTGGAAAGTCCACAATAGATATTAATTTATTTATCGGCATGCCACGATGGAAACCAATACGATTTATATGCAAGGGATGCCTTAAATGGCCTTTTGCAAATTTTTCTTCTTTTCTATGACAGCTGACTAATAAACTGGTAGACTTGCGGAAGGATATAGATACTTATACGTAGTTGGGGTATACAGATATTCTATCTAATAAAGTCTGTTTAGCAATGAATGCAGCAGCGCTGCCAAACGCGCCAAAACTTGTTTATCTGTACATAAGTTACTACTACAACCATCGCCAAACGGACTTCGCGAGAATAATATCTGTACCAAATTATATGTATGATCACATAAATATACCGGGTGTAAATAGAGTGCGACCATTAAATGAAACCACATATTCTACTGACCCTACTGAACCACTTTTCCCAAGAGTCATACCCGCGGACACCCTTAGTTTAGGAAATAATTGAGTTCCAAACAAAAACGCGTGAACCCTAACGTGAGAGCATTGACCTCAAACAGCTGCAGGTTTCACGGACGACGCTCTCTCTAAACACGCCCGCATGTCGGTGCGTTAGGGTTCACGTATTTTTTTTTGGAACTCAATTATATCCCAAACTAAAGGTGTTCGCGGGTATGATTCTTGGGAAAAGCGGTTCAGTAGGGTCGGTAGAATATGTGGTTTCATTTAATGGTCGCAGTCTATTTACACCCGGTATAAATACCAGTTACCTACCAAAGGCATAAAAACAGAACAAAGAAATCCGAATTAAATGAAAGAGCGCGCGCGCGTTGATGTCCTTTATATGGCAGATTTACAACTTGTTCTTGTTTTCATAATAAAAAAAGTTATACATGTTTTTATTTAATTTTAGGGATATATATTTTTATTATATTTCAGGGGTTCCTAAATAAGCTTATCTGTGACATTAAAATACCGGCCAAGTGCGTGTCGGGCCACGCGCAGTGTAGGGTTCCGTAGTTGCCCGTCGTAATATGCGGACTAAGAACGGCGCTTTTTAGGGTCCGACAAGGAACCCTTATAGTATTACCATGTCCGTCTGTCCGCGGCTTAGCTCAGAGACTATTAGAACTAGAAAGCTGTAATTTGGCATGGATATTAATCACGTCAACAAAACGGTAAATAAAAGTTTGAAAAAAAAATTTTTTTAAGGGTACCCCTTATACACGTAAACTGGGGATGATTTTTTTTTCTCGTCTATCCCATAGTGTGGTGTATTTTTGGATTGGTTGTTTAAAGACATTGTGGGTGCGTGAAAGCCATTTTTTGATTTAGGGATCGGTTGGCGAAATATTAAGCTTTAAAGTGAAAATTTTAGTTGGAGTGGAGTGTCTCACCCTCCCTCCCCCGCCGTCTAAACGGTTGTTTATAGAAATGTGAAAAAATTCACAGAAGTAGTATATATAATGAATTTAAAATGAAAACTATCACAGCTAAGTAGGCTTTACAGGTTTACGAGTACAGGTCGCGCCAAAGTTTTGGTCCCCTAGAATGTATGGGACTAGAAGTTTGGCGCGGTCTGTATTAGTAGACCAACTTATAAAATGTACCGGGCAACTACGGAACCGTACACTGCGTGTGGCCCGACACGCACTAGGCCGGTTTTGTTTGATATTATGAGTACACGGTTTAACGGCCAATGTCGTTTAAAAACGTGCCACATTTGATATTACATGTTAACTTGTAAATTCTGCTTAGCTGTGATAGTTTTCCTTTTAACTTTGTTGTGTATACTACTATCGTGTCTATTAATATTACTACAACAATTTTATATTATCTAAAACAACCGCTTAGCTGGGGGACGGGGACAAAAATTTGCGCTTTAAAGCTTAACATATCGCAAACGGATCCCTAAATCGAAACATGGTTTTCACACAACGGCAATATTTTAGAAAGACTAAGTCAACGATACCTTACACGATGGGATAAAAGAGAAAAAAAAAATCAACCCAGTTTAGGTGTGGGGAAGTTATCATAAATCATTTTTTTTTTAGTTTTTTCTTTAACATCTTTATCCGCGTTCGTGATATGTATACCCATGCCAAGTTACAGCTTTCTAGTACTAAAGAGTCTCTGAGCTAAGCCGCGGACAAACAGACAGACGGACGGACAGTCGGACATGGCGAAACTATAATGATCCCCTAAAATGTCATTGATTTGATTAAGCTGCTTAGCAAATGCTAGAATAACTTTTTACTCTTTACTTTACTGAATATTAAAATAAAATAAAATTGTGTTGCATAGTTTTATATACCTATAGTTTTAATTCTTGAACAAAACGAAATCATACTCATGCATATCAACTTCTGATGTTTTTGATGACTCAATTCGAGTCAACACACTACTAAACGCATCATCTTTTCAAGTAGATTATAAGCATATTGACCCTAGAACCTATTGAAATTGAAATAATGCAACCTCACACCGGAAACATTAAACGTCTAGCCAGGAAGTGCAATTCGATAATCCAATTACTTTATAATAATAAAATAAGTTACCTACATATTACATAATTCATTTAGAGATAAATTGATCTCCATTAAAGGCGCTAATTGAAGCAGGTCAATATTATGCAGAATTACATAAATGTCTAACTAAATGTAGGCCGTTATTGGAACTGAACCGACCTCTACAGATCTTTCTTTTCCGGTTCTTGTTGTATCGATTGAATGAGACTAGCTGTGACTCAGGAAGTATACATGTTGTTAATTCTATAACCGGATTCCCGTTAGCTGACCAATCATTGCTTGATTTCGTTGGGTATTTTTACTTTTTTCAATACGTTTGGAAATACATATATATATAAGTTGCTCTAAAAATATCTGCCATGGCTGCAATGGGAGAGTGTATTGTGTATATAGATAACAATAGTAACGATATTTTATTCATCTAACGCCACAAATTGTTTTTATACAAAAAAATGTGCGTATACGTTAGAATTGATTTACTTGAATGAAACCGTCCTGTAATAACACAAAACAGTTGGAAAAAGATAGAAATTATTTTCATTGATGAAACGACACATCACTCGTAGTTTGTGATTTACTTTATGCGGAATAAAGTAAATATTTATTTATTTACTTTATTTTCTCAAACATAAATAACTATTCCGAGGTACAAAATTTCTTTACTATTGTAATCTACATACACAATACCATCTCCCATTGCAGCCGTGGCAGATATTTTTAGAGCACCTTACCTTATATATAAGGTGACTTTAATTTATGCGGCCAAATTCTTACTGAAGACTCGGTAAGTGCTCAGTAACGAGGTTCGATGACCCTTTTTGTGAAATTTGTAAATTATTCTTTTCGTGTTCCTTACAAACGCAAGCCCAGCCCCGAGTCAATTATACTACGGGTGTTATTGTCAAAGACCTTTAAGGAAGTGATACAAGCAAGCCACTCATCTCAAATGTTATTTGCGTCATTTTTAGTAGAGTCAGTGCGGGAAACCTGAAAACGCAGTACTATTTTGGGGGGTACAGGGGCCCAAAGGGGGGAAGCGCCCGCGTTTACTTGGAGCTCATTTACCTTTACTCTGAACCCAATACCCCATGTTTGGTATCGTTTTCATATAAATAAGGAACGGAAAATTCAGTTTTGCTATAATATTTGACCTTTTATTTAGTTATTTTTCTGAAAAATTAGGAAAAAAGGAAAATTTCATCTGAAAATTTTGTATATTAATGGGCATAACTTGAAAATACTGCAAAAATTTCAAAAACAAAAATCCTGAAATATAGTTTGTTTTATTCAAATTACAAAAAATATAAACTTTGTAGCATGCTACCACACAAAAAGTTGACAAAAAAAAACTTTATTGTCAGGTGGCGGTCGGTTTTGCTTGCTAGTGCCTAGTCAGTGTAAAAACTAAGCACCATTACTGTTGCTATGCGGCTATTATACCATGTGTCGTTTCTAATATTATAAGGATTAATGGTTTTGTTTTTATGTAATATTTAGCTACTTACACGAACGTGAGTACAAGAATCAAAGTAAACACTGTTGAAAAGACACAACAAGTTGGAAAAAAATTGTCAGGCGGCGGCCGTACTGGTGTGAGTGGTGTGTACTCAATATAGTGTTAAAAGGTCTTCCTTAAATCATACATTCTTTAAATTTGTATTTAAAATAAGTTAGGTAACAAATGACATCGTGGGTTTGCATGGGGATTTTAATTAATTTCATCTAGAAGCAGAGTTATTCAATAAAAACGCAGGTTTTGTGGGCGCGTGTTTCTTGGTGGTCGTAACAGCCACGGCTGAGAACGCGCTATTTTAAACTAAAAGGAAACGTCGTAGAGTTCAGTTCTGATTGATGCAAAATGAGGTGATCAATCTAGCTTTATCTGTACCCTTAAAGTTGGCAGCTTCCAGAACATATACATAATTCTGTACATTTGAGATTGCCCTTCATGCATTTGCAGCGCTTTTTACAGCCTGTTTTGCCCTTGCACCTAGTCAGCTGCAGGCTTCCAAATGCAATAGTGGGGATTCCAAATATTTTCTTCTAATCTCCAGCCCCAGGAAGAGGGACTGGGGAGATCCTGTTGCGGTGATAGAGCTGGCCCCAGACATAATATACTGCCTGGTAATTAGTATCCTATTACTAAGGATCCGTTAAGAACCCTTCCTAAAAATATGTGTTTATGTAATTATTGATCAACCCTACCTAGAATAGGTGAGCAGTTTTGATACAAAGAGAATAAAGTTTCTCTTTGAGTACAGTTTACGGGAAATCGGTTATCAAATGAACGCTCAGTATAAATTAATACATCTTACGATCATTAGTGGAAGAAATGACATCGGCTCGTGAAATTATGGCCGAAGGTACTTTTGAAGTAGGGTAACAAAAACGAAAATGGGCACAGTGACATTGCAACTAAATGTCTTGCTCTTAGCGGGTCAAACTAAAATTATGAAGTAGTTTGGTACATTATTTGATTATAACATTGTAAATCTATACTAATAATAAAGCAGTAAGAAAGTCGTGTCTGTGCATTGTATATAATCGCGAAATTTTAAATGAAATGTGGCATTAGTATTTGTACTGAGGCCAAAACCACAATTTTTAGGTTTTTTGTGTCTGTCTGTCTGTATGTATGCTCCGTTTTAACTCAAGAACTACTGAACGTATTTGGATGCAGTTTTTTTTATTATCATTGTAGTGACTCAGGTCAACACGTAGGCTATAAGGGGTGTTTATAGAATAACGTCCAAGCTGAAAACGGGTAAAGATTAAATCCATCCATCCATCAGCCTGTTTCGTCTACTGCTGGACATAGGCCTTTCCAGGATTTCACCACTTTTGGCTGTCCTGCTGGAAAAAATGCCCATACTCACACACGCTCGGCAGGCGGATTGGTGAGCGTGGTGCCGAAACCCTTGCACTAGTGACGCCGCTGCCCGTCACCCGTCTGTTTTTATATAAGCCCCGGCAATTGGGGATGGATATACCGCCATCCATCGGTCCCAGGCAATGGGGGGCATTTGGGGGCCACCTGGTTTTGCCTGAGAGCTGGTCCTCTTACTCTCCCCCGAATAACTTCGGGAGGTTTGCGAGTAAGATGGTGATACCTCCACAGTCGAGCCTACCATCAATCAGGCATCAGCTCTACCACCTATTATTAAAAGAGATTAAATAAACGCTTTTAACTTGAGAACTACACAACGGATTTGTATTCGGTTTTTTTATCATCATCGTAGTAACCCCGGTCAATACATAGGCTATAAACCGGTGTTCTTAAAATAACGCCCAAGCCGAAAATGGGCCAAAGATTTAATAAACGCTTTTAACTTGAGAACTACTCAACGGATTCGAATGCAGTTTTGTATCATCATCGTAGTGACCCTGGCCAACACATCTATATATATATATATATATACTAATAACTAATAATAATACCCCATTTTAATTTTAATTTCGCAAGAATATTCAGTGAATAGACAAGACTTTTTTACTTCTTTATAAAGAAGTAAAAATGTCTTGTCTATACAGAAAAACAGACAGACAAAAATTCTAAAACTTGTAGTTTCGGCCTCAGTACTATACTAATAACTAATAATAATACCCCATTTTAATTTTAATTTCGCAAGAATATTCAGTGTATAGACAAGACTTTTTTACTTCTTTATATATACATATATTATAAACCCACTCGTTTTGAAACGGAACCCAATCAGTCGAAGTGACAGACACATCAGTATCAGTGTTTCCAACAGAAACAATAATTTTAAAATTTCGACCTTTTTTCAAAACTTCAATTCTGTCTGATAGAACTAGAGAATATAGATACCTACCCAGCTGGGGTGAGTTCGAACAAAAATCATAAATCTACATTTAAAACCTAAATCAGGTTCATGATCTGACAGCCAATACATTTCTGTTAAAATAAACTAGCTTTAAATACCTATTCGAGCAATGATCTCTGTGTAATATAAATAATTATTAGTAATTAATAATAATTTAATGCGTAATTCTTATATAAATAGGTTTAACCCTAAACTCTTATTATATGTTGATAGTGATTATTATTATTATTTGTTGTTAGTTCTCGGATTCTGATAATTATTGGTAAAATACCTATTAAAACAGGGTTTTTTGATAAAGTTGGTAACATTTACAATTCGCAGTCTTCCGAAAGCGTTCAAGAAAAAAATACGTCATAAGATGCGTTCAATGAAAATGGAAATATGTGATGATGACGTCACTGAAGATCAAATTAATGTCATCGCTTTTTTTATTTAATAAATGTAATGTCTACTAAAAACAGTTCAGGAAAGCTATTCCTCGGAATGGTTTTCGAACCTTAAATATTGGTGAAAACAAGAATAGGCCAATTGTGTGAAATTGATTACATAAAAGGCAATAACATTTTTTCGCATTAAGCTGGAAGTCTATTTTTTTCAAAAACACTGTGGGGCCGTAAACTTCTGTATTAGATATTAGTTTCAACTTGATATCTCTAACGGGGCC
This sequence comes from Ypsolopha scabrella, assembly GCA_910592155.1. Lineage (NCBI taxonomy): Eukaryota > Metazoa > Arthropoda > Insecta > Lepidoptera > Ypsolophidae > Ypsolopha > Ypsolopha scabrella. The sequence continues at coordinate 6,740,713 of OU342978.1, forward strand.
CTAGAAAAAGCGGACGGACAGACCGACAGATGGACAACAAAGTTACCTTATATGTTTCCATTTTTTTTATTTTGAGATACGGAACCCTAAAAGTTTTCTATATGATTGTACATTTGACATTGTAACAATATAGCACTGTGGAATATTAAAATTGTGTCAAATAGGATTGTGTCAATATGGGACAAAATCTTTAGATCCTGTATACATTCTTAGAAATTTCCAAGATTGTAAGCAAGTAAATAAAGTATAGAAGCAGGCTAACTGTTTAATTTATAAACAAATTCAAATAAATTATGGTCGCGTGTGTGCTCTAGAAAGAAATCGTCTATTTTAAACCGAGGCATCGCGCGTGCTCGAGTTTTTACAACCGTATGGTAATAGCGAGCTTAAGTAGTTGTAGATTTCTTATCTAGTGTTAGGTTGCAATTAAGATCTTTTAAGTTAGGTGGTAGAGCTAATGCCGGGCTCGACTGTGGAGGTACCGCCAAGACTGGCGAAATCCTGGAAAGGCCTATGTCCAGCAGTGGACGAAACAGGCTGATGGATGGATGGAATTCAAATCTTTGTGGAGATTTGGCGGTAAATTCACAAAAATATATCGCTTTTTAACGCTAAATAATCTGCTACTTTAAATACACATGTATACGTAATGGGATGTTAGTTAGAATAGCTAGGTATGCTTAGTTAGACATCCATCCATCCATCAGCCTGTTTCGTCCACTGCTGGACATAGGCCTTTCCAGAATTTCACCACGCTCGGCCGTCCTCCTGGAAGAAATGCCCATACTCACACACGCTGGACAGGCGGGTTGGTGAGCGCGTGCCGAAACCCTCGCACCAGTGACGCCGCTACCCGTCACCAGTCTGTTTTATATAAGGCCCGGCAATCGGGGATGGATAAACCGCCATCCATCGGTCCCAGGCAATGGTGGGCCGCCTGGTTTTGCCTGAGAGCATGAATAACTTCGGGAGGATTTGCGAGTAAGATGGTGGTACCTCCACAGTCGAGCCGGGCATCAGCTCTATCTAGTTAGACACCGCGAACGAATTTCAAGAAAATGAGATACTAAAGTCGATTCTGAAGGCTTTAATTTTAGAATGTTGATGGTTGTGATCGTCGGAACTTGGTGGAACTTATTATACATCTTTATTAAATAAGACATTTGTACTTGTTTACAGAATTATTATTATATATTACTTCAATACACCCGACCGGTTTCCCTTATAAGCATATTCTAGAGATTTATAAAATATTAAAAATATATATTCGTGCATATTATGCCGAAAGCTCAGTTAAAGATATTTATTTTTTTAGGTTTTGCATGCAAAACGCACTTTCCTTTCATTTATTTCTTGAAGAAAAAACTTGTTTTCCTTTTACTTTTAGTGTCACAATCACGTACCCAACTCTTCGTAGTTCCAGTATCAATTGAATAATAATGAGTTATATGCAAGCTGCAGAATCATCGTAAAATCTTAGGAATTCTTCGGTATCATAAAGGAAAACGTTTTATTTGAATTGGAGAATATCTTGTAAAACTGAGTAGTTTTATAGCTGAAACTAATGACAAAATAGTCATGACGTCATACTTTACTGTTGGTATTGCTTAACAGCAAGCATATAGAGGAAAGTTTTCTTTATAACAGCAAGCTATAACCTATGATCAGATATGCTAGATGGATTGAAGTTTACTTCCGTTACAAAATCTATTCGTTTTATAACGTTTTTACGATTATGAGAAAAGTATACTCATAAATTTATAATCCATAAAATGGATTCGGGCTGCGATCTTGTTGGCTATCTAGTTATCGTTTTAACTATTGGAATAATAGTTTGTTTTAATATTTTATGGTACTTGTAATAATAACAATAAGAATATGTTAGTTTTCGAAATATATTTCGGCCCACTTTGGGGGCGGCATCAGTAAAATAAAGTGGGCCGAAATATATTTCGAAAATTAACATATTTTTATTGTTATTATTACAAGTACCTTAACATATTAAAACAAACTAAAAGCTTTACCGGGTGTAAAAGCAAAGGCAAGAATCCTTTAAGGGTGTGTTAGTATGATCGGTAAAGATATTATTTTAAATACTAGGATCTCTAAATAAAGTACCAGTACCTCATAATAAGACGATTTTCTTTACTCAAAATACACTAATCGCGTGGTCACCCTCACTGGTCGCTGGCCACTCGGATGAGGGATGCAATTAGGTGTGTGGGGAGGCCGGTGAGGTGCGTAGCCATAGCTCAGAAAAATGATGGAATTTTTGGTGAAAATTCAAGGTATATTTTTTTTCTCGTAATGATATCAGAATCTTGTACACTTTCATACCCTAAAGGGATTCTTGACATTGCATTTACACCCTGTATTTATTTCAAGTTATTGTAATAATAAGATGGAAACCACCAAAACTCTCGCATTGCGATCGCACATTGCTGAGATACAATTCAAAACATACCAGGATTCCTGCGACATAACATTCTCGCGGTATCGCATTACGAGTCATTAACCGACCGAAATCCGAATAAATTTCCTCAGCCCAATCAGTATCTCATTACAGAATTCAATGTTTTCACTACGCCCTGGCTTCTCGTCCCCTCCAGGGTCCATAGCTACCGGAGCATCACCGCTGATGCAGTCGACGCCAAATCGTGCTGTAGTCACCACTTTCGCGAGTCTCCGCCGTTACTACGGCAACTAGCCACTAGTGAACAGTTTACTAAATTATCTATTTGTGCTGTGAGTGATGGTAGGGTGTGATAACTTTAATTTGTGATTTTTATGCTGTTTAGGACTGTTGGGGTTGCGATGAGGGGTAAGTTGTTATTTATATTTTTGATTTATAATTTCCAATTGGAAATGGGAAAAAATTTCCCATTGGCAAAATTTTTCTACCAATAAGCTAGCAAATTTCATTAAAATATCAACAAAATCAACAAAAAGAAAAAAGTCGTCGAAGGCTGACACAAGATTAATAAGCCAACATACACAAAAACTATTTTATTATATTTTAATGTCACTTAATTCAAAATTAATTTCACCAGGCTATTTAATTTTAGAAATAAAATAATAAATTCATCGGTTACCATTGTCATCAGCAAGAGAAATGTTGAATGCACTAAATAAGTTTGGTCTCCATTGATTGTGAATAGAATGACTAAATATGATTTTGCGTTAACATTCTGGGTTCCACTATAAAACATTAAAGTATAGTAAATTTGTAGATTGATAAGTACATATACGTACGAATATATTTTACAATAGTACAATCAAAACTATCGCAAAGTTGTAAGCAGTCGTTAGACTTTTGCCGCTCTTTTCATTTGAAGTAAGAAAATGTGTTTATTTATTTTATTATTTATAGTTTATTTATTATAGACGTGGGTGTGGAATATCCAATTTTAACTAGGTATTTGGATTAAGTTTTTTAAAGAAATTAAGTATATAATAATTTCAATTTCAAAATATAGACCTGACGCAGTTTTTATTTATTCGTGAATTTTCTTTATCGTTTGGTACTTTGTTATATTTTAAACAGTTATCGATTTTATCCATCTGAGACTGAATTACTTTTTAATTAATCTGAATAATACATTCATATGCAAATAATAACATAAACTTACTATGTTAATGATTCCGTTTAATCTACTATGGGCACTGAGCACCGATGGACCATGCAGGATGCGTTCGATATTTTTTTATGCGCACGCGCCGGCTCCGTTAGTTGGGGTTCCCAGATTTAAAAAGCTTTCCGACCTTTTTTTTAAATAAACATTTAAAGTTAGTTATGTACACGAGATATTTTAGTATATTCCGCCCTTGATATATTAAACAAACTGAAAATTTCATAGATTATTTTGTACATGTGTATTTCTCTAATTATACATTTGTTGCAGATCTTATTCCTTATTTGTTACAAATATGCGAGCCTTTGCATTCTCTTATTGTATATTTAAGCACATGTGATTATTAAAGGACAATATTTATAAGTAAATTTAAATAAGTCTGTTATACGGTTTCGTCGACACAGTTTAATTTGAAACAAGTCATGAATTTTTCAAATATTTTCTGTGTATGCCTGTACCTATATGGGGTCATAAAATGTTTCGTAATTTTGGTAAGATCATAAAGCTCTGGATAGGGGATAACTGTGCAGACCCACTGTTCGCCCTTATTATCACAGTGATGACAGTTAAAAGTGGGTTATTTTATAGTTAGTTAAGTTATGCGGGACTTTTCCGAATATAAAGTAATATTACAATGCATTATTATAATAATTTTGCACAACTGAGCCAGCATTACCAATAAAATGCTCCCGAGGGATTTGGATTTTGTCTTCTATCAGTTTCTAAATATGTCATTTTTGATATCTGTCACTTTTCACATCATCATCATCATCATCATCATCATCATCATCATCATCATCATCATCATCATCATAATTCCTTAGCAAACGAAGATGCCAGTAGGCATTGACATACCATACCATGGACCTCGGATCTAGGTAGTATAAAATTTACCAAAAAAGTGTCCATATTGAAGTGTCAAAATATTAAGAAACAAAACATTTTAATTTGAATCGTATGTCATTGCTGCATGGCTTAATTTTGATTGACATGTGACTGACACCCTTTTTTTAATTTTCATTGGTTTTGACTCTCTTTTGGTTCGGACACTTTTGAGCACAGACCCGATGTCCACTTGGTAGTACATCTAGTACGTTTTGCTTGTCATAATATGTAATTTTTGACATCTGTAACTTTTGCCACCTGTCACTTTTAACGCCTACTACTTTTAACATCTGTCACATTGCAAAAAAAATAGAAGTCATAAAATTATAACCACACATGTATTTCATAAACATGTTCTTCGTCCTGTTTATTTTATTTAGTGAACAATTTCATTATTTTGATTTCCGCAAGCTGCATGTAGACCGCATTTCTAAATATACTGCCTGGATTTCTAGTCACCGAAAAGGAAATAGTAAAATCGCAAAAAAAAAATCAACTGCGTTATACATTTTGTTGAAGTATATAATATGTGCCTTTTTCGGAACATTTGATTTTGAAGAGGATACTATATGTTCGAATTTGTTGACAGCGATTGTGCTGCCATCACTGACATATTATTATTGTGTTATATCATTCGCCGCCATTAACTCCTTCCTATCTGTCTCTAACTGAGTCAAGGGGCGCCTTAAATAATTTGCAGTTGTATCTCTGACACCAACTGCTGCTTTTTTTCAAGATTTCAGGAGTGGACTTTTCAGTGACTAAAAACCAAGCCATTATTTTGTACCGACGACGCATTAATCCGGTAAAAGTGTTAATTATGTCAGTACAACGGCAACCCTACCAGAACGTACTGGAGCGTCGACGGCGTTCCGGTAAAGTGGCACAGCGCAGCCATCAGCTAACTAGATCTTAGTTACACTTTGTCTGTACAGGTTCCGAGGTTACTTGCCCTGGAATTTTATAACTCTACTTTGTATGTTCTTTAGCAATATGAAGATCGTATTGGCAAACATATAAGAAATTGACAAATATAGTTTCGTTAAAATGTAAATAAGCATAAATTAGAACTCAAATATCCAGTATTGTTATTTTTACAGTATGAATTTGGCTATATAAACAAAAGTCACATTATATTCTATGAATCAGACTTTAATGTATACTCAAACGAAATAAAACAGAAAACTAAGTAACGAATATACAATATTGTACAAAGGCTAGTTTATTTCTAGAAGCATTTTCTTCCAGCCAATCTTAGGGTGGTGAAAACAAAAACCAACAAAGTGAATATAAGGTGACATTTATTTAAAGAGCCTTTATACTGAAGACTCAGTCAGTGCTCAGTATCCCTTGATTCCATGATATGACTCTTTTTGTCATGAATAAAATAATAATAAATAGACCGAGCGATAAAGCGACGAGAGTAACATCCTCATGAAACTTCATAATGATATCTACTATTCCGCTTAAATATCTCCAGTGAAATCCCTTCATACATACGGATCTCAGTGGGTAACTCATTCCAAAGACGTCCTTGACCGCAAAAGATTTCCCGTAAGCAGCAGAACTGTGTTTGGAAAAACTCAGAAGGCGATTTTTTCTTCAACGTACGGAGTTGACAGACTAAATATCACGAAGATATTCAGTTGCGGACAATCGTTGAAAACGTTGTATAGAACAATTCAAATTTGAGTATTCCTACGAAAGAGAATTGGGAGCCACGAACGTTAAACGAGTACAAAATTCACACATGATGATCATAATTCATAGATAAAACGGATGCACAGGACGGTTATTATTGGATGTGCGCAAAAATTGCCAAGGTAGATTTCTGGTTATTGTAAAAGGGATTTTCTACATATATGTAATGATTTTTTTGATTTAAAGCCTACAGTGAGCATTCGTTTTCTTCCATAGTATGTATTTGATGAGGTTTAGTCACTCAACTTAAAATCGCGTAGCATTTATCATACTGTGAAGAAAAGTCAAACGACTGATATTGCGAGTGTAAAATAATGCCGGAATAACCAGCCTAGAATTTGGCTGGACTCAAAGCAATGTAAAGTCATACATACACACACGAGATGTTGTAAAGCGAGTTAATTTACAACAGAGGCGAATGCTCTCGATTCGAAATTGATCAATCATTCGAATTGAGTCAGGTAAAATGTATCGACACGCAATTGCAATGCAATGTGCAATTCGTATGAATGTATACTTAAAATTTGTGATGTAACAAATACACTTGAAAATGTACAAGTTTCTTGCTGACGAGTTTAGCTTCTTTTTCTCCTGTATCTCCATTGATATTTCTGTCTGTCTCTCCGAATATTTGTTCGCTTAAATATAATTAGAGAACCGCTAAACGGATTGCTCGGCTGTCTTCTTTTACTAAAACGGCTACTGCTCAGCACTGTTTAGTCACAGATTGCTGATACATCACTTAAATTTGCTTCCCATATTAAACTTAGTAACTTTGTAAGCATTTTTTACGATAATACCATTTTTTTTCATAGAAAAAAAATACAGTTGTCTACCTACATGATGTAAAGAGTTATGTGTATTTTCCTAAATTTCATTTTTATAGTGAAGAAAAACAATTAAATTCTTGTAATTGTTGTTGAAAGACAACGTATGAATGAAATTGAAAGAATTGTTGTTTTATTTATACAGCTAAACTCATACTGGACGCTTGTTAAGTTATCAATAACACAGATCGATAACACTTTTTGCTAATTTCGCAAAATAAAATCTTGACATCCCATAGTAAGTATTTGACTCGGGGCTGGGCTTACGTTTGTAAGGAACACGAAAAGAATAATTTACGAATTTCACAAAAAGCGTCATCGAACCTTGTTACTGAACACATACCGAGTCTTCAGTAAGAATTTGGCTGCATACATTAAAGTCATCTTATACATAGATTCTTCAAGATAAAATAATATAAAACGAAGTAGTTTTCTCACTTTATGGAAATTTGTTTTACTTTATTTGAAATAAATCTAAAACACTATTTTCGCACTTATCAGCCGCAGCGACTGACGTAACAGCCATGTTGCAGTGCGAACTGATTATAACTTTATTTTCAAAATTCTAACACCACGAATCCAGCTGGGACAGAATAACCTTAAAATTTAGTAGCGGTTCTCTATTAAACCTTGGTCCAACCATTTGCGGAGTCTCCGGTATGAATTTGGCTATATAATCGAAAGTCAGCTAATTTATGTAATTTAAACATTTTTTTTAAATATATATCTATAGAAACGTTCTGGCATCCTGAAAATTTTGAAAATATTAGGTCCCTCCAATAAAACACGCAGGTGTAGATAGTCAGAAACCAAGTCTACTTTACGAGGACATGTTTTACGATTCATCCCCAAAATTGGCAAGTCAATTATAAATAATCGAAAATCAATATTAAATATAAAAATCAATATCTATTCTTCAATGTTCAGTTTCATTGACATTGGTAGAAAGCAAACCGTGATCGATTATCCAGTTTCACTTTTCTTACTGTTTGCCTGCGCGGGAGTCGTCTATCAATTATGTTCATTATTCTTTACATGAGACTGCTCAATTGTTCGGTGGCGGTTGTTCGTGACCGCGTCCCCTTTTGTTCGTGAACTTCTCACTGTTTCCTTAACTTGAGACGGAAATCTCAAGAAACTTTAAATATGCATGAGCAAGTAGGGTAGCCTGAAATTGTAAAATAACCGCCGAACCGAAAACTGTCGATACTACTCAAACATTGAAAGACAGTTGAACACGAGCGACAAATATATTGTATTACTAAAAAAAAACCCTTTTTCTTCCATTCGCCTGGTGAGGACCCCACTGAGGGATCGAAATATTTCTTTGATTTTACAAATAAAACTACAATTTACTAAAAAAAACGGACAAGTGCGAGTCGGACTCGCCCACCGTGGGTTCCGTTAAAGACTATATTTTTTATGATTTAATTACAAATGTATAGTTTTCAGATTTTTCCCTATACTTGTAGTATAAGACGGTATTACTTGCCAAATTTCATAATTCTAGGTCAACGGAAAATACCCTATAAGTTTTGATTCCCTTGTGCCGAAATATACGTTTTTTGCGACATAAACGGCCGTATCTTCTTACGATAACTTATAAGTTTGATTTTTTCACAGCTTCAAGGGACTGTAGGTAGACCTGAGCTTAAGGTTTTAATTTCAACTCGATACCTCCACGCGTTCCCGAGATAAAGGGTCTTGCTTGACAGACAGACAGGCGCACGGACACCAAAGTGCTCCTATAAGGGCTCCGTTTTTTCCTTTTGAGGTACGGAACCCTAAAAACCAAAATATGTACACAAAACAATAAAACTTACTACTACTTGCAGTTGTAAAGTTTTTTATACATATTGGACAAGACATAAACCCTCGAGGGGGTGTCAGTTTCCGAGTGTGGACTGAAAAATGCAATTGTACTTACACCAACGATGACGTGCCCACGTGATGGAGGGTCAACCCTATCGCCGTACTCACGGCACAAATAGTGACGCACCAGGGCTGCGTTCATACATTCGGGGTCTCGACACGGGTTCTAATGCCATCTTTGTCGCACGCTTTGAAAATTGTATACGCTATCCTGCTGTCAGTGTCGAAACCTGTCGAAAGTGTTAATTTATGAACGGCTACCAGTAGGGTGTCTCGAAATACCACTTTTTTCGAATTTATTGTTGTAATAGTGGAATTACTTTGAAGCGATCTGTAAATAGATAAAATGAAAAAAAAATATTGGACTGCATCTTCTGCCCGCGTATTTGATTTGAAGTATTACAATATGTACAAATTTTTTAAATTAAATTTTTATATTTTTTATGTTTTTTATATTCATTTTGTACAACCTTGGAACACAACAGAATCTGATGACCTTACATGAGTGAATTGCTTACTTAAGACTATAAACAAACGAAAAAAATTAAAAACAAGAAAAAAAAATACTACTTTTTGTAAAATTTTGAATCAAATGCGCGGGCACAAGATGCTGTCTAATATTTTGTATTTTATTTCATTTGAGTCGCTTCAAAGTGATTAATGTTTCAAATGTTACCTGCTGTCGGGTTTCGAACCGGCGACCTACAGATTAGCGCACGAGTACTCGAACCACTAGACCACAGAGGCAGCCGGTTTAATTAAATAATACCTCAAATATCTACATGAAAGTAAACATCTTCCTCAAACTAGGGTTACCAGACGATAGGAATTACCTGAGATGACAGGATTTTTGGACCTCTATCAGGAAATCAGGAAAAAATAGGATTTGTCAGGAATTTTAAAAGATAATTAATAAATGGTTAAGATTATTATATTTATTGGGTAATACTGTGTTTTTAACAAAATCGTGCTGCCTCCGTATTAACAAAAAAAAACCTTAGCGAAAATGTCAGGGAATTTATTGAATTATCAGAGATTTTGTCAGGAACCCACGTTACTGGATCTGGTAACCCTACCTCAACCTGTTTACGTAAGATCGGTGATCTCCCAACGTGTTACGACATAAACTTTTAAAATACTCTTCACGCAGAAAATCATATTATTTATTACAAGGAAAAGGTAATCTATGACTTGCTACATGCGACATGATCAAAGAAGAATAGCTTTTATTCCTTTAGTTTTAGGGTCGTTAACACTTTGCAGTACAGCAGAGCGCTCTTGTGAGTAAGCAAATTGCTTCGAAAACCACAGTTTGCGGTGGAATAGAATCGTTCTACACCATGGTTTCGAGATTTTACATAGAAATTTCTGTGGCATACCACTATCCACGCCACCACTTACGAGAAGTCTCCATTGCCTTTGGAATATAAACTAAAATGCCTTAATCCATCAGATTTCAATGGTGGCGCGGACCATACTTTGTTTTACTAAAACGAGCAGCATGTTTGCTATTTATTCCGTATCCCGTCTGTGGCGCTAGTGGACGGAGGGGACCTACAGATGTATTATTATCACAAAATTGGGCAGATACATCCTGAATCTATGAAACTTACTCGAACATTGGCAGAACTCTTAGCACATAAGCTCCCATTGCAACTTCTCACGTACTCAAGTTACTTTGATTATGCTTTTATAGCGAAATCCATCGCTTTCGTATACTCTAAATATTATACTATTATTATACGTGTACACTGAATTTGGCTAACTATTTAATCTACTAGCTCATAAAGCACACACAGAATGCTCCGAGGGCGTTATGTGATTTTACGCTTTGTTCTTAGAAAATGTTTACTTTATTTGCAACTAGGTATTTGTATTACTTTTGCAACTAGGTACTGAGATTATTAGGTACTTTTGCGACTAGGTACTGAGATTACTTTCACCACTATTTACTTTGCTTCTAGGTACTGAGATTAGTTTTGCAACTAGGTATTCAGAAGACTTTTGCAACTAGATACTGAGATAACTTTTGTAACTAGATACACAAATTAATTTGGCACTAGGTACTTAAAAAACCTTTTTCTACTACTTTGTCCATAGCAAAAGCATATATATTATGAGCTGTCAAAACCTGATCAAAACTGATATGATATGTGATATGTATAGGATATATCAGAAAACTGATATACATAACACATCAGTTTTGATCATGTTTTGACAGCTCATTGACCAATCACAGCTGGTTTTAGCCAATAATTCCAAGCGCGTTTAGAGTTCTATCTCTATGCTTCAGAGCAAGGAATTCCAACAACAAGACTTCATTTTTCTTAGATTTAGATTTATTTGAATATTTATTGTTCCTATACTTTAACCTTTAAACCTGTTATCCGGGATTAAATAAACCTTAACTTTTTAGTACACTATAATACTACATAATACAATTGAATACAGATTGCGTAATAAAATAGAAGATAACTACATAAGTCTTACATTTGACGTCCATAAAAGATCACATGCAAAGGGTGACACCAATGAAGTCACTCCAAAGAAGCCCAAGGAACTCACGTACAAGGATCTAACTGTTGCAAGTCTTGCAAAACCGTACCAATTTAGGCCCTTAAACACTTTTCTACGAGTGAAAGTTAATTAGTATCCCAATACGGTCTGCGCATACGTTAGACCGATTAACATCGCACAATACTTCGTTAGTTGACGTAACATGGTAGGTATTATACAGTAAGGACAGTGGTAGTCCGAGGGGGAGGGGGCTGGGGTCACAGGGGTCATGATGCCCCCAAAATCATCATGTCAACTCGAAAAATCCCCTATAACTTGACGGTTTAGGAACATTTCAAACAAATTTTTATCTACCTACCAACGTCTAAGTCAAAAATGTTCAAAATAACGTTATAAAAATAACTCAAACGGTACAACAAATTTGAGAAGGCCGCGAAATATACGTGCCAAACGCGGATGTTTATGGCGGCAGCCGCATACCCCATAAAATTCATGGTAGCCTTCCATTTGTTTTATGATTGAGACTTTTCATTTTATTAAAAATGTCTTTATTTGTTTAATCTGTTTTACTGTTAAAATTGGGTTCTTGAACTGTATTTGACCAAAGATAACACCCCCCCCTCCCTCCAAATCTTGAGCTGCGACCGCGCCTGATTAATGATAGGTGTTACAGGACAGATCCTACTTCCAATAGATTTATTTATGCAATAAGGGTAACATTACTCATATACCATTAAGGTTACCATACGTCCGGAAGGTTCCGGACAATTCCGGAAATTTGGTTCTTAAACCGAAAGCGGGGGGAATTCTGAGATATCCAGATTTTTTAAGAAATTTTCACACAAATTAAGGAAAAGAAATTATAAATAAAATAAAGTAGTTTGTAATTAAATCAACATGTACAGTGGAGCCCACATCAAGCTAAACGAATTCAGTTTAAGCTGACCTCTCATTGCATAGGCTTCCCGTACAATGAGAGGTCAGCTTATACTCAATGTGTATAGCTTGATGTGGTCTCCACTGTACTATACCTATTCAACACAAATTATATTTTTAATATTAAGTAACATAGGTATTTATTTATGTGAATGTACAATGTAATACTTTTTTAGTAATGTATCATTTTAATATTTAAGACTCCCAGATATACCATGCAGCATTTCCGTTTTTCCGTTTCATAAAACATTTCAAACGTCACAGCTTAATTTTACAGAAAATGTCCGGAACTTTCTGCAATTGTCAGGAATTTTCTCCGGATTTTCCTTTTTTTGATATGGTAAGCCTATATCTACCATTATGTTCAATGAAACACTTGCACTTATCTACATAAACTTATATACTTATGTGTACTTTATTAAGCCCAACCGGTTTCGCTGTTCGTTCCTTGTTAACTACGGAACCCTAAATAAACCCCATAGAAAAAACATGGAATTGTACTAGTTACAAATTTGGTCAAATTGTTGTACATACTCTAAAGTAAAACAACACATAATAAAAATTAGGGTTCCGTACTCAGACAGTTTCCAATTGATCAATCAATCATGGTTTATTTATTTATGTACGAAATTCAAAAAATACAATTTTGTCTCCCCGTACAAACTGGGCTCGGGGTAGGGCTTAAAAATAATATTTTTCAGCTTTTACAAAAAGATTACTTGATCCTTGGTTCAGATAAGTCACCGAATCTCTAGTATGAACTTGCTTGTATTGATTTAAAAAATTACCAAGGCCTGGGAATTTTGATTGTTCTTTACTTATAAACAGGGTATTGACTATTTTTGTTTTGTCAACAGTTGGAACAAAAGCACTGTGCACACTCAATCTATCTAAACCACATGCTCTATTGATCATACTGAACCACTTTCAAAGAAAAACTTTTTATAAAACGTGAAAGAAAATAAAAAGTTCCCATAGAAGGGAAGGAGGTATTAAAAATAGGGGAAGTGAATTTTTATTTCGTGTTTTTTCAAAAGTTTTTCTACGGAAGTGGTTTAGGATGATCAGTAGAGCATGTGGTTTAATTTAATGAGCACGTCAAGATTACACCCTGTATATGTTGCCAGGAGACTACAGATGAAGGTTTCCATTTTCTGACGGAGTGCTAAGAAACGAAAACCCTTCGTTTTCTCGGTCTCAGTGTGGACGTTGTTTTATATTACTCTGTTCTAGGAAGTTGTTACAACTTCCCTCATTCTAATTCTGTGAATCAAGGAACAAAGTATATGTTAATGTTACGCAGAAATATAAAAAATTGGATATGTTTTTTGTGTAAGTATAACCAGATCACTCTGTAATTTTACCCACTTTTTGGACAATATTTTTCTTGAACTTTTCGTTGCATTGTTTTGTTTGAGGTTGTACGTAAAACCATATTCTACCTCTAACTGAAAGTATACGAAAAATCTGAAAATCTATAAATATTGTCGCCGTCGGATGGTTAAATTAGCCTCCACATTGGACGCCTAGGTCGTTAATTAAATGGCGGCATCCAGTTGTATGGCTAGGTTGTATAAGTAAGATACCTCAACTTATAACGTGTTGGCTGCTCGAAAGCTAGCCCTTCGAAAACGGCTAAAGCAAAAGCCGCCGCGGTTGCCACTAAAGCGCTAGCAATCCTATAACAAATATGGCGTCAACAGCTGAATAATGTTTGGATTTTTTTTAGAGAATCACTAATTCTTGTGCTTAGTTATGTTTTGCGATGAGAATAATTAACCTCCATCAGAACTTTCATCGTTTTAGTTTAACAGTGTTCAAAGTTTTTTCTTTATGAAAAGTATTTTTGATGCATTTGATTTCTCTAACAACGGCTTTTCTACTATGTTTTTACGCCTGCAGTTTTGTTGTAATAGTATTCTCAGATAAAATTAAATTCCACCCACCTTATGATATCTTTGGCATGCTAACAATGTATCATTATCAAGCGCGTTCAGCCCTCTGCACGTTGCTACACACATCCTTCATGATGCCGCTATTTAAATAACAACCTAGCCGTCCAATTAAGAGACTTGATTTTAGCACCGTGTAGTGAAATATGACATAATATATATAAAAGCGTACTATGAATGACAAATCTATCAACGAGACCAAATGGTTGGACCTATAAACATGTAAATTGGACTGTAGGTATGACGTAAACATCAGCTATGAAGGGATTTTATGAAAAAGAATCCACGCAAGTAACGTTGCACTAGGATCTCATAGCAATGTCCCTAACCTTTATATAATTTTAAAAGGCACGGTATAAGAACGGATCCCTCAGTGCTTGAGTTGTGTTGCTCTTGCAATCGGGCGCCCTGTTTATTTCTACATATTTGTGCGATCATATTCCTTTGAAACATCTGTTCAGTATGATAAGTACATATATTCGTAAGTTGAAGCACATACCGGTGACACAGTAACACTTTAAACATCTCGTACTTTACAGAGTGCTAATGTTTTTTGCGTTGGCTTACGTTGGCTACTACGCCGGCATGAAGTTCTTACCGCCCGAAGACAAATCTGCAGCCAATGCGACTGTTACAGGAGGAGAGAAAGAAGAAGAAACCGAGGAAGAGGGGGAAGAAGAAGAAGAAGAAGAAGAAGGAGAGGAATCGGAGGGAGGACCGAAGGAAAAAAGAGAAGGATATATGAATATAAAACCTGACGATGTAGCTGACAATGAAGAACAATTTTATTATTAAATCCTATAGCAGTTGATTTCTGTTAGGGACACATTTTTTATATTTCTGTCTTTCTCTTTACTACTGAGTAAACAGTACAAATTTTCTAGTAAAATTACCTTGTTTTTGTTTGATATTTGTTGGATAATGCAAAAACACTTCCCACGCAAAAGCTAGATCTAAAATATATAATATTTATTCAATTAAAATGTATAACATTACAGTTAAACCAAGTGTTGTCTAATAAATCAATACAATAAATTACAAATACAATAAATCAATAGATAATTTAAAAAAAAAGATATATACTTTTGCCTTTCAGCTTAGATTCTTAACTTCAACATGACCAGCTGCTTTCTTCCTCTTCACAATAAATCAATAGATAATTTAAAAAAAAAGATATATACTTTTGCCTTTCAGCTTAGATTCTTAACTTCAACATGACCAGCTGCTTTCTTCCTCTTCACAATAAATCAATAGATAATTTAAAAAAAAAGATATATACTTTTGCCTTTCAGCTTAGATTCTTAACTTCAACATGACCAGCTGCTTTCTTCCTCTTCACAATAAATCAATAGATAATTTAAAAAAAAAGATATATACTTTTGCCTTTCAGCTTAGATTCTTAACTTCAACATGACCAGCTGCTTTCTTCCTCTTCACAATAAATCAATAGATAATTTAAAAAAAAAGATATATACTTTTGCCTTTCAGCTTAGATTCTTAACTTCAACATGACCAGCTGCTTTCTTCCTCTTCACAATAAATCAATAGATAATTTAAAAAAAAAGATATATACTTTTGCCTTTCAGCTTAGATTCTTAACTTCAACATGACCAGCTGCTTTCTTCCTCTTCACAATAAATCAATAGATAATTTAAAAAAAAAGATATATACTTTTGCCTTTCAGCTTAGATTCTTAACTTCAACATGACCAGCTGCTTTCTTCCTCTTCACAATAAATCAATAGATAATTTAAAAAAAAAGATATATACTTTTGCCTTTCAGCTTAGATTCTTAACTTCAACATGACCAGCTGCTTTCTTCCTCTTCTCAGTAATAATGTACTATTAAATTGCTCTTTATAGTATCTAAGTTTGAGTGTCATCGAGTCACTTTTAATAGTATTTGTGTACATTGTTCCGCTTATTCTTAACTTATGTTTCAACCAGTTTTATTATGCTGCTTCTTTTATATCATTTTGAGTGCAGAACCCAGAAGCGCGTTCAGTGTCACAACTAAAACCGGGAATCAATAGTTTACGTGTTGTTCTGTCAATATTTAGTATTATTCGATAAACCCTAGTGTACACACATCGGTAGAAAAACAAGTAGAGCCATTATCACCCGTTTAGGTTTGGTATACGTTATATTACAATATTAACCTGTTAGATGGATCCGAGCCACGATCTGGACTAAGAGCTGTTGTTATAGTAAAAATGACGAGGGTTAAGCTTTTGAAAAATTATATAAGGTCCTACAATAATAAGTGAAAATAATTCTAGGGTAGATTATGTATCGTTAACTGATCACATTCCAGAAGAAATTTTCTTTTCCTTGAAATAATTTTTTCACTTCCCAGTACAAAGTGGTTCAATCAGCTAACAAAATTTCTATGAAAAGGTGAAAAAAAAGTTCGCACTAAATTTTTTTTCCTTGATGGAAAGTGGTCTATTATGGATACTCTATCAGCTCCTAAATTTTTTTCACTTTGAATTGTGGGACCTTATATATAAATATGCAATTTTAAAACCAGCGCAGCGGCAGCGGTCGCTTAGGCGGTAAGGTTGTATAATATACATACCAACATTTGCGGAAATTATGTGCGTAAAAGATTGTACCTGGCTTAATGACGTACTCAGAAAATGAAACCACATGCTCTACTTATAATACTGAACCACTTCCATAGAAAAATATTGAAACCATAAATAATAAAAATAATAAATTATTATTATAAAATTAGAGTAATTTGACTTCATAAATGTTGTAATTATATATAGGACCCATTTTTTAACCGTACAGGAAGATGAGATTCAGATCTTATTTTTATCTGAATCTATGATCATAAATTCATAACTCAACAAAATTTTATTTGTATGATAATTAATATGAAACACTGTGAAGAATATGACCATGAATATTCAAAAACGGATAGGATTCACTTTTTTAACTGTGTAAGGCGGCACAGGTCGAGCTTTCGATGAGATTATGACTCATTGGGAGTACTCGACTGACCGCCGTGCGCGAAAGTACTCCCGAAGAGTCCTGATGATGAGTCATAATCTCATCGAAAGCTCGACCTGTGCCTCCTTGCACAGTTAAAAAAGTGAATCCTATCCATTTTTTTATAAGAAGTGATGTCAACTCACTCTTATTTGAATCAATATAACCATGACCGATATAGGATAAGCAAGAGGCTCATTTCTATCACTTTTAATTCGAAGAACTTATTAGATTTTTCAGTTGACAGTTCGAGCACTTCTGAAAGGAAATACGTAATACGATATATTCAAATTATTTAATTCACAACTTATATGCGCTTTGATAAGCTTATTTTTACTAGAATAGGTATGGATAAGTTTTCCTCGACTGACTATGACCTTTTTCGTACCGATTCTTTTTCGAATGTAGGATTTTTATTTAAACTTATCGTCACCTTTGTCCTTTATATTTATGGCAGTTTCGTCTAAAGGTGTTTAGATCACCAGGTTCAGTTTCACTTGTGCCCCGTAATACCTTACGTATGGGCAACTTATAAACCAAACCTTCTTGATGGATAGTGAGTGTGCACGATACCTAACTTTTACTAATCACTGATCTTCCTTCATTTCATTATACACAACCAAGAGCCAGACCTGTGTTTGTTTCGTGACAGTTTTATTAAAAACCCCTTGACTTATAAATTTTAGATAACAATTAAAATATATTGGATTTGGAGGGCGATCACGCCTCGTGAAAGTAGACGGGTTATAATATTTGCTATTGTTTAAGTATTTGTAGAAAACAGAGAGCTAATTGTGTGATACAAATGTCGTTATTTTAGTAAGTATATAATAAATATTATTGTTCAAGTAGTCTTAAGATGATTCAAATAAATACTCTATTTTTTATACATAATTATATAATCCTATATCAATTTGATTCAAAGAGGTCAAATATTAAAGAAGTAAAAAAGTACGCCAAGTTTATTTATTTATGTTTGAATAAAAATGGATGCAAGAATGGATAAATGATATAAATAAGTATACAAAATATAAGCTTAAATTGACATGCTGTATATCGTCATCGTATGAAAAAAACACATCGGAGCTAGCTTTTCTAAAAAGTTGTCATTCGGAAATGATACCGGACACTCAAAAGGACAAAGGTTCATGATTGGTTCGTACTGTTTGTCATGCGAGAGGAGGCCAGCCGTGATTTGCCGACTTATGACAGTGAATACCAAGAGTTGACGCTATACTAAACATGTGCCCGGCACAGTTTCGTAGGGTAATTTTATAGTGCTAATCAGACTACTGTATTTTTTTGCTCGCTGAATACAAGTACATAATCCTTTTTGGTTAGAACAGGGTTTCTTTTAAATTCCTCACTTTTTGGGGTTCATAATCTGAGGGCCGAACCTCCATGCGTCTTGAATTATCATATCAACCGCAACTCTAATTGGACGGGCTTATTGAAACTACATCCTTCTAACTGACTTACAGTGCTGCAAGGATCTTTTGGCGCGTGGATGTCAGTGACAAGTGGAGGTGCAGGACGGCGATTCTCGCAAAAAATTTCACACGCTTTGCTTTTCATACGCCTCTATTTATCGCGACATAAATGCTGTGTGATGATAGTTCTATTTACTATAACTCTCTAAAAGACACTTAAAGAATGTTATGAATACGTACAACAGGTTTATATTTTAAAAGTTTCATATATTTCTTCATAAAGAGCTTGTAAAAATCACCCGCTTTCGGCTTTCACAAATTGCCGCATGTGTCTCAATTCTGGCACGTGCGCAAAAATTGTGAAGGCAGATAGCGGGTGATTTTAAAAGGGATTTTGTACTGATATAGATTGATTTTTTTGAATGAAAACTTGTAGTAAGCAATCCTTATATTCTGTAGCTTCTATTTGATGTGGTTTAGTGACTCTAATTGCCATCGCATGGCATTAGTCACACTTTAAACAAATATCTAATGACTGATATTGCATGTGCGCAATGATGCCGGAATAGCCGCCCAGTTGTGAAACAAGGGTTAAGAGAGTAAAGTTAGTTCCGTCCGATTTAGACCACGACCAACTCACACGCCAAAAGAGCCCTGTCGCACTGTAATTTTGCCGAGTTCAGATATAAATAAACAAATCCTTACAAATAAATTGTGAGTTCCTTAATACATTGTCTTCTTTTTCTATAAACATTTCACATGGTCCAATCTCTAAAAATTTTAAGAAACCCTGGGTAATAAATAACTAAATAAAGAACCGCCATATTTTTTTTGCAGCTTGGTATGCATTTTCGCGGTATTCTTCGGCATATTTGCTTTTTGGGGAGCGATGGCTCCGGCAGCGCCTTCCGACACACCCCTTTCAGACGACAACGTTTCAAGAGTAATGGAGGCCCAAATGGGTGACACTGATTTGAATTATGATGCCTACATCAATGCTAGTTATAGTGATAACGCTTATAGTTAAACCAGTAAGAAATCATGCCCTATAGTTGCACGCGGGGTTTAGGGGGGGGTCATTTTGATGCTAACAAATGATATGCATTACTGATATGATAACACTAATTAAATGATTAATGACAAACAGAAATTGTTAAAGTTTTTAGTATCAGTAAAAATTATTGCAAGCACCCTTTTAAAATAAGTATTCATCGCAGAGATGTATGATTGATTAATTGCCATTGTGTTTTATGCTATACCTTTGTATTAAATGCAAAATCGGGCAATGTCTTTATACACACAAGCCTTAGTTTTACATTAAAGAACGAATTACTTGCAACATGATGTCAACTGTATGTTTTTTTTTACTCTAGGTATACCACACGAAGTTCGAATCTGATGTCTCTCAACCCATAGGCAGCGTTCATAAAAAATATTATATATCTCGATCCCTGACTAAACGGACGAGCGGTTAAGAGAATAGGTTCCGATTGCATTGATCGCTGTTACTCCATGCCGAAAAACCTGCAGTGCGAGAGGGACGAATTCTGGAAAATTATCAAAATGACGACTTTTATCACGAATTTTAGTATTTAAAAAAAAACTAAAGTTTATATCAAATATCTGTTCGGATAACAGTATAATAAAGTTTATACAGATTTTAATTAATAAATAATATAATATGATTTTGCTCAAACAATGTTAAAACTCGACATGAAACCTTTTTTTGGAGTCATCTTTGATTTTTTATGGCTCAATGTTGGAATGACTTCTGAAGATTCTGTTTCGATAAGAGTGTACATTATATTCTTGACAGAAGTCCAAATTTTTTTCAAATATCTAGTATTGCTAGATTTTTCAAACAAGGAAGAATAAATTATGGTTTTTCGGAACCTATCCTCTTAAGAATGGTTTTCATTAATGCTTGCATGGTTGCGCATTGTTTTAAGTACATGTCAAAGGGTCTCCTTCGGATTTAAGTGTGCGTTACTGGTTCTTTTGTTAACAAATTGGCAAGTGTAATAAAAAGTGTTTTCTAGTTTAGCGTCCGTTTTCGGGGAAATCTTGTTTTCAGGAATAATATTCTGTTTCTAGAGGTAGTTAGTTAGCAAAAACATTTGCGCATTTCACCTAGACCATGGCGCAAATAACACCTTACTATAAAGGTTTATCATGAAGTGCATCATTCACTGTAAAATATCAAAAAGAAGTATTATACATGTTAATTCTACGTGTATTGTCTAAGCTTTTGTTTCGATGGCATCCTGTATTAATAATAGTACATTACGATACGAGAGCGATGAAACGTTTCCTGACGAGTGTGAGATCGCGGCACGAGCCGAAGGTGAGTGCTGCAATCACACGAGTCGAGAAAAAGTTTCTCGCACGAGTATCGTATAATATTTTATAGCAAAAGTGCGGAAAATGCCGACTTTACGCAAGCGCAGCGTGCGTAAAGTGGTCATTTTACGCACGGTGTGCTATAAACAAATTTTATTACAACTCTATGTTTCATTTTTGGTTTTTACTTAAGATCTTACAGTAAAGCTATTAACTATTAATAGCTATAAATACAAATTTTGACGAACTATAAAATTATAACTGGTAGCCACTGGTAGCCATAAAATGCAACGTATTTTTTTAATGTTTTCTATGGGAATCATAAAACAACTCTATTGTATTCACAGACACATAATTATTACTAAGTAGCAGACCAAACATAAGGATTAAATACCTGGCAAGTTTCCATACAAAAAATAAGCTACATTTAGGCTTTATGGTACGAAAAAACGTATAAAAATGTTGTTTTTTTGCCTTGCTTATTCTTGGAACATATTTGTTAATTCCTAATACATTTTGTTTGGAAACAAGCAATGTTTATATTTAAAAGAGCTCGAAGTTCACTGAGCTAAAATTGTCACGCGTCGTCGACTCTATGCGTTTATTATTAATGTTAGGTCTGCTACTATATTATACGTCGGTGATTGTAGTATAATATTTTCTTAATGTGACCTATTCTCGTGCAGCAAACCTTAAATTTAGAGTTGAAAAACCTAAAATAATACAAGCTCATTTAACTTTTATCCATCTGCGTTAAAGCCTATTTTGCAATGAAAAGTTTTAGGTTATGGCAGCTCTAAATCTAATATTTGCTACACGAGAATAGGTGTCATTGTCTCTCGGCAAACTTCGTGTTTCGTCAGTCGTCGGATTTCTATCAGTTGCCCTTTGCACTTAGTGCGGGCTGGACGCTCTCGATCGACTTGGAAGTATATACAGGCTGTTAAGATGAAGTTGTAGGAGCCGGAAACTGGTGATAATTCTCGTCTATACGATCCACTTTTATTATGGAGCCAACCCTGAAATCTCGAAAAAAATATCTGCTGTTTCATACATTTCGGTCGAGTAGGTATTTAACTTTTCTATAGAACAGCTAATTTTTTTTCGCGATTTCAGGGTTCACTCCATAGTAAAAGTTGTTCGTATGGACGAGTACTATCGCCAGTTTCCGGCTCCTACAAGATGATATTAACACCCAGTATATAGAGCTCTTACTACTTACTTATTATGTAATTTATTTTTAAAATGGCTGGAAGGCTGCTATAGTCGTAGGCACGACAGATCATTTTTAGCGTATACTTTTATTATATATTTTATATTCAATACCTACTACATGTCGAACATAAGAACCACTTCTTTTTTGGAAGTCGGTTAAAGAAGCATTTCATTTTGTTTATATATCTATTAATTGTTAAACACATTGAAAAAAAAGTAAATGTAATTATAAAAACCAGCCAAGTGCATGTCGGGCCACGCGCAATGTAAGGTTCCGTAGTTGCTCGGTACATACAAGTTGGTCTACTAATACAAACCGCGCCAAACTTCTGGTCCCATACATTATAGGGGACTAAAAGTTTGGCGCGACCTGTACTCGTAAACCTGTAAAGCCTACTTAGCTGTGATAGTTTTCCTTTTAAATTCATTATATATACTACTTCTGTGAATTTTTTCACATTTCAATAAACAACCGTTTAGACAGCAGGGGGGGGGGAAATTCATCCCCAGTTTACGCGTACGAGAGGTATCCTTAAAAAAATTTTTTTTCAAAATTTTATTTAACCGTTTTATTGACGAGATTAATATTTATATCCATGTCAAATTACAGCTCTCTAGTATTAATAGTCTCTGAGCTAAGCCGCGGACAGACGGACAGACGGACATGGCGAAACTATAAAGGTTCCTTGTCGGACTACGGAACCCTAAAAAGGAAAATAGTTTTACAGCTCTATAGGTCTCTACGAGTAGTTCTCATGAAATCAAAAAACAACAATAAAGTACTAAGTTCTAAATTCAATTACATATACACGATAAATTTATTAACTGATGGACAAGAAAATTAGCATTCGTTTGTATTCGGAAATGCGATGATTGCCGAGGGACATTAAGGAAGTAGAAGCACTGTACATATGTACAAGTATGCTATCTAAATATGTGTACAAAGTTTCAATGAGATAAAACCTATTAAGACGTCACATCACAACACAAACATCTAAGGATTTTCTTATGGCAGCAATTTTTACGAGCCATAAAATGAGGCACTGAGAGCAAGAAAAGCCTAGCATTTCCAGACACAATTAAAAATCAATTAGGTCTGGAAATGTTAAACCATGAACTGCTACCCGAATTTAGACGCCCTGGGTACCTAGCATGGTAGACCATATCGAGCTTTGACAGCTCGATATACCACTGTCTGTCCCTCTCCAAGTAGATCAACAGAGTGAGACAGAGCACTGTATCAAGCGCCATCGAGCTCAATATGGTCCTTCATGCTAGGGGTGCTGACAAGCGTTAGAAGCGATTTTAATACCAGCTAGTCTAGCATATTAAACCATATCGAGCTCGATAGCGCTTGATACAGTGCTCCGTCTCACTCTGTTGATCTACCTAAAGAGGGACAGGCAGTGTATATCGAGCTGTCAAAGCTCGATATGGTCTACTATGCTAGGTACCCAGGAATAGTCTGTTTCTAGGGCAGGTGGAAAAACTGTACGCGTCAAAAGAAAAGTATTACGTATCGCTCGCCAATCTCGCGATACAATCCAAATTACTTATATATTACGTATATATTGTTATATTAAATTACAAATTACTACGGGTTCAGTACGACATGCGCAAAGGTCAAGTGACCAATTTTCTAGCTGCCCTATAAATAAAGTATATAAGGTGTGAAATGGTGTGTTAGGAGGAATCACAACCATTTATTCCAACAAATAAATACTGCAGGTGTATACGCCAGCATGACAGGCTCCCTAATAGCAGATTTATTGTGATAGCCATTAAAATCTAGTAAAAAATAGGTAGCCTAAACTGCAGAACTAGGGACTGTACATTTCCTCGGTATTTTTTGTAATAAAAACCCCTAGCATAATTTCAGTACATAATAGATTTATTATAGCAAATTGCGCGAACTACAATCTACGCGATTCACATGCTCTGCCCATAGACAATCAAGCGTCACTTTTACTTATTAGAGACAAGTTTTTGTGTATGGGTTCACACGGGTTAACAGTTAATTTATGGGTTTCTTATAGCTGCATGAAAGTGCATGACAATGTGTCTATTATATAACCTGTTCAAGAACCGCGTCACGAGTTCAATGCACACGCTTTAAGAATAATAGTGAAGCGCTGAAATAATAGGCTTGTACACGGGGTAAACAAAATATTATTCTATTTAGTCCGTCATTTAGATTATCAAAAAATATTGGACACGTATTTTTTTCTTTTGTCAATCAAACAAAAAATGTCAGAGATAAAGCGCGTCAAAGTTTGTGAGTGGGGGAAAATGACGTCACTTCTAAGTAAAATTGTACCTAGATGTGACGTCACACGGAACTTCAGCGGGCTATATCTTCATCATTTTTTGTTTAATTTAAAAAAGAAAAATTACGTGTCCAATATTTTCTGATAATCTAACTGACGGACTAATTTAAATTTTTTAGTCATCATGCCTATTACTATCTTTGATGCATTAATAGACGCTATAAACCTATGGTTTATTAAGGTTTCCTTATATCAGAACCCTTTTAAGATCCCTCTGTTGTCGGTCTGTTTGTGGGTCAAGAAGCCTTTCTTCAAGAACCGCTGCAGGTTGATATTGATTAATAAGGATCATTTTGTTATCCATCTGTCGGTCGGACAAGGACCTGTTTTTTCAAGAACCGCGGCGATTTGATATTGTACCAAATGAGGTCTACTGCGCTAGAGTAGTCTGATAAAAAATTTGGCATGTCACACAATGCCACATGAAAATACAGAGGAACTAAAAAGAATTCAGCTGAGGCCATTAACCGAACCCGAAATCTCTCGATTGCCGGGCGAAAGCTACCGCAACCACAAACACCTTGCAAAATTCTTAATTGCTCTTAAGGTGGTAATACTGAATCTCGGTGCAAAATGCACATCAAAATATTGTTTGCCTTACTTTTGAATAAAAAATATCCAAAAATTGCGTTTTAAAGCAATAATAGGGTTCTCGCATTAAAATTATGTTCTGTTATCCTTACCTTTTGATTACATTCGATTACAAGGATACATACGCTTTTAAGTTTGTTAATCGAATGCCATCATAAAATGATAAAATTTGAACGTGAAACCCTAATTAGTACTGATCAATTTCCGCTAATTGCTTTAAAACTAAATTTTTGCATACTTTATATACAAAAGTAAGGAAAACAATATTTTTGCAAACAATGCATTTTGCACCGAGATGCGGTTCTACCGCCTTAATGCATAGTAATGTGTCCTGTCATGAAAGATTCTCACATTAATCAAACTGAAACCTACTTGGCACCTTAGACCAAGAGATAAAAACGAATAAGAACCTAAGCCAGGAGCTGAATTTATATTTTATAGAAAACTTTACGCCGCGCCGTTGCATAACCTAACTAAAGCTTTACCAAGAAAATTAAAAACTTAGCCAAGTTCCGGAAAACAACTACCCACTAACTTTAAAATGTCATTATACCGATTGCTGTCAAAACGTGGTGTTGTTTTTTGTATGTGTATGTATGTGCTGTCAAAGTGTGGTGTTGTTTTTTTCTTTGGTGTGTGAATTTATTGTACTGGTCAGACTTTAAACATTATTTTATATTCCTAGAGCTACAGTCATACTTAGTTTAAGTATTTTCGGCATGGTTGATTATATCCGGCCAAGTGCGTGTCGGGCCACGCGCAATTTAGGGTTCCGTAGTTTCCCGGTACGTATAAGTTGGTCTACTAATACAGACCGCGCCAAACTTCTGGTCCTATACATTATAGGGGACCAAAAGATTGGCGCGACCTGTACTCGTAAACATGTAAAGCCTACTTAGCTGTGATAGTTTTCCTTTTAAATTCATTATATATACTACTTCTGTGAATTTTTTCACATTTCTCGAAACAACCGTTTAGCCAGCAGGGGGGAAGGACGCTCCACTCTAACTAAAATATTCACTTTAAAGCTTAATATTTCACCAACGGATCTCTAAATCAAAAAATGGTTATCACACACCCAAAATGTTTTTAAACGGCTTATCCAACGATACCCCACACTATGGGACAGACGAGAAAAAAAAATTCATCCCCAGTTTACGTGTTTATTTTGTCGGCGTGATAAATATTTATAATCATGCCAAATTACAGATTTCTAGTATTAATAGTCTCTACGCTAAGACGCGGACAGACGGACAGACGGACATGGCGAAACTATAAGAGTTCCTTTTCGGACTACGGAACCCTAAAAAGGACAAAGGAGAAAACTCAAAATGGCTTAAAATTGTTATTTTGCTTACAAATATTGTTTATCTACAGTAATATCGTAAAATCCTAGTTATGAATGAAAAAACATATAAGTTGACATGACCTTAATCTACTTTTCTTTTGTCCGCATACTATATTTCTATTTATTTCATTAATTCTATTTCATTCCCTAATTGCATTTCTATTTAATTCCCTCCCAGTCAAGATGGGAGATAGGCCTATTTATCAATATGAAATGAAATAAAATGAAATTAAATGAAATGAAAAATGAAAATGAAAATGAAATGAAAATATTTATTGTTATCATCAATTTGAACAAAACATTAGGCGATTTAACATTATTATACAATACAAAAACCATGTTACTCAGCACAAATGAAATGGCTACTGATGCCTAATATAATAAAAACCGTAGTATAGGCATCAGTGCTTTTCCAGTTGTGCAGAATGAAATAAGTGTTTAATTATATTATAAATGTTGCGTACCGAACAAGTACTTAAGTATGTTTATAAAAAGAAGTGAATATCTGAACAAAGGCACATTGATTTTGACAATAATTTACCAAAACGTTGTTATACAATATTATTATTTTTGTTAAACAAGGACAAGCAGTAACAATAAATTCAAGAAGAAATAAGAGTATCTGAACCAATGCACAATACAGTTGACAATACAGTATTATAATAAGATAATAAATATATTTTCTTTCAAATCAGTCATTGGTTTCTTATTTTTATTATTTATTAAGAAATAAAAAAAAATATAATTGATTCGCCTGATGACGACCCCACTGAGCGGTCGAAATATAGCGTATTTTACTGAGTATTGATATAATGTATTAGTAATAGAACAAAATATTAATAAATTCATTAAATGAATCATTACAAACTACTGAGTATTGATATAATGTATTAGTAATAGAGAAAAATATTAATAAATTAATTCAATGAATCATTACAAACTACTGAGTATTGATATAATGTATTAGTAATAGAAAAAAATATTAATAAATTCATTCAATGAATCATTACAAACTACTGAGTATTGATATAATGTATTAGTAATAGAACAAAATATTAATAAATTCATTCAATGAATCATTACAAACTACTGAGTATTGATATAATGTATTAGTAATAGAACAAAATATTAATAAATTCATTCAATGAATCATTACAAACTACTGAGTATTGATATAATGTATTAGTAATAGAACAAAATATTAATAAATTCATTCAATTAATCATTACAAACTACTGAGTATTGATATAATGTATTAGTAATAGAACAAAATATTAATAAATTCATTCAATGAATCATTACAAACTACTGAGTATTGATATAATGTATTAGTAATAGAAAAAAATATTAATAAATTAATTCAATGAATCATTACAAACTACTGAGTATTGATATAATGTATTAGTAATAGAAAAAAATATTAATAAATTAATTCAATGAATCATTACAAACTACTGAGTATTGATATAATGTATTAGTAATAGAAAAAAATATTAATAAATTCATTCAATGAATCATTACAAACTACTAAATACCTTGAAACGTATTTAAACTTCAAATACTGAAAATGCCGATTCATAATTGTTAGCTACAGCATAAGTTTGTTAGCTGTAACCAAAACAAACATTTTTAAATATTTCTGTATTTCCCCAAAACTGATGAAATACGGAACCGAGGTACGCGATTCTAACTCGCACTTCACCGGTTTTTTGTGTGATCAATGAAACAGAAAGAGCGATAGGGATTCTGAAGACTTCAAAATAATAATCGGACTAATCAAACAAAACGATTAAATTCACTGTAATTACATAAAAAGCGGGAATTGGTGTTTTACCTGATTGTTAGTGTATTGTTTTGTCAACACCTTCCATCATTACTTGGTACGATCTATCTCAGTCTACGTTTTATATTGTAAGGCAGCAAACTGAATGGTTTTTATACCGGATCGTTTTGTCAAAATTGTTGAAAACCCCTGAATTATTTGTGCATAACAAATGGCATTTTTTTAGTAAGTACCGATTTTTTTTATTTTTTTTGCGTGTACAAAATATATACCGAGTGTAAAAGCAAAGGCAAGAATCCTTTAAGGGTGTGTTGGTATGATCGGTAAAGATATTATTTTAAATACTGGGATCTCTAAATAAAGTACCAGTACCTCATAATAAGACGAGTTTCTTTACACAAAACTAATCGCGTGGACACCCTCACTGGTCGCTGGCCACTTGGATGAGGGGTGCGGGTTGCGGGGTGCAATTAAGTGTGTGGGGAGGCCGGTGAGCTGCGTAGCCATAGCTTAAAAAAAGGATGGAATTTTAGGTGAAAATTCAAGGTATATTTCCTTTTCTCGTAATTTCATCAGAATCCTGTATACTTTCATACCCTAAAGGGATTCTTGACTTTGCATTTTACACCCTGTATACGTGTTTAAATGAAAGATTCCAAAATTAAATTTCAATAACATGAGTCAAAGTGTTCAAATTGCGTTTTGGAAATGACCGTTAACTTTAGAAAACATATCTTGTAGCTTTTATTACAATGATTCAACTGGTGACGGCCTCATACTCATACCGTGGGCCGAAATATAACGAGTATATCAAATATATTTTATGTTTTCTTTATTAATTACCTACTACCAAAGAAGTAAGAAGGCTCAAGAAGGGTTTAATATATATTTATTCATATTTTCTCACAATGGTCACTTACACAATAAAATTTTACTTATCTAAGTATCTAAAGTTTCTACATGAGTGGCCTTAAATAGTAAGATCTCAAAAAATGCATAATTACCCACCCGGAATTTAAAAAAGAAGTTTCATTTTATTAAAGTACTCTCTTTAAGGGCTTGTGTATTGGGTCTTTCAACGGTTTTTGTTTTAATATGCTGAATCAACTACTTATCTGATCAATGTAAAACTTGAACACGTGTTTTTTCAGACCTTTGTCTTTCCGTTGTCAGGTCGCTTACCTAATTGGACACATTTCGCTGGATAGATTTTATTTTTGAAAATGATGCCTTTTTAAGTTATTATTTCGTTTTATATCTAAACGGCTTGAGTTTTACATCTGAAATTACTGCTATAACAAGAAAACATGGTTTATTTTCCGATGTCAGGTGAAAAAACTCATACATCAAATACTTTTTCGTAAAATCCGGAAAAACCTCGAAAATTCACTCATTTTGCATGCTGCCAGCGCGCGCAGCGAGCGTTCTAATGTAGACCTTCTGAAAACATACTGCAGTTTAAAATCGCTCAGTAAGATTATCGTGCGCCAGGGGGTTTTTAATAATTTTCCCAACATATATATCATCGAAATAAAAACACCGCACAACCACTCTTCAATTTTTCCTGGATAGTACGTTTGAACCTCTCGTTTGTTCCGCAGCATGGTGATGGTGGTCACAGCCATCTACGCCGGCTACTACTGCTTCATGACCTTCACCCAGGAAGGTCTGAACGAGACCGACCCTGAGGCCACCACTCCAGACCCTCTCGCTCATTACTACTACTACTAAACACAACGCCACCTGAATTATCCCAAGGAAATTGTCCTGCTACGAAATGGATAGGGTCCCACCTGACCAGATATACGGAAATAATTCTGGAGAATCTAAACTAGTTATGAAACCGATATCCGAAAAACATGCTCAGCATCAAGACCCTTTTCAACCATTTTCGAATAAAAATACAATGCAATTTTAAAAGAAAACATAAAAATATTTCATAACTATTTTTGGCATCTGCTATACTGTTTGTTCTAAGGGCCTGTTTTAACCGCTCTCTCCCACAACGTAGTATAAGGAAGAAACCTCGGAAGCATTACATGTGAATTACCTAATATTTAGGTACAAGTGGAATATCCAGAAAAAAATTCATTGAAAATATTTATCGTATTCAAATTCGATTGTCATATAGCTATTCGTCTAAGCAAATAAGCCCGTTTGACAATTTAAATCGTACGTTTTTGGTTGTCAACAACAAAACAAGACTATTGTATTCATTTAACAGCCAAAAATTTACGATTTTAATTGTTAAACGGGTTAATTTGCTTAGCAAAGTAGCCATATGATAATCAATTTGAATACGATTGGCTTACACAATTCCACGGCTGAATCTAACTAAATCTATGCTTAAATCGTACGGTATTCCTTGAAATAGCAAATAATTACAAAATAATATTATCCCGGATATTCCACATGTAACAACTCGAAAATTTTGAAGGTTTTCTTTATGACCGAAGTCATTTTGAGGTTTAATTTATAGGAATGCTCTTGCAGAGCAGTAATACATTGAAAATCAATTTTGTGAGAGCTTAAGTTACCACGGTTTGGGGACTAAAAGTTTTAAAGCTTTAATTGCATTAGGAACGTTTTATAAATAAATAATATTAAATCTGGATTGCGAACTTTAAAATTATATTAATTAAAAATATTAATTAAGTAAATTAAGTAAAATAATATTAATTAAAGCTAATAAAATAAAATAAGATAGTACACATGAATATTTTTAGGTAGATATTAATTAAATTGTCTTTTTTTAAAATAAATAAAATGCTGTAAGTTATATCTATTCTTTGTTTTATTTAAATAGATATCGTTCGTTAAAAGTAAACTTTATAAATATTTACTCCCGCACAGTCTAGCAAATTCTTCTCTTCGTGATTTAAAAAAATACTCTAGTCCATAGAGAACATTTTATACCGCTCTAGTCTGTGGCTGCACTACGGGCAGTGACGTGCAGCGTGTTTATACTTACACCTTTGATTATTCCGTGCGTGTAAAGTTGGTATGTATTAGTGTGATAAGTGTTTCAGCGGCATTTTCTTTGACGATACCGGAAAGGTACGAAATTACACTCAGAGAACAGACGACTAAGAGAGCTCGATTTGCGCTCAGTTAAAAAGTAGTTAAAATTAAACCACAAACGGGAACAAGTTCTTGTGTTGCTATCTCATTAAAATGGCTTTTAACATATACTCAGTCATAAGTAATAATAATAATGATACATTCTTTATTTCTGTAAATAAAAGTAGTATAGTACTTAACTGGTATTTAACCAATTGTTTTAAGAAAGTTTAACTTGCTTTTAACAACGAATATTTCAGGCAAAACCTAAAGTATATTATTTGTTGAAAAGAACTATATTGATTTCTTGTACCGATATTTTTAGAGTGGAATAACAAAAATACGTAACTTGGAAAATCTATAAAAATCGTTTTCCTACCCCTTTTCGCCCATTTAGGTACAGTGTCAAAGATTCAAAGATGCAAAATGTTTATTTGTAAAATAGATACATAAAGTATACGTTTTACATGTCAAATCTAATCTGTATAAAAATACTATTTTATGATGAAACAAATATGATACGGGAAATATATATAAAAAACTATATTTAAGTTGGGCTACTAAAGTTATACACATGCATAAAATAAAGACTTATTGGAATAAGAATATTATGATACATAATGCAATTAATAAATAAGTTGATAAATAAACATAAATATGATTGATAAATAAAATAAAGACCATAAACTAATATAATGCCTAGCCAAATATATACTAACATAAGTAAAAAATTAAAATATTGTATATACATACCTACATAATGCAATAAATAAATAATTTAATAGATAAATAAACTGTAAATAGATATAATGCCTATAGTGTATACATCAGTAGGTAACGTTACAGCACAAACGACGAGAAAGTGATTCCTCGGTGAATCCGGTAGTGGACGGAGTCCTGTCACGTCCGCCATGGAAAGTGGTGACGGCAGAGGGCTGCCGTGGACTGCGTGACGATCAGCCAAAAGCCGAAGGTCATGGTCGCAGACTGATAATGAACTTCTTAGGTGAAGAAACTGTCGAAACCTGACAGTTGCTATGATAAAATTTATGACAAGGTTTAGGGACAAGTTTTTAAAATTTTCACATCTAGTTTCCTGTCATTCATTATAGAAGTACCATCGGTACCCTTGATTACGTATACGTATTGCGGGACGTATCACACTGACAAATTCAAAGTAACTTTACATGTTTGAGGTCATTAACGAAACTATACCATATCAAGATTTTGCCCGCGGCTACGCCCGCGTGTTATTCGGTTTCACGACATGCTTTTTTCCGGGATAAAAAGTAACCAATGTGTTAAGTTGGGTTATAAGCTATATCCATTCTAAATTTCATCCAAATCCGTCCAGCCGTTTCAGCGTGAAAGACTAACAGACATACACACACACAAACTTTCGCATTTATAATATTAGTAGGATAGGATAGGATTAGTGTGATAATATTAAATTAAATGACTTTTAGTTCTTGCTCTAAATGATATCCACCCTGTGTTTACAATTTGTTTACATAGGTATGAATGTTGTTGCATAACTTGTACAAATTTTTTTTATGACCCAAGTTCAGCTTATCAGACATTCCGCTGCAAAGCTAAGGTTATTAAAAAAACAACTTTAAAATTAAATGGGATTATAGATTATTGGGTATTGGAATGGGATTATAGCATAAAATAATTAACTTAACGACTGAAGACTACTTTAGTGTTAAGGTGATAGGATTACAAAACGTTTTGTTATAATAATCGAAATAATTTTAATAAAATCCGCTATTGTATCTCGACCCAGCAGAGAGAGTGGTAGAAAGTTCAAGCCGATCACATAATGAAGCTCGTCTATTATTGCCAGTATATGCTAATCATCATCATTTAGGCGTATTCTTAGTTTCTTTTTAATTTTTTTACTTTAGCCAGGTCATGGCCGAGCCCGGGCTAATAAATATGTATAGTTTGACGCCTACTATCGACAAGATTTGTGAATTG
Source organism: Ypsolopha scabrella (assembly GCA_910592155.1). Taxonomy (NCBI): domain Eukaryota; kingdom Metazoa; phylum Arthropoda; class Insecta; order Lepidoptera; family Ypsolophidae; genus Ypsolopha; species Ypsolopha scabrella. Next base: position 6,774,105 of record OU342978.1, read on the forward strand.
ATAAAAAATACACGTGCGCGTCCGGCAAGAATGTACGTATTCGCATTAAATAGACAAAAAAATGAATTTTGGTGTAATTTTGACAAGATTAATTATAATTAAATCAAGCGACCAAATTCATACTGGAGACTCGGTTAGTGATCAGGAACTAGGTTCAGTAATCCTTTTGGCCAAATTCAAAAAATATATTTTTTTGCTCCCTTACTGGTTGGACTAGTTTAAGGTGGTAAAACCGAATCCCGGTGCAAAATACACATCATAATATTGTTTTGAATAAAAAGTATGCACAAATTTAAAGGAATTAGCTGAAATTTATTACGTTTAAGCTATATCTATTCTAAATGTCATTCAAATCCGTTCAGCCGTTTCAGCGTGAGAGTAACAAACATCAAACATGCACACACACACACACACACACACACACACACACACGAACTTTCGCATTTATAATATTAGTGTGATAGGTAAACTAGCGTCGAATGGATTTTCGTGGAAATAGGAAAACCAAAAGAATTAAGATTTTTTGAACAATATGCAACGGTCACCATGTTTTTACCAAAGTGCTAATAAATACCGTGCTAGTAAATACCAATCAAATAAGCCCAAACTCGAAGGGTCTGCTGTTGTCCGTTGAGGAGATCCCGTACCCACATTCCAGTCCCATCATCAGACCCTGGTCTCCATGTTTAACCAAAGTGCTAATAAATACCAATCAAATAAGCCCAAACTCGAAGGGTCTGCTGTTGTCCCTTGATGAGATCCCGTACCATAACTTCTAATTACTACAAGTAGAAAAGTAAATTCCAAAAATTTTTAATTGATGATAACTTTTTTCCGAGATCTAATTTTAATAAAATAAAGCCTTTATTCTATTCCAAATTAAACTCTGCACAGCTGTGAAAACTACATGAAAATCCGTTCAGTAGTTTTAGAGATGTGCGTGAACAAACAGACAGACAGAAAAGAATTCTGAAAATCATTGATTTGTGTTCTATCATGTTCTATTGTGTTCGCGTCCAGTACAACAACGCCTTTGGGAGGTTGTTGGGGTTGCCCTGGCGATGCAGTGCATCTGGAATGTTCGGCTCGTCGAACACTGACAGCTTTCATGCTGTGTTATGGAAGCGAATTGCTTCCGTGTGGGAGAGGGTTAGGGGCAACACCAATACACTCCTGAAGGTGATTTCAGAAAGGGTGGACAGTCCAATAACGATACATTGGATGTCCACACACGTCTGGTCAAACAGCAATTATGTATTTTTATGATATTTCATTTTTATTGATTTAAATGTACCATCGAAGAAATGGCCGCAGACCTGCTTTTCACCCGTACTGTAATGGTAATAAGAGCGAAAAGTAGGTCTGCAGCCATTTCTTCGATGGTACCTATGGATTATACTTATACTTGTATTGTATGGTCTGAAATAAATGAATTTTCATTTCATTTCTGTAACTCTTCTTTAGTCACCCCCTTTCTATTTCTATTACTTTTATTCAATGTACAGACACAGCGGTTTCTACTGTTTTATTATTTCTATGTATTGATGATTAAAATCTGCCTGCATCGTTTTCGAGAACGTCGCGCGGTGCCCTCTTAAGGTTATTAAGAAGATCGCTATAGTTTACTTATTTCATTTACATGTCTCTCAATATTATAGAATATTGTAGAATATATTCAGACATGAAATTTTCATTTGGTATATTTTTATTCAAGTGACAGACTTCATAATTTACATATAAAAGACATCAACGGGCTGCTTGCCCCATTCTTTTTAAGAACTTTTTTAATGCCGTCAAAAATTATGGATATTTGTCTAAATATCTCAGTGAAAACATAGCCAATAGTTTCAAATGCTATTAAAAAAAAATAAAACAAAATCATTTATTTTCCTAGAAACTATTATAAAACTAGGTATATAAACTATAATTAGTATAGGATTTTTTGTAATGGAGAGGTTTATTATGCCTGTGCGCGTTAGCAACGCTGTCACTCCAGCACTTCCATCCATAGATAAGCGCTTCCATCAATGTTTCTAACGCGTAAACCACTTCATTTTGAAAAGCCTTTGAAATGGATTGAATGTGTTTTTAACATATTTACGTTTTACAAGCACAATAACAGCGTAGAAGCAACAAAATATAATAAATCAGTAGGTGAGTGCTTTTTGGGGCGTGTCCATACCGCAGATTGTAAGCAAATTTGTTCACTCAGTGTGCACTTGAAAAGTGGCTTTACAAACAACGACTCGGTGATAATGTATTCAAAGTTTCTGCTCATACATATTTTAGACACAATTGTAGCATTGCTAATAATTGTTCCTTCATTGTGTTTTTGTCGCAGTTTAAAGCATAATGAAAAGAAATCTGACATCAATGTATTAATAAATTAATAATATTAATAAACTCAAAAGCAATCTTAAAAGGCTGCTAGTATTTTTGTCATTACTTGATTATTTAATACAATTATTTTGAATATCTTTTTAATTAATTGAAATTAAAAGTTTTAGTTCTGGTTTTCAATATTTTTAAGTTATTAGTTTATGTATAATTTATAATTTATACTCGCGATTGTCGGCACTTGATGAAACATAGACACCATCTTGATTATTCAGAAAAACACTTGTACACTTGTTTCATTTAATTCAATACAGTTTTCCAACCGGTTTCGGAAATTAATCCATCTTCAGGGGATACATTACGTCTTAATATTATTATCGTTTATATAATTTATATTTGATGCTGTATGTTGTCACTTCTTGATGGAACATTTTTACAATAATAGAAAAATATTAAAATTACTTGTACATTGTTCCACTAGTATCTAATTAAGGATGATCACGCTACCGGTTTCATCGATTTATCGACATCTTCAGGCGAAAACAATAAGGAAAAACATTATATACGTTAATTATAAAATTACATGTTCGATGACTAAAAACAGAAAAAATTATAAGAAAAGAAGGTAGGTAGAATGTCTAGATAACGTTTCGTCTTTGCAAGCAAATTGTAAAAAAATTGTAAATATTACTATGATGTCACTACTCAAATAAAATTATACATAAAAAATCATGAAATAAAATAACAATTAAAAATTAGAAGAAATTCCAAATGTCAGATGAGAAGATGTAAAGTCAAATGTTATAACATTAATAATTATTTATTGTCGCAGAATAATTCAAAAATTTTTGTTTGGTTTCAAGAAATCAGTTACTTAAAAAACAAATTCAGTAGTGGAGAGGAGGACAATGAAGCCTGGTCATTCAAGTTCATTCAAGTTCATTTGGTCGGCATCTGTTAATTTCCAGGGCTTCGAGGGAGTTTAACTTGCGTCCTTTTTTACACTTGCTTAAAATCTTAATTCCTCTATCGGGGTCGAATGTGTGGTCTTCTGTGTTAAGATGGTCTGCAAAAGTTGACCTGGTGTTCTTCTTTTTCCAACTACTGATGTGTTCTTTTATTCTAGTTTTGAATTTTCTGCCTGTTTGGCCCACATAAACTCCCTTACAAGTATTACACGTCAGGCTGTATACTCCGCTTTGGTCCATAGGTTTAATTCAGTTCATTTAAATTTAAGTGATTAAGTTTTTAAGGGTGCATGTACTATAGAAGGCTGTATCGGTATTCTTGCTATCGATAATCTCTTTGAATTGCTGGTAAATTTTGCCTAAATATGGTATTTTTACCCACTTTTTCTGCTCTTCCTCTTTTTTTGTTGTAGCGCTGCATAAAAGTTTTTGTACAAGGAGTTTTTGTTTCTTTTTAAGAATTTGGTCTATTAATATTTGTCACTGTAACCGTTATTGACCGCAATACTTTTTATAGTTTCACAGGTCCTCTTGACACATAGGTACACTTAGCAGTCTGTGAACAAATGAATGGAAGGACGCATGTTTGTGTGGGGGAGGATGTCGAGATGAAGCATGGATCACATAGAAGTATCATACTTCAATTAAATGAATTTTTAATGTAAAATTAACACGAAGTATATTTCGAATATATTATTATTATTTATTTTGTGCAATTTTGAAATCGCTTAACGATAAGGATGCCAATTGTAACCTTCATAAGTTCATTTTCTTATTTTATGTACCTATATAAAGAGTATAGATGTTTGCAGGCATGAGTTTTGAAAAATCTGTCAGCTTTGTCGACATAAATAAAAAAGTATTTTTTCACGATTACATAAGAGGTACAAACACGCCCCCCCGAAAAATAAACGAAACCTATAAATACACAACAAAATCAAAAAGTTTCACTTAGTACAACAAAAAAACAGCAACAAAACTAAATCCACTACCGGAACAAATTGCGGAAAATTGTGGCGATCGCTTCCCATAAATAATAGTTGGTTATTTACACACAAACACAACTTTACCTTTATCTTCAAGATTGACCCCTATTACCACGTAATAAATATCACTTTATTGAATGGACAAAATCGCTACAGTATAGAGCATTCGTGTCCCAAATACACGACGACGGGGCTATTAAAACACTAACCGCCCGCGAAAATTGTTCCAAAGTGAAATCTTTATGTTTGAAGAGCTAGTTAGGTATTTGTATCAATTTTATAGTAATGGAAAGAAAGCTGATAGATTTGTTCATACTGAACCCGTAATAACTAATGTTTATTACCTCATAACATACGTTCACATAACCATAGATAATTTAAGCTATAAAATGTATCTATGACATAACATAACATAACTTTTGTAACATTAACTAGTTAAATCGTGAGCAATTTATTTCAGTTTTAAGGGTACGTGTTATATTTCACATGTGGGATAAATTTTGCTGTGATTTTGTTAATAACTAAAAAAGTGCAGATATTTCAATTTTCTAAAGTAATAGTCGTTTTTCGCAAAAAAAAAATTACATACACAGCAGTCGTGTAAATGTAAGACAAGCAACAAGTTTTACAATCACGAAAAAGATTAATTTTAGATTCTTTCAACAGAATAATAAGAGAATCCAGAGACAGATCAAATTATGTCGCCGCAGCTTGCAACATAGTAATCAAATAAAGTATCCGTTGACAGGAGCACGACTCGTGAAACACTTTTCACATAATAGGATTTATTTGAATAAGTAGATAAATTATAATTAAATCACACACCTAAACACAGTTTAAGCCGACCGTGACATTACAAAAAATAGTAAAATAACTTTTATTTTCAAGCGATAAGGACGACAATTTTCAAGGCCAGTTTTGGTCGTTTAAATTCACGGTGCAAGGTAAATTCTGTGCTCTCTAGAGATAAAAGTATAAAATGCTGGTTGTTTTCTCGTGCGAATAGCTGCAGTGAAACGGGCACGCTTGAGGGAGCGCGCGCGCGCACGATCGTCGCGCGCCTTGCACGTCATATGGACCACGTAGGGGCGTTCATCTTCTTAATAAGTACCTAGTGATATTTATACCAGCTGATACCCACCCTAAATACCTAGTGGTTTCTTAATTGAAGCGAAACTAAAGCTTTGTCGAAAAATAATCTTGCTGCGAGTTACATACTGTGACCTATTCTCGTCCAGCAAACCTTAAATTTAGATTTGAAAAACCTAAAATAATACAAGCTCATTTAACTTTTATCCATCTGCGTTAAAGCCTATTCTGCAATGAAAAGTTTTAGGTTATTGCAGCTCTAAATCTAATATTTGCTACACGAGAATAGGTGTCATTATATTTCGGCATTCTTTGCGGTAATTTAAATAAACAATACAAAATAAAACAGTTAGATACTTTTAAAATATTCAAGGTGATATTCATCTGGTTCTGGCATGCCTGGCAGCCTTTTTCGTCCATCGTCAATTTGTTCGACATACTCGTCTATCGTAGGGCGGCCCGACCGCATTTATCTTAGTTTAAAAGTTACCTTTTTTATTATTTAACTAGAACAAACCATTTATAAGATTATGATTACAAAGGCCACGTTATACTACGTTATAGAAAAGAAAGCCAGCGTATAGTATAGCCCAATGCCCAATACTTTCTTCCATATTGCTCCATCCATCCATCCACCAACCTGTTTCGTCCAATGCTGGACATAGGCCCTTCCGAGATTTCACCACTCTTGGCGATTCACCTGGCAGAAAAGCCCATACTCACACACGCTAGGCAGGTGGGTTGGTAAGCGTGGTGCCGAAACCCTCGCACCAGTGACGCCGCTGCCCATCACCTGTCTGCTTTATATAAAGCCCGGCAATAGGGGATGGATATAGCGCTATCAATCGGTCCCAGGCAATGGTGGGCCACCTGGTCGTGCTTGTTTGAGAGCTGTTCTCTTACTCTCTCTCAAATAACTTCGGGAGGATTCGCGAGTAAGATGGTGGTACCTCCACACTCGAGCCCGGCACCAGGTTTACCACCGTACTGCTCAAAATCCTTCAATAACACGTTAGCATAGAAACCATCTTACGAAGGTAATTAAATACTAAGCAATAAAAGTAATACTAAATAACAAAGATGAATCAATCCACAGCAGCTTCACGGATTCATAAGCAAAAAGACATTCGCCGTTACATTCCACGATCGCCATAAAAACTACACCAAGATGCGTGCGCCGGCGCAGACGATTCTCTTTTCATTGCAACTCATTACTAACAGCATTATTATAATAAGACACTACCAAGCTATTTACATAGAATATGCAAATAACTTTGTAGTGTCACGTTTTTTTTTCAGCAAAATAAGCATCAATTTTTTCTATGCAAGTACTCGCAAAGACCCATTTTATATGCATCAAAACTGTTGACAAAGTAATTTTTACCGCATTTTTAGTGCCGCAGTATTATTTTTTTGTATTTATTGTAAAATGTTGGCAATATTTTCTGGTGTACTAGTTGTGTCCCATATACATATAAACTTAACGGAAATCAACACTCGTCTTTTCGACTGGACCGTCCTATACGATCTAAACAATGTTACCTAATGGATCGGAACGCTAACCCATAGGTACGGACACTACATAATCGAAAATACATCGATGAATCGGTGCGGCCATCATATAGGATCGCGTCGGTATGAGTGCATCTTGTATAGGGTTTGTGTTTTCGTTGCGGTTGGTTTACGTGCTATTTGTTTTGACGTTTGTTACAGTTTTTGTTGATTTTTGTTTTGTTTTTGTTGTTTGTTTTTGGTAAAAAGCCAAGAAAAACAAAAAATAATCTTTGATCTCTCAAGCTCGGGACTTATTGGTTCGTTTAATTTAATTAATTTAGAAATTAACAAAAAGTAGTTTGGATAATAAAAGATCAATCAAATAAAAAATCGATTTGAAAGCCCTTGTTAACGTTTTCGATACTTAAGAAAACCGATTCTATTTCGTTAGGGTACATAACTATAACTGCCAACTTTGAACTGCCACCCATATCATGATAAATCGAACATACTATAGTAAATCGTACTTTATAAACAGTAGCTTAGCAGGTTTATCTCCGTCCAATCTATTTCTCAACTGCAAACTTGTTCGCTCGCTACGGAGCCTGGTGGACACGCCAAATATTGGGGGGCAATCGATTACAGAGGTTGAAATTTTTTATTTAGTTTCCACCATAATAAGGGATCGTCACTCATAGGATTACGTTTTTCTCCATTGTACTCATTAATTAAGATTTCATTATAAGGAATTTGTCAACTACATGTTCGTCGGCTGTGGTATTATCATCGAGCTACGCTTCGACCTTCGGTATAACCTCCGATTTAAAAGTACCGAAGCCGAAGTCGGAAGCGGAGGTGTTAAATCAATCGTAAGTTCCGACCATTGGGAACCGGAGTCGAAGCTCCGTAACATCAATCGGGTGACAGGCCAAGGAATATTTGTACAAGTCGTGATACTTTAAAGAACTTAGAAATATATTCTCTGTACTAGTCTGTGTCCGCGGCTCCGCCCACGTTTATTCCATTTCCGCCTCGCTTTCGGATTGGGCGGTATTTTATGAACACCTCGTATAGCCTATATGCTGAGCAGGGTCACTAAAATAATAAAAAAAACGCATCCAAATCCGTTGAATGATTCTCGAGTTAAAACGGAACAAACAGACAAATAGACATACATTCTAAAAATGTAGTTTTGGTATCAGTGCAACACAAATAACCAATTCATTTAAAATTTTGAAAAAATAATTTATTTATATGCAGGCACGACTTTTTTACAATTTTAGTATTAGTATAGAAGATTAGTTGTATTTTCATTTCACAGTCAGCCACTTACTAGGTAGTTGATATTAAGGCCACTAGATGGGGTTGATATTATTATTATATCTGCATAATAGTAGATCGGAAATCGAAATCGAAAAGCAAAAAAAGACGATCAAATACGATTTTTGTACAAGTCATCTCTGATATGGTCTCATCTGGTGTCATTGCGTTCAGTATGACCTCCTGAACACCCATATATGAGATGAACAGGGCGCAGACTGTGAGGGTATGACGATTACTATGACGTCATGACGATGGCAGTACAAAGAAAAAAAAAGTTCATTTAAATATATCATGTGGGGTTATGAAAGGTTATAAATATATAACATACTATAACATTTTTACTACTTAGTCAAACAAAATATGAGGAAACGTCAAAAAATGCCACTATTTAGAGTTGACTTTGAACTGCTCTAGATTGAAAACCACTGAACAGATTTTTACGGAATATATATCAAATGACCTTAAATATGTTCTTTAGAGCTTGGAAAAATTATTTTCAAGAAAAATTGAATTATTATTAATTTGAATTACAATATAATATCCTGATGTTACAATAATTACCCTGCGGCAAAATATACCCTACACCGGGTTACTATTCTCATTTTTAGGGTTGAACGGAAAACTCTGAAACGTTGTAAACGAGAACTAGGTGCACGAGAGCGCCCAGAATTTCTTTATAAGCCTACTGAACTTATCTGTGTGACCATACCAGCTCGTAAATTAGGTGCTGCAGCGGACTTGCACATTGTATTGGTTTACATACCTCCCAATCTAGGTGATAAGCTGCTTCACAGATTGAGTGATATTCAGCATGTTTTATTGAAACTATCAAACATGTATACCCACGATAATATTCTTTTAATTGGTGATTTTAATTTTTCATGTATAAGTTGGGGAGATGAGTCATTTACCTTGGTACACCAAGACACAGTCGATCACCAAAACAGCATTGTGAGTTTTATTGAAATTATTGAATTTCATGGTCTACGGCAGTACAGTCGCATACTAAATTATCGCAGTAATAGAACATTGGATCTATGTTTCTCTAACCTCCCACTAACCGTCACTAGGTCTGATGACCCCATCTTACATGAAGATGCTTACCATCCTTCAATACATATAGATATATTAGATTTGAACATAAAACCACTGTCTGAAAATATTGAGCCACGGTATAATTTCTTCAAGGGGAATTACGATAACATTAACATGTTTTTCAACAATACTAATTGGGAAACTCTACTGAGTAATGGTACAGTTGATGAGCTGACGGATAAGCTGTATGAAAAAATATATGAAAGCTTTGAATTATGTATACCAAAAATCATACCTAAAGATACACGATATCCAGTTTGGTTTAGCTCCTCACTAAAGAAAATCATAAACGAAAAAACCAAGGTTCACAGTAGATGGAAAAGGTTCGGCAATCCTCGTGATTATGATGAGTTCTCTCTCCTGAGAGCGCGACAGCATCGGGTACGGACCCAATGCTTCCAAAAATTCGATACGCGGAGGAGAAGATACGCCATAGCCCGAAAATGTTTTGGAGTTACGTAAAATCAAAGAGACGTGGTTCCAATTATCCAAAAGAATTTACTCTAGCTGATGAGACCTTTAATACTGGTGAGAGTATTTGTACTGCTTTCAATTCTTACTTCCAAAATATGTTTACACAAGCTTCCAATCTTGCAAATCATCAAGGTACACTAAGCGAAACAGATACTTTATTTGATGTGTCTCAGATTCAAGTATCATCTGAAACAGTTTACAACCTTCTACGGTTATTGGACAAAACTAAAGGACCTGGTTGTGATGGAGTGCATCCTATCTTCTTATCTCAATGTGCTAAAGCGTTATCAGTACCCCTCTCAATTATATTTGATAAATCTTTACAATCTGGAGTATTCCCGTCTGTCTGGAAGCAAGCTTTTATAACTCCAATTCATAAGAAAGGTTCTAAGTCACGGATTGATCATTATCGTCCTATATCAAAATTAAATACTATGAGTAAAGTTTTTGAAAAAATTGTGTACAACCAAATTTATCCTGTAATATCCAGCGCTATATCTTCTAAGCAGCATGGTTTTATGAGAGGCAGGTCAACCACATCCAATCTTGCTTGTTATACTGATTTCTTGATTAATAATATGGAGGGAGGCGGGCAGGTTGACGTGGTATACACCGATTTTGAAAAAGCTTTTGACCGAGTCGATCACGTCATTCTGCTCGCCAAGCTTCAGTCTCTAGGAATTCATGGGGATTTACTTCGATGGGTAGAGTCCTATCTGAACAACCGTTCACAGGCTGTAGTACTCAGTGGGTATAAATCTAACTTTATTGCTATCCCTTCCGGAGTGCCTCAGGGCTCGCATCTTGGCCCTCTCTTTTATAACGCCTACATTTATGATATCTACAAAGTTATTAATAACTCTCATCACTTACTCTACGCTGATGATAAAAAGGTTTATCTAAAGGTTGAAAACCTCGCTGATTGTGAATTATTACAAGATGATCTCAACAATTTAAATACATATTATGAAAGGAATAATATCACAATCAGCATTAGCAAATGCCAATGTATATCCTTTAATCGTAAAAACAATCCTATTACTTTTCAATATAATTTCAATGGTGTTGTAATTGAGAGAGTCAACATTGTCAAAGACCTAGGTGTATTACTTGATTCAAAATTGATTATGAATCATCATATTGATGCTGCTGTTCTGAAAGCTTACCGAAATCTGGGATTTGTAATACGTACTTGCAAAGCTTTCGAATGTCGTTTCAGTCTAATGATACGTGGGACGCACTATAAGTTTCCGGAATGAATATGAAAAAATACTATTAAAGGTACAAAATTAATTTATTGTTTTTCAAAATAATCTCCCTTGGCGTCTATGCACTTTTTCATTCGATCAAACCAGTTTTGAAAACTTTTGTGCCACTCCCCTGCGGTGACCTCTGAAACGTGTTTTTCATACTCCTCGACAGCCTCTTCTGGTGATGAAAATCGTTGACCGCGTAATTGGTTCTTAATTTTTGGGAACAGAAAAAAGTCACAAGGTGCCAGGTCGGGACTGTATGCAGGATGACTCATGAGTTCTACATTTTTCGTCTTCAAAAAGTCGTTTGTCTGTCTGGCCGTGTGAGAACTAGCATTGTCGTGGTGCAGGATGATACGGCGTTTACGGTTATTTTTACGGAGTTCGTCAATAACTTCCGGCAAACAAATGGTCGTGTACCAGTCACTATTTACGATACGACGATTCTCTAAAGCAACAGTAGCCACGTGTCCAGTTTTATTAAAAAAAGAAGCAATCATCCGCTTAGATGCACTTTTCACGCGCGCCACTTTGGTTGGTTTCGGCTCATCTTGAAAGAGCCATACGCTCGATTGCTGCTTTGTTTTGGGATCGTAGCAATAAATCCATGTTTCGTCACCTGTTACTATGTCCCACACCAAATTTGACGCACCTTCGTTGAATCTGGTAAGCATGGCACTGCACCAAGTTACGCGGTCCGTTTTTTGAGCCTCGGTCAAGTTGTGTGGGATCCACCGCGAGCACAGCTTTCTCACACCCAAATGTTTGTGTAGGATTGATTGTATTTGACTCATGCCTATTTCTAAGGATGCGCGAATTTCATGGTAGGTCACATGCCTGTCTGTTTCAATCATACGGCGCACAGCATCGATGTTTTTGTTGGTCACAGCGGTGGACGGCCGACCATCGCGAGATTCGTCACTGAGATTGATACGACCACGCTTGAATTCTGCAAACCAGCTATAAACAGTCGTCTTGCATGGTGCTTCATTGCCAAAAGCTGTTTCAAGCCGAGCGATGCTCTGTTGAGCTGTCAAATTACACTTAAAATCGTAGAAAATCATACTACGAAAATTTTCCCGAGTTAAATCCATGTTGATGCAGACACACAATTTTTTAAATGGCGCCACAAGGTAAAATCAAAAGACAGTCAGATGAAACAAACTGCATTCTACAGCCAAAGAGTTCTATTTTCAAATGTTGCAATAAATTTTTAAATATTGTTTATGTAAGTGGCCAGTTCCGGAAACTTTTAGTGTTACCTATGTAGTATACTTTGCTTATGTAAGGAGTATTCTAGAATACGCCAGCTCTGTTTGGTCACCTTGTTATAAGACTTATGTCGATAGAATAGAGCGTATACAGAGATGCTTTCTTAAACACGTTAATTTTCGTGAAAAGAAAACTTTTAAGTCATACACCGAAAATTGCCGATATTATAATCTATTATCACTAGAAGAGAGACGGACAGTTATAGACATGGGACTGTTGTTCGATGTGTTACGCGACCGCATCAACTGTCCTGAGCTCTTGACAAGATTAGGACTGTGGGTACCTGGACACCGCTCACGTCATACAAAGATGTTATACGTGCCTAGGCACTCAACTAATTATGGTAAAAATTCAGTCCTTACCAGACTTTCGAATACATATAACCAGTTATTTAATGACGTGGAGATTTTCTCCGCTTCAAAAGTTAGATTCAAATCTGAAATTAGAGTGGCTCTAAAAAGTATTTCTGATGATAATCCTTGATACACATCGTGTTGTGTATAGTTGCTAAAACTACCTACTTTAAAATTTATATTTTTACACTTTACACTATATATACATATATTTACTTATATAGATAATATATAATTTACCATAATATTATGTATACCTACCTATATATTAAATCCATTATAACTATTTATTTAAAAACACGAATTACCAATAAAATTGCATACCTGCCTGTTAGACATTCCTTGATCTATTTTTTGAAATACGTTGTAATTGATTTACGATATTCACAAAATTAATTTTACTACTTTTTGAACTCATTGTCTAAGTTTTGATTTTTAGTGAAAACCTGTTATTGGCCTTGTTTATGTATCTAACTATAGTAATATCTCATTGTGTGATCGCTGTTGGTTTTCCAAATAAACGATAAAATAAAATAAAAAATAAAATAAAAATATTTTCCGACTTAAAGAGATTCCATATTTGTAGGTAATGATCAGCACAATAATTCACTTGAGACAAAATAGATTCGATCGATTCTTCTTACAAAAGACATCAACGGGCGCTTGTAATTTTTTTTTTTTACGTAATGTTTACGAAAACACTTATAACGAAGCTCTATGGAGAGATAATGAAATCAATACTAATACGTGGGACGCACTATAAGTTTCCGGAATGAATATGAAAAAATACTATTAAAGGTACAAAATTAATTTATTGTTTTTCAAAATAATCTCCCTTGGCGTCTATGCACTTTTTCATTCGATCAAATCAGTTTTGAAAACTTTTGTGCCACTCCCCTGTGGTGACCTCTGAAACGTGTTTTTCATACTCCTCGACAGCCTCTTCTGGTGATGAAAATCGTTGACCGCGTAGTTGGTTCTTAATTTTTGGGAACAGAAAAAAGTCACAAGGTGCCAGGTCGGGACTGTATGCAGGATGACTCATGAGTTCTACATTTTTCGTCTTCAAAAAGTCGTTTGTCTGTCTGGCCGTGTGAGAACTAGCATTGTCGTGGTGCAGGATGATACGGCGTTTACGGTTATTTTTACGGAGTTCGTCAATAACTTCCGGCAAACAAATGGTCGTGTACCAGTCACTATTCACGGTACGACGATTCTCTAAAGCAACAGTAGCCACGTGTCCAGTTTTATTAAAAAAAGAAGCAATCATCCGCTTAGATGCACTTTTCACGCGCGCCACTTTGGTTGGTTTCGGCTCATCTTGAAAGACCCATACGCTCGATTGCTGCTTTGTTTTGGGATTGTAGTAATAAATACATGTTTCGTCACCTGTTACTATGTCCCACACCAAATTTGACGCACCTTCGTTGAATCTGGTAAGCATGGCACTGCACCAAGTGACGCGGTCCGTTTTTTGAGCCTCGGTCAAGTTGTGTGGGATCCACCGCGAGCACAGCTTTCTCACACCCAAATGTTTGTGTAGGATTGATTGTATTTGACTCATGCCTATTTCTAAGGATGCGCGAATTTCATGGTAGGTCACATGCCTGTCTGTTTCAATCATACGGCGCACAGCATCGATGTTTTTGTTGGTCACAGCGGTGGACGGCCGACCATCGCGAGATTCGTCACTGAGATTGATACGACCACGCTTGAATTCTGCAAACCAGCTATAAACAGTCGTCTTGCATGGTGCTTCATTGCCAAAAGCTGTTTCAAGCCGAGCGATGCTCTGTTGAGCTGTCAAATTACACTTAAAATCGTAGAAAATCATACTACGAAAATTTTCCCGAGTTAAATCCATGTTGATGCAGACACACAATTTTTTAAATGGCGCCACAAGGTAAAAACAAAAGACAGTCAGATGAAACAAACTGCATTCTACAGCCAAAGAGTTCTATTTTCAAATGTTGCAATGAATTTTTAAATATTGTTTATGTAAGTGGCCAGTTCCGGAAACTTTTAGTGTTACCTATGTAAGAAAGTAGACAGAAAATCGTATCTTTACGTTGAATATTTTTGAGAAATGAACGAAGAACGAACGAAGTGTTACATTATACAATGTGAAATTTAAGTCATTTTGTTAACGAAAACTGGTGATAGTACTCGTCCATATGAACAACTTTTACTATGGAGCCAACCCTGAAATCGTGAAATAAGTATCAGCTGTTCCATAGAAGAGTTAAATACCTACTCGACCCAAATGTATGAAACAGGAGATTTTTTTTTCACGATTTCAGGGTTGGCTTCATAGTAAAAGTTGTTCATATGGACGAGTACTATCACCAGTTTTCGTTAACAACGTTGCATAAAATTCTAATTAAATTAGGTCTAATAATTAATAATATTATTGATAAAACAAATATTAAAACTAAAATAATAAAACGAATTAAATTTTTCTCAGAAGATATATATCTTTTTCTAGGCTGATATATTAGAAGATAATAATAAAAATCATCATATTCTTATTGAGGGTATAAAATTTATTATTCCCTTATTAATATTCCTTATACCAAAACTACGTATATTTTTATTAAATTTTTGTGTGTCTGTTTGTATGTTTCATACAAACGATTCGATACAAATTCGAAAACCAATCCACGAATTTGGATGCGGTTTTCATTATTATCATCGTACGTAGTGACCCTGGTGTCAACATCGCTATAGGTCACTAGCTTTTGCCCACGGCTCCGCCCGCGTGTTATTCGGTTTAACGACATGCATTTTTCTGGGATATAAAGTAGCCTATGTGTTAAGTTAGGGTATAAGCTATATCCATTCTATATTTCATCTAAATCCGTCCAGTCGTTTCAGCGTGAAAGAGTAACAAACATACACACACACACCCACACACACAAACTTTGGCATTTATAATATTAGTGTGATAAGGGGTGTTGATAAAATAACCGCTAACCCGAAAACTGTCAATCCTACTCCAAGATTGAAAGACACTTGCACGCGAACAAAGCCACGGGCAAAATGTAGTAAGTAATAAATAAAAGATTTCTTGATAAGAAAGCAAAGAATCGGCTGGTACAAATAATATTAAGTCTCGAATGCCTCCATTGAATCGAAGTAAAATCGCGAATCCCGCTAAACTGGGACACAATGCAACAAAAAGGCGATTTTTCCTGCCTTTGTTTTATTACAACTGCCTACATGAAGGCATTCTCCTGCCATCAAATGATTTCAAAGTTCCATGCCTTCATAAATTGCCCCTTTTATGGTGTCCGCAACCTTTTCTTCATACGAGCTGTTGTTATAAAGATTACATGCTCTAATTGAGAATGCCCGAAAGTACGCATGTCACAAGCAAAAACTGGACAAGTGCGAGTCGGACTCGCCCAACGAGGGTTCCGTATAAATTATTCAAAGTAAAAAAAATATACAATAAGATTTGGTCACCCGTACAAAATTATGACCGCGCTTACCGTTGCTTAACCTAGGTGATTTTTTATGATTTAATTACAAAAGTATAGTTTTGAGATTTTTTCCTATACTTTTAGTATTAGATGGTATTACATGCCAAATTTCATAGTTCTAGGTCTACGGGAAATACCCTATAAATTTTGATTCCCTTGAGTGTCGAAATATACGTTTTTTGAGGTTTATGCCGTATATTTTTTTCACGTGAACTTAGAAGTTTGATATTTTCACAGCTTCAAGGGACTATAGACTTGAGTATATGGTTTTAATTTCAACTCGATACCTCCATCCTTTCCTGAGATAAAGGGTCTTGACAGACAGACGGACGGACAGACGGACAACAAAGTGATCCTATATGGGCTCCGTTTTTTCCTCTTGTGGTACGGAACCCTAAAAACCGGTCAAGTGCGAGTAGGACTCGCGTCTGCAGGTTCCGTACTATCCAAATAAGTTAATTAAATGATTTGAATAAAAATTACAAACTTATGAAGTGTATGAAACTGTATGAAACAAAACTGCAAAATTAAGTTGGTCAACTATGAATCGTTAACTTGTTATGCCTAGCGGTGATAGTTTTCGTTTTAATTTCGTTATATGTACTACTGCCGTGATCTGTTTAGCTGGGGGTTGTCTCTAACAAAAATTTACATTTTAAAGCTTAATATTTCGCAAGGCAGCCCACCATTGCCTGGAATCGTTTGATGGCGGTATACGGGGTGTAAATAGAGTGCGACCATTAAATGAAACCACATATTCTACTGACCTTACTGAACCACTTTTCCCAAGAGTCATACCCGCGGACACCCTTAGTTTAGGAAATAATTGAGTTCCAATCAACAATGCGTGAACCCTAACGCACCGACATACGGGCGAGTTTAGAGAGAGCGTTGTCCGTGAAACAGCTCAGGTTACGGGAATCTTTCCGCCGCCCATCTCTATGCGGTGGTACTGAACCCTTTGTGTGTGACTCTGACTCGCAATTAGCCAAATTATTTTTCGCAAGGAAGCTTAAACGTTTTTGTAAGTATATGGGATTCAGTTACATCCCATTCCACCAGGGGTAGTATTATCAAAGCTAAACTAAACCCAGTTAAAGAAAAGGCCTGCACCGGTTTGCTGACACGATGAAAAACTCAGCGCACACGCGAGACGCTAGAAAGTGATACGAAGACTGGCGCGCGCACAATTACTTGTGTGTGGCTTTTCCAAGGCAAGCTCTACATACATATACTAAATGAGAATATGGCCACAAATCTGTAGGTTTATTTAGATTCAAGTATGAATGGACCTCATTTCTATAACTTCGTGTTGATATTGGCGGTCCACTATAACCTCGTGGGTTTATTTGAATGTAAGGCTTTCTTCAATTTTATATGCAGGGGAGATATGGCGTGTGTAAAAGGAGCCTCCACGAGTGGCGTAATTTGGGATACTACACCTGCTAGTCTAACATAGCAAATCATATCGAGCTCGATAGTGCTTGAGAGGGTCAGTCAGTGTATATCGAGCTGTCAAAGCTCGATATGGTCTACTGTGCTAGGTCCCAAATACATCCCCTGGAGCGGAGAGTGGTTACGGACAGTTGCGTAGATTCTGAAGATTTTTGCTAATGACAGATGAACCTCATCCCACCCTAGATCTTATCGACGCTTCTCATCAGGGTACCTAGCATAGTAGACCATATTGAGCTTTGACAGCTCGATATACCACTGTCTGTCCCTCTTTAGGTAGATCAACAGAGTGAGACAGAGCACTGCATCAAGCGCTATCGAGCTCTATATGGTTTGCTATGCTAGACTAGCTACACCTCTAATATGAAGGACCATATTGAGCTTGATAGCGCTCATAACGCGCTCTCTCTCACTCTGTTGATCTACCTAAAGAGGGACAGACAGTGCTATATCGAGCTGTCAAAGCTCGATATGGCCTACCATACTAGAGGTGTTGGCGTAATAATGGCGAAGCAAGTACATATATGGAGTACTGGAGTATTACTTGGTATTTCTAGTGTGGAAAAGGCATTTTGTAACCGGTATACATTATTGATAAAGATTATTATTTAAGAACAACTTTAAAGTAATGTAAAGTTTTGTGATTCCTTTTGTTATTTCAATAACCTTTTATAAACTTCGTTGCTAATATGTGGCATCATTCTGTATTACATTACCCACCTGAATTTATTTATAACTGGTATATAAGACCCAGATTCTTTTGAAATGAGAGTAAATATGTATAGCGCTTCATCCTAAGTTTTATTGACGCTTTCCGTAAGGCTCAGTATTCGCCAAGAATAAGACAAAGAATAAGTAAAAGAAACCGGTTAAGTGCGAGTGGGGCTC
Source organism: Ypsolopha scabrella (assembly GCA_910592155.1). Taxonomy (NCBI): domain Eukaryota; kingdom Metazoa; phylum Arthropoda; class Insecta; order Lepidoptera; family Ypsolophidae; genus Ypsolopha; species Ypsolopha scabrella. The sequence goes on from OU342978.1 coordinate 6,792,574, forward strand.
GCGCCCTGAGGGTTCCACCATTTAAATAAATTAACAGGCTTAAGTGATTTGAATAACAATTACAAACTTATCAGTACCTACCAAATGTATGAAACAAAACTGTAAAATTTCGTTGGTCCTGTATTCGGCTACGTAACCCTAAACCTACATTAAAAGTTGGTGTTTTCAGTACATATTGTTTAAATACAGTATATGGCACAAAATACAAAGAAAATTTTAAATTCCCAACTTTGTTAGTTTTAATACAGACCCTGTGACAAAAATGGTCTACAAGTCCCCCATTTAATTATTTTTAAAAATTTGAAAACTTATGTTCTCTACCTAATTTCATTTAATTTTCAGTTTTGAACATAATCCAAATTTCAGATCTGTAACTAATTTCAAGTTAGAGACCCGTGACATACCCGGATGGACAGACGGACAGACAGCAGAGCGACATTAATAGGGCTCCGTGTTGCCATTGGGGCGTTGAACCCTAAAAATTAAAAATTATTCCTAAAATTAAAACGCTAAAATTAAAAACGTTTATGTGAAACAAGCCTTACAGAGCGTTAGTATTAGCACACGTAATCTCTATAATTACTGGTGTCTAGTGTTCTATCATGGTTGTTAACATTTCAGCTAGCTATACATGTGTACATGCAAGACATGTTATTGACTAATATGAGATAATATTAAATTGATTCTTATCGCTTTAGAATTAAGACTTATTTTTGATTAAAAATATAAAAATTAGTATAAAAGCTTAAGTTTAATATGTTGTACTAAAGCCGAGATAGAGAAAACTACGAAACTTTTCACGTATATTCAGAATATGAATTGAAAACATGTTTTCTAAATACATTGCAGAAGGTTATATCTATACTATTAATAAAGTGGTAAAAAGTCGTCACTTTAGCGAATATTTAAATAAACTTGTTTATTTGTATTGCACTGATACAAAACTATTTTATTTTTATTTTTTGTGAGTCTGTCTGTATGTATGTTCTGTTTTAACTCGAGAACCACTCAACGGATTTAGATGCGGCTTTCTTTATTATCATCGTAGTGCATGGTCAACATTAGTCTATAAGGGCTTTTTGAAATTTGAAATCGTTAAAACTTGAAATTTGAATTTGACAACCGCCAAGTGGAAAACTGTTACTGATAGTTTTTATTGGAAGTCACTTCCATGAGAGTGAATCCCCGTGTAAAAGCTCGTTATAAATATGTCTCTTCACAGGCAACTACTAAACAAAATAAATCAACAAAATGTGTGAGAATTATATATACATATTATTATATATAATCTCGATGATGGCCGCTTCGCATTTATATTGGTTCGTTAGGATGTTAGTCTCGTCACTTTATTAGTGTCTATTTATATTATTCATTATATTAATAATTAATATACTTTTTATGTACATATATTATGTATTAATCTATGTAAATGGTATTTATAACTGTTATAAATATACTTATTAATTAATTTGACATTATACTCGTATACCTAATTAGGATGTATAGTAGTACAAATTATACAAGTAGTTAGTAGTCAGATATTTATTTATGTGAATTTACTTTATTGCTTTTTGTTTTCATAAATCAAATATTTGTTTGTTCTAGTTGTAGGTACATTTCATAAATAATAATTTCTTCACAAACCGAAGGTTACCTGGAAGAAATTACTTTTAGCAATAAGACCGCCTTTGTACAATATCGTGTATTCGTTATATTTGTATTTTTAGTTTTTGTTTCGTGTGTGTGTACAATAAAATGTTCATTCATTCATTCATCTATAAGGAAACTCTTTTTTAAATAATCAAACGTGGTCTCATGTTTTTTTTGCCACTGTCACTTTCAAAGGTGCCGTGACTGGCTAGAAATTATATCAAACATAATTTTTAGTTAATCTCGGTACCTTTAAAAGTATAACTGTATAGATATTGAAGTTAGATAATAAGTTCCAAGTTTTGATATAAGCTCATCAATAATTTACGAGCTAAACACTAAGCAGACGATATGAAAGCGCCATACAGTAACTTTACATGAGTAAATAAGGAAACCACAAGAATACAGAAGGAACATTTACTTAAATGTTAGAAATAAGTTATTACCACAGACATATAATTATTAATTCTTTTCTGGTTTGTAATGCACTCTAATAATAATATTTAGAGTATTCCAAAAGCGATGGATTTCGCAATAAAAACATAATCTCATATAATTATTACTACTAAGTAGCAGACCAAACATAAGGATTAAAATCTAATAGCGTGGCAAGTTTCCATACAAAGAATAAGCTAAATTTAGGCTTCATGATACGAAGAAACGTATAAAAATGGGTTGTTTTGGCTGGCTTATGCTTGGAACATATTTGTTAATTCCTAAACTAATCTCTAGTATATATTTTGTTTGGAAACAAGCAATATTTATATTTAAAAGAGCCCGTAGTTCACTGAGCTAAAATTGCCTCGCGTCGACTCTATGCGTTTATTATTAATGTTAGGTCTGCTACTATATTATACGTCTGTGGTTATTACATACTAAAACATATCGTCTGTGAAATACAAGTCACAGTCCACACTTGCTACAACCGCTGTATGATATATGCCTTATTCTACCTTGTTTTTCACAAACATTGAAGTGAACCTTTGACTGGTAGCTTTGAGCTAGCGCAACAGCGCCACCGCGGATGAACTTTTAGTCTGCGACCGATATCTGCGCCGTGCGCATCGATTAACCTTGGAGTGATCCCAATTTGTGAACATAAGCCTAGCAGTGCCAACCATTTCGTCAGACCTTGGAGAAGCTTCATACCCAACCCCAGCTGGTGGAGTCATACTGGAGATGTTCAAGGTGAGTGATTGACATTGTGGAATTTGGCGTAGACTCATTACAACCCTACATCATTCCGGTATTACTATTCTTAACAAATAGGTATCTTTAATTTAGAGTAGTTATCGAACAACCGCTTTTCGCCAATTATTATGTCCCAAATGTGATGTGTGTGGCACAACAGCTCAACGTGCCTTCTGAAGTACGCAGACCAAACACAAAGTAATATGCACCCGTGACCTACGGGTTAGCAGGCGAGCGCTCTATCACTCGGCCACAAACTCGGTAAAAAAAAACTAGTAATTATCATTGACACCTATTCTCGTGTAGCAAATATTAGATTTAGAGCTGCCATAACCTAAAACTTTTCATTGCAAAATAGGCTTTAACGCAGATGGATAAAAGTTAAATGAGCTTGTATTATTTTAGGTTTGCTGCACGAGAATAGGTCACATTATCGCTAGAATCGTAAAACAATAGATCGCAGTCTAGAACCTGAGTAGGTGATTTGGTCAATGATTTGGCTGTAAGAAAGAATTTAATAATAGGAAAGAAGTTATACGATCGGTAAGATAGCGGAACAGTCAGATGCTAGTGAAGTTCGTTTCCCATATAATAACACGTGGTGTCAACATTGAGCTGATCGTGTGCGCCGGCGCAACTGCCGTGACGGAAGCAGCGACGCAAACAGTTCCAGAAGCGTATCCGATTGTATGATGAAAGATAGTCGAGTCCCATTGCCCATATACTTGTTCCGGTTTTAGTTGCCGTCTAGAAAGCTTTGTTTATTTTTTTTGTCTTTACAATTAAAACTTGAAACTAAATTGGTGAATGTAATATAGGTTGCCTGTGATTAATTCATACTAGAGATCTAAATAATCAAAAAAAGTTTCAATGTATGTACCTTATTCTAAAATCTATATCTAATGGGTTAATGCAGACTTGTTTCATTGAAATGCTAACTGCTCAGCCTGCTTTCATCTTAGCGCCAATATACACATACCATAAAAATTTTCCTGAACCTTCTTCAAGAAATCTCCTAGCTAACGGTGAAAACTACATCCGTATCGGTTTAGTGGTAAAATGGGAATATACCTGCAGACTAAAATGGTCACCGTTCTTCTCTATTTTTGGTTATATTTTACAACTAGCTTTGCCCGCGTGTTATTCGGTTTAACGACATGCTTTTTTCCGGAATAAAAAGTAGCCTAAGCGTTTAGTTAGGATATAAACTATATCCATTCTAAATTTCATTCAAATCCGTTCAGCCGTTTCAACGTGAAAGAGTAACACACAAACTTTCGCATTTATAATATTAGTGTGATAGTGTGATTTATATCGTAAAACCTTTCTCAGAACCGTCAAAACTTAACATAAAAATCTCATTAAATCCTTCAAGTGCTGCTCAAGTACCATGCGAACAGGCAGACAGTGCTTTTAAATTGATAAGGAAGAAAATTCATCAAGTGACAAAACTCTTCAAAGCGTAAAATTCGTAATCTATGCTAATGGATCTGGGTAAATCAATTCCGAAGGGCCAGCCGAGCTCATTACAACAATGGCGGTTCGGTCGTGGTGTACTGGCAACTAGGGTAACGAAAGTGATTACAACAGTCGATGAACATCGCGTCTGGCTTTCCAAGATCATACTTACTATGCGTACACTATGGAAACTTGGACGAATAAACTTGTTGGTTTATAACTTTAGGAAATGTACCTACGTTCGTACCTCGGTTATGAACTCAAAGCGACGGCTAACATCAAATAGGTCAAGTAAAACTTAGTACGTTACTTTAGGCTGCAACAGAACTCTAAAACTCGTTTAACAAAACTAAGTCATAACATGTTAGTATCCATCGGCCAGTTTCGTCGACTGCTGGACATACGCCTTTCCAAGATTTCGTCACTCTTGAGGATCCTCCTGGAAGAAATGCCCCATACTCACACACGCTGAGCAGGCGGGTTGGTGAGCGCTGTGCTGAAAACCTCTACACTTACAAATGAAACAAGAAATCTCACTTTATTATATTCAACTATAAATATGACTAAATTCCATATTATTTTGTGTATACTTTAGTAAATAAATGGTCAGAAGTTCTGGATAAAAACAATATATTTAATAATTGAAAACTTCTATACCTCCCATTCTACGTATGCCATATTTTTATTAATCAAAGTTTAAAATAATTTCTGAGTAAAAAGGTGTCCGATCTTTTACTTTCCGCTTTCATGTCATTAAAGGAAAACACACGTTGGCCGCTATGTAACAACGTGAAACGCATAACGAGGCAAAAGAAAAGTGGCCCCATAAAAGGACGCTTGCGCAAGACATGTGTGACCAACAAAGACATTTTTATTATCTCTACGCTATCAAACTACAATTCTAGTTATGTGTTCTAATGGTAAGCAAACTCATGTGACACTGTATTTAGATGACTTATCACGTCCACTCACGAATGATAGTGAAAGTGTTGGTAGCTGTGGGAAATATAGGAATAAGGCTATGTCCCAATGTCTGCATTTCCCACACTCGCATCGTATACAATCTTCTATAGCTACTGGCATGAATCTAGGTTTGTCATAAACTCAGAAATGAAGCATGCAATGCAACATCTTCGTGATTGCATAAAATGTCATGAGAATATGCAAATGAATTGGCATAAGCTGATGTAATACCTACCACCTATGGAAAGCACCTAGAAATGTATCCAGATTTGCTGTAAATTGCATTTGCGTAATATATAATATATCATTTCATTTGTCAACATTACACAAGCTGAATTTAAGGTGGTAACGGAGGATCTCGGTGTAAAATGCACATCATAATATTGTTTTTCTTACTTTTGAATAAAAAGTTTGCAATAAATGCGTTTTATAGTAATTCGCGCAAACTGCTTGTTACTAGTTATGTGATCACATGAAAATTATTTAATTTTATGCGTTACATTTTAGCTGCATTACATTACAACTGTAAACACGCTTTTAGGTTTGTTAATGTAATGCAAACAAAATGTAATACATTAAAGTACGTAATTCTTTGTGAAGACTTTATTATTTATAAACTATTTCCACAAGTTGCTTTAAAACACATTTATTGCATACTTTTTATTCAAAAGTAAGGAAAACAATATTATGATGTGCATTTTGTACCGAGGTAAAAAGTTACCACCTTAAATGATTTTGGACACGAAAATTGGTAATAGTACCTACTCGTCCATATGAACAACATTTACTATGAAGCCAACCCTGAAATCGAGAAAAAAAATCTGCTGTTTCATAGATTTTGGTCGAGTAGGTATTTAAATTTTCTATGGAACAGCTAATATTGTTTTCGCGATTTCAGGGTTGGTTCTATAGTCAAAATTGTTCATATTGGATGAGCACTATCACCGGTTTTCGTTTCCAAAATCACTTAAATTTCCATCCATCAGCCTGTTTCGTCCACTGCTGGACATAGGCCTTTCCAGGATTTCGCCACTCTTGGCGGTCCTCCTGGAGGGAATGCCCATACTCACACACGCTGGGCAGGCGGGTTGGTGAGCGTGGTGCCGAAACTCTTGCACCAGTGACGCCGCTACCCATCACCAGTCTGTTATATCAGGCCCGGTAATTGGGGATGGATAAACCGCCATCCATCGGTCCCAGGCAATGGTGGGCCGCCTGGTTTTGCCTGAGAGCTGTTCTTTTACTCTCGCCCGAATAACTTCGGGAGGATTTGCAAGTAAGATGGTGGTACCTGCACAGTCGAGCCCGGCATCAGCTCTACCACCTAGATTTCAAATTTAAATTTCAAAATTTACAATGTAATCAACTTAACTGTTATCCGTTTTAATGTCTTCTATGACAATACATTTTTAAATTAGCACATTCAGTATACACACTGCCACGCACTTTACAGACATCATACACCGCTCCATTCCAAAAGATCCTATTCTAATAGCATTTGAAACGGATAATACCTACTCGACGCCCAATTGACAGATCACATTTTAACAATTTCATAATCATTCAAATAGAAGGTGGTAGAGCTGATGCCGGGCTCGACTGTGGAGGTGCCATGGTGGTGTACTGGCAAAGTTATTCAGGCAAGAGTAAGAGGCTCTCAAACAGGTAGAGCCAAGTGGCCCACCATGCCTCGGACCGATTGATGGCGGTATATCCATCCCTAATTGCTGGCTCTTATAAAAACAGATTGGTGTCGGGTAGCGGTATCACTGGTGCGAGGGTTTCGGCACCTCGCTCACCAATCCGGCGCCCAGCGTTTGTGAGTATGGGCATTTTTTTCAGGAGAGCCACCAAGATTGGCGAAATCATGGAAAGGCCATGTCCAGCAGTAGACGAAACAGGCTGATGAATGGATGAATTTTGAAAATGTGACATCGAATTTTTTGTAATTCCCGTACTAGAACTTCGATAAATCTTCACATAATCCGTTCAGCTGTTTAGACAGTTAGACTAATTTATCCCACTATCCCACTATATAATATTATAAATGCGAAAGTTTGGATGTATGGATGGATGGATGGATGGATGGATGGATGTTTGTTCTAGACCTGGAATAGGACATAGGCTACTTTTTATCCCATAAATCAGTTCCCATGGGATGAAAATGAGCTTTCAAATTTCTATTAATTCGCGCAAACTGCTTGATAATTTAGGTGATCACATGAAAGTTATTCATTTTATGCGTTACATTTTAGCTGCATTACATTAAAACTGTAAACACGCTTTTAAGTTTGTTCATGTAATGCAAACAAAATTTAATACATGAAAGTAGGTATTTTTTTGTGAAGACTTTATAATTAATAAACTATTTCCGCAAGGTGCTTTAAACACATTTATTGCATACTTTTTATTGAAAAGTAAGGAAAACAATATTATGATGTGCATTTTGTACCGAGATCCTCCGTTACCACCTTAAACGTAGACATATTTTATGCCATAGAAATTATTTAAGTTTCTCAAGAGGAAATATTGTCAAGGAAGGAATGATGATGAAGCGAGGTGACAGACTGTGGCCTAGTATTTTAGTCTCGGCGACATTTCCGCTCCATAACTTACGCAGCGGTCATTGCACTGCCGCAGTGAGAAAACTATAATTTACTGGCTGTTTACCTGCGGCTATACACGCGCTGCAATACATACTGCCCTCTGCCCTTTTTTCTCCGACTTGTCTTACTAAAATGGTTAAAATTACCTGTTCACTAAAACCCTTCTTAGGAAACTCCTTACCTAATAGCACAGTTTAAAAATCCATACAGTTGTCCAACGAAGACATTCGGACGGAGCGGTGGTGCGGGACGAGACTCCGCAGACCCCGCGCAGAATTACTCTGTCCGGGCGCGGAAAGCCAAAAAAGCCAAACATTTTAAATAAATAAAGAACATTTTAAATGCGGGGCATGCGGCACCGTCGTCCGCGTTGGCACGTATATTTCGCGCGGGCTTTTCTACTTTGGTTTGCACCGTTTGAATTAATTTTATAACGTTATTTCGAACATTTTTGACTAACACCTTAGTAGGCCTACCATGAGTTTTGCTTACTATAACCGTTACAGTCTGCGTACAACATTTTGTATGAGAAATGCTGGTTCCTGTAGTAAGCCGCTAGGGGCGCTGCACAATTTCTCATATAAATATTGTACGCAGACGGTAACGTGTATAGATAGTAAAACTCATGGTAGGCCTGCCTACAGATAATTTCGTAAACCATCAAGTTTTAGGGGATTTTTCGAGTTGACTTGATGATTTGGGGCGGGGGCATGACCCCTGTGACCCCCCCCCCCCCCCCCCTCGGACCGCCACTGACTCTGTCTGAGCGCTTTCGTTGGATAACTGTATGGATTTTTACACTCTGTTTAAACTTAGCAGAAGCCATTTAAAAATCGGTGGTTCTAAAGTTATGAATACGGACTAGAATGATCGCTGATAAGATGTTAGACTATGTAGCTTCATTTGAAGATACCTGTCTCTTTACATCCGATATATAAATGTACCCTAAAACACAATGAAAACCACATGAAAATCCATGCATTGGTTTCGAATAGGTAACATAGACGTAGCATTTTATATGTATAGAGAAATTTAATGTTACAATGTTGATATTGAGGCTTTAGATAACACAGACAATTTCGGTGATAAATTCGATAAGATTGTCATGCTGCTTGAACTATTTTTTATCGATTCAAGTCACTACACACCGGTGCACAAATTAACTGGGACAACGGCAACTTTTTAGTTCAAAGATGTTTTTTATACAACATTTTGGACAACATATAAACAAAACTGGTGACAAATGATTTTTTTCAGGAGAAGATATATATACATATAACGAAATAAAAAGTAGCTATTTAACAAATATTTCCAGTTACTTCTTCAAAACCAATTCATAAACACTTTTCAAGGATGCTTAGGTAGCAAAACATTTTAATCTAATTCTATTTTACTATTAACGTGGTTTAGTAAATTAAAAAAAAACTTACAGCCGAACTAAGCAGCTGGCTCCATATATTTGTCCATCAGTAATTTTACAGCTTTATACTTTGCTTTAGCCAGTGTTACTATCATTTTTAGGGTTCCGTACCCGAAGGTTGCCAAACGGGACCCTATTACTAAGCCACCGCTCTCTGTCTGTCTGTCTGTCTGTCACAGGGGTCTACAGGTTCAACCATAACCGTTGTTTTTTGTAGCCTCGATGTTGCTTTGGCATGTATATTGTTGTTATTTACCATGTTTTTAGGGTTCCGCACCCGTATTGTAGGGTAATATGGAACACTTTGTGGAACGCAAGTGGCAGAATAACAATCCTTTTGCTTCTGGCTTAAGGGACAAAAGCTGAGTCACCGACCTTTTCAACAGAACCTGTCTAATCTCAAATAGTCTTTAAGTATGGTGTGTTTTGTGTTGTGTTCTGTTGAATAAAAGCCTTTTTATTTATTTATTTTCCAAGTCCGACACGCACTTGACCAAATTATTATAATAACACCAGCGCAAAATAGGAACTTACAATGGGTAATTTTGAACAATCAATTCACGTTATTGCGGTTATTACCGTAATGCAATATTACACAGAGTCATTTCAATGACTCATTGAGAAGTAGCACTTTCCCACCGCTCTACAATAAATTAGGCTTGATTTGGCTCGATTGTGTCCAAATCATCTTTTGTCCGACTGTCCATCCGTTAGTCATGTAGAAGTGGTCATATTGCAGACATAATTGTACGGTATTAAAGAAAATTGGGAGAAAGTATGACCCTGTAGAACACCTGTTGTTAGTACGAAAATGCTTGACGTCAGATGTCTCTTTCTAAATGTTTTCTTTTTTGTCCGCAGGAGTGAGGTTTTGGGTGACCTGGGTGGCGCTACACAGTCTTCTATTGGAGACCAGCTGCGCCAACCACCATCGTCGGTCCATGCCTACACCGACGGTATATCTCTATTATTAATTTATTTTTCAATGCAAGTGCTCGTTACGTCCTATTTTATATGCTTAAAAAAAACTGTTGTTAATGTCAACTTTACCACACTAGCTTTTTATTTTTATTTATTGAAAAATCTGAAAATATAATCCGAAATGTGGAGATCCGTCGGAGATCTAAAGTAACCGACATAGGCTGCAGAATCAGTAAGTTGAAGTGGAAGTGGGCAGGCCATATTTGTCGCCGACATGATGGCCGTTGGGACCGAAAGGCTTTAGAATGGTGACCTCGTACAGCAAAGTGTAGTGTAGGCCGACCTCGAGCCCGTTGGACCGACGACCTGAAGGACGTTCCGGGGGGCGGCTGGATGAGGAGGACGGAGGACCGACATAAGTGGCGAAATCTGGGAAAGGCCTATGTCCAGCAGTGGACGAACACGGGCTGATGGATGGATATTGAAAAAAGTTGCCAGTTTTTTCTAGTGTGTAGATAGACTTCACAGAAATGAGCTACAAATACATCAAACTGAAAGCAGCTTGTTTCCGTCAAGTTGGCAACTTGCGCGCAAAGAAAAAGAATTCCCGCCTAAAGCTCATTTTGGAGTATTTATTGTTTGTTTGTTTCTTTAATTACGTTTCTTTTATTTGCTCACACTATGAATTAAAAACGTAGTATGATACACCGATACACATGGGTAAGGGCAATAAATAACTTACTCGTAACGTTTATCTCTCGTGTTTCAAATTGTCCTCGTAAGCTATTGCCTCCTTACCGTACTTATAGCATAAACTACTATAACATATTATTGAAAACCATCATTCTTAAATGTAAGGTTCTACAAATCAATCATCTCCAATTCCAGACTTTGCCAGTGTCCAAAGGCGGTTGGCGACCAGTCATCAACTCAGGATTACCAGGATATGGAGCATTCGTTGCTGCACCTCTCCACGCGCCTTCATACAAGATACCCGTGCCTGTAGCTGACAACTACTCTCCATCATCCTCACGTCCGCTCGCCACAAGAGACGCGAACAAACTGACCTCCATAGCCCAGTCGTACCGCCCGACTACCCTCAGATCCCTCCCTCCCGCTTCCCCTTCCCTCCCACCCACAAACCAACCAATCAACTCCTACTACAACCCCTTCGGCCAAAGCAACAACGGGCTATCACACTTCAAGATCGTCCAAAACTTCCCCAACGAAAACGTCGTCATTCGCAACCCCCACAACCCCTACGCGGCACGCCCGGTCTTCAAATACCAAACCAAATACAAGCAGCCCTTCCATAATTCCGTCTACCAGCAAAACAACATTCCCATCCAATTCGGAATACCAGCAGGATTCTCCCAAGCCCAGCAGAGTAATCAGAAACAGTACGATAACTCTGTGAAACCTGTCGAGCACTACGGCAGACCAGCGGAGGTGAAGAGACCTTCAAGTTCCAGTGGCACTGAGATCTTCAAGCCTGAAGTGTACAAGTTGTCAGACAGTGACACCTCGCCGCAGTCCGTCAGCCAAGTGAAGACAGCTCAACAGCAGCAGGGAGCTTCTCCTAGCTTGAAGCCAGCCGTGAACCAATACCCTCAGTATCCTGAGAAGTTTGCTCCGCTACCGCCAAGTATTTTAGGTAAGGCGCCTTAAAACTTATATTTATATTACACCCAGTGGCGTAGACTCCATATATAGGTAGACAAAAAGTCACTGCTTACCCTGACAAATACACTTTCGTATAAATTTCGTATAAAATGACGTAGGTAATAAGCCAGCGCCTATTTATCACCCACGTGATCTTTGTTTTATAATGTAATTGTGTTGCGTTGTGGCAGATAAATAAGTTGACATTCTATTATATTCTACGTTATTTTAGCAGAAAAAAATTTCAGATGATGAGTATAAATAAAAACATGTATATTGTCACTCACTTGACGATAAGGGTTAGCTTATCGCCGTTTCAGTAAAGTGTTTTCTTTTACCGTTCAGCAAGCGTATAAAAATACTATGCACATCAATTCCGAAATACTCATTATATAGTGCAGCATCGATCGGCAAGATCTGAACCTGGGTCCCAAGGTTGATGATTGATTGATTGTCGTTCTACCGACAGCACGACGACGGCGAAAGAAAGAAATTACTATAAGTCTAATGCCAGTTTTCACCTCATTTCAGGTACGTTCAGTTCATTTGGCGTGCAGTCCGTAAAAGGAAGAGATCCTTTCCAGCAAACAAAGACCACCTACTTGCCTCCGCAGCCAACGAAACAGACCATCTTCAATTCTTTTAGTTTCGCGCCATATTTCAAGTCGACGCCGGGATACTTCCCAAACACAACTCCCAAATTCCAGACCACTTTGAACCAAATACATTACCCTACGACCATTAGTGATTATAAGATAAGCTCCCAGCCAACTCTGCCACCTAAAGTACTAAATTCCGTAAAAGTAGATTCCAACGTTGCAAACAAACCAAACTTCAAGCCAAGTCCCCAAGATCCTTTCTCCAAGACCCACCAACATCAATCGACATCAACCGGTGAACACAACAAAGTCCAAGTCTCAACCTACAACCCTCTACAAACCACCACCGCTGTGAACAGCTACTTTATACAGAACTTCAATGACCGTTATCCAACACAGTTTCCACAAAACCTTCAAGGGTCTTATTATGGTCAACCGATTTACAACTACGACAACACCAATAAGAAACAAAAGATCCACGATAGCATCCCATCTAACAACAACCAACAGTCTGCTGCGTCGTATCCTGATCTACCCAAAAAGAAGCCGCACTTGGAAACGACTCAGCATCCGGTACCTTCCCCAGGCACATACGAAGTCACTGAGACCATTGAACATGACGATACTGTCGTCACTAACCCTGCATTGAACTCTTGGACAGTAGTAACAGACAACTACGAGCACAGCAACAGACAACAGAAGCCACATTCTGAAGAACTAGTGACGAAGGATGAGTTCTTTGACAATGCTTACGGCAGGCCTGCGACAGCACCACCAACTGAACTGCCCGAAGAATACGCGATCGTTACTGAAGGCGACAAGGGCTATGAAAACTCTTTGAGTTACGACAGCCACGTTGAAACTCAAAGCAGGCGGCCATTGGGCGACGACTTCGAACCTATACAGAAGCACAAACTCAAGGATTACTACTATAAAGTATCCACTCCTTCTCACGACGAGTATACGACACATTACAAGAGGAAGCACAAGTCTACAACAGAAGCTCCTAGCTCCTCTGCTCCAGAGCATGATGTGACGACACAATACAAGGATAACGATCTTTCCGTTGAAGCCTTACCCACACTCGCGCCCAACCAGCATTTTAAGAGACCGAATGCTCAAGAACCTCTGGACAAAGACAAGATCAGGAAGCGAAACAAGACAAGGAGGCGTCGTCCCCCTTTAGCTAACATCAACCGCGACAGAGATGAAACGGGCACTCGCAAGTACGGTTATTCAACTGAGGCATCCTATACAACCGAATCGGAAGAAAGCCACACCTTCAAGCCAAGAGTTCGGGTCCCAAAACCCAAACCTCAAATAACCACACCGACAATAACAACAGACTTATCAACCAGTGCATTACCAACAATATCCCCCACAACACCTACAGTTATTAAAAAGAAGATTCATCGTCGTCCCTTCACAACTACTACGGACAGACTGGAAATCACGACATATTCTTATAAAGACTTTGATATAAACAAGGAGTCTCCGATAATGAAGATTGCCACGCGTCCCCAAAATTATAAAGTAACAACAGTCACTTATGATTACAAAACTGAAGCCCCAGACTACAGCCATAAGCAAGATGAAAAGGATACTCCAACCAGTGACATTGACGTGAACACTAAAAGCCTTAAAAACAAATTGGAACCGGCAAAAACATTTTCGTTCCACAAAGATGTGAAACCAATTGAAGCTGAAATGGAGCCAATTAGAAATGCGAGTGACGATTCAAGAAAAGATATCAATGTGGAAGCCTCAGAATATACGACTACTCCACGTATAGAAAACTCTTCAGAAGGCAACAAGCTTAGAAGGAAGAACAAATACGAGAGCAACAGACCCAAGTTCAGCGTAAAAGACTACAGAAATAGACTAAGTTCTACAACAACTACCACTGAAAAATCAACGGACTCTGTAGCACCAAAAATAAGGTTCCCACAAAGACGTCTTCCTTTTGAGAACAAATTCAACAATGAAAACGGTAATGACACCGAAAGAAAGAAGTTCATTCCTAAAGATCCAAGACATAAATCGGAAAATTCCAGTGACGTAGAATCATTACCGGAGATACATGCGACTCGGCCAACGAGACAAAGACACTCTTCTACCACAGAAAGTATTGAGAGTACCAGCACACAGAGAATATCTTCTCGAATTAGAAATGGCTCCAGAAGACCAAAACCTACAGAAGAAACCGCAGAATCTTCGAACCCAACAACACCCCACATTAAAAGAATTCTAAGAAAGAAAATCAAAGACTCTGAAATCGGAGAATCAGTTCAGGATGTAACTGTCACAGACACTACTGTACATTATGATCAAAAAGATACAACAACACCAGAAAGAACGAGATCAGAAAGTGCTATAATGAAAATAGCTAAAGATGACAAGAAACACCAGGCAGATCACATCGATAACTTGTTTGAGCACTCCAAAAGAGTATCAGATCTTACTTTAGCTGCCAGTAAGGACTACAACACACCAGGCATGTTCAAGACAGTGTCACCAAACAGCAGGCGAATACCAAACTACTTCACGATAGCTACAGACGATCCTATTCTCCCGATAGAGGCGTTCTTCCCACAGTTGAACCAAAAGAAGGAATCGTAACGTTCCTACAAAGTATTGTATTTTAGTTATTTATAGAACCAAAATTGTTTCTTCTGCCAAAGTGAAATTTAAATTATTCAACGAGTTTATCGATTGAAGTTGTACATTTAGTAGATTCTCTATTTATTTTTTTAAAAAAGGTGCTCGTATGGATGTGGTCACTATATTCTGGTGCTCATTGTAGTTTGTAAGTAAAGTTAATGTATTCTTGTGAAGTGATATGATTGGGAAAGTATTATGTCTATGAGAGATGCGAGTGAATGATGCCTTAAAATATTTATATTAAATTCTAGTGTTAATGATGTAAATAAATATTTTCTTAACAAAACTACTGTTGTATGTTTCATTAGGTATAATTTATTAAACTTCTAGAATAAACATAAATAGAACTAGACAATAATTTACCCCGCGTTCGCTTCTTCAGCTTGAATTTTGGCCATTTTCTGAATACATTTAACAGCAGCTTGGTGTATTGTCCGGTCCAATGTATCTGAAAAAAAAAAACGCAAATTGAAATAACAAAAATTAAATTTAAAAAAATATATAAGTATCCTATAATATTTTTTAGGGTTTCGTGTACCTTTATAGCAAAAATTCGATGTCTGTCATAGCCTGAAAATGGCTGGATAGTCGAACTGAAGAATTTCATATTGGCATAACAGATAAAATCTTCGATGACGGAACAGGGAAAACGTTACAGATTTATGACATATTTTCAAAGACCAAAAAAGTAAAATTAATTTATTAAATGCAAATGGAATAGTACATTGTTCACCGAAGGAAGAAAGGGTCCGATTACCGGTAGCCGAGGGACTTAATATCCGAGTTGGGAATCGCACTTTCTCCCGACTGATACATAGTGCTTTATACTCAGATGTTATACTACACCTTCGAGGAAAATAAAAGACAAATTATTAAGAACTCTGACGGCGCGGCGTCATCAAATTTTGACGTCGTCAAAACGACATTTTAAGTGGCTAGTAATTTTACAAATTGAAAGTTCAGATAAAACAAAAGAAAGCTACTCGTCCGGGATTTTCATTATCTTTTTTTTTAATAATGTACAGAAAAAGCAAGTGGCCAGAATCATTTCGCGAACTGGGAAATAAAAACTTTTTTCTTTTGGCTTCATTGATATTTATGACAAATATAAAACAAAAACAGCACGTTAACAATTGATTTTCATGTACTTTTTCTACCCGCATATTTGTGTGACAGTAATAACGTATAATTTTATACGTAAATTAGTAAAAAGGTAGTTTCCGAGTAGGTGTAGTGTAAAGAATATTGTCTTTGACAAAACCCTTTTTAAATATGAGAACACTCTCCCTTTTTTTTCGATTGGATCCTTTCTAATACGTATACATTACAACTCGCAAGGCATTTTTCAAGGTATAAATGGGTGGGCAACTGCCTCCCCAGTCGCGAGTTTTGCCGCCCCAGTGAAAGCCGTTTGCCCACAAAGTAAAATTTTTTTTATTTTCCAATATTTGCGGAAATATTGACAATGGAAAACAGGATAAAACGAACTTAGCCAAGCAAAAACACGAAGTCGTAATATTTCTCACTTCAAGAATTCAATCATCAAAGCTGTGGTGGCCCAACGGATAGGGAGGCATGCTGGTGAAACTGGCGGGCGGCCTAGCTTCTATTTTCAGTCTTTTTTTTGCCTTCCACAAATTATCCTATAATCCGTTTTATATTTAGGTTTTACTTTAAAAGCAAAATTTGGTGTCCGTGTGAAGTGCTTCTACGGGTAATGTCATGGCCGGTAGGCCTACTAAAGTACCCGAGTTCATACTGTAGACTAGATAACTTATGAATCTCCAATTAGAATAATATTATAAGATGTCTATGGTGTCCCCTCAGTGAAAATTTCTTAAAAAATGCCTTGCAACTCAGCTACCTAATAGGATTAAGGGCCCATTCCACCTAAACGTGCCCCACCGTATTGCTTATTCATGACAGAAAATATTTGTTTAATCAGAAATAAATAATCACACAAGTTGTCGAAGAGTTGTATTACAACCTAATTAATTTGATTTTTGCATAGAATTCATAGCAAGCTAGAAAAAGAAATCTAAAGTCACTAAAAATCACGTAAAACTGCTCTTCGCGTATTTCCCATTGACGGTTTCCCAGATGATTTTACAGAATGGTGTTTAAGAGTATACAGAATGGTGTGATTGGTTTAATTTTGCCAAACAAAAATTGTAACTTGGTGTATTTATCCATCGAAAATAATAATTACCCATCGAAACGTGATTCTTTAGAGCGCGCGATGTTTCGGTTGTCGTAACAGCCACGGCTCAGAGCGCGCTATTTTAAACAATAATGAAATGTCACAGAGTTCAGTTCTACTTGACGCTAAATGAGGTGCTTAATGTTAGGGAGAACGGGTCCTTAACATGTAACTTTTGCAGTGGGATATCTCATGATAACTTAGGATAACATACAGGTTTATTCTGTAAAATATGGCAAATCCTAAGAAATAACTCAAAAATAGTGTACTTCAATAGCCCCTATCCTACTCGCCAACCCAAATTAGATGATCTGAATAGACCATGAAATTGCGTTATTTCAAAACGTTATTGATGTTGGCGTCTGTATAACTTCATAGAATACAAAAAGTCGATTGCAGACAAACGTTTCATATCGCTATTCATTTAGTTTTCTTTTCGTGTTGGTACTTTATTAACAAAACGAATCATTACCGATATTATGGATCTTTGTATACCTAGGAAGCGTTTCAAAACGTGCAATCATAGTGCGAAATTTCACTCGTTTATTAGAAAGAGACAAATCTATATAGGAGAAAGAGAACGAAAAATCTGGTCGCACAAATCACGTGGCCCAGTGTGATTTTCGCATTACTCGGAAGCTTTTCAAGTGGCATTGGGCAGGCCATATCTGTCGGCGACGTGATGACTGTTGGGGCCGAAAGGCGTTAGCAAAGCGTAGCGAAGGCCTACCTCGTACCCGCTGGATCGAAGACCTGAAGGATGGATGGATGAGGGGGACTGAGGACCGCCAAGAGTGGAGAAAATTGGGAAATATATCCAACAGTGGACGAACACAGGCTGATGGATGGATGGTCTGGATATAGCTTTATCCTACAAACTAGTTTGTGCAACAAAACAGAGTTATTCAATAAACTCACAGATCTTGTGTTGACCTCTAACCGGGAAGCGCAGCCTCAAGCTGAGAGGGTTTGAACATATGAACACGTAGGGGCTGTCGCTCTCGCCACCAGGGTACCTGTAATACAAATGAGGTGTGTCAGGATCGTAGCTGATGGAAATGTAGTCTTTAGCTAACACTCTCGGAAACAGGCGTCAGTGTATGTATGCAATTAGCCATGCATGTTTCTGATATATATTTTTTTAATAATTTAGTTTGAAAATGTAGACTATTTTATGAAACTAATTTCATTATTTTTGGGTTTTATTCATTGCATCTATTTAAAAACAAAAACTTAAATTTTACCCGCCAAAAGTGAACGTGACGTCACTAGAGGCGTTCCGCATGGCGCTAATAGTGCTAACACTACCATCAAACATCTCACGCCCATCAAGTCGTTCCGAATGAAAAATGGCGTCCATCACTGTTTATACTTATAATCCATTTAGGGTTTTTTTGAACGCAACATGAATGATGACAGAATTTGTAGAAATTCATTTAAGTTACGTGAATACAAAGGATATACTACTTTACTAGGTCCAAGAAGTAATTTCTTCTAACTACAATCTTATAATCATGATTTAACTAATGCTCTTATTCTTCGAAAAACCTATTTTTGAAATTGCCACCGGCCAGCTAGCACTTTTTATAGATCGCTCATAGTGCAAACGCTCTGTAGCATAGGCATATCACAACATGGCGTCGTTAAGGATTTCGTCTATGATAAACAAGGTGAAATTTAATCAATCACCCTTATTCATACTGGAGACTCGGTTAGTGATCAGGAACAAAATTCAATGATCGTTATTTTCGAAATCATAAAAAAAATTGTTTCCATACTGACTGAATAGGCAGTAGGTAGGTACGGGAGCAATTTTTTGTTTTCAGTTTTACCTTGAGGTTCATTAAACATTGTTCCTGATCACTAACCGAGTCTCCAATATGAATTCTGGCGGTTGATTAATTATCGGGCTCACAGTGACTCGGAATGATGATAGACGCGATATAATCGATTATGTCGGGGCACGGAATGCACTGCATGTCAAATGTCATGTCATGACGTCATAGATAAGTCAAATGAAGTTCATTGTGTTTTGTTAAAATATCTTTAAAAGTATAGATTTATTTATTAATCTGATAAGTAGCAACTGTACAGAAAACATATTTCTCGAAATGGTTTTAAGATTTCCGTTCTTGTCCAGAAAGTTAGCACCCCCAATTATGGTAATTTACCGGGTGTAATATAAATATATAAGGTGACTTTAATTTATGCAGCCAAACTCGTACTGGAGGCTTGGTGAGTGATCAGTAACACGGATCGATAACACTTTTTGCTCGTTTCGCAAAATAAAATATTGATGTCCCATAGTAATTGACTCGGGGCTGGGCTTGCGTTTGTAAGGAAAACGAAAAGAATTTACGAATTTCAAAAATAGGGTCATCGAACCTTCTGACCTCCTGAGCACTTACTGAGTCTTCAGTAAGAGTTTGGCTGCTTAAATTAAAGTCACCTTATATATGTTACCGGCCAAATCCGATTTTAAGGCAAACTAGTTTGAAGTAGGTTTTTTTTTTCATGAAATCCTAGAACCACTTTGGCCTAGGCCAAGCTAGTATGTCCTAAAATTCGAAGTGAAAAAAATTTAGGAGATGATTGAGCATCGCTAAACTTTTTATTTTCGCTTTTCCATCGAAATTAAGTCAGCCGATTGACCCGCTTTGTAGTGGGAAGTAAAAATATAAATCGAACAATTTTCTTTTTCTTACTTTTTATCAGTTAACGATGACAATCTACTCTAGAATTATTTTCATTTACTATTATAGGGCCTTATGGTATCTTAATTTACGAAGGGTTGCCGTTTCTTATTTATCACTCACGGAGTTTCCAGTATGAAACATGGCTAAATGTGTCACCGCCGACTTCATATTTAAAAAAATGCAGCGCTGTGATCGACCCATCCACCACATAACGAGATTTTATCCTATCAGGAACTTGGAAAGGCCAGTCACGTTATCAAATTAGTTCAGTTCGAAATACAAAGATGGCGCACCCCTTCCCCCCTCTAGTCGACGCTCCAAGAATGCGACTGCGGCGCAATTTTTGTGACCAAATTTACACCCGCCTTCTTAGCTGATGTGTGTACTGTACTACACTTTGACCTCAAGCGCTGCACCATGCCTTAGGTGGCGACAGACGTGGCGGGGGGCACGTTGCCGAACGAAATGACAGCTGCCCTACCCCCCTCCCCGGTCAGCTACAGCTACCTAAGGCGCGGTATAGCGCTTGCAGTAAAGGTGTAAACCACTTACAGTTTCTGGTATTCTTCTTGCGGTAGACATTCATCAACATTAACGCAACCGAGAAGACATCCGGTCGGGTAGAACGATGGAAACTGGATATTTTTATCTGTAAAAAAAAACAAAACGCTTACAGAATGAAAATTTAATACTTTTGATTGAATTTTACATTAATTGATCTTGAAATAAAAATACTTATTTTGCTTTAATAAGGGGCGAAAGAGGTGTGTAACCTGTAGTTTCTGCCTACCACTCAGCACTGCGTTCATAAATTAGGGGTCTCGACACGGGTTCTAATACCATCTCTGTCGCACGCTTTGAAAATTGTATGCGCTATCCTGCTGTCAGTGTCGGAACCTGACGAAAGTGTTAATTAATGAACGGCTATCTGGGAGAAAGGCGTGAGTATCTGTATGTAAGATTTTTTGAATTTCCCGCGTTTTTCCAGTCATCTTTCGATACAAAACTTTATAGACTATCGTTTACATAAACATTGTAGCGTGTAAATAAAGCTGAGTGGTACAACATACCCGGATAGAGCACTCGGTACTGGTTCTCCAGGGCTCTGGTCACATCGGCGTCCGGCGGTTTGACGGTGGACGCTATCCAGAGCCGGCCGCGGTGGTTCGTGTACCAGCTGCGACCTTCGTGCCTGGGAATACGGGTCATAATTCATACATTACACTGAAATTGCAGATCGCGGAACACATGTAAGGTGACTTTCGTATATACAGCCAAATTCATATTGGAGACTCCGTAAGCGATCAGGACCAAGGTTCAAAGACACTGTTTGCGAAATACGAAGATTTTTTTTGTGCCTCTGTTACCAAGAACAACCTTGACTCGATTAGTACAGGAAGTATACATTTTATTTTGCGTATTTCACAGAAAGGGTCATTGAACCTTGGTCCTGACCACTTACCGAGTCTCCAGTATGAATTTGGCTAAATTAGAGAACATCACCTTATATAATAATCACATCACGCGAGTTTCTAAATCTGCTTTTCTGGCTAATACTGCGAAGGTAAAATTGTAGTAAGAAAAACCGGTCAAGTGCGAATTGAACTCACGCGCCGAGGTTTTATTATGCATAAAAAATAAATATTGACATATATTATGTTGCTGCTAGCGCCATATGCATTAAAGTTTTAAAAGTACACATATACATTTTTATTCTTTTTGAAATTTTGTAATGAATCACACGTTTCTAGCCCAGAATATTGATACTGTTGATTATTGGCATTAGAAATACATAGCGTATGGAAAATCACTCGTACTGCCCCATAAACTGGCCCGTTTTACGATTGCTATAATATTTACATACTTATTTATCTATAAGCATGATTTTTTTCATAATTTTCGGTTAATTTAGTTTTGGACATAATGGGAGGGACATACATATTTTGTAGTATTCCGAATATTTTCGAAATCGATATACCAACAGTTAAAGTAAATATACCTTTATACTTACAATTTAAGGCACACATTGACACCTATTCTCGTGTAGCAAATATTAGATTTAGAGCTGCCATAACCTAAAACTTTTCCTTGCAAAATAGGCTTTAACGCAGATGTATAAAAGTTAAATGAGCTTGTATTATTTTAGGTTTCTCAACTCTAAATTTAAGGTTTGCTGCACGAGAATAGGTCACATTGTATTTTTTGTATTATTTTATGTCTCTGTTGGATATGACCAACTAATAATGACCAACTTAATTGGACTCTTTGGACACATACTACTTCAATATCGTAAGTATTAAGTTAAGTTGGTCTGTTACATCTGCTCGTAGAATAAGTATGTGTTTTAAAGGGTATGTACGAACACCTCAGGGTATCCTACTCGCAGTTGACCAGTTTTAAACCGTTTAGGTATAAAAGTCCTAGAAACTAACATTTTAATGCCATCGACGAGCAACGAGGCCCACGGCTGGTGCATGGACAGACAGCGTCCGGTGTCTGTCATCTCCTGCAGCTCCGGATCTTGGACTCGGAACCCTCCCACCGATACCGGGTTGTGTTGTGCAGCCTGAGCGTAGTTCAGACCTCCTACTGATGGGTCGAACTGTTGAACAGAGGGATAGAAATATATTTTTTTTTTTGCACTTGGCGCTTTATCCGTCGCAAGGATAAATAAACATGATTATCATTGCGGTATAGAAATGCAGCTTCTTTAATTTGCTTTTTAAAAATAACACTTTTGTGTTTGTGTAAGTAAATGAAAATAAATGGTCACAACGAAAATTTCACAAACCACAAGATTTTATTGAACGCTCTGGGATAGATTGGTATGAAACTTAATTTACTCCTTTTCTCCGATTCGTGTATATAATGTTCCAATGTTAAATAAAACAAGAATCTCATATCCCATAAAAATCTGTATAGTTATACCTCAACAAGTTTGTGCGCGGTTCGCCAATGAGGCGATGTGGAGCGAGTAAAAATGTATGCCTCTAGCTTGAGTCTGTCGCGTCCCTCGCGCTTTTTTGTCAATCCATCGCACATTATTATGATATCTATAACCCACCGTTACATCCATCCATTTATCAGCCTGTGTTCGTTCACTGTTGGATGTTCGTTTACTGTTGGATGTTCACTGTTGAAAGTATAAACTTTCCCAGATTTCGCCACTCTCGAGGACGATCCTCCGTCCTCCTCATCCAGCCGCCCCCCGCAACGTCCTTCAGGTCGTCGGTCCAGCGGGCACGAGGTCAGCCTACGCTACGCTTTGCCCTTATTTTTCCATTCTAACGCCTTTAGGCCCCAACGGCCATCATGTCGGCGACAAGTATGGCCTGCCCACTGCCACTTCAACTTACTGATTCGTCAGGCCATGTCGGTCACCTTCGATCTTCGACGGTTCTCCTCGTTTCGGATTCTATCCATCAGAGATAATATAGTAGATTATAAGATAGTTTATAGTGCCGGCCGATAGTGCCGGGCTCGACTGGGGAACTACAATCTTACTCGCAAATCCTCCCGAAGTTATTCGGGGGAGAGTAAGAGAACAGCTCTCAGGCAAAACCAGGCGGCCCACCATTATCTGGGACCTATTAATGGCGGTATATCTATCCCAAATTGCCAATATTATAAAAAGACAGACTGGTGACGGGCAGCGGCGTCCTTGGTGCGAGGGTTTCGACACCGCGCTCACCAACCCGCCTGCCCAGCGTGGGTATTTCTTCCAGGAAGACCGCCAAGAGTGATGAAATCTTGGAAAGGCCTATGTCCAGCAGTGGACGGAACAGGCTGATGGATGGATTATGATTTGTTACCTGCAGTAGCGGCGCGTTGACTCCGGGCGCCACGTCCCTGTCGCCCGCGTCACCCATGAACCAGTCGGTCTGGAAGGCGGTCTGCTTCGGGCCCTGCGCTCCACTCAGCTCCCTGATCTTATCCTCGTCAGCTTCGTAGTCTATTGTTTTATCTTCTACTATTTGTCGACCTAGTAGAAAAAGGAAAAAGTATTAAGTCTACAACTTTAAACTCTCAGGTTTTGTAAACATTATAATATTTATTTAGATTATTCCCGTAGACCAGCTAGTCTAGCATAGCAAACCATATCGAGCTTGATAGCGCTTGATACAGTGCTCTGTCTCATTCTATTGATCTACCTTAAAGAGGGACAGACAGTGTATATCGAGCTGCCAAAGTTCGATATGGTCTACTATGCTAGGTACCCAGGAGTCATGCAAGTGTATTGAAACTTCGGGTGCCTTTTCTCAAACAAAAGGTTATAAAAATAAAATACATCGCGTTATACCCGTCTAAATAAATATTGTATTAAGTCGACAATAATATATATGTATTTTTTTTGTCGACAAGTATCCATCCGATCTGTTAAAAGAGCAATACTTTATATGGGTGAAATCGCGGAAAATTTGTAATTTTTTCTGTCCTTAGTGGCACCACAGATAATATAATACGTGGCACCAAAATATTAAAAAAAATGAAATATCAGTACTTAACGTTGAAATTTTGTGTCAATACATATAGAAGAATAACCAATTTTGCAATTTCATTGTATTTTCATGTTATCTTGTACAACGGTTGTTAAATTTTTCACAAAACACGAAACCATAAAAAAAAAATTTATAATTATATAACATATAATATGTATATTAATATTTTTTTTGTAGCATTTTTTAAAATCATAAAATGGTTCAAATTCTGAATTATCTTACTGGCAATACCGCAAGCAAGAGTTTCCGTACAAGTGGCGTTAGTGTCGCATCTCCTCCTTTTTGTTTGTATACTCGTGGTTGAAGAAAACATCACCCCGAAAGAAAAAAGACAATTTGTGACCGTGAACCAAGTAAAAGGTAAGAATTGACAAACTTATTCATACACGCGTCAACCGAATTTTAGTCTGATTACGTTGTCATTATAAAATTTTCGTAAATGTTTATCACATCCATCCATCAGCCCGTGTTCGTCCACTGCGAACTTTTCCAAATTTCGCCACTCATGTCGGTCCTCCATCCTCCTCATCCAATCTTTAACCTCCGTGTGTAAATTATTCTGAGGACATGATCGTGTGTATTTTTGTTGTAAGTACTTTGTCACGTTTTTCTTTGTAAAGTAACAAAAAGGATGTATAAAGGTGCGTTCACAATAATATGAATGCGATGACGTCAACCGTCACATGGTAAAATACTAAAAGAGATTGTTTTGGGGTTTGGATCGAACTGAATATTTTTTCGGCAAAAACTCCGGAATGGTTGGTGCTAGACGACCCGTAATTTGACTCTACGGAATAGTATATTCTCCCCTGAAAAATCAGTAATAAGGCCTGGGTTACATATTTTTATCAAAATAGCAGATTTCAAGATGGGCGCCGAAAAATCAGATTTACTCACATTTAGCTAAAATTGGTATTTAGTTTAGGAGTTTAAAGGACTGATTATGGTTGTTGACTATTTTTCAGTTGTTTGCTAAATCACAATTTAGAGGATTTCGGCGCTATTGATAAAGAATTTAATTTAAATAAAAATATCTTTATAATGTAATTAAATTACGAATACTATTAAAATACTATTAAAATTTACTTAAATAAATTAAACTAAAAACAAATGTTGTTTCATTAATCGGAATGTGAACAGTTCCTCTTTGTTACATTTTTGTGACGTTTCCTTTTTGGTATGTTTTTGTTACGTACAAATTTTGGCAATTTCATCCATATGTCGCCGTATGATGGCGTTAACAGCTTTTTCGCAAAAAACCGCTTTTTCGTCAAAAACCGAATTATGGCCGACCCAATATGTGATCATACGAAATTATTGCGCTTATTCGCGAAAAAGCAGATATTTCACGAAAACGATGGAGATAAAAACAATTACGAAAGTCTGTCAACAAAAAGCCGAAAATAGAAGCGACGACGAGCGAAGCGGAGCGAGGTTAGTTTTGACTCCTAGTTATGACAGAAAATAATTTTGCGAAATCGCGTAATGGGATAAAATTTACGCCGTAATTCGGATTTTTACGAAAAAGTGCGCTTTTTCGCGAAAAAGTAGTTCTCGTCATCATGTACGACACATGTATAATACCCGTAATGTGGTGCTACAAAACGGCTCTTAGGATTTTGATAAAATGTTCAGAAAAATCGATCTAGTTAGGTCTCATCTGTGTAAAAGTATATTTCCTTTTTTTTTGTTTTTGTTAATTATGTTACATATAGAGCAATAGAAGCCTGATTTTTTAACAGCACCACGACGTAGTATGACTGTCGTAGACTTATTAAGGAGGTATTGTGAATTGTGATCCTATAAGGGTTCCGCTTTCTCTATTTTGAGTTACGAACCCCCCGAAAACCCCGCAGATTACATCTCAACCTAAACATGATGTTAGTGATTTCCAATAAATACGAATAAGAGATAAGATTAGCTACATTTCTGTTTTTAATATATATAATTCCTAGGCAGAAAATAGAAATAATAAAAATATCCTAGATTTTTCGATGTCATGTATTTTAGCCTGTTCGTCCATGGTTACCAAAATTAAAATAATAATATTTTTATTTTAGATTATACAATGCCGACATAATATTAAGATGTATGGCTTTTAAAATAAATAAGATTTCTAAAAAAATGTCTTTCAATCGACTGACAACCATAAAGACGCATCGAAGAGGCCAAAATATATCGGAAAAGGTCTAAAATATTTAGCTTTCTCCATTTTATGCCTACGAGTTATAGATAAATACAAGCACAATTTGAATTTTTAAGTTTGCAAGACACGCGTAATCGCGACGCCATCTTTGCGTATATTCAACTATATTAACACAAGCGAACTACGTAATAAAATGCAAACCAACCAGCAAAATCGAAGGTGATCTTCTTCTGCAGACGGGAGGCGTGTTTCTTCTCATGCAGTGACTGCTGGTACTTGGTCAACTTGGTCCGCTCCTCGGAACTCATCCAGACGGAGTTCGCGTTGAAGTAATCACTGTCGTCGTCGGTGACGCGCGTGCGCCGCTCGCTGCAGAACATTACGCACTATTTACACATCATCACAACATGGTACCTACCCCGCCCCTAGCTTATGTACATAAGACCGTCGCCAACTGGTTGCCGAACATCGAAAACATTCATATACTTGAATAAATTATACACAAATTCTTGTACTTTTATTCCACATATATTTATTTTTATTCTGACTTAGGCTACCGGTTTCGTATTACACTTCATCGGGCCAACAAATTATTAATTATTTAACACGACAGAAAGAAAACAAAAGAAAACATTTTTATTCAAGATGATATTCCACCAAGAACCATCAATCGAATCTATCCAACATTGATATACTATCGAATTCCGATTATCTAAGGATACGTTCGTACTTGAAGTGACGTCTCTGTTCGTGAATAGACTAAAGGCAATTTTGAAAGTTTAGTTTTTATTTATCTATGTTCTTGGTGTTTGGCAACCAGTTGGCAATCGATACAACGTCACATAATAGGCCCGCCGAGGAAGTGTCAAAGGTGAAAATGTAAGTCTTAGTCCACACATACACACCCGTGGTTTACCGACGACTATAATGTCGCGTCGTGTTGGGTGACGAACCCCATCACCGTACTCTGGACACAGCTTAAGGGTCCCTTAAGGGTAGATGCACAACTTCAAATGAGCATATCACATTGTATAACGTGGTTCATCGGTATAGTAAAAATAATATAGACAGTAGACTATAGAAAGACTCATCTTAGAAAAACCGCAAATACTTTAAGTTCGCTCGATAGAAAAAAATTACGAAGTAACCTCTAAATTTCATGTTTTTCGAGTGATAAAGGGCCTTCCTTTAATCGTACAGCCTTGAAATATGTATTACAAATAAGTTAACAAATGACATCGTCAGCTCGTCTTAGAATATTTTCCAAAATTTCATCTAGAAGCAGAGATATTAAATAAAAACGCAGATTTTTTTGGGCGCGTGTTTCTTTGTGGTCGTAACAGCCACGGCTGAGAGCGAGCTATTTTAAACTAAAAGGAAACGTCGCAGAGTTCAGTTCTGATTGATGCAAAATGAGGTGCTCAATCTGACATTATATGCAGCCTTAACGTACCTTCAGACCGAACAAAATTCTAAATCCTGATATCCTGATAATCGAGATGTGCGACGAGACTATTTATTTCCATCGATCCATCAGCCTGTTTCGTCCACTGCTGGACATAGGCCTTTCCAGGGTTTCGTCACTCTTGGCGGTTCTCTTGGAAGGAACGCACACAAGCTACCCGTCACCAGTCTGTTTTATATAAGGCCCGGTAGTTGGATATGGATATACCGCCATCAATAGGTCCCAGGCAATAGTGGGCCACCAGGTTGCGCCTGTTTCATAGCTGTCCTACCTATTACCCTCCCCCTAATTACTTCGAATAAGATGCCGGTACATCCACAGTCGAACTCGGTACCAGCTCTACCACTATTTATTTATTGGCACACAATTTATTAGAACAGAAATGTGATATTACACCATGTTATAGGAAACCATGCCAAGCTACTCATAGTGTTCTGGAATGCTTTCATTTTTTACGCTTTACCGCAACTGCTTTAAGATTCATGAAAGCGTCAAATAAAGCTCAATTACGAAAACATTATGTACTTTATCTAGTACACAGCTTTTAAACAATATATTGCTTATTTTATAAATAAATCTGGCCCCTGCAACAACAGAATTTGAGTTCAACATTGAAGTGCAGTGGGCCGTATTTGTCGCCAACGTGATGGCCGTTGGGGCCGAAAGGCGTTAGAATGGAGACCACGTACAGCAAAGTGTAGCGTAGGCCAACCTCGTGCCCGCTGGACCGACGACCTGAAAGACGTTGCGGGTGGTGGCTGGATCAGGATGACGGAAGATCGCCAAGAATGGCGGAATACTGGAAAGGCCTATATCCAGCAGTAGACGACGACAGATCAAGAAAACAGAAATTTAGGTAACTAACCTGGTACGATCAAACTCCAGCAATCTGTTCCTGTGAGTGACAGCCGCCTCCCAGCCCTTGGGCCGGTTTCTCTCCATTAAAGTCTCAACCAGTTTCGCGCTGGCCTTGGTCTTTAAATTGATCTGCTTTTGCTCCTCCGGACTGCAAACCTATACATGAATTTTACTTGCGATTACTTACGAAACTTGCACTTAATGAAACTTTACAATAAAAATCACTTTTATCGATAGTTTCGGTGATATATTTTCACGAAAACTCTCGACTGGTTTCGCTTATAAAATTATTTTTAGGGACATTTTTTATAATTTGCAAAACAAGCCAAGAAAATTCACGAGCATAAATGAAAATATTTGAAACTACAATTATATTTTTTTTATGAAAGACTAGCTAAACAAAAGATTTTAAATCAGTAGAACTCACATACTACAATAGATAGGGTTCTGAAAAAAAACATGTTATTATTTAATTATTAAAATGTCGTTACCAAGTATCCACAAAACAGGCAAGGTCCGGAGCCCTCTTGCTTGCAGACGATGCGGCCACAGTTCAAGCAATTGTTCACTAGCTCATGTTTGGCTGCCTGACAGTCACAGTGGTGCCTCCCTGTCGAAGAAAGCGATGAGTTATAATAGGTGGCGACAAAATAACGGCATTCCCTTTTTATTTTGGCAGGGTTATGCTAAATCACCAAATTTTGGTGAGTTCAGTTTGATTGCTCGCCGACGCAGGATAGCATAAACAAAGTTCCAAATAAAAAAAAAAAAACAGGTGCAAAGGAGATAGCATGTTAGGCGGTCTTTTCCTGGCAAAAAACTGAAAAAACCCTAAATTTAATGCGTTTTGTCAAGCGTACATTGTACACAACAAGATTTTCCATTTTTCAAGGAACTTTAAAATCATACTTGATATTATATTTACCTTTCAAAAGCACAACCTGAGCATTCTTCCCCTCCTGCGAGTACAGGTTTACAAACTTCGTCTTCTTCTTGCCTCCCCCACTGGCACCAGCACCGGGCTGATCTTTGTCAGGGCTTACACTGGGCTTGTCAGGGCTGACGGAGTCTGCTTGTTGCTTGTTCTTTGAAATCTTCTTCTTTTGCTGCTTTGGTTGTGAGTTACCTTGAAATAGAAGATTTTGATAAGGATATCTTTTGTTGCATAAATTCATAGGTAAATCAGCCCTCTTATTGTCTAACATCAATATCTATAGCCATCAAAGGTCTCATGATTGGCTAGGCTAAACATGATGTGTAACGTCATTTCTAGCCAATCACTGTATGTTTGAAGGTGAATGAGATGAAAGTCGAAGTTAGGCAATAAGTCCCATGGTCGTGAGCTCTGAATGGAGATTTGAACCCAGCACTCCTAGCTCTCAGGGAAATGTAATTTGTATCTGAATAACAATGGGTAAAGAACCAAAGGTCAATATTATACAAATAAATTTCTAATATTGTTTTTACTTTGTACATCTCCACAATTCAGTGAGGAACACTTATAATTCACTGCATTGTCTGTTGGTCTGTCTCTTAGATAATTCAAATTTTTGAATCATCAATCTGGGGAAGCAATTACATCATGTAAGTAAAATAAGCCCATAGTAGTCATTAAAAAACAAAAGAAAACTTCATTAAAGCGAATAAAAAGATTGCTTTACTAAAACAATTTTTTTAATTTGCTTCATTCTGGAACTCCTACATTCTTGGAAATTTTAAGCCATTTTAATAAAATCCTGTCTTTACTAACCTCTATTTGGAAACTTTTTCCTTGAGAGTTCCAAATAAAATTTCTTGTGCTGAGAGTCATCAAAGTCTAGCAACGTTTTCATGTACTCTGTCAAATCATTCTCATTTTGTATTGAGAGGATATAGCTGAAATATTAGGCAATATATCAAACTTTTAATAAAAAGTATGTTTTATTTGAACCGTTCATCAGAACAAAGAATTTTTTATTAATATAATGAATTAATTAATCAACTAGATACCTGGTTAGGGTATAAATATGGCACAGAAAAAATATATTTGTAATTTCAAAAGTATGTACTGGACTTTAATATTATGTAGGTTAGGTATAACTTACTTTATTAGATCTTCAGGAACTTCAAAGTTAAGGATTTTGGATAGTGACTCACTCAACCAGTTATCCATATTTGTAATTTCGAAGGTACTGGACTTTAATTTTATTAATTAAAATACAATTGTCTTTTGTAGACGACAGCAGACAAAACTAAACAGAGAGACGAGAGAGTATTATATTCCTTGAGAGAGACAGACGTCGTTCGAAAACACATAAAAATATTGCCCAGCAACAGGAAAGAAAGAAAAGCATACGATATTATTTATGCGTAAGAAAGGGCCGGCCTAATAAGAATTGCGGTGCTAAAACCTAGTTCATGAACACAGCTCAAGTCAGTCAGACATCCTCCAGCCAGCCAGCTGATTTTTTGACATTTGCAAGTAGGAGACTGTTTAGAAACCAAACTTCAATCGAGCAGAATCTGTGAATGTGAATACAACAAACAACGTTAGCGGAGGACCTCGATGCAGGGTGACCAGATTTAAATTGAACATTATGCCAGCTGCTTGCCTAAATTCTGCTAAAGTCTGCTATTTTATTTGGAAGAAATGCTAAAATTCTGCTAATGATTGAAGTCATAAATTATAATTAATATTAGTAATTAATAAAATAATTATTAAAAATATTAAATATCAACTTCTAATCATTTTATCTTCTAATTTTCGGTAGTGTCCATGTTTTTATAGAGAGTTGTCAAGCTTTGAGCCATCTTTATCATATTTTTTACAAAAAGCGGCATTGCTCTCATCCTTGGGTCTTGATACATTTGGTCAAGATGAGAACATTTGATCCTTCTCCCACTCAGAACGATAATTCTGGTCGTATATATTTTTTCATTTTTAATTCACAATTCACGCGCACGACACAATTGATTGACAACGACTACACATAAGCAAACTGTACTTTACTAACTCTATGTACACACAACTCGAAAGAAAAATATATATTTTAGGGAAACTCCCCTAAAATGTACTCGAGGGTTACCAGTGCAGTAAGAAAAATCGGACATTATTTAGGAATTGTAGACTTCTTTAAGTATTTCTAGCACCACTACCCAAATTAAGCACAGGTAATTTGTCAATGTGTAATCCTGCTAATTTTCTGCGGAGGATTTCTAAGATTCTGCTAAAATCTGCTATCTTTTCAGATCTGCGACACAATCTGCTAAGCCTTAAATTAGGGATCGAATTCTGCTACAATTGCAGAATTCTGCTAAATCTGGTCACACTGCCTCGATGGGCGAGTCGAGTCATTTAACTCGAGTTCACTTAGAACCGAGTCAACCCAAGTTGCCTTTCTGACAGCTCGGCCTGAGTTGAACTCAGTCGTCAATGCTGGCGGTGACTCACCTCACCAGTCGCTCAACTGCTGGTGGCGACTCGCTTGTGCAGACCTCCGTTCATTAATTAACACTTTCGTCAGGTTCCGACACTGACAGCAGGATAGCGTATACCTTTGCAAAGCATGCGACAGAGATGGCATTAGAACCCGTGTCAAGACCCCGAATTTATTAACGAGGCCCTGCAGAGTCGAGCGAGTTACCGAGTCACCGAGTCAGTCACACACAGCTCGCTGCCGTTGTTGTCGGTGAGTTCGTAAGTACTTACGTTGCAACTCGCCGGACTTTCACGGCAAATCATATGTAACCCGGTCCAATCAAAAATATTTTTATAATTTATGTCGTTGGTTAGCTGGGTGTGGTTAGAATTATATTTTTAATGTTGATTTAAATACGAAAAAAGCAATTACTTGACAGATAGAAGCAGAGACATTACATCGTGATGTACAGTTAACATTCTATTAAAGTTTAAATAAAATAAATTGTTATTTTTACTATGTATAATAATAATAATAATAAAGCCTTTTATTCTGAAATATCAGTTTTTCAATCACAGTATTTTTTACATAGTGTCCCTAATTTCAGTGTGCCTAATGGCATAGGCCTCCTCCAACGATTTCCATTGTTGTCTGTCCTGGGTGACTCTCCTCCAGTATGGACCTGCTGTCAGTTTGATTTCATCCTCCCATCTAATATTTTGTCTTCCTCGACTCCGTTTCCCATCTCGTGGGTACCAATTTGTTACTATTTTGCTCCACTTTTTTTGTGTATCGCGCATCATATGGCCTGTCCATCTGCATTTTTGGCAGTCTATTTTGGTCAGGATATCTGTTAATTTTGTCTTTGCCCTTATATCAATGTTTCTGACTCTGTCTTGTCTTTTAATGCCCATTATACTTCTCTCCATTGCTCTTTGACATTTAGCAAGTTTTTCTCTCAAAAATTTGGTCAGTGCCCATGTTTCACAACCATAGGTAATACATGGAAGTATGCATGTGTTGAATGCTTTTCTTTTTAGTGACATGCCCAAGTCCTTTGATTTCATTATTTCTTTAAAAGACCAGTATTTTTTCCATCCTTTTGCTATCCTCAAGTTGATTTCTTTTAGGATTTGGTCTTTTGACGAGATAGGTTGGCCTAAGTACATATATTCTTCTACATATTCGAGTGGTTTGTCATGAATTTTAATGTCTACTTTTATGGTGTTGGTCATCACCTTGGTCTTGCTGGCGTTCATCTTTAGTCCAACTTTTATGCTCTCCTTATTTAAGCTTTGGATCATTTTTTCCAGGTTTTCAGGGTTCTCTTCAAATAGTACGAGGTCATCAGCGAATCTGAGGTGATTTAATTTTGAGCCATTTATGTTTAGTCCAAATTCATCCCAGTTTAAGTTTCGAAATATTTTTTCTAGGACTGCAGAGAAAAGTTTTGGAGATAATGGGTCTCCTTGTCTTACCCCTCTCTCTATGTAGAATTCGTTACCTAAAGTTTCTAGTTGAATTCTGGCTTTGCTGTTGCCATAAATGGTTTTGATGATGTTTATATATTTTTCTGGTATTCCTTGATCTTTTAGGGTTTCCCAAATACATTTGTGGTTCAAGCTATCAAACGCCTTCGCATAGTCTATAAAGGCAATATATAGTTTTTTATTATATTCATTGTATTTTTCCAGGATTTGCTTTACGGTGTGAATATGGTCGACAGTTGAAAAGCCTTTTCTGAAGCCTGCTTGTTCCGCTGGTTGCTGCTCATCTAGTTCAGAGCTAATTCTGTCTAGAATAATCTTTCCAAAAATTTTGTATACATTGGACATCAGACTTATTGGTCTATAGTTTTCGATGTCTTCCTTGTCCCCTTTTTTGTGTATCAAGATGATATGAGACACTGTCCATTGCCTTGGAATGTTTCCAGTATTCAGAATCTCATTAAATATCTTTGTTAGTATGGGAATCAACTCTTCCATTGTCCCCCTCATCAGCTCGTTCGTGATCTTATCGGGTCCTGGCGATTTGTCCATCTTTTGACTCTTGATGGCTTTCCGTACCTCGCATGGTAGGATTTCGGCAATAGGTTCTTCAGTTCTTTCGGAATGTATAAGGTTACTTTAATTTAAACAGCCAAATTCTTACTGAAGAATAGGTAAGTACTCAGTAACAAGGTTCGATGACCTATTTTATGAAATTCATAAATTTCGTAAACGCAAGCCCAGCCCCGAGTCAATTAATATTTTGCAAAATTGGCAAAAAGTGTTATCGATCCGTTTTACTGAACACTTACCAAGCCTCCGGTATAAGTTTGGCTGTATAAACTGTAACATAATAGGTCTCTGGGCGAGTACTTATTCGTCATTTATATATTTATCTATTTATCAACAAAATAAGACTCTGCTCGAGTACTTATTCGTCATTTATATATTTATCTATTTATTTATTTAAATAATTTATCTATATATTTAAATATTTATTTATTTAAATATTTTGGCCATAGTAATTTGTAATCGTCTAGCATCTATTTTGGTAGGACCTCTACATTGTGTTCATAACGGTTAAAATAAACACAGAAATAGAATTTTGATCTGGACACCGTAATAAATGGGTACAGGTACACAAGTTCAGAATTTATCAAATGAAAGGTGAAAAATCGTAAGCGTGAAGTATTTCATGCAACTTAGCTGGATAAACCGCTCTTTCAGGAACAACAGGTTTCAGCAACTCCCAGGACTCCAACAATTACACTGTATTTTTATTATTACATACCGTATCACCGCATAACACTTTAATTTGACACGCTTTGATACAAAGATGATATACACCCGCGCAAATACGAAATTTGACGTAAGTCGAAGATGAATTCAGTGTGTAAACATAATGTGTTACATAATTATTTCGTAAATGTGTGTTAGGTATAATATTAGGGATATATATATGGTTTTATAAAGAATATTGAAGGGTCGTCGATACTCGTAGCGTAGCTGCAGCTATAATTAAAATTTGAAGGAATTCGAGATTCTTTGCAAATCCAGAATGAAGTGGGGGCCCTAACGATTTAGAAGACGACCTCCCTGCCAAGCTTTAATAGTCGTTCCCACGTATTACACAGAATAACACGCTTCCAAACAAAATCCAGCGCCAATCTAGACTACCATTTAAACCCTAAGTCCCTAGAATTTTACTCATTCGTACTAAAAAAAACCCTTTCAAAACATCACCAATTTTCACACATCTCTCCTAAAGACCTGGCCAAGTCAGTTTTAAGTTTTCTAACTTACTAAGCTTGACTGGTGAACGAAGAGCTTCTCCAAGATACTGACAAGTGGGGTCCTGCTCGACTAGGCAGCTATGGTTTCAGACACAAATAAAAGAGTAAGGCTTCCCTCCATAGCTAACTGCATACCTAGCCCGGTCACACACCTAAATGCTTTACCCTTGGAAAAACTCTACGTTCCTAAGCCCCTTGGTTCCTAAAATAATATTATATACACAATACTTCATTTTCACAAAAGGTTCTAAAATAAACCCTAAAGACAGAAGTTTGAGAATAGTCATGTGGAAATTTTCAGCCCTGGATCTCGTTGATCTACCTATAAAAAAAGGAAAGCTGAAAAAAAAAGAAACACCTGTATGAAGAAAACCTAAATATAGGGAAAAAGGTAAGAAATGTTTCTACTGGCTCCTTCACCTAAAATTGTCGTAATTTCCACAGACCGTCTATACTAGATCAAAATATAAGTATCTCTGCCAGACGAAGGAAAGCTAAAATAATATAATATAATCTCCTTCAGGACCAAGATAGCTATAGGGATAAAGGATAAATACAAAACATGTTACATAAATAAATTTCTGATGTAGATACTTGATATTTATAAATATTGTACATTCGCTATTTTTGCAACGCCTCTATAGTGAAATAGTCATATTTCGTTTCTATTGAGTTTCATGAGAAAACCGTTGGCGGGAAAAATTTAAATTAGCTAATTCAGTCTTACGCAAATACGAATGCACTTCACCGACGCACTGTTAACACTTTCAATATATTTAAATAACGAAGCTTTATTTATTGCAAATCCGCACTCTCGATGTACGTACACGATACTCGACACTCTTATAACGCGTTACGCGACTCGTACGCTTGGACTTTGGTTCTAATAGATTCGGAGATCCGCGCGCGACGTAGAGACTAATATCCTTCCGAGGTTTTATTCCGCGATTTGACGACCCGTACGCGCTTCGAGGTCTACTCCACTCTCCGACACGCGCTTGACTGTCCGTTCAAAAACCCTGATTTCCTTTAAATCAGGTCCTTCTCCCACCTAGATTATTTTATGTTCCGCCCCAGTAGACACATTAATTTTCTATTTTATTACCCGTCAAAACGTATCTGAAGTGTATTTGCCAAATCTGAAAAAAATCCTGCCAAACTAAAATTAATGTCTTGATGACTGCATTTTTTTGCTATGGCGAAGAACATAAAGGTAGGAATAACCGAGTCAACAAGTTTCAAGATGCAAATGAGGTGGGAAAAAAAATAGAATAAATAAAATTTAATATATTTCTAGATCAAAGAACTTCGTTCCTGTTTTTCTGCTTTGTAAACAATTCTGAGCCCTTTTAGAAATCCTTTCATCCATAAAACTGGAAGACAGTACCAGACAAAACTCCTAAATTATATGTATATGTTTTATTATTATTATTCAACGTTCTTACATAAGAGATTACATCACTTTTACGCTTCAGATTTTAAGTATAATTTATTTATTATTAAACTGCTTCAATGTAAATTTCCGGGAAGCGCTCTGCTCTCTAAAAAAATATTAACATGTTTCTGAAATCTAACCTTTGACGTCCTGCCCAAATGGCAATAAATTTGTTTGGTTTATGACCTGAAAACTTTGAAAAAAATTATATCGGCGCCACAGGAAAGCTTCCCCACAGAAAGAGTGTAAAATTATCGTTTCCTCTCCAAACAATACGACACTTATGTCGCTATAGCTATAAGGTTACAAATGTTATCGAATCCGTACAGATTTGGCATATTCAACCGTACCACTTCTCGGAAAGTGCAAAGTATTCCAAATTTAAAACATCGCAAGGGATTAAAGACACATTCTATTTTGAAGTCAAACACAGCTGACATAGGATCGAAGTCGATATTATGATAATAAATTTTGGTCCCGCCCCTGGCTAAGTTTGTTGAAATTCACATTTAGACGGGGCCAGTAGTTAAATAAATAATTGAGTATATGAGTAGGTACTGTAGCCAAAAGTATCAACTTTGGTTGCTACAAAACGAAAGTAACCTAATCCACAACCAAGTCAACAACACGCAAGTTTACACATTTACATACGGCAATAACTCAGTAACTCGGTTCCAAACTTGAGCTGACTCGTTGCACAAAGCAAAAGTACGAATTAGAGCCGAGTCGCTACAATGAGTTACAACTCGAGTTGATATTCGTTTGAGCTCGGGTTACTCGAGTTGATAATAATGCGAGTTGGCCCATCGGTAGAGACACAGAATATACTTTATTCTAATATTTTATTCTATGCAGTAGGGTGGATCGATTTTGCGTTTTTGGATTTTCACTTGGCATGGGTGCGGAAAAGAATAAACAGATAAATGAAAAAAAAAGAAAAAAAAGATTCTTTTAATGTTTTGTACCGCCCCAAGGGGGTTGAAGTTTATCAAAATGTATGAAAGGAAAAAAAATATTTTCGTTTTTAATATTTTTTGTATATTTTTAGTTAAATCCTTATGCAAGCAATTTATAAAAAATAGGTCATGAAAATTCTGTTGAGTTCAAAGTCGTTAGATAAAAAAATGTGGTAAAAATGCCTCAAATGGTAAATTGTATTAATTTGCACAGTTTTTATTTAATTTGACACAGGTGAATGGACGAAAATTTTTATGATTATTTTTATGTGATATACTTTATATGGCTTTAACTAAAACAAATATTAAAAACTATGTTTTATTCCTTTTATACATTTTGTTAAATTTCAACCCTCTTGGGGTAGCACCAGACATTAAAATATATTTTTTTTTACTATTTTCTTCATTTATCTGTTTTCTCGAAGCAACTTTTCCGCACCCAGGCCAAATGAAAATCCAAAAAACGCAAAAATCTATTCACCCTTATATAACTAACAAAAATGTAATCCTGCATTCACAGCGATAGGTTATGACGCAGGTACAATTTTCAGATAAAATTAAAATAAGATTTTG
Organism: Ypsolopha scabrella; assembly: GCA_910592155.1. Classification (NCBI taxonomy): domain Eukaryota; kingdom Metazoa; phylum Arthropoda; class Insecta; order Lepidoptera; family Ypsolophidae; genus Ypsolopha; species Ypsolopha scabrella. The sequence continues at coordinate 6,831,211 of OU342978.1, forward strand.
GCATGGCATCCAAAGAGATCCTCTATCTGCTAAACATCCTAGTAAATAATCGAATTCACGAAAAAAACTTGCCGTAGTAAGTAGAGTAGCACGACCTCTATGCTATCCACCCTTTTATATCAATAAAACTTCAATTCTTCGAGATATTTAAGTACAAGGTGACTTTCGTGTATAGTCAAATTCATACTGGAGACTCGGTAAGTGGTCAGGACAAAGGTCAATGACACTTTCTGACGCAAAATAAAATTTAGACTAGGGTGTTTTTTATTTAACCAAGTATAGAGAAAAAAAAAACATATTTCGCAAATAGGCTCATTGAACTTTGTTCCTGTCTGACCACGTACCATGAATTTGGTTAAACGAAAGTCATATTATTTTTACTTTCAGATTCTTATGTCCTTGTTTTAAATATTAACAATTTCATATTTTTTTCTTTCTAAAAGCGAGGTTAAATCCCTTTCCGCATCTCTCTTGCTTTGTATGTCTGTATAATATTGTAAGATAAATTAATGTTGCACAATTTATTAAACGCATTTTTTGAAATATTATTACAATTCATGATTAGAGCGACCCTTATCAAAGCTGTCACACTCAACGTTGCCAGATCGTCCTAAAAGGGACGATTTTCGTCCTTTTTGGCGATGAACCGTCCTTTTTTTGTCCCTTATTTATCATCTATCGTCCCTTTTCGGACAAGCCAGAATTTTCATGTATTATACCTGAAAACATACTAATGTCGTTGTTTTGTTGAGTTTAAATTGTATTTTAGTCTTCAAATCAAAGCTGAATTATTAGAAAAAGAAATGATTAAATGTATAAAATTAGCTAATCCTTTATTTTTAAGTTTTATTTCAAGCAAAATATAAAAAGCGTCCCTTTATCTTCCAAAATCGTCCCTTTTCAGTTGGCCTGTCGTCCTTAATTTGAAGTGCACACTGGTAACACTGGCTCACGTCACTGTCAGTTTCAACTGATTGATGGAAGTTTTATTTTCGGGAGAATAATTTTTTTCTGACTAAAGCTGTTCGATTTTCGAAATTAGATAAAGGTGCGTTTGCATTGAATGTTCTCCTAATCAAATTTTTAAATAAATTCTATAAATCAATGAAATAATTACTAAAAGTGTTGTTGTTTACGTAATTTTATAACCTCTCAAAAACTTTATTTAATTTTATATTATTATAAAGCAACGAAGTTCTGTTTCAGCCAATCATGTCCATTTCTCCTTTCATTCGGACTCCCTTCACCGACCTGACTGGTGGAATGGTGTCTCATCAAATGCTTGGTCGTTGTCAAAAGCAAGAAGCTGCTTACATGGACTGCTTAGAAGCTTATGGCTTGGAAAGAGGCCGTGTTAAATGTCACAACCTGTTTGAGGACTACCATGAATGCCACACATTGACCAAGCAGTTCAAACGTTTTGTGGTATGTAACTTTTTGTACAATAGTAAAATGAAATAAAATATGTACAGTGTACATACACTTTACTACCTGCGGAACTTTCTGACTTAGAGTTATAGCTAAATAACATAAGTAGACCTAATATATCTATCATGCTTTTTTTACAGGCCCTAAGAAACGAGAGAGACAAACAGATTTCTGAAGGTAAACTCAAAGGAGACGCTCAATATGTCAGCCCCAGAGTAGACAGCTACTAAACAATACAATGAATAACCAAATGACAAATGTGTTACATTTCTTTCCTGTATAGAATCAGATTAGGTTAATAAAATGTTTGAAAACATAGCTTACATTAATTTATTGGAATAAAACTACAACTGATATTAACAAAAATAGAAAAGTTTTAAAAATAAAACTAAGTTCAGAGTTTCCCATTTGGGTTTGTTCTGGCTTAGTTCACCCTAGATTGTATCAAATTTATTTGTAAATTCAAAGAACAAAACATAAAAAGCTTAGTTCTGTAGTAAGTTAGTGTTTTCTGTGCATCACAGAAAAACTTTAATTAGCATCATATGGGCTGGCTTGCGGGTGATCATACTATATGTAAGTAACTGAGAATGTGTGTGTACAGTCAAGCCACACTGCTCACAGATAATGAAGTATCCTCTATTTTGTTTGTTCCCAACGACTCACCCAATTCTGTCACAGTGTTACTCATTGGGAAAAAAAATAAGAAAAATTCCCAAACATTAACATAACACTGTTACTCAATGGGACAAATTTGAATATAAATATATTTTGTTCCCAATGAGTCACACCCCTAAAGTGTGGGTAAATCAACTAATGAATGAATTGATAGTTTATTGTACACATAAAATAACAGCCATTAAAAAGAAAGAAGAACTTAAAGCGATTTCTTCCAGTCAACCTTTGGGTGGTGAAGTGAAGAAATTATAATAATATGAAAATTAAATAGGGATAGACGATAATGAAATAAAAGATTCATTACTTAAATAAAGTCTAAAATACAAAGCGTAAATATTAATTCATGGTATATGGGTGGGTTTAGGGGAACCTCCCTACCATACAGGAAAAAATAAATATTCGCATAATATTTGAATTTTGTATCATTTACGCATTATCCGTGTAATAAAATACAAGGTGACATAATTTTATATAGCCGAATTCATACTGGAGGCGTTAAATACAATAGCAGTTAGGAGGTCAACATATTATTTTGTATTTTTGGATACTTGGGCCCCTCTATGAGAAAGCTATAGCTATGCCTATAGTAAGCCGGTAAAAGGGGTGCCTATGAATAATATATTTTATAGCACACCGTGCGTAAAATGACCGCTTTACGCACGCTGCGCTTGCGTAAAGTCGGCATTTTCCGCACTTTTGCTATAAAATATTATACGAAACTCGTGCGAGAAACTTTTTCATCAAACGAAAACGTTTCATCGCTCTCGTATCGTAATGTACTATAGGTACAACGGGCTCGCGGCTTCCAAAAGTGGGCTAGCCCAGTGTGCACTAGGCCTAATTTTTATTTTGACCTCAAACCACACACGAGAAAAACCTCCTTACCGAGCACAGAGGAAAGAAATCTCATTGCTCTGTGATTCAGAACTCCACAGACATATAATTAACATAGATATAGAAAAGAACACATACGTCTTTGCTTGACCATGTTCATAAAAAATAAAAAAATTAAAAAATATCTTGCCTGTTTGACAGCCAAAATTTTTCGAATTCGATGTGTTTTTCGCACAGACATAATACCTGTAATTATTACTATACTCGTTATATTATACGTCTGCGGTTTTTCGTCGCAGAAACCAAACTATAGCCCATTTTGCTCCAAGCCTAAGCAAATAACTAAATGGCTTCGCAAAATATATCTCCATTTTTACGGTCCCCCTTCACTGACTTAACTGGTGGTATGGTCTCGCACCAGCTGCTAGGACGATGTGCTAAACAAGAAATGGTTGTCGCGGACTGCTTAGAATGGTATGGTATTGAACGCGGCATGAGACTCTGTAAAGACCACATTGAGGATTTTAAGGAATGTCATACATTGAGGAAGCAGTTTTTACGATTTATTGTAAGTTTTAACTCCTGCTTACTCCTGTTAGAACATTTCATTTTACATGAATTTGCTAGATTACGTCGGTAAGGCGCTTCGGAAGCTTGGTAAAAACTTCTCTTCACTGAGCTGAGATCATGTCAATATATACGTAGACTTTGGTTTTACGACATATGCAAACAAATCTCTTTGTCGAGCACGGATCTGAAAAAGATCCAGGTCCGTGTTGTCGAGTAGATATTAAACTTTTTATAGCACTGTGTGACCAAAACCCGCACTTATGTAACGTCCATTTTACACGGGGACATATTGACATACCTAATACCTACACACAATTATTTCAATAATACTAAAATATTTATGAAACCAAGCGTAGTTCAAAATGATCACACCCGATTTTTCATAGAAAAAACTCATATAGTAAAAGCCCGAAATCGGCAAACCTACGATTTACCGGTAAACTTTATAGAAAACATGGGGGTTGCCTCGCTCCGTTTCTCTCGTCGCTACCTATTCTCGTTTTTTTTTCTATGGACATAATAAGTTCTTAAAAAATTATTATTTTTTTCGAAAAATAAGGATCAATCGCAATTTCTGTTATTCCCGCCATAATAAACCTGTGGGCCTAAAAGGGGTAGAAGTCCAAATTTTGTGAAAATGAGATATGTAGATAACATTTAATATATTATGCATGTATCCTAAGTAACATATCTCATTTTCACAAAATTTGAACTTGTACCCCTTTTCACTAGACCCACAGTAAACATGGGCTTGTTATGATAAAAAATAAATCTACAAAATAAATAGTACTACGTGCGAAAAACGATACCCCACACCCACACTATGGGATCTTAGACCATTTAATACGGGACCTGGCAAAGCGCGACTTTTAGTACTGAAATTATTCTGCCGTTTCCCACGGGAGGGGAGGTAAACACGCACAGCACACTCATGCGAAAAATTGATACGTCACTAAATCAAAAGCTGCAACACAAACACAAAACGCGCACACAAGCAAACTTACGTGAATAAATTGTTCATGTACTTCGGCAGAGCAGAGGGGGATAAGTACGCTTGCCTAGTCCCGTGTTATATGGTCTAAGTATGGGATAGATGAGAAAAAAAAATCATTCCCAATTTACGTGTAAGAGAAAAAATTTCATTCATGTTTAATTTTACTGTTTTTTCGGCGTGATTAATATGTATACCTACTCTTTAGTTTACCAAATTACAGCTTTCTAGTGCTAGTCTCTGAGCTAAGCCGCGGACAGACGAACGGACGGACGGACATGGCGAAGCGATAAGGGTTCCTTGTCGGACTACGGAACTCTAAAAACGTAAAACTGCCGTATTTAAAGTTGACTTCACCAACATTGAGAACTGATAGAAATATTTCCTTAGAAATTTAGTCAGCCAATTGAAACACTTTGTACTGGGGGAAATGAAAAAAAAAATAGAGCAAAACATTTGTTTTAATTCTTGAATGTGGTCAGTGATCTAGCTTCGCCCGCGTTCAGTGAATCTTTGCCCCGTTTTTGGCTTGGGCGTTATTTTATTAACACCCCTTGTAGTCTATGTGTTGAGCAGCGTAACTACGATGATAATAAAGAAAACCGCATCCAAATCCGTGGAGTGGTTCTCGAGTTATAAGGCGTTTATTTAATCTTTGCTCCGTTTCCGGCTTGGGCGCTATTTTATGAACACTCCTTATACTCTTTGTGTTGACCAGGGTAACTACGATGATAATAAAGAAAACCGCATCCAAATCCGTTCAGTGGTTCTCGAGTTAAAACGGAACAAGCAGACAGACAGACAAAAATTCTAAAAAATTTGGTTTTGGCCTCAGTACAATACTAATAAGTAATAACTAATAACCTATTTGAATTAAAATTTTGCGGAAATATTCAATACAGAAACGACCTTTTTACTACTTTATTATCATGGATAAAGTATTGTTTAATTCTGTTTAGGCCCTCCGCGACGAGCGAGATAGACAGATCGGAGATGGTAAACTGAAGGGAGAGAAGAAGTACGTCTCGCCAAGAGTAGATAGCTATTGAAGCTTTCATAATAAAGAAACTTTCATAAAGACAAACAAGCAATTTAATTCCTGGCAGATGACAATCGTTTCTCAGTGTAATATTTGGTTTCTCAAATTGGTGAGCAGGGGCGCATTCAGTACTTTCGCCTTTCCTCCCCGTACAATTTCAAGTAATTACTAGAAGAAAATAGATTAATAAAATTTGTCAATATACGTAAGGTGACATAAATTTATACAGCTAAGGCTTGGAAATCCATCCATCAGCCTGGTTCGTCCACTGCCAGACATAGGCCTTTCCAAGATTTCGCAACTCTTGTCGGTCCTCCTGGAAGAAATGCTTATACTCACATAAGCTTGGCAGGTGATCAGTATTACGGATCAATAAATTTTATTTTGAAATGAAAATCTAAATTTTGACTTTCTATCACTCAATGCTGCTCGTGTGCGTCGGAAACAGGAAAAAAATAATTTTTCAATTTCCCAAAAAGGGTCATCGAATAATGTTACCGTCTACTTACAGAGTCTTCAGTATGAGTTTGCTGCGTAAATTAATGTCACCTTAATATGTCCCACGTATTTTATGACATAGATACCTTTTTGTAGAACCTTGAATTTCAGACTTACTTTCCTATCAATCCGGCAATTAATGTTTTTTCACTATACCTACCCGGAAAGTAACTTCTACTTGTTTTGAAAACGATGCCGTTTATACGTCATTACATTACTGTCATAAAAATATGCGGGCGAGCAGAAAATGTACATGAAAATCGATTGTTAACATGGTGTTTTTTTATAATTTGACTGATGCCAAAAGACGAGTCAAATTATTTTCAAGTCCGCAAAATGACACTGGCCACTTGCTTTTTCGGTACGTTATTAAAACAAAAGTAAAAATTGTGCGCGAGTTGCTGCATGTCTTATAAATGTTTTTCAGTATGTAAAATTACCAGCTTTTGAAAATTTCACCTTTGATAGTGAAGATTTGATGACGCTGGAATTTATAGTAGATTGTTATACAAGGGAGGTAAGTTATCAATTGTACCCGAGATATTTAGGCGCACGAGCGAGCAAAGCGAGCGAGGGTGCTTATAGTTCGGGGATGCAATTTACCACTTACACCCGTGTGTAACACTCTACTTTTCATCACTAATGCGGGGAAATAAAAAAAACTTACAAAATTATAACATGATCATTAGCTGCACCTGTACGAGTACTTGTTTCACAGTAATTATATTTATCCCAACCGGTTTCGGTTTTACACCATTATCAAGGGTCTATTCTATTCTATCTATTATTATAACTAATAACACATTTTTCAGGATATAAAAATTAATTCGACGTGCAATCAAGAAATATGTTGTTAATCAATTTATGAAATTATCTTTTCAACAAGATAATTTTACTGCCACCGTTTTATTTTCATGTGACTTTTTCTTTTTTTTTGTGCAATCGTGTCTTACTGGCCAGTGTGATTGTTTTAAAAATAAAACTAATTTAGTTGCTGTGTTAACTTGTAAACGTCTTTTTAATATTTTATTTAGCATATTTACCTTTAAACGCAAGTCACATTTTTTCCTAATAATATATAAATAAAATACAGAATAACAAAATAAAAAGGAAATAGGCAGAAAAGATATTTTCTATTGTCATTTGGTGAGACGAGTGATTAACATTATGTGTACATACCTAGTTAGTGACTGTAAGGGACAATCCTTTGATTTTCAAATTTACCTACCTCCCTAGGTTGGTAAATCAAATTTACCTCCCGCATTTCTAGTTATATACGACTTACTTTCAGAGCATTAGTGATGAAAAATAATTTATATTTTATTTCCCTCGAAGGCATACATAGTATAAAGCACTATGTATCACTCGGGAGAAAGTGCGATTCCAAACTCGTATCGGTCCCTTTCTTCCCTCGGTGAACAATGTAAACAAGGTGACATTTAGTTGATGCTTGTGATTCTCGGTACTTGGTGGAAATTACTATAATATATACATTATGTTTATTTTAAACAATTTTTAAATATTTATGTGGATAAGTACAAGTGTTTAAAATTAACATGGGTTTTTTATTGAATTCACTTTCCGCTCTCTCTCACTATGATTACAGATGTATTACTGAGGCAAAATTTTATTTAGACAGATTATTCCTAATATAACACAAATTGGTTTTAATTTATCAAATAGGTAAAAATATTTTTGCGATCCAAATTTGTATAAAAAATGACCAGGTGTCTTGTTTAAAAAAACATCAAAGAAAATTCCTAGAATCGAATCCTAGAGATTAGCATAAAGGCGAAGCAGGTAAGCCTACGCAGACACAGCCACCTAAAAATGCTAAATGCCATGCTCTTTACTTGTTTGTCTCACTACGACCTTAGCTCAAAGTCGATATTATCAATCATCAGACAAAGTCAATAGTTCTTGATAAAGAAAATTAAATGTCGAATTTTTTAACCATTGCGGCTCGCTCGTTGCCAGTTTTTTGTCTCAAGGAGTCACGGTCGTTCGAAGGCTTTTTTACGCGGAATTTAGGCGCCGAACTGCTAAACAATTAATCACTGAATGTACGCTAGATCGATCTATAGATTACATTCATATAACGTTGGTTAACTCTGTGTTGTGATAAACAAACGTGACTAGTTTTGAGTGGACCCAGAGTGGGACCGTGATTTTATTCTTCAATCTTGTATTTATGAGGGGCCTGAAAGGTGTGAAGCGAATTCAAAATAAATAAATTTACGTCTTGCCGACAGATTTCTTGTAAGAAACGGATCAGATAAGTTTGGAGCGAATATTTCGCAGACAAACAACTCTAGGGAGTAGACCGACGCCTAATTGAAAGGCAAAAAATTGCATGTAAAAAATATTATGTAAAAAAGATGATGTAAATAGTCCTGCCCGGACACCGAGGTTCAATGACCATTTTAATTTGATGATGAAATAATTCCAGAGCATTTATCAGAGGCAGGTAGTCACCTCGAGCGTGCCCTCGATGAGGATTAGAAAAAAAAATAGTATTTTAATGTTGCGGAACCGTCTGCCACGGTTCTTCGAACCCGATGTGATATTTAGACCATGTGATATTAAGTTAATGACATTTGAATGTGAATTCGTTTTTTTAAGGGTCTGCTAAGGTCATCCACCAGCCTCGGCTCGACCATGGTTGTCGAACTCAGTGGAATTCTAATTAATCAGATTCATTCAATTAAAATCACAATTTATGGCGCCCACCTGTTTAATATCTTTATTCTCTCACATTTTTAACAAAATAATATTATTCACAATAGAATAAGAATAAAATAGTACAGTATATAAGGTGGAATCGAAATACCTGCCACGGATGAAATAGGAGATACTATTATGTTTATAGATTACATTAGTGAAGAAATTTCGTACCCCGGAATAGTTAAATAAATTTGAGAAGGTAAAATAATTAAATAAACATTTTCTTCATTCTGCATAACGTGGTTCACAAATTACGCTTGACGAGTCGTTTAGTCAATGATAACAATTGCTATCTCTTTCTAACCGTTCAATGAATGAAATTCATTTAATTGTATGAAACCGTTAGGTAGTAGTCGCAAAACTTCAATGAAGTTGTCAAAGGACGCCGCTCTATCCGAGCGAGCCGCTCGTCAAATAGTCAAAGGGCAGACCGCCTGCCGCCACCCCGTCCCCCACTACCCCTTTCGTCGCACGCGCTTGTTTTTGTTTGTTGTTGTGCCCCCACCCCAGTTCGCTGTTTTCGCTGGTCGCAGAGGTGCGTATCTCGCGCGCATTCTTTAAAAATGCCTCCTAGACCACGATATTCAAATCAAGAATATCTTGAGATGGTATCGTGCTACCGCGAGTGTAACAACGTAACCGCGCATGCAGTAAACCTATACGAGCAGAGATTTGGTGTACGAGTGAGCCATCATACCATTCTGGACGCCGTATACAGATTTCGAGAGCATGGTCGCTTTGACCCGCCTCCGGTTGACGCAGGCAGGCCTCGATACTCAGCCGAATTTGAAGAGGAAGTGTCAGACTTTTTCCGGCGTCACCCTCTTGCTAGCACCAGGGACGCTGCTAGAGTGTTTGATGTAAGCCATTTCTACGTGCGGCAACTTCTTAATCGGGAAGGGCTCCATCCTTACCACTTCTTAAGAGTGCAAGAATTGCAGCCACAAGACTACGCGGCTCGACTCGCATTTTGTCATTGGATTAGAGAAGAACGTCGCAACATTATGTGGACCGACGAGTCCACTTTCACACGGGTTGGAATGTTCAATATCCACAATGCGCATTTTTGGACCGAGACGAATCCTCGTGTTGTTCGGCCTGACCACTTCCAGATACGATTTAGTGTTAACGTGTGGGCGGGCATACTCGGCAATAGAGTTCTTGGACCAGTTTTCTTGGACAGACTGAACGGGGAAACATATCTTCGCTTACTGCGAACCCGTGCAAGCAGAATGTTGGAACGTATTCCTCTTGAAGAAATAAGTGGACTGCACTTCCAACATGATGGAGCACCAGCTCATTTCGCTGTGAACGTACGTGACTATTTGAATGGTGTGTGGTACGGTGGCGAGAGGTGGATCGGCCGAGGAGGGCCAGTGCCGTGGCCTCCTCGCTCGCCTGATTTAACCCCATTAGACTTTTTTTATGGGGTCGTGTAAAGGACCCTGTGTACGGCCAAACCGGACATGATATTAGAACTGTGCGAGAACTAAAAAGGCGCATCAAACGCGCTTTTCAGCAAGTAAAAAGTGAAACTGACACCTTAAATAAAGTGCAAAGACATGTACGCAAGCGTGCCTACATTTGTGTGCAACGCGAAGGCGGACTTGTGCAACAGTTTTGTAGATAAATAATACTGTTGTAAATTATGCAAATAACTGTAGCTAAGGTGTAATTGGTGTAAATAAGGTACAATTGGTGTAAAAATGCAAAGACAGAACATAATGTTTTTGTGTAATGTGTACCTACGGCAAAACATAATCAGGAGACCCGGCTTTAAGTGTGATGAGAAGTTTACCATCTTATTACATCAGTTTTTATCTGCGGAATGAATTAGAGGAATGCAATAACTGGTAAGTGCACTTTTAAACTTTTGCCTGCGTATTATTGGGTACTGGTTGGCCAACAGATCCAGCCGTTTGGAAATTTAACAGTACCCTAATTAGTTAATTTACCGGTGTCTTAATGACCAATGACGAAGAGTAATTTGCAATGTATTTCGTATTTACATCTACTTTGCGTGTGAGCGTAAGCACATTGGAGAGGCATGCAATGGCACCTATTCTCGTGTAGCACTTTTAAATTTCGAGCTAAAAAAACCCAAGAATTTTCATAGCAAAATAGACCTTAACGCGGAGAGATGACAGTTAAATGAGCTTGTATTATTTTGGGTTTTCACAACTCTACATTTAAGTTTGTGCTACACAGAATAGGTACAAATATCTCTACCTGGTAGAGACGAACTGAGCAGCTGATTTCATTCATTGAACGGTTAGAAAGAGATACCAATTGTTATCATTGACTAAACGACTCGTCAAGCGTAATTTGTGAACCACGTTATGCAGAATGAAGAAAATGTTTATTTAATTACTTTACCTTCTCAAATTTATTTAACTATTCCGGGGTACGAAATTTCTTCACTAATGTAATCTATAAACATAATAGTATCTCCAATTTCATCCGTGGCAGGTATTTCGATTCCACCTTATATAGGTATACTAAACAAAAATATTGAAACCTTGCAACATTTGCTCAAGGATCAATATAAACGGTACAAAACAATAGTAGCCAATAATGGACTGTCAAATTGTTTTTTTTCTGTTGGTCAAGGTAAATTTCGATGTATTATGCATTTACCGATTTTAAAGTGAGGTGACAAGCGTTCAGCACTAAAGACTTGTACATTTCATACAATTCCAATGTTATTTTTTCAACCGGAAATGACTTCGATATATTCAGAAACCCTAAGAAATCAGAAAACAAAATGCGCTAGCTTTCTCTGGAAAAGTACAGATACCTTTTTTAAAATCTTACAAAAATAAACATGTCATGCTGGTCTATTAAAAATATGTTATACTAGCTTTTGCCCGCGAATTTTCGTGGATATAAGGAAAACAAAAGAATATTATTTTTGAACGACAATATGCAATGGTCACCATGTTTTAAATGACGATAACTATTTTTCGTGATCCGATTTTAATTAAATAAAGCCTAACTATATTCTATTCCAAATATAAGCTCTGTACAGCTGTGGAAATAACTTACATGAAAATCAGTTCAGTAGTTTTAGAGATGTGTGTGAACAAACAGACAGACGGAAAAGAATTCTAAATTTTGTGATTTGTGTTCTATTTACTCTTCTTTAGTCACCCCCTTTCTATTTCTATTACTATTCTTCAAACACAGCGGTTTCTACTGTTTTATTAAATGTATTGATTTTTAGCGGACCAGCATGACACATTAATTTTGTTCTCAAGCAAAAACCCGTGTACAATTTGGGATCCTGCAAAAATGTCATCATCACAATATCTGGTGATCTTAGTCCATACCTATATAATACCTAGAATGAAACACAGGAGGCTGTCAGACAGAATGCATTATACACATATTATAATTTCAAAACACTGTTTTTGTCTGCTCGGGGCGCTGCGCGCGCTGATCGAATATGTAGCCATGAAATCAAATAAAAAATCACTCTTGTTTATCCATTATATTCTAATGTAGTTGTACTCAGTTTTAATGATGACATTAAATTATCCAATAACAAGTTTTTGCGCTCCTTCTTGTTTTGATCCTAGATTATAGACGACCTTTTTTGAATTTGAATCAGTTTTAGAATTATTTATCAGTCTGCGGATGGTTTATTAATCTGCCATTGGACTAGAAAACTTCACTGGGACCTCTAAAAATAAAGAAAAATATTGATGAAGTGACATAAACAACTTTTTTTTTTTAATTAAATAGGGTGTATTTTAATGCGAACACATGAATAACACATCCATAAGTACATTTACGTAAACTGTAGGAGCATTAGGTAAGTACTCGTAACTACACTACATATCTACGTTTGAATTAGAATTTGGTAACAAGATAATGAATACACAATCCATCCATCGACCAGCCTTGTCCACTGCCTTTTCAAAATTTCGCCACTATAGGCGGCCCTGTCGGAAAAAAATGGTGGGTACCAGTGTCAAAGGCTGAACATTTTAAAAAGGGAAGCTGGACAAAAAGATCGCCTTAGGTGCAAGCCACACAGAAACGGCGCGGCGCGCATAAAGCGCGCGGGCGTCATTCAAATTTCGTACAAAACGCATGGAAATAAAGTCGCAATTTGAAGTATGGTACGGACGCCCGTTCCACGCCTGACACCGCCTGAAAATACCATTCGGTGTGTTCAAATTGCGACTTTATTTCCATGCGTTTTGTACGAAATTTAAATGACGCCCGCGCACTTGATGTGCGCTGCGCCGCTTCTGTGTGGCTTGAACCTTACTCAGAAAAGCAACCAAGGAAAATTTATTTTTTTTGTACTTTGCAACTCCCCGTCAGCCAGATGTATTTGTAGTTTAAGAAATGTTTGACAAAGCAAAGAGCACAGAATAAAGAAATGTAGCATGGATGCCATTTCCTAAAAAAGCCGACGGGAAACGTGTTATGTGGACCCTTCGCCACTGCTGTACACGTTTAAAAGAATACGCGTAAATAAGCACTAAGTTTAAACCGGCTTCTGTTTTACTATTTTTAAATCCAATATCATCTAACGAGTGTAACAAAAATAAGCACAGGTAAATAACACTGTTGACCGTTTATGATACGAAAAATCCGGAGCATTGGACGATTATCAGAGAAATTGTAAATAACTTAATTAGTGTGAGTCAACTCTGTTTGCACTTTGTCATGTCATGTCGGGTAAACAAGTAGGTAAATAAACTGAGCTGAACGCCAGCGATAGATTAATGAAACTCATCAAGCGGAAGCTTATGCCAAATGTCCAAAATCTGTAGTAAAATTATCAACGAATTAGATAAAACCGGCCAAGTGCGTGTCGGGCCACGTGCAATGTAGGGTTCCGTAGTTGCTCGGTACATATGGTCTACTAATACAGACCGCGCCAAACTTCTGGTCCCCATACATTATAGGGGACCAAAAGTTTGGCGCGATCTGTACTCGTAAACCTGTAAAGCCTACTTAGCTGTGATAGTTTTCCTTTTAAATTAATTATATATACTACTTCTGTGAATTTTTTCACATTTCTATAAACAACCGTTTAGCCAGCAGGGGGAACGCTCCACTCTAACTAAAATTTTCACTTTAAAGCTTAATATTTCGCCAACGGATCTCTAAATCGAAAAATGGTTTTCACACACCCGCAATGTTTTTAAACGGCCTATCCAACGATACCCCACACTATGGGATAGACAAGAAAAAAATCATTCATCTGTATGAGAGGTAATCTTAAAAAAAAAATTTCGAGATTTTATTTCACCATTTTGTCAGCGTGATAAATATTTAAATTCATGCCAAATTACATATTTCTAGTATTAATAGCCTCTGCGCTAAGCCGCGGACAGACGGACATACGGACATGGCGAAACTATAAGGGTTCCTTGTCGGACTACGGAACCCTAAAAACCGGTCAAGTTTGAGTAAAACCGCGGACATACAGACAGACGGACATAGCTAAACTATAAGGTTTCCTTGTCGACTACGGAATCCTAAAAAGCACAAAAAATGTTATTTGCTGAAGAATTCTACTTACATTAAATTTAACGATAATTTAACTAAAGAATGGCAACAGGTCAAGTCACATCACAAGTACCCGAAATAGAAGATTATTCAGTATGATCAGATTGATATATGTATGTAAAAGAAGCGAAATTGGTGTGTCGGGATCGTAGCAGATGGAAATCTGTAGTCTCAGCCGAAAGTACAAACGTTACATTAGTGATGTGATTGAAATACTATAGAAAGCCCCTCTGTAGGAGCACCCCCAAATCTTTCTGAGCCCGCCACTGGTGAAATGAAATCTGTAACCGATGACAGTGGCACGGCTAAACGCAGTGGCTTCGAGACCTTCGACCGGTGACTGACCTAGGACAAGCCAGAAGGAAAGTAATCAATAAATTAAGTAGGCCGGTGACCTCTTATCTTCGGACAAGCAGACTGCGAGTCGCTTGACCGAGGGACCAGACAGGAGAGAAAATCACAAAAGAAATGCAAATTTGTGTCCTCTGCATTGCAGTTCTTAAGTTAAATCAAACAAAAATATGTAGTATTTGGACAATATACTGAATACAAAATCACGGTGCAGAATGTACAGTCGCTTGCAGCAGTTCAACCTCCCTATTTGTAAAAGGTTTCAACAGATAAGACGCTGCAATAAGAATCAGCTTATACCTATAGTTAGCCTGCGTCCGTACTCACGATTGCACCAAAAAGTGGAAAACCGATGTGTAAAACCAGCCCCTAGATTATACTATTAAATGAAATAAAACTTTAAACTTAGGGACCGACGAATCATGCATATTTCATACAAACGATATACCGAAATAATGTTTAAATTAAACAAATTCTTGAGGTAGGATGTGTTTATTCCGATTGGATTACGGAATATCTATGTTCCCAAATACATGTTAAAAAAGAACACTGATGTAAACAGGAAATATGAGTAAAATATTTTTTCTATGGAAACTTTTAATTCCTTATATCTCGTCTTTAAAGCAGTGTACTTTCAAAATATATATTTGGAAACCTGGATATTCTATAATCCGATAGGAATAAACACACACTACCCTAAGAATATCAATACAAATGGTTTTGGTATTTCGTTTGTATGAATTACAAATGCTTCGCCGGCCTCTTAACTAAATATTCTTAAAGCTTCCCCCAAATCAAAACCTGGGCAATGGACGATTGCGTATATTCTGTAGTAAGATTAGAGTAGAGGTGACTCTTCAGCGAGGCCAGGTGTAGAGGGCACCGGAAACTGAGGAATTTAAAAAATATTGCAAATAGTCTGCAATATTCAGCGTTTACTGACGTGGAAACAGTAGATTTAATGTATGTCATACTGACTTGGAATTATTATTCAAAACATGTTTTTGGATACACTTCTTATTTTTACATTTTCAGGGATTTGGTATGGTACAATTGGAAAATTAAACTGATTTTTTTCGTAAATTATAGACCATTCAGTAATCTTTAGTTTTATGCAGTCAATAATTTTAAATTATATTTTTAAATTAAATTTATATCACTGCGGTATAGACAATCAGAAAAGTAAATCTGGACGTGAGGAGCTCTGAACCGGGATTCGAACCCGGGACCTCTCGCTTACCGGGCGGTTGCTCTAACAACCGGCGGTTGCTCCTCACGTCCAGATTTACTTTTCTGTTTTTCTATACCGCAGTGATATAAATTTAATTTGTTATCTCCTTGCGATGGATAAATCGCCAAGTGTTTAAAAATATAGAAATATGTATTTCTATGATAGTATATTTTTAAAGTTAGGAAACAAGTGACGTCACTTTTTGAGGTACCAAGGTATCTTTTGAATTGGTACGAAAAAAAAATTATTTGACATTTATTTTTATGTTTATGTCAAAGTAAAGAGGTAATGTGTGAAATCTTTGTGTCAAAGAGAAGGAAGAGACATTAGTAGACATTATACACGTGACAGATTCCTCTTTTCAGCGACTCCTAAAATATCTGTAATCTTCAGTTATTTATTTTTCCGGAGAATCAATGAAATTTGACATAAAAATGTTTATAAGAACGGTTTTTCAATCAGCATGCCTGATTTCCCATACCCAATTTGTCTAGTCAGGCAGACTGGAGTCGGCTAGGTTAATTAACTTGTTCGAAAATTTAATTGTCTATTTTAACACTGTCTATGATTTTAACCCTGGCTACTGAGACCGCACGATTCAACTAAAGCCGGACCGGACTGGCCGCATACAGCAAGTTCCCGGATCAGGTTATCGGATTAGCTGATCCGGTACCTGATCGGTCGTCTGAGTCTAAACGTCGCTTGGCTTAGCCAAATAAAACCAACCGTATCTGTGCTAGTCTGTAGAAATGGTTGTGGATTTACATTTTGGCACGATACAGTATTTAAACGGTTTTTGCTTAGTTGTAGACATTTTTAATAACCGTTTACTTCGCGCGCTCAAGCAATTTGCCTATAGTCCAAACTCGACTCGCTGTTTGTAACGTCACTGCGGGATTTCGACCTCGCTCCGCGTTGAACCTGCCGTTTTGTACCGCGCGTGATTCGAGCTAACTTTAAAGTGCTCTAATTTGGTCAATTGTTATCATAAAACAATAAAAAGTATACCAGAATTTACGTTAAGGGCAGCTCTTTTGATAAACAGCTACTTTGGTTACTAAAAATGGTCTATTGCTCTGTCTAAGCGCTTTCTTTGGACAACTGTATGGATTTTTAAACTGTGGTCTTGTGTTGTCGCGTATATAGGTGTATTTGTCAACGTGCGAAAGAGCAAGTACGAGAGTCATTCCAAATAAAACTAGATATTCAAAAACTATATTATTTATTCTTTATTGTAGATATCAGACTTCTCAAAGTATTCACCCTAAGCACGTATACACTTTTCCATACGTCTAAACCATTTAGAAAATACCTCTGCCCACTCTTCTCTAGACACCTCTGAAATCTCGAAATTATATGCAGCGAGTGCATCTTCTTTGCTTTCAAACCTCTTTCCTTTTAATTTTTATTTTATTTTTGGAAACAGGTAAAAATCGCAAGGTGCTAGGTCAGGGGAATATGGCGGGTGAGGTAGGATAGGCACATTTTTCGTATTGAAAAAGTCGAGTGTTCTGGCAGACGTGTGCACCGAGGCATTGTCGTGTTGCCAGAGAAGCTGCCGGTTTCCTGACTTCAGCCGCTTGTCACTCCAAGTTGACAGTAACTTTGGGGCGCAAACTGTCACGTACCATTCAGAGTTAACGATTTTTTGATCCTCAAACACCACAGTAGCAATATGACCTGTCTTGCAGAAAAATGAGGCGACCATTTGTTTCTGCATGCTTCGTGCACGGCGACATTTGGCTCATCATCGAAGCACCATACCGTCGACTGGCGCTTTGTTTCAGGGTCGTAGTTATGTAGCCATGTGTAATCACCAGTCAGTATATCATAAACGTTTTTTTTCTCGCCGCTCTTGAATTTATCTATCATAAATGTACTAGTCAAACAGCATTATCTTTCACTTTGATCTTAAAGTTCATTGTTTCTATTTGTCCCTATATTAATACATATTTATATATATATAATATATAATTTATTTATAAATATATATAAAATTATTTATTGCTTATGTATATTATATATTTACATTTTAATCAAAATGCTTTATTTTATTTTAAAAACTGTTATTCTGTGCACCGCCTATACACCTTTTCATTTTTAAGAGTTCTTCCATCCAAAGGTTGTCTGGAAGAGATCGCTTTTAGTGATAAGACCGCCAATTTTACCCTGTTAACTTATATTTTAAAATTTATTGTTTTTTATTTCTCTTTTGGTGTGCAATAAAGAATATTGTATTGTATTGTATTGTACCAATCCACGCGACGCTCTTTCTGCTCATTGGTGAGTTTGTGCGGCACCCGTCTCGAACAACGCTTACGGAGAGAAAGGTGGTCGTGTATGATGGTCTGCATTGCTACTGATCCAATGCCCACTTCTCGCTCGAGCTCTGCGTAATTATGTAATTCGCCGATTTTCATGAACAAGTTTTTCGATTGCTCGAACATTTTCTTGAGTGACCGCTGCTGGCTGCCGACCAGTCTTCGCCTCATCTTCAAAGCTTTCGCGACCTCTTATAAATTCCAAATTTCAAAAAAAAAATGAATGATCGAATGTTATACAGGGTGTAAATGCAAAGTCAAGAATCCCTTTAGGGTATGAAAGTATACACGATTCTGATATAATTACAAGAAAAAAAATATACCTTGAATTTTCACCAAAAATTCCATCATTTTTCTAAGCTGTGGCTACGCAGCTCACCGGCCTCCCCACACACCTAATTGCACCCCGCAACCCGCACCCCTCATCCGAGTGGGCAGCGACCAGTGAGGGTGTCCACGCGCTTAGTGTACAAACAAATCAGAAACAAATGTACAATTTATATTTATATTTTGATTAAAGAAAATCGTCTTATTATGAGGTACTGGTACTTTATTTAGAGGTCCCAGTATTTAAAATAATATCTTTACCGATCATACTAACACTCCCTTAAAGGATTCTTGCCTTTGCTTTTACACCCGGTATATTCAAAATTATTAGCTGATAACCGGCCTATAGACTTGGTATTTGTGCGTGCTGAAGTTTGGAACCACCGTATCTGCCCTGTCCGATAGTGAGTACAGCCGCGGATCTATGAGGGGGTGGAGGGGGCGATCGCTTCCCTAAACTATCATGGAAACACGGACCTTAAAATGAAAAGGTACGTTTTTGTCGACAAAAGCAGACCAAACTTCATCTGAATAACAAAAACATCTGATCATGACGTAAAAAAATCCAGCGTGGCAATCAGAGGCGGATAAGACATCCTAGACCATTCAGTACCAGACGCCCTTTTCTCTAAACCCAGATAGCGCTTCGCTACCGCCTGCCACGGTGCGGGCGCAGATTTATCGCTCCTAATATGGGAAATCGGCCACTGGTGGCAATAATTAGTTTATGCTATTATAATAAGTGCGGTAAGGAGGCAATAGCTTACTAACGATTTGAAGCACGAGCGATAAGTGATAATGTGGGACGTGTTTCACTCGCGAGCCTTTTAAAGCGCCAACCCTCCCCCAAAACAAGAGCTAGATCCGTCCTTGAGTCGAAACTGTAGACATGGTTAAATAGAGGCTAATCGATGTGAACATAGCAGCATGGGAAATAACTTAAATATCTCGTAGAGAAAAATTTACATTCTAACAAGAAAACGCTGCTCAATTTATCTTCGCGCACGGGCGCAAAATGGTTTAAATATTAAATTATTGTATCGAGTAAATACTCCAAAGTGTCCATGATTTTCTTGTTTCAGATAGTTCAATGAAGTATGATAGCATTATTGTCTCCGAAAACGTCTTCGCGCCTTTGGAATGTCTCCATGCATTGAACAAATCGTACGCTTTTTTATGTATTTATTTTTCGCACGATTTTTCCGGAAGAAAACTCAACTCGGCATTATGTACCGCTTGCACGAATTCTGCAGGTGTTAAATTTAATTTTCGTCGCTGCCAGCCTCGCTCATATTTTATGATTACTTTCGATTTTATCAAAAAACAAACCAAAATAATGGAAGGAAAGTGAATTAAACAAAGACAAGGAAATTTTAAAGTTTTGTTTTTAATCAAATTTTCTTGCTGGTTAGTGCGATTATTCTTTAAATGAGGCTGGCGCATGACATGAAATAAGTATTTCCATTTCAGTGGACTGGCTGCAGAGAATATAAACTATTACGAAACCAATGAGGTTCAATATAATATGTAAAATTATTGTACGAAATCTTTATTGAATAAAAATATTCGAATTTTAAAAACACTTTCCACGCTAGCGGATAAAGTGCGCTTTTCCACCCAGATTTCGAATGATAAACAGAGACTTTCCGAGCTTGTGAGGTGAAAAAATGTTTTCCATCCTCTTTTTTTTGGTTTTCAAACGTTAGTTTCAAGAACGCGGCAAAGAGATCAGCTTAATTTTTTTTCATAAAATATGGTATAGAAATGCAAAGATTTGCTACGTTAATCCAATATTTTTTTCCCTACAAAATATTTCAGTATTAGCTAAAAACCCTCCGATCTGCTGTTTCGGGCGTAATTTTATTAGTATTACGCGTCCTAGACAAATAGGTCAATTAGCTAACCAATAATCACCTCTATCAAAAGCTAATAAAGTATTTGACATTGGCCTTTTTATGTTGGACGGGTAATATCATTTTTTCCTAGCCTATACCATACCTACTCTTTGTAGTATTATTTATGTAATATATATCACATATAGCAATTATATATATATAAACATAATACGAAGAAGCTCTTATAAATAGGGCAGCTAGCACGTGTTTGGCATCTATTTCTTCAACTATTTAACTGCTTTTCTAAATCCTAAAGTAAATCGTATTTGAAACCAACGAACTTCGATGAAATATTTCATCGATGCCAACGAACTAATTTTAGTTGGTTGATGGTATTGATAGAGATTATTACTTTATGCACGCCCTACGACGGTAGGCGCACGAAAAGATTTAAGGGGGTCATGCATGCGCTTGTAAAAGAAATTCAAGATTTTGATTAATCTGATGATTGTTTTTAAATAAATTTGAAAAACTGATTGATTTTGTCCTAAAAATCGATCATCCATGACCTGAACCCCCTTGACTTCCTGCCCCCCATGAGCTTGCGCATGTGCTCTGCTATATTCACAGAACAAATGTGACGTGTCGGAGATTGTACGTAACTCTCTGATACTAAAATAGGTCTACCATAAGTTTAGGCTTCCTCGATATACCCGCGAGCGAGTCTAGTTAATTTATATGGGAAATTGTACACATGCTTATGAGAGGAACCAAAATTTCTAATACAAACTATTTTACGCAGACGCTAAGTAACGAGTATCGATCGAGACTTCATGGTAGGCCTACAGCATCGACATTGGGCTTAGTCTATGGCCTACAGTTATGAAAAACTACCGCTACGCGTCGTGGAAAGAAAAGGCTTGATGTTGCGCGGGTAGTACTCTTTTTAGTGTTCCGTACCCGAAGGGTGCCAAACGGGACCCTATTACCAAGCCTCTGCTGTCTGTCTCTCTGTCTGTCCGCCCGTCTGTTACAGGGGTCTACGGTTTCA
This sequence comes from Ypsolopha scabrella, assembly GCA_910592155.1. Classification (NCBI taxonomy): domain Eukaryota; kingdom Metazoa; phylum Arthropoda; class Insecta; order Lepidoptera; family Ypsolophidae; genus Ypsolopha; species Ypsolopha scabrella. The sequence continues at coordinate 6,852,618 of OU342978.1, forward strand.
GCTGTAAAAGTTAGCCAGTTGAAATTTTCACAAAATATGTATTACAAGCTTCGCCACGACAAACAATAAAGTCAAAAAATATGAAAAACAAAGTGCCATTTTTTCAAAGTTGACATTTTTTCAAGATTATTTGTTTCAGCTCTATCTTACAGACGGTAATACACACAAGTTTCAAGGTCAGATTGTTATACATACTCTAATAATAAAGAGAAAATAATAAAAATTAGGGTTCAGTACTCAAAGGATGCCGAATTAATTGACAGGCGCTATTATTTTTTGACGCCTTGATGTTGTTATTTATCATGTTTTTAGGTTTCCTTTCCCGTTTTGTGTGGTGGTACGGAACCCTTTGTGTGCAAGTCTGACTCGCACTTGGCCAAATTATTCAACTTGTATCCTCAAATTAATAGAACTATCCCCACAAAATATTTTTATTCTCAGATAAATAAAGTGTCTCCGGGTTTTAATCGTCAATTTGTGTCTAAAATAAAAGATTATCAATATATCATAGTATATTCATTAGACAAAAACTGTGTCCTAAAAATGATACATTTATCACAAAATAATAGTTTCGTCCCGCGATGAGTAGACCAAAATAAATCGTAAAAATCGAATAAATTATATTATTAAAAATAAAAACACGAAAATTTACAATATTCGATATATTTCGGCCCCCGAAAAAATTATTGTAAATTTTCGTGTTTTTACGTATAAATATTGTAAATAAAGGCTCAAAAAGAGTAAAATATACATTTATTAATATTATTAAAAATAGGTGTTTTTCAGTAGGCTACGATAAAGAATTAGGTTACCTATTTCGGCAACTTCGATATAAAGTTGCCATTAAAACAGCAGTATTAGCGTTAAGGAAAATGTTAAAAGACAATTGCAGGATAAATTAAAAAAAAACTATTTAAGTACAATAAAGGTCCTTCGCAAAAAAGGAAAGCAGTGGACATCGCTGCGCAATCATATTTCTTTTCTATTCGTAGAAATAAGTAAAAATATAAAATTATCCTCGTCCTACTACAACAGCTCATTAAAATTCAGATAAAATCGGAATGAGCTGCTTTAAGTTTTACTCGTTCATTGATAAATGTAGGCAGATGACGCATCAAAGTGGTGGCCAACCGAATTCATTTGTGATAGCTGGGCAAATATTAAAGAGCCCACTCTGGAATTTTTTAGGGTTCCGTACCCGAAAAGGTGCCAACGGGACCCTATTACTAAGCCTCCGCTCTCTGTCTTTTTACAAAATATAGTATTACTGTGGGCTCTACAAAAATAAAAATATGACAAACAAAGGGGGTCCCCATACAAGAAATCTGAAAAAATGCTATTCTTACACACAAGTTTCGAATTCGGTCGAAGTAAAAGAATCACACTAATATTATAAATGCGAAAGTTTGTGTGTGTGTGTGTGTGTATGTTACTCTTTCACGCTAAAACGGCTGGACGGATTTGGATGAATTATAGGCTACTTTTTAGCCCGGAAAAAAAACATGTCGTTAAACCGAATAACACGCGGGCGGAGCCGCAGGCAAAAGCTAGTAAATAATAACAATTAGGTTTCCGTACTCAAAGGATGCCGAATTATTTGACAGGCGCTATCATTTTAGCGGCTTTATTTGATGCCATGGAACTATAGAACATAGAACATTTTTATTTGTAATATCCATTGCACGTCAGTAATAACATTTATAGGTATATAATCTATTCAATGTACATAAGTTAAAATAGTAATTTTACACCGTAAAATTACAGTAAATCAAAATAAAAAATGGCAATAAAATTCGACTAAAAAAATAGTATGTCTTAACTATTTATATTCGTAATTTCAAATTCTTTAAAAATACAGTCACGAACACAAAGATCAAAACTACCCATGTGGCTATATTTTTGTTATTCATCATGATTTTAGGGTTCCTTACCCGTTTTGTGTGGTGATACGGACGGAACCCTTTGTGCGTAAGTCCGACTCTCACTTGGCGGCATTGCGCGCAGCGATGGTAGGAGGTCCGATGGAATGACACTAAGTCCATAGAAAAATGGCAGGTCGCTGGTATGGGACGCCACTTGTATATTAGCGGCGTCCCATATCCAGCCGACCGCTGCTAAAGCTGGCGCTGCGGCAGCCACGGCCGAAAGCTCCAAGAGGCGCAAGTATGCAGATCTAAGCTCGGACTATTTATTTGCGCCTTTTGGAGTAGAAACCTTAGGGCCGTGGGGTCCAGCCACGAAGATAATTTTCAAAGAAATATCTTCGCGCCTGGTCGACGTTTCAGCTAGTGTAGCATAGCAAACCATATCGAGCTCGATAGCACTTGATACAGTGCTCTGTCTCACTCTGTTGATCTACCTAAAGAGGGACAGACAGTGTAAGTATATCGAGCTGTCAAAGTCAAAGCATTTATTCAGTAAATAGGAACAATATTGCACACTTGTACACGTCAATTTAACAATAATTGTATGTATTGTATATTTAACATTATCAATTTCATAAATAACTATTATTATAACAGATTTAGTCCGAACTTAAAACTAAACATGAAATACAATGAAAGATAGGTAATAATAAGTCAAGAGAAATATAAAATTTTTAAATAATCAAAAATGGATTCTTGTCATTAAAAAGGTTTGCTACTGAGTAGTAGGATTTCTTAGTTAAGCAAATCTTAATATAGTTCTTAAATTTGTTGTCAGTAAGGCTTTGTATTGTCTCAGGAACTTTGTTGTAGATCTTGACGCAGTTAGTAACAAAGCTTTTCGATGTTTTGGTTAATCGAGTGTATGGTACAACGATATGGTCTACTATGCTAGTAGGTACCCTGGAGACCCAAGGGCTGGGGTATACCTCTGGCAGCGTATTAGCATAGCCATTCAACGGGGGAATGCTTCCAGCCTCTTGGGGACCCTGCCGATCGACGGGGCTGATTCAGAGAAAATATTTTATTCAGTATAATTTTTTCTTATTTTTTTTGTACGTAGGTATGTATTGGGACACTTTACGATTTAAGATTGTTATTAATTTTAGTTAGATTTAAGTAATGTTATTTTAATTTTTTCTGTTTCTGCCAATGAATATATAAATTATTCCTATTATAGTAAAAACTGTTAAAAACTGTTTTTACTATGTCAGTGTCGAGCAATTTTTCTTTTTACGATAATAGGAATAATTTATATATTCATTGGCAGAAACAGAAAAAATTAGAATAACATTACTTAAATAAAATTAAATGTAACTAAAATTAATAACAATCTTAAATCCTAATATGCGTTTACGCTGGGCCACTACCGCGTCTGATAGGAGTAGAAAGCGTCGATAAGGGGGCCAATTATGTCTGTAACGTTGTATCGGTTGGCAACTGGTTGCCAAACACTAAAGACATAGATAAAAAGTGAACTTTTAGGGGGCGCGAGTCCGACCCGCACTTGGCCAAATTATTAATTTGAATTTATTGTAGCGCTGTATTTTAATAAATAATAGAAAATTATAAAAAAATCGCTTATTTTTTTGTATTACTTGCGGTCACTTTTCTTAGCTTATCGATAATCTTGCAATTATTAAAAAAATATTACTCGCAAATCACGATAAAAAAGTCGCATGACCGCTATTTACCGTGCGAAATAATGTCAGAGGGTGGGGAGAGGAGGGGGGTTTGCTAGGGGTAGGCTACTTTGACTTCATCCGTATCTGGAGTCGGGGTGGTTATTATGTCATGAAAAACTTGGGCTTAAAGTTCGGCTTGAGGTCATTTCACGCCAACGGACTTGCTCCAAGATAACGCTCGTAGGCGATTGGGTGTAATAGTAGGTACTTTTCTTAAAACAATGTGAAGCACTAAACTCAGACTCAGTTATGCCTTGCCTTCGCTTCAGCTAGAAGCAAGATTTTTTATGACCGAATTAGGTTCTTCCTTCAAATCGTTTATCTCCAACTCATACGTCAAAGGAGGAGGACGGAGGACCACTAAGAATGGCGTAATATTGGAAAGGCCTACGTCGACCTATGACAACAGGCTGAAAAAACATAGTAATGTTGTTCTACGTGCCACAATTAACTTAATTTGCCACTTTTTAAATGTTCTGTTTTTAACCATATATATTTAAGAAGAAAAATCAAGAAAAGTTCTGCCTCAGGCACCGGCGTGTCCTTACAATGTCGTAAAAAAAAATATTTTAAAACAGTAGAACTCACATACTGCAAAATATAGGTTTTTGAAAAAAAAACATGATATACATGAGGCTTTTTTCAGGACAATAACACAGCCCAAAATGTGATGGTCAAAAATTCGCTGCATCGAAAAAAATTGCAAAGTGAAGGCTGTTTTTTCAGTTCAAAACAGTAGTCCGTCCAAACTAATAAAGTAAAAATAACAATAATAACTGTTGTAAACATATAAACCTGGTAGGGCTGATGCCGGGCTTGACTATGGAGGTACCACCATCTTATTCGCAAATCCTCCCGAAGTTATTCGGGGGAGAGTAAGAGAACAGCTCTCAGGCAAAACCAGGGGGCCCACCATTGCCTGGGACCGATGGATGGCGGTATATCCATCCCCAATTGCCGGGGCAATATAAAACAGACTAGTGACGGGCAGCGGCGTCACTGATGCAAGGGTTTCGGCACCGCGCTTACCAACCCGCCCGCCCAGCGTCTGTGAGTATGAGCATTTCTTCCAGGAGGACCACCAAGAGTGGCGAAATCTTGGAAAGGCCTTTGTCCAGCAGTGGATTAAACAGGCTGATGGATGGACACAAATAAACCTATCTTAAACACAAAAACGCGCATTTTTAACGCTCTCTTATGAGTTTATATGAAACACTAGCTTTTGCCCGCGGCTCCGCCCGCGTGTTATTCGGTTTAACGACATGCTTTTTCCGGGATAAAAAGTAGCTTAAATGTTAAGTTAGGGTATAAGCTATTATCCATTTTAAATTTCATCCGAATCCGTTCAGCCGTTTCAGCGTGAAAGAGTAACAAACATACACACACAAACTTTCGCATTTAAAATAATATTATTAGTGTGATAATTCACTAAAAAACAGCGATATCCAACCTTTTCTTGATTCACTGCACTACTTGGCCGCGCGCACTTTTTCTGATAATTGTGCGATGGATGTATTGCGCCTTAGAGTGTTAGCTGAGGTGACGTATGAAATAGGTGCAGGATTATTTTGCCGCTAGGGAGGAAATGGATTTTCATTTCATATACGAGGGTCATGCCAAATGAAACTAGATATTCAAAAACTATATTAGGTATTTATTCTTTATTGTAGATATCAGACTTCTCAAAGTATTCACCCTGAGCACGTATACACTTTTCCATACGTCTAAACCATTTAGAAAATACCTCTGCCCACTTTTCTCTAGACACCTCTGAAATCTCGAAATTATATGCAGCGAGTGCATCTTCTTTGCTTTCAAACCTGTTGCCTTTTAATTTTTCTTTTATTTTTGCAAACAGGTAGAAATCACAAGGTGCTAGGTCAGGGGAATATGGCGGGTGAGGTAGGATAAATAGGCACATTTTTCGTATTGAAAAAGTCGAGTGTTCTGGCAGACGTGTGCGCCGAGGCATTGTCGTGTTGCCAGAGAAGCTGCCGGTTTCCTGACTTCGGCCGCTTGTCACTCCAAGCTGACAGTAGCTTTGGGGCGCAAACTGTTACGTACCGTTCAGAGTTAACGAGGTTTTTGATCCTCTAACACCACAGTAGCAATATGACCTGTCTTGCAGAAAAATGAGGCGACCATTTGTTTCTGCATGCTTCGTGCACGGCGACATTTCGTGGGAGTTGGCTCATCATCAAAGCACCATATACCGTCGACTGGCGCTTTGTTTCAAGGTCGTAGCTATATAGCCATGTTTAATCATCAGTCAGTATATCATAAACGTTTTTTTTTCTCGCCGCTGTTGAATTTATCTATCATAAATTTACACCAATCCACGCGACGCTCTTTCTGCTCATTGGTGAGTTTGTGCGGCACCCATCTCGAACAACGCTTACGGAGAGAAAGGTGGTCGTGTATGATGGTCTGCATTGCAGATGATCTAATGTCCACTTCTTGCTCGAGCTCTACATTATGTAATTCGCCAATTTTCACGGACAAGTTTTTCGATTGCTCGAACATTTTCTTGAGTGTCCGCTGCTGGCGCCGACCAGTCTTCGCCTCATCTTCAAAGCTTTCGCGTCCTCTTCTAAATTCAGCAAACCAATTATAAACTGTTGCGCGTGAACAAGCAGATTCACCAAAAGTAGTAACCAAAAGCTCAAAACATTCTTCAGGTTTTAAACCTTTTTTATAGTCATAATAAATCATTGTCCGAAAATCTCTTCGAGTGAGCTCCATTGCTACGAACGAAATTGAACGAATTCCCGCCAAATACTCTCGGAAAAACACAATTACAAAAAAAAAATATTTGTATTAACGAATGTTCTATATTCAAAATTATTAGCTGATAACCGGCCTATACGTAAAGTTCTAACGTGCCAGTGACAAACTTTGGCATGCCCCTCGTATTTATTTTCCCTCTAGAACAAAAAAGATGCTCCTCGTGTCTCCAATTTTCAAAAGAAAAGCGACTATTGCCGATCATTTTTCAGATACAGTATTTTTTATTATCTTCCTTATTTATCGGGGCCCTAGTCTAATCATATAAAGCGAAGCGATCGATGTGACGACAACGACGTCGGTTAAGAAAACGCAATCTGCCAATAAATAGTCGTGTACTCGTGTTTGTTTTGCCATTTCCTTTAATTAAGTATTTCAATTTATTTATTTGTTTCCTTTCGTCGATGTCAGAACATCAGAATATTTTTCTAAGTGTGAACTCTGATTATTATATTTAATATATATAATATTATAGTAGTAGCGCGTTATAAATATATACAATATTTATGTATATTATCTATATCATGTGTTATCATATTGTAAAGTTCCCTCCCCCTGTAGGGCGGGAAAATCGTCGCGTCAGTGAAATATTCCTATAGCCACATCACGCTTGGAGACGTTTATTGTGCAAATATTTGACTGTTGACTATCTCTGATAACCCCTTGGGTTGCAAGTCGTTGTAATATTTTTTGTCGATCTCGGAATTAAAGACAAAGGTCACATTTAACTCTAACCCTGCGGAGCGAGCCCGTCTCTTGGCAACAAGCGAGCCAGAATCGGGGTATTGGTTGAACGCACTTCCTTCAATTAATATTGGGACACTCCTGGACAGATCCGCTTTTACTCTGGCTGTTGGCCTGAGACTTGGATGTAAGACAAATGAGCCACATCGCTGCCGCTGTGGCGAGAGTGTCGACCAGTTTGGCCATCACGGCCTATCGTGCCAACGTAGCGCTGGCCGGCTATCACGCCACGCCACACTGAACGACGTCATTCGGCGGGCCCTTGCCAGCGCCGCTGTGCCAGCAATTCTAGAACCAAAAGGCCTGGCACGCGACGATGGCAGGAGGCCTGACGGAATGACGCTCGTTCCGTGGAAAAATGGGCGGCCGCTGGTATGGGACGCCACATGCGCCGATACAGTGGCACCGTCTCACTTACCAGCGACCGCTGCCAAGGCTGGCGCGGCGGCTATAAAAGCGGAAGGCACGAAGAGGCGAAAATACACAGCTTTGGGACAAAATAACCACTTTGTTCCCTTCGCTGTGGAAACCCTCGGGCCGTGGGGGCCAGAAGCGCGACGCCTCTTCAAGGAGATATCGTCGCGCCTGGTCGATGCTTCGGAGGATCCAAGGGCTGGATCCTATTTCGGCCAAAGATTAAGCCTCGCGATCCAGCGAGGCAATGCCGCCAGCCTGTTGGGTACCCTTCCGGGTGACGGCAGCGATTTGGCTTCAATTTTTTACTTAGTTTAGGTACCCATCCTGTGTTTTATTTAAGGTAGGTATTCTTTTTCTGTTTTTTTTTATATATTTATTTTGGTAGTTAGTTTTATTTATAGATAATTTGTTATTTATGTTTTAGATACTTAAATAAAGATTTCTGGGCCAAAAAAAAAAGAAAGTAAAGGTGTATGTTCATAGCAAATTGGCAACACAATATACTCTACTGATCATATTATTCTACTCTGTCGTCATATATACAAGGAGGTAGCATCTACATAAATGAACTTCTTCCATATTTTACCGCAGTATACTATGGTGATTTTTGTATGTGCAAATCGTTTTTTTTATAATAAAACATGTTCTTTGGGAAAGTTGTTTGATCAGTAGAGTGTTATCTTATTATATTACTTTTGTTTGGTATTTAAATTTTAAATGCGGGATCAGACGTTTAGCGATAGAGTTAATATTTTAGTGAAGACGTAAGGTGCCGTATTGAAACCATATAGTTCTTGGTCCCATAAGAACCTTAAATACTTTTTGATATATTACTGATTTTAATAAAAACATATGCGTCTTTCAAATGAATTGTACTCATGAAACAGTTTTTTGTTATGAGTTTTAACACTGTACGCATATCTTCAAGGTTAAAGTGTTGAAATGTAATTAATTTATTGACATTTTTTAGGTTTAAAATAAATCAATAACTGTTTGGTTTTGGGGTTAAAAAATACTTGATATGTAATTGGCCCTCGCAGGGTTGACATTTAAAAACTGCACCAATAGAAATTAAATTACTGATAGCTTCTTGGTGGCGGTGCAAGCTGCATGGCCTTGGCGTCCCCTGCCTGCCACTTTCCAGTTTAAAGACCTGCCAGGTTGAAAGGGCTTCGTCTTTGATGGCGGAGGCTTCGCAATGTAATTTTGCGAAGTGGCTCTTAATTCAGCTCCTGATTTATTTCCTTTGCAGTTTTCAAGGTTGATTGTCAATGCTATTCTTTTGGACTTGATCTTTTAAATCCTTTTTTAAAGTAGAAAGGACAAAGCTGCGTCTGTTATTGAATCCGTGTGTTGTCTGTCACACAAAAGCCGACCGACAATCATCAGCAAAAGGGGGGTATTTCTTTGTTCCAGTGATTGCTTCTCCTGAGCACTAGCTATTTGCTTCTGTCTCTGTTCTAAGTTCTTGTCTCTTTTGGAGTTTAGTTCTGTAAGAGCGGCCTCCATCTCCGGATTCAATTTCGGAGCATCAGTGTGCAGTTGCCTGGTACTAGATACTTACTAAGTAACTCTTTTCGGGTTTCTTTCGTTGTCCCATTCGTAAATATATAATCAAAACGTACCGCAATATTGTTTATAGCACACCGTGCGTAAAATGACCGCTTTACGCACGCTGCGCTTGCGTAAAGTCGGCATTTTCCCCACTTGTGCTATAAAACACAAGTCCGTACGGCCTATAACTCCAAAGTTAAGGGTCGGGGGGAGCGGGGAGTGGTATTTTTGAACTCAGGAGACACAGTTCTATCATGCAATGGTGCTAACTCCCAAGCCGTTATGCTCGACCTATTAGAGTGCAGTATCTGTTGCACAAGTTGCAGCGTGACGTCTATATCTGCACATCGGTCCGATGCACATTACATGTGCATGTAGCCTAGCAGACCGATGGTAACCTAAGCTCACAGCCAGGTATATACGACAGTTGGGATACCTACGTCAGCTTATCTACATCAATGATACCAAGAAATACTTTATAAAAAATTTTATTTAAAAAAAAAACCCCCTGACCCAGACTAAACCAATACTGGTGCTATGACGCCTCATACCACCAGTATTGGTTCTCGTCTGGGCCGTTTGGGAAACCCATCCGGGTCCCAATGGCCTTCCACTTCTTGACGTGGTGAGGGCCCGCAGCTTCGCCGCTGCAGCGGGACCTGGTCGGATCAGTAATCTGTAAATAGAAAAATTAACATTAATTTCGTTGAAGCTTACAAGACGTTCTGAGCGTTGGGGCATACGACAAACTCTTTGCTTAAAACTTCCAACGGTAATAAGAAACTTGGATGGGTCGTTGATAGCAGTTTGTAGAAATGATATACTCACAGCAGCGACGTGCGGAGGCACCTCAGGCCTGGCGTCAGGCCTCGCCTCCGACATCAGGACGATGATCATAGCCACGCAGATGACGGCCGCCTTCATTTTATAGTTTAGTGGCTGCGAATGAAAAGAAATAAAATATTAAATTCAGTCATAAAACAGGCGCTTTATCCCTGGAAAGAATGCACAAGAGAAGTATAAAAATGCACAAAATAATTAATTTAAATATTCAATACTTACATATAGCACGGAGAGTCACGGGTCACTTGGCACGTTGGCTGTCGATGAGCTTATGAATATCAAGGATAATTTGGGCCCATTATATAGGGGCCTGCTGATATCATCGCCTGTGACGTGAACGATCCAATGAAGCAATGTAACGAAAATTGATTAGGCATTTATGAAATAATCCTGAATTAAAATTAATAAATAATTGTGGTTAAATCGCGAGCGGTTTATACTTTTGCGTCACCCATCAGAAATAATGCCGATACCATTGTAATAATAGGCAACTATTTCTGTGGTTTGGCTGAAACCCTGACGTCAACGGAAATTTCACCATATTTTTATGCCATAACTAAATAAATGTTATCATACCGTTTGTTTTTAAACTAAAGTTGGGTTTGTACCTAATGTAGCTAATACAAAGTGCATACGTTTTGACATGCTAACTTTTTCAAACTCCGTACAAGATTAACTTGCACGCCGACCAGGTGTAACTCCGTCTTGGCCGTACGTACCACCGAGCTACCGATAAGACCGCTCTGCACGTGACTATCCAAGGCTGCATGGAGATCTCGGTCACACAATGGAATGAGGTGCAGCGACTGTGCTATCTTTGAAGAAAAAACCATGTATTTTACTCAGGCTTATCGACAGCGGCTTGGCGCCCATCAGCGAACACGTCGCAACATACAAAAGTCCTGCCGTGATTTTGTTTTCAAAGGTGCGCATATAGCAACGGGGCGCGGCGAGAATGTTTAATTAACTACACACATGACGCAAACTTGGCTGAAATTCAGGTGAATTCCCAATGACATCATTCGGCCTTGCCACACATGGTCATGCCTAGCGACATACCTTTTAGTGATCGTTATCCTCATTACAACGGGTCGATAAGTCAAATAATTATTTGACCTATACCTATGGGTTTAATCGTTTGGCTAACAAGGAAAAATACTTCGGGAATCACGAAATGACGTAGCAACGAACCCGTGCTAGTTTTTATAAAACCGAAGATAAGGTATTTGGGATTATTTGGTTGCTACACAAAAGTAAAGTTTGACAACGCTTTTCGCTAACATAGCGAAACATCTCGCCGTCCGAGGGTCCGAGCAGAACGGTGACGGATAACACACAGCTTTCATAATGTAAATAATGTTTATGCAACATTACACCATCGATGTGTCTCGAGCGTTGCGGCGCATTGATACAGAGTGCATATATCAGACGTTCGTACTTGCGCTTGCTGCTCCGGCACCCTAACGTTATACTATCATTGCTGACATGCTGACTGCTACATGACGACGGTCGTAGTAAACGTAGTAAAGACATGTTCACGTCATACTATCTTACCTATGCAACATACGTGTACGTGTACGATAACTATATACATACACACACATATACACATACAAACGTGGTATGATCTCTACATTCGTCACGAACGTTTCAAGATTAAGGAATGTCTGTAGCAAAGGTCTACGAGCAGGTGAGCTTACGAACGACGTTACGTTACATATAATCTTAAAAGACTTCGTGTCGGAGTCGTCGCACCATCGAGCTACCGATAAAACCGCGGTGCAGGTGACTCTCCAACGCTGCATGGAGCTCCCGGTCACACAATGGAATCAGGTGCGGCGACTGTGCTATCTTTGAAGAAAAAATCATGTATTTTACTCAGGCTTATCGACAGCGGCTTGGAGCCCATCAGCGAATACGTCGCAACATACGAAAGTGCAGTCGAACGTTACACAGCGGGTGCTCGCGTGCGAGGCGCCCGTAGACTCGCCTACGGGCGCCGCAGTGTCGCAGTCATAATTTCTAATTATATCATTACACGCCCACATTCCGCTGAAATTTACTGGGGTTTCCCATTAAGACACTTAGCGTAAGGACACTTCGGGCGCGCCGCACATAATTTTTGTTTATGTGATTCCACGCCCAAGGTACTTGCCGCAACCTTGGCTGAAATTCACTGGAATGCCCCGTTACGACATTGCATGTATTTGCCACATATATTCAGGCGACTTTTATCGATCGTTTCATTTTACGACGGGTCGTTTATAACGAGGAAAAGCACTTTGTGAATCGATAAATGAGGTGCTAACACACCCGTGGAGTTATTATGAAAAACCCAAGATAAAGTATTTGGGTTAATTTCGTTGCTACGGCCACAAAACAAAACTAAAGTATGAAAACGCTTTTCGCTAACATATTTGCTGCTGCTTTCGCCGTCTGAGAGTCCGGCGGGCAAGACGGTGACGGATGACACACAGCTTTATAATGTAAATAAATAAAATGTTCATAAAATGTTCGTACACTAACTAGACACACACACACACACACACACACACACACACACACACACACACATATACACATACAAAAAAAAACGTGACATGATCTCTACATTCGTCACGAACGTTTCTAGATTAAGAAAGCCTAGCTAGCCTAGGATCGACGTTACGTTACTAGAAGTCTAAGTTTTGCGCCGTGGGCTTCATGGGCTATGCAGCTGTGATTTTCTTACTTTTGTGCAACACCTGCAAGTCTTTTGCAGAGATTTATGTCTAGAACTTATCCAGGAGCAAGCCCGGAGGCTCGCAACCACCGTTTGTAGTGAAAAAATTCAAGTGCATTTTGAGTGAAATGCATCCTAGTGCATCGGGTTAAGATTGCAATGGCAAGATTCTTAGTCACACCTGAAACTGCATTCAGGCATTATAGACCGGACGGATCTGTGTTCCTGGCTGTAAGTACTATTTGTATATCGGGCCTATACGTCTTTGTCGAAGACGGATCCTCACCTATTATTTCTAATAGTTCAGTATCTAGAACTGGTGACTCGAGCACAGCGAAGGTTTCGTCGTTTTGTATAGGAGCGATCTGTAAAGGTTTATCGGCGGTGGTGTACAATTCCGTGAACCTGTGGGTGAAGGCAAAGTGGATTCTTCTTTTTGGTGTTTGCGACGACCTTTCTTCATCTTTCTTTCCAATTACTTCAGTTTATTACGTGAAATATATTCTACAACTCACTACGATCAGAATGCTTTCTGATAGGCATAACACAATCCTTGCGGCTTAAATTAATATCGGGACAGCCGATCACTAAAATGTGACTGATGAACGGGAGTCGGGACGATAACTGACAACATTAGAAAAAAAAATTACGTATATTGTTTTTTTCTTCTCAACCGTAGTGCAGGAATGGCCACACGATGTGTGATAGTTACTACATGTGTATTTATATCTTCTCGAGGACGAAGCATGAGTATAATTAGGCAATAATCCTGAAATAAAATTAATCAACAATGGTTAAATCGCGATCGGTTAATATTATTGCGTCATCTATTAGAAATAATGGTGTAATAATTGTTATAATATGCAACTATTTCAATTTTTTCTGTAAATCCTGCAGTCAACGCAATTTATACATGTTTACGCCATAATTAAATGAATAATGGCATGATGTTTGTCTGCAAACTGGAGTAGAGTTTGTACCTAAGGTGGTTAATACGTTCGACGAGTACAAAGTGCATACGTTTTGACATGCTAACTTTTTCAAACTCTGTACAAGCAGATTAACTTGCACGCCAATCAGGTGCTGTGCTTCGTGTCTGCTTGGCCGCACGCACCATTAAGCTACTGATAAGACCGCGGCGCACGTGACTCTCCAACGCCGCATAGAGCTCGGGGTCACACAATAGAATGAGGTGTGCTATCTTTGAAGAAAAAACCATGTATTTCTACTCAGGCGCATCAACAGCGGCTTGAGCCCATCAGAGACCACGTCGCAACATACAAAAAGTTCAGCTCGCAACGGATTGTTCAACTTTTTGTAATACAGCCTGAAAGTTCTGCCGTGGTGGTTTTCGGAGACACGCGCGTGTAACGATTCTTTTTTGAATTAACCACACATGACGCACACTCGCTGAAATTCAGTCAAATTCCCAATGACACCATTGCGGGTTACCACTGAAATTAATACCTGGCGATACATACCTTTTAGTTATCATTACCCGCATGTTGCAACGGGACTGTTGCATTTACCAAATCCAGCTAAGAGGTAAATTACACCGGGATTAACAAAAAATCACGTAGCAACTAGCTCTTGTAATTATTGTAAATCCCGAGATAAGGTGTTTGGTTGCTATGGTCACAGAATAAGAGGAGTGACAACGGTTTTCACCAAGATGTTCCCTGTTACCTTATTCTCGCCGTCCGAGTTGGACGTGACGGATGACAGAGGTTTCATAATGTTTATACAAAATCACATAACATAGATGTGTCTCAAGCATCGCGGCACATTGCAGCATACAGAGAACACATCAGATGTCTATACTTGCTGCCTCAAGCAGGGGGCATGCTACTATCATTGCCGACTTTCGGCATAATGACGAATCGTAGCAAAGACTGTTCACGTCATGTTCAGTTATCTTGACCTACGTCACGCTCGTGTACGACACATGAGCACACGCACACATCATACAAGGAAAACGTCTTATGATCTCAGTAAACGTCACAAATGTTTCAAGATAAAGTAATGTGTTTGGTCTAAGAGCAGCTGAGCCTTGTTCCGGTACGGTGGATTGTTATGTAGACGCTGACACTAGCCTTAAGATCGACGTTACGTTACTAGAAGTCTAAGTTTCGCGCCAAGGGGCTCGTTAGCTCTGCAGCGTTTATCTTCTTACCTTTCTGCAACACCTGAGAGTCTTTTGTAGAGATTCATGCCTAGACCTTATGCAGAAGCAAGCCAAAAGAGAAGCCTAGCGAGTCTAGCGACCATCGTTTGTGATGAAAAACTTCAACTGCATTCTGAGTCAAATGCATCCAAATGTATCGGGTTGACATTGCAATGTCGAAATTCCTACTCTCACCTTATGATGCATAGGAATTTTGGCCCGTACGTTCTTGTGTTCCAGACTGTATGTGTTGACCAGAGTCAATACGAGGATGATAATAAATCCGCATCCAAATCCGTTCAGTAGTTCTCGGAACATACATACATACCTACAGACAGACAGACAAAAATTCTAAATTATGAATAGACACATTATTGTACACACACGAAATAAAAATAAAGAATAAAAAGTAAAGAATACACAGTATTGTACAAAGGCAGGCTTATTACTAGGAGCAATTTCTTCCAGCCAACCTTTGAAGAAATAATTATTAGTAAAATGTACAGGTGGGACAAACAAATAAATATTTGATAAAGAAAACAATAACCAATAAAGTGAATCTACATAACTACATCTTACTACTACTTATTTATATATTGTCAAAATAATAAATAGGTATAAATTTATATAGTTATAAATGCCATTTTACAATCACTCATGACATGAATCTGTTTCCTACCTGCAATTGTATTTTGTTTTATATGTATTAAAATGGAGCAAACTGAAAATCGGCCCTGCAAGTTGAATCCAACCTATGGCATCTGCCGAGCTTGCTCCTTTTTGCCATTATTAATTAATTTATTGATAGAGTTTTTCTTATTGTTTTTTATTTTGCATGTTTGTTTATATTTCCATTTTTTTGTATATGTTTTGTGGCAAATAAATTCATTTCACTTTCACTTTCCATTTACATAGATAATATATACATACACAATACAATACATATATCATATTATAATATAATTATGGTAGTTTTGGCTTCGGTACAATACTAATACATAAGTAAATTTTGAAAATATATTCAATGTATGTACAGACACGAATTTTTTACTACTTTATTATTAGTACTGATGAACAAGGTTTGCAGGGTTCATCGTACAATTTGGCACCATCGATAATTATAATAGCTCTCAAATACCCAACTTACTGGGGGTGTTCATTTATTACGTAAGACAATAAAGAAAAGAAAAAGTAAGACTTGTTCGGACAAGGCAAGGACAAGAGGGCCCCGTGGATCGTAGGGCCCTGGGCCCTTGCATAAAGAGGCACTGGGTACATCCATACATCAAGACATAATGTGGCAGATAAGAGTGTCTGAGAAATATCGACAGAAACCAGGAGGTAAACAAAGAAGGATTTAGAGATCAAATCCGCAGCCATTTGCCTGTATGTAATTGTTTGAGTGGTTTGTCTCTATAAACTTTGGAAGTTCGTATTTTTTGCCAATTTATTTGTACAGGGTCTAAATGCAAAGTCAAGAATCCCTTTAGGGTATGAAAGTATACAAGATTCTGATGTCATTACGAGAAAAAAAGATATACCTTGAATTTTCACCAAAAATTCCATCATTCTTCTAAGCTATGGCTACGCAGCTCACCGGCCTCCCCACACACCTAATAGCATCCCGCAACCCTCACCCCTCATCCAAGTGGCCAGCGACCAGTGAGGGTGTCCACGCGATTAGTGTATTTTGAGTAAAGAAAATCGTCTTATTATGAGGTACTAGTACTTTATATAGAGATCCCAGTATTTAAAATAATATCTTTACCTATCATACTAACACACCCCTCTTGCCTTTGTTTTTACACCCGGTATAGGTACTTATACAACGTGAATGACGTAAAAATTCAGCAACCACCTGTCTATAAACATGTTATAACATGCGCCATTTTCTTGATTACGATTAACGTCCTTGCCGTATCAATTTCATTAACACCGCGGTCGTTGACCTTATCTGATTTCGATGATCTCAGAAGTAGGTATATGACACGAATTACACAACTACTTACAACCGCGCGTGCGGCGCCTACCCCGACCAAAATTCGAGTGTGCCTTCTCGGAACTGTAGCAGTGAGAGAATATTGGTGTTTTTGGTACAAATGGGTGGTCTAGTTTGGTTGGTTGGTAGTAAGCTCGGGCTCTCAGGGGCGCTACTCGCTGCCCCAGTAACACACGAAGGGGCGGCGCGCGCGGCCGATCTGAAACTCAAAACGAAGCGCGCTTTTCCGCTGGGCGAATCGCGACGGTTTCCCAGTTTTACGCGCGAAACGAATATTTCCGTTTTTTATTTTGCTTTGGGAATTTAGAGGTATTTATTTTTGAGTTTATTTATAATTTCATATTCAAAGTGAAAATAAATAAAACAATCATTTACTTGATTTGTCTGGTTTGCATAATAAAGGTTGAAAACTATTTTTGGTGACACTTAAAATGCCCGCAAGTGATTTTTTTCACTTTCTCTAACTGCACCTACTGTGAAAGTTATAAACACAACTTGCGCAACAAAATTACTTTCATAACATAATGTTTACGAAAATACTAGCATAACAAAATTTTTGTCCATTAAATCGTGTACAGCTGTGACTTTTCCCTAATTTTCACATGAAAATATTTTCTATCGGTCACTCACTGATAGCCATCAGTTGTTATTGGATGGTCCCAATACTTATTATAGTGACTCTATGCCGTCAATGTTAGCCGCATTACTGAACGGCAGCACCAGTGGTACCGTTAATAAACTGATCCAAAGTGTTGTGCACAAAAAAATTGCTATGCATTTTATTACGGTGTAATTTCAATTTATAATTGTGTCTCCATTCACGAGTATTTGATCGATTGTTACGTCTCAAATGGTTGAGCAACAAAATTGTTATTCGTTGATTGAAATAAATGTGCAATATATGTAAATGTAAAATGGAGTAAGTTATTTCAACTCATTTAGACAGTGAGATATTCTTATTTATTTATACATCGATAATTAATAAATAAAAACAAAAAAATAATACACTGTTACTAAATATGTTAAAAAATAAATTACGTATAACATTATATTACATCTAAGTTATTTCAATTCATGTATACAGTATGACATTCTCATTTATTAATACATCGATAATTAATAAAGAAAAACAAAAAAAATACAAAGTTAATAAATATAATAAATAATAAATTAAGTATAACATTATTGTATATATTTAGTAAAAAATGCTGGCCATTTATTTATTAACTCATAATAATTGCACTAAGCCTTCGACCCGAGTTTATAGTCTGAAACTTTTCTTTATTAGCACTTTCAAGTTATTTACCAACTGTACCGGATAATACATAGGTGTCGTTAAGTTCGATTTATGTCGCCGATATAATTTATGAAGATGTTATTATTTTACACTTTTATCCCTGTGTGTCCATTGATTATATTCTCTTGTGTTGCGCCTGCCTAAAACAATTCAAAAAATATTAAACTAATGGGCATGTTGGGGAATTTTTGTATAAAATTAGATGGATTCTCGCAAAAAGGAGCAAAATATCACATTTAGCCCCATACCGTGGGCCGAAATATATCGAGTATATCAAATATATTTTATGTTTTCATTATTAATTGCTACAAAATAAGTACGAAGGCTCAAAAAGGGTTTAATATATATTTATTAATATTTAGAGAAACAATTATTTTAGGTTTATGAAATATCGGAGCCCTTAAATAGGGTCATGTTGTTGTCAGTCTGTCTGTCCTGTTATCAAGACCCTGTTTCTTAGTCACAGCTAGATACCCCTCAAGTTAAATTGACACCAAAAAATATATCTTAATTATATTATTTTCAAATTACGTATTTTGTACAAAACTACTCTCAAAATCTGTAGGGTACTTCGTTGACTTAGAATCTTGTAGCACCCAGAAATATCTTACAGCATAAGTTACTATCTAACTTTTAAATTAGGGTTGGGGAAGATTCGTGCTCTTTTTTATTTTGGTGTCGACTCGTGCCGCTGTTTTCAACCAGTGACGATTCGTGCTCCGTTGAAATTAATTATCTAATAGTAAATTGGCAATGCTTCTCGAAAATAGAAAAGTACAATTGGTGTAAAAACTGAAAATAGTATAAATTTATGAAACAATTTAATTAACATTCTGATTTTATTTTTATGAAATTATCGATATACATTACATGGTAGATGTATTCTTATAACTACTGAAATAGAAAAAAATACTGATAATTAGAAAAATGTAGCTGTTATTCAGACTTTTGTTTTAATTTACAACAAGTTGTAAAGATTTGTAAAGGTTTTTCAAACAAAGCTGCCTCGAAAATAAAGGACTTCGGTGCCAACGGTATATCGATGTTAGCAAACTTAATCTATTTTACTTATATTTTTTTATTATTTTTGAAATGACTTTTGTGACTGATAGTAAGTACTCCAATGTGAAATAAATGAAGATTTTTAATTGTCAAGTTGTACGGCACCAATCTATCTACACCAAAAAAAGGGGGCGAGTTTACACCTAGTGAATATAATATATTTTATTAAAGATTTTTGGCACGAATTTACACGGCACGAGTTTCGCGGAGCACGAATGTTCCCCAACCCGTGCACAAATATGTAAGGAGCACATTTTTATTTTTATTTGGGCAAGGGCATGGCCCCCTGGAGCCTTAGGCTATAATATGATGATCAATGGACCACTTGATTCATTGTAACCTCACCGATAACTTGATAATCTTCAACACGTTTTATTAATTTCAGTAGTAACCAAATGCACCACTAGAAGCGCTCACATTTGCCCGAATTCAAAATGGCTGACATAACAAGTAGACTGAGAGGCTCCAGTGTGCTGGTGTGTGTGTCGATGGTGCTGGCGGTGACATGCCATGACCGATACTGGCAGAAGGATCCAATAAGTGAAGATCAGATGGAGTTGCTGGCAGAGTCGGTCTGCTACGAAGAAATGTTCTACTTAAACAAGGTATATTACCAAACAGCTAGTTGATTATACGACTATAGCCAACACCTCTGTTTATTTTGAAAGCTTCAGCATGATATTTAAATAATGGGCGTCGGAAGGGGGCAAGGGGGGGCAGCCACCCCCCTAAAGTACACATAGAGCGGACAAAAAAAAAAAGTTGAAATTTTTAACAGAATACGTGTTCCTACATAAGTCCTCTATCACGGCGAAGAATAATTAATTTCACCCACTTTACAAAAACCTTGAAATGACTTGGCCAATATTGGCTTATTCCGTACCACCACACAAAACGGGTAAGGAACCCTAACAACATGATAAATAACAACAAAATTATTATATAATGGTATTTACGGTATAGGTGGTAGAGCTGACGCCGGGCTCGACTGTGGAGGTACCACCATCTTACTCGGAAACCCTCCCGAAGTTATTCGGGGGAGAGTAAGAGAACAGCTCTCAGGCAAAACCAGGCGGCCCATTGTGGACGAAACAGGCTGATGGATGGATGGATGGTCTAGTAGACGATTCGGATCAGTAGGCCTACCATGAGTTTTGTTCACGATACACTTTACCGACTGCGTAAATATTTTCTATGAGAAATTGTGGTTCCTGTCGTAAGCCACTAGGGGCGCTGCACAATATCTCAAAGAAAACTCGTAGTAGGCCTACGTAAAGAAAGCGCACGCGCAGAGTCCCCCCGCGCACCCCTCTTCCTCTTCGAAGCTCCGAGAATGCGACGCTACGTCTTCATCTGCGACGCCTTCTGTACTGGCGAGAACTGTAACTTACTTATTTCTCTGTGTACTCGTATTTCGCAAATACATAGCTACCTATATACATAGCTTCTTAGGTACATACATAATATAATATGTTGACCTCCTAACTGCTATTGTATTTAACGCCTCCAGTATGAATTCGGCTATATAAAATAATGTCTCCTAACAAAATACAAAAATTGTTCGATGGCGTCAGATTCTGAAAAACTTGGATTCAGGCAAAAAAACTGAAATTTTCACTTTAAAGCTTAATATTTTAAGCCGCGGACAGACGGACATGGCGAAACTATAAGGGTTCCTTGTCGGACTATGGAACCCTAAAAAATAAAAGCTTTGGCGTCTGTCGGTCCGTGCCAGAGTACTAAATAATGAATGAATTATTATCTAGATAATTAAATTGGAACCTTGAGAAAAATACAGAGTAATTTGTATGAATTCGCATTTTGGAACCCCCGTAGGATGACTGAATACTATGTGCAATTGTGCATTGACGGAACCCAAAATACTTATTACAAAAACATACATCCATAAAACTTGTGGATACGAACTATTCTGCAATGATTTATTGTTTTGAATATTTTATCTTCGTTACTTGAGCACACGTAAAATTTATCAATGGTCAAACAAAAATAAAAGTGTAATTATCATTTTAATCGTACGACCATACGATTGTAGTATTTCAAATCTTCACGTGTTTTTAAAGACGCATAAACTACACAATTAATTGCATCAGACTCAATAATGCCAGAGAGTAGATTGGAAATTATCACTGGATTAATAAACACGGGCTCATCCCGTGATAAAAGTCATGGCCTCTGTATTTCACATCACACGGTTTTTAGGTCCAAGAAATGTCGCAACTTTGGTTCCGTACCATCACACAATACCGATATGGAACCGACATGCGTATCAATAATACCGGGTGTAAATAGAGTGCGACCTTTAAATAAAACCACATACTCTACTGATCATACTTAACAACTTTCTGAAGAAAAATACCCGCGGAAATCTTCCGAAAAGATATTCAAGACTTTATTTCGCAGGAAGAAGGTACATTTTAGAACGCTGCGCCGTTAACAGCTGTTTTACGGAAGACGCTGTTTCAAAAAACGCTCTTATGTCCGTGCGTTAGAGTTCACGCATTTTTGTTTGAAACTCAAATATTTCCTAAACTAATAGTTAGCGCGGTATGATTCTTGGTAAAAGTGGTTCAGTATGGTTCATAGAATATGTGGTTTCATTCAATGGTAGCAGTATATTTACCTATAAAAACAAGGTACTAAAATGGTAGCGCCTATCAAACAATTCAGAACCCTCTGAGTACGGAACCCTTATTTTATTATTTGTTGTTTTAAATAAAAAACTGTGAATTTTAACAATGTGACCAAATGAAACTTGTATGTATTACTGTCTTTAAGGTAGAGCTAAAAAAAACAAGTAACGTTAAAAATATGCTATTTTTTCGAGGTTTATTGTATGGGTCCCCTTTGGTTAATTTTTTTTCATTTTCATTGATTGCCGTAGTAGAGGCTATAGTTACACATATTCTGTGAAAGTTTCAACTGTCTACCATTACGGCTGAAGCTGTTGACCTCTGTGACAGACGGACGAAGAGGCAGACAGACAGACAGCGGAGGCTTAGTAATAGGGCCCCGTAATGCACCCTTCGGATACGGAACCCGAAAAGCAAGCTGGCTAGCTTCTTGTGGAACTTCAAAATTTCTCTCTGCCACAGCACAGATAATATTTCTATGCAACAGTGAAAAACCCTGAAATTGTGTCAAATCTGAATAAGTAACTTTGTCTATAATTCCATTGTTTTCTTATTCACATACCGACAGACATGTAGGCAGAGTCTAGATTTAGTTAACGGGGCTGACTCAGGGCCGTATTTTAAGATGTGGAGGCCCTGGGTAAGAACGAAGTTAGTTGTACTTAGTGTTTGAAAACAATTTTGTGTTTTAACATTACTCTTTGAATTAGTATAGTAACATTTCTCAAAAAAGTAAGATAAAACGAAAAATATAGTTCTCATGGACAAAACCAATACAAATAGAAAATAATAAACATCGTGAGCCCTAACATCTTCATGCAATTTGTACTTACTGTATTTTTATGTATGGTTAGTTAAAAATATTTATACGGCGAGTTATTTATTCGAAAAAACAATTAGTGTACAACATTAAAAACTTACAGCTTGAGAGAAACCGTCTGATGAAGCCTACGCTCCGCCCTTCTCTGCGCCAAACCGCTGTGGGATCCGAAAAGTTCCAAATGGAACTTCAGAACCGATTTGCCCTGTTGGAAACCACTGAGGACGTTGACCAGCTTGCTAACAATTTCACGAATGTCGTGCGCGAGGTAGGCAGGGCTTATTTTAAGCCGGAGCGAAAGACTAAGGAGTCCAAAATTTCTAGTGGAACTCTAGACCTGATGAGGCAGAGACGGGAAATGTCTTCAGATTCTGCAGATTACTCCCTTCTTAACAAACGCGTTAAAAGGCAAATTCGTTTTGACCTGCGCCAACATAACACTCGCGTCATTGAAGACGCGATCAAGCGAAACAAAGGTTCAAAAGTTTTTGCCCAGCAGTTAGGAAGGACTAATCTGACGAAGCTAAAGACATCTGACAATAGAACCGTTACCTCTAGGCCAGAGATCCTCGCCGAAATCGAGAAATTTTATGGGCTCCTATATTCTTCACACGCTCCCAAGCCAACTGCTCGCGATAAAGACGACAAACGTGCACCTCTAGTCCACCACTACACCGATGAACTCCCGGATGTCGAAATGGGTGAGATTAGGATAGCTCTTGAACAGCTGAAAAACAATAAGGCGCCGGGCGAGGACGGCATCACAACTGAACTCCTGAAAGCTGGAGGTTACCGTATACTCGGACAGCTACAGGACCTCTTTAATGCCGTTATTCGTACAGGTACTACGCCAAAGGAGTGGAGCAGGAGCTTGGTCATTTTGTTCTTCAAAAAAGGGGACAAAATCCTACTAAAGAACTATAGACCAATCGCACTCCTGAGCCACACCTACAAGCTGTTCTCAAGAGTTATCACGAATCGTCTCGCTCAACGATTTGACGACTTCCAACCTCCAGAGCAGGCTGGGTTTCGAAAAGGCTACAGCACCGTGGACCACATTCACACGCTAAGGTAGGTTATAAAGAAAACCCAAGAGTATAATCAGCCTTTATGTCTAGCGTTTGTGGACTACGAGAAAGCCTTCGACTCCATCGAAACTTGGTCTGTTCTGCAGTCCTTGCAGCGATGCCAAGTTGACTGGCGTTACGTGGAGATGATGAAATGTCTGTATGACTCCGCTACGATGTCCGTCCAAGTACAGGGTGTACAAACAAGACCGATACATCTTCAGCGCAGCGTGAGACAGGGAGATGTTATTTCCCCAAAACTGTTTACCGCCGCGCTGGAGGACGTCTTTAAAACACTAGACTGGAATGGACGAGGCATAAACGTAAACGGAGAGTACATTTCACATCTTCGTTTTGCCGATGACATCGTGATAATGGCAGAATCGCTGCAAGAACTGGAGGTAATTGTGCGCGGCCTTAGCGATTCTTCGAGACGAGTGGGCCTGCGGATGAATTTGGAGAAGACTAAGGTCATGTCCAACTGTCACGTCATCCAAGGGCCACTAACCGTCAACAATGTTAGCATCGAAGCTGTTCAGAAATATGTTTATCTGGGTCAAGTCATACAGCTGGATAAAAACAACTTCGACGCCGAGGCTGACAGAAGACTATGCTTGGGTTGGGCAGCATTCGGAAAGTTGCGTCACATATTTACGTCGTCAATACCGCAGTGCTTAAAGGCTAAGATGTTCAACCAATGCGTCCTTCCTGTGATGACGTATGGCGCTGAGACGTGGTCTCTTACAAAGGGCCTGATCCACCGATTTAAGGTCGCTAAGCGAGCTATGGAGCGGGCTATGCTTGGGGTATCTCTGATGGATAGAATCCGAAACGAGGAGATCCGTCGGAGATCGAAAGTAACCGACATAGCCTGCAGAATCAGTAAGTTGAAGTTGAAGTGGCAGTGGGCAGGCCATATTTGTCGCCGAGATGATGGCCGTTGGGACCGAAAGGCTCTAGAATGGAGACCACGTACAGCAAAGCGTAGTGTAGGCCGACCACGTGCCCGCTGGACCGACGACCTGAAGGACGTTGCGGGG
Organism: Ypsolopha scabrella; assembly: GCA_910592155.1. Taxonomy (NCBI): domain Eukaryota; kingdom Metazoa; phylum Arthropoda; class Insecta; order Lepidoptera; family Ypsolophidae; genus Ypsolopha; species Ypsolopha scabrella. The sequence continues at coordinate 6,877,392 of OU342978.1, forward strand.
GGCGGCTGGATGAGGAGGACGGAGGACCGACATGAGTGGCGAAATTTGGGAAAGGCCTATGTCCAGCAGTGGACGAACACGGGCTGATGGATGGATGGATTAAAAACTTGTGGAGACCCCTCTTGTGTGAAGGCCCCTCTTGTGTGGAGGCCCCTCTTGTGTGAAGGCCCCTCTTGTGTGGAGGCCCCTGGCCCTGGGCTTCAGCCCCGGTTGCCCTCCCCTAAATCCGGCGCTGGGTTGACCGCCGGCCGAGGTGGGAGTTTCATTTAAAATTCTGTGGTAACGGAATTTCTTAACATACATTTCGGACCATTGAATCCACGGAGTTTTCAATAATAGATAATAGTCAACCAGAGTTAACCCAGCCGGCAGAAAGTTTCGACAGAAAAGCCGATTCTGAAGGCTTTAATTTTAGTTTTATTTAGTGCTGTCGAAACAAAATTTGCTTCATTCCAAAATTATTCTTTAGTGCTAAGAACAAAAGCTATATATTTATTACTTTGGTTTGTTTTCAATAATTAATAGTTTTGAAAGCACTAAAACTAAATCAAAGCAGTTCTTAATGCAATGTTATAGACGCTAAAATCGATCACAAACAGGGAACGAGGGAAATAGGGTTTGAACTGCAGGCGTTTCAAATATGTACGAGTATCTTAAAAATTTATGAAATGTAACTACTAAAGATTTAGGGTTCTGTTAAGAGCATTACAAAGCTTCTCCATGGATATCTTAATAGTAGTATATTACTTCAGTTGAAATTCGTTATTTAAAAAATTTCATTTGCTTTAGCCAAAAATAAAATTTGGTACTTTTACAATTTATTCACAATAAGCGTTATTTATTATTATTTATAGCACACCGTGCGTAAAATGACCGCTTTACGCACGCTGCGCTTGCGTAAAGTCGGCATTTTCCCCACTTGTGCTATAATATATTATACGAAACTCGTGCGAGAAACTTTTTCTCGTTTCATCGCTCTCGTATCGTAATGTACTATTTTGTAATTATTCTTAATACGGATATATTTATTAAACTAATAGCCTTTGCCCGCGGCTCCCTCCGCGGTTATTCAATCTTTGCCCCGTTTTCGGCTTGGTCGTTATTTTATGAACAACCCTTATAACACTTAGGCGTTAACTAGGGTCACCACCATGATAGTTATAAAAACCGCTTCCAAATCCTTTGAGTGGTTCTCGAGTTAAAACGGAACATACAGACAGACTAAACAAAATTCTAAAAATTGTGGGTTTGCCTCAGTATTCACTTAAAATTTTGGGAAAATATTCAATGTAGAGAAACGAAATTTTTGGGGTTCCGTGCCCAAAGGGTAACCAACGGGACCCTATTACTAAAACTCCGCTGTCCGTCCGTCCGTCCGTCTGTCACCAGGCTGTATCTCATGAACCGTGATAGACAGTTGAAATTTTCACAGATGATGTATTTCTGTTGCCGCTATAACAACAAATACTAAAACCGGCCAAGTGCGAGTCGGACCCGCGCACTATCTTACAAAAGACATGATTTCTTTGCCGTTTTTATAGATAATGGTAATGGAACCCTTGGTGCGGGAGTCCGACTCGCACTTGGCCGGTTTTTACCACTTTATTATTAGTATACACTATAGATATAGATTTTTCCTAATTTTCTCTTGTATATTCAACAGAAAAATTCGCGAAAGTAAATTAGGTATTCGATGCGTTTTGGTCTAGTAGGTATGTATGTATATTCCCATGGATAAGGAAAAGGGTTCAGGGTTGGTTCGTTGGCTCTTTGGTTAAAATTGTTTCTATAAGACGAGTAGGGTCCATCAAGGGTCCATCTAATCTTACGTTTTCATCTATAATTATAAAAGTACTATATTCTCTCCATATTTCACAATAAGGTACTTTTTATAGTACTTTGTGGTCATACATTTAGAGAGGTGAGCGAAGCGCAGCGGAGCGAGGCGACCTCCCTAGTTTTAACAGAAGTACGACCATGCCCTATGCCCAATTCTACGATCCGCTAACGACAAACAGACAGATAAGGAAGGTTCGTCAAAACGTGCTCAAAAGGTAAACGTTGTACCATGTTGTGTCCAACATGTGTGATGTCATGTAACAAGAGCAGTCCGCACGTCTATTCCGGGAATATTGACAAATAGCCGCCCTCTCGCGTGACAATGATTCAATCAAACCGGAATTTGAACGACGACGTTTTGGTAAATGTAAACACGATTACTGCCGCGACGTTGTACTACATATGTACCAACTATGAACAAGAACATGCTATGTATAGCCCAGGCCTCACTCTACAAACCCTACATCTTGGTCGGAAAGTATGGCTTGGCCGTTTCGCGGCCGTCAAACAGACACTCCCATGGACTTATAATATTATGTCATGCAATAGTTCCACAAACGGCCAATCCATACTTTTTGACCAAGACGTAGGGATTGTACAGTTAGGCGGCTTGGCTCTACATGAGATCTGATAACTTTTAAAGCGTGAAAGCGTTATGTTATGATATGAGCTTCTGAGTCTTGGCGACCTAGTTTACATGAAATGTATTTGATGGGATATACATATTTGTCGCGAATATACTTTTTGGTTATGTTTTTAACCAAAACTGCACAACACTTTAGTCGTTGCTCTAGACCACAACGTATAATATAGTAGCAGACCTAACATTAATAATAAACACATAGAGTCGACGCGTGCTGGCAATTTTAGCTCAGTAAACTTCAGGCTCTTTTAAATATAAATATTGCTTGTTTCCAAACAAAATATATACTATAGATTAGTTTAAACAAATATGTTCCAAGCATAAGCCAGCCAAAACAACTCATTCTTATCCGTTTCTTCGTATCATGAAGCCTAAATGTAGCTTATTTTTTGTATGGAAACATGCCACGCTATTTAATCCTTATGTTTCGTCCGCTACTTAGTAATAATTATATGTCTGTGCTCTAGACATGCCCGCGCGTGTTAGTTTAGTGCACAGGCGTAACGTAACACAGATGCAAGGCGTAAAGAAAAAGGGTTTTCGGTTTCATATCATACGCGAAGCTAAAACGTTTTGATGACGTAAGAAAACATTTGCAGTTGCATGTGGCTACTAAAAAGTCACAAACAGTTTTGTGACGTTGGCGATTGACGTAGGAGGACGCGTAACTGGTCGTTTTATCCTTATTCTAAGGTTTTACCTCTGTTTTCGGTATCAAGCCTTTTTCATTCAAAATGGGCTCACGTTTAGCTATTACCGTGCCTGATGGACTGCGTGGCCTAGGATGAAGAGCGGAAGCCCAAGTTTAACGCAAAGGCACAGCTAAAAATTACTAAGCCACAACATTAAAAAAATACAGGGAAAAAACTGGTGCGAGTAGGTTTCCGTACAATACGGGTACGGAACCTTCAAACCATTATGGTAAGAAACTACATCGAGACGAGAAAAATAAGCGTTTGACAAACACAGCCTTTATATAAGTAACCCTTATTTTTTATTATTCATTGAAACTGTGATAGAAATAAATTACTATATTTTAAACACTTGGCAATTTATCTATCGCAGGCAATACAAATTAATGTTATATCATTCCGGTATATATTTTATAGAAAAGCAGACGAAAAGTATATCTGGATGTGTGGAGCTCAGAGCCGGGATTCCAACCAGGGACCTCTCGCTAACCAGGCGATTGCTCTACCAACTGAGCTATCCAGGTCTCAACAAAACACTTGGCGTCTAGAGCAATCGCCTGGTAGAGCAATCGCTCGGTTAGCGAGAAGTCCCGGGTTCGAATCCCGGCTCAGAGCTCTTTATATCCAGATATACTTTACTTCTGGTTTTCTTACCGCAATTATACAATATTAATTTTTATTTGTTGTCTTGCTATATGAAAATCTGACCAAACTTAAAATTTATATGGATTTTTACTGTTTTTAAGAGCTGAATCAAATAACATTGAAAAAAATGAACTTTTAGCAAAAAATAATAACCGACTTCAAATTTTATAGCAGACATTCACTAAAAAGTTATAAATAATTATATACTGACCGATGGTACCAAAATAACACTTTTGCCGACTTCTTTCTTCCAGAAACACATGTTCTCTAGCTAGAAGTGTCGGCGCTCTCAAATTGGTTTTAGTATTCTATACCACGGGAAATGTGTCACGTTTTATTTAAAAATAAGAAAAATGGTTATAGTTAACTATAAGTTATGCATTTCGGAAGAAAAGCAATGAGGATTTCTTCTTGCCTAAATTTCTTTTTTCTTTTCAGACGGCCAGTAAAATGTGCACAAAAAACTTTTTGGGTAAGTAGAAGTTAAAGACTCCAAAACCAACCTGGTGGCTCTCATATAATAATTTTCCAGGATGAAACCTACCATGCTGATAAACTAAATCACAAAAATATCGTTCATATAGAAAACCCACCCTCAGAAGTATTTGAATTTTCACATGTAGATTATTCAGGATAAAACTGTTTAGAAATATTTAAGTCTTAACTAAATAAAATTAAAATAAGTTGTACCGAAATAGGTGATTTAAAACAATTGTTTATTTTTTTCAATTTAGCGTGGTTTACGCCCAACCTAGCACGCTCCTTCTCGCTTCGCTCGTCGCCGCACCTATTTTTGACTTTTTTCGGCCTTTACCCGACTTCAGGCTTTACCAGTAACATGATATATATATATATATACATATACTCCCGCCTGTCTCCCGGGAGGGTGGGCAGAGACTCCAGATTTTATTTATTATAAGTGAAGAGCTATGTAATTAATTCTCATACGTAATCTGCTTCGCAGATCCGCCCACAAAGTCACCGCCCCCACCCCCACCGGGTCCAGAAGCGGAAATGAAGTCACGAAAAGAAAGTTCCATCGTGTTGGAGGTACCTCGCAACATAGATTACTACCAGTTGGTAGTGGTGGTGCCGAGAAATAATAATAAATCTGGTGTAAGTTGATACGTTTTTTTAGCCACTAGGTATATGGGCTTACTATCGCGCTTTATTTAAGCGTCAGTGAGACCTAGTAAGAAGACCGCTCGCGGATAAACTGGAAGATTGACAGCAGGTGAGGCGTCAATCAGTCTGCCAGGGTCTTCTACAATCTACGGACTTCGGTAACGGACAGACTTACTACGCAACTGCCCGTAACCACTCTTCTGGTACAGGTACTTAGGAGTAGGGTTGCCATATACGTCCGGAATTTTCCGGACAAGGTTCTTTGTCCGAAAAGTGGGGGAGTTAGATGCCCGGAATTTTCAAGCTATTTTACAAGTATTTTCACCCAAATGAAGAAATAAAATAAAATAAATGTTTTTAATTAACTCAACATCAATAATAGGTACCTCCTGTACCTATTCAACACAATTATAATATTCCTATTAGGTATATAACAGATCTATGTATTTATGTACGTCTAAATGCACAGTCTACAATTTTTTTTCTAAATAATCATCTTTATTATTATTAGATAGATCTGTAATAAATATTATAACTCCCGGATATAGATATTACCCTCCAGCAATTCCGATTCGTTTATAATAGTTTTATAAAGTCACACCTTTCCTTCACGAAAGCAGCATGCCGTGAAATTCGAAATTTTATAGAAAATGTCCGAAATTTTCTGCAACTGTTCGGAATTTTTTACGGATTTTCTTTTTTTATGTATTTTGTACTCGGGGGCCTCTTTCATTCCATTCATATTCTATTCATGCAACCCAGTATATTGTGTATTTACTACCGAGGCATAGCAGATATTTATTTCAGATCACTTCCTCCGTATCGTAGCAAAAGCTGGCAACGATGACATCTAGTTATCAGACGAATGAAAGTATTTTTTTTTAATATTTTAGTACAGGATGAGTAGGTCTTCAGAGACAGGTATAACTAATATTGTAGTTTGAGTATCTATCGCCTTGAGGTGAATACGACGGGTCTCGTTTCTGAACGCAAAACTTATGATTGTTTTTCTTATTTTTCAAGTAACAAGTATTAAATAAATTTGATTTATGGCTATTACCACAATAGTTTCATGTCAAAATTACTTTTGGCATTTTCAGAGGGTTTATTTTAAGATACTAGATCCTGACTAAGTCCCCTGAAAATGCCATGAAGTTTACTTATTAAATAATATTGTTCACATCAGTGGAATCATTTATTGTGTTCATTATCAAGAAATCAATTTCAAATTCCACCAAGTGCCAAAAATCAATCAATAACGTAATTATAAAATTCAGATTCATAAGGAGATACATGTCCTATTTAAACTTTTGTGAAAATCATTGAGATCGAAGCGTGCACTGAAAAAAATTATCTTCTAAAAATAGAAGACAATCCATCCCTTTTGACTCAGAAGGAAAAATTCTATTCTATTAAGATGGATTTTGATGGGTAATTGTTGAAGGGGGTATTTATGTAGAAGGTTATCCCTTCATCGTGCAACATTTCCTTCGCCAATCCTCGTCTGTTTTAGTTGAAAATCCAAGAAATCCTTCTGAATTTCGACAGGAAAATTGCAGTTTTCGTAATTGGTGGGTTATTGTTGGAGGGTATATTAATGTAGAAGATTATTCCATCCTCGTGCAACCCTTCTAATAAATTACTTTCGGTAATTTTCGTCTGTTTTAGTTAAAAATCCAAGAAATCCTCCTATATTTTGGCAGGAAATCTGCAGTTTTCCGAATTTTTGGGTAAAGGTTGTAGGGAAAAAGTTATTTTTTGGTAGGAACCACAGTCAGAAGGATAAACTCAGAAGAAAAGTCAGGAAATTTCTTTGAGTGTGATGGCCCACCTTAAAGGGATAACTAAAAGTTCATCAGAGTCAGGATTATTCAAATACATACCCTTTTCCTCATAATGTGTTTTTTCTCTTACAGCTAAATTATTGCTTTTTTGGGTCAAGCGAGACAGAAAAAACAATTTACACACACGGTCAAGACCTTCAGATTTGGACCCTGACTTTAAATCCCGAAGGAAGAAGAGGATTTTGGACCATGGGCTATAGAATACCAAACTGGAAAAAGCCCGAAATAAAGCCTTTTGAGGTTAAAATAGTCAGTAACTTCACTTTGGTTGATGAAAATTTAATCAATTCCACTTTAAAGGCTACGTTTGCTTGGAATGCTTCTAAGTGTAAGTTTTTACGGTTTTTAATGTGCTTTAATAACTACACAAATCGAATTAAAACTTAAACAATAATAAGACTGAACAACGTTTACAAAACTTGAACAATAATAATAGGTACCTACTGAAAACAAGGGAAAAATAAAAATCGACTTCCTCATATTCTTTTCATATAGTTTTTGTCGCCTTAACCTTAAACTTGGGGTTTATGTGTTGTTGTTCCTCAACTGATACATCATGTCACAGACTGTGTATAATGCAGATCAAATATAATTTTATTGCAGCTGAAGAAAAGTTTGATGTGACCAATAACTGTGCGAGGGCGGATCAAGGAAACTTTTTTCAGGCAACTGTTGTAAGTATTTTACTCTTTTTAGGGTTCCGGCACAATCGGAAACTCTTCCAGAGAATTTTGCACTTGCGATTGTCGGCACTTGGTGAAACTTGGAAAACATCATGTTTGAATTCACGACTTGTACTTGTTTCACAGGTTTACTTCATAATAATACTTAATGTTACAATAATAATACTTTATTTTACAATGATAGGGAACTCCCTAAATTTCTTGAGAATGGTGTATTAACCGAAACCGGTTAGGAGGATATTGTGAAATAAACCTGCGAAACAAGTAAGTATAGGTACGTAAATTCAATCATTCATGATCTTATAGAGAAGACTCAGCGTCTGTCGTCTGTCCGGCCGCCAGTGCATAAATCTAGATTGGCTGCCAACATGTATCTTTATGTTTGTGTAGAGATTACAGTAGAACTCTAAAAGGAATAATGAAAGTCACAGTGTGTTTTAGGGTTCCGTAGTCCAACGAGGAACCCTTATAGTTTCGCCATGCCAGTCTGTCCGTCTGTTCGTCCGTCCGTCTGTCCGCGGCTTAGCTCAGAGACTATTAGCTGTAATTTAGTAAGCTGTAATTTAGCATGAGTATACATATTAATCACGTCGACAAAACGGTAAAATAAAATCATGAAAAATATTTTTTAAGGGTAATTTAAATTGGGGATCATTATTTTTTCTCATCTATCCCATAGTGTGGTATGTATCGTTAGATAGGTCGTTCAAAAACATTGTGGGTGTGTGAAAACCATTTTCCGATTTAGGGATCCGTTGACGAAATAAAGCTTCAAAGTGCTAATTTTTGTTAGAGTCAAGTGTCGCCCTCCTGCGGGCTAAACGGTTGTTTATGGATATGTGAAAAAAATCACAGAAGTAGTATGTATAATGAAGTTAAAAGGAAAACTATCACGGCTAAGTAGGCTTAACAGGTTTACGAGTACAGGTCGCGCTAAACTTTTAGTCTCCTCTAAGCACGACAATGTATGGGCCGTTCTTCGGGAGAGCAACTTCCGAGCGGACTAGAAGTTTAGCGCGATCTGTATTAGTAGACCAACTTATAAAATGTACCAGGCAACTACGGAACCGTACACTGCGCGTGGCCCGACACGCACTTGGCCGGTTTTTATAATTCTAGTATGGGGAAACTGCACATAGTGTACGTTTTTATACGCTTTACAGAGTTTCTTAATTTTTTCCTTTCTATTACATTTCTACATTCATCAATGGAGACCAATCCTTGCATTCTGGGTGCTTCAACTTAGCTTTTCTTCCATATGTCGTCAATTTCCTCAACATAACGTCCCTCTAAATCCTCTAATCAGATGTTTTAATGAAATTACAGCCGGGCAGCAACAATAGCCAGATGATCCGTGGCCTGATGCTAGATGACAACTGCACCATCATCGTGAGAGGAAGTTACGGGACGGGGCAACTGCACTATCAGACGCCGCCTTGCATTATGGAAGTATGTTGTAAGTAACACTTAATAACCCTAGAACAGGAATTCTCATACAGCTACTACCGGCAATCGGTTCTAGGTTATCAGTCCGACGATCTGGTGAGCGTCCTTAGCTGCGTCTGCATTTTGTCACCCAACATACCCCCTCCCCCCCCCGATTTCACATTTGAGAATTTGAATCGTACAACGTACGTTTGCAATCGTACCAACCGTTCTTGTTCAACCGTTATGTGATTCGCCAACGACGGATGGACAGACAGAGATACTACAGCGTAATTATATAAAAGTATTCGTCAAGGACAATTTAAAAATACAATAAGCTGGAATTTGTGGCTCGATTCGGGGGCCAGCCACTAGAAATATTTCCTCTGGGGAGCATAAATTAACCTGTACTCAAAAGACCATGTCACCTATCCACAGGGCCCAAAATCCCAGAGAACATATCAGTATTCACGACGAGAAATGGAGAAGCTTGGGACGTGGAGATCAGCTGGGCTCCGCCTGTGAACGCACCCATGAAGTACAAAGTCACTGTCCATGCTAACTCTATGCAAAATGTTACTGTGCCAGGGGTAAGTGTTGTGCTGATGCATTTAGTGATGATGCCTGCGCTGCGTCTACGTGAGTTTTGTTTTAGCCCATAGACAAACAAAGAAAGGTGGACGGACTCGCCGCTCAGCAATAACTGAAGCATAGCAATGGCGACGCGGCGGTTTACAAGTGTGTGAGTGGACTTACTATGGAAAACAGGGTTACTGTAATGTGAATGTGTGCGTTCCGGGCTCGTGCGTACACGCGAGTACACTTTTTTTCTGTTTTTGGTTTGCGTCACTCCGTCCGACTTTTTTTGTACACCCGTGCGATAGCGATGATTTATGTTATGACAACGAATGTACACTGAAAAAAATAACCTTCCAAAAATAGAAGATCCATCTCTTTTGACTCAGAAGGAAAAATTCCATTCTATTAAGATGGATTTTGGTGGGTAATCGTTGGAGGGAATATTAATCTACAAGATTATCCCACCATCGTGCAACATTTCCTTCGCAAATTTTCGTCTGTTTTAGTTGAAAATCCAAGATTGCAGTTCTCTGAATTGGTGGGTAATTTTTGGAGGTAATATTCATGTAGAAGAATATTTCATCTTCGTGCAATCCTCCTAATAAATTACCTTCGGTAATTTTCGTCTGTTTTAGTTTAAAATCCAAGAAATTCTCCTATATTATGGCAGGAAATCTGCAGTTTTCCGAATTGGTGGGTAAAGGTTGGAGGGAAAAAGTTATTTTTTGGTAGGAAACACAGTCAGAAGGATAAAATCATAAGAAAAGTCAGGAAATTTCGTTGATCTGCCTGGGCATATAATAGTTCTGTTAAAACTAGGGGTTCGCCTCGCTCGGTTCCCCAAATTTGTGATCACAAGCAACCTAACACGCTCTTTCTCGCTCCGCTCATCGTCGCACCTATTTTTATTTTTGGTGAAAGATTTTTGGTTTTATACTTTACGATCTGCCCACGACATGCCAGTCCCAACGTAGAAAACCAAAACAAAAATATGTCTATAGAACACGTGCTAGGATCACTGTCGTAACAAGGATTTGTAGCTGGGAGGCCAGCCCTGGTTCTAACTCATGAAGCCATCAACAAGTGTCTGTTCTCGATTATGTGATCCTAATAAGATAAATGGAGATAGCCCAAAAAAAAAACAATTACTGATAATCCAATATATATTTCCTGACATTTCCGTAAAGGTTTAATATTAATGCGGAGGCGGCACGATCTTCAACAGTTTTTGTTATAATCACAATGTAACTCAATATAATAATGCTTTAAATTTATTCATTCTCTTTGAAAAGTTCGAGACAAATCATATTTTTTTCCTGATTTCCTATAAGGGGGCCAAAATTTCTGACATGTCAGGAAAATTCCTGTCGTCTGGTAAACCGCCTGCCCGGGGCCTTTAGGCCCAGCCCGACGACTCTCCTGATAGCCGTACGTAGCCCTGGGGATAGCTATGAATTTGATGAAAGCTTTGACGACCTGTGATAGCAGCTCTGAAAGACTTTGCTTAGACAATGAATGATTTGTTGTTGTTTTGTTGCAGACAAACACTCGTGCAGTGATCAGAAACGTAATCGGCAAGGATATATTTCAAGTGACGGTGGTCGCAATCACACCTCTAGGCCACGCGCACGCGCATAGAAACGCACGATTTCCAGGTACATTTTGCATTTATGGACAATCCAAATAAGGGTGACAATAAACAACTTTAATATCATTGCGATACAAACACATACCCTTCGATTACGGGGAAGCGGGCTATCCAGGACTCAACACAATTCGCGGATTATACCCATGCGCCTTCTTATGATGTAATATCTATAGTACTTACGTATTCATTTTAACAAGTGAACAACCTAGCTCGGTTGGTAGAGCAATCGCCCGGCAAGCAAGAGATCCCGGTTCAGTGTTCTCCACATCCAGACTTATTTTCTGTACCGCAATGATATGATGTTAATTGACATCTTGCGATGGAAAAATCGCCAAGTGTAAAAAATTATAAATTTATATTTATCATAGTTCATGAACAACTTTGGTTCTATAAGTTTTGATATTACTCGTTTTTAGGGTTCCGCACCCAAAGGATAACCAACGGGACCCTATTACTATATCCGCTGTCCGTCTGTCTGTCTGTCTGTCTGTTTGTCCTGTCCGTCTATCACCAGGCTGTATCTCTTGAACCGTATTAGTTAGACAGTTGAAATTTTCACAGATGATGTATTTCTATTGCCGCTATAACAACAAATACTAAAAACAGCCAAGTGCGAGTCGGACCTGCGCACTCCCATACAGCAGACATGATTTTTTTGCCGTTTTTATAGATAATGCATGAATCGTGATAGTTAGACAGTTGAAATTTTCACAGATGATGTATTTCTGTTGCCGCTGTAACAAAAAATACAAAAACCAGCCAAGTGCGAGTCGGACTTGCGCACTCCCATACAACAGACATGATATTTTTGCGTTTTCATAGATAATGCATGAACCGTGATAGTTAGACAAGTGAAATTTTCACAGATGATGTATTTCTGTTGCCGCTGTAATAACAAATACTAAAACCAGCCAAGTGCGAGTCGGACCTGCGCACTCCCATACAACAGACACGTTTTTATAGATAATGGTACGGAACCCTACGTGCGCGAGTCCGACTCGCACTTAACCGGTTTTTTTTTACTTTTACCTTTAGAAACGGTGTTTTGCTTGTATATTCTTTTGTGCTTTTGCTTACTGAAAGGAATCGCCAAGCAATAATGTCTGCAAAGGATGAAAATTTTAATACCATTACATTTTTTCTCGCATATCCAAAGCCGTAGAACAAAAATGTATCAGTATTACCATTAAACTATGTGTTTAAGTATTGTGATGGATCTGGATCACTGATAGACCTTGTATTTGGTAATAATAATCCTCTTTATCTATCTCCTCATTTACGCCAACGCATGAAGGCCTACAAACCTCTATCGAACTTATGAATTTAGAAATATTCCACAAGAACTTTTACATAATTTACAATTTCAGATCAAGCGATCCGGTGTTGCTTGAGTAGTTTTGCATAGATCGACAGACAGATAGACGGACATAGATAAAACTGCAAATCAGGTCAGGACATCAAATTTTGTTTCAGGAGAGAAAGGGACGGACTTAGGGATCATAGTAGCGGGTGCATGGTGCCTGGCTTTGTTCATCGCGATCGTTGTCGCTGCCTTCGCTTGGTATAGGATAGTTTGGTTAAGAAGACGAAGAAGGATCAGTTATGATAAGGTGATTATAGCTAACGGTTTCTCTTTACCAAATTGAGCAGCAGAAAGTCAAAAGCACCAAATAGAATATACCAAGCATGAAGATTTGTGAGTTTGGTTCAAAGCAAACGAGCCTGATGTTGTGGTGGGGTGGTGCGACGTCTATTGCCAGAAAGGTAGACAAACACTAGAAATCTCTAAGAGATCGATTCTGGACATTAGGATTGAATGAATAACGAAACAGATATTACTTATAGCTAAGATTCCCTTTGTTTTTAAGAGAAATTTTGATTGTAGCAAAAATGAAGAGCATACCTACGAAGCCTGATAAAAATCACTTGCAAGTTTGACGGACCCGTCGAGATTTTCTCGTAAAAATCAAAGTGAGTCTAAGCTTTAATATCAACTTTGTTATGATACACTCGCCCAAGTTTTAGAAGTATAGGTGGAATGGATTTCGCTTTTTTGCATTTTCATTAGCGAAAATTGATATTAAATTTCATGTTTACTATTTATAGTTAGGTGGTAGAGCTAATGCCGGGCTTGACTGTGGAGATACCACCATCTTACTCGGAAATCCTCCCGAAGTCATTCGGGGGAGAGTAAGAGAACAGCTCTCAGGCGAAACCAGGCGGCCCACCATTGCCTGGGACCGATGGATGGCGGTTTATCCATCCCCAATTGCGGGGCCTTATAAAAAACAGACTGGTGACGGGCAGCGGGGTCACTGGTGCAAGGGTTTCGGCACCGCGTTCACCAACCTGCCTGCCCAGCGTGTGTGAGTATGGGCATTTCTTCCAGGAGGACCGCCAAGAGTGGCGAAATCCTGGAAAGGTCTATGTCCAGCAGTGGACGAAACAAGCTGATAGATGGATGGATGGATTTATTTCAATTAGAGAAATACAAAAAAAAAGTATCAAAGATTCGTCACATAAACTTGTGATTGAATTATACTAGAGTCCCAATCCCATCGCAAATGAAAACCAAAAAGAGCGAAATTTGTCAAGTCTCCATTTACCCCTCCGGTAGATATCCATGACAATAATGTAGAATGTAAATATGTACAGAACGATATTCACAACGAAGTTCCTATCATTCAATACAGCCAGGCGAATTTCCATCGCAAAATTTTGATTTGCTGTAATGGATAGCCTTTCTTAAAAAGCGATTCACTTTCTTAGGTTTTTATTCTGTAATTATACCCAGTTGCATTGCAATAGTTACGCATGGTGCTGTTTGTACCGCATGGCTTCTAAAATGATGACTCACACCACCTTGCCACCTTTAGATCAATGATCTGCATTATCTACTAATCAAGTAAATGTTAATTCATCAGCTTATTGAATTGTAGGTGTAACAACCGATAACAAAACATTCATACGTCAACCCTTATTTATTTGTCAATTTTCCTATACTATAATACCGACTTGCTTGCATCAAAGAATAAATAATATTTTCTCACTTTAGAGTAATCAATCAATCAAAATATTTCTACAAGTCAAAGTCAATCTTTACAATAAATTTCTTTAGAATAAAAAAATATAAAAAAGTAATATGTATATACTAATAAGGGAAATACATACAAAAAATATTTAGGTTGGGCTACAAAAATTTAATTATACACATACATAAAATAGAGAAATCTAGGAATAAAAATATTATACATAAATGAAGCAACGAACAAACAAGTTGATAAATAAATACGGGAAATACATCCAAAAAATATTAAGGTTGGGCTACTAAAATGTAATAAAGTTACAAACCTGCATAAAATAAAGAAATATAGGAATAAAAATATTATATATACATAATGCCTAACCAAATAAAGAGTAAAACAATAATTCTCAGCAAAAATGTTCAGAACCTAGCTACGGTTTTATAGAAAAGTTCCAGTAGAGATTATATTTTTCGAATCTGCTTATGACCACCAAACCTAATCTTTTTATACTGCCAACGAAACCTCAAACACTCGGTAGCACATTTTTAGCATTCCGTTAAAAATTAAATTCCTAAATCAAAATGCCGCGGTAAACCCTATGGAAACTAAACAAACGTACTTACCCACTCCAGGACCCAGACTTCAAGTTACCCAAGAGTATGATAGAGTCGTTTGGTCCCTCGGCGGTAATCTCGGAAGACAGCTGGGAGGTGCGGCCCGATCGGCTGTTGCTGCACGAAGTTATCGGGGAGGGAGCCTTCGGAGTCGTGAGGAAGGGGACCATGGCGCCCGGCGGCAAGGAGGTCGCTGTAAAGATGCTCAAAGGTATATACACCGAAACCCAGAGTTCAAGTTACCCAAGAGCATGATAGAGTCGTTTGAGCTGGGAGGTACGGCCCGATCGGCTGTTGCTGCACGAAGTTATCGGGGAGGGAGCCTTCGGAGTCGTGAGGAAGGGGACCATGGCGCCCGACAGCAAGGAGGTCGCTGTAAAGAAGGTATATACAACGAAACCCAGAGTTTAAGTTACCCTAGAGCATGATTGGAGCATTTGGTACCGAACCCACTATTTAATGCACGGTAAAAAGAGAACTGTTTTAGAGATGCCAATAAATATATTTCTTACTCCAGATCTCTGAGTTCAGGTTACCGACGAGCATGATTATGTAGTTCTCTGAAACAAGAAAAAGCTGTACAGTTGCTCAAAGTTAAGGGTCTATAATATACTAGATACCTTCCTTCATTCGGAACAAGGACTTCGAGTAACTCAAGAGCCTTGATCATGCGTTTGTTCCACGCCATTATCTAGTCACAAGTCCGGTAGAACTATATTATAGTGCCTGGAAAAAACACAATAAAAATATAAACCCCAAGGGGGGATCAGAGGTGTTATCGTGTGAATGAAAATCACAGTCCGCATTCGTTTCACCGACGATTATTACATCCCAGCGTGATGTGTGGTGAGTCCTATGTGTTGGAACCCGCTACCTTCGGATACTCGAACCACTAGACCACAGAGGCGAAAGTTATTTTGGTGCCAGAGAACGGCTATCGGCGGCGGGGAAGCCGAAACGACTGGCTGAAAGTTTCCTTCATAGGTCGAAAAATTATGATATCTCCTTGTGACGTGTGCATAACTATGATTTGTAGCTGGGAGGCCCTGGCTCCAACTCATTAAGCCATCAACACGATCTGTTCTCGATTATTGATTGTCATAAGCAAGGGCGGATCCAGACGTTTCAAATAAAATAAATAAAATGTTATTTTTATACAGATTAGATTTGAGATGTAAAACGTATACTTTATGTATCTATTTTACAAATAAACATTTTGAATCTTTGAATCTAAAGCAAGGAGCTGGGAGATGAATCGCTTTAATAATATTAGTTTATTTTTGTGTCATGCTTTTAACTACAACTGCAGCATTTTTGGCCCACCGGTAGGGTAGGACTAAAAGTTACAGTCCAAATACTATGCGGGACTCTCTATACCTATTTGGCATTTGTGTCCCACCCAAAAATAAATTCTGGATCCGCCCTTGGTCATAAGATAAATAGCCATACAACCTGGGGCCTTGTTGTCTAACTTCAACATCCATAGCTATCGTTTTCAAACTGGCAAAAAATTATGTGTGATGTCATTTCTAGCCAATCACGATACATTTGAAAGCGATAGTATGTTGAAGTTACACAATGAGGGGGTAGATCATATGTCTACTAACCAACATACATTTGACAAATATAATCCTTAAATTGGATAAAGCTATGGACGAAACTATTTCGTCCATATTTGTACATCAATGACGCCCGTATTTATCGAGGGGCCAGACGGTACTAAGGCCCTGGCCTATTTACGCCTATGCTCGTTACGATGTAAACATAACCTCGAATGTTGGCCAGATTGCCCGTCAGTGGAAGAGATCCGGTCGTTCCGCGCCGAGATGGAGCTGATGAAGAGCGTGGCAGCGCACCCGCACGTGGTCAGCCTGGTCGGCTGCTGCAGTCGGAGACGATACATGATCGTCGCTGAGTACTGCAGTAGGGGAGACCTGCTCAATTACTTGAGGTCAGTTCCTTTATTTTTAACACTGTGGTATCACCAGGGCTGTAACTAGAGTCGAATTTGAGGTAGGGCAGCATTGGTTACAGGTAGGAAATATAAGCAGGAAAGTTATTGCAGCACAAAATTAACCTCTCAAAATTGAAGATTGTTGTTTTATTATGAAAATGTATCAGTGTTAAATCGTTTATTTCACAAAATATGTATTTTTAAGGTAGGGCATTGTGATTTCAAGGTAGGGCATTGCCACAAAATGCCCCCCCTAGCTACGACCATGGGTCTCACGCTTTGCCAGCGCGCTTGATGGAAATCATCGACGAGACGCTTGCCTATAGATGGAGAGTAAAATTAGACGAGGCCCTGATCAATTTTATTGGCATTATATCATTGCGTTATAGAAAAGCAGAAAAGTAAATCTGGACATAAGGAGCTCTCAACCGGGATTCAAACCCGGGACCTCTCGCTAACCGGGCGATTGCTCTACCAACTAAGCTATCGAGTTCTGCAACTGATAGCTGATCAGATTTACTTTTCTGCTTTTCTATATCGCAATGATATAATGTTAATTTGTTACCTCCTTTCGATGGATAAATCGCCAAGTGTAAAACAGAAATTTATTTCTATCATAGCTTCTAATCATTCTATCCAGGGGTTTTAATAAATTCTACAGAAGTCAGTAACGGAATAAATTACTAACATACACGAAATAACTCACACCCATAAACACACACACACATACTCATAGCACATTTAAACATAATATTGTAGTATTTTTCTTTATAGTAAGATTAATTAATTAAGTAACAAAGCTTTAAGTTCAAAATATTAATTATCTTGGTGGTAAAGCGGAGTACCCACTGCAGTAAAAACGGTCTTTCAGATCTAGTATAGGCACCGATCCAACTTGTGTGAATGCTCTGTTCAGAACAATAAAGCTATCTTGGCTCAGAGCGCGCTTCATACGAGGTTTCGTTTCCAACAGGCGCGATGGTGACCAAGCGCAAGACCAGGGCTAAAAAAATTACATCTTCAATGTAATGTCTTACCTAATATACAGGACTCATCTCTTTTGTTTCTTCCACAATCATCAGTGGCGTTATACAATCTCTTCTATTCCGGATTACTTTGAGTGCTCTTTTACTTCTTTGATCGTCACAGAATAGTTCTTGTGTTTAACTATGCCTTCAATTTCTGCTCATTAAAGATCAGAGCTTTAAGAGAATGGTGCCGTAATATAGTGGCCGTTTTGTATATTTATACTCATTACGTTATTTTGAGAGATCGCATGTAACGGCCACTATATTAAGGCACCACACTCTTCGGAAACCAGAGCTTAAGGGTGCGCCGACCAAAAGAAGCTAAATCGGCAGTCACGGTTAAGTTGATTTAATGAATAATATTTCATTCATGAATATAAAAAAATCATATTTAGTATCACAGAAAATGTATGTACACTTTATCCGAAGCAAAGATTTAAAATAATGTATAGTTTATCAAGCACAACTAAACTAAGCCCAAAATGTAACAAAGGCGTATTGGCGTTTAGGTCATTTCAACAACTTAACTGTGGATTTTTATCTCAAACTTAATTTCAAACAATCACCAAAGTATAAACTGTGTTGTCCACTGACTAATGTTGTCCAACTTACATTTTAGAAATATTGCCTGGCAATTTAAATACGATTTATTCAAAATGCACCACAAATCCGCCATACATTTTTAGTATGGCTGCTCAGCAGTCAATAAAAGTGACCACGATAAAATCGACCACAAGAGTACAAAGCGAGGTGTCTAATCGTCGTACGCTCGGCGCAGCCTTAAGTAACTTTAGTTGATTTTCCTATGTCATACCATACGCTTACTTTCAGATGTGCGTGGGGCATCATGGCATCAAAGCGTAGCGCAAAATACTACAACAACAACATCGAGTTCGGAAGTGAATACCGAAACGACCTATTTAAGAACAAACTTTCAAAGGACTACTCCAAGTTCGTGGCCAATAAGCTATACGACCTCCACGGAGTTTGCGACGCAGAACTTACTCCGGTCGACCTCCTTTCGTTCTGTAGACAAATAGCCATGGGAATGGAGTTCCTTGCTTCAAACAGGGTGGTTCATAGAGACTTGGCAGCGAGGAATGTGCTGGTAACTGGTGATAGAACCCTAAAGATTGCAGATTTTGGGCTGTCCAGAGACGTATACCAAGAGAACCAGTATAAGCAGAAAGGAACTGGGAAGCTGCCTATTAAATGGATGGCGTTGGAATCGTTGACACATAGGATTTACACTTCGCAGAGTGATGTGTAAGTGTAGTCTTTAAATGATTAGGTATACGATTCACGTCCATAACCATAGAGAGCCCTTAATCATATTCGATTTCTACTGATTTCAGTTGGTCATTTGGAGTGGTGATGTGGGAAGTGGTAACGATCGGAGGTTCACCGTACCCTGGTACTTCAGCTGTCCAATTGCCACGTCTTTTGCGCCAAGGGTATAGGATGCCTAGACCGAATAACTGCTCGAAACAACTGTAAGTTTGTCAACATGAAATTGCGAACACTGTGAATTTAATATGTTCCTTTTAAAAAAAAAATATTGAACTATTATAACGACAATGTAATCTTTATAATAAATCTTAAAAACTTCAACAATGTCGCTTAACTTTTTTAGTCTTCACAGTAAGTAATTAAAAGAAAAGCAGATTATTAACGTCGCGTGACGTGATTTTTTTTCTCGTTAAAGCCATCGTTTTGTTCATTTTACATATTTTTCTCTTTTAGGTGCAAGCCACACAGAAAGGGCGCGGCGCGCATCGCGGGCGTCATTCAAATTTCGTACAAAACGCATGGAAATACAGTCGCAATTTGAGGTATGGTACGGACGCCCGTTCCACGCCCGACACCGCCTGAAAGATACTATTCGGTGTGTTCAAATTGCGACTTTATTTCCTTGCGTTTTGTACGAAATTTGAATAACAACCGCGCGCTCGATGCGCGCCGCGCCGCTTCAGTGTGGCTTAAACGCTTTTTGCAATTTTCTAGTTACGACGTGATGGAATCGTGTTGGCACGCTCGGGCCCGAGATCGGCCGACGTTTCCCGATCTTCATCACACGCTGGACACGCTCTTAAACACGGCCTGTGCTGACGATTACCTGTCTCTAGAAGTGGATGGAGACGACTTGCCTGTCACACCTAAACCGCAGCGGTATTTGGGACTGATCGCAAGGTACAACTGTTTCTTTATAATTCATTTAAATACAAGTTATTATGCGGAGGTCCTGGATATATGAATAAATAAATAACTAGCAAAATACTTCAATATCAAGCAACGCCCGCCGACCCGCATCAAACGTGCACATGCAAGCAGTACGAGTATAAATATAAACCAACTTAAATAACAAGCAAGAAAACTTATCGATACGTGTTTCGCCTCTTTACGAAGCATCTTCAGGAAATTGATGCTCCCCCGACCGCTTAGCAGTAAGTTACCTAGTCACTGACCTATAGGTAGGACATCTCATTCGGATATGAGCCCATCTCAAAGCAGTGAGGAAAGTTTCCGTTATGACATGAGTCCATCCAGTATAAGACTACTACCATGACCACATGCGCTATACCGCGCCTTAGTAGCTGCTAGTAGTAAGAGGGGGTCGAGCAGCTGTCATTTCGTTCGGCAACGATCCCCCCACCACGTCTGTCACCACCCAAGGTGCGGTACGGCGCTTGCGGTCAAATTATGGGTGGGACATTTCACTAAGATAAGCCTATACGCTACGGGTAGTCCTTTCAACTAAAACTTAAAATATATATTATTCGTAAGTTAGCCTAGAAATAGCAATGAACTTGAAATGCAATGAAAAGCGGCCGTTTTTAGCAAAAGTCAAAAAGTTTAAATTGTACCTCGTCTATGAAATCTATAGTATTTAAAAACAGTTGATTGCTATTTCTAGAGATTTTATTGAGCAGACTTTTAATTACGAGTATTTAAGTTCAGAAACGTTTTTTTTTGTTTGAACCAAAAACTGCAGTAAAGTGCAGCACTTTGGGCCTTAAGGTGGTCGAACCAAATCTCGGTGCAAAATGCATATCATAACATTGTTTTCCTTACTTTTAAATAAAATGTATGCACAAATTGCGTTTTAAAACAATTGGCGGAAATTGGTTGCTAATAGTTTTCGCATTAAAATTATGTTATTTTATGCCTTACATTTTGATTACATTTGATTACAACGATAAATAGGCCTTTAAGTTTGTTAACCGAATACAATCAAAATGTAAGTCATAAAATTATATAATTTAAATGTGAAAATTTAATTATTACTAATAAATTTTCGCCAATTGCTTGAAATTGAAATTTTTGCATACTTTTTATTCAAAAGTAAGGAAAACAATATTATGATGTGCATTTTGCACCGAGATTTGGTGCCTTAAAGTATTCACCACCTTAAAATTATTGGTAGGACATTCAACAAAAACATAAACTAATCTTAAAATATTGATAAGAAATTTCATCAAGTCAACCTGATCTTAAAGCATTGATAGAAAATCCACCAAAACATGAGCCCATCTTATAAAGTCTTGGCAGGAAATACTACAAAACTCTTGATAGCACATCCCACTAAGATTGAGCCCTTCGACAATCTTACTTATTTCAATTTTATAACTGTGTGACTGTGAGCCAATTAAGTCGCAGGGGCAGGTTTATTTATTTATTTTTAATATAATCTGATCGACAATATCGTAAAGTACGGAATAAGAAATTTACGATAGAATTCCAACAAAGAGTCAAAAATGGTTGCGACGACGAGTGAAGCGAAGAGGAGCGTGTTATGTTACTCGTGATGATAAATTCAGGAGCCAAGAGAAGCGGAGCGAGGCGCCCCCTTACAGATTTCATGGGCCTACTCCGAAGTGTAAAAATTCGATCGAGTGTCGGTCGGTCGTATATCCATCTCTATCACACTCTCTATGCGTGCGTCAGAGATGGAGATATGCTCAAACGATAAACGACCGACCGAATCTTTTTGGGAGTGAAGGGCACTAGTTGTATTACTTAGTGTTTGTTTTCTCGTTTCAGAACTAAACGGTATTGGAGCAACAAAGCCGAGATCTACGAGAGGCCATTGAAAACGTCACTGAGTAACCATTACACGTCACCTCCCGATATATCAAGAGTACAAGTTGTGTAATTTCTATAATCTATTTAGAAAAAGGTGCCACTCGAAAACCGAACGCATTTAAGTTATTTTAAATACCCAAGAATGTGATCGATATTTTTGAAAGTTTAATTCTCCTGCCCACAAGAAGAAATTGGAAGATAAACTTGGCCACACAGTCCAACATATAAATAGCATTAAGATGATAGTAGAAGATTATAATAAGTATGGCAAGAATCTTGAAATGGTGCGAACGAAACAGGGTATATTTAACTAAAAGATCTGATAAGTATCTACTAAAAGTAGTCTCTGATAAGTTAAAAACTAGAAGTTAGAAACTAGAAGTAAGATATTTAAATAAGGAAAGGATTTTGCTGTTATAACGCGGTAGATTGAAGCTGCTGAACTGCTATTTGCAGATTACTATCCTATTGATCTCTATAACGTGTATACGATAAGTGTAAGAGGTAGGTAGCATACTGACTCATAGGTTTGAATTTACACACTTAAGTTTGTAATTTATTAGTATTTTGTATGTACTTAGAAGTTAAAGTCCGTCTATGAAATAATAGGATTAGTTTTTGTATAAACTCTAGTGAAATATTTAAAGATTAACAGGTCGTTATATTTTCCCTTTGGCTACTCATAAGCCATTGAGAATATGTTTTAACCAATTAATTAATACCATACTTTTTAATATTTTAAGCTCGGTAATTTAAGCTTTTTGTATTATAATTACAGTGTATTACGTAGACTTTTAACAAAACGCCCAATAAAGGATCTGATTTTAACTTTTGTTTGTATAGTACCCAAAAATACAACTTTTATTAATTTCACAGCATATATTAATCAATATTTATATTTTTACAGTGGTATCCCTTAATCTAAATATAAAAATATCCATATACAATCACTGTCCCACCGCGTGATGCCACATTTCAGACTTCCCATATTTCAGCATTCCTGTGTCCTGATTAATATTAAAGAGTAAGAGCCACGGTTTTATAATATTTTAAGGACCTAGTTTTACTCAGAAAGCAATATACAAGTCAGATATTCTTTGTATTAACAAATTTTTTGAATAAATCTGGTTTGTTTTGGATACTTACTCACTAGGACATACTCATAACTATTTTAAAGAAATTCGTTGCACTTATAAAATCAGGACACAATAATCATTCAACATCTTTGTCTTTTTAATGATAATTAATATTCCAAATAAAGACGTTTAGTATGAATTACATCCAATTATATTTGTGTTTCTATTAAAAACATAATTAATTTTGCAGTTACATCCTACCTATGATATGGCGAAAACTATCAACACTTAACCCATTCATTTAATCATTTTAATATTATAATAACAGTGGAATATTATTCATTGACTGGAGGTTATATAGATTTCAATGTTTATGTTTTATAATCCTTTTAAAACATATAAGGTCCAACAATTCAAAGTGAAAAAAATTTAAGAGATGATAACTCTCCACCACAAAAAATGTTTTTGCGCGAACTTCTTTTTTACGTTTCCATAGACATTCAGTCAGCCGATTGAACCACTTTGCACTGGGAAGTGAAAAAAATTACTTGTTCAAAAACCTTTTTTTCTTCGGGATTGTGATGTGTTAACGATATATTATCTATTTTTTGTTTGATAAACACTTGTTATTATCAAACCTTTGATAATGCTTTAACAGCGAAACCGGTAAGGGAAATTAATATAAATAAGTGGACAAGTACAAGTGTTTATCAAACAAAAAATGTTTCAAAAGTTCCACCAAGTGCCAACAATCACGAGCATCAACTGCATATATTATCTACCCTAGAATTATTTTCACTTATTATTGTAGGACCTTATATGATAAATTTTGATATAAAAGGCTCCCATCAGTTTGCTTTTTCCCTTTGTGAGTTAAAAGGTATGATAATAGGCTTGTAGACAGGGTAAACAAAATATTATTCTATTTAGTCCGTCATTTAGATTATCAAAAAATGTTGGACACGTATTTTTTCTTTTGTCAATCAAACAAAAAATGATAGAGATAAAGCGCGTCAAAGTTTGGGGGTGGGGGAAAATGACGTCACTTCTAAGTAAAATTGTACCTAGATGTGACGTCACGCGGAACTTCAGCGGGCTATATCTTCATCATTGTTTGTTTAATTGAAAAATTAAAAAATGCGTGTCCAATATTTTCTGATAATCTAACTGACGGACTAATGAAAATGTTTTAATCATCATGCCTATTCTATATTATACTTGATCCGAAACATTCTTTATTTAATCTGATTTATAAATCGGAGGAGGTACGGCTGCCAGCGTGACAGGCTACCTATTGGCAGTTCATTTTGCGGCATCATAGTCGCTAAAATACTAAACAAATAAGAAGCTTGAACTGTAAGCGACATGTACAGTGGAGCCCACATCAAGCTATACACTTCCAGTATAAGCTGACCTCTCATTGTATAGGCTTCCCGCACAATGAGAGGTCAGCTTATACTCAATGTGTATAGCTTGATGCGGGCTCCACTGTACAAATATAAAATCTCAATTCATATTCATGGCAAGAAATCACAAAAACGAACAGCGAAAATGAAAATACTCTTACAGTAAACAAGCTACAAACTAGTGTGGATTTAAATAATAGTAAATTCACAGATATAGATCTAAATAGATGACGCAAGTGCATCAAACTCTATTAAAATCAAGCGTGTCACATTTTACAATGAAATTGGTTGACAGCGGTTTGAATCTTAGAAGGGATTGTAAGACTTAAGACATAATACATAAGAGTCAAAGTTGGAGGAGTCAATATCTGTGAAGGAAGAGCATTGCTCTTCCTTTTGGCGCGCAATTGGGCACGCGAAGTACATACACTCGCGGCATCTATTTGGATCTATATCTGTGAGTAAATTAAAGACAAAAATATAATTCGAATTAATTAAAAAGAAATTGGTTCCGTAAGTTTTCAAATTTTAAAACATGCTAAAAACTAATTCGTCCATACAAAAGTGTGAATTCTAATAATTTATTCTTATTTCACAGATCAATATAAAAACCTTACTAGTCTATTAGTATATTATCTCTACAGTAACAAGGAAACAGTGTAAGTAGAGATCATAATTATATTTCTCGAGATAGTTTCTAAACTCTTCCCAAGAACCTTTCTGAAACTATAATTAGAAACATTTTGAACTGGGGTCTTCGGGTGGTCCATGTTTGTAAAACCCCCTGGAATGCACTAAAATATTCCCCATCGAAAATTTATCATTAACCGCTCGTCTGTCTAGTTAAGAATCGAAACAATTGTTAAATTTTTCTGAAACAGACCACGGTTTTAAATATCATTCACACACGATTTTAACATACTTATCTCGCAATGTACTCGTTTTAAAGGTGACATTTATTTATACAAGCAAATTTATGCTGAAGACTCGGTAAGTTCTCAGTATCAAGGTTCGATGATCCTTTACGTGAAATTCGTAAATTATTCGTGTTCCCCAGAAACGCAAGCCCAGCCCCAAATTAATTTTGCAAAATTAGCAAAAAAAGTTATCGATATACTGATCACTTACCAAGCCTCCAGTATAAATTTGGTTGGATATATAAATTTCACCTTATATAGGTTGAAATTAAATCAACCGACCAAATTCATATTGGAGACTCGGTTAGTGATCAAGAACTAGGTTCAGTAATCCTTTTGGCCAATTTCGAAAAATGCATTTTTTTGCTCCCTTGCTGGTTGGACTAGTTTAAATACAAATCCTAGAGCAGGCAATATGGAGCAAAAAAAATTGTTTTTAATTTCACCTGGAGTATCTATATACCTTGTTCCTGATGACTAACTGAGTCTCCAGTGTGAATTTGGTCGGTTGATTTAATTTCACCTAGTATAATGTTTATTTTTTAAAGTTAATGTCAAATCCGATCAATGATATTGAATGTTTTATCCACTTCATCTTTGCGACTACAACATTGTACATACGTATTTTGAAATGCCAAGTTAGTTTCTGTCAAAGTTAATTTAATGTCTCGGGAGAAGTTTAGGAATGCTAAAACATACATAATTATAAATACATCGAAATGTTGTATACATTTATGTACCTTTGGCTGGTAATACCTGGTGCATTATTTAATGAAGAGTTATGGAAGTTGTGATTTCACTACATTGATGGGTATGAGCAATAAAACAATCATACTTAGGTGTAAATGTAGGTATGCATCGTTACTCTTTCATTTGCATGATTTTTCAACGGTAATTTTCGGTAGAGCGCAGCTCTTAATAGTAGATCATGCCGTCTTGGTAACTTATTACTAATTTTATTTGTATAACTGTAAACGTATTGTTTTTCTTTCAATATTTTAGCAAAATTTATTTTGTTGTGATAAAAAAAACACTTGTACTTTTCCACAGATAATATTTAATTCTACACTACCCAACCGGTTTCACTATATAAGCATCATCAGGGGCTTTTTAATTACATAATTTTATATATAATTATTTATTTAAACACGGATTGCACGGACATCTAGCAACAGAAAGATTGTTTAAATAAATAATATATAAAATTATGTAATTAAAAAGCCCCTGATGATGCTTATATAGTGAAACCGGTTGGGTAGTGTAGAATTAAATATTATCTGTGGAAAAGTACAAGTGTTTTTTTATCACAACAATGTTTGATAAATTCCACCAAGTGCCGACAATCTCAACTATCAACTTCCAAAATTTATTTCTTGATTTTTTCCATCAAGAAGACTACGAAAAGTTGGACATAATAGACGCATGTAGATCTTATTTATTATTATTATTCACCGTATCAGAATTCAGAATAACACAATCATTGTTTTATTCCATAAACAATATCCTTGTTGCTTCTACATCCTGTCATGGATACCAAGAGTATTTGCTACAATCGTTTTACTATACATTCTGAATACAAAATATAATTACAAATCGTTTTAGATGCTATTGGGTTAGGACCTTGTCATACCTGATCTCTGTTAGCAACGTTGACGGAAGTGCATGAGTGAGATGCACAACGCACACAGGCATCAAGTATGACAAGGTCCTATCCTAATAGCATTTGAAACGGATATGGATGCTTTACAACAGCAATTTTCCATCAACAACAAAACAGTAGGAGCGGACATACGTCATAGGTGCGTCTTCCTGTGGTGACGTCATCGCGGTCAGTCGATCGGCGGCGGCTGCGCGGGAATGTTGGCGGGGGGCGCGGTGAGGTAGCCCGCGGAGTGAGGCGCTCCTACAACATTAGACACGGGTCAATTTGAGTGAAATCTGTCTATACTAATAAAACCGGCCAAGTGCGTGTCGGGCCACGCGCAATGTAGGGTTCTGTAGTTGCCCGGTTCATATAAGTTGGTCTACTAATACAAACTTCTGGTCCCATACATTCTAGGGGACAAAAAGTTTGGCGCGTCCTGTACTCGTAAACCTGTAAAGCCTACTGAGCTGTGATAGTTTTCCTATTAAATTCATTATATATACTACTTCTCTGAATTTTTATCACATTTCTATAAACAACCGTTTAGCCGGCAAGGGGGGGACGCTCCACACTAACTAAAATTTTCACTTAAAAGCTTAATATTTCGCCACAATGTTTTTGGACGGCCTATCCAACGATACACCACACTATGAGATAGACGAGAAAAAAAAATCATCCCCAGTTTACGTGTATGAGAAAAACCCTTAAAAAATTTTTTTTTCAAGATTTTACCGTTTTGTCGGCGTGAGTAATATTTATATCCATGCCAAATTACAGCTTTTTAGTACTAATAGTCTCTGCGCTAAGCCGCGAACAGACGGACAGACGGACATGGCGAAACTATAAGGGTTCCTTGTCGGACTCCGGAACCCTAAAAAAGTCGTGTCTGTACATTGAATATTTTCGCGCAATTTGGTTATTACTGTCTACTTAGGCTAAAACCACAATTTTTAGGATTTTTGTTTGTCTGCCTGTCTGTATGTATGTTCTGTTTTAACTCGAGAGACATTCAACGAATTTGGATGCGGGTTGTTTTATTATCGTAGTGACCCTCATCGACACACAAACTATAAGGGTTGTTGTTCATAAAATAACGCCCAAGCTGAAAACGGGGCAAAGATTGAACAACCCGGCCGCGGGAAAGTCGTGTCTGTACAATGAATAGTTTTTGAAATCTTTAAATGTAATAGATGTAAGTATTGTTCTGAGGCCAAAACTATTTTTTTTGTCTGTTTGTATGTATGTATTTTCCGATTTAATTGAACATTGAATAAACGCTTTTAACTCAAGAACCACTGAACAGATTTGGATGCGTTTTTTTAAATTATCATCGTAGTGACCCTGCTAAACACAGGCTATAAGGGTTGTTCATAACAGACCAAGCCGAAAACGGTGCAGATATTGAATATATGCGGGCGGAGCCGCGGGCGAAATATGACGAATGACATTATAAATATTTCATAACGGATAGGATTCACTTTTTTACTGTGAAAGGAGCAATGAGGAAATAAACCCTATGGAGGAGCGATATTCTTCTATACACACTTTATAGTTATACAAATATCAGTTAAATAGATGTAGCACTATCAAATGGTGCGTCGTCTCTTTCCAATTAATTGACCATTGAGTATTGTAAGCGAGATGCCTTAATGTCTGTCATGCTTATTATGGCAACATATTTATGTGACGTCACGAGGTCTTGGCTGGCTGGGTGCTATAACCGCCATCTTATGCGACAGCTTTGGTGGTTGTTGGTTCCCACAAGTTTGTATGAAGAGCGGCTTTGGACCATCCCAGTGTGAAATCGGTGGTATGTCTATTAGCGGGTCCTGAATCTCACCTTTTGTTAGTGAGTAGCGATTCAAGTAAGCAAATATAACACGTACCAGTAAGTTGATGACAATGCGGTGTGGAAGATATGAACAGGTCGTGCCGTTGCGCCGCGTACTGCTCCCACACCCGCGACTTGGAGAGCACGGCTCTCACTCTCTCGCCGTGTGTTTGCGAGCGCGACATGGCTTTCAACGCGTTGACGAGTTGCGCAGCCGCTTGACCGTCCAATCGGGTCTCCAAGAGCGACAGGAGCTCGCCTATTAGATCTGATTCTAATGCCTGAAAAAATTATAAAAATATTGTCACAGGATAAATGCTTTTTAGGGTTCCTACCTAAAGGGTGCCAAACTGGACCTTATTACCAAGCCTTCGCTTAGTCCGTTTGTCACAGGGGTCTACAGCTTCAGCCGTTATAGTTAGACAGTTGAATTCTTCACAGGATATCACTATGATCTCTACGACGACAAATAATGAAAATGTTAAAAATATTAAAAACAAAGGGAGTCCCTTTATTTTTTCAAGGTTATTTGTTTCAACATCTTAAAGTCGGTAATACATACAGAATTCAAATTTGTAGCGCAAGTAACTATGTCCTTTCCCCGGGACCCTAAATATGTTTTGTTATAACCACGACAGTTTCAAAAATCATATTATAGGTACAATAGTGCTTACCTGTAGAACTAGTCTATCCGTATTGGCAGCGCTGTTGAATATACTAGCTAGTGCCTCGCACGCGACTCCGACTATCTCTCGACATGATTTAACAGCTGATTTGAGTCCAGACATCACTTCCGTCGACGATAGAGCCATCACACACGACTGTTGGGACAAAGGAAAGAAATATTAGTGCCAATACAGGACGGCTATTCCGGCACGTACGGAAAAATTGCTAAGGCAGATTTCTGGTGATTTTGAATGGGATTTTCTACGAATATGACATAATAGGTGGTAGAACTGATGCCGGGCTCGACTGTGGAGGTACCACTATCTTACTCGAAAATCCTCCCGAAGTTATTCGGGGGAGAGTAAGAGAACAGCTCTCAGGCAAAACCAGGCGGCTCACCATTGCCTGGGACCGATGGATGGCGGTATATCCATCCCCAATTGCCGAGTCTTATATAAAACAGACTGGTGACGGGCAGCGGCGTCACTAGTGCAAGGGTTTCGGCACCGCGCTCACCAACCCGCCTGCCCAGCGTGTGTGAGTGATACGTAAGATTTAGGATACAGGAGATTTAAATTTTTTAAACTGTGGTAGCGACTCCTAAATTTCTTTAAAAAAAATATGAAAAAATACTTTATTTGTTTTTAGCTACATAGAACACATTGAGGGGGTGCCCCGTAGTAAAACGGAAAAAAGTGAAAATTTGAATCACCCTAACGGGTACAGATTATTGCGGACAACTGGGCAACAATCTCGCCAAGTGCAGCAATTTGCCCAACTGAGTGCAGACTTCGGCCAACGCGGGTCTAGCTATGAGTGCTACTTACTTGAGTATTAGCCACGGCAGCCAACACGGGTACAGATTGTTGCGGACAACTGGGCAACAATCTCGCCAAGTGCAGCAATTTGCCCAACTGAGTGCAGACTTCGGCCAACGCGGGTCTAGCTGTGAGTGCTACTTACTTGAGTATTAGCCACGGCAGCCAACACGGGTACAGATTGTTGCGGACAACTGGGCAACAATCTCGCCAAGCGCGGCAATTCGCCCAACTGAGCGCAGACTTCAGCCAGCGCGGGTCTAGCTCGAAGTAGCGCTGCTAACGCCTTAGCGCAGATGTCGCCCCGGCTACCCTGTTGAACAAATACATAAATAACTGGTTTAATAAAGTAAACAGAAATTATTTTTTGTAAAGCTACTTCATAAATCAGATACAGTTCGGCAAAGACATTCTTGATAAGTCCACAAATT
Organism: Ypsolopha scabrella; assembly: GCA_910592155.1. Lineage (NCBI taxonomy): Eukaryota > Metazoa > Arthropoda > Insecta > Lepidoptera > Ypsolophidae > Ypsolopha > Ypsolopha scabrella. The sequence continues at coordinate 6,908,010 of OU342978.1, forward strand.
TCAGTTTGCCGCTACTTGCTTATCGTCACGACATGAATCCCAAGGGAGTGTCAGAGGTATTCCCGAGTGTGAACTGTGAAATACAAGTCACAGTACACATCCGGTACACCCGCGTTTTATCGACGATTATTACGTCCCAACGTGACGGGTGGTGAGCCCTATCGCCGTACTTCGGGCAAAATTAGACGCATTTTAGGCACGCAGGTTTCGCAGCAAGTGGTAAGTATAATAAGAAATGCATATAAATTCCTAAAAATTCATCTGCGCATGTCCGACCGGGGATCGAACATATAAACACACCCTCATTCACATTCGCACACACACAAATACACCCTGAAATTTTCATACAAACACTTACATTTATTTAGAAAGAAAGATTTGGGCACTTTTCTTCCATAAATAAAATAGATACAAATAAAATTAAAATATGTAACTATGGATTCGCAGAAAGAGGGGGTCTCCCTTAATACAGGTTTTTAATAACTTAAAAGGGGATTCCCACCACGTAAAACTTAAAATTTGTAAAGTAAATAAATACATTTTTGTGTTTTTTTTTATCGAACCTAGGTCTAAAGATTTTGAGGCCAGTGTTCTACCGCCTGAGCTAGCGCCGCTTATGCCAGTAAAATTAAACCTAGTCAGGGACTTTCGCAAAATCTACAGAAGTCGGTAACGGACGGATGACTTATCACCCGTTACTGCTTATCATGATCCCGAGTCGCTGGGCGTCATCCTTACCTCTGCACAATCCTTGGATAGGGCGGACAGTGTCTCCGTCAGCAGCTCCTGCAGGAACCTCTTGGGGGACCGTATGCTCCACTGCGGATTCTGCAGGAACAGCCTCAAGTAGACGCCCCCGACGACGACCTCGCCAGCCGGCGCCCACGACTCCTCGCCCGCTGACGCACGCTCGAGCACTTCCCGGTCTTCGAACGTCACGTTCGGGTCTCGGAGTTGGTTGGATTGATGTCTGGAGGAAGTGAATGAATGTTATTTTAGTATAACATATATTAGAGCTGAAAATACATCACAGTTCAGTGTGCCATAGATAGACTTGACGGAAATAAACTGCGTTCAGTTTGATGCGTTTGTAGGATGCGTTCTGTTTGATCGTCGGACGACAACTGCCTACCACTAATAGTATCCAGGGATGTGAGGTGGTTGTTGCCCGACGAACGCATCAAACTGAACGCAGTTTATTTCCATCAAGTTGGCGAACTACGTGCAGAGAAAAATAATGTCCGCCTAAAGTTCATTTGAAATATTTATCGTTCTTAACTATGTTTATTTTATTTACTCACACTACGCATTGAAAAATGTAGTATGATACTCGTGGGTAAAGTGCAACAACTTGCTCGTGTTTCAAATCGTCCTCGTAAGCAAACAGATTGCTTCCTTGCCGCACTTGTAGCACAAACTACTGTTGATATTATCGTGCTGAGAGTCGAACATGTGCGTGACAGAACCAGCGTCTTACTGACTATTCTCGTGTAGTGTGTACCTGTCTCTAAGTAGTGCTATATGAGCTTGCACTCGTCTCCTGGCGTCGTCGCTCCACACGAGCTCGGGATGCTCGTGCTGAGAGTCGAACATGTGCGTGACAGAGCCGGCGCCTGCGGACATCGCCTCGCTGAATACTGGCGGGATGTACCGGGATATCGTGAGGCGGACCTGTTAACAATACTTACACGTTACCGCCGCGTCTTATTCTTTATTACAAAAGCCCGATTCTGAAGGCTTTAATTTTAGTTAGTCCTGTCAAAACTAAATTTTATTCATTCCAAAGTAGTTCTTCAGTGTTTACAACAGAAGCTATATTACTTTGGAAAAATTTAAGTTTTGACAGCACTAACTAAAAATAAGGCCTTCAGAATCGACTTCACTATAGGTGTAAAGTACGCGGTAGGCGAGAGTATAGGTGAATAGATACTGACATTTATGTACTCACCCGCACTCTCGCCTCGTCACGTTCTATAACTTTACAAAGCGATTCATAAGCAGCAAGTCCGAAGGAAGAGTATTAGAAGCCAAACAAAAGTGTTGCAAAAAAAAATCTGTTTAATATATAGGATTAGGTTTTCAAAAGGGCGCGGATGTCAAAATACAAAACCATAGAGAATTGGCCTATTCTTGTTTTCCCTAATATTTACGATTCGAAAACCATTTCGAGGAATAGCTTTCCTGAGTTGTTTTTAGAAGACAGATTTTAAAATAAGCGTTCATAACATTCATTAAATGAAAAAAAAAGCGATGACATTAACTTTATCTTCAGTGACGTCATCATCACAGATTTCCATTTTCATTGAACGCATCCTTAGACGTATTTTTTTCTTGAATGCTTTCGAAAGACTGCTAATTGTAACTGTTACCAACTTTATCAAAAAACCCTGTTTTAATAGGTATTTTACCAATAATTATCAGAATTCGAGATCTACTAAGAAATAATAATAATCACTATCAACAAATAATAAGAGTTTAGGGTCAACTTTGAAACCTATTTATATTAGAATTATTCGTTAAATTATTATTAATTACTAAATACTAATAATTATTTATATTAGACAGAGGTCATTGCACAAATAGGTATTTAAAGCTAGTTTATTTCAACACAAATGTATTGGCTGTCAGATCATGAACCTGATTTAGGTATTAAATGTAGATTTATGATTTTTGTTCGAACTCACCCTAGCTGGGTAGGTACCTATATTTTCTAGTTCTAGCGGACAGAATCGAAGTTTTGAAAAAAGAAAAACTGAGGTCGAAATTTTAAAATTATTGTTGCTGTTGGAAACACTGATACTGATGTGTCTGTCACTTTGACTGATTGGGTTCCGTTTCAAAACGAGTGGGTTTCTATCGGAGTGATGCGAATAGTGATCCAACCTAATGTGATGACGTCATTTCCTGTAAATACTAAAATACTTATAAAATCGGTTTTAATGCGCAAAAATATATATTATTCAAATTAAATTCCTAAATCTATTCCAAAAAGAAGACAAAAATAGCATATTGATATTTAAAAAATATGCGAATTGCGAAAAATGCTCAAAAAAGAACCGGGGCCAACTTTGATTAAAACCAAAACCGCATAATTTAATTAGATATTTAAAAAGTAATTTCCCTATCAGAGGATTGAAAACGTGAATTATAAAGGAGAAAATGCACTGTATAATTATTGCAACATCCGATATTGGTGTCGATTCGGCATAACACGACTTAACTTATTTGACAAGACTAATCTTAATGTAAGCATTCTGTCTTTTTCTCTCTGTCTGTATCGAAAAGACAAGAACAAGACGCCAAAAATAAGTTTAGTCCTGGCAAATATGTTAAGTCGTGCTACACCGAATCGACACCAGTGTCGCTTTTATAAGAATCAAATTCCGGAAATTTCTAGAATTTGATGCAATAACATACCGCTTTTATGGATTTTCGGCTAGGAAAAATATTATTTCAAAAATCAAATGATCCAGTTTTGGTTTTCACCAAAACGGCCCCGAGGCTCCTTAAGGCGTATTCCTTATAGTATTCCACTTGAAAAACTAACCCTGTATGTCGTTCTTGAATTAAGCTGCGAACGGATTAAAAACCAGACACCAAAGTAGTAAAGCTATCGTTTCCTGATAGCATGTCGCTCGAGTGAAATTTAAATATTATAATTTACTAGCGTTAACGACATGCTTTTTTCCGGGATAAAAAGTAGCCTATGTGTTAAGTTAGGGTATAAGCTATATCCATTCTAAATTTTATCCAAATCCGTTCAGCCGTTTCAGCGTGAAAGAGTAAAGTATTAAGTACAATTAAAATAGTGTGACAGGAGAAACGAAATGTTGGTATAACTTTGAAGGTTTTCAAATATATTTTTCACAAAAATTAATCGAGACAACATTTTCGATGCGAAATTAGTATACATTTTTTGATTTTATCTAAATAAATATGATCGATCGACTTATTTGTCTTTATTAAAGTTTATATAAACGTATACTGACTAAATTAAATTAAAATTGAGGGTGAGATATATTTCGGGCCCTCTCCTGGTCTAATTTCAGTCAGCCACAATGATTTGATCTAAAAACTTTTAGGGGATTTTGTTAAGATATGATTCCAATTTCCCGATTTTTAGTTCCTGTTTGGCATAGATCTAGAACAAAATGCTCAGCCTAAACTAGTTGAGATTACGCTCATGCGAATTCAAACTCATTATAACCTTAGGTCCATGCAGTTTGTCGGCCATCATCCGCGCCAACAGCTCGACAGCCGCTTCCCGCGTCTCCGGAAACTTACTGTTGCAGAATATGTCTAATAAGTATATCACAGCTCCTGCAACAAATAACGAATTATTATAATTTTGTAACGACACCTTTGACAAAAAGATTAAAATAGAAACCTATCAGATAGACAGTGGGTGTGCAAACACACGCGGTGTCTACTCTGAGGCAGCGACGCGACGTCGGCCCCTTTGTATCGGGGTATCAAAGCCTACAAACTATTTGAGTAAACGAATTGTTCATATTTGAAAGGTATTTTAACAAAAATAAGTTCTGTGTGTATTCCTTACCCTACCAGCAGGAGAGATTGCTTTTCAAGTTTCGCAAGAGAATGTAAATTGATTTCGCCACAATGGTACAGGTAATTTGTCAGTTAGCTGTCAGCTATATAGCATTTACCCGCGCATCCCTATTCCTATATTTACGCCTAGGGCTACCAGATTGCGATTTTCAACAGATGTTGTTATAAAATCAAGGCCATTTAATTAATTAGTTAATTTTAAACTTTTATTCATTGTCTTTTAAAAATATCTGATTCTTTAAGAGAAGATCAAAATTCCTGATATGTTAAGAAATTCTTGTCGACTGGTCACCCTATTCGTACGCGCCAACTAATGTGACACGAATTTTACCAAAACAAAACACGATACATTAAGAAAACCGCTTCTTCCAGCTCACACTGAAGTTCAAAATTAAACTTACCTTTAGCCAATGCCTCTTTCACAATGGAAGTATTGGCCAACAACGCAGCAAGTGCCGGCAGTGCGTCATTTGGCGGCGGCCTCGTCCCAGCGAGCACCAACAAATGTCCCAACACCCCACTCGCCGCTATGTCCTCCACACATTCTCGACTACCGGAAGTGGCCAGGACGGTGCGTAACGCCGCTTCCTGTAAGGTCGTGTGCGCGCGGGCCGATAGGAGGCCGAAGATTAGGCCGAATTGGCCAATGCATTGGATTTCGGCGCCTGTGAAAGAAAATTTGTCAATAAAGAGGGAAGTCGAGTGCTTTTTACTTTTAAAGTGTCATCTCCTAACGGAGATAGACTGACAATGGTGTCGATTCGGTGTAACATGACTTACTCGTATTTGACAGGTCTTAACTTAATTTAAGCATTCAATCGTTTTCTTTCTGTATCGAAATATGTGTTTTCCAAATCGTTTGTTTTTATGTAGACTATTTTATATTGTTTTTTATTATTATTTTGACATTTCTTTTTACATATTGACATGAACATTTTATAACTTAAACTTAGGATTTATTAGTTGATAATCTGACTATAAAAAAGTGATAAACTATATGAGACAGGTGGGTGATGTTTTGCTTGGTATTTTAACTTACTACCTCATTAGACAGGTAGACTAAGATATATATTTTTTTTCCTCGTGATACAATTTCCTTCTGTCTTTTATATTTTTATCCTCTTTTATTTTCTTATTGTTTAGTATTATTTTATGTAAGTTAAAAAAACTGTAATAGTATTAAGTCATATTCAGAAAAAAAATCTGATAAAAAAGACATGATCTTGCTAAGTTTCTTGCCCTTCTTCTTAGCAAGATTAATCGAATGGGAGGATTTAGGCATTATATCTATTTTTAGTTTATTTATCTATTAACTTATTTATTCATTGAATTATGTAGGTATGTATATACAATATTTTTATTTTTTACTTATGTTAGTATATATATGACTAGGCATTATATTTATTTAGGGTCGATGAGGGGCGGACTTTTTGATAGTTAGGGTTTTATTTCTAAGTTAATTTTATTTTTATAGCATAGGTTCTTCTTTTTCTTTTACTTTTAGGATTTTTAGTTTATTATCTTTTGTTTAATTGTAAATAATAAATTAAATTTCTTTAGGGTCTATTCAGTTTATTTATCAACTTATGTATTAATTGCATTGTGTAGTTATAATAATATTCTTATTCCAATAAGTCTGTATTATATGCATGTGTATAACTTTAGTAGCCCAACTTAAATATAGTTTTTTTTATATACTTCCCGTATCATATTTGTTTCATCATAAAATATTATTTTTATACAGATTAGATTTGACATGCAAAACGTATACTTTATGTATCTATTTTACAAATAAACAATTTGAATCTTTAAATCTTTGAATTGAAAAGAACAGGACGCTTAAAATAAGGTTAGTCCGTTGAAATAAGTTAAGTTGTGTTACACCGAATCGATTTATTATCTATTGTCGAAATTGTTATTCGGAAAACAGATGCTATCGAGGTGGAACAGCCTAGGCTTCTACTTGTATTGGACCATTCCTTGTACAGGTCGAGCACATAACTGAGTCTGTTCCTGAGGTATGGAAGCGGTACGGGAGGGGTGTGTTTACGGAACGTCAAACGACGCGTAACTTCAGTCGGGCGCCAGCCTTGCCTCTCTTGTCACCCCTCCCGTGCCGCTCCCATACCTCAGTAGCAGACTTAGTTAAGCGCATATTATATTGATACCTGTAGTAGCAATGTTATAAGATCCGTAAGATGGTCATTACTATAGTATGTTCGGGATAGCATGATATGGGTGACAGTTTGTAATTTTTTGTTTCACCTATTCTACTCACACCATACTACATACATCCATGTACAAAAGAAAATATTAGGTTTTAGAAAGAATGTATATCATTATTGCAAAAATACAATAAATTATTTATCTATAAATCGTAACAATAATCACAGTGTATTCGTTAAATTTTACAAAAAAAAGATTCAGAAAAGACCAATGTCTTTTTGCTACTTGATGCGTGGATCGGAACGTTAACACATAGGTACTGACACTACATAATCGAAAATACATCGATGAATCGGTGCGGACATCTTATAGGATCGCATTAGTATGAGTTCATCTGGTATACGGTTTGTGTTTTCGTTGCGGTTGCTTTACGTGCTATTTGTTTTGACGTTTGTTACAGTTTTTGTTGATTTTTGTTTTGTAATTGTTGTTTGTTTTTGGTGAAATGCCGAGAAAACAAAAAAAATCATTGAACTCTCAAGCTAACTTGGGAGTTATTGGTTCCTCTAATTTAATCAATTTAGAAATTAACAAAAAGTAGTTTGAATAATCAAAGATCAATCAAATAAAAAATCGATAGCCCTTGTTAATTAAGGTTCTCGATACTAAAAAAAAACTATTCTTTTTCGTTAGGGCACATAACTACAGCTGTCAACTTTGAACTGCCACCCATATCATGAAAACTCGAACATACTATATTGCGTATGATGTTACTAAGATACAGTATACAGTAGCCCGTCTATCAACAGCCACTTCCCACTGCCTTGCTCGGTTCCGCAAGAGTGAGCTGACAGAATACCTCCAACACCCCTCTTCTGCTAGGTGACAGTGGCGAAGGTTCATATAACACGATTCCTATCGGCTTCCATTTAGGAAATGGCATCCATAATACATTTCTCTGTTCACTAAAATTTCTTTATTTACCTAAGGTATTAGCTTTGACGAAGTTGGAATAAATAAATTACAAGTCTAAAGTGTGTTGTGTGCAATAAACATAAAACAGTACAAATAAAAACAAAAGCATTTTCCACTAAAAACGCATTATTTTTGTCCGGCTCCCCTTTTTAAAATGTTCACCCTTCGCCACTGCTAGGTGAGATTTATTTATGCAGCCAAATTCACACTGGAGGCTTGGTGAGTGATCAGTATCTCGGGACAATTTGAAAAACTTAATTTCGACTTCCCATAGTAATTGACTGGCTTGCGTTTGTAGGGAACAGCAAAAAAAAACGGACTTCCCAAAAAGGGGCATCGATCCATGATATCGACTATTAGCCGAGTCTTCAGTATGAATTTGGCTGTAAAAAGAAATGTCACCTTATATTTGTAAAGAAGACTAACCTGGATTCTTCAATATAACATTGGCTAGCGCGCTCAAAGCCATAGACAAGTGCTGTACCCTCTCCGCACTCATGTCCGCTTGGGTCTGTTCTAGAATGAACTTTAGTAGATCCAGGATAAACTGTTGAGGGTTCTGAAACAGATTATATTGAATGATAACATTATATAATACTTTGAAAATAAAGAACGAATTCTTACTAACTAGCGCTGCTGCTCAACTGCATGCATGCGTAACTAAATGACAAAAATATTAAGATTCAGTTCTTATAGTAAAGACATTAGAGCGCTTAAGGGTCCGTATAAGGCTGGATGCACAACTTCAAATTAGCATATCACATTGTGTAATAGGTGGTAGAGCTGATGCGGGGCTCGACTGTGGAGGTACCACCATCTTACTCGCAAATCCTCCCGAAGTTATTCGGGGGAGAGTAAAAGAGCAGCTCTCAGGCAAAACCAGGCAGCCCAACATTCGCCGGGCCTTGTGACGGGTGACGGGCAGCGGCGTCACTGGTGCAAGGGTTTCGGCACCGCGCTCACCAACGCGCCTGCCCAGCGTGTGAGTATGGGCATTTCTTCCAGGAGGACCGCCAAGAGTGGCGAAATCCTGGAAAGGCCTATGTCCAGCAGTGGACGAAACAGGCTGATGGATGGATGGATGGACACGAAAGTTGCCAATAGAAACTTTGGTTTATGACGGACCTCGAAAAATTTAAACCCAAGATATGAAAACAGCTTACCTCAACAGGAAAATCAGGCTGCTCATTATAAATATCCAAGTAAACCCCTCCGACAGGTAACAGTCCCTCGTGAGCGCTATACACGAAGGGTTTCACCAACGGAGCCCCTTCCTCGTATGATGCTTTGCTCTTCTCCAGCGTATCCCGTAGTTCGGCGCGGGTACTGTTGTCCCAAACGAGGTACGGAGTTCGCCAGTTTGATGTTAGCGTTTTTAGGAGCTGGAAAAGTTTCATCAAATTCGACTAAGCGATACTAGTATTCGTATTATATTTACTAAATATAATCTAGAAACCGGTTTATAAAGCAATTAGTTTTTCAATGTGCATACATATATGGTGAAAGTATACATAAGGTGACTTTAATGTATGCAGCCAAAATCTTACTGAAGACTCGGTAAGTACTCAGTAACAAGGTTCAATGACCCTTTTTGTGAAATTCGTAAATTATTCTTTTCGTGTTCCTTTCAAACGCAAGCCCAGCCCCGAGTCAATTACTATGGGACGTCAATATTTTATTTTGCGAAATTAGCAAAAAGTTATCGATCCGTGTTACTGATCACTTACCAAGCCTCCAGGATGAGTTTGGCTGTATAAATAAAAGTCATCTTATACTGGGTGTTAATATGATGTTGTAGGAGCCGGAAACTGGCGATAGTACTCGTCCATACGAACAATTTTTACTATGGAGCCAACCCTGAAATCGCGAAAAAAATATCAGCTATTTATTGGACGAGTACTATTGCCAGTTTCCGGCTCCTACAACATCATATTAACACCCAGTATATGCACGGAATTAAATGTTCTCAAGATATATGGGCCTAGCATCAGTTGAGTATTAACCTGGGCCTGGCATCAGTTGAGTATCAAGTCAAGATATATTTCGTGCCTTGTCTGGGCCTGGCATCATTTGAACAACAACTGGTAGAGCCAGAAATATTATCGTGATAACATTCAATTCTATGCATATTTATAATTTCACCATATATGTACATTTAATAATACACAAACATATATTTTCAAGTTTATAAATTCAGTAATTATATTAAACATGCCGACTATTTAGCCGATATAATGGTGTCAATTCGGTCTCGCACGACTTAACTTATTTGACAGGACTAACCTCATTTTTGGCGTCCTATCCTTGTCTTTTCGATACAGAATGCTTAGTCCTGTCAAATAAGTTAAGTCGTGTTACACCGAATCGGATCGGCTTTTTCAAGACAGACGGTGAACGCTGACTCGCAAAAACGACACTTCTAATAGTTGACACGTGGTATACGAATTAAATCCGTGCATCAACAGTTTCATACTAGTACTTAGCTTAAAACCCTAAAATACCAAGTTTCACACAAGGTAATACGTAAGGGGTCAAAAGCTAAGGTGTTTTATTAGCAGCAAACATGACTATATACATGCTAAACTTACGTAACGAGGATGTAGCTTTCTAATTCAGGCCGTACAAGACAACAGTAATATCACACAACTGAAAACTTACTTCGGATCCATACTAATAAAAAGATAAAAAAACTTAGTCAGAACCTATTTATAATTTCAATAAAGAACCTCTTAAAGTAATGCGATCCGAGCTTTAGAAAGAGAGAATAGGCCATAATCGACTAATTCAACGCAAAGTGTGAGTAAATATATGAAACGTAATTAAAGAAACAAACAATAAATACTCCAAAGAACTTTAGGCGGGCATTCTATTTCTTTGCACGCAACTTCACGGAAACAAGCTATTTTTCAGTTTGATGCGTTCAAAGGCTGCTTTCTGTCATACATAACATACTTAACTGTTCTGCTGTCAGTGGTAGGCGGTTGTCATCCGACAACAAACAAATTGAACGCAGCCTACGAACGCATCAGACTGAAACAGCACATTTCTGTCAAGTCCATCTATTGTACATAAGATACACAAGACAAGACTGGCAACTTTTTTTTCAATGTAAAAAAAATATATACCTCAGACATGGCTGTATGGGCTAAGTTCCCTTTGCCTTCCCAATATGTGGGAGAGCCAAAAAAAATACACTAGTGTGGTAATGTTGACTTTGACAACAGTTTACACGCATATAAAACAGGACTTTACGAGCACTTGCATTGAAAAAACGAGTATATAAGGGCCTTAGACACTAAAACAAGTGTCGATCTTAAACAGGGTTCCGTAATCTCACCTCATGTTGGTCCGGTTCGTTCAGCTTGTGGCACAGGTAGGGCGTCAGCAGCGTGTGCAGCGCCGCCGATATCGTCTCGTCATCGGGACCCGCCTCCTCGTGCGGACCGTACAACTTGCCCAGGGCTACCACGCACAACTTGGCTAGGTTGTTGGCTACTTCCTGTCAATGACAACACATATTCACGATTCTACCACCTCTGAAAGCAAACTACACCTAAACATATACAGATAGCGCACGAGTTGAATGCAGTCGGAGCCTGAGACAAAGGGCGGGAGCACGTCTCCCCGCCGCCGTCCGCACACCTCCCTCGCACGCCTGCTGTGTAGTGCTGTGTACGCAGAGAGAACGGCTGTGTGTGTACATAGCGCATTCCTTAACTCCGCATTCAACTCACGCGTTAAGTGTAGCTATTTTTATACGGATGTTAATAGTAGATTGTTAAACAAGGGAGGTAAGCGATCAATTGCACCTGAGATATTTCGGCACACGAGCGAAGCGAGCGAGGGTGCATATAGGTCGAGGGTGCAATTGATCACTTACACCCGTGTGTAACACTCTACTTTTTATCACTAATAGGGGAAAATAAAAAAACTTACAAAATTATGATTCACTGCACCTGTACTTGTTTCACAGTAAGTAATTATATTTATCCCAACCGGTTTCGGTTTTACACCATTATTAACGGTCTATCTATCATAAAATAACTAATAACACATTTTGCGGGATATAAAATTAATTGGACGTGTAATCAATGAAATATGTCGTTAATCAATTATGAAATTACGTTTGCAACAAAGTTTTCAACAAGATAATTTTACTGTCGCCATTTTATTTTCATGTGACTTTTTTTTGTGCAATCGTGACAATTTTAAAAACAAAACTAAATTAGTTGCTGTGTTAACTCTTAAACGTCGTTTTAAGATTTTATTTAGCATATTAACCTTTATACGCGTCACATTTTTCCATAATAATATATAAATAAAATACAGAATAACAAAATAAAAAGGAAATAGACAGAAAACATATTTTCCATTGTCATTCAGCGAGACGAGTGATTTACTACATAGTGACTGTAAGGGACAATCATTTGATTTTCAAATTTACTTACCTCCCTGGGTTGGTAAATCGAATTTACTTCCCGCATTTCGAGTTATATGCGAGTTACTTTCAGAGCATTAGTGATGAAAAGTAGTAAACTGACCTGTTTGTTAGCGTGCACGTCGGTATCAAGCCCGGACTCGGTGAGCGTGTAGTCGTACTGCAGCACGCACGGCACGAGCGCGTGCAGCGCCCCCGCTCGCACCAGCTCCGACCGACTGGTGGCGCTGGCGGCCAGCGCGCCCACCGCCTCTGCGCCCGCGCACGACGTGTCGCCCAGTTGCTGAGAATTTATTTACATTAAAAGCGACGTTCGGGTGAGAAGTAGTACCTTATTATCTATTCATTTATTATGTACAGGCTTCACTTTCATACGTACACACCCTAGCAAATACAAACACACCCTCATTTTATAACACTTCCTATTAAACCTAATTATACACACAGATTCAGTTTCTGCACATATATTTTGAAGAAACTTTCATTATTACATTTGTAATTTGTGTTTTATAATTTGTTACCCCTAATCCTGCAGCGGTCGTAATATGACCGCCCGATGTCGCCACCATTTGATGAGTGGTCATATTATGACTGATTTGCTTCAGGTCGATTATCTATTCATGATCGGATCTTTGTGGTCTGTGGCTTAGTTCGAGTGGTCACACTGGTTGTCTATGTGCAATGGAAACAGGCTTGCCAATGAAAACAGGCTTTACAAAAAAAAAATATCTGTTCCGTGGATGCTTTCGAAGCGAGTTGAGTGTCTCGGAAGTTGTTTTTTAGGGCCTAGTTTCCACTTCACAAGGAAACTTAATGTGGGAATTAGTGTTTTTGTATATTGTAACAATTTTATGTAATAAAGAAATTTTTCATTTTTACATTAGTTTTTGTACCTACTTATTAATTCTGCTGTGCTTCTACTTAACGTTACAAATAATACTGTAAATATGACCAACCAGGGAAAATAAAACCAATATCTTCGTTGCGCGGTGTTTTCTCTGGACTCCTCATCTTCCTTAACTACTAAACTCTCATGTGACGAAAGAGACACAAGTAATTAACTCACCGGTCTCTTCAGAAGAGGCACCAAATCCCTAGCCAGCTGAGGGAGCTCGCTCATGACGAGTAAACAGGCGGGGAACTGCGCTGCTACCGCGAAGCATCTAGCGCAGTGGCCACAGACCGCCGCGCCGATGTCGCCGGGCTTCGTCGAGTGAGAGAGTACCGACACGCACCGCGTCATCGCTTCATGCAACACCTGCAACATTCTATATCGTTACGACTTGAATCCCCGACGAGGTCTCAGAGCTGTCATATGGACTAAAAAATGACCGAAGCGAGCCGTTTAAATAGGACTCGGTCCGATGGACTTTATAGGCGAATCTTAAACTGAAGCGGCTTGAGCGGATTAGTCCGCTATCGGTAAAAAGCTACTCCGATCCGAAAAAGTCCGCAAAAGTCCGTTAAGAGATTTATACAACAAATACATTGCTACAGTTTGATAGGTAATCAAAAATCCATCCATCCATCCATCAGCCTGTTTCGTCAACTGCTGGACATAGGCCTTTCCAGGATTTCACCACTCTTGGCGGTCCCCCTGGAAGAAATGCCCATACTCACACACGCTGGGCAGGCGGGTTGGTGAGCGCGGTGCCGAAACCCTTGCACCAGTGACGCCGCTGCCCGTCACTAGTCTGTTTTAAGGCCTGGCAATTAGGGATGGATATACCGCCATCCATCGGTCCCAGGCAATGGTGGGCCACCTGGTTTTGCCTGAGAACTGTTCTCTTACTCTCCCCCGAATAACTTCGGGATCAAAAATAGTTCGTTTAAATATATGCATTTTTTTTTCATGCTTTACTTGCATAAAACCATTCATAATCATTTCGTTAAACACAACGGACGAGACGAACTGCATGGACTAATCCGAAGGCCGCAAAAAGCTGAAAAAGTCCGTTGTCCGCGGACTAGCTCACGGTTGAATTAGTCCCATTTAATGATTTAGGGCTGTTTATAAATTTGCGGTTTCATTTCGGACTTTTATTTAGTCCATATAACAGCTCTGGTCTCAGATGTGTTTCCGAGTAAACTGTGTGAAATGCATGCGCTTGTCCAGAAATTGTGAAAGCGAAAGTAAGTGAGGCGTTTATTAGTACGAGACGTCCACAAAATCTACGAAGTCTTACTTCTTCGCAACTGCCTGTTACTACTCTCCCAGTACGGCTATTTATGACGACACGCCGCAACAATGAGTCTCATCATAAGGATAAGGCAAGAGGTATCAAGTTCAATTATTGCCAAAGATACTACCCTTGAAATTAAAGATAAGTAACTAATCAAAGACTTTGAGCAAACAGTTGTTTCGTTCGATTTTAAATATGAGCTGTGTGTAGAAGTTGCGGTTGCTATTGTCACAAGGACATGTTTCACTCACCTGCAGTCCCCCCTCCCGCCTCAGCTCCTCCGCGTTGAGAGCAGAACACTTGACAGTCGCGTGCGCAAGCTCGCAGGCGGCGGGCAGCAGCGCGGGCGCCTCTCTCTGAGCGAACAGCTGCTCCGCTTCGGTCTCGAGACGTGCGGTGCGCAGGAGTTGCGGGTAGCCCGCGTACTTATAGGGCGCTAACACTGAAATAACAAGATTTGAGTTACTACTGGAAATCATAGCCTAGCTCTTGTCGTTTAAGTATCTTCCATCGTACTCTTTCCAGAGCCAAAACTTTGCTCCAATTCAAGTGGAATACAATATTCAAAACTATGAAATTCGGTATGGAAAGTACTTTGATTTTATTTTTGTTTTTTAAAGCTGACTAATTATAAGCAATTAATTTCTGTATTTTTTCGTTCCAAGCAGTATTTAATTTTAAATTATTTTTTCAAGTTTTGCGGTGATGACGTCATGGAGTTTGCTAAATCAACCTCTTTATTATAACGTGTGTTTTTTTTAGAGGTATAGAACTTTGAAATGGAATAAAACAAAGATAATTTTTTTTATTGATATGAAATTTATTTTATTCGAAAGACAATCTTCTGGCATTATAATTTAAATATGACTTCTGGCATATGTCCGCCACGGCTGGCTCGGACGTAGTCTAATCTGGAGGTCCAATTTTCGATGACTTTTTCCAACATTTGTGGCCGTATATCGGCAATAACTCGCCGAATGTTGTCCTGCAAGTGGTCAATCGTTTCGGGCGTAGACTTGCGACTTCACATATCCCCACAGAAAATAGTCAAGTGGCGTTAAATCGCACGATCTTGGAGGCCAATTCACGGGTCCGAAACGTGAAACTATGCGGTTACCAAACGTTTCCTTCAATAAATTAATTGTGGCACGAGCTGTGTGACATGTTGCGCCGTCTTGTTGAAACCACAACTCCTGCACATCATGGTTGTTCAATTGATGAACGAAAAAAGTCTACGCCGATAAGCCCGAAACGATTGACTACTCGGCGAGTTATTGCCGATATACGGCCACAAATGTTGGAAGAAAACATCGAAAATTGGACCTCCAGATTAGACTACGTCCGAGCCAGCCGTGGCGGACATATGCCAGAAGTCATATTTAAATTATAATGCCAGAAGATTGTCTTTCGAATAAAATAAATTTCATATCAATAAAAAAAATCATCTTTGTTTTATTCCATTTCAAAGTTCTATACCTCTAAAAAAAACACCCTTTACAATTAACATTAACATTTGTTTTCATTAAAAGATTTTCATTTTCATTAATATCATATAGTATAAAGAGACTAATACTAGTGGAACGGTAGACACTTTCTTTATTTTAACAGATTGGCAAAACTGTGTTACACTGCTACCAACTTATGTGTAGAATGAAAATGGCAGAACTCGCATGTCTGATTGGATAATAATTTAATATTAGCTAATGACAGACCGGAATAAGCTACTTCCTCTATTTTAACAGGTTGGCAACTCTGTGTTACAGTGCTACCAACTTATCTGTAGAATCAAAATGGCGGAACTAGCATATTTGATTGGATAATATTGGATATTAGCCAATCAAGCCCGGAATAAGCTACAGATCGTTCACCATAAGAAGTCCCCTGGCTAAGTTAATGGTAGCACTGCATATGGGGTTGCCGATGGTTCACGTAGCATGTACCTTACTATAAATTCATAATACACTCAGCGGCACAATTAGCGGAACAGAGCAACATTTTCATATAAATGTGGTAATTTCGAAGCCTCGGTTCTCCGTCAGGTAACGATTCGGATGAGATCTGATAGGAGCTATCTAGACTACAGATAGATGAGGTCCAGACTGCTTAAGAAACCCAACTGATCAACCCGACAGTTAACTTAAGAGTTATCCATGAAACAAACAGCCTCATAAATGGTATCAAAATGTATGGAAATCCGAACCCTCAAAACTCTACACAATCTGTGGTATAAATGGCTTGTCTGATCAGTTGGGTTCCTTGGGCAGTCTGGATCTCGTCCATCCGTGCATCCGTCGCTGAGTGTATTTACTTATGTAACAGGGTAATTTTTTTAATTAGACTACTCTTTCATGAAAATAAAATGTACACAATGAAAATATCAAAATAATAAATTATTTATTGATTTTTATTTCGCAAACAATATGTATGATCTAATGGTATGATATATCTATACATATCTCTGTATTATGAAGGTATTTTTAATTCTTATTCTAGCTCAACGACGATGTTTATTCTAAATCGTCGAGTTCACCTTTTTTACGTTTTTGACGATTTTTTCTAGGCGACTTAATTTGAACGCTTTTCTCTGATATGCCTGCAAAAGTTAAGTGAATAGGTAATTATTATTTTCCCATAAAATTGGCTTTATGTTTAAAGCTGGTATCCCTATTTTACTAACCCGTCATGGCAGAGACACGAGATCGAACCTGATCGAGAGGAATCAACGGTGCATTGTTTGCCTTTTCTTTTTCACAAAAGGCGTACCTTCAACACTATCTCTCTTACACTATTGTTTAACGGCTTTGGCAATAATAATACATAATTTATCAAATAATTTTTAAAAATCTATCTGACAACAACGTGATAGCAATAATTTGACAAACAGAGATGCCAACAAGACGGCCAGGAACAAGTTATGATGAACGGTCTGTAGTTAATTCTTCAGATACAGAAAAGGCAAACAATGCACCGTTGATTCCTCTCGATCAGGTTCGATCTCGTGTCTCTGCCATGACGGGTTGGTAAAAAAGGGATACCAGCTTTAAACATTAAGCCAATTTTATTAGCAAATAATAATTACCTATTCACTTAACTTTTGCAGACATATGAGAGAAAAGCGTTCAAATTAAGTCGCCTAGAATAAATCGTCAAAAACGTAAAAAAAGGTGAGGTCGGCGATTTAGTATAAACGTCGTCGAGCTAGAATAAGAAATAAAAAATACCTTCACAATAAAGAGACATGTATAGATATATCATACCATCAGATTATACGTTTGTTTGCGAAATAAAAATCAATAAATAATATATTATTGTGATATTTTCTTTCTGTACATTTTATTTTCATGAAAGAGTGGTCTAATTAATATGTAAAAATCCGTAGTTAGTAAATATTATGAATGTCTGGTAAGGTGAATGCTACATTAACCATTGGCAACCCGCATATGCAGTGCTACCATTTCCTTAGCCAGGGGACTTATTATGGTGAACGATCTGTAAGTTGGTGGCACTGTAAGTAACTCCTTATTTTTCTGCATTGGGCCTAACCCTATTCAAACAATTATGTGACGTCATTTAGAGGTCAAATGACATGGATTTAAAAGCTACAAATAGAAAAATACGGTCTAGAAACCTAGTACCTCGAAACAGATTTGGAATCAGCACCGTGTACTTTTGTTTTACAATATAAAAGTAATAAACATAAAAGTAGAAGTAGAAGTCAGCAGTTGGGGCATTAAAGTCGTTTGCAATAGAATCCAACAATCATGTAAACAAACCAAATTGTCACGATTACTCCGTAATCACATACATTTGACGATCAATTATGAACATAGTCTGATTTCAACGAACGCACCATTGTTTTCACATTATCTTCAACACGATTTAACTTGTATTTATAAGTTAAATTTGTTAAAACATTTGCAACGTAAAAATTTCGAAGTATTTGACAAGCTGTCATCTTAGTTTTTTACTCATCGAACTCTATAAGTCATTGAAAAGTTAGTGTTGTTCGTAATCTGAAGTTATCTTTTATTTTTAATTTAATAAATTATTTTAATTTAATATTATTTGAATACAATAAAAATTTTTTTTCAAGAGCTTAATATAATTAACCAAAACGGATTGTATCCTAAGCCATAAAAATAATGGTTAGTTTTTAAAAATTGACAGGTGGCCATTTTGTTAGAATTGTCATTCACAGTCATTCACTGTTCTGTGGGTTCGCTGTGCATTAGTGTTTTCTGTTTCCGTTTTCTGTTTCCGATTTCTACGACTTTGCATTCTCATTTTGGACTTTTGTTTTGCTTTACGATTTGGCTGGACATATTTTTCTTGGAACGACGACCTTTGCACGGCATCACGGACTTTGATATAGCATACGATTGTTATTTTTTCTCAAGGAGTAATCAGGAGGTAAGAATGATTTAGATCTATTACCTACAACGGAAATCTATTAGACGCACTTTAATATTGTATTGCCCTCGTAACTAATTATTTGAATAGATCACAATTACTGAAATGTATGTGTGTAAAATTATATTTGTTTTTAAGGTTATAATGAGCGAGCCGCAGCCAGGTTCGTCGGAGACTGCTCCGCCGCCACCGGTCAAAAAACCAAATTGAGCTCATTTGGGCACAGGTTAAGTCGTATGTTGGGAGAAATAACAAATCTTTTAAAATGGCGGAAATAAAAACTTTATTGAACGAAGGGTTGGCGAGAATCGGACAATGGTCGAAATGCGTAAGTCACGTCCTAAAGGAAGAGGAAGAAATGAAAAAGCTCGACGGCATTTTAGACACGGCAAGCGATGACACAGTGGTTCCATTTATAATTACGGTCACCGGCGACACTTCTGATAGTGATGATGACGAAGACGAAGATTTAAATTTGTTTTAATAAACACTTTTTTTATATATAATCAGTTTTATTTTATAGTCTATGGCTTATATATTTAATCTATTTAGTCAGTTTTATTTTAGTACCTATCCTACTATGGGCCATAGTCTATGACTTAAAATTAAAATGATTAGAAAAATAAATTTAATTAAAATTAAATTAGAACACTATGACATCACTATGGGCATAAACAATACGCTGTCAATGTCAGTCCGCCATATTTGTTTACATGATTGTTGGATTCTATTGCAAACGACTTTAGATAACGAAACATGATAAATAAACGTAAACAACCAAACAAACCTTTGATGATGCTTTAACAGCGAAACCGGTAAGGGAAATTAATATAAATAAGTGGACAAGTACAAGTGTTTATCAAACAAAAAATGATAAATAAACGATGATAAAAAATACACCAAACGACAGTAAAATGGAATATCACTCTGTCTGAACTCTTCTAACTTAAAAACCACTAGACGGATTGTGATAAGCCTTTTAAGTTCTCTCGCGAATTTTTTTGGAGAAGCATGAAGCATTGCGAAGTGACAAAAAAGGCAGAGCAGTGATTTATTTAAACAAGCAAAACGTCATATAAATTTATCACTTGTTTAACTCACCATCAGAATATCGCTGGAACAATATCGTCTGAGTCCTCAGAATGAGCACTATGTTGTCAGCGTTCGGGCCGTCCCCGGTCCACACGTTTCTGCTGCACAGAAACTCGTACGCTTGGTTCACTTCCTCGAAGCGATCCTACAAAATACAAAGTAAGAAAAGTAAATGGAGAGTTTTATTCTATTTATCTTATTTACTGATAGAATCGCACCGTTGTGATCTGTGTTAATCGTAGAAAGTGTTTTAAATTACTCCGAACTATGGTATATGCTTTTTATTTTAATAAATAAGTTTATTTGCAATATAGATACAATGACACCTATTCTCGTGTAGCAAATATAAGATTTAGAGCTGCCATAACCTAAAACTTTTCATTGCGAAATAGGCTTTAACGCAGATGGATAAAAGTTGAAAAATGAGCTTGTATTATTTTAGAGTTTTCAACTCTAAATTTAAGGTTTAGTGCACGAGAATAGGTCACATTATGTTACATTATATAGATACATTGCTGCAAGTCAGTTTTTAAAGTAAAAATAAACGATCGAACTGAATTCTCTAACGGAACATAAAATAAAAAAGAATGAAAATTTTTCTTACTCAAATAAAATATGAAATAGACTTACTTACATAAACTAAAAATAAAGGAATACATTATTTATGTATAATGCAATATATTCGATAATATAGTACAAATACATACGTTAATTAAATGAAAATATTTATGCCTAACTCCGCCTATTCGATTAGTGTTGCTGAGGAGAAGGGCAAGAAACTTGGTTTTCGTTTTTTCCAATGAAAACATTCTAAAAATTACATTATTTCTTTCGCTTTTGTAAGCTTTCACCTATCACATTCAAATAAGGCTAGTATGAGAATAACGCGAATTATTAAGAAAGTGTGCGTTACCCGTCCGCCAGGGTTCTTGTCCGGATGGAACTGCTGCGCGAGCTTGTAGTACGCCTTCCGCACGGCGCTCTCGTCGTGCTCGCCGAGGCCGAGGCCGAGCGCCGCGTAGGCCGACGCGAGCGTCATCGACGGCGGCTTCTTCTCCACCTCGCGCCGCCACGCCTCCAGCACGTCCTTCAGCAATTGGACCTAGGGGAATGAGATTTGTGACGGTTTAGATGGGTCAACAGATTTGGGTGCGGTTTTCTTTATTATTATTGTAATTAACCTCGTCAGCACATAGGCTATAAGGGAAGTTCGTCGATAAAAGGCAGAGAAATGCGAGTAGGAATTATACGCTGAGGGTTCCATAGCGTTATATCAAAGAAGTTAGAAGACTTGAGTCATTTAAACAAAGAACAATACAAATTTATCATTACGTATAAAATTCATGGAAAGAAACTGCAAAATTAAGTTGATCCAGTAATATCTATACTAATAGTAAAGTAGTAAAAAAACCGGTCAAGTGCGAGCATACCTAGGGTTCCGTAATTCGACAGTTTTAGGAACAGTCAGGAAGAAGGTATTTAAAATCTTGGCCTTAACTTTTTATGAGTTATTTTCCTATCGTGGATTTCTCACCCGCTATATTTTTCTTGTAATTTTTATGTAATCCCAAATTACCATGATTTTTTCATATTTTTCGGTTCATTCGTTTCGGAAATAGGGGGGGCTTTTTTGTGATTTTTTAAAGATTTCTCGAAATCGGTGCTAGTAAATATAGTAAAAGTATAATATATTTTTGTAATCAACTCTTTAATATCTACAATTTAATACCCATAATTTTTAAGATGTATTTTTTTTATTTTTCTCGCTTTTGTTTTGCAAATATTTTGAGCAATTTCAAATTTTTCTATTTTTTTATACCGTATTATATAGGCAAGTGAATGCTATTTTCGTGGCAAAGTTCAACGGTGCTAAAGTTATGAGGCTGTGACAAAGTGGCGTGCATTGAACTTTTTGCTGGAAATACGACCCAAGGTTAACTTTGACAATTAAAAAATTTAAGTCACTTAGAAAAATCATTATTTGTATGACGCTAGGGTAGGCACTGCTTACCCTAGAGTACATGACCAAGCACAAAAAAAAATTCTTGTGTTCGTTTTTAATTTTTTTCACCTTTATTTTATCTTCAAACTTGACCTTCTCAATGCTTTTTCAGCAAAAAGATCATACACGCCACTGCTGTGAAATACGGACGGACGGACAACGGAATCTCACCATAAAGTTTCCTTTTGTACCTTTTAGGTACTACGGAACCGTAAAAAATTGTGTCTGTACATTAAATATTACTGTAAATTTTTAAATGAAATTGATTGGCATTGTAAATATAAAACTACAATTTTTAGAATTTTTATCTGTCTGTCTGTATGTTCCGTTTTAACTTGAGAACCACTCAGCGGTTGGATGCGTTTTTTTTTATTATCGTCGTAGTGACCCTGGTCTACACAGGCTATAAGGGTTGTTCATAAAACAACGCCCAAGCCGAAATAGATATTTCTCTAAATATATATACAGGTTGAAAATAAACCACTAAGCTTTATTAAAATCTATGAATCAAAATCACTAATAGAACACAAAACCGTAATAAGAAAGTTTTTTTTTTCTTTTTGTAATTTTTAATGAATGGCCAACCTCCGCGTCGCAACATGTGACTGACAATAGACTGTACATATTCCCGGAAGTAAATAATTCACATAAGGCTATGTAGCTTTCGCTTCGTAGAGAGTCGTCTCTGTCACTGGGGTGTTAGTGCTTCTTTTGACGGTCGATATCTTTTTTTAAATATGAATCATGACAAATGTAACAAAACATGTTTTTTTTTTTTTATTTCGAACATAGAACAGTTTCCTTTGTTAAAGCCAGGGGGTTAATTTTCAACCTATATGATGATTTTAAGTGTGAGTTGACTCACGGGCTCAGGTATCGGCCAATCAGGGAACCGCTGCGTGTCGCACAGGTGCCTCAGGTAGAACATGTTACAGAACAGCTCGGCTTGCAGCTGCGGGAAGTTCACAGCCGGGATCGCGAGATAGGGGTACCGCGCCGCGATGTGCGCGCGCAGCCGCGGAGTGAACTCTCCGATGTGCGCAGACACCTTCATCATCAGCATCCGTCTGGCGAGAGAAAAATTACATTACCATCGAGAAAGGTTTCACAGAGGAATACGTTTGTTTTCAACGAAAACGTCCTGCTCGCACTTGACCAGTTTCTTAGAGACATTTTCGGGCGAGAGCTTCTTCATCCTAGGATTTATCGGCGATTTCCATCAGAAACGGTAGTGGTAAAAAGTAAGCACATTGCGGATAAAAGCCATAAATAGATTCTATGTCTAAACTGCTCTAATGCGTTCAAGTATGAACTGACCTCATCTCAGAGTTCCATATGGCCTCAGGAGTGTCGTATTCGCCCAGGTATATCTGCACGAACTTGGCCGCGCCGTGGTTCTCCAAGTAGCAGACCAACGCCTTAGGCAACAGCTGCCCCAGTATCGACCGTTGCATTATGTCTGAACTGCTCTAAAACGTTCAAGTGTGAACTGACCTCATCTCAGAGTTCCATATCGCCTCAGGGGTGTCGTACTCGCCCGGTATATCTGCGCGGATTTGTCCGCGCCCTGGTTCTCCAAGAAACAGACCATCGCCTCAGGTCACAACTGCCCCAGTATCGAGCGCTGCATTATGTCGGAACTGCTCTAAAACGTTCAAGTATGAACTGACCTCATCTCAGAGTTCCATATCGCCTCGGGGGTGTCGTACTCGCCCGGTATATCTGCGCGGATTTGTCCGCGCCGTGGTTCTCCAAGTAGCAGACCATCGCCTCAGGTCACAACTGCCCCAGTATCGAGCGCTGCATTATGTCTGAACTGCTCTAAAACGTTCAAGTATGAACTGACCTCATCTCAGAGTTCCATATCGCCTCAGGGGTGTCGTACTCGCCCGGTATATCTGCGCGGATTTGTCCGCGCCGTGGTTCTCCAAGAAACAGACCATCGCCTCAGGTCACAACTGCCCCAGTATCGAGCGCTGCATTATGTCTGAACTGCTCTAAAACGTTCAAGTATGAACTGACCCCATCTCAGAGTTCCATATCGCCTCAGGGGTGTCGTACTCGCCCGGTATATCTGCGCGGATTTGTCCGCGCCGTGGTTCTCCAAGAAACAGACCATCGCCTCAGGTCACAACTGCCCCAGTATCGAGCGCTGCATTATGTCTGAACTGCTCTAAAACGTTCAAGTATGAACTGACCTCATCTCAGAGTTCCATATCGCCTCAGGGGTGTCATACTCGCCCGGTATATCTGCGCGGATTTGTCCGTGCCGTGGTTCTCCAAGAAACAGACCATCGCCTCAGGCCACAACTGCCCCAGTATCGAGCGCTGCATTATGTCTGAACTGCTCTAAAACGTTCAAGTATGAACTGACCTCATCTCAGAGTTCCATATCGCCTCAGGAGTGTCGTACTCGCCCAGGTATATCTGCGCGAACTTGTCCGCGCCGTGGTTCTCCAAGTAGCAGACCATCGCCTCAGGCAACAGCTGCCCAAGTATAGAGCGCTGCATTATGTCTGAACTGCTCTGGAACAATAACAATAAACTTAAATCTTCAACATCATATGAGCTGGATATAGTAGGAATTTTTAAAAATGTCGGAATCGGCTTAAGAGCTTATCTTCCAATGAATGAAATTTTTCCCAATAATAAACTTGTAAATAAAATTCTTGAATATTCTGCTAAAAAAATTAAAGCAAATCCCCCTCTTCTGTTAATTTCCACCACTAATTAGCAGTGCACAACGAAACTCATAAACAAAAAATATTTTATGTTAATAGCAACTAAAACTGAACGAATTTGAACGGCAACGCATTCCAGATAGTACTTTTTGAAACTGAAAGCGGCAGCAAGGTACAGTGTGATACAGGTTGAAACGATTTAAGATTCTTACATAATTTATTGTATATGCATGTTATTAAGAAAAACAGTATTTAAGTTTTTTAAAGTTTATTTGTCTCTTTGAAACTTTAATTTAGCACACATTTGTTGTTTATTAAATAACTATGTTTACTTATACTTATATAATTCCAATAAAAACCAGTAAGTACCTACAAATACAAAAAAAAATGTATGGTTGCAATCTACGGTAATTATTGAAGTTACATTTAAAATTACATACATATAGGTATATTACATTTTTGTACCTCTTATTCCCGCTAAATCAGAGTCCATATACACAGCCGGGGTCGTTATCCAGCACAATTTTCACAAAAATCTAAATAGTAAGCAATCAAAATCCTATAAACTTAAGCCAGGGTCAAATTTATGAAATATCCAGAATAAAACACAGAGAAGTATACTACTCGTATATTAAGATACGAAAGCCATTACTTATAATCATCCTGTAACTGACACATAAAATGGCTGCCGCTTCCACTTTCAAAAATGGAATCTGAAATTCATTGGCGATTTGGTGTTCAAATTTAAGCCTTTTTGTTTAGGTGGTAAAGTTGCTATTAACATAAAATATTTTGTTGTCTAGGCGTTTCGTTATGCGCTGCTCATTTAGCGGTCGAACTTAACAATAGATAATAATGCCATTCTTTGGAAGATAAGATCTTAAGTGGATTCGGAGATTTAAAAAAAATCCTACTATAACTTAGGAACATGTACTTATTTGTCTTCGACCGTTTTCCGTATATTTTCGGGCAGGAACATTTTATATTTAACAGCTCAATCAACGCAGTAGTTTTTGAGTAAGTACGAAAACAAATCAAAGAATAAAAATTAAGAAATACCATTTGTTGACGGCCTTCGATTAAAATAATACCTTTAAAAAACCCACCAGTTGAGTGCTAAAATACATTTATCGAACCTCATGTCGTAAAATCCTCATTATAAACTCGAAACTACTAAAATAATTAAAAAAATTCAAGAACGTCTCGAACACAAAAAAAATTAAATATATAGTATATTTCTCCGACCAACATAATGCAAATAAATAACTTTTTCTGCTATTACAGTACATGTGACACTAACTAGGAAGGCAAAGGGAACTTAACCCATATACAGCCATGTCTGAGGTTTAATATCACATACCAATGAGGTTTTTATATAATATTCTACAATAATTACAAAAAAATATTGCGAGGAGGTTACAGTTGAACTTTATTTTCAGCCAGGTATTGTTTATGGCTGACGGAGCGCGCTAGGGCGCATGCGCGTTGAACTCTGTCTGTCAATGGATGGACTGTTGTGTTGGAATTATTATTTACTGTGGTTTTTTGGGTCAAAATCATTATTTTGCCATAAAATTACTGACAGCAGTGGTAGTGATGATAATTTAACTCCACCTGACATTCTGGAAATAACGACGGAAATTACGAACACTTTTAGAACAAGCTTTTACAAGAAAAATCAAAAATGGCTAACGACACATTTGTCAAGATTATAAAAACAGGTTAGTAGGCATGAGTTATAAAGTAGTGTATGAAACTATACATAACTAGGTATTAAAGACGAGTGTGAGTGTAAATAACGAGACCGAAACTCCTTTATTTGCCAGTTTCATAAGCTACTCTTTCAGCATGCATGCACACATTCCCTTTTTAAATTTTAACTCAATGTAATAAAGTTGAAATTTGACAAACAAGAATAATGACCAAACTCTTTTTGACAGCTGGCTGGTTAGGATTGCGTACAGCAACAGTATATTACTCAATTAAACGAGATTTTTCAAATATTTCGTATGAAGAGGGTCTTCTTTGAGTATATCGATGTTGACGGCGACGCCCAAAAAAAACCATCACTTAAATTCCCCGTTCCTTATGTAAACAAAAAAAACTTACTTGGTCGGCTCTGAACGCCTGCTTCATATGCGTCAGTCGCAGGAACCTCGCGATGGGCAGCAGGTTCGATCCCGTGTATAGCAACATGAAGTAGAACACGCCGGTCAGGTACAGCTTCGATATCTCCGGGTTGTCTTGCATCACTTCGTACAGCAGGGTTGCCACCTATGATAATATAAATTGGGGTATGCCAACGCTTTTCTTGCGGAATTTGTGAAATTAGCTCGTTAAGTCTTAACATTGCTAAGAGCAGATAGCATAGCTTATATAGCAGCCTCGAATGCAATTGACGGGTTCAAAGGTTAACTAAAGTTAAACATCATCAAACTAAAGTCGAAACATCATCTTAATAAAGTCCAAAACATCCAAATATTTTACTTAAAAAGTCCAAAACATATACAAACATTTTATTAAAGTCCAGAATATACATAAAAACAAACTACTACAGTCCAAAACATCCAAACATCCTACTAAAGTCTGGGTATCGAAAGATGATACTGGAAAAAGCTGTAAATGAAAACAACATTGCTTGTTAACATTGGTTATAGTATACACATAAACGGATCAGTTGAATTTCAACCGTAGACGCTATATTCCCGACATCAAACATGTTGTGTGAAATTATCTCTATTGCGAGACAAGGATGGCATATCACGGCATTGGTTTCGTAACTGACATGAAACACATCGCACATGACATATTTTCAAAAAAGGTACCATAAGCTTCTTGCATGAAGTGGAATTAGGAGACATTATGTTTGGGGTTTACGCAAGCTAGTATTTAAGCGTGCGGCGTTTAATAGAGGTTAGCACTCGGTTATAAACTTCTTGATTGCGAGACAGGGATGACATATCATTGGTGTCGTGGCGGAATGGTAAGTCACATAACATACTTGCAGAAATGTAATTTTCTTGTATGGAGTTAAATAGCTGACATTATTACCGGATTATATTTAAAAAAACTATCATCTTTCGATAGCCAGCCTTCATTTTAAGCTGACACAACCAAGAGGTGTCTTTACTACTGTAAAATACAAAGTAGACTCACCTTCTCAACAAGGATAGGGTCGAAAGTGAGCAACAGCTGGACGACGTGCGCTAAACACGCCGGCTCCGACAACAACCGCTTCACCTTCGGTAGCGGTCGGATTACCGCGTCCTCCTCGTCTCTGTCAAACAACATTAATGTTTAAGGTGGATGGGCCAAAGCTCTAAACTCCCCATACATTTTTTTTTACCCAGGTGGTAGAGCTGATGCCGAGCTCGATTGTGGAGGTACCACCATCTTACTCGCAAATCCTCCCGCAGTTATTCGGGGGAGAGTAAGAGATAAGCTCTCAGGCAAAACCAGGCGGCCCACCATTGCCTGGGACCGATGGATGGCGGTATATCCATCCCCAATCGCCGGGCCTTATATAAAACAGACTGGTGACGGGAAGCGGCGTCACTGGTGCAAGGGTTTCGGCGCCGCGCTCACCAACCCGCCTGCCCAGCGTGTGTGAGTATGGGCATTTCTTCCAGGAGGACCGCCAAGAGTGGCGAAATCCTGGAAAGGCCTATGTTCAGCAGTGGACGAGTGAAATTACATGTAAAATTACATAATTTTATAATTAACGTATTTAAGTGTATTTAATGTTTTTCCTTATTGTTTTCGCCTGAAGATGTCGATAAATCGATGAAACGGGTAGCGTGATCATCCTTAATTAAATACTAGTGGAACAACGTACAAGTAATTTTAATATTTTTCTATTATTGTGAAAATGTTCCATCAAGAAGTGACAACATACAGCATCAATCGCTCAATAGTTTAATACAGGCGTTTATAAAGTCACTATCGGGCTGAAATGTAAAATTTTGGCATAGGACCAATTTAAGGCAAGAAAACAACTTTGTATGGAAATCGGTCCAGCTTATTAACTTTAAAACAAAATCAATGTTAAAAATTTTGGCAAAATGGTGCCTTTTAAAATGTCGGTACCAGATGATAGAGGTCTTATACTTTAGTCTATAACAAAAAAAAATGAGAAAAGGATTATCCAATTTTTACTAAAACGGTGGCGTGCCTATTCGCTTTAAGTAAATTTCACTAATCTTTAATTTAATTTCTACGTTTATTATTCGATCATTTATTTTCCTTGAAAGTACAGGCGGCAGTATTAAGAACAACCGTAGTATACTCGTAAATATCATAACAATAGCCTTTAGCCCGCGTTTATTCAAACTTTGCCCCATTTTCGGCTTGGGCTCAACCCTTATAGCCCATTGCTAACCAGAGTCAATGCGGTGACAATAAAAAAAACCGAATTCAAATCCGTTGAGTGGTTCTCGAGTTTAAACGGAACGTACATATAGACAGACAGACAACAATTCTAAATATTGTTGTTTCGGCCTCAGTACAATAGCAATAACCCATTTAATTTAAAATTTTGATAAAATACTCAATGCAAAGACACGCCTTTTTACTACTTTATTTATTAGTATATTATTTAATATATATAATTATCACTGTACAATAAAAATAATATGTATATAAATAATTATTCACAACATATATTTCGGGTCCGATCTGGACCCGGCATCGGTTGAGTATAAATACAAATAGACATTTGTCATGTAAAATAAACATGACATGACATAATAGACATCCGAAGAAGAAGCTGTCAGCAGTTATTATATTTTATATCATTTATTAGTATAGATATAAATAAAAATATCAGTGGGTATACCTGGTTTCTAGCACATCGCATCGTAAATAGCAAAGTATTGAAATATGCGACATCCAAATATAATTCACCAATAGACCCTGCTAATTTACCTGCTAGGATAATATCTCGCACAAGTGATGAGCAAGTCCAGCACCGTTCCAGCTAGAGTGCTCTCATCGAAGACCGCGTTCCCTCGCGCCACGAGCGTCCACTTTAGTTGTGGAATAGCGGCCAAGGCGCGCCAGCCTTCCATACTGTTCGCCCAACATTTCGTTTTGTTCGTGATCTCACCGGATTTGTACAGTTCTTTCAGCTGTGGGGAAAATGTTATGGATTATGTATGTGGGAAATGTGAAAGAGGTGTGTCAGGATAGCAGAAGAGAAAATAATAGAAGTTTATGCTATTAGTGCGGTAAGAAGGCAATAGCTTATGAGGACGATTTGAAATACGAGCGATTAACGAGCGTTTTAAACGTTACGAGTAAGTTATTGCCTTTACCCACGTGTATCATACTACGTTTTTCAATGCACAGTGTGAGTGAATAAATGAAACGTAATATATATGACGTAAATAAGCTGCATTTAATTTGATGCGTTTGAAGGCTTCTTTCAGTCATACATAACGTACCTGTCCGGCGGGTCTACCACGTAATTCGATGATCATCGTAATGGGCTTCGTTTTGACAGTTGAAGCCCATTAATGAGCTTCGTCGTACCGCGTAAAATAATTGTGATGGTCTTCAAGCCCATGTCAATTGAGTGAATGATTTTCATACATATTTGACGTTTGAACACCATTATTGCTATCGCGTAAAAAAAAAAACGAACTTCATGACCATTTTGAAATGTCAAATGAAAGCCGGAGCATGGGAGCTCTGATGTTCATGATAAATTTTCACAATTTTGGTATTTTCCAGCAATATTGTGTGGTACCTAAATCTACTATGCTTAATTTTTCGTAGATATAACTTTTCGTGCCTTGTTTTCGTATTTTTTGTTCTATTAATCGGATGGCGAGAGCGTACTTGCTGTCTGCGGCCGGTGGAGGAGGAACGCTTTAAAACCAGGGGAAAGAATCCAGCGAAGGATGAAGAGAGATATTTGCAGGCCGATGCTTCTACCCAGCGACCTAATCTTCCACCAGAGATATCGTTCACGGAAAACTTTCGCCTTTAAAAAAAATGTTTTAAGCCTGTTGTTACCTACTAAAATAAGGCCTGTCGGAACTCAAACTTATTGTTACATACCAATTTCACGAAACTTTGCGACGAAAGAAACACTGCAGTGCGTTCAGATATCAAGGTAGTATAATGAAGTTTCAACCAAACTAAACAAGAAAATGTAAAGAAAGAAAGAAAGAAAATCTTTATTTGTCGCTACACAAACACATACAAAAACAAAACAAAATACAAAAAGAGAAAACAAAAAACATTAAGTATACGAAAAACAAAAAAAAATAAAATCAAATAAAACGGAAAAGTAATGAAAATAATGAAACATAAATATAACGGTTGTAGCAACAAAAAGGTCCCTTGCTCAGTATATGCCGCAAGCTCTATGAACTTACGACGCTGATTTTCAGCCAGGGCCAAAATAATATAAAATAAAACAAATATGGTTTAATGTATTAAATATAAATATAAATGCATAATTAAATAACTAACTACCTATAGATACATATACGAGACATAGATATTGTAAATAGATACTGTATATTGTACAAAGATATAACAAGGACAAAAGGCTAAAAATAAAATAAAAAATAAAATTGAATAGTGTTACTCATCTACTTACTTCAGTGTACTTCTGTAATTAAATAACCAAGCCTAACATTGAAGTTTACAGCTTACTGTGTAAACAAGTAATTAAATTATCAAACATAACAGTGAAGTTTCTGACATCTTTTTTACAGATTCTGGTAGCATTACAGATGTATGCCAGTGGGGGTTATCAAGGCGACACGTAGTGAAAAACAACTCCCTAATCCTTTCACAATCAAAAAGTCTGATTGTCTGATGGAAGTTATGGAAGCGCTGAATCCACCACATATCTTGCAAAAATATATTAATTTTCCAAGATCTCAGTCAGAACGGAATGAAACTTCAGAGAGGTAAAGTTGATTTATAATAATACCTTCAATTTGTACTTGTTAAAATCAAGTACAAATACTGTAATATTTTAAATATTCACATACAATATTAATATTATTTGCATTTTCTTTAAGGTTTAAGTTTGGATTTCTTGTGCATTTGCCCCAAGGACAATGAAGAATCATACTTCAACATGAAGAGACCACTCACTCAATGTCATAGTGGTATTTAATACTTTACAAAACATGAGATGAATTAATTTGGATGCACTGAGCATGGATCTTCAGCGTCCACCTCCACAAATTCCATGAAGACCATGAACAAATTGATGAGGGAAGAGTTGCTTTGGTCGATAGGCTGTGGAGGAGTCGACATCTAAATTAGTTATAGAATATGTTCACTATTTGTATACCATATTTTTTATGTTTTCACCAATTTTAGTGTAATTTATAAGAAATGTATAATTTGCAGCAGTCGCTGTTTGTACATTATAGTCTTCCACAGGTGATGGGACTAATGCATGGTACATGTACGAGGGGTGGCTGAAAAGTAATCTACCTGACTATGAAAGAAAATACATGGATTAATAATTTATTTTTTATTTTTCAATATAGTCCCCTGCAACTGAAATGCACTTACGACATTTGTCAATAAGTGACAGCATACCATTAAAATAATTATTATTATTTTGATCGTCAAAATAGTCATTCACAGCGTCCTTCATCTCTTCGTCTGTTGAAAATCTGCGCCCTCTCAAATTTTTCTTTAAATTTTTAAATAAGAAGTAGTCAGAGGGAGCCAGGTCTGGACTATAGGGTGGGTGGTTGATCTCTGTAAAGCCGTTTTTTGTCAGAGATGACCGCGCCTTAAAGGCCGTGTGCGCGGGTGCATTATCATGCAAAATCAAAACGCCTTTGCTAAGTTTGCCCCTCCTGTCTTCTTTTATTTTTTTGCGTAGCTGGTCAAGTAAGTTCGCATAGTATTCAGCATTCATCGTGGTGTTTTTTGGCAGGTAATCTATCATAAGAATCCCCTCAACATCCCAAAAAATGGTTGCCATTAGTTTGCCCGCTGACAGCCGGACCTTAAACTTCCTTGGTGGTTTTTCCCCTTTAAATTTCCATTGCATCGATTCTTGTTTGCTTTCGGGATCCCACTGACGAATCCAAGTTTCATCACAGGTCACTATTCGCAGGATAGTTTCTTCCTCTTTATCCTTTACCAAGTCTAAAAATGACTGACAACATTCCACACGCCTTTGCTTATCAAACGGGGTCAACATTTTAGGCACCCAACGTGCGCTCACCTTGGACATTCCCAAATGTTCATGAATTATTTCATGAACTCGTTCCTTGCTAATGCCAACATCTCTAGCTATTTCCCACTGCTTAATTCGCCGATCGGCAAGGATCAGTTTCTTCACTTTTTCCACATTATCTGCGGTAACTGCAGAAATGGGCCTTCCACTACGGGGATCGTCTTCTAAGCTCACACGGCCTTGTTTAAACTGCTTTGACCAAAACTTTATTACAAATTCGGAAGGACATGAATCTCCGAACACCTTAAACATGCGCTCTCGGATCTGCGTCGGCGTATTCCCTTCTTTACCGAGGAATTTAATCACAGCGCGATACTCAATTTTATCCATTTTTAATTTTATTGCAACTTGATAAAAACGAAGACGCGCCAAAAAAAAATTGAACTCGTAGAAACAAATAAGTGTCATAATTTTTAAAAAAGGAATAAACAAAGAATACGAGAATATAGTGGCCAGTAACATTTTTTAAACTTTCTTTAACAAAGGAGATTTTATATCAGCCACCCCTCGTATTTACTAAATTTTGTAATTAAATTATTTATATTGATAAGTTTATTGTAAACATGACATGTAATTTTTTTTGGTTGTTTTTTTGGTATTTGGACTTAATTTAAGTGTTGATTATGCAAATTCTGCTCAATTAAATATATTATGTGGTCCATTTTAATATCTGAAGTATGAATAAATAGTACTATGTATTATGTACCCTTTTTTTAAATTAATATTTAATGACTAGAGATAATTATGTACATAAGCAGGTCCATCCATCCATCAATCCATCAGCCTGTGTTCGTCCACTGCTGGACATAGGCCTTTCCCAAATTTCGCCACTCATGTCGGTCACATTGTCAGTTTTAGATCACTCTTAATTTTATTAAGTTAGGATGCCCACAGAATTTCTGGACACCTCTTTACTCTGATTAGGATATAAGGCCTGTGGTAAATAAAGTGTATATTAGGTTTTATCACTGTCCGAACAATAAATGACTTCTGTTTTGGCTATGACTTTTTCTTTCAACTTCCTGAATGGATTGATTGAATACATACATACATAATAAGTACATTATGTCTAGCAGTGTATGAAACAGGCTGATGGATGGATACATACATAATACTTATGCCTGTCTCCCGAAGGTGTAGGCGGAGGCTGCAGATTTCCATCCGATATGACTCAGACCTATGTTCATTCATTAACACTTTCGTCAGGTTCCGACACTGACAGCAGGATAGAGTACACCATTTTCAAAGCACGCAACAGAGATGGCATTAGAACCCGTGTCGTGTTAATTTATGAACACGGCCCTGGCATACCTCTCACATAATGTCCTGCTAGGACAACCAAGTCGAGTTATATCTTCCACTTTCCTTACCATTCATTTCATTTGTCATTCTACTTTCATTCACACCCTTTATATATAGACCAAACGACTAAATATTTTTTCCTTTCTATTAGATTTTAATTCTTTTATAATCTTGTGAAACTTAGATACTTTTCTCAGAATAACAACATCATTTTGAACCTACATGGAATTTCAGAAATAAAACACTACTTTTGCACTGGTCATTATTTATGTATTAGCACACTTATTTTTAGTAAGTACCTTCCTTACCATTCATTTCATTTGTCATTCTACTTTCATTCACACCCTTTATATATAGACCAAACGACTAAATATTTTTTCCTTTCTATTAGATTTTAATTCTTTTATAATCTTGTGAAACTTAGATACTTTTCTCAGAATAACAACATCATTTTGAACCTACATGGAATTTCAGAAATAAAACACTACTTTTGCACTGGTCATTATTTATGTATTAGCACACTTATTTTTAGTAAGTACCTTCCTTACCATTCATTTCATTTGTCATTCTACTTTCATTCACCACCTTTATATATAGACCAAACGACTAAATATTTTTTCCTTTCTATTAGATTTTAATTCTTTTATAATCTTGTGAAACTTAGATACTTTTCTCAGAATAACAACATCATTTTGAACCGACATGGAATTTCAGAAATAAAACACTACTTTTGCACTGGTCATTATTTATGTATTAGCACACTTATTTTTAGTGAGTACCTTCCTTACCATTCATTTCATTTGTCATTCTACTTTCATTCACACCCTTTATATATAGACCAAACGACTAAATATTTTTTCCTTTCTATTAGATTTTAATTCTTTTATAATCTTGTGAAACTTAGATACTTTTCTCAGAATAACAACATCATTTTGAACCTACATGGAATTTCAGAAATAAAACACTACTTTTGCACTGGTCATTATTTATGTATTAGCACACTTATTTTTAGTAAGTACCTACTGAAACATCAAGTCTTACTTATTAGATTTTTATCATCTATTCTAATAATTAACTAAAGTTATTGCTAAATTACCTCGTTAACAACACTGCATTCAAAATCACAATACATTACCACTGTGACTTAACACATTGCCCGGTTAACATTGTACCAATATTGTTGACCATCTTCTCGACAGCCAAGTCCAACTTCATTCACAATCACAATACATTTTCACTGAGACTTTACATGTTGCTTCGCTAATAGTGCT
Organism: Ypsolopha scabrella; assembly: GCA_910592155.1. Lineage (NCBI taxonomy): Eukaryota > Metazoa > Arthropoda > Insecta > Lepidoptera > Ypsolophidae > Ypsolopha > Ypsolopha scabrella. Next base: position 6,943,320 of record OU342978.1, read on the forward strand.
GCAATGTTGTTCACCACCTTCTCTACAGCCAAGTCTAAGTTCTCCATGAAAATGTCTTGTCTGGCATTCTGAAACATAATATTTGATTGTTTTAAGTAAAACAAAAAGAGAAACAGGCACTGTATTGATGATGTTGAGGTGGGACGCCTGCTGGGCTCAGTCAGGCGGATGGTTGGCTCTCCACTTGGAGCTATTCCATCGAATTCCCATTGCTTGAAGCTTTGGTATTCTAATGTCCCAGGGGTATTTCCTCCTCAATTCTTCCGCAGGCACTGTATTATGTTACACTGTTGATTTTCCAGAACTTCTACAGATTTTGGTACAAAGTAAAGAAAAATAGGCATTGCCTTATGTTATGATATTGATTTTCCCACAAATTTGAAATTAAATAGAAGAAAAACACAACAGTACTTACTTTTATTTACAAACTTGAAATAGAAATGAAAATGAAACTTTTCGAGGGAGGTTATTTTTGTCATGTGCGTTTGGTTATTCATTTCTCATTTGCATTTATTACGTTACGTGATAAATTTGAAAATAAAAAAATATGAAACATTGTAAAACTTCTTTTCAATACGAAAAGCGGATCAGACTAATTAAATAGGTGCTCATATCTACGAATAACTTGGTTTATAATAACTTCGAAAACGCATCCACCCATAACTAAATTGAATAAACAAAACGCAGATTTTCATTCGTTCATGATGTTCATTGCCATTGAAATTTTTACAAAATAGGTCCGATTCAGACTCTGGCAATGGTAATGAAGTTCATAATGATGTTCATACCCATGACAATCAGAATTACGTGGTAGACCTGCTGCTGTAACTGGTAGGCGGATGTCGTCCGACGATCAAACAGAACGCAGCCTTCGAATGAATCAAACTGAAAGCAGCTCATTTCTGTCAAGTCTATCTATGGTACAAAAGAAAAGTCTGGCAACTTTTTATCAATAAATAAAAAAAACACTAGTGTGGTAAAGTTGACTTTGACAACAGTTTTCATGCATATAGAATAGGACTTTACGAGCAGTTGCATTGAACAATTATGTTTTTAACACTTGGCGATTTGTTATTGCAAATTAAAATAACATCATTGCGGTGTAAAAACGCACAAGAAAAGTAAATCTGGATATGTGGAGCTCTGGGCTGGAAGAATGTAGACACCTGGGTGCTCGAGTGGTAGAGCAATCGCCCGGTAAGTGAGACGTACCAGGTTCGAATCCCGGTTCAGAGTTCATAACATCTAGATGTGTTTTTCTTCTGCATTAGTATACCGCAATAATATAATATATCGTCTTTTGTTAAATGTATTCAATGTATCGTCTGACTCTTTTATCGCTCGAGCGGAAGAGAGGCACAAGATGAACCTCGAGATTTAAAGCCACGCACGCAATTCAGGTACTCTCGAGTCTCGATCTCTTTCGCTCGACTCTCGGCTGTCAGAATTACTCAGTCACGGTCGTATAAATCAGATTATCACCTCAGAACAATAACTAAAGCACCTCAGAAATTATCACGTCGGCACAGATCACCATAAATATAGAAAATGTATTGACTGGTGACATTCATGCAAAATGCAACCATGTTCTACTTATTATTGAAATCCGAGGGAAAAAATCACTATTCCATACAAAAGATATGATTTCGGGGCCTTATATCTGCGGAATGCTGATATTCTCTCCGCGAATTTCGGAAACTTGTGGAACGAATTACGTTTAGTATAATAAAATAGGACCTATATAGTAGCTCCTTACTTCTCTAATATTTTTCTCGAGCTACTGAGTTTTGCTACCTATCAATTGAAGTAATAATTAGGAGTAGTGAGTCTCCACAGAAAGCTCTGATCTAGGTGATCTAAAATGATCTAAAGATACACAAGATAGATACATATCGGAGATCGGAATGATAGGTAAGTGAGTCAATCCTATCAAAGATAGATATTGCGCATGGCTACAATAAGAGTTGTCGTTTAGAATTTATCGAGTTTATTAGTCAAATTTATCAAATCGATGCTTACGTACTTGCTATGCTGGTGGGTCAGCGATTACATTTTAATTTCGAAGAAGCCAAATACCGTCCCCATTATACATAACACACTCGAATTTCTATGTTGACACACACGCTTTTTTAATATCGAGTGGAGGGAAAACAAGACGCAAAATAACTGGTCAAAATAAATGTGATAACTAATACCGTCTTACAACATACACACTTTATAACGCGAAGTTATGCTTGAATCTGTAACATGCTCGGTTAGTAGGGCCGGCGCAAGACTGATCGATACTATTCACATTTTAAGCTCATGCCCACTTGGTGTTAAATTTTAAGCGAGACTATATTTCCGTACCATTTAGTCACAGAATATATGTACATATATGAATCGGTACGTAAACTTCAAGGTAATGCCCTGAATCGATACACACACAGAAATGCGTGCTTTAACACGCCGTCTCGGCCATTGTCGCGGAACGTTAGCGTCGGATGGCAGTCGCGAGCGCTGCACCGTGTCATAAGGTTGCTTTTAGATTTCGCCCGATGCCAGCGCTAACGCGTCCATCGGGCGTAGGTAATTATCTCGAGAATACCGTGGAGTTTTCTTACTGTTTATACCGGGTGAAAATGAAACCTCTAGCTATAACAAAGGATACTGCTCAATGTTTGAAATAAAAAATACATATTTTGTTACTTTTGTCATGATTCATAATTTAAAAAAAGATATCGACCGTCAAAAGAAGCACTAATACTCCGGTGACAGAGACGACGCTCTAGAAAACCTATGTATGTGTACATATCCTATGTGTATTATTTACCGGGGGAATATCTACGGTCTATTGTCAGTCACATTTCGCGTCGCGTAGGTTGGCCAAACCATCGAAATTAGGAATCCAAAAAAAAAAAAATTATAAGACTTTATTTGACGGTTTTGTGTTCTATTAGTGATTCTGATTCATAGATTTCAATAAAGCTATAGTGTTCATTTTCAACTTATCTAGTGTGATTTAGTTGACTAGCTAGCAATGTTGGCTCACCTGTTGCGTGCTAACAGGCCCCTTCCTGTGCAAGAGGTCGGTCTGTTCGACGTTGTAGTACCACTCGCGATCCGCGCCACTCTCGCGCGGCCCGCCCTCGATCACGTTGCTCTGTGTCGGCACCGTCGCTCGAGACGTGTGCAAGTGAGCTAGCGTCATTAGGTCCACTAGTATTCTGTGGAGATGATGAACCGTCTTTATTAATTAGATAAAGTCTGGGTATCATGTGATGTGACTGTGTTTTTAGTGAATGAGACCCTATTACTAAGTCTCCGCTGTCTGTCTGTCTACAACTTCAATGGTAATAGGTAGCCAGTTAAAATTTTCACAAATTATGTGTTACTAAGGCCTCTACCACGATAAACAAAAAAAAAAAAAATTAGCTCAAAGGGGTTCTCCGTACAATAAACCTCGTGTTAACCATAGCGCAATCTGAGATGACTTGTGTTACAAAAAATTTCAACCTTTATATACCGAGGTTCATTGGTAAGATGATAGACGGCGCTTAAGTAGCTAGTCATCCTTTTTGTACCATAATGTTTTTAGGGTTCCGAACCCGTCATATTTTGGCCAAGGTCTAACTCCCACCTCCAGATAAGTGATCGACACTCAAACAACTAGACCACATAGGGTCAAATTATTCTGAGACTGACAAAATTCAACTCACATAAAACTGAAAATTGACTCACCTAATGCCATTCCATTCTAATATCTCGCTAACGTTTCTCTTATGCAATATTAACTTAGCTAGGAACTGAACCAGTCTATCTCTTTCCATTCTGTCGCATGTCTGGAACAAAAAAAAAAGTTTAAGTTCGGTATAGTTATGGATTTACCTTATGATTGCTTCACAGTTTTTGCAAAACCAACTAATAAAGCGCGCTAATACCGCACTGAAGACTATTGCATATTTTTTTCAAAAAGACAGCGAAATCAGAGCGTGTTTCGTTTCGTCACACTATTCTGCTACGATACAGATATTACGTCTAAAATCTCTTTTGAAATTTGCACTGAACCATAATTTAAATCTGCCTTGACAAAAATCTGGGCCAGGATTCGAACCCGATCTCAAGAATATGAGTCCGGCGCGTCCTTCATAAATGTTGTAATTACAGATATGACTCACTTGTTTAACTGTCAAAGACGGCACAGCGGCTCTAGAAGTAAAGCCATTCGAGGCTCATTCATCTCGTCTTCGTCAAACGACGAAAGAGACAAATGTATACGAGTAAGAGAGACAAATAACAGGTATCCTGCTCACTCGCGTAAGTTTGTTCCTTTTGTCGTTTGTCGAAGACGATTCGAATGAGCCCCGAACGGCTTTACTTCTAGAGCCGCAGATCGAGGTTTCGATGAGATTATGTATCATCATCAGAGATGCAACTGTGTAAGACAATCGTATTCAAATTCGATTGTTATAAATGGCTATTTGGCTAAGCAAATTAGCCCGTTTGACAATTGTAATCGTACATTTTTGGCTGTCAAATGAATACGATTGTCTTGTTTTGTTGTTGACAACCAAAAACGTACGGTTTCAATTGTCAAACTGACTAATTTGCTTAGCCGAATAGCCATATGACAATCGAATTTGAATACGTTTGTTTTACACAATTGCTCGCCGCCGCCGCTCGCTCGCCTTTTCGCTCTTAGACTACATTCACAGGTTTCCGGTATCAGAACCAGAGCGGCTACTCCGACGTGAAAAAAATCGATCGATTATCGTTCGGTCGTATATCCATCTTTATCACACACTTAATGCCGTTGTTGCCGGCGTCATACCGGGCGTACGCCACTATCAAATAACTACACACGATGCAGTTGGGTCCCCTTGCTCGCCGTATGCTATCTGCGCTGCGGGAGGGGAGGTATCTCTAGTAACTGCGGTTACAATCTCGATTTTTGAGCATAATCTTAATTATTTTAACAACATGTAGGTATAATTAGCAAATGTTTTGTTCTCCGGGTAAAATACCGTCTCTTTTGGCGGTTATTATTTAATAAGTGTACATATTGGTAGATTTAAGTAACCTTTACATTTACGGCTTAAATTAACCACATTAACTGAGTGTTCATTCTTTTAAATTACGTGTTATTTATATATTTTTAATAGTATTAGCACAAAAACATAAAATTAATAGCTTTGGAAGACACTCACAGTCTAATAATGTAGTCATTTGTTAAGATTTGTATTTACTTCTAGTTATTAGTTGTAAATTAGAAATTATTTTGAATAAAGACTTCTGAAAATCAAATCAAAATGCATGCGTTAGAGATGGACGTAAACTCCAACAACAAACGACCGACCGAATGAATCTTTTTCGGAGTACGGGGCTAGACTCGACCTGAAGATTGATGCAGTTTTCACAAATACCGCTGAACGGGTTAGTGTACAACTAAATCCAACTGACCCTGTCGAGCATCTGCACGATGTACTTGGTATCGGCGAAGGGGCCGATGTCCTCGAAGTACCGCCCGTACACGATGCTCATCGCCTGCAGGCACATGCACTTCATCTCCACTTTGGGCGTCGACAGGAACCGGTGGTACAGATCGTTGAAGAACTCGTAACTGAAACGGGATACGGTTGACAATTCATTGGCAAAATATCTACTTCTCGTCATAAAACTAGCTACAGTTGGAGTCAGTACAAAGGCGCGTGACATTGCGTATGTATGCTCGGAGCTTCGACGAGAAGGAAGGCGTGGCGGTGTGAGGGGTGAACTTTATTTTCGGCCATATACTTGTTGAACAAATACACTTGTACTCGTTTCACAATACTTGTATTTTTGTTCATCATGTTGTTATCGAAGTTTCACCAAGTGCCGACAATCGCAAGTATTAATCATATATACTTATTGTCTATGGCTGGCGGCGCGCGCTAGGGTGCATGCGCGGTGGACTGTTTGACTTCGGCGCCATAATTTACGGTGAAATTAATTTATTATTTAGTGCGGTTTTATGGGTCAAAAGAATTATTTTGTTGTGATGAGTATTATTTTGATAATAATTTGACTCTCCTGACATTCTGGAAATAACGACGGAAATTACGAACACTTTTAGAACAAGCTTTTACAAGAAAAATCTAAAACGGCTAACGGCAAATTTTACCAAGATTATGAAAACAGGTTAGTAGGCTTAAGTTTAGATAAAGTAGTGTATGAAACTGGTACATAAAAAGGTTATTAAAACACGAGTGTCAGTTTAAAAAACGAGTCGTAAAAGAGTTTTTTAGTAGTACACGAGTGTTTTAATACCTAGTAATGTATAAAAAACTACTAAAACTACTATTATGCCTTACGATATCCTTACGCTTAGCTGCCTCCGCGCCTGTGTAGCTAGCACGCGCTAAAGATAAAGCACCTATCAACTCTACTTGCGCTCTCACGCATACTGCGTTTGTTGATGTGCGAGAGAGCAAGTTTGATGGAAAGGTATTGTATTGAGGACGCGTACTAAACCCCCTGATAGAAACCGCACGCAACGAGGGTCAGATAATTGAAAGGCCACCACTCCCAGGACTACTTACGATTTCCTGATAGGGCTGTCCTCATTATCCTTCTGTTCGAGCAGTATCCGCAGGTAGTAGTCCCCGATCTTGACCTCGTTCTGCAGACACTGGTAGTGCACCTCCAGCTCGGCGTGGTTCCATGACGTCAGAGTGTTGCCGGCCACCTCTCGGTCCGCGGCGAACGAACGCAGCTCGTTCTCTAGCGCGTTACGGAGCTCCTCGCGCGTCTGAGGAATTAATATATATCGTCACGATATAAATCCGTAATCTATACGGTTCTCTATAAGGTTGTCCAGCGTATGGTCTCTCCTCACTAAGACCGTTCGGTTATAGTGGTGCGTGCACACGCACTCTTTTCCAGTGTGCGTAACCTTGGTAGTGTTACAAAACGCGTCACTGTACTCACTGTATGGTTCCATATAAGGTTGTGCAACGCGTGGTCCCTATGGAACTGATAGTAGAACAGCGGCCAGTTAGCGGTGGACTTGAGTCGCTCCCTGCGCCGGCGCAACACGACCGGCCGCTGTGTGACGTCACTGCGTTCGCGTCGCTCGCCGCCCAGGGTACGTCCGTAGCGTGTCGCCCAGTGTTGCAGAGCTAGTTGGGCATAGTGCTGGAAAATAGGATTTAGGAATATTGTTGTTGAAAGTTATATTCAAGTACTACATTATTATGTATGTATTTAACACAAAAATTTCAAACAATATCGAATTGCAAGAGAACATTGGATATAATAAAGTTATTACTCGAAATGTGTTTCAAGTATATTGTTTTTTAAATATTTGAGCTGTCAGTCAAGCGCCTCTTAATGCGGCGCACTATGCTTCACCGTCGCCTGGACAAATTGCAATTTGTCGCTCTTGTGTACTCGATCTCCTACGTTTAATAATTTTAAAATATAATTTTATAATCTTACCTCTAAATGCTTTTCAACATATTTGAGTTGTCGGTCAAGCGCCTCCCAGTGAGGCGCGCTGCGCTTGACCGTCGCTTGAGCAAGTTGCAAGTTATCTCGGTCGTCGTCTCTGTCCTCGAACGCGCCCGCCGGCGGGGCCTCCGTTGATTCCAGGAAGGCGAGGAGGCCTGATGGCTTTATAACAACACAAAACAAATTTAATGTTTGATTACTAACTACTGTAAATTGAAATCATAATTAAAAGATGAGAAGGATATCATTGTTTGAAGACGCAAACACTTGCTCGCTTAAAAATTATACAAACATTCTAGATGTTTTATCAGAAAGTTCCTTCATTCCTCTTGATTCGCATCGTCTAAAACCATTATCGGATCATCTAAGAGAACATTTGATTCAAACTAGAGTTTATAGAATTTGGCTGTTTTCGGTCCCGAGAAATTTAGCTCGAGAAAACTCGAGACATTATGATCTTCTAATAAAGCTATATAAAATACCCAGATATCGGCTAGTTTGCCCTCTGACTCTTTATCTTTTACTTAATTTAACTAAAAAAAAGTAGAAAATATAAATTTCTCGATTTCCCGGGACGACCCGAGAATTCTCGAGACCCGACAAATGAAAAACCTCGAGAAACCATAAACCCTAATTCAAACTCACCATTATTCTTTTGAGGAAGTGATGCGCGGGCGCGTGGTCCACCAGCCACAGCGCCACCAAGTGCCTCGCCAGGTGCCTGTGATGCAGCCGCGCCGGGGCGTACAGCGCCGTCACCAGGTGTCTCGGCAGCGCCGCCTCGGCCAGCGCTAAGGACTGCATCCGAGTGCCGACGCCGCCGCCGCCTTCTTCAACTAGCGCTCGCATCACCAGCCCCGCGCCTTTTACTATAGCCATGGAAGGGTGCTGCAATAACGGATACCAGTGGTTTGGTTGGCGTTAGGTTAGCGTCCAAGCGTAACTTTTACGAAAAATGGAGACTCCGAGTTCTTTATTCCCTTTTGACAGACAGAGAGCACACATGCATTAGTTCTTTCCAATATACCATGTGACAGGAAAAAGGTTGAAAGCAAAAAGAAAGAAGAATGTGTCCGCATCATCTTTGCGACTACGAATCAAATTTCCACAGTCTACAATCTTGACACACCTTCGCTCCTCATCCATTAGTCATACAAGCTCTTCTATTCCGGGTGCTTTTGGCTTGGAACTTCTCCATTATGTCGCCAATTTGGTCGGAATATCTCCTTCTACGGCAGCGTGGTCAAGCCTTAACTTCTTCCACTTACGCACCATATATTTCTTTTGTTACTCTTCTTTCATTAAATATTTCCCATCCATCCACCCATCCATCAGCCTGCTTCGTCCACTGCTAGACATAGGCCTTTCCAGGATTTCGCCACTCTTGCCGGTCCTCCTGGAAGAAATGCCCATACTCACACACACTGGGCAGGCGGGTTGGTGAGCGCGGTGCCGAACCCCTTGCACCAGTGACGCCGCTGCCCGTCACCAGTCCGAGTTTACTGCGGTAAAACCCCTCTCTCCCTCTGTATTTATTTTGATTTTTATTTTATTTTATTTTATTTTATTTATTTGGTCTACCAACAGATGATACACTTTCAACGTACAATTACAATTAGCCTATAGAATGAGTAGAGTGTAACTCCAATTAAAGGTAAACACAGCATGATAACAAGAGAGGAGTGACGCGTGAAGATATTAAAACGATATTATACGCTTGTGTTCTTAGGTTCAAATCCAAAGGAGATAACAGACTTTTGGTAACTTCCTTTGTTTTTACACAATTTGCTTAACTTGCCTTAGGTCTTGCATACAGTAATTTATGTCGGTATAGTAGGAATTTTTGTGTCGAAATGTCGGAATCGACTTAAGTTCTTATCTTCCAATGAATGGCATTATTCTATTGTGAAGTTCCACTACTAATTAGCAGTGCACAACGAAACGCATAAACAACAAAATATTTTATGTTAGTAGCAACTTTAACGCCTGAACAAAAAGGCTCAAATTTGAACGGCAAAGCATTCCAGATAGTACTTTTTGAAATTGAAAGCGGCAGCAAGGTATGATACAGGATGAAACGATTTAAGATTCTTACATAATTTTATATGCATGTTATTAAGAAAAACAGTATTTAAGTTTTAAAAAGTTCATTTGTCTCTTTGAAACTTTAATTTAACACACATTTGTTGTTTATAAAATAGCTATGTTTACTATACTTATATAATTCTAATAAAAATCATTAATACAAAAACAAATTGTATGGCTGCAATTTACGGTAATTATTGAAGTTACATTTAAAATTACATACTTGACATTTTTGTACCTCTTATTCCCGCTAAATCAAAGTCCATATACACAGCCGGGGTCGTTATCGAACACACTTTTCACAAAAATCCAAATAGTAAGCAATCAAAATCCTATAAACTTAAGCCAGGGTAAAATTTGTGAAATATCCAGAATAATACACAGAGAAGTATACGATATTAAGATCCGAAAGCCATTACTTAATCAGCCTGTAACTGACACACAAAATGGCTGCCGCTGCCATTTTCAAAAATAGAATCTGAAATGCGTTGGCGACTTGGCGTTCAAATTTGAGCCTTTTTGTTTAGGTGGTAAAGTTGTTATTAACATAAAACATTTTGTTGTTTATGCGTTCCGTTATGCACTGCTTATTTAGCGGTCGAACTTAACAATAGATAAAAATGCCATTCATTGGAAGATAAGATCTTAAGTGGAATCCGACATTTTAAAAAAGTTCTACTATACCTAAACATGAAAGTACGACGTCATATGCCTCACAAAAAACCCCAGTGTGAACTGTGACTTTCATTGCACATTCAAACTCGGGAAACACCTGACACCCTCGGGGGTTATTCAATATAATATCACCTCAAATAACTTGAAGAGCACGCGCCCCCTAGCGGCGACCATCTCCAACAGCAGATCAAACTGCTTTCCGTCAGTCGTCTCGCTATACGGCACGCACAGCGCGAACGTCAGGAAATCCAACATGGCCGCCACCACGAGCGCGCCGCTACCTGCCGTCTGACAAACAAACAAACTAAAACTACGGTACAAAGTAACTAAAGATACAATGCACATACAAATCTTCGCCACTGTTCGTATTATAGAAAACAAGCTGAATCGTAGTAGGTAGTATTTGGAAACTTATTATAGAGAACATAAGAGTCAAAGGCACTTTAGAACATATGCAAAAAATCGGAACCGGAAGCAATTATGTGGGTAATTTTGGTTGTCTATAAGCGTTCGAAAGTGAAAAATCTGTCATGGATTGTATCCATCCATCAGCCTGTGTGCGTCCACTGCCACCCAAATTTCGCCATTATTGGCGATACTCCGTCCTCCTCATCCAGCCGCCACCCGCAACGTCATTCAGGTCGTCGGTCCAGCGGGCATGAGGTCGGCCTACGCTACGCATTGCTGTACGTGGTCTCCATTCTAACACCTTTCGGCCCCAACGGTCATCATGTCGGCGACAAATATGGCCTGCCCCACGTCACTTCAACTTACTGATTCGACAGGCTATGTCGGTCACCTTCGATCACCGACGACATCCTTGTTTCGGATTCTATCAGAGATACCCCAAGCATGGATTATATAGAAAGCGAAAATATGAATACGGAAGAGTGGCGAAGATTTCTCAATATTTAAATATTAACATAATTACACGCGCATTATTTAAATGGTTCTACTGTAGCATGTCTATGGCTCATTCGTAAAATAAAAAATGAAAGAATCAATTGTAATTTGTGCGCTTGACAAGCTTTGTTTAGTTGCTCCTGCTAAGGTGACTAAGGTCTTATCGGTTCGGAGTATATGTATATGCCTTATCAGCCATTCGTTCGCACTAGTTCCATTGCCGAGTTCTATGATGGAACTACTGCGAATTTTTATTATTTTTTATTCGCTGTAGTTCCACTATCGCATATTGATTGCTAGGAATGAAACTACTGCGAATATCAAAATTAGATATTCGCATTAGTTCCACTGACAGATGATTGATTTTTTAACTCTAAGGAAGCGTTTCAAAACGTACATAGTGCGAAATTTCACTCGTTTTTTAGAAAGAGATATATCTATACATACCGGTTGTAAAAGCAAAGGCACGAATCCTTTAAGGGTGTGTTAGTATGATCGGTAAAGATATTATTTTAAGTACTGAGATCTCTAAATAAAGTACCAGTACCTCATAATAAGACGATTTTCTTTACTCTAAATACACTAATCGCGTGGACACCCTCACTGGTCACTGGCCACTTGGATGAGGGGTGCGGGTTGCGGGGTGCAATTAGGTGTGTGGGCAGGCCGGTGAGCTGCGTAGCCATAGCTTAGAAAAATTATGGAATTTTTTATGAAAATTCAAGGTATTTTTTTTCTCGTAATGATATCAGAATCTTGTATACTTTCATACCCTAAAGGGATTCTTGACTTTGCATTTACAACCTGTATAGGAGAAAGAGAAATAAAAATCTGGTTGCACCAATCAGGTGGCCCAGTGTGATTTTCGCATTACTCGGAAGCGTTTCAAAACACTTCCGAGTAACTGTCAGGTAACAATTCGGTTACCCTCGGTTTAACTCGGGTCAATTTTTCAACGCTCTAGGGTGAAATTCGCATCACGCCGAGTGAAATTCACTCGATTAGAAACGGAACCTTATTTTATGACAGATGTCAAAGTGGCAGATTACGTCAGCCATTGTAAGTGAGGTCACAAATACTCACGACATGATCAGCCCACATGGAGAGTAGCCCCTCGAGAAAGGGTGTGCTAGACAGCATGCTGGCTTTGTTCAGCTGCTCCTGTCTAAGGTCGGGGTCTTGGTGCATGGGCTGCATCAACGCACAGACCGCGTCTAGGGCTGCGTGTGAACACGCCGCGTCTCCACGCCGCAGAGCGCTGACCACCGCTAACCCGATCCATTCGCGGAAACTGGTCATGGGAAATTATCTGTTTGGTTGTAACTCAAAAACTACTAAGCTGATTGTGTTGAAATTAAGGCGCATAGGCACGCCACCGTTTTAGTACAAAATTTGATAACCCTTTTCTCAGTTGGTTTTCGTTGAAGATTAAAGTTTGAGACCTCTATAATTTAATAGAGGCATTCACAAAGTCACTATCTGGCGGAAATGTAAAATTTTGGTATAGGTACAATCTAAGGCATGAAAACAACTTTGTATGTAAATCTGACCAGCCTGATATCAATATTCAAAATGTTGGCAAAATTGTGCCTTTTAAGATATAAGTACCACATGATAGAGGTCTTATACTTTGGTCTATAAAGAAAAAGAACTGAGAAGAGGGTTATCAAATTTTGAACTAAAACGGTGGCGTGCCTATTCGCCTGAAGTGGGAGTTTAGTGAAAATATGGAAAATGATCGTCGCGGTGATACTATAAACATACATGTACGGATCATTAGTATCAGTGGTAGATAACCTACGACTACACTTTCTAGAAGAGCTTGGATGTTTGTGTGACTCAAATAATGAATTTGAAAGAAACGGAAGAGGTTTGTCAAGTAGTAAAGACAGAGCGATGTAAATCTGGTATCTCTCCACATCTTTATTTTTTTTATACCTTTGGAAGACAGACGTGAGTATACATTTTCTTAAACGTCACGAATTTATAATAGTAGATTATGATACAAGTGGACATTATAGTCGAGGCGCAGGCGAGGCCGTAATGGAGCCGAGAGTGTAATGTCTAATGCTCACGCGTTTCATATGACGTTTTTCAACACACTTGCGAGGAAAAATAATAAAATTTCACTGTCTTTTTTTCCACATAATCGAAACCACAGGTTTGACTGAACTGAACTGACAATTTTCTTTGAAAAATGGCGGCGGAGATATTGTTTTTTGCGCAGATGGAAATAGGGGCACGGGCGCATTCGTCAAACAGCCAAATATTAAATAATAACAAAATGAATACCCATGTATTTAAAGTCGCCGTCAATAGAAATTGTGGACTATGTAAACAAACCGTTTTCTCAATTTTTCTCAAGGTTCTGTCACGGAGTCTCACTGAACATTATTCCAAATCATGAAGCATCAAGTCTTACCTGCCATTCACTGTATTTTATCATGAAATATTCAATAATCACCAGTTAATTACGGAAAATCATAGAATCAATAGTCAATTCTGTACTGCGTCGAGATTGCTGTCATATTTTTTTCTCATCGAATCTTTATTGCCTTTGAAAATTAGTGATGCACGAATCTATTTGAATATAAACCTATTTTATTCGTGATGCTATTTTATTCGGTCATTTTTTTTGACAGCGTTACTTCATAGTCTTTGACATAAACGTGTGTGTGATTCTATCGAGAGCTGTGTGATCTTCCAGCGTTGCTCTAAAATCTTTTGTGTTTTCGGTATTCTAACGACTTGGCTTCTCTTACTGATCTTTTTTTGTGATTTGGATAGTGTTTTACCTTGAAACAACGACAATTGGTTCCGTCATAGTAATGGACAATGCCCCATATCATTTGCGTCAAATCGAAAAGGCGCCCAACATGAGTTGGCGGAAGGAGGCTATCCAAAGCGCGAAAAAGAAATCAAATTTCAAGAAACCGAAATCAAAGCGAATCTCATAGGTAAAGTAGACAAGCAAAAATATAAAAAAATGTATGTAGACGAGTTGGCGGCATCGAAAAATGTGACAGTTTTGCGCCTTCCACAATATCATTGCGAGAGTTGATATGGGCGCAAGGAAAAGGTTACGTTGGAAGGAACAACAAAACATTCAAAATGGACGATGTGAAGATTTTGTTGGACCAAGGTTTGGCGCGGATCGGGCCAGAACAGTGGGCGAAATGTGTAGCTCATGTCCTAAAAGTAGAAGAAAAAATTAAAGAACTGGATGGGATAATAGATACGACGGACCATTTGTAATTAACGTGGGCGATTTGACTAGCGATTCATCAGAATATTTTAGCGATGAATCAAATAAAGAAAAATAATTAAGCACCTAACATATTTTAATCATATACTTACCCATCTCTATAGGTAGATAGTTCACCTATTCATAGACAAAGACAACATGGCGCTTTCTTTACATAGTCCACAATTTCTATTGACGGCGACTGTACAACAAAAATTTAAGTTAATTTGTTGATAAAAATTAATATATTTTATGAAATTAAATGATTATTTATTTTATTTTGACTGAGACAGTCTATTTATTCGCAAAAACTTTACTATTTCTCAAGACATCAAAACTCTTTGCTAAGATTTAAAAAAAAAAAGTGTACTGTAAAAAACACAAGTGCGATAATGTAAAGTAAAAAGCACGTGTGTTTAATATGCTGCTTTATGTCCCTAAGAACGCTGCAATAAGGGCCACTTTATAAGCAAGTGTGTTGAAAAATTTGTTATTTAATAACTCGGTACATTTAGACTCCATCTAGATCTTAAGGTAGGTATTTTATTTGAAGTGAAAGACCTAAGGTACTAAACCTTACCCAGCCAATGCCGTGAACGCAGCGAACCCAACTTTGCTCGCGCACAACCTTCGCAGCGCATGGAACTGCGCTTCTAAATCCTTCGAAGATAATGTGCTTCCCGAAGACGCGCTGTTCACTAGCGCGGTCAGTGCGCCCGTTATCAGCTTCTCCTTGTTCTCGGCGAAAAGACGCTGAAAGAAATTATTTTTTTTCTATTATTTAAGGATCAACTCTTCGGATTTGTAACAAAATCGAAAGAAATAACTAAAAAGCCCATTTTTTTTTGTTATTGACAAAGTTAACAAATTTTCTTTATACAGGTTGTAAATGCAAAGTCAAGAATCCCTTTAGGGTATGAAAGTATACACGATTCTGATGTCATTACGAGAAAAAAAATACCTTGAATTTTCACCAAAAATTCCATCATTTTTCTAAGCTATGGCTACGCAGCTCACCGGCCTCCCCACACACCTAATTGCACCCCGCACCCCTCATCCGAGTGGCCAGCGACCAGTGAGGGTGTCCACGCGATTAGTGTATTTTGAGTAAAGAAAATCGTTTTATTATGAGGTACACACCCTTAAAGGATTCTTGCCTTTGCTTTTACAACCGGTATATTATTTAAAATTAAAATACTCACCGACCCATTTATCAGGAAATCTTTGGGACTATAGAACCTACAAACTTGAAATTTGGCAATTAGGTTCCGTATACCACAAGGGTGTCAAGAAATTTTGCGGCATTCAAATTATAAAGGTGTTAAAGAGGTTGGTGAATTTTGTTACTCCTCCAGCGCAGGTGGAGCCGTGGAAAGAAGGCTAGTCGTTTATTATACGCAAAATTATATTTTTATGATATTACAATAGCTCCACAATAATTAGATTTTCCATAGTTGTGAGTTTAGCTATAACTTCCTTAAAAAATCGTAACTTCATCCATATGAAAAATTTAATTATTTAGAAGTCACTACAAATCATTACAATTATATGTTATCATATTAAATTCGTATATATTGATCTTGGAGGCAGTTAGTTTCTTACATGTTTAAATTTTGTTACAAATCCGAAACATCGACCTTTGATACAATTTATTTAAATTATCCCCTGACCACCATTACATAGACAAAGTGTTATATTTATATATAAATTTATCGCATTCTTAAGGCAGTTAGTAAAATTGAATATATTACATAGACAGACTGCAATCCTGTTCCCAACCAAACCGAGTCATTCATTTAATACATTTGACAAATTTTCCATGGTGATATCCATAAACCGTAAAGCTACAGACAATTTACCCACTGATAAAAATGGAGATGTGTATTTTACAATTTGTTGTATGTAAGCAGAAAGGAAGGCAAAAATATGTAAGGGACTTACGAAATCCCACGTAAGAAACTGCCACAACAGGGGCGATCTCGTCTACGAGCACAGAACATAACAAAATTATGTTTAAAATAGGAAAAAAGCAAAAAAAAAAACAGAAGCGAAGAGACAAAATCCATGGAAAATGAGTCGTCTACAGAGCCACCATCTTAGCTGTTCAGTTGACGGTGCCGCTAGTGTGTTCAGTAGACGGTGTCGCTAGTGTGTTCAAATGACGGTGTCGCTAGTGCGTTCAGTTGACGATGTCGCTAGTGTGTTCAGTTGACGGTGTCGCTAGTGCGTTCAGTTGACGATGTCGCTAGTGTGTTCAGTTGACGGTGTCGCTAGTGCGTTCAGTTGACGATGTCACTAGTGTGTTCAGTTGACGGGTCGCTAGTGCGTTCAGTTGACGATGTCGCTAGTGTGTTCAGTTGACGGTGTCGCTAGTGTGTTCAGTTGACGGTGTCGCTAGTGTGTTCAGTTGACGGTGTCGCTAGTGCGTTCAGTTGACGATGTCGCTAGTGTGTTCAGTTGACGGTGTCGCTAGTGCGTTCAGTTGACGATGTCACTAGTGTGTTCAGTTGACGGTGTCGCTAGTGCGTTCAGTTGACGATGTCGCTAGTGTGTTCAGTTGACGGTGTCGCTAGTGTGTTCAGTTGACGGTGTCGCTAGTGTGTTCAGTTGACGGTGTCGCTAGTGCGTTCAGTTGACGATGTCACTAGTGTGTTCAGTTGACGGTGTTGCTAGTGTGTTCAGTTGACGGTGTCGCTAGTGTGTTCAGTTGACGGTGTCGCTAGTGTGTTCAGTTCACGGTGTCGCTAATGTGTTCAGTTGACGGTGTCGCTAGTGCGTTCAGTTGACGGTGTCGCTAGTGTGTTCAGTTGACGGTGTCGTTAGTGCGTTCAGTTGACGATGTCACTAGTGTGTTCAGTTGACGGTGTCGCTATTGTGTTCAGTTGACGGTGTCGCTAGTGTGTTCAGTTGACGGTGTCGCTAGTGTGTTCAGTTGACGGTGTCGCTAATGTGTTCAGTTCACGGTGTCGCTAATGTGTTCAGTTGACGGTGTCGCTAGTGCGTTCAGTTGACGGTGTCGCTAATGTGTTCAGTTGACGGTGTCCAGTTGACGGTGTCCAGTTGACGGTGTCGCTAGTGTGTTCAGTTGACGGTGTCGCTAATGTGTTCAGTTGACGGTGTCCTGTTGACGGTGTCGCTAGTGTGTTCAGTTGACGGTGTCGCTAGTGTAGCGTATCGGAATGCGCAGTGCGAGATTCAGCGCAAAAGTGAAAACAGCATAATTTTTAATTTTATTAAACAAACTAAAATAACTAGCAAAATTTCCAAAATCAGAAATCTAGTTATTGTCAAAACCCATCTAATAAAATATGTTTGAGTGCCCTTCACGATTTCTATTCGTGAAACGAGGAAAAATGTGTGTTTGAAGACAACATTTCAATAATTATTTCTATCGAGGAAAATTTATCGAAACGTGTTTTCCACAAACAAAACCCTATATCATGTAGTCAAAATGCATATACCAGTTTATAACAATTTTATGTGTACTTTATGAAATACACAGAAACAAAGCATCCATATTTTATTTACATAGCCTCTTAAAGTATGTTAAAATCACGAGTATTTTTTCTCTTCCGATGTTATTTAAAACATGCCGGGTGTAAATGGACAGACTACGGATCATACTGAAAATTTTTCCCAAACAAACATACCCGCGCTAATGAAAATAAAATTTCACCTTTCATACAAAATATAATACACAGCACTTTCTAAATTACTAGTAAGGAAAGGTGAAAATATTTTTTGGTTCCCGCCGTACCATATAAATAATAAGCGTAGGAATCTTCACCACTCTTCGACAAAATCCATGACAGATAGTGCAAGTCCCATCAGCTGTAGACAACCAAAATAATACCCATAATTGCTTCCCGTTCCAAAGGCTCTAAAATTAATTTGACTCCTAGTTTTCTCACAAATAAGTTTTCAAATGCAATGTCGATGTCTCTTATAATTTATAATCGGACTATTTTCGAGAACACAAAAACTGGCGAAAATTTCTATGCGCATTATATCAGTGGCAAATCTGTATATTTCTGTACCAGAGTTGTTCATTATTATCAGTACAGTAGTAACCGTGGTTTCATATAAAGATTCCTGTCTATTTACACCGGATATATTCAGCTTTAGTTCCAATTTTGTCCACCGGAACAGATAAAATGGTGGCACATAGCAATACAGTCAATTGAAAAACCTGCCTCTTTGAATTCTCAATTGAAACTACCAGCATACGCATCTAACATCTCGCAAATTAAAAGCAGCAGCGGTGTTGAGAACAAAACAATGTTAATCTGTGCAAGTATATCAAAGCATTACAGTTTAAAGTGGAACTTACGTCCTGGCTGACAGAGTAAATAAGGCCACTGTATCCGACATTAGCGTTGAACCGTTCGATCACTTCAGCTCGCGACATGCCCCATGGAGTTTGAAAAAGTCTGGAAACATAATTAAACCATCAGAACTGTAATTCTGTCTATAGCGGGCCTGTTATGTAACTTAGTGTCAGTTGACATATAGTAGGTTTTTTTTTAAATGTCGGAATCCACTTAAGATCTTATCTTCCAATGAATGGTATTGTTGTCTATTGTTAAGTTCAACCGCTAAATGAGCAGTGCATAACGAAACAAAATATTTTATGTTAATAACAACTTTACCACCTAAACAAAAAGGCTCAAATTTGAACGCCAAGTTACCAACGCATTTCAGATTCCATTTTTGAAATTGGAAGCGGCAACCATTTTGTGCGTCAGTTACGGGATGATTAAGTAATGGCTTTTGGATCTTAATATCGTATACTTCTCTGTGTATTATTCTGGATATTTCATAAAATTGACCCTGGTTTAAGATTATAGGATTTTGATTGCTTACTATTTGGATTTTTGTGATAAGTGTGTTCGATAACGACCCTGGCTGTGTATATGAACTTTGATTTAGCGGGAATAAGAGGTACAAAAATGTATTGTATGTAATTTTAAATGTTACTTTAATAATTACCGTAGATTGCAGCTACACAATTTTTTTTGTATTTGTAGGTACTTATTGGTTTTTATTGTAATTATATAAGTGTAAGTAAACATAGTTATTTAATATACAACAAATGTGTGTTAAATTAAAGTTTCAAAGAGACAAATTAACTTTCTTAAACTTAAATACTGTTTTTCTTATTAACATGCATATAAAAGTATGTAAGAATCTTAAATCGTTTCATCCTGTATCACACCTGTACTTTGCTGCCGCTTTCAATTTCAAAAAGTACTATCTGGAATGCGTTGCCGTTCAAATTTGAGCCTTTTTGTTCAGGCGTTAAAGTTGCTATTAACATAGAATATTTTGTTGTTTATCAGTTTCGTTGTGCACTGCTAATTAGTGGTGGAACTTAACAATAGAACAAAGCTATTCATTGGAAGATAATGTGAACAGTTCAATATACACTGCACGGAATTTTAAAAGTTCAGTTTTTTTCATGTTTTTAGTGTTTAGCAACCATATTATAGTAGGAATTTTTTTAAATGTCGGATGGGCTTATCCAGAATACGTTCTTATCTAAGAATACGTTCCTGCTTAAAGTGACGTCACAATTCGTGAACAGTTCAATATACACTGCACGGAATTTTAAAAGTTCAGTTTTTTTCATGTTTTTAGTGTTTAGCAACCATATTATAGTAGGAATTTTTTTTAAATGTCGGACTCTTTATCAGTTTTTTTCATGTTTTTAGTGTTTAGCAACCATATTATAGTAGGAATTTTAAGCCCATCCGACATTTAAAAAAATTCCTACTATAATATGGTTGCTAAACACTAAAAACATGAAAAAAACTGAACTTTTAAAATTCCGTGCAGTGTATATTGAACTGTTCACGAACTGTGACGTCACTTTAAGCAGGAACGTATCCTTAGATAATCGGAATTCGATAGTATATCTTTATTTGACGTTTGGCAACCAGTTGGCAACCGACTCGACGATACATAATATAGGGGCTGGTTTTGCTTTTACCAATTGAGCTTATAAATTTACATTTTCACTTTACTAATGTATGATTCTCATAGTGCGATCTAATGTATAGTGGTTTCGAAATGTTGTCATTGTGCTACTGATTACTTGAAAATATTGAAAAGTCAACTAAGCGCGATAGTAGGCATCGTGCTACGAAATCATTAAATATCATTGAAATGTATCGCCCATATTGTATGGTAGAAAAACAAAAAAAAAATGTTTTGTCTTATATATTTTTGGATAGGATACAGTACATAAAGGTATCGGAACGCCAGTAAATAAATTCGCGTGTTGTGGTGAGACCTAGATAGCTCAGTTGCTAGAACAATTACCCGGTAGTGAAGCCACGGGTTCGAGTCCCGGTTCAGAGCTCCTCACATCTAGACTCTTTCGCGTTTTTATACCGCAATAATATACGGTTTTGTTAATATAACTTAGTGCGACAATAACTGCTGGTGACCCCGGGTGCGTGCGTCTCACTCACACGCATGACTCGTCCCGTATTGATCTCTCCGTCGCGCGACGGGGAATCAAGTTGCGAACGCGCTAAAATACATATTTCTAAATAATTAATTACAATTATCATAACTAAAATTTTTCGAAAATAATCAAGGGAAATCATATTTTGTAATATCTTCAATTAAACAAAGTTTGAATTTTTTAATTTGTATGTTAATTTTAATGACCGGATATTCGTTTTATATTAGACCTGTTTGTTATTTATTTTGTTAAGATGTTGATGAAGATTTTAAATTCTAATCAAGGCACATCATTTCAGATATTCTGTTGTTTATCCTATATATTTCATTTGTTACTTTTATTCTGACTAAAACCAGACACTAATTTCGAATTTCAAGGTCACCAGCATGTATTGCCCTCTTAAACGCCCGCGTCATAAGAAATGGCACGATTATAGTATGTTCGTGATAGCATGATATGGGTGACAGTTCGTAATTTTCCGTTTCACCTATGTCACACCATACTCCATACACCCATGTACAAAAGAAAATAATAGGTTTTAGAAATAATGTATATCATTATTGTAAAAAAGCAATAAATAATGCCTCTATAAATTGAAACAAAAATCTCAGTGTATTAGTTAAATTTAACAAAAAAAGGTTCAGAAAAGAATAATGTCTTTTTGCTATGTACTCGTACTGACACTACCTAATCTACACTATTATATAAAGAGGAAAGTTTTGTTTGTTTGTTTGTTTGTATGTTTGAGGTAAACTTTGGAACTACTGAACTGATTCTAAAAATTCTTTCTGTTGTATAAAGCTACACTATTGCTGAGTAACATAGGCTATATTTTATTTTAATAAAATTAAGTTTTCAGTTTGAAAATTCAATATTTGTGAACCATGTCGGGAGAAAAAACGCTGCTTAGCTGCTTTATCGGCGTGCCTTGACCAAACGGTTAGTTATACGTGATAAAACCGGTTGTTTTTCCATACGAAGAAACTGTATCAGTTTATTCTGACTAAAGATTTCCATCTACAACGATCCTTACACACCTCTTGCTAATGTTAAGCTTGAAAAAGTGACTACATCCAGGTTTAAGCATAGATACATTAAATACTATGGTATATAGTAACGGGATCAGTTTAATCTGACTACAGATTTACATCTACAACGATCCGGACACACCTCCTGCTAATATTTAGCTTGAAAAAGTGATTACAGCCAGGTTTATGTATTGATTTTGTCCCATACGAGAAAACTGTATCGGTTTAATCTGACTACAGATTTCCATTTACATGATTTTGACACACTTCTTGGCACTTTGGTAAAACATGGTGACCAAGGTCTGCTGATGAGACTGGAAGGTGGATACGGGATCTCCTCAACGGACAACAGCAGACCCTTCGAGTTTGGGCTTATTTGATTGGTCTTTATTTAGCACTCTGGTAAAACATGGTACCCAGGGTCTGATGATGGAACTGGAAAGTGGGTACGGGATTTCATCAACGGACAATAGCAGACCCTTCGAGTTTGGGCTTATTTGATTGGTATTTATTAGTGCTTTGGTTGAACATGGTGTCCATTGCATATACTCGTTCAAAAAATCATATTCTTTTGTTTTCCTTATTTCCACGAAATTTTCTTAGACGCGGGCGGAGCCGCGGGCAAAAGCTAGTCGAAAATACATCGATGAATCGGGGATATCGTTAGTATGAGTGCATCTTGTATGCGGTTTGTGTTTTCTTTCCGATTGCTTTAAGTTCTATTTGTTTTGACGTTTGTTACAGTTTTTGTTGATTTTTGTTTTGTTATTGTTTGTTTTCGGTGCAATGCCGAGAAAAACATTTAATTTAATTATTGACTAAAAGTAGTTTCGATAATTATAGATCAATTAAATAAAAATCGATTTGATAGGCCTTGTTAACTGTCTCGATACTAAAAAAAAACTATTATATTTCGTTAGGGCACATCAGTATAACTGTCGACTTTGAACTGCCACCCATGTCATGACATCCCGGATATACTATAACATCGTGTTGACAGTACGACCCAAATCCCAATACGAACCTCAGATGGTTCGACTCTGTCTCCTCATCGACACACTGGTGTAACGGCCCCAGTCGGAACCCGCGCGAGGTGTGGCAGGATCTGACGTGCACGTCGCGCTGGCCCGCTGACCTCACGCCATCCAGCAAACTGGCTAGGAGCGCGTCTCTGGATGGAAGATTAATTATTGCTCGAGTTGTAATTCATTGTGTAAATAAAAACAAAATAATGGTTAAAAGTTCGTTATACTCGTAGTGCTTATTAAGGTTATATAATACTGCTTTGTCATTCATTCCACGGAGGATCGCCAAGAGTGGCAAATTTTGGGAAAGGCTTATGTGCAGCAGTGGACGAACACAGGCTGATGGATGGATTGATTAATATCATTTTGATACATCATAATCATAATATGACTGTAAATTACATTGCGAATTTTACAAACAGGTCGGTGTAGTATTGACCCGCAGGCCGTAAATTAGAGACCCCTGCACTAAACTAAAGTACAATAGCGAGCGAAAATATATTTCGAACCTTATTTATTTTTATGTAAAAATTTATTGTCGTGTTATTTTACTTGATTCTGGCTCTTCAACGTAGATTTTACTTTATCATTAATAAATTCCCTTGTACTTGTTTCACAGATTTATTTCACTATAATGCTTCCAACCGGTTTTGGTTGATACACCATTCTCAAGTGACACGACGAGCCAAAAAGGATACATCGTCATGTCGGAACCTGTGAAATGATCTTTAATCTTTACATGTTTTACAAACTACCGACAATCGCAAATATAAATTATGTAGATTTTACAGGCACAATTGGTTTGAGAAAAGTATAAATATGTATCAAGATGTGACCTTACCTTTCACCTGCTAAATAAGTGCGTGTTTGACCATTTAGGTACTCGATGGAGAACTTCTGAGGATGTTCCGAGTCTCGCACTAACGCGAACACGTCACACAAAGGCCTGAGGCACACCACCTGGGGATAGAGAGGTTAGATAATAAAAAGGTAAATCTAACATTTGCCATCGACTCAACTAGCGTGTATTTTAATAAATCAACACTTCGAACTTTCTTTTCATGGTCAAGGATCGATTCTTCAGATTTAGAAACAAAGTTACAAGAAATAATTACACTGAGTGTTGTTAAGATGATAACAATTTTCCTTAAAACGGGGTGTTCTACCCATTAATATGAGCAATTTTTACTAGGGAGCCAACACGGATATCGCAAAAAAAATCGCCTGTTCAATAGAAAAGTTAAATGACTACTCTACCGAACTTTATAAAATATTACAAACTATAGTTAGGTACTTCTTGTGGCTTTGTTCTAAATCTGAAATTCTTTACCATGAAAAAATAGTTTGAAGTGTTGGTGTCTTTTATCTTCTTGACACTTGTTACAATCCGAAAAATTACTCCCAACTAAATATAATGTAAACAAAAAATGCAAAAAAAGATTTGTATTTTCTGTAGCCTTGAATTTAGCTGTAAATCCCAAAAAAAACTAACTTCAAAACTATGGGGAAAGTTTTTGTATGCGTAGTATTCTGAGGTGCAATTGTGTAAGACAATCGTCATCAAATTCGGTTGTCATATGGCTATTTAGGTAATCAAACTAGCCCGTTTTGTACGATTTTAATTGTCAAACGGTTAGCCCGAATAGCCATATGAAAATCAATTTGAATACGATTGTCTTACACAATAGTCATTTCAACAACATTATTTTTGTTTTTAAGTAAACCCATTGCTTTCGCCGTATATTTTTTATAAACCTACTTACTCATCTGGTATAGGTACCTAATACGAAATAGATAATATTGGTAATTATTGTTTACTTCGTTTTAAATATTCTTCATCTTTTTTAACCAGATTAAAGGTACATTTTAATTTCAAGAAAGAATATCTAAACCTAAATAGAAATTCAAATTTTTTTGGCAAAATGACTACCTTAAATCCTTATGAGCATGCATCGCACAAAGTCAAATACCTAGCTGGCATGGATGTGTTTTACGCATTTAACGGGCAAATTAGATGACATGAGTAGTAAGTATAGATTTGAATTGAATAAACACTTAGGTACATCAAAATGATCCTCACACACAACAGTAAGCTGACATTTTCGGAGACAACTCTTCCCTTTTTATCACTTTCAGCCATTTATTTCGGAGTTTTTTTTCCTTAGGAACAATTATAGAAGTTTTATCCGGTGTAGAAATGGTTGTGGATTTACATTTTGGCACGATACAGTATTTATACGGTTGTTGCTTAGTTGTAGACATTTTTGATAACCGTTTACTTCGCGCGCTCAAGCAATTTGCCTATAGTTCAAACTCGACTCGCTGTTTGTGACGTCACTGCGGGATGTCGACCTCGCTCCGCGTTGAACCTGCCGTTATGTACCGCGCGTGATTCGAGCTAACTTTAAAGTGCTCTTATTTGGTCAACTGTCAATTATTAACAAGGAACTGTCATTATGTTACCGAGTAAGTCTGAGGATCTCTCTCCAGTATGCAGGTGTCGGAGAAGCAAAGAGTCCGCCGCATCGGCTCCATGTGGCGCGCAGGGTTCACTTTGTGGACGACAAACTCGCTCAGGGAGGTCTGGTGTTGATCTCCACTGAAAAATGAGGACAAATGTACTTTATGCTGTTATTTTTTTTGGTACAAGATGTATTTATGAAGTGCGAAAAAATCTAAACCATGTCCTACCGTTTATGAGGGACAAGTGTTCTTTAACAACTTTGTAAATTACGCAAATTTCAGCTTCTCACAATTTCACAAGTATAGAAAAATAATGTTTATTATAATCAGAAGACTGTGATATGCTTTAATTTTGCAATATAGGGTCAAATTAAATCAACCGACCAAATTCGTACTGGAGTCTCGGTTAGTGATCAAGAACTACGTTCAGTAATCCTTTTGGCCAATTTCGAAAAATATTTTTTTGCTCCCTTACTGGTTGGACTAATTTAAGTACAATTCCTAGTGCAGGCACAAAGGGGCAAAAAAAAATTGTTTTCGAATTTCACCTGGAGGGTCATTAAACCTTGTTCCTGATGACTAACCGAGTCTCCAATATGAATTTGGTCGGTTGATTTAATTTCACCTAGTATATACGAGAATGTCACATATTCACCTCATATATTTATATTTTCTTTTGATAAAACCTACATATCGTGGCATCTAATTGTATAACGATCAGTACTCTATTTTCATACTAGCTTTTACTCGCGGTTTCGCTCAAGCGGAAGTATTTTTCAATCTTAAGTAGTATCAACCGTTTTTGGCTTGGTGGTTATTTTATCAATATCCTTTATCTTTCTTATAATTTGGTAGTAAAAAAGTTGTGTCCGTACACTGAATATTTTTGCGATTTTTTTAATGAAATATCACTATTGTACTTTCTGTATGTTCCATTTTAAATTGAGAACCACTAAACAGATTTGGATGCGGTTTTCTTTACTATCTTCGTCGTGACCCTGATCAACACATAGGTTAAACAGTTCATAAAATAACCGCCGAGCCGAAAACTGTCGATAATAGTTTTTATCTCATGTACAAATAAAAGATACATTAATTTAAATCTTATAAATGTACTAATAAGAAAGTAGTAAAAAATCCGTGTCTGTATATTGAATATTTGCGAAATTTTAAATGAAATGGGTTATTAGTATTGTACGAAGTTAAAGATACTTTTTTAATACTTCAGGGGTATACCTATAGATACCCAATATACCCATGACTGAGGTGACAGATCTATCAACAACCAGACATACCAGACCAAACTAGGAAAATGAAATTTTAACTATGGGCTCCTTATATGACGTAGATGGGCCATTTCAAAAATAATGCACCCCTATCATTGAAAGATGGAAAAATAAATGAATGTTGATTAAGTTTAAATTTCCCTTAGAAATACCTTCTAAATTTAAAACATTTTAAGGTTCACAAAAAATATTTTGTATATAATGCTATTTGTTTTAATTATCTGTATTTTTTATTTATAGTTACGTAACAAAAAAGACTAACAAAATCAGGGCCCTGTCAGAAATTTCGAATTATTTTAAAATTCCTCACAGATTTAACAATAAACAGTACGTTTCCCATTATAGATAAATCATTTTTCATTTTCAGTTATTACAAAAGAGATAAAATATATAAATAAACCTAGTAAATTTTTTGTAACAAAACGAGACAATATTTTGCAAAAAAGGTGAGAGAATCTTCCGAATCTTTCTAATCTCAAAGCTGCCGCTCAGTAGACGTAACATATTCCTGAGCAGTGTTGTTCCAGCCTAAATTATTTCACCTTTTTTGACAAGTTGTTTTAGTAATGACCAATACAAAAATAGACATGTCTCAAAGATGTGAAATCGTGGGCCAAGCTTTAAAAATTTTTTTTCGAGAATTATTCATTATTTAAATAAATCATTAATATAAAATAAAACTCAAGAGACTATTTTGATAAACAACAAAAAAATAATAACTTATGCAGAAGAAAAATGTTTTAAAAGGCAGTCAGAAGTTACAAACTTTGCGGATGGGACAGTATGAAACCGTCATATTCAGTATTTTTAGTAATCGATAAATCCATTAAATATGTTATGTATTAAATATGCAATTATTGTAATCAGTTCTCAGATACTTCTTATTTAAGTAAAAATAAGAAACTTCCGTGGCTAATAGCCTGGAAATAGAAAAAAAATAATGGGCAAAATATATCGAAAATTGTAAATATATATTTTTTTTTCGGCTCAAAAAGAGTATTATAAAAAAAATATATATATATTCATGGGGCACCCAAAAAGGCAAAGGTTGCATTATTTTTTAAATGACCCAGATAACAAATATGGAGGTATTTTAACAGGATATCCGCGACTCGCGATCGACCACAGAGCATCCCCTAGTTTTAATATAAAATTTGTTAAATATTAAACACAAGGAACCTTTTTGAAATGTTCCATTAGAACAGTTTTTATCGTCTGCAACCATTCTTTATTGTGTTTGAGCATGATGCATAACTAGAATCATTAATGTAACATTGGCATGTTTGATAAACAAATTGTTATCAAGGTCACATGATAAAATATACAGTTACAAATTTTACAATTAGCAGTGTTGGTCTGGTACTAATTAAAGTGCAATGACACAAACCAATTTCAGTAATAGGACCTGAACAAGCCAGTTAATTTACTTGCAGTGTTACAACAATAAAGATATTTTAGGGTTCCATACTCGAAGGGTGCCAAACGGGACTCTATTACTAAGCTTCTGCTGTTTGTCTATTCTAGAGATAGATTCTTTCACAGAAAACGTGTGACTATGGCCTCTATCACGAAAAATAATAAAATAAAATAAAAAATGAAGGGGCATCCCTATACAAGAAACCTCGAAAAACCACCGACAAGTTTTAAATTTTCTCAGACATACTCGAAACAAAAAAAATAACAAAAAGTAGTGGTCCATACGCAGGCTATGCCAAATTTTTTGTGAGGTGCTACCATTTTAGTGGCTTAATTTTTGTAGCCTGGATGTTGCTTTGGTACATATATTGTTGTTATTTACTATAGGAGATGTCCATACGTCATTGTTTTTTGCCGATTTTCGACCCCCCCTACAATCATCCTATCATCATTATCTAAAGATCCCACCCTCTCTAAATGATCTCCAATGTCTGTATAGTCATTTTGTTATTCATATGTGACACACTGATATTTTGTGACCAAAATGTTGGAAAACGAAAGATTTCGTTTTCCTTGAACAGCCTGTACTAAAATGACACATCATACTTGGAATTATACAACAATGAGTGTATCTAGGCCAATCTAAACTAAAACAGGTCCCAAAATTCTAAAACTCACCTGTACTTCCCAAATCTCTGATCGTGATAGTCATCCAGAGTGATAGTCGCCGTCGCTAGCACCTTGATGCTCACGTTGAGGATGAGACTGGCCATTTCTAACATTTTGCTTATAATGACTTGATGTTCCATTGCATTGGAGAAAAGATGCAGTCTTGAATATCCACCGACAGCCAGCACAAACCCTCCCGGGATGTCTTTTACAGGGAGGATTCCTTGGATATCGCAGTAAGGGTAGCTGGCTAGGAGGGTATGGGTTGAAGGCTCTAGTTGCTCCAATGAGCAAGGTCCAACTTCAAGGACTATCGGAAGACGGGTGCCACTCCAGTGATGTTTGTAGGCTTGAAATCTCTATAAAAGATACAATAGATTTTAATACTCATTTTGTATCTTCATATTATGAATATGCAGCAAACATATTCATTTTTAAGGCGCAAGCCAGACATAAGCGGCGCGGCGCGCATGGGGTGCAGGCGTCATGCAAATTTTGTACAAAACGCATGGAAATAAAGTCTTAATTTGAGGTATGGTATGGAAGCCCGTTCCATGCCCGACACAAACCATTTGGTGTGTTCAAATTGCGACTTTATTTCCAAGCATTTTGTACGAAATTAGAATGACGCCCGCACCTCTTCTGTCAGGCTTGCGCCTTAAAAATGAATATGTTTGCTGCTGCTATGTAGGTAAAATATTTTGCTTACAAAACCAGTGTAATTATAACTTACACAACTATTTCAATACAGCATACTTGCAATAATGTTCAAGAATTCCTCATCAAATTTTATGAGTTGAACTTACAAATATCTCCTTTGGTTTCTCAGCAAATAAGTTCCTGTATTTGAAAGCTTCAGTAAGAATGAGGCACTTGTGTTCTGATGAGAACTTCATAGTATCAACCTTCTTGTCCTTCTTCATCACAAGTGTGAAGTCGTGGTTGACTGCTGAGTTGGAGTGCTTAGCTGATGCCACTGTGACAATATCGGCATACAGCCAGCGGTTGGTCACCTCCAATCTGTCGGGATTGTAAGTGGTGATCCCGTGGGTCCCCACAGAAAACACCCTCTTGTACTTTCCCTTCCATGAGTGCTTAGTGACGAGGAAAGTCGCCACATCCTGGTTGTCTTTCAGTGGAATCATCTTAACATTTCCTGTTGGATTTTAATTAGTGATTAATAAAGATTTGTTTTGAGAAGATAAGAATCTGGCCGACATAAACACAGGATAACACAGGTTCCGTTGTTCACCGCTAGGGCTTTGTTTTGTTAATTGGTAAATATATGGTTATTTATTGCAATGCAAAATTGTTAGAATATAGGACGCCTCCTCCTCCTTTGTAAATATGATCGTGGATGTGAAGACGTGTAAACAACTGGTTGGAATAAAGAAACTAGCTTAGAACGTAATACTCACAAATCGTTGGTAGATTCCTGGACACCAATTACTTCATCTGGTCAGCGTAGAAAATCACATATGGCCGAAATAATCTGAAAAACTGAAAAATATCGAAGAAAAGAAAAAGCCGATTCAATTCTCAATTTGACAGATAGCATGTGTTGCCGGTAGTCAAACTAGAAAAAGTCCGAAACCGAATCAGAAATTACCCGAATTACCCGTTTTGGTTTTGTGAATGTATTTTTTTTTTCAAGACAAGATGTACTAAAATACATTAATAACTATAAGTTAACATTTCTCTTAACTCTTTAAAAATTAACAGGAATGTGTTTGTTTTAACCACAGAGGTTTAGTCTGTATGTCTGTGGTTTTAACAGTGTTTTTAATTAATAAGCTGCAAAAAAATTACAAATAAAGATATTCTAAGTAGAGTTTAATACTAAGAGGATGTACAGTTTGTCAAAAAACAGTTGAAATGTAATGAGACCGCTGCAATCGCTAACATGGTATCCCTAATAGTTTTGATAGGTACGTTGAATTTACTGTGAAATTACTTTGACTATAAACTTTCGTCTTTTACATTACCAGATAGAATAGATTTTAACATAGAACAGATTAAATAAGGAAATTAAAACAGTGTTACCATTTTTATTTTATGAAAGTTATTCAGAATATGAAAAATTGGATTCTAAATACTCTACGCCCGATATTTCTCCGTCGTCATCCTCCAACAGCACAGTAATTTCCTCCTGTTCAGACTCTTCACTGCTGTTGTCATCGTCACTGACATGTATTACCAATCGGTTGATGTCCTCGCATAAGGTGCTGCCACGTTCGTAGTATTCTTTTTCGATTTTGACCACATGGTTGCAGCATCTTTCCCATTCTGCCGGAGTGACAGTGTTGAACGCATTTTCGGTAAGGTCTTTGATATTTTGTCTCCCAACATTCCGTTCAGCAATTCTCCTCTTCACCATTGCCCAAATGAGCTCTATTGGGTTCAAGCCACAGTGGTAAGGTGGAAGGAAGGTGGTGCATTACCTTGCGTGACGGATTTAGAAAATACTTTGCCACCGTCGCGTAAAATGTTAGTTTTTTTTTAGGTAAATTTTCTATGGTAAGTACATATAAAGTATTTTTTTAAGTTCGAAAAATATTTTTTAAAATAGTATTTTTATTTTCTCACAAAACTTAGTATTTTTAAGAATACTGAATGTTGAATGTAAAAAATATTTGTCCAATTTACATATTTTCTTCAACAATATTTTCTGTATAAAACTGTGCATAAATTGTTTAAAAAATGAATTCCTCATCCTTTATTTATAAGAAAATGATACCACACTTGAGATGTTAGGTAAACTAAAGCCGCTATGAATTTTTTGCTGGAGCGCGGCCGGCGGCGGCGTGAAACTGCGAGAGCAGCACCCATCCCCCTGCCTCAAGGTGGCGGGGGTCTACAGGGCTAAATCAGCGTAGATTGACCCAGTGTACATATGTGGCGACCTCTCCATACATTGGGTGACAAGATAAACCTAGCTACAGAGAATGACATAGATAGACATAGACATCATTTATTAGCAACATTATAATAACAGTTTACGTTACACATTTCAGAAGATTACACATCCCATTAATAAATTAAATTCCGTAGATTAAAACATTTGATTAAATTAAAAATGTGCATTCGATTGTGAATGGTCACTTCCTTCATCACTTAAATTTAATCTCACTATCTCACTAAGGAACCGTTTCAGAACGTGCGATGGTAGTGCACAATTTCACTCGTTTTATAGAAAGAGACAGAGCTAAATACAAGAAAGAGAGAGAGCATCTGGTTTTGAAAAGCTTGCGAGTGATTCCAGTGAGAAAAACGTTTGAGAACGGGTCTGGGTGACAAACGTCAGTCTCAAATCTAATTCAAACTGAAATTGCCTTTTGTAGTCACAAAAGAAAATAATTAGTTATAGATAAATGAGCTCTTCTTACGAGCCTAATGCATCTTTCACAATAATAATTTTCACTTTTTTCCCTTTAAAAATGATGTGTACATTTCTAAAGTTTTGAATTTTGTCCAAAACCCGGCAAAACTCGGAGGTGACAACTGTCAGACGAACTTTAACGGTACCCAGACAGCGTTAGAATTCGCACTAGCCAGTGTGATTTTCGCATCACTCGGAAGCGTTTCAAAACACTCCCGATCAACTGTCAGGTAACAGTTCGGTTACCCTGGGTTTAACTCGGGTCAA
Source organism: Ypsolopha scabrella (assembly GCA_910592155.1). Lineage (NCBI taxonomy): Eukaryota > Metazoa > Arthropoda > Insecta > Lepidoptera > Ypsolophidae > Ypsolopha > Ypsolopha scabrella. The sequence continues at coordinate 6,975,696 of OU342978.1, forward strand.
TTTTTGAACAGTCTAGGGTGAATTTCGCATCACTCCGAGTGAAATTCACTCGTTTTAAAACGGAACCAAATATTGAAATAAAGAATTTATGAAAATTATTACATGCAAAATCAACAAAGAACGTAAATTTATATTTCTTACTAGCCTTTGCCCGCAGCTTCGCACGCGTTCAGTGAATCGCCCCGTTTAAGGCTTGGGCGTTATTTTATGAACACTCTCTATAGCTTACGTGTGGACCAGGGTCACAACAACGATAATAAAACAAAAAACCACATCCAAATCCGTTGAGTGGACCCAGAGTTAAAAGCGATTATTCAATCTTTTTCCTGCTTTCGGATTGGGCGTTATTTTATGAATACCCCTTACAGCCTATGTGTTGATTAGGGTCACTACGGTAATAATTAAAAAAACGGATCCAAATCCGTTGAGTGGTTCTCGAGTTAAAACGGAACATACAAATGGACAGACACAAAAATTCTAAAAATCGTAGTTTTGGCTTCAGTACAGTACAAATAACCCATTTCATTTAGAAATTTGCAAAAATATTCAATGTACAGACATGACCCTTTTCCTACTTTTGTATTAGGGTAGATTTAGCTTATACGAATCAGTATTTACTTATTATTATTTATAACAGGGTTTCGAAAAAGTATGTAAAATAATACGAAACCGATGGAAAGAACGTAAAAAGTTATTTTTTCTTAAACTTAAACTAAGTTTTTAAAAAACCATCGCGATAGAAAATTAAAACATGCTTTTACCTCTTAATTAAAAACCTATCATCTAAAATCTATCTATATTGGCGGGTCCATTGGACCTAGGCATATGATGATACTGACGTTAGGAGTAGCGAACGAAACATCTGTTCAACTGCGATTGCTTCTGCTTACTGCTGGACGATATATAGAAACGGAGGAGGTTGCGGTGCCCGCAGCAGATTTTATACACTTTCAAAGATTGAAGTTGGGTCCCATTGACCTACGACTACAGTTAAGGGTTAATCATTTACACAATAGCGATACATTTATGTATCCTTTCAGCTATGCTTTATTGGTAGAAGCAAATAAATAAATATATATTTCAGTAGGAAGAAGATGTGGAAAATTACGTAAAGTTTAAGTTGGTTGGAGGAAGGTTTAAACTGAAGAAGAAAGTTTTGCCTCATAAGTTTGAACGTCAAAAGCCTTAAAATTTTAGCACTGGTGAACTTAGAATTATTAGATAATCAAATACCATGAAAGAAACCACTTTTGGAAGGTTATAATAATAAAAATAATAAAATTCTTTATTGCACACTATAAAATTTTTGTACACAGGCGAGCTTAATACTATTTAGTATTTTCTACCAGCTAACCTTTGGCAATGGGGAAGTTGTTGGGGGTAGTGCCATGATGTCAGAATAGTATAGATACAATTTTAAATAGATATATTATTTGTCACTAAAATACTCAATAAATTATAATATTACACTACATCCTAATAAACATATACAATATTAAGAACTAACAACATAATGTGATAAAATACATATACTACTTGCAAGTTTACATTATCTGATTAATCATTGGTTATCTGATTGAGCTTGCATAAAACCAGCTTCAACTTCATTACTTTCCATATTATGTACGTTTTATACTTAAATATCACAAAATTACACTCTCACAACACTTTAATGCAAATAAATTGGCAAATATAGCGACCGATGCGTCGCCGTTCCGTTGAAATCCGTCGAATCGAGTGAGATGGGGCGCTCGGTTCCGTCACAGTGACGTCACACGCACCTGCGTGGTCATTGAATTTTATCGGCAGGAACGGCGCATGTTTATTATAATATCTTCGTAAGTAATGGTCCGATTTTGATAATTCAAAAGATAGTTAAATCATTAGGAATAACGTGGATACTATTTCTATTGAATTTGTTTTAACTTTACTGATCCTCATTTATTCCCGTATGTAACTTTTTTGGTAAAAATATTTTTCATATTTCATTGGAATGGAAACACTGACACGTAGCGGTGCGGGTATTTTTACCCGATTTCAGGTAATTTGGGCCCTAAGCAGGTTTGTTGCGGATAACCATGACTGCCGGGTAAAAATACACGTACCGTCAATTAAAAAAAGTATGAAATATTTTTTTATTAATCGTCTTGAGTCCTGACGCAGCTACAGCGCACAATTAAACACATGTTGTCTTTCTCTGCTATTTTTATGTGTGTGATAATCATGATATTAGTGAGCTATTCCACACTAAGGCTGACATTCAGAGTGCTTTTTGAGTCCGAACTCAAGAAGAACTCAATCTTACAAAGGTCACTCTAGTATGAGTTCACGTCACTTTTTGACGTTTATAAGATTGAGTTCGGACTCAAAATGCACTCTGAATCTCAGCCTAAAACGACGTGCAAAAGAGATGCCTACACAAATCATCAGTAGAAAGCACGATTATTTTGCTGTTTGTTCCGTTTTGTTTCGTGGCTTTCTTTGAAAAGTTATAAATACTATAAAACGTAAAATTTTGATAGAAAGAAATCTTTATAATTAACAAATTTAATTATAAGTTCATTATTTTTAATTATTCTTTTTTTGTCCATTTTCACCAAAGTGGTCTGAATGTGAACGTGGAAATTTCTGGAATAATTATTTTATTTGGTAATATTAAACCAAAATATAATGATGTATTTGGTATGGAGCAAGCATATCACCCCACCCACCCAATTCGCAGTGTAGTTAGGCCATCTATAACTACTTACATTGATATATATTATGCATAACGAATAAGGATGGGCAATTGAGCGCCGCAAGCGCAATCAACATCATTTCATTTCAGGTAACCATTTGTTCTCAATATTTATATTGAAAGTCTGCGTATAAATAAAGCTTATATATTTTTCATTTTGTTTCATTGTGTGTTTTTAATGCTCATTTTTTTATTTTTTTATTCACTCATTCTAAAAGAACGTAAGTCACAACTGAGGATTTCAAACTCGGTGCTCATTGCCAAGGTATTATTTAAAAATAACTTGGCATGTTCATGTTCGCTGTCAATGCCAACAATCACAATGACAAGACAGTTGATTTTTTTAAAAATATGGAGTGATATTGAAAGCAAAGGTAAATGTTTTTAAAATCCTGTGTATACCAAATTTTGAATTTTTAAAAAAATCTCTTAATTTGATAATAATTTAATTCTGAAAAAAATATATGATGTCAGAAGGCCAATATCTCAAAATGGTTTTTTGTTTTGTACCAATTATTAATTTGTAATGTTGTCGATTGTCGATAAAAACAGTGGTACTGCATGGCACTTACTGTATCTGTGAGTGTTTTTTTTATAACTGCTCATTATGTCTTAGGTGGGTATTATTGACAATAAGGTAAGCGCAGATAACAGTGGCGCCGGGTCTTAACGGATCACATAGCAAAACTGTCAAAGCACATTAAGTAATGGATCGGGCCGCACCGCAACGCAATTATCAAGCGAGTCGATAATGTTTATTCTTTTGTCAAAGATCCTTTCTTCTGGGCTCTTAATTATTTGTTACTATAAACTTAGGTCCACGAAGTGAACTACAATCTCTTATTCATGGTTTAATATTAAACATAGTGGCCTTATTGATTTCATTCATGACGTCATAACAATCATTTTAGGCATTTAGGGCTATCGTTATCGGGCTAACAGTGACTCGGAATGACGATAGACGCGATGTAATCGTTTATGTTTTGACTTGGAAAGTAAAATGTGCTATATTTCGAATAAGCAACACCAAGGCTGAGATTCAGAGTGCATTTTGAGACAGAACTCAATCTAACAAACGTCAAAAAGTGACGTGATCTCATACTAGAGTGACGTTTGTAAGATTGAGTTCCTCTTGAGTTCGGACTCAAAATGCACTCTGAATGTCAGCCTATGTGACAGTTCTCAATGTGCTCTCAATCAAAGATATTGTTTATGAACAAGACTGTGCACTGTCCCATTTTTGCTCAACTAAACTAGATTTTATATACATACAAATAAGGTTGTAATTGTTATGATACCATTTTCAAGCGAAAAACGAGCCGAGCGAGATAGCTGTCGCTACTCGTGTATCCTTGTCTAGCAAGTTGCCAGTGTATATAATACTCAGACTGATATAATATATATAATATACTTATATAGTGTTGTTGAGTTTCTAACGTGTTAGAAAGGGACCAACAAGTGCCAACACACATCTCGCTCGGTTAGTTTTTCGTATCGTAGTGCACAGTCTTGTTCTCTATACAATGTCTTTGCTCTCAATATCCTAACATAAGTCTATGGGTGCCGTTATGATATGACTAATAGAATAAACAGAATTATCTACTTCAGCTATCATTGTAATAGGGTGGAAACGTAAATTTTTGTACATAACTTTTTATGTCCTTTTTTTTATTTTATGTTATTTTTTAAGTTGTATCACTAGAAATGGGTCAAGTATTTAATTAAGTATTTAGAAATACAGAATGTTCTCAATTAGCAAAAAAGAAACCTGTTAATATCAGCATCTTAATGTTGATGGGGAGACTAAAAGTTCCACTTAGTAACCATATTGTATCTCTCATTTAAAGCAGAAAAACGTGTTACATTATATTAATGTTCCTTTTATTTGATCCTACCTAATCGCAGGAAAATAAAAAATAAAAAAAAACTTTGGCAATATATTTCTGTAAAAACTTTAAATTCTTGGTTTTTTGTATCCTCTGACTACCCTCTTGGAAAAAAATATCTTTTATTTTATCGATTTATGTTAGCCGTGTGATGTTTTACTATTTTAAACTATTTACGTTAAAATATTATTCTAATATTTACTTACCTAACTTAAAATCAAATACTTCAAAGTACTAAATAGTGAAAATAAACAATTTTTTGAAGTATTTTTGGTTGCGGACAGTTACTAAGTGGAACGATAAAATTACTAAGTGGAAAAGTAAAGAACTAAGTATATTGTTGAATAAAACAAGTAATTGGATGTAATATTTAAATTTTATTATTATACTTTAATAGTACATAACAAAAAAAAACAGAGGAACTTATATTATAAGTACTATGACCAGTGATAGGATAATCCGATGCCTTTTTGGTACTTACGAACGAAAAGCTAATATCATATGGAAGCGGCTTTTACTATAACATTTCAAAATACTAAACCGTTAATTTCATGAGCTATTTAGAAAGTAGGTAAAAAGCTAAGTAACTTGTATATATCCCTTTTCCAAACTTTTGAAATTTACATACCAAAATGATTTTTTAAAACTTTGACTATTCAACAAAAGCCTTTTAGGCATAATGACTTTTGTACCAATGCCAGTGACTATTCTTATTGTATTAAAAAAAATGAAATGGCATGACCATAGAAATTAAAATATCAAATGTCATTGACACTTAAAGAGTTCCAATGTCCATCGTGTAGTCTCATTATCAGACCTTGGTCACTATGTTTTACAAAAGTACTCATTAAAGCCGATCAAATAGTCCAAACTCAAGAGGTCTGCTTTTATTCGTTGAGGAGTTCTCAATTCAGCCTTCCAGTCCCATCATCAGACCTTGATCACCATGTTTTACATAAGTACTCATCAAGACCGATCAAATGATCTAAACTCAATAGGTCTGATGTAGTTCGTTGAGGAGTTCTCATTTCAACCTTCCAGTCCCATCATCAGAGCCTGGTCACCATGTTTTACAAAAGTACTCATCAAGACCGATCAAATAGTCCAAACTCGAGATGTATGCTGCTGTTCGTTGAAGAGTTATCATTTCAACCTTCCAATCCCAACATCACACCCTGGTCACCATGATTTATATAAGTAAGTATCAAATTTTTATGTTGTTTATTTCATCAAGTAAGTTACCTGCTTTATGTTTAGTACAAAATAAAATGTTTCTTTTTCTATACCAAAGTCCATTCCATACAATTGAATGTTAGTACTTTAGGGCAAAAGGCATTTGAATCAAAGAATATAGTACTCTTTGAATATCCTATCACTGATTATGACATTATCTGGCACTTATGGTCACAGGCATAATATCAGCGGCGTGTACTCAACTTTTTGCTGGAAAATCAATGATAAGGTTAAGGTTGACAAGAAAACATTGTGTGAAAATATAAATATCAGTTTGATAAAAAAAATATGCATATATAATAAATATATATATTTATATAAATATATATGACGATACTTATATATTGTTTAAACTGTTCGATGCTATGACATGCAGATTTTCAATTAAAGTTTTAAGTTTCGATAAATTACAAAAAGGTGAGTTTTTTAGAATCCGGCTCTGAGAGAGCTCTTAAATAAACTTTCAAAATAACATTTACCATTTAAAAAAATCTTGACTCTGCGTACCATTGGTTATTAAGAAAAACTATTTTAATGTATTTAGGTATTGTACAACTATTAAAATTAAAGGGTAAATTAAGCCTTCAAAGTGGGACCTAATTATTTATTTATGATAATAAATTACGAAATAAAAAAGGTATTAACTATTGTCATATAATTAGATATGGCAAGCCACGTGATCAATTTTCATCGTGTACGCTGCTTTAGCGCTCCACTGACTACACTTTATTTCCGTTGACTACATTATTCTAGAAAAGTGTTTCAGTGGAAGTAACCAAATCGTGCCGGGAGAATTGTTTTTACTGTTATTCCCATAAGTTCGGGGCACATTTACGAAAACACGCTACCTTTTTTAAAAATGTGAAATTGTTTAAATTCTTATTGAATTAAAAATATTATATCTCCTGAAATTACCTGGATATCGGCGGTGTATCAGAGAAACTTTCACATGAAAATTCACACCTACTATTTGGAGCGATTACCGGGCGAATAACGACTTTTTTGACGACGTCATCTGAGAAGACGCCAAAATTCCAACTTCTTATCGAGATTATTGGTTCATAATTGCAAACTAACATTATTTGAAATTTTATTTGCGGCTATTTTCGGAGATGTTTGCAAAATACTGAATTTTAGTTCATTTCGTTGAATGGTTAACTGCAAGCAATGGAACCTTTGCAACAATAAAAATAAAAATCGTTCATTCAAACTAGACCGAATGTCTAAGGGCCGTTCAAAAATTAACCCGTCTCGGTCTAAATAATTCTAGCATGTTACTCGCTACAAAGGGACTTAAATATTTTTAAAGCCTACAAAATTGAAGGGTTTCTGTGCTAAAAATATAAATACTACAAAAAGGCATTAACAATACAGGGTCGTTAAAAACAATCGTAGTAATAATCATATTATGACTTGATTTGACACATTAGACAGAGTTAAGTATTGAATTCCTTCTTTGTCAAATTTCATGTTTGACAGGTGACTTTTTTTATTAGTGCAAAATTCTATAAGGGGCAAAGGTTTCGGTCACGTAGAGCCAACCATTTGCCCTAAGACCTTTTAGAATGAAAAGTTTTTTAAATGGGAATAAGTAATGAAATACATAACCAATCGAGATTATTCTTTCTTCATATTTTTATTTATTTTTTTTATTTTATTTATTTATTTATTGGAACAAGGAGTAAAAACAGAAAAAGATACATATTTTATAAGATAGAACTGATACAGGTAATTAAATAAATATATCAGTTTCCTTAACATACTCACTAATACATTAATATTTTTTAGATAGACGCAAACATGAGATACATATGAATATAACTAATAGTTTACTACAAATAACATACAACAATCTGAAATGTACACAGCCTAAACATTAAACGTAAAACTAACATGCACATGCACACAACTTGGGTTAGTAAAATAGTAAAAGTTACAGTTTTTTAGGCACTACTGAGCGCTTTCTTCAACTCGGTTCTGTATAAATTGTATGAAAAATTGAATAAGTCTGTATCAGTAAGTCTCTCATTAAATAATTTACACATTCTATATATTGGAGCCCTACTACCGGCGTTTGTTCGGACTCTGCGCAGAAAAAATGTATGCTTCGGTCTAGTACTACGACAGGGTAATGTTGGCACACGGAAATCAATAGAATTTAGAAGGTCTGTGAAGTTGTACATCCCGATGCAAATGTTCCGGAGGATAATTGCAGCACAGAATTGTCGTCGAGCGGTAAGGGAAGGACAGTTATATTTCTTTGAAAGTTTGAGATATGGCAATTTAGGCTGTCTCATGCGGATGTTTAGTGCTCTCAGAAAACGCTTTTGAATCATTTCTACTTTTTTCTCATAAGTCTTATGAAAAGGATTCCAGATAACTGAAGCGTATTCCAAATAAGGTCGAACAAGGGTCTGATAAAGGGTGATGTAAGTCGACGCCTGCTTGAAGCATTTCGATGTTCTCAAGATGAAGCCCAGCATACGGTATGCTTTGTTTACTACGGACTCTACATGTAAATCAAATAATAACTTTCTGTCAAATATGACTCCTAAATCCTTGATATCAAAAACACGTTCTAATTCGTGGTTGCCTATCATATACACGAATGTATGTACATTGATGTTCTTAGAAAATGTAATAGTTTTGCATTTATTTTCTGCTAAATGTAATTTGTTGTTAGTGCAGTATGTAGACAGTCTTTACGTTTGAAGTATACTATTAGATAATACTATTTAATGCCTTAGCAAACAATTTGAAATGTTGTCAATTGGGGGTGGATATACCGCCATCCATCGGTCCCAGGCAATGGTGGGCCGCCTGGTTTTGCCTGAGAGCTGTTTTCTTACTCTCCCCCGAATAACTTCGGGAGGATTTGCGAGTAAGATGGTGGTACCTCCACAGTCGAGCCCGGCATCAGCTCTACCACCATACCACCACCATATTGATAAATAGTAACAGTCAAAATACAATTATACATATAGTATGGAAAAAACTTATCGATGAAAAATTTACTTCTTACTTTGACAATCATATGGATGTTAGTAATTAAATAATTTAAATGTCGGACAGCGCAGAAACGCATGTACAATTTTTTACGTTTTCGCACAGACATACAGACTAAACCTAAGGATTAAATAGCGTTGGCAAGTTTCCATACAAAAACTAAGCGACATTTAAGCAACATGGTACGAAGAAACGTATAAAAAAGGGTTGTTTTGGCTGGCTTATGCTTGAAACATATTTGTTAATACCTACCTAAACTAATCTCTCATGTATATTTTGTTCGGAATCAAGCAATATTTATATCGAATATTGCTTCAAGTCAACTCTATGCGTTTATTATTAATGTTTAGTCTGTATGTCTGTGCGTTTTCGCCCAATAACGGTCACGAAAACAAACTAAATAAACCGAACAAATCCGTATGGACTTCGTGACCGACCATAAACCACAACACATTCAACCGACCCCTATTTGTTGTTCGTTGTGGCCTGGAGTTAGCCGCACAACACGTTTGACAGCCCATTTTCCCAACGATTTTTAACATTTTATGAGGATCGTGACGGAATCGTTGGTGTTTATTTTAGTTTTTGTTGTCTCATAGGGAGCGGTTATGACTTTAAACAGAATAATCTGCTTCAGCTATCGTTGTAATGTCGGTCACGAAAATAAATAAATGAATTAAACCAAACAAATCCGTATGGACTTCGTGACCGACCATAAACCACAACACATTCAACCGGCCCCCATAGTACTTAGCATTGTTGTTCGTTGTGGCCTGAAGTTAGCCACACAACACGTTTGACAGCCCATTATGCCAACGATTTTTGACATTTGATCAGGCTCATGACCGAATCGTTGGTGTTTATTGTACAGTGGAGCCCACATCAAGCTAAACACTTTCAGTATAAGCTGACCTCTCATTGTATAGAAAGAAAAAGCAATTTATTTCAAGCCACCATACATGATGATAATACACAAATCTTAGACAAATATAAAGCAAAAACATACAACTGAAATAATTTTACAAACAGATACAAAAAGGTAGGTACTTAGATTAAAATATTAAATTAAAACTATGATTAAACATTATTTGGTGGCAAGAAAATGGCATTATTGTCAGCATATTGCAGCAAAACATTTAGCTTTGCAGCACTAATTTTCAAATAATACCCGATGGGAGTGACTCACGGGAGTCAGTGTGCGTTAGCCTCATTCAGATGTGTTAGTGTATGAAATAAGCAGAGCAAGACAAAATTCGAATAGAAATAAAATTATAAAAAGGTACGCAAAAGCAAAATAAAACAGCCAAAATTAATGACTGTTTTTTTTTTCTGTTAGCTGCAGATAAAACAACCGTATGCCATGGACTTCATCAAAATATTATTTAGGGTAGGTTAAAAGGGTAGGTAAAAATAATGTGCAAGCAATTCCGCTATAAAGCAGGTTGGTATACCGCAACTATTGGAAAATAAACATAGATAAATAAAATAAATGAATGGATAATTACGTGTGGTAGTACTAGTATATAAATATGTACATAAACATCATCAAGAAGATTTTTGCGTTGTTAATATATAAGATTTATATTTAAATTTAAAACTAAATAGGGAAGTGAGGTTACGTATTGGGGAGGGATGTTTTTCCAACATTTAGTTGCGGAATACTTGAAACTTCCACGGAACGCAGCCAAGTGATGCTGTGGAGTAGATAACAAGCGAGAGAAGACAGATCTTGTATTCCATCTGTGATTTTTGCCCAACCAAGTAAGTTTATTATATAAATACGATGGACTTTGATATTTAATTATACCGAATAACAGACAGGATATGTGTAATCGTCGGCGAGCCTACATTTTCAACAAATCTGCCTGGTTCACGAATGGCGTTACATGGCCACGTGGCGGGATGTTAAAGCAGAAACGCGCACATGCGTTTTGTACTCTCTGTATTAACTTTTTTGATCTTACAAGAAGGCAGTTATCATACACAACGTCGCAATAATTAAGTTTTGATAGGACTAGTGCTCCACATGACTTACCACGCAGTACCAAAAAAGGTCTGATTTTATATAGAAGTTTCAGCCTAAAAAAACAGTTTCGCACGTCCTCAACAACATGTCCTTCGAAGGTCAGCTTACAGTCCATAATCACTCCTAGGTTACGAGCCTCGTGCACACCCTCAACTGATTCTCCTCTCGCCTTAACCTCTGGATTAAAATTCGATATACTATCAATCTGTTTTTTTGTTCCCATGACTAGATATTTTGACTTTTTTGAGTTCAGTACAAGACAATTTTCTTCTGCCCATTCAGTCACCCAGTGCAAACATGATTAATAGCAGCAACTGCAGACTGGGTCTCATCGGGTGGAAAATCAGATACAATTGTATATCGTCTGCGTATATGTGATAGTTGCAGAAGTGTATGAAAAAATGAAAATGAAAAAATGTTTATTCAATAACCAGGAATAGTTAATGTTACAATGCTGGGGCCTTCTATTAAGTATAGAAATACCTGTTCCAGAAGACCCCGCTCCTTCAAATCCATAGTCTAAGGTTACAGATAAACTACTTCTAGTACTATGTTAATGTGTGTGAGGGTGTGGAAGTGTATGTGAGAGAGCGTATGTGTAAGAGTGTATGTGTAAGAGTGTATGTGCAAGAGTGGGAGAATATATATATGTATGATTGTAAATAGGTATAGTATGATAGATATCTCATTTCAGTATGGTTGTTATTTGAATTGTGTATAGGTATATATAATATATAAATATATTTATGTATTTATACATATTAATATTGTTTACATAAAGGTTAGGCGAACGATTGCAGTAGTAACTCTATTTCTCCATAAGTTTTATTTAGTATCCAACTGGTTACGATTTTCTTACATTCGTGGTATTGTTTGGGATATATATCTAGAGTTTTATTTATTGCATTATATAGACGGGCTGACTGTGTAATATATTGTTTGCTGGCATATGAAGATTTTACAATTTTAGTATAAACTACTTTATCTCTTTTTCTTTTGTTAATATTAATTTGGTCAAAAGTTAACATTTTATGTCTCTTTAAAATTGCACGTAATGTATACAGTTTTCTCACCGTTAAAATTCGGCTAAGAGAGTATAGCTCATTCGTAGAAAATCTATATGACTTAAAATACATTACTTTTATCAAGGCTCTTTGAGCTCTTTCAACTTCAATAAATTTAGTTTTAGCAGCTCCACCCCAAATTGGCACACAGTAACCTAATACAGATTCTGCCAAAGCAATATATATTTTATTGAGTAATATTGGGGGAGCTACATGTCTCAGTGTTTTAAAAATCCATATTAATTTACGTGTTCTAGCGCTGAGTACTTCTATCTGTGTTGACCAAGATAGCCTTTGATCAATCATTACACCCAAGTATTTGATTGAAGATAATTTACTTATGGCAGTGCATTTGCAGCTGATACCATCACAAGTATGAATTTTAACAGAGAAGTTATTTTCAGGTTGAGTTCGATTGTACATGGTAAAGCAAATATAATTTGTTTTGAGCGCATTTAAAGTAAGCAGATTTGATTTTAGCCACTGTGCAATTCTGGCGAGACCTGTCTCAGTCAGTAAACGAGTACTCTCCCATGTTGTACCGGAGAACACAACTGCGGTATCGTCGGCGTAAGAAAAAATCTTTGCGTTGTTCAAGTTAAGGTTGCACAAATCATTAATATATATCAGAAATAAGGTGGGTCCTAAGACGCTCCCTTGTGGGACACCATATGTAATATTCGAGTCGTCACTAATATACTCCCCAATCTTGACTTTCTGCTTCCTGTCACTAAGGTAATCTTTAAAAAGAGTCAAGGGTGTGTCTCTGATACCTATGTTCTCTAACTTTTGTAAGAGAATGGGGACGCAAACGGTGTCAAATGCCTTTTTTAGGTCGACATATGTAGCAAGACACTTATTACCATGATCTACTTGGTCTACAATATATGACGTCAGAGCAGTAACAGCGTCTTCTGTGGATTTACCATTTCGAAAACCATATTGCGAGTCCGACAGTAAATTATATTTGTTTAGATAGTTAATTAATCGTTTGTTAATTAATTTTTCTACAATTTTCGAAATAGATGGGAGAACAGATATGGGCCTATAATTACTAATATCATCCATAGCACCACCCTTATGTACTGGTGTTATGATTGATTGTTTTAGCATGAGGGGAAAAGTTCCACTGGTGAAGCAGAGATTGGTAAGATGGCAGATAATAGGTACAACTTCACAGCTGGCCAACTTAAGAAAACGAGAGGGGATATTATCCCAACCTGGGGCGCTGTCTGATTTGAGACTCATTAAGACACTGTGGACTTCACTGAGGTCAGTTTCTAAAAGGACAAATGAGTTACTCTGCGAATTTTGTGTATCACAAGTAGATATATGATTAATTGAATGAGAGTTGGTTAAAATACCTTCAGCCAATTGTTTCCCAATATTAGAGAAATAGTTATTCATATGATTGACTGATTCAGTAGGGGTCGATTTGTTATCTGGGTATGTTATCGATAACATCTCGACTATACAGGATGAACAATGGGGGACCCAGAATTGAGCCCTGTTGGACTCCTCTTGTTACATCAGACATGGTGGAACAAATTTTACTACCATCTGGACAAGTAATTTGTACTATCTGTGCACGGTTTTTAAGTAGCTATCAAACCACTTGACTGCGGCAGTATCAAAGCCATAGTAGGATGGCTTTGATAACAATAAAGAAGTGTTTATAGCATCAAAAGCACGAGAAAAGTCCAACAAAACCAATATAGCACCACTTCCTTCATCTTTGGCTGTTAAGACGTTGTCAACTACATCTAGCAAAGCAGCTGCAGTACTACGTCCTCTACGAAATCCCGATTGCTAATGACTGTTTCATTCCAGTTTTAATGGTAAACACCTTGTCTCTATGTCTGTGTAATTCATAAAAAGTGAGTTCTGACAAAGATGTGTTAATTTTGCCAGGCACATCAAGAAAATTATCATTAATCTGATCGGCATTATCAAAATGAGGTGGTAGATTATTTTCTTTGGTATCGGATAAAACAGACTTTTTTAGTTTTTTCCATAGTATCTTTGAGTTGTTTCCATTACCATTTATTTGACGATCAAAAAATGCACGTTTTTCATCAAATATTGCAGAAATCACTAGACTCTTTAATTCTTTGAAATAAGCTTTATGGATTTCAAGCTCATGAGCCTCATCTCTTAGACGCATCATTAATCTAACATTTTCTGTGAGCCAAGGCTGGGGCTTTTCTCGGACCGTTATCGTCATTTCAGGTGCAAAGACATCAAATAAATTTAAGACATTTTCATTGAACTTTTGCACCATTACATTAACATCGTCCAGCAAACCGATTTCCTCCCAATTAATTTTATTTAGGCATTGATTGAATAGATCTAGGTCAATATCAGTTATTGGTCTAAATGTAATTTTCCTAGGTGGAAGGTGAATTTGTTTGACATTCAACTCGGTTAGGACCATTCCGTGTTTTCCCAGGTCAGGTTTATAGTGAACATGAACCGAACGTACACGAGTATTTGTACAAATAAGATCAATTAGCAATTGGCTCTGTTCGGTAAAATGGGTAGGTTCGTTTATTATTTGCACTAAGTCGGTATAACGTAAAAACTGTTTTAATTCTTGTACATTACAATTTGATAAATTCAACAGTGATTCAGTCAGTGATCTAGTAAAACACACCAAAACAAATAGATTGTTATGTTTAATTTGACGATGATCCAACCGCTCTCAAACCAAAAATCTTCTGAAAGTCATCTTGGACCCGTATGCGATGGCGAGGTTTTCCTGTATCTTGCCGAACAAATACCCTGCCATCCCTTGTCCAGAAGTATTTCCAGTCATTTTGCTTCCCAATTTCCTTCGCCTTTTGAAACATACTTCTATTGTATCTTGTAAGCCGCTCGTTGACGTATAAAGGACGCGGTTCTCTAGGAACCAAGCCTTCGGTGGTATAGGCTTCCAGTACAACGAGAGGTCAGCTTATACTCAATGTGTATAGCTTGATGTGGGCTCCACTGTACATGTATACCTAGTTTTTGTCACAGACATAGTTTTTGTGGTCTCATAACCGCACTCATAGCCGCACTCTATGGCTCTCACGAACTTTTTTTTACAGCTCCTCTCGACGCGTTATCTTGGGCCGGGTTCCGAATGGCGCTGGTAGCACTAAAAGTACCATCAAACTACTCACGCCGCACGGCCATCAGTGATTCGGAATGACGATAGACGCGATATAATCGATTATGTCTTGACTCGGAACATAGTATCTATTGGTTGCCTGCCTGGGTGGTGTAAATCTGTAAATTGCGGTATCGGCATAAAATTTTCCGAAGTTCCTCCTACCACTATAAAATTACACCATGGTTCTCGATTTAGACCTGTTCCGTGCCGACAAAGACGGAAACCCGGATAAAATCCGTGAAAACCAGAAGAAACGTTTCAAAGATGTTGGGCTGGTTGACACCGTGGTAGAGCAAGACACCCTTTGGAGGAAATTGCGCCACGATGCTGACAACTTGAATAAGCTAAAGAATGTTTGCAGCAAAGAGATAGGTCTGAAGATGAAGAGTAAGGAGCCAGTCGGAGCTGCTGACGATCCAGTGCCCCAAGAAGTTGCGGATAACCTGATCAATCTTACCGGCGATCAGTTGAAGCCTTTAACAGTTAATCAGATCAAGAAAGTGAGTAGTTGTCACATCATTCTTTAGCTAACAGTATTCCTTTATTTTTTTATGAGACAAGTTGCCAACATCTCTCTTAAAATCCCTTTTCTCAGCACCATATGGAAACTTTACACCAATTACAAAATTTCAGGTATATAGGTAATAGACTATTATCACTAGGAAATGTGGTTCTGTAATAATTAAGATAATACTGAACAATTTTGTTAAGAAACACCTTAATCAAGTTCACATCACTAAAGCAAAAGATACCCAGATAATACCAAACTTTTAAAAACTTTAATAGTCACATATTGAATTTATGATAAAGTTGAATATTAATTATAATTCATTATACATATACCGGGTGTAAATAGAGTGCTACCATTAAATGAAACCACATATTCTATGGATCATACTGAACCATTTGTCTCAAGAATCATACCTGTGCTATTTAATAGTTAAGGAAATATTTGAGTTTCAAACAAAAATGCGTGAACTCTAATGCATCGACATAAGGGCGTTTTTTGAAACAGCGTCTTCCGCCAAACAGCTGTTACGGCGCAGCGTTCTAAAATCGACCTTCTTCCTACGAAATAAAGTCTAAGTTACAGTTGAATATCTTCTTCTCTGAAGATTTGCGTGGGAATTTTTGTTCAGAATGTTGTTTAGTATGATCAGTAGAGTATGTGGTTTTATTTAAAGGTCGTACTCTATTTACCTCCAGTATAACTAGATATAATTAGGTTAAGAAAGTAGGTTTAAGTTCATGTCATTCTTATATTCTAACTGTCAAAATTTTAAGTAGGTATTCATAATTGTCATGTTTATCAGACTTGCATCAGAGCTGCGATGAACTGTTGTGGGTTGCAGGGATGGATGACATTGTCAGTGGTGGTTTATTTGATCAACGTGAACTCTTTTTTGTAGTTTGGTTACTTTTTACAGAAATTTAATAAAACACAGCCATCATGAAATAAAACACTCCCTAGTGCTTTGTAAATAATTCTTATAATTTAAATTCATTTTCATGCCTTCCTAAACTAACATCAAAATTAAAGATAACAAAATGCAACAAATGAGTAGCTATGAAAAGTTTGAGGGTTGATACGAGAATACATTAGCCTCTTACTTCTTGTTTCTGCAATATGGTATTCAACATGGAGGTTGTAGAAATAAAACATATATATATTTATTTTAATTTTAGGTGCGGGTGTTAATAGATGAAGCTACGATAAACAATGAGGCAGCCTTACTAGCAGCTGAGAAGGCTCGCTCAACAGCTCTCAGAGAGGTGGGCAACCACTTGCATGCATCGGTACCAGTTGACGACAATGAAGACAATAATAAAGTGGAGAGGACTCATGGAGACTGCACTGTGAGGAATAAATACTCTCATGTGGATCTTATTTGTATGATTGATGGTGAGTGGGTTTCCATTTTACTCATATAAAATAGATTGTATAAGAAAAGCTGAGGTTACTCTATGTGTTAAAGTTAACATGGAAGGAAGGAATATTTTCAACATGCTGAAATAATGAATTTTAATGTTTGTTGCATCCAGACTATTTCTTAAAGGAATATTTGTACACGTTGTAGTCTTTATGTAGCTGTTTGTTTGTTTTAGTATGATGCCAAGCCATATTATACTGTAGGGGCACTTGTTCAAACATAGACAACATTTATACATATATTTTTGTCAAGATAGTTCATTTCTAAACTTTTAAAATGTAACTCTGTTCTATGTGATGAATTTAAATCTAAGATTCAAATATTCAAAATGTTTATTTGTAAAATAGATACATAAAGTATACATTTTACATGTCCAACCTAATCTTTATAAAAATAATATTATATGATTATACTAATATAATACGGGAAATATATTTAAAAAAACTGGGCTTAAGTTGGGCTATAAAGTTATACATACGCATAAAATAAAGACTTATTGGAATAAGAATATTATAAATAAGTTGATAAATAAACTGAATAGACCATAAATAAATATAATGCCTAAATCCGCCCATTCGATTAATCTCGCTAAGAAGAAGGTCAAGAAACTTAGCAAGATCATGTCTTTTTTTATCAATATTTTTTTTTCTCATCATATGGCTTAATACTATTACAGTCTTTTTCACTCAAATAAAATTATTATACTAAACAAGGTATTTAACTTTAATAACTAAAGTATAAAAATATAAAAGACAGAAGGAAATTGTGTCATGAGGAAAAAAATACATCTTAGTCTACCTGTCTAATATAGGTAGTAAGTTAAAATACTAAGAAAACATTGTCTACCTGTCTCATATAGTTTATCACTTTTTTTACAGTCAAATTATCAACTAATAAATGCCAAGTTTAAGTTATAAAATGTTCATGTCAATATGTAAAAAGAAATGTCAAAATAATAATAAAAAAACAATATAAAAATATTAGTCTACATACAAACAAACAATTTGAAAAACACAAATCAGTTAGAAAATAAACAAACAGTACTATTATGGCTAAGATCAATATTCTCACGACACCAAGCGTCACTATCGTCCAAATAGTCATTGATTTTATAATATGCTTTTCACAGGAGTCCCTGCTTAATATATAATTTAAACTTATTTTCTGAAAAACTAAGGACCTCCTTTGAAAGTTTATTGTAAAATCTTATACCATGTCCTACAAAAGAGGTGCTTACTTTTGCAAGTCAAATTTTTGGAAAAACCAGTTTATGTTTCTTCCTAGTGTCTGAGTGATGTTCACCGAGCCTCGGAAAAGCATCAATATTTTTTCTGATATATTTAATAACTTGGTAAATAAATTCACAAGGAACTGTTAAAATATTAATTTCTTTCAAGTTTTCTCTTATTGAATCCCAGTGCTTCATATTGTAAATAGCTCGAATTGCTCTCTTCTGCAAAACAAAGACTGCGTTTATATCCGCAGCTCTACCCCACAGCAACATACCATATGACATAATGCTGTGAAAATAACTAAGTATACCAATCTAGCAGTATCCTCATCAGTAATTTGCCTCATCCGTCTAACAGCGTATGCGGCTGAACTTAGTCTACCACAAAGGCCTTCTATGTGGTGACCCCACTGACGAGAGTCTATAGTAATGCCTAAAAACTTCGTTTTGTTGACTAACGAAACCCCTGGACCCCTGCAAAAGTAGATCAGCATCTACTTGAATTACATTTGGTAATGTGAATTTTATACATTTTTTCTTTTTCCCATTTAAAACTAAATAACATTAAACCAATTAAGAATCATAGATAAAGTTATATTCGCATCATCAAGGATATCTTTATGTCTATTAACTTTAAAAATAAGTGACGTGTTGTCAGCGAATAGCACTATCTCAGATAAGTCTTTAACTAAATAAGGAAGGTTATTTATGTATATTAAGAACAAAAAAGGCCCCAATATGGAGCCCTGCGGGACACCCATTTTGACTAATGCTCCAGCTGACTTTACTCTGTTAATAACTAGGTACCTTTTGAATTCGATCACTAAGGTATGACTTTAATGACGCCAAAGATTTACCTCTAACTCCATAATGAGCCAATTTGCATAAAAGGGTTTCATGATTAACGCAATCAAAAGCTTTATAGAGGTCACAAAATACACCGAATGCATCTTGCTTTTCTTCCCAAGCATCAAATATGTCCTTGACTAAAGAAACTCCTGCATCTGTAGTTGACCTCCCTCTAGTAAATCCATATTGTTCACAATGAAGCAACTTATTTAAGTTAAAATGAGATAATAATTGATTTAAAATTATATTTTCGAAAATTTTACTCAAAACTGGTAAAACTGACACTGGTCTTATAATTAGAGGGGTCTTCATTGTCACCTGATTTGAAAAGGGGGATCAATTTACTCAACTTCATTAAATCAGGAAAGTTACCATCATCTATACATTTATTAAAAATTAAAGCCAATTAAGGAGCTATTAAATCAATGACGGAACTTATAACGTTAACAGATAGGTCCCATAAGTCCTCGGTTTTTTTTAATTAAGAGATTTGAATGTCTTTATAACAGTGAATGAGTTAATATACCTACTTAAAAGCAAATACAAAATGGTACTGTGGGACGTGTTCACTCAACAGATCCTGTGCAAGTAATGGACTTGAATTTAAATCTTTAGTTGTCAAGGAGGGGATGTTAGTAAAGAATTGTTCAAAGGCATTTGCAACTTCATTGTCTCCTTAACAGTTTCATGGTTAATATTCAACTTAAGTTCATTATTTCGTCTTTTACTCTTACCAGTTTCTGTATTAATGATATTCCATACTGCTTTTATTTTTTATCGGACATTTTAAGATTTTTATTTAGAAATATGCTTTTTGCTTTTAATTTAAACACACTAATTTGAAAATACGCGAGTATTTTTTGAAAAATTTTAAAGATTCATTATTATAAGATTTTATGTCGTACAATTCGTATAAATATTTTCCGCTTTTATAAATACCTGGTGTCGCCATAGACATCTTATAATATTATTATATATGCATCAGTGGGTGTCGTCCAGTCACTGGAAGTGATTTTACTAGTGTTTGAAACTTTTTGCAATTTATAGGTATTTTCAAACTCTTTGGAAACTATGTTAAATAAGTCTGTAAAGAGATTATTTCGATCTAAATAAGAAATATAAAGGAAGTTGATAGTTGAGATTGTCGGCACTTGGTGGAATTTATCAAACATTGTTGTGATAAAAAAACACTTGTACTTTTCCACAGATAATATTTAATTCTACACTACCCAACCGGTTTCACTATATAAGCATCATCAGGGGCTTTTTAATTACATAATTTTATATATACTTATTTATTTAAACAATCTTTCTGTTGCTAGATCTAGATCTAGATACTTATTTATTTAAACAATCTTTCTGTTGCTAGATCTAGATCTAGCAACAGAAAGATTGTTTAAATAAATAAGTATATATAAACCGGTTTACCCAACCGGTTTCACTATATAAGCATCATCAGGGGCTTTTTAATTACATAATTTTATATATACTTATTTATTTAAACAATCTTTCTGTTGCTAGATCTAGATCTTTTGTATGACTAATTACAATTTGAAGTTGGACTGTTGATGTGAGATTTAGTAATTTAATATTTATTTATTGAAGTGACTAGGTATGTAAGTAGTAACGTACTAATACAGCGGTCCTTTGATTTTTAAAATTATTGAACCGTAAGTTATATTTAGCTGTTAGAATATCTTCCTTAGTATGAACTAATAAAGGTCAATTTGTAATGTACATCGTGAATTCTGTTAGAACTACGGGAGTTGCCTCGCTCCGCTCCACTTCGCTCTCGGCTCCTAATTATGTACTTACATGTCAACCTAAACCCTTCTCGCTTCGCTCGTCGTCGCGACTTATCCCTAGCGGTCGGACAAAATTAAAACTAAGGAAGCTGCTGATGGTTCGGAATGTCACTTTCTTTATTTATTTTCTTAAAAGAACTTTTGATAAGTACCTACATTCAAAATAGGATCTTATAGTGAAGATGTTTTTTGCCTATACTAAAAGTAGCATAAAATTAGTCAGAATATAAAAAAACAAAAATTATGATTTTTACGCTTAGGTACACTTTAGAAGATCAACATAAAAAATATGTTACTTTTAATACAATGAACAACATTTATTTTAAGAATTTAAAACAATTTAGTTTATAATTTAGTTTATTATTAGTTATGCCGAAAATAATATAAGTAAATCACCAAAATATTTTTGGAATTTCATTAAGTCAAAATCATCATCTAATGGGATCCCGGATATTATGTCATATAACGGTAAAATTAGTAATAATGGAGAATCCATTTGTGAATTATTTAATGAATATTTTGGTTCAGTTTTTATTACAAGCGACGGTACGTTACCGAATATTCCTGGCTGTGCATCATCTTCATCTGTTGATGTTACTTCCATTAACATGAATGAAACAATAGTTCTTAAACATCTTCAAAAACTTGATACAACAAAAAGTGCTGGTCCTGATGGCATTCATCCACTCATTATTTCTAAATGCGCAAAAGAAATGGCTAAACCCCTTGCTTTAATTTTTAACAAGTCTCTAAAAGAGGGATGTTTTCCAGATGTCTGGAAACAAGCATATATAACACCAATCTTTAAGGGTGGCGACGCAAATGAAGTTCCTAATTATAGACCTATTTCAAAGCTATCTTTGATTGGTAAAGTTTTCGAAAAAATTGTTACGCTTGAGTTAAATCAAATGGTCAAGCAACATATATCAGGTAAACAACATGGTTTTATCAAAGGTAGGAGTGTTGACACAAACCTTGTTACCTTTACTGATTTCATTTTGAATAGTATGGATGATGGATATCAGGTGGATGCCGTGTATACCGATTTCTCTAAAGCATTTGATAAAATTTCTCATAAACTATTAATTTGTAAATTGTATGAGTTCGGTATACACGGCGATCTTCTTAGGTGGATTAAATCCTATATCAGTAACCGCAGCCAGGCTGTTGCTCTTAAGGGGTATATATCAACATTTTTACGCGTGCCTTCTGGTGTTCCACAAGGTTCACATTTGGGCCCTTGCCTTTTCACTATCTATGTTAATGATATTTCAGACAAAGTTTTCAGTGCTAATAACCATCTGCTGTACGCAGATGACACTAAAATTTACAGTGTAATTCGCTGTATTAAAGATAGTGAAAACCTTCAAAATGATCTTAGTAATTTTGTTGACTATTGTAATCAAAATCAACTTATTCTAAATTTTAATAAATGCTACACCATTTCTTTTAGTAGAAAGCTTAATCCACTTTACTTTAATTATAATTTATCGGGTAATATTTTGCAGCGGGTAAGTGAGATTAGAGACCTAGGTGTAACTTTAGATAGTAAACTTCATTTTAATCTTCATATTGATAAAATAATAAATAAGGCATATAAAAAATTGGGATTGATTTTGCGTCTGGGTAAGCCCTTTAAACGGTCAGATACCTATAAAATACTCTATTTTGCATTTGTCCGCAGTCTCTTAGAACACTGTTGTATTGTGTGGAGTCCTCAATACGTTGTCCACATCGATCGTATAGAAAAAATACAAAATAAGTTTTTAAAATCCTTAGACTATCGAACTGGTAACTACTTTGAGGATTATGCTGAATCAGCTACCCGTCATCAAATACCTTCTCTTGCTAAGCGCCGTCAATATTTGGATGCTTTGTTTTTGTTTAAAATTATCAACGGGAAAATTGACTCACCTACTTTACTAGAAAAAGTATTTTTCTATTTGCGCAGACCCTCTTCACGTTCTCGTTACCTATTGTTTAATTCTTTATGTCGAACCAACTACGCTAGCAACACGTATTTAAGACGAGTTTCTAAACTTTATAATGATAAACTAGAATCCACAGACATGTTTTCATCCAGTTTGTATCAATTTAAAAATCTGCTCCGTGAAATTCTTTTCTAATGCATACCTACCATAGAAATGTCATCTCTTTGTTTCCAAAAACAGGTTTTAGTAGTGCTACGAACCAATGTTAGCTCTTAATATAAATAAAAATAAGAACGTGTTTGAATTCCTTCTATAGGTGTGATTTTGTTAGAATTTTGTCTTCACTGTTTATTATCTGTAAGGACCTGCTATTATAAATAATAATAATAATTACCTTAGTCAACACCTTCATGTATCTAAGTTATTTGTTATTCTAAACATCATTGTTTTTTCTAAATTTCAGTCATTTTTCTTTTCATGTCAGTGTGTTGAGTATGCATTTATTTTTGTAAACTCCTGAAGCCTAGCGGTCAAATCACTAAAATATCCTTTTGTTGTACCATTTATGAAACATGTAGTCCTTTTGTTTAATATTTAAGTTTATCATCTTAAGTTTAAGACGTTTTGTTTCTTATAAAATAAATAAAAAAAAAAAAAAAAAAAAAAAAAAAAAAAAAAAAAAAAAAAAAAAAAAAATATAATATGGAAAGAAAATGTATGATACTTTTTACACCCTTTTTTACGATCAAAATATCTAAGGTCATATCTATACTATTTGCAAACCCCACTTCTAATACAACCTCTGATTATCTCCTATGTATAGAGTAAGACTTATTTAAAAAAGCTATTCTGCAAACTTTCAATGCATGGACATGGACATACAACCCGGTCACAATATCTGTGCACCTGACCTCGTGACGTCATATCGGCGGTCTGGGTACGGTGTGAAAAAAAGTTTTTTCGAGAAATGTGGAGGTAAAAAAAATTTACTAACCTTTTCAAATCAATTTATTATTGATGAAGGGTTTGTTATTAAAAAACAATAATTTTGATTACAAAAACATTTATTATTAAACTCAGTCTATTACTAGTACTTGGAGTCGGACTAGCGCCCGGCGAAGTAGGTGGTTGTACTTTGGCTTCATTTTTAATTTTCATTAGAGTCCTCTTTGATATCCCAGTTGCAGCACAGGTTCGTTTCACCACTTGGTCTACAGGTATGGTGTACTGTTTGTTTGCTTTCTCCGATTCAAAAAACTTGAGCACTTTCAAGATTAAATTTCTTGATTCGCTGTGTATTGTTTTTCCCATGACTTCAGTTTAACAGCTACAACAATTTTAATAACAACCAAACCAGTCCAACCTTAACAGTAAACAGTCTAAACTTAACAATAAACATTAAAAAACAAAACAACAATAAAGCGAAAATATCAAAATTATCGGGACGTGTAGCGGCAACGAAGATGCTAACCGTACTGTCGCACCGGGGAGTGCGCGGAGAGGTGACAGGGGAAGCGGGAGAGGCGCCACATTCCAGCGAGGTGCACAGATACTGGGACCGGGTTATACCTAGAGATAGTGATTAAGTGGTAGTGAGATGCATGACATGATATATGTATGCAAAATCATGCACTTGTCATGGACTGGGGCAGACTGGCATTTTTTTCTCTGGTTTAGTTGTTCTGCTTAATGCAGATTTCACATTATGTAAAAACATGCTTAGTGCCTTCATGGCAATACCTTCCCAAGAAATAACAGTAAACTTCTGCCCTTACACAGGCATGGATGGCGACCGGGGCGCCGCCGTCGCCGGGGGTCGCGGCTACTACCTGAAGGGGGCTGCCGTGTTCCTCGAGCAGGCACTTGTCCAGCTCTCTCTGAGGTTATTACTCAAGAGGGGATACACGCCGCTGTACACGCCGTTCTTTATGAGGAAAGATGTGAGTTGTTGATGTTTTATAACCAACTAGCATTGACGTAACTAGGATTTGTACCTGGGGGGCGGGCCCTTGGCTCCAATTCATAAAGCCATCAACAAGTATCTGTTCTCGGTCATATGATCGTTAATAAGTAGAGATAATCCTCCTTACGCTGAAATCACATGCAAACCTAAATCACACCAATATTATAAATGCGAAAGTTTGTGTGTGTGTGTGTATGTTTGTTACTCTTTCACGCTGAAACGGCTGGACAGATTTGGATGAAATTTAGAATGGATATAGCTTATAAGTTATAACTTAACACATAGGCTACTTTTTATCCCAAAAAAGCATGTCTTTAAACCGAATAACACGCGGGGTGCAGCCACGGGCAAAAGCTTGTACTAAATAAATGACACCTTGGATCAAGCATATTTTTATATCAATGACACCCGTATTTCTGGGGAGGGGGGAGGGGGGCAGACAGTACTCTGGGGAGAGCCATGCCTCCCTGGCCCCTACCTAGTTACGTTACGCCTATTACCAACAAGCTGACGTTCTGTAGCGTTGCTTACGTCCTCGATCCCGTTTCTCTCGGTCCCGTACAGGCACGACGCATCCAGACTTTTGTTTATTTTTTTTGAATTGTGAAAGAAACCTCGTAATTACTGTCCTATAATATTATTTAATTATTTTTTATTAAAAAGTACTTTAACGTACTTTACAGTGGTTATGAATAAACATTTCCGGTCCTGTGTATGTCACGCCAAATTTCAGGGGGGATAAATCCCACCTATCCACCCCCCTAGATACGTGCTTGGTCCCGTAGGAATATCCTGAAATCAGTTCTTAGCTGGCGTCTGACGGTCTAGGCTTCTATAGATCAGTCAGCGTATTCTTTTATATTCCTGAGGAGAGGTGTGTGGAATCGCAACGGAACAGTCAAATACATTTATTTATTAACATGTAATATTTTGTGTGGTAGCTTATGAACCAATATTGCATATTTAAGCTTTTTAGGGTTCCTTACCTCGAGAGGAAAAAACGGAACCCTTATAGGATCACTTTGTTGTCCGTCTGTCTGTCTGTCTGTCTGTCTGTCCGTCCGTCCGTCCGTCTGTCTGTCAAGACCTGTGGAGGTATCGAGTTGAAATTAAAACCTTAAACTCAGGTCTACTGTCCCTTGAAGCTGCGAAAAAATAAAACTTCTGAGTTACCGTAAAAAAAAAGATATTAAAAACTTATATTGAGACACTCTCAAGAGTATCAAAATTTATAGGGTATTTCCCGTTGACCTAGAACTATGAAATTTGGCAAGTAATACCGTCTTATACTACAAGTACAGGGAAAAATCTGAAAACTATACATTTTGTAATTAAATCATGAAAAATAGTCATAAACGGAACCCTCGGTTGGCGAGTCCGACTCGCACTTGTCCGTTTTTTTTATATTCTGGGTAGTCCCCTACGGACTACGGAACCCTAAAAATCTTAAATAAACAATATTGGTTCATAAGCTATCACACAAAATATTAAATGTTCATAAATAAATGTATTTGACTGTTCAGTTCAGTTAAGACGTAAGAGTACTAAGAGTAAACAATTAAATAGAATCCGTGGAAATCAGCTAGTTACTACACAAATCAGTCGAGACTAACTAATATTGAACAGCTTTTCAGAACAACGATGATTGATTCGATAATCCCTTAACTATCCGGTTATAAACTGATAACAGGTGATGCAAGAAGTAGCCCAACTAGCCCAATTCGACGAGGAACTGTACAAAGTGGTGGGGAAAGGGTCTGAAGATAAAGGGGACACGGCTGTTGACGAGAAGTACCTGATCGCCACCTCCGAGCAGCCGATCGCTGCGTACCATCGAGACGAGTGGCTGCCTGAAGCCTCTTTGCCTATTAAGTGAGTTGAACTATCGTTTTATTGTGATATGAGGTACCAGGGGCCTTATTCCGTCGCAATCGCCTTCGAACGCACTGTGATTGGCTAGAAAAGATATATATTGAAGTAAGACAATAAGAGGGCTGGTCAAAAGCGACCGCGATAAATGAACATATAAGAAGCGGAAGAGGTATTTCAGGACCGTAGCAGATGGAGATCTGTAGTCGCTATATCGTTCCAGGTACGCGGGTCTGTCGACCTGCTTCAGACAAGAGGTGGGCTCCCATGGTCGTGACACGCGCGGAATATTCAGGGTACATCAGTTTGAAAAGGTAACATTGATTGATATTATATAATAAGGTGACTCCTTACTGAAGACTCGGTAAGTGCTCAGTATCAAGGTTCGATTACCCTTTTTGTGTAATTCGTAAATTATTATTTTCGTGTTCCTTGCAAACGCAAGCCCAGCCCCGAGTCAATTACTATTGGACGTCAAGATTGTATTTTGCGAAATTAGCAAAAAGTGTTATCGATCCGCGTTACTGATCACTTACCAAGCCTCCAGTATGAAATTAAAGTCACCTTTATAAGGACCAAAGTTCAGTAACCCATTCTGTGAAATACGCAAAATAAAATTCAGACTTCCTATACTAATTGAGTAGAGGTTGTTTTTTTTAACAAGTATAGATACAAAAAAATATTAATCGTATTTCGCAAACAGGGTCATTGAACCTCGGTACTAACCACTTACCGAGGCTCCAGTATGAATTTGGCTACATAACCGAAAGTCTTATATTCAAGTAATTTCACTTAAATCAAGTTATGTCATCTCAAAATAAAGTATTTTACAAAGACCGGCCGGTTAATCGTACATTATGCTTGCAAGTGGATGCGGTTTCTGTCGATATTATGTAGTTAAGTCCCTACTTTTAGAAGTACACCTTAGCAAGGCTACAGATGAACATTTCCAACAAATGTTCAAATTCGTTCATCGAACGGTTCGTTAACGGTTCTAGAGATGTTCTCTGCTAATTACAGACTAGAGCGGCGGAAAGATTTTAAGGGTCCGTATAAGGCTAGATCTACAACTTCAAATGAGCATATCACATTGTGTAACTTGGTTAATCGGTATAATAAAAATAATATAGACAGTAGACTATAGGGCTGTCTTTAAGTTCGCTCGATAGAAAGAAATTACGAAGTTACCTCTAAATTTAATGTTTTCGAGTGTTTAAGGGCCTTCCTTAAATCATACAGCCTTGAAATTTTTATTGAAAATAAGTTAACAAATGACATCGTCAGCTCGTCTTAGAATATTTAAAAAATTGCATCTAGAAGCAGAGTTATTAAATAAAAACGCAGATTTTGGTGGGCGCGTGTTTCTTGGTGGTCGTAACAGCCACGGCTGAGAGCGTGCTATTTTGAACTAAAAGGAAACGTCGTAGAGTTCAGTTCTGATTGATGCAAAATGAGGTGCTCAATCTGACCTTATATGCAGCCTTAACAGTAATAGCCAAAGCAGTGGCTGAACGAATTTCGAAGAAATCCTAGCTCCAAACAGGAAATAATGGCAGGAAAGATGAAAATTCCATTTGTCTTGTATAGTAAAATAAGACCTAAATCAGTAGCTAACGTCGATTGACGGCAGTGCTATGACGTATCAGAGCCACAAGAGCAAATAAGTTGGTGCAACGACACGCGAAATTCATTTACAAAAATGCTCTTTCTTGACGGAAAATATTTTACAAAGAGAAAAAGAAATTTTACTGACAAAATCATCGTAGCTCTAGCACCGTAGCTCTTAGGAAGCTTCTGAGAAAATTTCGAACCTGGAAAGAGGCGACCATAGTTTGGTGCTTTTGTGAAAATTTGTTAAGGCCGCTAAGTGGACGGATTGTTGATAAATACATCGCATTTTTTATGGTAGAGAATTTATTCCAGGATAACGCCAATGTGGTCTGCTAAAAATCAAGCTTAGTTTTGATTTAGCTTTTGGTTAGTTCATTGATATTGAATATTAAAGTGACTTAAAAATAAAACATTTAAATTGGACCCACAACCTTTGTCTGCGTCTTATTAAAGTCATCTACGTTACGTATACATTACGCCTTTTTAATTTTATAAACCAGCAACCCCTCAGAAATCCGCCTTTTTCTGCCTACTGCAAATTTCATGCCGTCCACAGGTAGAACAATTCGTCCTGACTTCCCCTCATGATGACGCTTCCTGGAAGATGATGGACGAAATGATAACAAACGCCGAAGACTTCTGCAAGGAGTTAGGCATCCCGTACCGCGTGGTGAATATCGTCTCCGGCGCTTTGAACCATGCGGCTTCGAAAAAGCTGGACTTAGAGGCTTGGTTCCCTGGCTCGGGAGCGTTCAGGGAACTGGTCTCTTGCAGTAATTGTCTGGAGTATCAGGCGAGGAGACTGCTGGTTAGGTGAGTTGGGATTTGATTGTGTTACTCAGTAAACCCGTACGAGTGGTTTCTTTTGCCTTTTCCCAGTTTGTAATAGGTTTTGAACCTTCCTGCAAAAATTCTATAGTGAACTAGTGAAAATTGCATCAAAATGCGTTAAGGTGGTTGCTCCGAGTCTCGTTCCCAAACGTACAACTTGTGGTAGTTTTTCTTATGTTTGAATTAAAGTATTGTATAAATCTGATTAATGGAAGCATTTTAATGTCAATTAGGTTTTTCTAGCCAGGTTTGGGTTGTTTTATGCATAACTTTATTATTGTAAACCATAAACACGCTTTAAAGTTCCTGTGCAGGATATTCACAAAGTAACCCATAAAATGACACAACTTTGCTATAAAGCAGGGCGCAGGGCGTGGTGTTCGTCGCTTCCGCGGACAAGTGCCACAGGACAGCAAAATGACATAGTGCAAAGTATAAAATATTGTAACACTTTTATTCAAAAATAAGAAAAGCAATCACAATTTCTGCGTTTGGGAACGAGATCCGGAGCAACCACCTTAATTGGTTTTAGAGTTATAAGCTTATAAGCGGACATATGTACATGCAAACAGACGTTACATTTTACATGTACGGTCACAGAGAACGGTTCGAATCAGCACAACTCAGCTGAAACATTTGTCACAGATGGCGCCACTGTTGCTCATTCTCCGAACTTTAGCGAGGGAAGGGAGGTGGAGTATTGGCCCGAACGTTTAAATTTCATCGCCGTCAAAACCTTCGCACGAGATCTTTACGAATGTCAGGCTGAGATTCAAAGTGCATTTTGAGTCTGAACTCTATCTTACAAACGTCACTCTAGTATGAGATCACGTCGCTTTTTGACGTTTGTAAGATTGAGTTCGGACTCAAAATGCACTCTGAATCTCAGCCTCAGAATTTAAGTGTATAGACAACTCCACATAGATTTCTTACATCCATCAAACACAAATAGGTACTGGCAGCGGTGTGGGGTTCAAAAACTCCTTTATGTGCGCCTCTTTATATAAATACTAGTATAGAGATATGTCGTTAATGTACGGGTAAATAAAGTTGAAAACATTCATGAAAATACTCTCCATTCGACACTTCAAGTGTGGTTTAAATTATTTACATGATTTTCTGTGCTAAATAGGTTCCATAACTTGTAACTGCGATGCATTTTATACAATGTTTATTATCAAAAGTAACTTTTTGTTGAATTTAAAATACACCTGCGAAAAATTACATGAAAAATAAAATAAAAGCAATTTTGTTTGTTTGTTTGATTGGCGCCAATCTGTACTACAAAGACCATTGTCTCTTTCTAAAATCTTTTTTAATAATAATTTATAAGATAGTTAAAATAAAATATAAATTATGACCTCTAAAATCGTTTTGAATTTTTAAAACATCTTTCAATTTAACATATACAATATATTTAATAATAAAATATAAAAGTTTGAAAGTACTCATCTTAAACAGTTTTAGTTTAATCCGGTAAAACAAAGGCTTAGAACCCGTGCGGATGAAGAAACCATCTATAAATGGCGACCGGTCTCATGCTATCTCGCTCACATCGTTGCTCCGTCTATACTCGCACAACATGGTACCAAGTACAAAAAAAAAAATCAGTTTGGATTAGCATTCACACTGTCTTTGCCTGTAGGCAAAACGCCGAGATATGTTTTAAATTCCTTATTGCATACAGAAAAACATGTACAAAATAAAGTAAAATAAATAAATGTTTTCGGGATAATGTTAACTATTTAAAAGTTTTGTTTAATAAAATAAACAGTTGCTAGCAGCACTCTATACCTATACATATACCTAGTCGGTTCTTAAATACTGTCACTGGCCATTTATTTTAAAAATAGAACATCTAAAAAAAAAATTAAATGGTTTTCGATTTTCAGATATTTTTTGATTAATAATCTGCCAAATCACAATTACATTCATTCATTTTTTACGATGGAGTGGACTCGCAAAGAGGACCGAGTAGCAGTAATTGCATTGCATCGTTGCGGCCATCCACCGAAGACGATATTCAACTTGCTTCAAAAATTAAAAATCACGAAGAGGTTCGTGTACCGAAGTATCAAGAGGTATAATGAAACCTCTAGTGTCGATGACGAGAAAAGAACTGGCAGACCTCGTTCCGTTAGGACTCCAGGGGTCATCAAAGCAATCAAGGCGCGTATTGCAAGAAATCCCGTCCGCAAGCAGAAACTGATGGCTTTGGAAATGGGATTAACCAGAAGTACCGTAAAAAAGTACTCAATGAAGACCTGGGACTACGAGCTTACCGAAAAAAGAGTGGACATCTTCTGAACGCGCGTCTGATAGCTATGAGAGCCAAAAAATGCAAAGTTTTGCTAAAGCGATACGCAAGAAACAGACACCGCGATATCCTGTTTACAGACGAGAAAATTTTTAATACCGAAGAGAAGTACAACAAACAAAATGACAGGGTGTACGCTACCAGCTCTGCGGCCGCTGGAAATGCTATTCCTAGAGTGCAGCACGGCCATCATCCATCATCAGTCATGATTTGGTTGGGAGTGTCCTACTATGGCCCTACTGAAGTGCATTTTTGTGAAAAAGGTGTCAAAACCAGTGCAAAAGTGTACCAAGACACGGTTTTAGATAGTATAGTAAAAGATCTGCCCCAGACACTCTATGGAGGACGGCCATTTGTGTTTCAACAGGACTCCGCACCTGCTCATTAGGCCAAAACAACTCAGGAGTGGTTCGAGCGGCAGAATATCGAGCTAATAAGGCATCAAGATTGGCCCTCATCTAGCCCTGACCTCAATCCACTCGATTACAAAATTTGGCAGGAATTGGAGGAGGAGGTCTGTTCTAAACCTCACAAAAATTTGAGCAGCCTAAAGTCATCATTGATTAAAGCAGCTGCCGATATCGACATGAATATGGTCCGTGCTGCTATTGATGATTGGCCGCGAAGATTGAAGGCTTGTGTGAAAAATGGTGGCAATCATTTTGAATAAATTTTGTGTTTAATGAAAGCTAATTAAATTACCTTTTTTAAAAAAAAAAACTTTTTTTGAATATCATGACTAGTTTTCATTTTATAGCCAATTTTGTTTGTGACAGAATTTAAGCACCGACTAGGTACATACTTCCTAAAATATATTCAATATTAATAAATGAAATATTGTTTGGCTGCCGCTTGACTTCTTTTGCTGATGCTACGCTAAGTACCAGTCGCCATTTATAGATTGTTTCTTTAACCGCACGGGTTATACACGCTTACCGAATGATGTGGGCGGTTTCCACTAGATGGCGTCAGTAGTAAAAACAAAAAGCACAAGTGCGAAATATGTCATTTTACGCACGCTAAACAGACAAGACAAATACTCTTTATTGTGCACCAAATACAAATAATAAAAAAACAAAAGAGCATAAAAGAAGGTAACAAATGGCGGCCTTATCGCTTATAGCGATTTCTTCCAGACAGCCTTTGGGTGGAAATTAATTTTAGGAAGAAAAACGTGAAAGGCGGCGTACAAAATAAGAAATAATAACTAAAAGATAGCAAATTACTAATCTAAAAATATATACAGTGGTGGTCACGTAATTAAAGACACCTCCTAATTGACCACAAAAAGTCTAGTATGGTACTACCGTTTGCTTAAATAGGTATATAATCTAGAGTAATTGGTATTAAACCATACGTGACATTGTATTCTTAAAATGAGGGACAAAATATTTACGTGTTCGTTAGTAGTTTAGCCACAGAGCACTCTGGGAAAGTAACACAACTTTTTTAACTTATTTGTAGCTGGCCAGCTAATTAAAGACAATAAAAGTTGTGTTCTGAATTTAAAAGAGAACTAAATTCTCTTTTTCTTTGTTTTGCCGCGTATTTTCATGAAACGTCGATATTACTGAAAAAACGTAACTTTTTTCATTAAAATTAATACGTTTTAATCCAATGAATATGGGAAAAAACAAGAGTTGCGATTCGACCACTAGAAAGATTATTTTGAACTTTCGAACCAAAGGCTGGTCGTACAGAAAAATAGCAAACCACTTGAACTGTTCTAAGGGCATGGTTATGAATGCTATAAAACATACCAAGAAGTTTAACACGACCGAAAACGTACCTAGAAAACCGAGACCAAGGAAAACTACTGTGCGGGAAGACGCTAAGATGGTGTTGTTGGCAAAAAAAGATCCGTTCAAGGGATCAGAACTGATACCTTCGGAGTTGTTTGGTGCAGAAGGGTCAAAGGGTGTGTCTGCAAGAACAATTAGACGGAGACTATGTGAGGCAAACTTGTACGGAAGAGTGTCTCGAAAAGTGCCACTTTTGAAAAAGCAAAATGTTAAGGCAAGATTAGCGTTTGCTAAAAAATATCAACACTGGACTGAACGAGAGTGGAATCAAGTACTCTTTTCTGATGAAACAAAAATTAATATGATTAATTCTGATGGAAAACAATATGTTAGACGCCCTCCAAACACAGAAATGGATCCAAAGTATACCAAGAAAGTAGTCAAACATGGGGGCGGAAATATCAAAGTGTGGGGCTGCTTTTCAGGACTTGGTGTAGGACCTGTCAGGAAAATAGAAGGCAACATGGATAAATTCCAGTACAAGAATATTTTAGAAAAAGCCATGCTGCCCTACGCCGAGCAAAATTTACCGGTCATTTGGACTTTCCAACAAGATAATGATCCGAAACACACTGCAAAAATAGTAAAAGACTTCTTAATGAACCAGTCCGTGACAGTTTTGGATTGGCCCCCGTACAGCCCGGATTTAAATCCCATAGAAAATTTGTCGTACCAGGTGAAGAAGACAGTAGCGACAAAGCGGACATCGAACGTCGATCAACTTTACACAGCCTTTACAGAAGCATGGGAGCAAATTCCGGTAGGAGCTTGTACAAAATTGATCGCTTCCATGCCCAAGAGATGTCGTGCTGTAATTTCTGCTAAAGGACATGCGACCAAATATTGATACGTACCGGAATGTTTTATAAATTTGTTGGGAATTTTGTGTAATAAAGATAATTTCAATAACAACATTTTTTTTTTAATTTATTCTAAGCAAATGGAGTGTCTTTAATTAGCTGGCCAGCTACAAATAAGTTAAAAAAGTTTGTGTTACTTTCCCAGAGTGCTCTGTGGCTAAACTACTAACGAACACATCAATTTTTTTGTCCCACATTTTAAGAATACAATGTCACATATGGTTTAATACCAATTACTCTAGATTACATACCTATTTAAGCAAACGGTAGTACCATAACTAGGCTTTTTGTGGTCAATTAGGAGGTGTCTTTAATTACGTGACCACCACTGTATATAGTTACATAAATTATTATTGTACATAGAATACTATAAATATTATGCAATGCACTAATAAATAACCATACAAATCATAAAATATAAATAAATAATATAATACGTAAACCAAAAACAATTAAATGTAAGTAGCAGAGATAGATGGATATAACAAATATTACGAACAATTTACGAAGAAAGAAAATGATCCTTGAGTAATCGTTTAAAAACAGGCAACGAGCACGCTTAATAGCGATAGGCAAGTCATTCCACAATCTGACAGCTTTAACAGCAAAAGAGTTACCAGGCACATAATCTATCATATTTTGAGCAGGTGTATTAAAAAAGGGATTTTCGAGTTAAGGTGATTGTATAGTATACATTTTAACTGAGTCTTAGACATTTTTCTGATAGCCTACTCCGCCTATAAGGGTGGTGCCAACACTAAAAAAAAAACATTTAACAATAAATAACATGTTTATTAAAAAAAAACGCTTTGTCTCGAAGTGGCCGACGCCGGATTTCAGCTTGAGTCGGCGGTCCAATTCAATTTAATTCATTTTATTCATCTTTCGACATTATTATGTGCTTAGATACGTCAATTCATTTTAAATAATAATAAAAATAATTAAAACATTCACAAATCTTATAAAAAAACGGATTACTTTTAAGTAACAGTGTCAAATTAATTCTACATCACAAATGAAAATATTCTTATCAGCCAAAGCGTCGTCAATTAGGTCTTATCAATAAGTTGCTTCCTAATTGTATTCCAAAATGACTCGTGTATCAAAGTTCCATTGTCTTGGCGTATCAAAGCGTGCAAACTACCTAGTCGGTTCTCAAATACTGTCACTGGCCATTTATTTTAAAAATAGAACACCTAGAAAAAAAATGAAATGGTGTTCGATTTTCACATATTTTTTGATTAATAATCTGCCAAATCACAATTACATTCGTTCATTTTTTACGATGGAGTGGACTCGCAAAGAGGACCGAGTAGCAGTAATTGCATTGCATCGTTGCGGCCATCCACCGAAGACGATATTCAACTTGCTTCAAAAATTAAAAATCACGAAGAGGTTTGTGTACCGTACCATCAAGAGGTACAATGAAACCTCTAGTGTCGATGACGAGAAAAGAACTGGCAGACCTCGTTCCGTTAGGACTCCAGGGGTCATCAAAGCAATCAAGGCACGTATTGCAAGAAATCCCGTCCGCAAGCAGAAACTGATGGCTTTGGAGATGGGATTAACCAGAAGTACCGTAAAAAAAGTACTCAATGAAGACCTGGGACTACGAGCTTACCGAAAAAAGAGTGGACATCTTCTGAACGCGCGTCTGATAACTATGAGAGCCAAAAAATGCAAAGTTTTGCTAAAGCGGTACGCAAGAAACAGACACCGCAATATCCTGTTTACAGACGAGAAAATTTTTAATATCGAAGACAAGTACAACAAACAAAATGACAGGGTGTACGCTACCAGCTCTGCGGCCGCTGGAAATGCCATTCCTAGAGTGCAGCACGGCCATCATCCATCATCAGTCATGATTTGGTTGGGAGTGTCCTACTATGGCCCTACTGAAGTGCATTTTTGTGAAAAAGGTGTCAAAACCAGTGCAAAAGTGTACCAAGACACGGTTTTAGATCGCATAGTAAAAGATCTGCCCCAGACACTCTTTGGAGGACGGCCATTTGTGTTTCAACAGGACACCGCACCTGCTCATAAGGAGAAAACAACTCAGGAGTGGTTCGAGCGCCAGAATATCGAGCTAATAAGGCATCAAGATTGGCCCTCTACTAGCCCTGACCTCAATCCACTGGATTACAAAATTTGGCACGAATTGGAGGAGAAGGTCTGTTCTAAACCTCACAAAAATTTGAGCAACCTAAAGTCATCATTGATTAAAGCAGTGGCGGATATCGACATGAATATGGTTCGTGCTGCTATTGATGATTGGCCTCGAAGATTGAAGGCTTGTGTGAATAATGGTGGCAATCATTTTGAATAAATTTTGTGTTTAATGTAAGCTAATAAAATTACCTTTTTTTAAAAAAAAACTTTTTTGAATATCATGATTAGTTTTCATTTTATAGCCAATTTTGTTTGTGACCGAATTTAAGCACCGACTAGGTATTTGAGTAAACGAACTGTTTCCTAGCGCCATAATGTCTCTAGCCCGATCAAGATCAATTCAAATCAAATACCTGAATAATATATTTAATTCCAGGTACGGTCAGACAAAGAAAATGAACGCAGCGACGGAGTACGTCCACATGTTGAACGCGACTATGTGCGCCACCACTCGTGTCATCTGCGCGTTGCTGGAGGCGCACCAAACTGAGGAGGGGATCAAGGTAATCTGTCATTCATCTCGTATAGACGGAACCCTATTTTACCAAGCTGTGTCTTGTAGTTTTGTTGATCGATAGAACGAAACTACGAGAAATGAAAGCTTATTTTCGTTTATGCAGCCAAATTCATACTGGAGACTCGGTAAGTAGCCCTTTCTGTGAAATACGCAAAATAAAATGTAGACTTCCTATACTAATTGAGTCGTGGATGTTTTTGGCTAAGCACAAAAAAATATTTCGTATTTCGCAAGCAGGTCATCGAAACTTGGTCCTGACCACTTACCGAGTCACCAGTATGAATTTGGCTATATAAACGATTTTTTGTTGTAATATGTTAGCTTAAAAATAATTAGATTTTCCAGCAAAATGTAAAGCTGATGATGAACTCGGGGACTTTTCCTGATGATGACGTCATCAGATCCGACGCGTTCAGATGGCATAGCGTGGTGTGAAATATGATAGTAAAATCCTCGAATGCGGTCGGCGCTAAAATTTGAAATTGACATTTGAAGTCAAAGATTCTCAATTTTTTTCGGAATCTTTGTGTTATTCTACACATCGTAATTAGAGTTATAATCGGATGATTTTGATCAAACAAGTAAATTTTTTCCCCATGGGTATGCCTGAATCTACGCCTACGACAAAACTCTCCGACAGGAAGGAAAAATAATGGTTTTTATTATTACCAGGGACAACTTTTCTCCCAAGGGAAGTAAATTTAATTATGTAGATATGCCGAATGTGATTTGTTAACCATCCATCCATCAGCCTGTCATCGTCCACTGCTGGACATAGGCCTTTCCAATATTTCGCCACTCTTGGTGGTCCTCCGTCCTCCTCGTCCAGCCGCCACCCGCAACGTCGGTCCAGCGGGCACGAGATCGGCCTACACTACGCTTGCTGTACATGATCTCCATTCTAATGCCTTTCGGCCCCAACGGCCATCACGTCGACGATAGATATGGCCTAATAATTAACACTCCAAGGCAATGTTTTAGAAAGTAATCAATTTTTTTTTTAACAGATCCCAGAAGCAATAAAGCAATGGATGCCAGAACAATACCAAGAATTGATTCCCTTTGTGAAACCAGCGCCCATAGATGTTGAAGCAGCTGCCGCCGCCAAGAAAGGGAAAAAGCAAAAATAACCAGTGAAGACATTAGCATCTTAAAATTCAATTCTCTATCTATGCCGTTAAAAACGCATTTAATTTATTTTTTGCTAAGCAAGCTTTACATTTTATATATTTAATAAACGAATCGCCAGCGAATTTTGGTCTTTTATTGTGCAATATTATGATTTCGTCGCTGCACAAAGTCGAACATTATTAATTAGTATTAACACAGTTTAAAAATACATACAGTTGTCCAACGTAAGCGCTCAGACAGAGCAATTGTGCGGGGCCTACGGCGCGAGAGGTAAGCCACTGAGCTACATACAATTTTTGAACAAGCAATTCGGAAACTCGCCCCGCACAACCGCTCCGTCTGAACGCTTTCGTTGGACAACTATATGGATTTTAAACTGTGGAAATAGCAACACCCTTCAGTTGAAATTTAGCTATTTTTATTTCATTTCAATTAAAAATGAGGTCAAAGAAAATAAGTGCTTCTTATCTGAACACAACAAATTAAGACGGATTTATCAGAAGTAGACAATGAGTCATAGTAGAATGGAATATTACACCCAGGAATAAAACATCATCTGGGTACAATTTTTTGTATTTATTGTGACAAAAAGAAGCCATATAGGCTAACATATGCGATGCAAAACTTACACTATTTACATTCAAGATAATATAAACTGATTAACAATAATCTCTCAGTATGTTTCGTAACTTACACATGTATATATTACTGTACAAGTAAAGGACCAGCACAATCCTCAGATTCCAATATTAAGAAAACAACTAACCCAAATGGCAACCAACATCATTTACTCACCAAGCTCACAGAATAGTTTCTGTAAATATAGTACATACTATAAATACACTTGTAGCTAGTACATTTAAATAAATGTTTTTGTTCATAAAAATTACTTTTTGCATTGATAATAATTTTCAGAAAACAAACAATTCCATTAAATAAGTTTTTACACATTAGCATTTGCTTTTAAATATCTATGATATTGACATAAATGGATACATTATGATGCAATAACAAAATCACTTACACAATATCTTTAGCTTCCTCTAACTACCACAATAATTCAAATACAAAACTAAATTATTTTAAAATCACATTCACATTATTGTAACCATGCATTGCCCAACAATGGCACTTGATCTAACAACCTGTATGTTTGATTATGATATTATTGAAGAAAAGCTGTTCTTAAATTAATTATGTTATTGTCTACCACCTTCAACTGAAACAGTAGAAAACAGTGCAACTAGGTACATAAAGAAACACAATCACCCCATCTTTTTACATAATATTATGTGTTGTGTTCTCTAATTATGCTACTGCAAGAATAGCAGGAAACTTCTACCAATTTAAAACATATCCTTGACTTTGCCTATTTATTAACACTAATAGAAGTTAGATTAAGCAAAGTTTTTTTAAACTTAAGTGATGTATCTATTGGTTCTATTTAATAAATTATAAAATGCAAGTCCTCTAAATATTCCATTAAAATTTATATAATATAGTTGATTATTCATTAACTACTTTAGATTTTCTTGGATACTTAAGGAGACAGACCCTCGACTTAGTTACATTACATACATTAAAACAGATTTTTCTTAGTTTTAGATAAAGTTGCGGCAGTCATAAAATAAGATAAATTCATAGATACAGGTCAGATGACTTGAGATGACAGAAGAAAAAAATCCCTGTGATTGTAGCCATTTTCGTTTCTATCTTCAGGATCATGTAACTAACATGCAAGCTGAGCCTTTTGTCTGCACTTGTGCATCAGGGCACGTAAAGTGAACTGTCTACGAGCCAATGTACGAACTTGCTTCAAAAATGTGTCCAAATCAATGACCTCCTTTCGCAACGCCTCTCCCATGTAATAAATAGCATCTTCTAGAGTTGCCTCTTCAGCAAAGGAGTTCAAAAGCTGGGAATATAATGGAGCAGTGGTGACAACTGCCTCATCTACATCAACACCTTCCTGTTCTCCTAAACGCTCAACTGCAGTCTCCAATTCTTTCTCTTTTTCCTGTAATATAGCCACATTTTTATCCAACTCAGCTCTTTCCCTTTGCAGTCTTGCAAGTATGTCTTCAAGGCGTGTTTTCCCTTCTCGGAGCTCCTGTTGTGTGCGTCTCAAAGTTTCCAGCTCTGCTTGAGATTGCTGAGACTGTTCCTTAAGTCTTCTCCTCAATTTATCCTCAACTGCAGACAGTAAAGAGGCTTTAATATGTTCTTCTGTGATGGTACCACCAGCTATGTCTGGCCCTTGACCGTAATTGGCTGCTTGAGGATAAGGTGTGGTGCTTGCTACGGGTGGGTAAGGTGTTCCATTTACAGGCATCTGTCCAGGGTAAGGTGCCCCATAGTTAGGATAGGGCAAATTTGAGGTTGTCGGATAGGGAGGACCTTGTGCAGGGTAGCCAGCCTGAGGTGTAACCTGAGGGTAGGGGTATCCAGAAGGCTGAGCCATGGTGAAAGAATTGAGCGGATACGGCGGCCTAGGTTCGTTTCGCGGCTTTGAGTATACGGGAGGCAACTCCCCAAAAGCTGCAATCATGCACTGAATAAGGTTCAACAAAGTTGAGCCATTACCACTCCACTCGTGAAGATAAGGCAAGTATACCTTCCCATTACTGTCCACGTACTTGGACACCTTGATAGACATGTCTGGAGTGGGTTTCACGAAGCACAGTGGGGCATTTTGAGGATGTGTGTCCATTAGCCAAATACAAACTGGTATGTTGTAAAATGCTCCTTTGTAGTTTACTGGGATAGTTCCTTCAAGGTTTATTAAGTCTTTTCTAGTGCCATTATTAAACACAAAGGCTTCTAAGCGATAGGTCAAACTTCGGTATCGCTGGATAACATTCACTACCTCTCTAGAGGTGTAATCTACATGCTTATACTTCCCTAGATACTGCTTTAACACTACATCGTCGTTCGCCATGGTGAATTTTCACCTCACAATGCAAGTTATTGTATTACTTGCTCTAAATTAAACAAAAAATTAACACCATAAAACTCAAATTGCGATTTGTCATCAATGACCACAGATCATAATTGACTGACTTTTTTTTTTTGTCATTGACTGACTGACAGGCAGTCAGTATCACAGACATCCATATACAATGAGTATACAATACAATCCCCATCCCATCCCTCAGCCTGTTTCGTCCACTGCTGGACATAGGCCTTTCCAGGATTTCGCCACTCTTGGGGGTCCTCCTGGAAGAAATGCCCATACTCACACACGCTGGGCAGGCTGGTTGGTGAGCGCGGTGCCGAAACCCTTGCACCAGTGACGCCGCTGACCGTCACCAGTCTATTTTATATAAGGCCCGGCAATTGGGGATGGATATACCACCATCCATCCATCCATCCATCCATCCATCCATCAGCCTGTTTCGTCCACTGCTGGATATAGGCCTTTCCAGGATTTCGCCACTCTTGGCGGTTCTCCTGGAAGAAATGCCCATACTCACACACGCTGGGCAGGCGGGTTGGTGAGCGCGGTGCCGAAACCCTTGCACCAGTGACGCCGCTGCCCGTCACCAGTCTAATTTATATAAGGCCCGGCAATTGGGGATGGATATACCGCCATCCATCGGTCCCAGGCAATGGTGGGCCGCCTGGTTTTGCCTGAGAGCTGTTCTCTTACTCTCCCCCGAATAACTTCAGGAGGATTTGCGAGTAAGATGGTGGTACCTCCATAGTCGAGCCCGGCATCAGCTCTACCACCTAATATATATACAAGACAATACAACAATACATTTTTGTTTGTTGTAAGCAGACTAAACATACCTCTATGGTTCGCGTGCACGAAGTAGAAACGAAGAGGAGTTGGTGTATGAATCGTGGTATGTTACGATCGATGGTAGCATGACGTCACAAAAGGGGGCGGGGCTTACGTCACTGCTGGCAAAACTTTCGTGACGGACGGAGCTGCGCTTTATTCGAAGAATTTATTCACCTCGGAGGAAATAGGACTGGAGACGGCATACACAGGCGTTCCCCTCTGCCAAAGGTATAAGATAAAGAATCCAGTGATTATATAAAACTAGTTTCACCGCCATTTTGCAACAAACCTTTTCCTGACGTCGTAGCGAACAGAGCTCCGATAAAAATGCCATTTTGTGCTGTTTTTTGGTGTAAAACAAATCAAATACGTCAAACTTACAAAAAGATGGCTTTACTTTTCACATGTAAGTATAGTTTTGAGTATTTTTATTGTTTTTAGTACAAAAATTTTCATTTTTAAACAAATAAAATTTGAATTTGGCGCCGTAGTCTCGCGACGCCCGGCAAGCCAAGTAATTTATGACGTAGGCGCACTCCCCACGAGACTACATAAATAATTTTGACAGCTGCTATAAAATACTTTCCCCGAAAATTTACTAATGTTTAATTTAGATACCACCTCTTTAAATTCTATGGAGCTTATGTTATTTAATCACGAAGTACCTGTTAAATATATGTTGAAAATTTTCTCATATGCCAAAGCGTTTCATTGTTTTATCGGGATACTGCTGCAAATTCTACTGTGCTAAGAGATATAAATAGAATTTTGTTTAAATTATAATATAGCTTAATATATATAAAAAAAAAACTTAATATTCTGGTTAAACTAGCATTAAAAATATACGTGACCAAAGTTGATCGCATATACATAAAATAAATACCAACAAACGGTTAAAAACCACATTGAAAACGCTGGCAACAATAGTCTCGCTAATGCACAGTTAAAAATTAGTCTCGCGGGAGTCACCGAATTTGGACTTAAGGTGTTCCATAACTATCGACAACCAGGTTATCGATAATTTTCTAACAGCGATATTTATTACTAAAATTTTCGTTTTTTATTACTATGATCTGTTTTATAATTAATTGTTTTGAATTATAAAACACTTCGTAATTTGTAGATGTCTCCAACTTCGTGACTGCTGAAATTACTTGTCTCAGTGGACAATTTTTATGATTAAGTTAGCCTTTTGTCATAATTAAGAAATTAAATCTGCTGTTAAAATGAAAAGGAAATACCAATATGACAAATATGTTTAGAGCAGCTTTTTGTTACGTTACAAGAAAATTTAGTAGTAGAAAATTACTGTGCAACTGTACTGGCTACCCAGGACTTACTTTCTCACGATATTATGTGTAGTTGCTACCTGAAAATACCATAGGCGATTTAATTTAACCTGCTTCAGTCTTCTATTAGACAAAACTTGTTTTTGTTGTTGGTTGTACCCAAAATTATATCAGATTTGTATGGGAACCGCCATAACATGACATTTTTGAAAAAAAAAATGACGTCGTATTAATATACTAAAAAAGTAAAAATGATGAAATAATAATATGTTTTATATTCGTTTTCTAAAACAGATCTGTAATTAACCCTTAACTTTAAGAAACGAAAACGTAACTGGAACATTAAATAAAAAAATGTAACCTCTCTTTAAGCTAATTTTTTTTGGCATGGCCGAGATCTACTTAAAAAAAGTTATAAATCAGTCTCATCAGCGGATTCTTCTGTTCTGCATCCGACGCAGTAAAGCCTCGAGTGTTGCTGACAAATAAATTTATGACACTTGAAGCATTTTGTTGGCACTTTTTTGTCGTCCTTTCTAGGACACTTTTTTGTCGTCTTTTCTAGGTTCAGGGATTGCTTGAATGTCTTCGGACTCTTCAATTTCGCTTTCTGAATCATGAGCACTATCAATAGCGGTATGGTTTACCGTTTTGTCTTCAGAATCCGAACCAGCTACATCTTGCTCTTCATCGGACACTTCCTCCAGCCATTGGAATATTTGTCTTTCGTTAGACATTTCAAATCGGTAATAAACTGAAAAAAAAGGAAAAAGGATCGAAAGAAACTCGAAAATACATAAAGCAATTACGCAGTATATAAATACACACATACGAATAAAAATAATAAACAACATACTACTATAAACTAAAAGAAAACACAAAAGTAAAAACTAAACAACTTACTAATATAAACTAAAAATAATAAATAATAAACAACATACTAATATAAACTAAAAGAAAACACAAAAGTAAAAACTTACCTCCGCCAAAAAATGTAACGTAACTGGTTGCATGGGGTCAGCGCTCTAGAGAGCAGCGATACGTGCGCACGCGTTTATGTTCTGGACGCGACTAATTTGCGTACCCCGCGGGGAGAGAAATAGCGTGAGCGCGCTCTAAACACTGTAAAACATTTTTTTTCCAATTTCAAGTGACCCTGACCCCATGCGCCTAATTAAGGGTTAAAGGACTTATTGACAAATTCATAACTAGTATTTTATTATTTTCCGTAAATGTATTAAATACCTATTAATCATGATTGCGAAATTTTCTAGAAGTTTAGTGTTACCTTGATGCTGAATCAAGAGTAAAATCGAATTTATCGATATCGACATATGTCCAAGTCCAGCCGCTCTAATGCACACATAAGAAAGCGATACGATTTACGTCAAATTATGTCGTAGGTATGGGAATATCAAATTTATACCTGTGTAATAAAGTGATTTTGCTTTGTGCGGATCCTACCCCGTCCCCCACCTGA
This sequence comes from Ypsolopha scabrella, assembly GCA_910592155.1. Lineage (NCBI taxonomy): Eukaryota > Metazoa > Arthropoda > Insecta > Lepidoptera > Ypsolophidae > Ypsolopha > Ypsolopha scabrella. The sequence goes on from OU342978.1 coordinate 7,020,175, forward strand.
GTTGGCAGTTGTATGAGATTTTCGCCAAATGCCGTCTCCAGTCCTATTTCCTCCGAGTTATTCACAAGCACGGATTAACGCGAGTTATCATCTTACCGTGAAGTGTTGTACATAGGTAATACTAAAAGTTTCCGGAACTGGCCACTTACATAAACAATATTTAAAAATTTATTGCAACATTTGAAAATAGAACTCTTTGGCTGTAGAATGCAGTTTGTTTCATCTGACTGTCTTTCGTTTTTACCTTGTGGCGCCATTTAAAAAATTGTGTGTCTGCATAAACATGGATTTAACTCGGGAAAATTTTCGTAGTATGATTTTCTACGATTTTAAGTGTAATTTGACAGCTCAACAGAGAATCGCTCGGCTTGAAACAGCTTTTGGCAATGAAGCACCATGCAAGACGACTGTTTATAGCTGGTTTGCAGAATTCAAGCGTGGTCGTATCAATCTCAGTGACGAATCTCGCGATGGTCGGCCGTCCACCGCTGTGACCAACAAAAACATCGATGCTGTGCGCCGTATGATTGAAACAGACAGGCATGTGACCTACCATGAAATTCGCGCATCCTTAGAAATAGGCATGAGTCAAATACAATCAATCCTACACAAACATTTGGGTGTGAGAAAGCTGTGCTCGCGGTGGATCCCACACAACTTGACCGAGGCTCAAAAAACGGACCGCGTCACTTGGTGCAGTGCCATGCTTACCAGATTCAACGAAGGTGCGTCAAATTTGGTGTGGGACATAGTAACAGGTGACGAAACATGGATTTATTGCTACGATTCCAAAACAAAGCAGCAATCGAGCGTATGGGTCTTTCAAGGTGAGCCGAAACCAACCAAAGTGGCGCGCGTGAAAAGTGCATCTAAGCGGATGATTGCTTCTTTTTTTAATAAAACTGGACACGTGGCTACTGTTGCTTTAGAGAATCGTCGTACCGTGAATAGTGACTGGTACACGACCATTTGTTTGCCGGAAGTTATTGACGAACTCCGTAAAAATAACCGTAAACGCCGTATCATCCTGCACCACGACAATGCTAGTTCTCACACGGCCAGACAGACAAACGACTTTTTGAAGATGAAAAATGTAGAACTCATGAGTCATCCTGCATACAGTCCCGACCTGGCACCTTGTGACTTTTTTCTGTTCCCAAAAATTAAGAACCAATTACGCGGTCAACGATTTTCATCACCAGAAGAGGCTGCCGAGGAGTATGAAAAACACGTTTCAGAGGTCACCACAGGGGAGTGGCACAAAAGTTTTTAAAACTGGTTTGATCGAATGAAAAAGTGCATAGACGCCAAGGGAGATTATTTTGAAAAACAATAAATTAATTTTGTACCTTTAATAGTATTTTTTCATATTCATTCCGGAAACTTATAGTGCGTCCCACGTATCCCTAATTGTGTTAAGTGTTCGGATAGACTAGGAGAATATGATGAGAAAATATCTTTTTACCGGTAAGTATGACTTTTTTAAATATTTCTAGTGATTTATATCAAATTCTGTTGTTGAAGTTTCCGCTATTTTGTTACTAAATGGTTAGCGACCAGGTTCGCCTACTGTGCGCTAGATGTCGCTAACCACCACGACAGAAGAAACCAGGGCCGGAGTTAGCTTAATGGGGTAAATACATAGGTAACACTAAAAGTTTCCGGAACTGGCCACTTACATAAACAATATTTAAAAATTTATTGCAACATTTGAAAATAGAACTCTTTGGCTGTAGAATGCAGTTTGTTTCATCTGACTGTCTTTTGTTTTTACCTTGTGGTGCCATTTAAAAAATTGTGTGTCTGCATCAACATGGATTTAACTCGGGAAAATTTTCGTAGTATGATTTTCTACGATTTTAAGTGTAATTTGACAGCTCAACAGAGCATCGCTCGGCTTGAAACAGCTTTTGGCAATGAAGCACCATGCAAGACGACTGTTTATAGCTGGTTTGCAGAATTCAAGCGTGGTCGTATCGATCTCAGTGACGAATCTCGCGATGGTCGGCCGTCCACCGCTGTGACCAACAAAAACATCGATGCTGTGCACCGTATGATTGAAACAGACAGGCATGTGACCTACCATGAAATTCGCGCATCCTTAGAAATAGGCATGAGTCAAATACAATCAATCCTACACAAACATTTGGGTGTGAGAAAGCTGTGCTCGCGGTGGATCCCACACAACTTGACCGAGGGTCAAAAAACGGACCGCGTCACTTGGTGCAGTGCCATGCTTACCAGATTCAACGAAGGTGCGTCAAATTTGGTGTGGGACATAGTAACAGGTGACGAAACATGGATTTATTGCTACGATCCCAAAACAAAGCAGCAATCGAGCGTATGGGTCTTTCAAGATGAGCCGAAACCAACCAAAGTGGCGTGCGTGAAAAGTGCATCTAAGCGGATGATTGCTTCTTTTTTGAATAAAACTGGACACGTGGCTACTGTTGCTTTAGAGAATCGTCGTACCGTGAATAGTGACTGGTACACGACCATTTGTTTGCCGGAAGTTATTGACGAACTCCGTAAAAATAACCGTAAACGCCGTATCATCCTGCACCACGACAATGCTAGTTCTCACACGGCCAGACGGACAAACGACTTTTTGAAGACGAAAAAGTAGAACTCATGAGTCATCCTGCATACAGTCCCGACCTGGCACCTTGTGACTTTTTTCTGTACCCAAAAATTAAGAACCAATTACGCGGTCAACGATTTTCATCACCAGAAGAGGCTGTCGAGGAGTATGAAAAACACGTTTCAGAGGTCACCACAGGAGAGTGGCACAAAGGTTTTCAAAACTGGTTTGATCGAATGAAAAAGTGCATAGACGCCAAGGGAGATTATTTTGAAAAACAATAAATTAATTTTGTACCTTTAATAGTATTTTTTCATATTCATTCCGGAAACTTATAGTGCGTCCCACGTAATATAACGCACAATGTTGAAGTTAAAATGGTAGGGTGTATTTAGGTCTATTTTCTAAGGGATACACCATAAAGATGAAGGAAAAGAAGTTATTTTTTCAATATATGATTAATATAACCATAAGTGATTGCCGCGTATTAAGTATGATAACTATTTTCTTTTTTTTTCAGATTTCCTTCCGATGAATGCCTGAGGGAAAGTTGGAGAAAAGCTATAAACGGAGACCCAGGATGGAATCCTACAAAAAATATCTGGATTTGTTCTCTTTATTTTGAAGAAAATGTTTTTTAGAAAAATCCCAAAGGTTATAAAAAAATAATACTTTATAGATATTTTTTATAAAATTATTTATAATACCTCATTCACCCTTATGCTAATTTAATTACGCCACGCAAGTCAATTTCCGTAATAAAAAAACCCACCCCTCAATAAGTCCCTGTGTTTGCTTCGTGTTATACATGTATCGACCTCTAATGGCGGGAAGACGAATTGTGATATATATCCAAGGTACGATCTTGGTTATGTTGATGGCCGCTAGGTGGATTTTTCAAATTCCGTTCCTTATTAGCTCCGTTTGTTCTGCTTGACCTCTAGTGGCGAGTAGACGAAGTGTGATATATCGAAGATATTATCTTAGTTATGTTATTTATCGCTAAGTAGATATCTAAAGGGGGCAGGGCCAAGTACGCTGTGCCTTCCCCTAACCTCTGCCTTCCACCCCGCGCGCAGTGTCACACAATTTTTCTAGGAAAAATGAACTATCGGCAGCTCCTCTTCGTTTCTACTTCGTGTTCGCGTGGCAAAAACCACAGACGTATAGTAATAAATTTATATGTCTGTGGGCAAAAACACACACAGAAAAAGAGTTCTCACACAGATACTTTAGCAAGGGCCGAACTTGGGGATAGCGGGATAGCACTTTTCAACCTGACGACTGTAGACTATACCCTTTTTCATATAAAAAGTCCCGGCTGACACTTCTCAGGAATGAGCTTTAGTCAAGAGACACGTTCTAATCGACACTATACTCTATCGATTTTCGATTATTATTACAAACAGATTTGGTAACTATTAAGATATGGAGATTAAAAATATTATCGAGTGTGACTCGAAACGAATGCAGCGTATATCTTAGAAAAAACATAATTTTGTGGCATGTGGCAAAGTCATCAAAAAAAAAAATTCTCACTGCATATCTTCTTAAGAATGTCGCAAAGGGTGATCAGATGTTTTAAAAACGTATGCCAACGTGTCTTTGTAGTTTTAGGGTTCTCAAAGTCATCGGATATTGGCCTCGTCTGAACAGGCGACTTAAGCACCTATTTAATTTACTTGGCACCACCATCCTCATGAATAAATGATGTGCTTATTGTGTTCACGCAGTAACCGCACTGGGGAGTGGTTGGCAGTTGCGTTAATAAGTCTACCGACTTGCGTAGATTTTTGTGGAAGTCCCTGGAAACACTGATTGACACCTTACCTGCCGTCACTCTCCCTGTTTTTTAGACGCACAACAAACTCACGCGCTTTTCTATACAGTACCCTATTTTTGGTGGTATCCACCATTTTAGTAACCAAATAAACACGAGAAATAACCAATTAATTCAAATTATTTCAAAATACACGTTCGGCACGCAGCTCTCGTCCTAGTTAAAAATTCAAGAATATATAATTAAAGTTCTTTATATGAAAGAACTCCCACAGATTAAGGCATTTTTGTATTTATTAATGGATAAAATAGGTACTTTCACAGTGGACTTCTTTCGTGAACTCTGTTAGGATGTAGAAATAACAAGACAGATGTCAACATGGAATTTATACCATAAACACTTTCATCAAAGCACGTAGGCCGTCTATCTAGATACTAAAAACTGTGTACATGTGCTAGTATTATCGTTTTAGTGATAGACGGATGGACCAATATACAAATATCATAGGCTTAGTATAAGGGTTTCACCGGCTCAACAAAATATATAATCGTTCGCATGAGTCTCGTTCACTCGCCAAAATCCTCATCATATCGATTGATCGGCCGCTTACCGATTATTTGAACGATTCTTTATCTCGTCACTACGTTAGTTAATACCTATCACTTAAGTTCAACAAGCAACAACAAGCATCTAACCGCGTCAAAAATAATAGAAAAGATATTCAAGAACTTATTGTGGAAGGTCAAATAGAGAGGATTACTGAAAATCCTGATCTTGTCACTAACTCCCTTAATTCTTACTTCTGCTCGGTTGGCTGCTCATTAGCTCAAAATCATTTAAAAGTCAATAAAATAACTGAGCAAGAACTTAGCCAAAAAGTCCCTGGCTCCTCATCAGACAAGTCTTTCTATTTGCGTCCTACTAATCCCGAAGAAATTGAAAAAGCTATATCTAATCTAAAAAATACCAACTCGAGCGGTTGTGATAGATTAACATCAAAAATATTTAAGTGTATAAAAAAATATATAATACATCCTCTGACATCTATATTTAATTTAAGTTTCAGATCTGGTGTTTTCCCCGACGATTTGAAAACAGCAATAATAATCCCGCTTCATAAAAAAGGCTCCAAACAATTGATGTCTAACTATAGACCAATATCCCTTCTTCCAATTACATCCAAGCTACTCGAAAAAATTGTTAAGGCAAGACTGACACCATTTACAGAAGAGACAATATCAACAAGTCAATATGGTTTTAGAGTCGGTACCGGCACTAATGATGCTCTAGCTGCTCTTACACAGCAAATAAATGAAAATTATGAGGCCAAAAATAAATCACTAGCAATATTCGTCGATCTAGCGAAAGCTTTTGATACGGTCTCCCATAAAATTTTGTTACAAAAGCTAAGATCCCTTGGTATCACTGGCGCTGCATTCCAGTGGTTTTCTTCATATCTCGGTGGTCGCAGTCAGATAGTTAGAGTAGGCAGCTACTTGAGTGCTGCTAAAAGCGTTGAATTCGGTGTGCCGCAAGGCAGTGTGTTAGGTCCAATTTTATTTAATATATATTTAAACGACTTCTGCTCGCTCTTGGATACATGTAAGACAATTTGTTTTGCCGATGACACCGTATTAGTTTTTGCAGCAAGAACATGGACAGATACTTTCAAACTAGCAGAGGATGGTATCAGAAAGGCCAAGGCATGGTTTGATAGTAACCTACTCACCCTTAACGATGACAAAACCGTCTACATGTGTTTCTCTCCGACAAAAGCGGGCCTGCCAAACGAGGACCTTACTCTGAAGGTACATGCTTGCTCAGCTGATACTATTTGTCAATGCAAAAATCTCCAACGCATGTCCTACGTTACTTACCTTGGAGTGAACCTCGACGAAAATCTTAGATGGGAAAAACATGTTTCTGCAGTATCGGCTAAAATTCTAAGACTAGGCTACGTTTATAAGGAACTCAGAAATATTTTATCCGAAAAGTTACTCTGGCATATTTACCTGGCTCTTACACAGTCACTTATGTTGTATGGGATCATTGGCTGGGGAAGCTGTGGGTCTAGTGTTATGAATAAGTTAATAATAGCACATAAGCAAAACTTGAAAATTATTAAACGCAAACCCCGCAGATTTCCCTCTAGTGAAATCTTTAAACTATGCAAAGTCTTGGGCCCCAGAAAGATTTTTATCTGGCAAACAGCTGTATATATGTCTAAACATCTCAAAGACTTTTCTTTGTTGATTTTGAATAGAAAGTCTCGAATAGATACAAGGCGAAAATACATAGCACCTTTTAAATCAACCCTCTTCGGACGAAAAAATTTTTACTCTATTGCGCCTCGTCTGTACCATCTATTACCTGATAGTGTCTCCAACTATATTGATACTGACACAGAACCTTTCTTAAAACGTAAATCAGTTTTAAATAAAAAGTTAAAAGAATATTTATTAGAGTTAAGTGAAGATGAAATTGGAGATCTCTGGCATAAACTGCTCAATTGAAAACGCTGTGTAGGCAAAAAAAAAACGAAAAAAAAAAAAAAAAAAAGAATTTTAGGTGCGTTTACCCTAACTAATTTATATACATGTGTAATTGATATATTATTACTAAAATTATTTATAATTTATATACATATACATATTAATATAATCATATAACTAGATACAAAAATACATTACATACTTATATAAGTACTTAATAATATTACTTGTAAATTTGCATGAGGCTGTTATAGCGTACAATTGTTTTCTTTTCTTTTTTACCATTCATGTAGTGTTTTTTTTTTCTCGTCCAACCCTCTCTTACTCTCTATGACCTTATAGTCATTAAAGTGTCGCATCAAAGTTGATGGTCCAACAGGCCTTTGGCTCATTAGGGCTATCACAGTCAATACATTCGTCCCTGTCGGCCCAAACACGAGTGCTCCTTTTTAAACACGAATGCATATGTCAATTTTTTTTTCCTTAAATAAATAAATACAAAATAAATACAATACAAAAATACAATAGTTTTCATTCGAATTTCGAAGTATTTAAATATTTTTAAGATGAGCTCCTCTTGCAATAGAATAGCAATATACTTTTTTCTAAAGTAAGTAAAACGTGGCAATTGTTTTACTATTTAAAAAACTACAATAAATGACCGATTATTTAAAATTACTTGCCAGTTAAGCGTAGTACATTTTTTTCACAGTATGAACAGTCAAAGTGAGAAAATAAAAAAAAATTAAACTTATAATTCGAACAAAAATGTTTTTTTTTTCATTATAAAAGCGTATCATATTATTGTTTTATTTTGAACTAGAATAAATAGCAGGGCTATTCAATATTGCGAAACAAAAATTAGAATCTTGGAATAGTAGCTGTAGCACTGAAAAGACTCCTCTAAAATGTCAAATTTTACGAAATTCATAAAATTATCGATAACTCGAAAACTATTGACTTTTTACCGAGGTCATATTTTGATATTCCAGACAGTCACGAGCTGGCCTATCAGCCCTCCAAAGGATGACGTTGACCTGTATAGTTTTGTTTTAATGTATATTATTATAAATTAAAAGTTTTGTAAGGTGTATATTTGTTACACTAGAAAGAAAATGAAAGATACATTTCAGGAAAAGAAGCTACACCTGCGCACCTACATTTTGTTTTCATTTCGTATATAAGCTCACTTTTTATTTTTGTTGTTAACTAATTGTATTTATTTTTTCAAAACTTTACAAATACTCTATCCTTTGATATTTGTTATAAACAGATTATTATATCACTAATATATAATCACATCACAACCTTGACCAAAATTATCTTCAAAAATCAATTTCACTACCGAGTTAAAAAGGTAGCATAGACAGACCGACAAAAAAAGAAGTATTTGGCTTCAGTACTTTATTAAATACTAACAACCCACTTTATTTTAAATTTAGAAAAATCATATTCAAATTTCATAATATTCATAAAATAGATGCAAATATCAATATGTCGCATCGTGCTCGAGGGTCATGAGAGGTCACGCTGCGTATTATTTACCCAAACTTCGATAGTATCATTTTGTGGACTGGCTCTTAACACTTTCATCAGGTTCCGACACTGACAGCAGGATAGCGTATACAATTTTAGAAGCGTGCGACAGAGATGGCATTAGAACCCGTGTCGAGACCCCGAATTTATGAACGCGGCCCTGAATCAGCTGCACTTTTTAACTACTTTTCGATAATTTGACTACGGTACCACGGTACCGCTAGCGATCCTTTGATTTTTTAAATTATTAAACCGTAAATCTTATTTAGTTAATTGAATATCTTCTTTAACATGAACTAATAAAGTTCAATTTGCAATGTACATTTCGGAAAGGGAAGCAGTCCTTTAATTTTAAATTATTGAACATTATGTCACCGGAAAGTGCTCAGAAAATGATTATTTCTTCATAACGTGAATTCTGTTAAAACTACGGGAGTCACCTTGCTACGCCCCGCTTCGCTCGACTCCTACTTATGTACTTACATGTCCACCTAACCGCTACTTCTCGCTTCGCTCGTCGTCGCGATCTATCCCTAGCGGTTGAATAAAAATAATAAAATTTAAACTAAGGAAGGCACTGACCGTCCCATAGTCACTTTCTAATCGACAACATTACAAATTAATAATTGGTACAAAACTAAAAACCATTTCGAGATATTGGCCTTCTGAGCATCATATATTTTTTTCAGAATTATATCATTATCAAATAAAGAGATTTAAAAAAAAACAAAACTTGGTAAACACAGGATTTTAAAAACAATAACCTTTGCTTTCAAGTTCATTCCGTATTAAAAAAAAACAACGTGATGTTTAAATAGTTTTGGCCCACTGAAAAAAAATCCCGATTTTTGTCATTCCCCGCGCTCTCCCAAGCGAACCCTAAATTCTCCGCCAAACGGTGGTTTTCCCGCGATTGTGGTGAAATTTACCCGGAGTGTTGCGAATTTCACACCGTCCCCTTTATCTAATGGTTATTATATCTTTGCTACAGCGTTCAAAAATTACCTGAGTTAAGCCGAGGGTAAACGAACTGTTACTAGACAGTTCAATAAGCTGACAGCGTTTCAAAACACTTCCGAGTAATGCGAAAATTCGATTTTTAACGCTGTCTGGGCTGAGTTCAGTTTGATCGCCCGCTGACGACGCCCGACAATCATGACATCTGTTTTGCACGCGTTGATTTTGTTTAGGCTATTCTGCTATCAGTGATGAGCGGGCGATTAAACAGGATCAAACTGAACGCGGCCCTGGATACCACTATAGTTCACCTGACAGTTCAGAGTTTTGCCGGGTTTTGGACAAAATTCATAACTTAAAAAATGTATTCATCGTATCTAGAGGGAAAAAATCGAAAATTACCACTGTGAAAGTTGCATTAAGCTCGTAAGAGCTAATTTTTATATATTTTCATGTTTTTGTGACTACTAAATGCGATTTCAATTTCCCGCCCTGGAATTAGATTTGAGACTGACGTTTATCACCCAGACCCGTCCATCCATCCATCCATCAGCCCGTGTTCGTCCACTGCTCGACATAGGCCTTTCCCAAATTTTGCCACTCATGTCGGTCCTCCGTCCTCCTCATCCAGCCGCCCCCCGCAACGTCCTTCAGGTCGTCGGTCCAGCGGGAACGAGGTTGGCCTACACTACGCTTTGCTGTACGTGGTCTCCATTCTAGAGCCTTTCGGCCCCAACGGCCATCATCTCGGCGACAAATATGGCCTGCCCACTGCACTTCAACTTACTGATTCTGCAGGCTATGTCGGTTACTTTCGATCTCCGATGGATCTCCTCGTTTCGGATTCTATCCATCAGAGATACCCCAAGCATAGCCCGCTCCATAGCTCGCTGAGCGACCTTAAATCGGTGGATCAGGCCCTTTGTAAGAGACCACGTCTCAGCGCCATACGTCATCACAAGAAGGACGCACTGGTTGAACATCTTAGCCTTTAAGCACTGCGGTATTGACGACGTAAATATGTGACGCAACTTTCCGAATGCTGCCCAACCCAAGCATATTCTTCTGTCAGCCTCGGCGTCGAAGTTGTTTTTATCCAGCTGTATGACTTGACCCAGATAAACATATTTCTGAACAACTTCGATGCTGACATTGTCGACGGTTAGTGGCCCTTGGATGACGTGACAGTTGGACATGACCTTAGTCTTCTCTAAATTCATCCGCAATTCAATCGCTAAGGCCGCGCACTTATATAACGTAATGACCTCCAGTTCCTGCAGCGATTCCGCCATTATCACGATGTCATCGGGAAAGCGAAGATGTGAAATGTACTCTCCGTTTACGTTTATGCCTCGTCCATTCCAGTCTAGTGTTTTAAAGCCAGACCCGTACTAAAACATTTTTCTCACAAGAATCACTCGCAACCGTTTCAAAACCGGATTTTCCTTTCTCTTTCTAGTATATAGCTCTGTCTCTTTCTGGTAAACGAGTCAAATTTAGCACTGCGATATCATGTTTTGAAACGGTTCCTTATATTCTTTTTGACTGAAAGAAGAGAGGATACTAGCCGGCCTAAATAAAATATTTTGTTCCATTTGAAAAATACAAACCTTGTCAAAAGGGTGCCACTTCTTCATTTTTAGGGTTAATTAATGTTGCTCTGATATCTGTCCTTCCGTATGTCATGGGTCTCTAGCTTGCGGATGGAATGAGGTACAAATCTGGATATGTTGCTGCTGGATATGCCCTGGCTGCTGATTGCTCCAAAAGGCTAGGTTTCGTTCTTCGTAACGCTAAAGGATTTCAAAAATCTAAAAGCAATAGAACTTCTCTTTACAGCTCTTGTGAGAAGTAAGATTGAAACTGGAGCCATCGTCTGGAGCCCTCATGAATCAACATACGTGCTATTGCTCGAAAAAGTGCAGAAAGCGTTCCTCCGTTTTCTGTACAAAAAGAAATTTGGGTACTACCCTTTTATGTATCCGACAAAATACCTCCTTGGTATGCTGGGGTTCAACTCGTTGGAAGTTCGACGAGACTGTGAGCAGCTTGTTGCAGCATGTCGCATGTTGCGTGGTGAATCAGACTGCCCACAGCTCACCAATCAAGTATGTCGACTGTTTGTGCCTGACAAATACCTCCGAACTCGTAAGCACGTTCTATTGTCGGTTCCGGCGTCGCATACTGTTGCTCGTAGCATGTCTCCGCTCGTCCGGGCCCGGTCATCACTCAACACACTGTTGTCTTCGGTACCAGAGTGTGATTTGTTTGCTGATAGATTGATGACTGTGAGTGAGAAATGTCTGGCGTTCTGTGAGCGTGATGAATGAAAGGAACGTCCCTATTTATAATGAATTGTATATCTTACTTTATATTTTTAATTGTTAATTGTACATATTGAATTTATATTTTATTTTAATCAATAATTAATTTTAATATATAATTGTATAACGCATTGGTGTAAGCTGTAATGTTATACTTTTTAAATAAATAAATAATAATAATAATAATAATGTTATGGAAAATGTTGACCGAGAACAGAACCGAACATTTAGTTAAAAATTATATTAAATTAATTTCCATGAGATGTCCCATAGATGAAAAAAAAAATTTCACCCTGTGGCTGCGTTTATAAATTGGGTATGTCGACAAAGGTTCTAATGCCATTTCTGTCGCACGCGTTGAAAATTATATACGCTATCCTGCTGTCAGTGTTGGAAACTAACGAAAGTATTAATTAATGAACGGGGGTCAGGATGTAAGGTGCCATTGTCTAGAACTTATTAAGTAGAGTACAAATGCAATTTTTATCTTTTAATTTTTGTTATGGAGTAAACTAGTGAGGAATTTGAAATTTCAGTATGTGCCATATATATTATACTCTATTTGAACAACAAATTTAATACTGAAAATGCTGATTTTAATATAGGTTTAGGGTTATGTACCCAAATACTCAACCAACTTAATTTTTAAGTTATATTTCATACAGTTTCTACGAACTTATAAGTTTGTTGTTTTCATTCAAATTATTTAAGCCTATTAACTTACTAAAATGGTTCGACACCCTCAGGGTGCGAGTCCTAGTCGCACTTGACCTGTTTTGTAATGGTAATTTATTTATTTTGTAACCTTATTATCATATTTATGTTTCTTAATTCAAATGAAAATTCTAGGGATTGACCCAATGACATCTTACGTGGCCATTACCTCCCTCTGTATCTGCCAATGAAGGGCATATAATGTATAATAAAATAATATATACAAGCCTTCGCCCGTGGCTCTGCCGGCGTTTATTCAATCTTTAAAGCCTATGTGTTGACCATAGTCACTAGGAAGATAATAAAAAAAACACGTTCAAATCCGTTGAGTGGTTCTCGAGCTAAAAGCGTTTATTTAAACTTTGCCCCGTTTACGGCTTGGGCGTTATTTTATGAACACCCCTTACAGCCTTGGTGTTGACCAGTGTCACTGGTGATTATAAAAATACTGATCTAAATCCGTTGATTGGTTCTCGATTTATAACAAAAATAAAGTTTATTATAACGGAAGAGACACGGAAAGAAAGTAAGACAAATTTATTTAAAATAATAGTTTTTGCCTTAGTACACAGACATAACTTTTTTACTACTTTATTATTAGTATAGATATTTCTAGCATCAACTAGGCTACATAAATGATCGATTATTTTACATGCATCGCGTCGGAGGAGGCACTGTTCATTCACTGAGTGAGCATATTGTGGCAATCTGCTGTATTTTTTTTATAGACCGGCAGCACAGACTATTTATCTGTCCAAAGGGTCAGCGCGGAGACAGCGCGGGGAATGACAAAATCGAGGAATTTCGGGAAATTCAGACCAAAGACATTGTCTAATGACAAGACTGTGCACTGTCCAATTTTTGCTCAAGTGAACTAGATTTTATTTCTTCAAAAATAAGGTTGTAATTATGATAATACAATTTTCAAGCGAAAAACGAGCCGAGCGAGATAGTTGTCGCTACTCGTGTATCCTTGTATAGCAAGTTGCCAGTGTATATAATAAAAACAATATACTTATATAGTGTTGTTGAGTTCTAACGTGTTAGAAAGGGACTAACGAGTGCCAACACCTATCTCGCTCGGCTCGTTTTTCGTATCGTAGTGCACAGTCTTGTTTTCTATACAATGTCTTTGATCCAGATCAGTTAAAACTATTTTATGTCGGGTAATACGTGGGTAATACTTACAACTTAAAAAATCACGTTCTGACTTGGCAGACTCAACACTTGAATGGTAATACGACTCAAATGCCTGCTCAACTCTCATTTGATTTGAACACGATTTTGTTTCTTTGAACGCATCTATTTTAATAAATCGATTATGGTTGTCGAATTTTTAAATATAAGGATGTTGATTCTTTCTAAAAATGATCGATTTTGAGATCGATTTCGAATAGGGCAGAAAAAATCGATCCAAAAAAATATGTACAGTCAAGATCGATTTACAAAAATCGATTCGAAATCGGAACATAAATTTACACAATTAGCGTTCATTATTTTTATTTCTGTTGGTAATCTAGGTAAAAATTCATAAGCGTTAATTTTTCCTGAGTTTATTTTAAGTAAAGTTAGTTGTTTTCTTATAAATAGAATATCAAAAAAAAATTTTTTTTTTATAGGAACGGTAGCTCAGGGGTAGAATTTTGGCCTCATAATCTTAAGACCCAGGTTTGATCCCCGGTCGGGCATGCACCAATTAGTTTTTCGGAATCTATGTGACTCAGACCAAATAAAAAGTCAAGACGCAGTTTACTCTATGTAACGGGTGAAGCAGGCCAAAAGTAAGACAGTCTCGTGTTCGTACACGGCTTGAAACTCACACATGCGCAATCTGTCTCAGTTTTTACTTGGCGGCAACACTGACTAAGTGCACACATGTTTACAAAATTGGCTTCACGTATATTTATAGTATATGTTCTTACTTAGCACTTGCTAAACGGTGAAGGAAAACATCGTGAGAAAACCTGCATGCCCTAAGAAGCGTCTATTTGTGCCCGAAGTATGACGATAAGGCTCACTGCAATAATCGTTGGTGAAACGCGGGTGTACCGAGTTTAAACTGTGACTTGCATTTCACAGACCATACTCGGATCACCTCTAACACCCCCTCGGGGATTCATGTCGTGACGATATAATATAAATATATTTTTTTAAGTTTAATTGCCAATGTTACGTAAAATGCACATACATAACATTATTAGTGTGTTATTATTATGTATCAATATTCTTGAATCTCATCTCAACTGCTCCAACTTCCTATATTCAAATGTAAGGCTCTTCACAAGCACCTGTCCAGGGGGGTGGATAGGTGGGATTTATCCCCCCCCCCAAATTTGGGTTTGGATTTGGACCGGGAATGTTTTTTAATAACCACTGTAAAGTACGTTTTAATAAAAAAAGGTATGATCGTTTGTTACTTAATTATTTTATAGTACCTACAGGGCAGATTTATTTCACAGTTCACATTTCTGTTTCAATGAATTCCCCCCCTCCCCCCCCGAAACAAAAGTCTGGATACATGCCTGGCTTTTCATCTTCTTCTCTTCTCTATACAAATAAAATACAACGTCTGTCTGTCTGTTCGTTCGCTTATAACTTGAGAACCAATCAATGGATTTTGATGCAGTTTTCACTGAAAGATAAAGCATTTCTTCGGGAAGGTTCAGGGTTATGTATCATCACGCTATGACAAAGGGGAGCAGCGCAATGAGAATTTTAGTGAAACACATGGAAGGTTCGCCGCCGTAGCATAGTCGATCGTCGCGGGTTCAAACCCCGACTGATAAAATGTTTTAACTTTTTAATTTTTATTATTTTATTTTATTTTCAGAAAAATATTTCCTTTTGTAAAAAAAATATTAAAGCTGAAATTATATTTGTTGACTGGGCAAAGATCAATAACTTAAATATTTTTAGTTTGAAGATCTTAGAAAACGCCATCTCTGGGAAGCTATCCTGGATAACGGCTCAGTAATCTGGCGTTGAAATTGTTTGTAAGCAGGCGTTGAAATTGTTTTTATATTTAATCCACTAGATGGCGCTGCATGTTTCAAAATATCGAATTTGACGCAGTCTGGTTCAAATCAACTCACGTTAAAGTTTGTCTACGCTATTATATAAAGAAGAAAGATTTGTTTGTTTGTTTGTTTGCGTATAATGGGTAGTATCTAGAACTACTGAACTGACTTTAAAAATTCTTTAAGCACTCAATAAGATTTTTAGTTAATCGTGTGGTATGTACGCCTTGCGTAGTCGTACGTATGTAGTCTCATCGTCGGGGTTACAATCATCCACTGGTAAATGTTTTTTTTAGGAGACCTCTCAAGTTTAAGTTTATTTGATCGGTATTGATGAGTATTTTTGTAGAACATGGTGACCAGGATCTAATGACGGGATGGGTACGGGATCTTCTTAACGGATAACAGCAGACCCATCGAGATTGGGCTTATTTTATTGGTCTTTATTAGCACTTTGGTAAAACATGGTGACCAGGGTCTGATGATGGGACTGGAGGGTAGGTACTGGATATCCTCAACGGACAACAGCAGACACTTCAAGTTTGGACTTATTCGATTGGTATTTATTAGCACTTTGGTAAAACATGGTAACCAGGGTCTGGTGATGGGTCTGGAAGGTGGGTACGGGATCTCCTCAACGGACAATAGCAGACCCTACGAGTTTAGGCTTATTTAGTTGGTATTTATTAGCACTTTGGTAAAACATGGTTAACAAGGTCTGTTGATGGGACTGGAAGGTGGGTATGGGTTCTCCTCAACGGACTTCAGCAGACCCTTCAAGTTTGGGCTTATTTGATTGGTCTTTATTAGCACTTTGGTAAAACATGGTGACCGTTGCATATTGTCGTTCAAAAAATCATATTCTTTTGTTTTCCTCATTTCCACGAAAATCTCTTCGACGCGGGTGGAGCCGCGGGCAAAAGCTAGTAATTAATAATTTTGAAATCAAATAGGTATAGTCTGTCAAAAAAGTGTTGAAATGAAAATGAAACTTTAATGAACTTTTTTGGACTTTAAACATTCAAGTAGTATAATTTAGGTACTTAATATATTTATGAAGTAACAACGGGGTTTCCTCGATTTAACAGATTTTGTACTTATTTGTTTGGTGTAACCAGGCGAAAGAAAATAGTTTATTCAATTTTCGTTTCAACACTTTTTTGACAGACTGTTCTTGCCGGAACGTAATTAAATGTTGGCACTCTTTTTAATTGTATTTGATTTTAAAGCAAAATTTTCCGTGAAAACGTGTGCACGATTCTGTGGTTGTATGGATCGATTCAAAGATCAAATCGCTTCAAAAAAATCGATCCAAAATTGATTTTCTTGGCCCCAATTAATCGATCTTCAGTTAAATCGATTTAAATTTGACATCCCTATTTTAATATCACTCAAATAATGGAAAAGTACCTAGTTAAGCTGAAAAATATAAGGTATTTCAGGGTTAAGGAATAAGGAACAAGGAATAAGGAATCCGGTAATGAATATTGGTGATACATCTGTGTGTTTATATTTGCACTGTAATTTTGATTGAACTCGAAAAAGCTTAAGTACGACTCGAGACGCTTGGTTGGAAAAATGCCCTGCGATTGGCTGACTATAAGAAACTAGCTTTTGCCCCCGGCTCCGCCCGCGTCGAAGAGATTTTCGTAGAAATTTGGAAAAAAAAGAATTTGATTTTGTGAACGACTATATGCAACGGACACCATGTTTAACCAAAGCGCTAATAAATACCAATCAAATAAGCCCAAAGTCGAAGGACCTGCTGTCCGTTGAGGAGGTCCCGTACCCATCTTCCAGTCCAATCAACAGACCCTGCGGTCACCATGTTTTACCAAAGTGCTAATAAAGACCAATCAAATAAGCCCAAACTTGAAGCGTCTGCTGTTGTCCGTTGAGGAGGTCCCGTACCCACCTTCCAGTCCCATCTTCAGACCCTGGTCACCATGTTTTACCAAAGTGCAAATAAAGACCAATCAAATAAGCACAAACTCGAAGGGTCTGCTGTTTTCCGTTGAGAAGTTCCCGTACCCATCTTCCAGTCCCATCGTCAGACCCTGGTTATCATGTTTCACCAAAGTGCTAATTAAGACCAATCAAATAAGCCCAAACTAGAAGGGTCTGCTGTTATCCGTTGAGGAGATCCCGTGCCCATCTACCAGTTCCATCATCAGACCCTGGTCACCATGTTTTACCAAAGTGCCAAGGAGTGTGTCAGGATCGTTTTAAATGGAAATCTGTAGTCAGATTTAACTAATACAGTTTTCTCGTATGGGAAAAAATCAATACATAAACCTGGCTTTAATCACTTTTTCAATCTTAATATAAGAAAGAAGTGTGTCCGGTGGGTCGTTGTAGATGTAAATCTGTAGTCAGATTAAGCTGATACAGTTTTCCCGTATGGGAGAAAATCATTGCTTAAACCATAGTACTTAATGTATCTACGCTTAAATCTGGCTGTAGTTACTTATTCAATCTTAATATTAGCAAGAGGTGTGTCGGGATCGTTGTAGATGGAAATCTTTAGTCAGAATAAACTAATAAAGTTTCCTCGTATGGAAAAACAACCGGTTTTATCACGTATAACTAACAAGTTAGTCAAGCCACGCCGATAAAGCAGCTTAGCAGCGTTTTTTCTCCCGACATGGTTCACAAATATTTAATTTTCAAACAGAAAACCTTCTTTAATTAAAATAAAATACAGCTTATGTTGCTCAGCTTTTTACAAAAGAAATAATTTTTAGAATCAGTTCAGTAGTTCCAAAGTTTACCTCAAACATACATACAAACAAACAAACAAACAAATCTTCTCTCTACTTTAAGTCTTTATATAATAGTGTAGATGTAGATATATAAGAAACAGGTTCCCAACGTGATGAAAATTCTATTCCTATTTCTTGAATCATAATCCTTATTTTTTAATTGTGAATTGATCAACGGTACTGCCATCGTTGGATTCCGCTATTCCTTATTCCTTGTTCGTTATTCCTTATTTCCATACCTTATTTTTTCATTGTGTAATGGGCTTTAAAAGTGCAGCTAATGTTGAAAAAAATGTACAAAACAGTGGTCATAGTCCAAAAATATATTTTCTGGGAATTTGCGGGGAATTAATCATTAAAAGCGGGGAATTGACAACACTGAAGCGGGGAATCAAGAAATTTTCATTGGCAGCACTGCGTCTGCGTCTGCAGGTATCAGCAGGGAAGGACATTAAAAAAAATATTGATTTAATGCATAGAGCTATGGCATCGATGTTTTATGATGCATTGAAAAAAAACATGTTTTTGATACATCGATGTACTTTGGAAAAATTCAAGTTTTGACAGGACTTAAACTAAAGTTAAAGCCTCGAGAATCTACTTTATTATACAAATTAAAACACCAAATTTAACAAAAACATGGTGATTGTTAGTAAAAAATATAAATTAACAAAGTACAGAATCAAATGTCCCCATTTTTTTTTCACACTATAAAACAAAAGTTATGCAGTTTTTTGCCCTATAATCTGACTCTTTGCTGGTTCAAGACCAGCGATGCTTTTGAAAACAGCCTTTCGGCGGGTACTTGTTTGACGGGTTTTGTGTTTACTAGGTTTAATGTTTTAAGTTATGTGCCCTGAATATTAAGTAGTCCTTTTTAACCCTGGTGTCACGTTCAACTCGCATGGTATGCAGCTCTTCGAGCGCTCACGTCAGTTCAATGTTTTTTCAATTTGCTTTCCGTTATTATGATTAACGTACGCAGCAAGTTCGATTGCATTCGATGCATCATATTAAAAACATTGATACATCGAATATATCGAGGGTCTAACGATACATCGAATAGTTCGATGCATCGTTTTCAAACATTGAATGTTTTTGATACATCGATGTATATTGTACACCCCTAGTCTGCCTGTCAGTCCTGTCCTGTCACTGTCAAACTAAAAAAAACCTTTTACGGCGAGCTGTCAACGTTCGCGAACGTATTTGGGCTACGCTCTTTTATATCCGTCTTAATCGACGTGAATAGCATTTTAATCGTAGTAATATATCTACTAAAACTCTCCCACAATGCCGCCTAAATTCGATCCTAACGAAGTTAAAGTTGGTAAGTTCAAAATATCATGTAACTGACATGTTTGGCTTGGAGGAAGTTTCTGACATTTTCTCGTGTTTATTCCAGTCTTTCTGAGATGTGTTGGTGGAGAAGTTGGTGCTACTTCATCTCTGGCTCCCAAGATTGGTCCCCTTGGTCTGGTGAGTATTACTTTAATCATCATGAATAAAACATTTCTAACCTTAAAACATCTCATATTTCTCGTGGCAGTCAAGTCTTTTCTTATAATTTGCTAGAACTAGGGTCAATTTTAGATTGGGGTGTAGATACTCTGACCTGATAAAATTGTGTCTAAGCAAAAGTGTGTGATTGTATGATCCTGGGGGGACCTCCCTACCAGGCGCGTCCTTCCGGGTGGCGGATGGAAGGAACCCGCGACTCAGGATCCGTTCCCTGTCGCGGCTACTCCGAATGCCCAATAAGGAGTCGCGGACCAGGCTAGGGGACTACCAGACTGCCACTCGATTCTTTCTAGGTTATCTTATCTAGTTTTATGAAAATGATTGCAAGGTAAATATAACACATCCTCAAAACTTACCTCATGTTTCACGTGGCAGTCAAGTCTTTCCTCAACATGTGGTAATTCTAGGCTCAATTTTATTGTTTATGCAAACGTGTGATTGTATGATCCTGGGGGGACCTCCCTACCAGGCGTGTCCTTCCGGGTGGGGGATGGAAGGAACCAGTGACTCAGGATCCGTTCCCTGTCGTGGCTACTCCAAATGCCCAATAAGGAGTCGTGAACCAGGCTAGGGGACTGTCACTTGATTCTTTTTAGGTTATCCTATCTGGCATTATAAAAGTTATTGCAAGGTAAACAACACTATAAAACATTTTATTTCAATTTCAGCTTTATACAGAGCAAAGCCTTGTTGAGAGACTGTTTTCTTCTTGAATAATGGACTGGAAATGGCTGATACACTCCAAGTTTTACAGAGGTTCCAGCTGAATTCACACAACAAAATACTTATAATAATTCTCCATAATTCCAGTCTCCCAAGAAGGTTGGTGATGACATCGCCAAGGCTACTGGAGACTGGAAGGGTCTTAAGATCACTGTCCAGTTGACTATCCAGAACAGACAGGCGTCCATCTCGGTGGTGCCATCGGCTGCATCTCTCGTGATCAAGGCTCTGAAGGAGCCCCCACGTGATAGGAAAAAGCAGAAGAACAGTGAGTGCCACTTGACATTTTAAGTCAGTTTGAAGAGCAGTTTATGGGGATGTGTTTCTGAGTGAGCAGTCCACACTTGCACACAATGTTTCACCAATGATTATTTTTGTACGTTGGGTACAAATTGAAACTTCTAGCTTTCAAAGACTGAACACTTGCCCTAATCAAACCACTAGGCCACAGATGTGGGCTTATTCAAAACAGCCAGAACCATTTCAAAAATTATTCAACATGCAGTGGAATAAATTTTGAAATGGTTCAATGCTTGACTTTTGGCCTGGCAATTTCACAATGAATTATAATTTTTGATCCCCTGAACTGTGTTTCTGGCTAGACCTGCAATTAATTTTTAATATAAACTCAAGTTTTTAAGAAATCTGTTCAGTTGCTTTCAGAGAAAAGGATAAAAGACTATCATGTTAGAGTTGCTGCATTGCATAATCGTAAAACCTCTTGAAAGCTGTTTCCAAACAATATTATTATAAATTATATATTTTCATGATATAAGCTATTTCACTAATTTTTATTTCAATTTATTGTATAAAATATATTTTATATATAAATTTACTTTCCTAGCAATAAATATAAATTTACTTTCATTTGTTGCCTTCACTTTCCAGTCAAACACAACGGCAACATCTCCATGGAAGAAGTAATCAGTATCGCCAAGGTTATGAGACCACGCTCCATGGCCCGTGAGCTCTCGGGCACTGTCAAGGAGGTCCTCGGAACAAGTCAGTCAGTCGGCTGCACAGTCGATGGAAGAGCGCCTCACGATATCATTGATGATATTAATTCGGGTGCGGTGACCATTGATGAATAAACTATGAATAAGTTCGAAAGTTACTGTTTTATTTAAAATTAGATATGGTATGTATGTATAAATACTTTCTCTTATAGATCTATTCCCTAGTGCCTTTAGAGTGTCTGTACTTCTGGGGTTTACGTGTTTTGATAGAATCTGGCAGCAGATTTTAGTAAAAGCATAGACTAATTTACGAGGTAATAGTAACTTAATTGATCTATGATCTGATACGCGAATCAGCTGTCTTTTTACATGGTCAGTGTCTTCCACGTACTGTAGATCTAAAGATGTGCGGCTGGTTAAATCCCTAAAGTTCAAAGGTGTACTTTTAAGCTTTACTTTTATATACATAACGCTTTAAATGTGGTATCATACATTAGAGGTGTCACATGGACCGAAAAAAAAGTCCACAATAAGCCGCAAATCTATAAAAAGTCCTAAATCATTAAATGGACTGATTCAACCGTGAGCTAGTCCGCGGACGACGGACTATAGCGGACCTCTGTGGCTTTCGGACTAGTCCATGCAGTCCACTAGTCCGTTGTGTTTTACGAAATGGTTGTGAATGATTTTATGCAAGTAAAGCATGAAAAAATAATGTTATTCGACGGATGTGATGACGACTTTATTGAAGGAGTCGATATCGTATTTATTTTTTCATATTTTTGTATTGTCCTGTGGTGTATTTTATACCTATTAAGGTGACTTTCATTTTAACAGCCAAACTCGTACTTAACACTCGGTAAGTGATCAAGACCAAGGTTCAATGACCCTGTTAGCGAAATACGAAAAATATATTTTGTGCCTCAAGAACAACCTCGCTCGACTCAAGACAGAATTTTTATTTACATTATGGAACCCATAAAGAAGTCTTGTACCCATGTGATTGAACAAGGTTCAAATTACTCTTTACAAATTTAGACCTCATAAACTAGTTTTTATTCTGTTTTGGAATAATTCAAATTGTTTATTTGTAAAATAGATACATAAAGTATACGTTTTACCTACATGTCAAATCTAATCTGTATAAAAATAATAATTTATGATGAAACAAATATGATACGGGAAATATATAAAAAAACTATATTTAAGTTGGGCTACAAAAGTTAAATGTATAAAATAAAGACTTATTGGAATACGAATATTATTATAACTACACAATGCAATTAATAGACAAGTTGATAAATAAACTGAATAGACCCTAAATAAATATAATGCCTAGCCAAATATATACTAACATAAGTAAGAAATTAAAATATTGTATATACATACCTACATAATTCAATGAATAAGTAAGTTAATAGATAAATAAACTAAATAGATATAATGCCTAAATCCGCCCATTCGATTAATCTTGCTAAGAAAAAGGGCAAGAAACTTAGCAAGATCATGTCTTTTTATCAGTATTTTTTTTTCTGAATATGGCTTAATACTATTACAGTTTTTTTTTTAACTTATACAGGATGACCGGTAATTGCTCTTATTCCTCTCGGGGGAAGAAACTATGATTAATTTGGAGTGATTTGACCCCTATCACTTGGGGTTCGCAAATCCAGCATTTTCGAGAAAATCGACATTCTTTGTTTTATTTATAAAATTGCGAAATTTGGCAAATACAAAACGCCGAAAAAAATCTTTTGGCGTGAACTGATTGATCGATCTCCTTAAAACTAAAAATCACTCAAACAATTGCAAAATCCTATGTTGCATGTTTAAAATCACGATAACAAAGAATTAAAAATTGAAACAAAAATATAAATTTTCTCGAAAATGGCGGATTTCTGCCGACAACTGCCGATCTCTCAAGTTTGGTATTATTTGATTGGTTTTGATGAGTAATTTTGTAAAACATGGTGACCAGAGTCTGATGATGGGACTGGAAGGTCGAAATGAGAACTCCTCAACGAACAACAGCAGACTTCTCGAGCTTGGACTATTTGATCGGTTTTGATAAGTATTTTTGTAAAACATGGTGACCAGGGTCTGATGATCGGACTGGAAGGTTGAAATGAGAACTCCTCAACGAACAACAGCAGACTTCTCGAGTTTGGACTATTTGATCGGTCTTGGTGAGTATTTTTATAAACATGGTGACCAGGGTCTGATGGTGAGACTGAAAGGTTGAAATGAGAACTCCTCAACGAACAACAGCAGACCTTTCGAGTTTGGACTTTTTGATCGGTCTTGGTGAGTATTTTTACAAACATGGTGACCAGGGTCTCATGATGGTACTGGAAGGTTGAAATGAGAACTCCTCAACGAACAACAGCAGACCTTTCGAGTTTGGACTATTTGATCAGTCTTGATGAGTAATTTTGTAAAACATGGTGACCGACCCTCATGATGGTACTGGAAGGTTGAAATGGGAACTCCTTAACGAACAACAGCAGACCCCTTAAGTTTGGACTATTTGATTGCCTTAATAAGTACTTTTGTAAAACATAATTTTACTTACTACAAGATGGACATCGGAACTCTTTTACGAATAACAGCAGACCTCTCGAGTTTGGACAATTTGAATGGTATTGATGAGTACTTTTGTAAATTTTTCGTTGATGAGTTCCCATATCCACCTTCCAGTCCCATCATCAGACCCTGGTCACCATGTTTTACAAAAGTACTAATCAAAACCGACCAAATTTTTCAAAATTGAGAGGTCTGCTGTTACTCGTTAAGGTGGTATCTTTTCATACAAACTTCCTGAGTAATATGTGTGAAGACGCAACAAATTCATGACTTAAATCGAGGCAAAACATTGTACTTATAACAGATATTGCTCAAAGTTGTTAAAATTATAAGATTATTGCTTGGATACTCTAATAACAGGGTTTCAAAAATGAACTCTTTTCGTCCGGTTTGCATTGGTGTGCGGTTCACGAACAGGGCACTTACAATTTACAAACTCATACGCAGACGTCTTGTGTAAACACGAGTGCGTTCTGAAACCTAGAGCACGATCTATCCATTTTTGAATATACTTTTTAACCAATCCAAAATAAGAAAATAACTTGTAATGAGATATCAATTAACAACCAATACCTAAATAAAGCAAAATATTTTGTTTTATTCATTTTTAATTGGATATTTTCTATACCAATCATTCACTTTCCTAAACCTATTGTGTTTTTGGACGATTTTTCTTCGTAAGATGTCATCACTGACCTAAAGGTCAGTGGCTGTCGTGCACTGCACTACAAAGGCAGTTATAATTTGGTTGGTTTCCTACAATTCTGTAAAGTGATGCTTATTTAATTTATCTCTCCCCCTACATCATTCGAACCCCCCCCCCCCCCCAACTCCATCCAACCAAACTACAATGTCAACGAGTAAGTCAGCCAGTCACCGTATTGCAACTTTATACATTTTTTTAAGGCCGATCAAATAGTCCAAACTTAAGAGGTCTGCTGTTGTTCGTTAAGGAGTTCTTATTTCAACCTTCCAGTCTCATCATCAGACCATGGTCACCATGTTTTACAAAAATACTTATCAAGACCGATCAAATAGTCCTAACTCGAGAGGTCTGCTATTGTTCATTGAGGAGTTCTCATTTCAACCTTCCAGTCCCATCATCAGACCCTGATCACCATGTTTTACAAAAGTACTAATCAAGACCGATCAAATAGTTCAAACTCGATAGGTCTACTGTAGTTCGTTGAGGAGTTCTCATTTCAACCTTCCAGTCCCTTCATCAGACCCTGATCACCATGTTTTACAAAAGTACTCATCAAGACCGATCAAATAGTTCAAACACGAGAGGTCTGCTGTAGTTCGTTGAGGAGTTCTCATTTTAACCTTCCAGTCCCTTCATCAGACCCTGGTCACCATGTTTTACAAAAGTACTTATCAAGACCGATCAAATAGTCCTAACTCGAGAGGTCTGCTATTGTTCATTGAGGAGTTCTCATTTCAATCTTCCAGTCCCATCATCAGACCCTGATCACCATGTTTTACAAAAGTACTAATCAAGACTTATCAAATAGTTCAAACTCGATAGGTCTGCTGTAGTTCGTTAAGGAGTTCTCATTTTAACCTTCCAGTCCCTTCATCAGACCCTGATCACCATGATTTACAAAAGTACTCATCAAGACCGATCAAATGATCTAAACTCGATAGGTCTGATGTTGTTCGTTGAGGAGTTCTCATTTCAACCTTTTAGTCCCATCATCAGACCCTGGTCACCATGATTTATGTAAGTACCTATCAAATTTGATCAAATTATAATGTTTCATCAAGTAAGTTATTAATACAAATTACAAAATAAAATATTTATTTTCCTGTACTAAAGTCCATTCCACACAATTGAACATTAGTACTTTGGGGCAAAAAGCATTTGAATAACCTATCACTGCTAATAACTTATCATATTTATATAAAAGTAAATGAATAGTTCGTTAAACCATTTGTACGCACCTGTACCAATCAAAACTGGATTATAGAACTACCAATTTAAGAAGGTTGGCACCATGTATGGTACGGCCGCTTTTATGTAGTCATTTGAATTTGGTTGGTTAATTGACTGATTTACTGTCCTGTTGTTTTTTCCTTAAGTTTCAGTAGTTAGGAGGCTTTTTCAGCTGAAATTTTTAGAATAAATAATGTGATAAAAGTACTAATTATTAGTAGAATCCAATTTACTGTCACATAATAATAACTCATTTATTGAAGCGTTACATTACAGAGTAGCCAGATTTTAATAAAAATGGAATAACTCTGTAAGGAGTTGAAGTAGGAACATCTAATTTCACAAGGTGCTTTGAATTAATAAAAGGTACAAACCACCATAATTGGTAAGTTTCTAGGTATTCTCATTGAAGCGCAAGGGCCGATTTTAGGGTCTTTGAAAAAAAATTGTAACTGACCAACGGCGTCGATTAGAGAAAAAATAAGTTTGCACAAATTAGGAATTAATTAAGACACGCCTTAGTAAAAAAAAATCGTAGTTGTATGTCATACAGTTTAAGAGATACAGCAATTGGCTAAACGTTACCCCAGCGGCATCTTGAATAACTCTGAAACCTCTGGACGCACTAATTTTCTTTTTTGGGCACAATCAGGCACTAATTATATCTACCTAAGTAGCTAATTTTTATTTAGCTACGTACGACCACGGGATAAAAAACATGCCGCTGGGGTAACGTTACTCCAGCGGAATCTGTTTTTCGTGATTATCTTTGGATCGGCTGGAAGCACTAATTTTTTATTTACGGGCACAATTACACGAGATGACGCTCTAATTATCTGTCAAGCTGAAATCCTGAAAGGCGCCAACATGCCGCTGGCGTAACGCACTCCATTTTAGACGATAGAAGCTTGGTTTGGCAACTGAGTTTACGATACAGAATCAGGGGGCAGGCCGTAGATAGAGGATAGACTGTCTACGGAACGGAGCAGGCCTTGTTTTTTTCGGCCTTCCATGGTTGAACGAAGCTTTAGTTTCGCCATGCTCAAGTGCTCGCCCGCAATCTCCACCAACACTGACAGTAGTAAAGCATGTTGAACGCGTACAAAAGAGATGTCATATTAGCCCAGCGTCAGCAGACGATCAAAATGAACGCAACCTTCATAAAGTCGTTAGGTTCCGTCAATAAGGACGGAATTCGGGACATTGCAAACCGGTATTAATCGTCAAAAAGCTGTGTCAAATATAAACTTTCTTGCAGTGCTGGCAATATTGAAAAACGAAATAATGTTTCCATTAAGAGGAAAAGTTTACTCTATTATGCTAGTAGAATTTTGAGAATTTCGAGAAATAATATAAAAAAGCGCAAAACTTGTTTTAGATCACAAATTGAGTATGTAAAGTACACTGGTTTTATGTTTTTATTTTGTGTAGCTGACTATCATAAGCAAAAAAATATATATATTTCTACATTCTAAGAACTAGTATTTTTTTATAATTGCTGATTGTTTGTGCCCGATAATTACTTGAGGTCTCGTTCACACCAATTACTGTCCCTGAATCCCACACACACCGTAGCGCGCCGCAAGTCTCCACTTATACGCGCGTTCGAAAAGCTCAGCTTGAAGTTCATTAATAACACTTTCGTCAGATTCCGACATTGAGGGCAGAATAGCGTATACAATTTTCAAAGCGTGCTACAGAGATGGCATTAGAACCCGTGTCGAAACTCCGAATTTATGAACGCAGCCCAGTGTGATCTTTTTGCAGACAGACCGATGAATGTAATATGAGAATGTTTGAAGTACTTTGAGAGTGAGGAATCAAAGATGATGTCCCCAGATCAACATTATGTATAGATAGATATTTTTATGTTTTTATATATTTTTTCTTTTCGTTTCTTTGTTTTGATCATTGTAATATTCCTTGAAGTCTTAGCCTAATATTTGTGAATTGTTCAGTTAGTTTTAGTTGGATGAGTATATATCTGTAATGTTGTACAATAGAATATGAAATAAATAAATAAATATTTTTTAAAAGTTTTCTTGTGATGACGTCATGGAGTTGGCTAAATCAACCTCTTAATTCATATCATAAAGTTTATAGAGACTGATACAAGTGACACAATATACACTTCCTTTATTTTAACAGGTTGGCAACTTGTGTTACAGTACTACCAACTTATCTGTAGAATGGAAATGGTGGAACTAGCCACAGACATGTAGTAAGCAGACTAAACATACGTTTAATGGTTCGCGTGGCAAAAACACACACAGAAAAAGAGTTCTCACACAGATACTTCAGCAAGGGCCGAACTTAGGGATATCACTTTTAGACCTGACGACATTAGACCAGGGGTAGAATAGTAAAATAATACAACTTGACTGATAATTATGGAGTAAGTTATTATTAGGGTTCCGTTACTCAAAAGGAAAACCCGGAACCTTTATAGGGACACTTTGTTATCCGGCTGTCCATCCGTCTGTCTGTCAAGACCCTTTATCCTGGGAACGCGTGGAAGTTCGAGTTGAAATTAAAATCATATACTCAAATCCACAGTCCCTTGAAGCTGTGAAAAAAACAAACTTCTAAGTTAACGTAAAAAAAGATACGGGCGTTTATTCCGCAAAAAACGTATATTTCGATGCTCTCAAGACAATCTAAATTTATAGGGTAAGTATTTCCTGGTAAGTACTACCGTCTAGGAAAGTATACAGTGTAGGAAAATATCTTAAAACTATACATTTGTCCATATTTTCTGTTATGGTAGAAATGTGCGCAAATGGTAGTTACTACACTTTTGTATCATGCAGCACTGTTCCCTCCAAGCAGAAATGTCAAAATGGCGTCAACGCAGGACGCTTGGTATATTTCTTTACTTGGTTTAGCAGAGCATTTCCGTACATCAAACCCTCCTGACATAAAAAGTTGTATTCAGTGTTTACAAGCCGTATTAAATTTCAAACCGCCTCAAAAGGTCGAGGCCCGAACTCATTTACAACTCGGCAATATCCTCTTGACACACACTAAAAACATCGACTTGGCGAGGACTCATTTAGAGAAAAGTGTAAGTATTTTCCCTATTGCTTACCTGCCCAGACAGGTCTACTACGCTACCTTGACTTCCACGAGTTCGTAAGAGCCTGTAATGTTACTCCATATGCTTAATATTGCTACCTGAAGTTCGATGTAGAATGTAAACAAAGCTGTTTGAAGGTGCTATGTGGGTCATGGTGTGTTATGGTTGCAGTGGTTGATGTCCCAGACTATCAATGGTTTCGACGACGTTAAATTCGAGGCAGCTAGTGTGCTGGCTGAAGTGTTTGAACAGCAGGGTGCTCCGACTCACTCAAAGCCAATCCTCCGGAAAGCCATTGAGCTCTCACAACACAGTGTTTACTGGCACTGCAGACTTATATTTCAACTCGCAGTAAGTATACCTTTGTTTTTTTATTAGCAAGAATAACAAGCAATTTAAAACTTTATCATGTTATTATTATATGAGTAGATTATCAAGCAATTTTTCTGATATTCATTAAATAATAAACTATTAAGTCTATGAACTCCTCAGAATACCATAAAAACAAGCTCCTGAATTCAAAATTAGAATAAACAGAGAATCTAAACTATATTTAATTTAATTTACTTAGAGTGATGGATTTCACTATAAAAATCATGTTATAACAGAGAATCTATTTGTGTACAGTTGCATTCAGCTCTAGTTATTTATTTTACATCATAATTAGATTGCTTTTGTTGCATACATGACAACCATTAGTACTGATGTTTTAATAGTTCTGTACCAAAGGGTCAAAAAGCAACCAATATGATGAGACTTAGTTGTCCATTTGTATCCTCTATATATGTCACATTCTCATATAAAGTATATGTTTTATATCTCAAATCTAATCTGTATAAAAATAATATTTTATGATGAAACAAACATGATACACATAAAATGAAATTTGAAAAAAAACACCTAATTCCAATCATCAGTGCTGCAACAAAGTTGGTGCCAGCAGTACCTCGGCACAGGATGCAAAACCAAAGGGCTTAGAAATAACCAGGGTCATGGTGACATTGAAAAGTCTTTCAAAGTAGGTGACCCTGGCTTGACCTATATACTATCGGGAAAAATTGTGAAATCCCACTTTTTGCCATTAAGTGAGTTTATGTGCCAATGGGCTTTGATGACGCTGATGATGTTGACGTGGGACGCCTGTTTGGCTCAGGCGGATGGTCGGCTCTCCAATTGAAGCTATTCCAGCTTTGGTATCCTAATGTGGATAATAATTTAGCTCTGGCTATAGGCTTACTCTATTATTTGGCGTTTATTGATCATAACTCTATAAAACAAATATATATGGGAAGCTTTGAAAAACCAAGGTGTTCCAATAAAGTATATAAGGATTATCAGAGAAATATATAAAAACCCCACAGCTAAGATTAAAACAGAAAGAATTAGAGAACAATTCGAAATTGAAAATGGAGTTAGACAGGGAGACCCACTATCACCCAAGCTGTTCTCAGCGGTGCTGGAACATATATTTAGAAAGCTGAACTTATGGAATCAACATAAACGGAGAAAGATTACATTGTCTGAGATTCGCAGATGATCTGATCATCTTAGAAGAAACACCTGAAAATCTACAAACTATGATACAACAGCTAGCAGATGCGAGTGAAGAAGTGGGGCTGTCAGTGAATACAGATAAAACAAAATTAATGACTAATGGGTTACAGAATATGATCAAGGTAAATAATAATAATAATTATTATTATTTATTAAAAAATTACTATACAATATGTGAAACAATATACATACTTAGGTCAACCAGTTTAGGTAGACCAGATGCAGAAAGAAATAGAAACAAGAATAAATAACTCATGGAAAAGATATTGGTTGTTCAAAGAAATAATAAAGAATCCTCAGTTTTCAATGAAAGACAAAAATAAATTATTTAACACTTGTATATTACCAGAAACAAGAATAAATAACTCATGGAAAAGATATTGGTTGTTCAAAGAAATAATGAAGAATCCTCAGTTTTCAATGAAAGACAAAAATAAATTATTTAACACTTGTATATTACCATGTATGACACACGGCTGCCAGACATGGGCATTAACAGACAAGCAAAGAAAATCTCTACAAGTATGTCAGAACAGGATGGAGAGGAGCATTCTAAGTGTCAAACTAAAGGATAAAATTAAATTGGCTGATATAAGGGCGAGAACGGGTGTGACAAATGTGACATACACAGTGAAGAGATTGAAATGGAAATGAACAGGACATACAATACGAAGTAGGAAAAATAAATGGACAAAAGATGGCCTCGGGATGGAAAAAGAAGGCGAGGAAGACAAAGGAAAAGGTGGGAGGACGAACTAAAAACAGCTGCAGGAATAACATGGAGTAGGAAAGCTATGGACAAACAGCTTTGGAAAACGCTAGGGGAGGCCTTTGCCAGAGGGCAATCAGATTGATACTAAGAGAAAAAAAAATGTTATTAGTATACAAGTATATTCTGAATAAAGCCTTATATTATTATTATGTAGGTACACTTTTCAGTCACGGGCCCATAGGGACCCGGTCATTTGAAAGGCATTCATGGGGCCAAAGCCAACATTGAAGAGGCCTTAGTACCATTTAATCTAAATGTGAGATGGCCGCATCTATGGAGGCCTTTACCTCAATGTACCATTGGGATAAACTAACGGACAGTCCCCCATAGTTGCCAAAATAATGCCAGAAAGGAAGACTTGGAGTGGGCTATGGAGTGAGATAATGGACATCTGCCTCAAAAATCTCTCACAAATTTAAGTCTGGCAGATGTTGACTTGCTGCTCGATGACTACCCAGAAGGATAGCCATTGTGCGCCCCCTATCTAGCCACCATGGGGCGGCCAGGGGGCAACACTATGTAGGCAGCTGAGGTTGTCGAGAGGTGAGTCTGTGGGGCGCAAGATCCTTATACAGTCAAGTGCCCCCAGCGTTATGACATTTTACACTTCCAACCTGGAGCATAGGTTCCGCTCTTGCGACTCCACTCTGGCCGGCTAGTTAAGGCAAGCACAGAGGCGGGGAGGTGTGTCGCTGTGTGTATGTGTGTGTAAGTGCATGTGTGTTTAAGTGCATGTGTGTGTGTTTCCCCTGGAGGTAGGGTCTGAGGTGTCGCCACTCACCATCGGCTCGCCACAAGCCGCCCTGCGGTGACTGCTTGCATTGTACGTACCAGAGGGCGAAGGGGTCGTCACACCCCGACGCCATCTGGACGCACCAGTGGGCGGTGGGGTCGTCACTTCCCTACGCTGTTTATTATTATTATTATTATATTATTATACATAGGCTTACTCGACTAGGGATTCACTTTGGTTTCAATGTTAAAGGCTCTGCCTTCAGTCACGCATTGCCAATGGTTCTTCTTATGCTAGGGCTCCAACAGGGTTTTGATGTGTTTAAATGTTCTATGTATCTTGATTAATAATAGGACTGTCAGTGGAGTTATCTGTACTGGCGATCTCATTCATAATTGAGACTTCTAGTACATTTTGATGCAGGTGTAGCTCTAGCCTTAGAGTGCATGGCTTGGCCTTCAGTCTCACTGTAATAGTGGTTTACATTTGAGTTTTGATATTCAAGACTTAATTAAAAGTAAAACAAGTAATATGTTTATGGAGATAAATGTTTAGGAGGTAGTAATAAAAGCTGTAAGGTGGTAGAGCTGGTGCCGGGCTCGACTGTGGAGGTACCACCATCTTACTCGCAAATCCTCCCGAAGTTATTCGGGGAGAGTAAGAGGACAGCTCTCAGGCAAAAAAACCAGGCGGCCCACCATTGCCTGGGACCGATGGATGGCGGTATATCCATCCCCAATTGCCGGGCCTTATTATAAAACAAACTGGTGACGGGCAGCGGCGTCACTGGTGCAAGGGTTTCGGCACCGCGCTCTTCAACCCGCCTGCCCAGCGTGTGTGAGTATGGGCATTTCTTCCAGGAGGACCGCCAAAGTGGCGAACTCCTGGAAAGGCCTATGTCCAGCAGTGGACGAAACAGGCTGATGGATGGATGGAATAAAAGCTTGCACTAGGTTCACAAAAGGCTAGTTATGGCACTGAAAATCTTTTTTTAGCGTATCTCGATGAATTTTTTGGTGTGGGATGTCTAATAAAAGCTCGCAACATAAAGTGGGGATGAATTTTTTGGTGTGGGATGTTGTTGGATAGCTCGTTTAAAAATATTGCAGGTGTGTGAAAACCATTTTTCGATTCAGGGATCTGTTTGGGATATATTAAACTTTAAAGTGCAGATTTTTGTTAGAGTCAGTGTCCTCCCCCTCTGCCAGCCAAATGGTTGTTTTTGAATATGTCAAAAATACATGGCAGTAGTATATTAAAAGGAAAACTATCACAGGTACAGCTATTACAAATTAACAAGTAATAGTCGACGAACTTAATTTTACAGTTTTGTTTCATACATTTTCATGACTTTGCAATTTTTTTGATTAGAATAATTGTAAGTTTATTAACTTACGGAACCCTCAGGCGCCGGTCTTACTCGCACTTGACCGTTTTTTTAGGGTTCCATAGTCCGACAAGGAACCCTTATAGTTTCGCCATGTCCGTCTGTCCACGGCTTAGCTCAGAGACTATTAGTACTAGAAAGCTGTAATTTGGTATATTGGTATTCATATAACACCGACAAAAGCGTTAAAAAAATCGTGTTTTTTTTTAACTCCCATACGTGGTGATGATTTTATTTTCTCGTCTATCCCATAGTGTGGGGTATCGTTAGATAGGTCGTTCAAAAACATTAGGGTGTGTGAAAACCATTTTTCGATTAACGGATCCGTCGGCGAAATATTAAGCTTTAAAGTGCTAATTTTTGTTAGAGTCAAGTATCCCCCCTGCCAGCTAAACGGTGTTTGTTTATTAATATGTAGAAAAATTCACAGAAGTAGTATATATAATCAAGTTAAAAAGAAATCTATCACAGCTAAGTAGGCCTTACAGATTTACGAGTACAGGTCGCGCCAAACTTTTAGTCCCCTCTAAACACGACAATGTATGGGTTCTTCGGGAGAGTAACTTCCGAGCGGACTAGCAGTTTGGCGCGATCTGTATTAGTTAGTAGACCAACTTATAAAATGTACTGGGCAACTATGGAACCCTACATTGCGCGTGGCCCGACACGCACTTGGCCGGTTTTTTTATATTATACATACATATGGCTGACCATATTATGAATTCTGTTAAACTAGGGGGGTCTAACCAGGGGGGTTGCTTTGCTGCATTTCTGATAATTATGTAAAACATATTGTTACAACATGAATCCCTGTGGGGGGATGTTAAAGGTGTTCCCAGATGTGAACTGTAAGATGCAAGTCACAGTCCACACTTCACTGATGATCATTATGTCCCAAATGTGATGGGCTCTATCGCCATACTTTGGACACAAATGGACCAACAACTTAACATGCCTTCTGAAGCATGCATCCATCCATCCATCAGCCTGTTTCGTCCACTGCTGGACATAGGCCTTTCCAGGATTTCGCCACTCTTAGCGGACCTCCTGGAAGAAATGCCCTTACTCACACATGCTGGGCAGGCGGGTTGGTAAGCGCGGTGCCGAAACCCTTGCACCAGTGACGCCGCTGCCCATCACCAGTCTAATCTAATTTATATAAGGCCCGGCAATTGGGGATGGATATACCGCCATCCATCGGTCCCAGGCAATGGTGGGCCGCCTGGTTTTGCCTGAGAGCTGTTCTCTTACTCTCCCCCGAATAACTTCGGGAGGATTTGCGAGTAAGATGGTGGGACCTCCACAGTCGAGCCCGGCATCAGCTCTACCACCTATAAATCGTAAATCTGAAGCATGCATACTGAACACAAATTAATGATTTCAAACCCACTACCTCTGGGTTAGCAGGTGAGCGCTCTACCATTTGGCTACAGAGGCGGTGGCAATGTTATTTAAAAATTATACAAAACAAAAATCTCCAAAAAAAATATACAAAGAAACTATAAAACTGTTTTCAAAACTCATGTTGATGGTGCCAGCTGTCAAATACTTTGATTTTTGAGGTACATTATGGAATCCTCGGTGGGTAAGTTCCACCCGCCCTTAGCCAGTTTTTTTATACAGTTCTTGTATCCCTCCTTGTTCGAAGTCCTTTCCATTTTTTTATTAATTAATTTATTACTTATTATGGAAAACTAGCGACTATTTTAATAACAATAGTAAAAAACTTAAATCAACACTGGCTAGTCATTTAAAGTTTCCGCAGATCCCTGTTCATAAATTAATACTTTCGTCAGGTTTCGACACTGACAGCAGGATAGCTTATACAATTTTCAAAGCACGCGACAGAGATGGCATTAGAACCCGTGTCGAGACCCCGTGTCTAGACCCCGTGTCTAGACCCCGAATTTATGAACACGGCCCAGATAGTGTTAGACTGACAGCAGGATAGCATATACAATTTTCAAAGCATGCGACAGAGATGGTATTAGAACCCGTGCCGAGACCCCGAATTTATGAACATGGCCCAGATAGTGTTAGACTGACAGCAGGATAGCATATACAATTTTCAAAGCATGCGACAGAGATGGCATTAGAACCCGTGTCGAGAACCCGTGTCTAGACCCCGAATTTATGAACACGGCCCAGATAGTGTTAGACTGACAGCAGGATAGCATATACAATTTTCAAAGCATGCGACAGAGATGGTATTAGAACCCGTGCCGAGACCCCGAATTTATGAACATGGCCCAGATAGTGTTAGACTGACAGCAGGATAGCATATACAATTTTCAAAGCATGCGACAGAGATTGTATTAGAACCCGTGTCGAGACCCCGAATTTATGAACATGGCCCAGATAGTGTTAGACTGACAGCAGGATAGCATATACAATTTTCAAAGCATGCGACAGAGATGGCATTAGAACCCGTGTCGAGAACCCGTGTCTAGACCCCGAATTTATGAACACGGCCCAGATAGTGTTAGACTGACAGCAGGATAGCATATACAATTTTCAAAGCATGCGACAGAGATGGCATTAGAACCCGTGTCGAGACCCCGAATTTATGAACACGGCCCAGATAGTGTTAGACTGACAGCAGGATAGCGTATACAATTTTCAAAGCATGCGACAGAGATGGCATTAGAACCCTTGTCGATACCCCGAATTTATGAACGCGGCCCAGATAGCGTTAGACTAATAATACTTAATCAAACCAAGATAGATTTTATAACTAGATTAAGAGGAGGGTAAATTACACAAAAACTATATCTTATTCGAAGAAAGTATTAGTAAGAAGATGTCTCACCGAAGTGATACCACCATGGAGTAGATATAATTTTGGGACGTCACATCAAAGATTTTTAATATTATCTCAAGATAATGCAGTGGTATAATAATTTCCAGCAAATCCATGCAACGGAGAGAGAGTATGAAGTGGCAAGCAGTCTCCTGGGTGTTGGAGTGGACTATGCTCAGATCTCCAATGCAGCGTACACCAGAGTGCTATTCCTCCTCAGCAGGGTAATGGTGAGTAAGAAATTGTATATCTCACAGTACCAGTATCAAAGCAACACTTATTGAATCACTTCGGTGTTTTTACATTACTTAAATCATTTTTCATGTAAGTATACATCTAAAATAAATAAGAGACATAAGATTTCGTTTCCAAACAAGAAAAAAATTATCAAAGATGAATTATTGTGATTTTATTCTACTTTGAATTAAAGGGACGATAATCAGTCAGAAAAAAAGGCTGTTATTTTCGTTATTTTTTGTCAAATTGTAGCTATGTTTGAAACTTTTTCAGTAAGCTAAATTGGCAGCTCGATGTGTGTAGGTACGAATATCGACAGAAATAACGTCCATATCAGCGTGCATTGCAAAGTGGCTGTTACGGCGATCGCTGCGTTGCCGGCTAGCGCAAAATAGAGAAAATAATACTTTTCATGCATGATAAATCAGATATTTATAAGTTTTAAACATCCTTATGTTAGATTTTTGTATTGCTCCTGTGTGCTTGTATGGTAGAGATGTAACGAATATTCGGCAACTATTCGGTATTCGGCCTAGAATAGTAGACGGTATTCGGCCGAATACCGAATACCTAATAATGAAAATTTTAATGACACATTTTAATCAGAAAGTATATATTTGGTAAGATGGCAGAAAAACTTGTTTTTATTTACTACAATCAGCTATATAAATAAGTGAAAATGAAAACGCATTTTAATTAGAAAGCATATATTTTATTTATCAGTTTATTTACTCACTTGCTTTTTTTCCTTCTCCACCTCGCGAGATCTTTACACAGCATATCTTCACTACAACTCTCGAAATGTTTCCAAACGGACGACTTTTTATTAATTATTGAAGTTGAAGCCATTTTCAATTATTCGTTTTAAAGAACTTGTATTAAACGAAATCAAACACAAATTGCGATCACAAACGTAAAAAACACAAACACCTGTGAATGAGCTTTCTTCCGTCACCCCGTCGCCCCCGCGTGCCCCGCACCGGGACAGGTACGAGTGTACGCGCGAAATGCACAGATCTCTCACCAAATATTCGGCGCTTCGGCCTAAGGCACCGCTGAATATTCGGTATTCAGCCAAATCACTATTCGTTGCATCTCTAGTGTATAGTTTAAAACAATAGTTTTGTAGATCTATAAATTGTCTTTAATATGGTGAAAGAATAATTAAAATCGTTTCAAGCATTCAGAAGGAGTGGGATAATTCTTGGGTAAATCAAGAAAACTCGATGTGTTTTTGTCCAAAGTAAAGACAGTTTTTGAAAAATTATACATAGAATTTATTTTTGAAGTGTTTGTACAGTGGAAACCACATAAAGCTATACACTTGCAGTACGACATTAGCCCCTACAGGGAAGAATATAAGATAGGTACAAATTCCGAAGTGTCTAACTTGATGCGGTCTCCACTGTACCACCCGTACAGGAGGAGAAGACCTCCAAAGACAGGGTGTAATATTGCAGTTTGAGTATACATTCACCGAAAAGTTTATTTGAATGGTACGGAACCCTCAGCGCGAGTCCTACTCGCACTTGAATGCTTTTGTTTCTAGTGCTTCCAGTACAACTTAGCTTATATCTTCGAAACGTGACACTTAAGGGCCCATAATACCTCAATTCGCAGTCCTGCTCTAACGCTTCTGCTTTTCAACCGTCTATCCTACTCTAATCAGATGCCGCGCACTCAGAAACATCAGTTATTTTAAAATCGTGGCTACACTGATGGTTTTTTCATTTTTATGTTACAGTCTGCAGCTGCTTTATACTAATATCAGTTATATTATGCAACGTTTCAGATCTAATTTCAAGTATTCATTAAATGCTATCGGTTTATTGTACGGTTTGTAGGTAACTTTGTATTTTTTTATATCGAGAAAATTTAATGGAATGAAGTTTTCACAACAACATGGACATAGCATTAGTCCTCAACTTTATCATAGAGATTTCAGAGTGATTGTTGAATTTGAAACAGGATCATGCGAAGCGAAGTGAGGTATTATACACCCTTAACGAGGTTATGTTGAAGATTGTTATTTGTTTTTATTGATGCCAGCAATCGATTTTTATAAGAATTATAAGAAATAATTAAAAAATATCGAGAGTTGGTCCGGGCCAAAATCTTCAAACCCCTTTTATTTTTATTTCTCATGAACAATAATATTCCAGCTCCTGCTAATAGACAAGAAGATCCATGAAGTACTACCATTGTTGAACCAGGGGAGACACTTGGTGGACTCATGGACGGGAAGCCATCACCAGAAGGAATACCTCAAGGTCTTCTTGCTCGTACTACAGGTGAGTGTGTTAACTTATACATATGGCAATTACCTTACGACTGGTGTGGTGGGAAGGTAGCAGTGGGGAAGGGTGAACATTTTAAAAAGGGAATCCGGACAAAAGATCGCCTTACTCAGAAAAGCAACCAAGGAAAATATAAAAAAAATTGTACTTTGCAACTCCATGTTAGCAAAGTATTTGTCGTATTGAGATTTATGTTAATGTTTTACAAAGCGAAGAGTACGGAATAAAGAAATGTAGTACGGAACGGATGCCATTTCCTAAACAAGCCGTTGGGAATCGTTGGTGTTGCCTATTTCTCGCTTTCTCTGAGTGGTATCTAACCCTTGCTATGCTAGTTGCAAAAATATACGTTAACACGTGCTAGTGAACGTGTTTTGTGCGCGCCACGGTTTTACGAGAATTTGCTATGTATGTAATTTAATTAGCATTAACAATAACCCTCTTAATTTTCATAATCAGTAAAACAATCGCTCTTCAGATCGTGGTTCGAATCCATTTTACAGAAAGGTGGTAAAAAAGTAGTATTAATTATAAGAAATTACAAATAATTGGCATTTCTCTTAATTTGACGCATTGGTTATATTTTTTGCTAGACTACACTTATTAGCAAGGCTATCGATGAGGTACATTATTGGGTTGTTGGGTAAGTTATATTTCTAAAAGCCTTAAATGCAGTTTTAACTTTGTTTAAAATTCGAATAAGAGAGTTCCTTGAGCAAATTTTTGTCTTTTATAGTTTGTATTTTCCCTATATTTCCCCATCTCAACGCATCACTCATTTACTCTGTATTTCGAATCTTACCTAATATTGGTATATCGATTTTGACAGGGTAATATTGCTATAATTAAAACGGCCTGAAATAAGCTGGGATGTATAAAATCACCAGTTGTACATTTTTTGTTCACACGTTTATTGTTTTCCATCCATCCATCAGCCTGTTTCGTCCACTGCTGGACATAGGCCTTTCCAGGATTTCGCCACTCTTGGCGGTCCTCCTGGAAGAAATTCCCATACTCACACACGCTGGGCAGGCGGGTTGGTGAGCGCGGTGCCGAAACCCTTGCACCAGTGACGCCGCTGCCCGTCACCAGTCTGATTTATATAATTGGGGATGGATATACCGCCATCCATCGGTCCCAGGCAATGGTGGGCCGCCTGGTTTTTTTGACTAAGAGCTGTCCTCTTACTCTTCCCCGAATAACTTCGGGAGGATTTCCGAGTAAGATGGTGGTACCTCCACAGTCGAGCCCGGCATTAGCTCTACCACCTAAATTGTTTTGTTAACTAATAATTATTTAATTACACAATATTTAGTTTTTACTTTATTTTAATTAAACTCATAATGTAAGTCATAACATAAGGTTGTATATATTTTTATGTCATTATTATTTTTGTCATTCATTCCACTGATGCCGGGCCCAAAGGGGGCCGAAATATATTTGGAAAATTAGTCCCCTTTTATACATATTTTATTTTAATAATTTGTACAATATTTATGAGAGGTTATTTTAGGTTTTCAGTTTGCTAATATATTCTCAACTAGCCTTTGCCTCCGGCTCCGCCCGCGTGTATTCAATATTTGCCCCGTTGGGCGTTATTTTATGAACACACCTATAGTCTATGTGTTGGTTGACCAGGGTCACTACGATGATAATAAAGAAAACTGCATCCAAATCCGTTGACTGGTTCTCGAGTTAAAACGGAACATACATAACGAAGCAGACAGGCAGACAGACAGGCACACAGACAGACAAAAACTCTAAAAATTGTGGTTTCGGCCTCAGTACAATACTAATAACCCATTTCAATTGAAATTTAGTAAAAATATAAAATGTGACACGACTTTTTTACTACTTTATTATTTAGTACATAGATTTTTACACAAAGTGCATCTAATGCAACCACCTCCATACGAACATTCTTAGTTTGACTGGCAAAGAATGCCAGTCGATTTTATGCTGTGTGAATTGATTACCCAGAACAGCGCGATCGCCGGCCGGTCCGACAACTAGCGCAAAAAGTAGTATGAAAAATTAATGATTTTAATAATAAAACCGGCCAAGTGCGTGTCTGGCCACGCGCAGTTTAGGGTTTCGTAGTCCCGTGGTTGTGTCGGCGTGATTATTATGAATATTCATGCCAAATTAAAGCTTTCTAGTACTAATAGTCTGAGCTAAGCCGCGGACGGACGGGCATGGCGAAACTATAAGGGTTCCTTGTCGGACTACGGAACCCTAAAAAGGCTTTATGGTTGAATGGTAGAATCAGTTCTCCTTGATCATTTACATAATTATGAAGGGTTTAGGAAAAGAAGAGGTTCATAGACCCTTTCTAAAATATAAAAATTGACACAGGGCTCAAGCTATTAATCCAATAAATAAGTCGAGAAATGTGTAAAAGTGGTGAAACAGCACCGATTTAAAAAAAATCTCTCTTTCCCGTGTTCTGTAGACACCCAAGAACATTCATCCTTATTAAACTTTGCGTTACCTCAAAACATGAGGAAGTTAGAGGGGTCTGGCCCCACAAATATTAGGACCTCAGATTCGTGATCAGCGACCCAAAAAAACCCCTAGAATCCATTTCCGAGCCGACATAATGATTTTAGCTTTTCTTACGATAACTACTTTTTGGGACATTTTGGGGGGATTTAAATTCCCTAACTTTATCATTTTCGAAGGTACTGCAGGGGTTAATGCTGACGGATGTTCCCGGGATCTAGAGAATACGTGAAGGAAGGAATTTTTCAAATAGTATACATTTTTTAATGACAGCTACTTTTTGGGTGTCAGACCCCCTTTACTTTCTCATTTTCGGAGGCAATGCAAAGGTTAATGTGGATAAATATTCCTGAGGGTCTACAGCACCTCTAACATAAAGGACCATATCGAGCTCGATAACGCTTGATACAGTGCTCTGTCTCACTCTGTTGATCTACTTGGAGAGGGACAGACAGTGGTATATCGAGCTGTCAAAGCTCGATATGGTCTACTATGCTAGGTACGCAGAACACGTGAAAGAAAGAATTTTTAAATCTGTGCTGTTCCACCACTTTTCCACATTTGACACTTTTTACCAGCTTATTTCCTGGACTATACAGTGTGTCCCTCGTAAGAGTGCACATCCGGAAAGGGGTGAAACTAGACCTTATTTTATGAAAAAAAAGTCTGGCATTTTTTTTTATTTTTTCGATCTCAGTTTGGTAGACCCTGTTTGAAAAAATAATCTTATCTTTTGAAATACGGAGTGCATCTTGTTGAAACAAAAACAATAATGATTAAGAATAATTGACACACAATATCAAGTGAGTATGGGCATTTCTTCCAGGAGGACCGCCAAGAGTGGCGAAATCCTGGAAAGGCCTATGGCCAGCAGTGGACGAAACAGGCTGATGGATGGATGGATGGATATCAAATTATTAAAAAAGCCATAAATTTACAATGTTAATTACAAAACAGGATTTTTTAAGAAAAATGATTGTCGTTGCACTCGGAATGACTTGTTTTGTTCACTCATAGCAAGAGTTATTTTGAAGATAGAAGGATTTGAAGGTCCAGTATTTCTTTATTTTACAGGTATATGTTAATTTAAAATAAGCAATAATAAATTTGCATAAGGGGGAAGTTATTTCGAGAAATTTGACAGTAACTGAAAAGTACGGCACAAAAACTTGATGTTTTAAATTTTATGGCTTTTTTAATTATTTGATATTGTGCGTTAATTATTTTTAATCATTATTGTTTTTCTTTCAACAAGAACACTCCGTATTTCAAAAGACATGATAATTTTTTCAAACAGACCACATTAAGTTCAAAAAAATAATTTCGTCAAAAAAAAATGCCAGACTAATTTTCTTCATTTTTTTTCAATAAAAAAGGTCTAGTTTCCCCCTTTTTCGGATGTGCACTCTTACGAGGGACACGCTGTATATTTTACGGACTACGATATGTGCACAACAAATCGTTGTAGTAAATTACGTGAGAAATTTGCATATATTTGGAACATTGCCAGTTGACATACCTTATCAAACTAAAGGAAACTCGACTACCAAGTACTTATTTGTGATGCAAACTAGCGGAAACCTTGAGATTCCCATGCAATTTACACAATAGGTCTATTAAATTGCATTCAAGGTGACATCAGTCTTATCAGGTCGATGTCTAGTCTATTCATGGTTTATGTTCAACAATGTTTGAATAACTGTAGAGGTAGACGTAGTATTTTCATTTTGTAAAAGTTAAAACAACAACGCGCTTTCAAAGGTCATTGTTACTCCATACGGAACGACCCGCAGTGCGAGAGGGACGGATTTCGGAAAAAACAGCAATATGTCGGTTTTAATTAAAAAAAAAAGCGGCGGTAGCTCAGGCGGTAGAACGCTGGCCTCTCAATCTCGAGATCCAGACAAACGCTGTTAGACGCGAATGACTCATTAGTTTTCTTTCCTCAAAAAATATAACATGTACATATATAAACATTACACATACATTATATATCAAAAAAATTTATTTATTTATTTATATTTAAGGAAAACTTACAGCACAGAGTAACAAAAAATATAAAACAGAGTAAACAAATTACGGCCAATTACAAGTTTTCACTACTAGTAACATAATGGAACACTTATATAAAAATAAAAGTAATAATAAATTTACTGACGCTATGAAATTTTGCTTCACACATAATCAATATAATAACAAGTTATTTTTAAACTGGGAAAAAGAAAACAGCATTAAATTAAATTCTCAAACACAACACAAAAAAAATGTTAGGATACATACAATACCCCAGATAAGTAATAAAATAATATATCAAATATTAAAAAACTTAGCACTAAGCTCCATCATGCTAAATATAATATAATGAATAAATAAATTTATTTATTTATTTATTTAACAAAGCTTACAACTATATTACACCATGCAGTAAATAACTTAAATCTATAGTACATAAGTATACAAATTTAAGAGCCAAATAAACGTTTTAATCGTGGTGTTCCAATAATAGCCCATAATATAATGCTAAATCATGCATGTTACAGAGACTAGATCTCCATTTGTTAGGACCCTGATAACCCTCTAGCCGCTAAAGTCTAGCGCTTCTTTCATTGTTGGTGACACCACAATTTATGTGAGAACTTTGGTTGCAGGTATGTCACTACCTGATGGCTGGCCAGGTGAAGAGCGTGAAGCCATGTCTGAAGCAGCTACAACAGAGCATCCAGACTATAATGGCGCCTACGTGGCCGGACGACGATGGTAAGCTTTGCACCATTACCAGCAGTGCCGGATTTAGAATTTTCTCAAGTACAGGCCACCTCCCTTTGTGCCGCCCCTGCCTCCTTTTTTCTACTTACCTTAATCTCTTTACACAGTGTTTTTTTTTACCCAAAAAAGTGACATCCTGGTTTTATTGCATAGGTCAACAGAGTTTCTTATTATGATTACAAGAGTAGAACACCCAATGTCAAATTCATTTAGTTTTTTTTTATATCATCAAAGTTTTCGTGACCTTTGCAAATGAAAACGAGAAAAAAATTAATATAAAAACGCCGTTTGCAGTAGACCATGTACTTAATAACAGGTATGTGAAAAAATATAAGGCACTTATTATTTAGTTTTCGTTTCATCAAAAATGTGCGCAGAAACAAAGAAAAAATTAATTAATTACATTTCAGTCTTTATCTTTTATGTTTTTTTCTAATTTGTCTAGGCCGAAGTAGAAGCTCTGCTCAAAACGAAAACATTCCTCAAACTCAGGTGGTTAACCCACAAAAATACTACATTCTAACTCTGCATAGGTTTTGAGAAAATTATTTTCAACATACGAGTATGTGGCTAGGGTTGTCAATTACTTAACTTGACCTTTTGAGTAATGTTTTAAATGTGCATTTATTATTTTCAATTTTGGTTACATGTAGCGCGGTTTTGGCACTTTGGTTTGTTTGTTTGTTGAGGTTGGGCATTCACTTTATTAAGTTTCCCACTTCTTTCGGAAATACACAACAGATTGCGTTGATTTGTATCAATATATCAATAAATTCGCCAACAAAGTTCTTGTAAAATGCTAATTTTCCTTCCGAAATATCTACGAACACAAGTTCCGAGATGTCTGCC
This sequence comes from Ypsolopha scabrella, assembly GCA_910592155.1. NCBI lineage: Eukaryota > Metazoa > Arthropoda > Insecta > Lepidoptera > Ypsolophidae > Ypsolopha > Ypsolopha scabrella. The sequence continues at coordinate 7,065,030 of OU342978.1, forward strand.
TATCAGCTCGCTGTACAATCCAGATCCAGATATTTATTTTCTCGATTTAATGCATAAAAACTTATGACAAGAGTTCATACACGACTTACTGCGGCGTTACCACGTTATGGCAATGTCGTTTACTTATATTCTTTGACAGGGTTGCCAACTCCTAAAATTTTTCCCTTTAACCAAAACCAAAATACCCCTAAAATACCCAAAATTCATTGTAAGACCCCCAAAGAAGAAAACTACATAAAGCTTAAAAAAAAACTTTATTTACACAATTTCAGTAAGTCGACAAAATCAGTTTCATTTGAAGTGCCTTTAAGATCATGCATTTGACTGTTAAATATATATCTTTTTGATGATATAATCGACGCAAGATCTGGCATTCCTTTGCAGAGAGAATCGGACTATCATAATGTTGTAGATAAATAAAACTGATAGTTATAACCAAAAAAATAGAAAAGCGATATCTAGTTGTCCCAGTCAGAGTAACGAGATATTTCATTAGATGTAACTTTTTTAACTCATCAAAAGACTAATAATTATTTTTTTATATTCATAATCCCCCTAAATTTACCCCTCAAAATATTTGCCCACTAGAAAAAACCCCATTCCAGATCTTTTCCCCCTAAATTTAGGGGGAAAACCCCTAAGTTTATTTATTTATTTATTAAGTTGGGAATCTTTGATGTCGTGCCGGCAAGGGCGGTGAGGTGCGGGCGTCGAGACACGGTCGGAGCGTTTTATGCGCTCGTACGAGCGGGTAGTATGGCGGAGAGGGGCGAATAACGCTGAACTTACTATTAGGGCTACCAGATGGTTGGGCTTCGTCGGGATTGTCCCGACATTTCATATGATGTCCAGAGTCCCAACAAAATACAAATTCTCCCGACAAATAATATATAACAACGGTCGGCGGGCGGTGAGCGAATGACTCAAATTGGTGGAGTCATGAAATAAGTATGTTTTAGTAGTCTCATGATAATATGATCTTTTAATTTTCAGCTCAGCAAAAATTTTTTGTTGTAATTGCTTAAATAATAATAATAATAAATAATTTTTTGATTCGTAATATTTATTTGTCCAGACCATAATCCCAAAATCCCGACTTTTGGAAATTTTGCCCAGATATTTTGGTTTTCCCATCTGGCAACCCTACTTACAGTATTTACATGCGACCGAAAGTATTTACGAAAATGAGGTTTAACGATAGGAGACTCTATCTATCCACAAGTGATTTGAGTATCATGTTCATAAATTGTGCACGAAATTAACGGCTTCCCAAAGCGAGCGAGTGCCCTCTAAAATCTGCTGCCCCTAGGCAGCGGCCTATACGGCCTAATGGCAAATCCAGGACTGATTACCAGTGGTCGGCGTGGGTAGTGCCATTTATTAATGCTAGCATAACGTGGACATGCCCTTATTCCGGGATTAGATCTTGATTTCCGGGATTCGCTTTTAATTATCAATTACTTGACAGCAACGTATAAGCCCCGGCAAATTTCTTGGCACGATTTGATTATTAGTAATAATCACATATAATTATTATTCCGCCGAAATAATTAACAATTAAAACGAAATATCGCTCTACCTATTAGTAAAATAAATGTATATAAACTTTACCAGGTTGTTCTTTTATTTTGTTTTTTATCTACCTACCTTTTTTTGAGAGATGAGTATGTGAGTGGGGTAGGGAGAGAGGGTGTTTGTGAGTGTGTGTGTGTTTGAGAGGGGATGTAAGAATGTTAGTATGAGTGTTAATATCAGAATATGTTAATATCTTACATCTCCTCTCAAACACACACACACTCACAAACACCCTCTCTCCCTACCCCACTCACATACTCATCTCTCAAAAAAAGGTAGGTAGATAGATAGATCTCCTTTTAATACTAATTGTCACCATGTCATTTTATGTGCCATCATTTCATTGTAAATGTCATTATTATATCAACTGATGCCGGGCCCAGTAGGGTCCGAAATATATCTTGAAATTATATTTTTTTATTCTTTTGTGTACATATCTACCTATTAGTATTAGACAAGAGGTCAACAAAAAAGCATTCAAAAAGCAGATTCTGAATTATCTCCTTGATAGTATGTAGCTTAAGTAGGTAGACTGTAACTCATACGGTCAGCCGCGCGTCGGCAGAGACGCTTGCCTCTGCTTTGTATTACCCTCATAATACAATCCTGGCGCAGGCGTTGCTGCTGGGGTGCGGCTGATCGTATACTAATTTAAATATATTATACTGTATTATAATATTTTTTATGTTAGGGACTCACGGATCCCACAGTCAAACTGTACATGCAGTTTTGTGGGTCATGTATTAGTTTTATAAGAAAACTGGTTATTAAATAAAGCATCTATCTATCATCTATCTATAAATAAAGTAAATAGGTAATCAATAGAATTTTAGAATCCCGGTGGTATATTCATATTATTCATAATGTTTGAGGTCGTTCACCCCTAATGGCACTACCTACGCCGACCACTGACCAACACACAACTTGATACAACAGTTACAGATTTACAGTAGTTGGAAGAAAAGCAGACTTTGGATCTTAGATGCTGGTGTTCCTCAAGGTAGCATTCTCTCCCCTCTGTTATTTTCAATATTTATTAATTTAGCTACACCCTACCTTAAGTGTTCTTACCATCTTTATGCTGACGACCTCCAGCTTTATGGGCAGGCTAAGGTTGATGACCTTCACGATTGTATTGACCATCTTAACGTTAATCTACGTAGCATACAATTCTGGTCAGAGCGGTTCGGTATAGCGGTAAACCCAAACAAGTGTCAGGCTATCATTGTCGGAAGTTCACAACAAATTACAAAAATTGACTTTGACACGCTGCCACAGTTGAAATATAACGATTGCGGTATCAGCTTCTCTTCTACCGTTAATGATTTAGGTTTAGTTATCGATCAGGATTTTAATTGGGATGCTCAAATCGAAAAAGTTTCTCGAAAATTTTATGCCTCTCTCCATTCTCTTTTAAGTCTGAAAAACGTATTACCTATTTCAACGAAAATCTCTATCGCCAATATTATTTGTCATTATCAAATTTTGAAAATATTAATTGGAAAGATATTACAAAAGAAACACAAAAAAGTTTGTTGTTATCCACAGTAATGAGATACTGTGTAGATGGTTGGCCAGACAAAAATAATTTAAAGGAAAATTTTAAACCCTACTCTGATAGAAGAAATGAATTAAGTATAGATCAAGGATGTTTGTTATGGGGATTTCGTGTCATAGTTCCTGAAAATTTACAAAACATAGTCATGAATGAGCTACATGCCAGTCACTTAGGTACAAATAGGATGAAACAGATAGCGCGCTCTTATTTTTGGTGGCCAACAATCGATATGGACATTACTGATATAACAAGCTCATGTATAGTATGCTTACAAAAACGAAATGACCCTGAAAAAGTACCTCTGTCTACTTGGCCACCTGCACATTCTGTTTGGGAAAGATTACATGCTGACTTTTTGGGGCCAGTTGGTGGGAAAATGTTTCTTGTCATAGTGGACAGTTATTCCAAGTGGTCAGAGGCCTTTATAATGCCAAATATTACTGCTAATAAAACAATAACAGTTTTTAAAAATTTGTTCTCTAGATTTGGTTTTCCTCTCCATCTGGTGGTGGATAATGGGACGACATGGACCAGCAAAGAGTTCCGGGACTTTTGTAATTTAACCGGGGTTAGAATAAGTTACTCACCCTCCTATTATCCGGCTACCAATGAAGCGGCTGAACGATTTGTCCAGACTTTTAAGAGTCACATTAAGAGAATTGTAGAAAGTGGACATACTTTAGAGTATGCTATAAACTTATTCTTATTTGATTATAGAACAAGTGTTCATCGTGCTACTGGTGTAAGTCCTGCAAAATTAATTTTTGGAAGGGAGTTAAGAACTAGGTTTTCGCTTTTGAGACCACAACCTGTAAGTTCGAGATTAGAGATTAATGCCGAAAATTTAAAAAAATTTAGTAAAGGGGATAGAGTTGTAAATTTTTGTATTGGGGAAAAGGTAATGGCAAGGGATTATAGGAACAATAAAAATAAATGGATTTTGGGGGAGGTGAAAGAGTGTCTAACACCAGGCGTGACATATACAGTTGAAATTGAGGGACGATGCATAAAGCGTCATGCCAACCAATTGATAAAATGTACACTGCCAGATTAAAGAATATTTATCCACTGTTTAGATATATTATGTTGTAGTTTAAGTTCTTACTATTTTGTCTTTTAGTTTAGTTCTTTTTGTAGTGGAGGAGAGTGTGGTAACGGAACGCAACAGCTGCCCTGCCTCCCTCTCTTCCGCCATATGTGTGTATCACGGTATTTGTGGGTGGCTAATAAAGCCTGTGAATTAATTAATTTCATTGAGTGTTTCATTATTAAACCATCACAAAAGTATTCCTTGGATCACAGTGCATCACCACAAGTGTTTGCTGGGTTCTGTAATGACTATCAGTTACTACACTTCTCATCCCTATTATTAACTACGCTGATACCTGTTATTTGGATGCTAAAGAAGAGCATCTCAATAAACTGGAACGCTTGCTTAACACCTGCATCCGTTTCATATTTGGCTTGAGGAAATATGACCACGTTTCAGAGTTTCGTGCAAAACTCAACTGGCTTCCTATTCGCGACCGTAGAAACCTAAGAATTGTTTGCCTTCTTTATAGTATAATTACCGATCCAAATACCCCCTCATACCTCAAGTCAATGATACATCTCTTGTCTGACAATCACGATAGAATGCTCAGATCCTCAAATAACCTTCTTCTCTCGATTCCTTTGCATCATTCCGGATTTGTATCCAATTCTTTTAGTGTGGTTGCTGTTCGTCTCTAGAACGAACTTCCCGACGATGTCAGAAAAGCCCCCTCCCGTAACTCTTTTAAGTATTCTGTGCACAGACACTACCTCTCCAAAAACACACAAATATGAACTTCTTTAATTCTTATTATTTTTTGCAGTCATGGTATGTATTTATTTATGTATTTATTTACAATATACTTATTAAAAGTTGTATTTATTTATGTATTAACATATATTCTTTTTAGGTATTGTTACCTATAGTTATAAATTTAGAGTAGTATCTTCATTTAATTTGTAATTTTAAAGTTTTTACTCTTCTTGCACGCCCACCTACCTATTTATCTTGTTCCATCTGTGGGTTGACTGGTAGAAAATGCTTTATGCATTAAGTCCGCCTTTTTGTACTTATTTTTTGTGCAATAAAGTATTTATGATGATGATGATGATCTCATCTTAGATGGATAATTTTGGTTTAATATTAGTACTTATTTATGTTCTGATTGAACAAAATAACGTTGCAGCGGTATGTGGCACCGTGCTCGGCGAGTCGTTCGTGTGGCTGTCGCGGCAGCAGCTGTACGTGCTGGTGTACCTGGTGACGGTGATGCACTCGGCGCAGGCCGGCTACATGGACAAGGCGCACAAGTACACTGAGAAGGCGCTCGCGCAGATCGACAAGTTGCTCTGTGAGTTGTTGCTATTGTATGTATGTGGCACCGCGCTCGGCGAGTCGTTCGTGTGGCTGTCGCGGCAGCAGCTGTACGTGCTGGTGTACCTGGTGACGGTGATGCACTCGGCGCAGGCCGGCTACATGGACAAGGCGCACAAGTACACTGAGAAGGCGCTCGCGCAGATCGACAAGTTGCTCTGTGAGTTGTTACTATTCTGTGTTTGAAATATTTCAGTTACAAAGAGGGTAATAATTCGTGTATGTGTGTTTACGTACATTTGGGGTCGTCCATTAATCAGGTGATGTTTTTTCAGCAAATTTTTAACCCCTCCTCCTGGCCAAAATCACGTGTATTGTTTTGGTACAAAAAATTCAAGTCTAGTCTAGTTACGGACCATTAATCGGCCAGTGTGCGCCGCTTTTCAGTATAGAAATCGCGCATTCAACGAAAACAATACTTTAATACTCGTGATATCTCACTCGACCCCCCCTGCCCTCTTGTGATATTTCGTGACTTTTTTCGACCCCCCCTTTTTGGAGCCTCACGTGATTCATAGACGATCCCTTTCTTGCAGAGTCGCTAAACCGGTTTTGATAGGCGATCCGTCGTTGGATTCGTCTCTTATAGTAATCTTTAAATATGGCGGATGCCATCAGCCAAATAGTCGATCATGTAAAAATATAACTTCCGAATGATTAAATAAGCTTTTTTTTTCCTTTGCAGCGAGCGGGATAGGCGCGGGCACCGGCGGCGGCGTGTCCCAGGCGCTGGCGTGGCGCTTGCGCATGACCCTGGTGGAGCACTCGGCGCTGTGCAGGCTCGTCGCTGGCGGGAAGGCGAACGCGCTCGCCGAGATCGCGAGAGCGGCGCATCTACTCAGTGTCGCACCGACGCGTTAGTAATAACATATACTCATGACCACAAGTGACTACAATTTTCTACAAAAAACAGCCACAATTATTCAAAAAACGTTAAAAATCATAGGAAAAAACGTGGTTACCCAATACCATCCATCCATTTATCCAACAGCTTGTCATCGTCCACTGCTGGACATAGGCCTTTCCAATATTACGCCACTCTTGGTGGTCCTCCGTCCTTCTCATCCAGCCGCCACCCACAACGTCCTTCATATCTTAGGTCCAGCGGACACGAGGTCGGCCTACGCTACGCTTTGCTGTACGTGGTCTCCATTTAGATAGATCCATCCAGAATCACCTATCGATATTTATCCAACATTATTGAGTCGCACTTCTGTTCGCAGCGAACAGCGCAGCTGCGCACACGCCGCAGCTCCACTGCCTGCTCGGTCTGTACGCCATGTCCATGAACTGCATGGAGGCCGCCGAGGCCCAGTTCCATCAGGCCATCACGGTAATTTATGTACATTATCTATACACATACACACGCATAGTGAAAAACTCTGGTAACCTCACATGTAAAAAACTCGTTTAGTGTATTTTAAAGCAGATTATGTTGACGATGTATACTTATGGTCTCATTTTTAGGGTTCCGTACCCGAAGTGTGCCAAACGGAACCCTATTACGAGCCTCCGCTGTCTGTCTGTCCATCTGTCACAGGGGTCTACAGCTTTAACCGTGATAGGTAGAAAGTCGAAATTTTCTCAGAATTTGTGTTACCGTAGCCTCTATCACGACCAATAATAAAAATTAAATATAAAAAAGTTAAACCCAAGGTCCACATGTAACCGTAGCACCATCTGAGATGACTTGTTAGACAGCTTTTACCGCGGTGATAGATTGCACGAAGAGTAGAGCTTGTCAACCTTTTTGCACCGAGGTTTATTTATTAAAATGATAAACGGCGCTAAGGTCTTAAAAGCGGTAATTTGTTATGTACCACGTTTTTAGGGTTCCGTACCCGTCAAATGTGGTGGTACGGAACCGTTTGTGCGCAAGTCCGACTCGCACTAAACCAAATTATTTAACATTAAAACTGGATATCGTTTCCAGATGTCTCAGGAGCGGGACCTGTGGATGTTCGCTAAACTGAACCTCGCGATCGTGTACCTCCGCGGTCGCCGGGACAACGATCTCGCGCAGCTTATGGAACAGGTAACTGTATTTACACTTACAGTCGGGTATCGGCCACGACCTCACCTTTGCGCGGCGCTTCGCGCTTCCCCGCGAGAGAGAGCAAGAGAGCGCTAGAGGTTCACTCGCGCGATTTACGCACGGCCATCCGTAGAGAGCAGCGGCGAAGGGTAAACATTTTAAAAAGGGAAGCCGGACAAAAAATTGCCTTACTCAGAAAAGCAACCAAGGAAAACATATATTTTTTTTGTACTTTGCAACTCTTTGTCAGCCAAGTGTATTTGTCGTATTGAGATTGTGGAAATGTTTGACAAAGCGAAGAGCACGGAATAAAGAAATGTTGTATGGATGCCACTTCCTAAACAAGCAGATGGGAATAGTGTTATATAGACCCTTCGCCACTGATAGGGAGGCTTCTAGGGTATCTCGTCGCCGTAGGCCGACAGATTCGACCTTGGTGACAACAAGAAGGCCACAAAACTGACAAATTTTGTGGCCTTCTTGTTGTATAAATAGTTCCGCCCGAAGCGGAATGTAGCTGCCCTTAAAGGTTTGACCTATAAGATGATTGCGGACCGAATGGATTGTCCCATCCAAAAGTTCTGGATGGAACGATCCATTGGGTTATTTAAATAATAAATTTGGTTCATGTTCCCTTTTTTTTTACTAACCTAGTTTTAAGCCTAACACTAACCTACTTATGGATTTTTAATCTGAAAATAAAAAGTCATTTATTTATTTTATACCCGTACCTACCAACTCGACTAGTCGACAAACTAGTCGCAAGACTTGCAAGGCCTCCTTTGCAAGCTTGCATTATGGTCATTTCTTCCAACTGTCTAAAAGCAGCTCGTCGTTCAATCTACGGGAACGACAAATACCAAATAATAACTCATTATTTTTATTATAAATTAGTTTTATTAATACATTTTACTTATAGTTTTATTAATTAATTTTACTCATTAGTTTTATTTATTATTTTACCTATTTTTATTTCAAATTCACAATTTTTCTGTATACTTATGGACTGTGAAAAATTTGTATGCATTTTATTATGGTCTGAAATAAAAAATATATTATCATTCCCATGTTATAGTTATAGTTATAACTTATTACTTTGTTTATATAACCTTTGAGAATGATAAAACATTTAAACTGTTTCGCAATGTGTCAGGTTCGGCCAGAAGCGTTGCCGGTGTACGCGCACGGGCTGCGAGCGGCGTCCTACTACGTGCTGGGACTACAGGCCTTCTTCCAGGCGAGATACAACGAGGCCAAGTTAGTATAGTACCTGTTTGTATTACCCGGGGGGTCCCAGGATTCAAAAAATACAAAATATAATGTAAGTAATGACTCGGGGCTGGGCTTGCGTTTGTACGGAATAACAAAATAAAAGAAGAAATTCGCATTTTACATGGATCGATCATCAAGTCTTGGCTGCATAAATTAATGTTACATTGTAATTTATGACACGGATACAAAATGTAAATATTATACGAATATTTCGTTTTTCGCGTATGCTAAGGGAGAGGGGGGAGGCAAAACCCCCCTTTATATACGCCCATGCTATGTAGTACAAAGTGCACATTAACAAAATCTACGTTTTGTGAAAACTGTCAGGCCTGTTCCACTCCGCGAAGGCAAAGAAGGTTAGGAAGAAATACGAGTTGCGCGATAGAGAACCTCCTCGAGGCGATTACTTTTTAAAACCATTTTTAAGGGATTCAGGGTTGTTGAAATATTACGAGCCATAAACGATGTAAGCAATGATTATTTTATGATATGATGCTTCCATAGTTTCAGAAATTGGTTGCTCTCTTTACATACAGGCGTATGCCTCTTTTCACTTTTAGCAGTTTTGTAGTTGGGTAAGAAAAACTAATTGATTTGCCGGATTGTAATACATTTTGTGGTTCGCATGGTATATGGAGCTTCGTCTAATATTAGGTCTAACGCATAACTGAGTCTGTTTTTTTTTTAATTTTTTAACCATTTATACACAATTATTATTATTATAACAAAAAATAACAATAGCAGCTAAAAACCACAAAGGTTTAGACTTGTGCTATCATGAGTCACGTAGTTGTTATGAAATAAATATATATAATTTAGCTATATAAAGCCTTTAGTTTCCTTTAACTTGTATTAATAATAAAAAAATATTAATTTTCGAAATATATTTCGGCCCACTATGGGGCCGGCATCAGTCGAATACTTAAAAATCGACAACGAGGGGTGACAAGTGAGGGAAGGCTGACGCCCGACTGAAGTTACGCGTCGTTTGACGTTCCGTAAACACACCCCTCCCGTACCGCTCCCATACCTCAGCAATAGAGTCAGTTATGCGCTAGACCTGTAGCCCCTCAATAAAGTAACGTCAATGATAAAAAGAGCAAAAATAACAATTTTACTTCATTTTTAGGTTTTTATACTGAGATACGGCTGTATGTAAAAATGGTGATAAAAATTGCAAGTATTAAAAAAAACCCTCATCGTCAACAAGTGATAGACAAAATGCATTTAAATTCCAAAAAACTCACTGTTGGAAAGTCGACCTGCGGGAATCCAGCTCATGAGCTACGGCTGCTTCTAATATGAGCTCCTTCCAGACGGTACCTCCGAGAGACGCTCAAGATGGCGAACGCAGAAGACCTAAACCGGCTGACCTCCTGCTCGCTAGTGCTGCTGGGCCACATATTCCTCAGCATCAACAACTCGCGGGAGAGCATGAACATGGTGACGCCGGCCATGCAGCTCGCCAGCAAGATACCAGACGTGCACGTGCAGCTCTGGGCTTCGGCCATACTTAAAGGTAAATAAACCGGTCAAGTGTGATTGGGACTCGCGCCCTGAGGGTTCCGTAACTTGGGTAATTTTAAAAACCGGCCAAGTGCGTGTCGGGCCACGTTTGATTCCGTAGTTGCCCATAATATGTTGGTCGACTATTACTCGTTAAATTGTAAAGCCTACTTAGCTGTGATAGTTTTCCTTTCAACTTCGTTATATGCATGTACTACTGCCGTGATTTTTTTCACATATCCAAAAACAACCGTTTACCTGGCAGAGAGGACTCTCGTACTTAGCTTAATGTTTCACAAACGGATCTCTGAATCGAAAAATGGTTTTCACACACCTACAATATTTTTGAAAGACCTACCCCACGTCAACCCACACTATGGGGTAAAAGCGAAAAAAAAAACTTAACGTGTAGCCCCAACATAAAACAAAAAAAAACAAAGTGTTTTTCAATCAAAAATGAAAAAAACACGATTTTGTTTTACCACTATAATGATTAATGGCGTGATTAATATTTATATCCATGTCAAATTACAGCTTTCTAGGCCAAAGAGTCTCTGAGCTAAGCCAGATAGATGGATGGACATGGCGCAACTAGAAGGATTCCTTGTTGACTACGGAACCCTAAAAAGTACAAACTTATCATGACCTACAAAATGTATGAAAGTAACTGTAAAATTAAATATGTTTCCACATAAAATTGGAATATATTTTTAGGATTTGTGTCAACAAAAGAGCTCTCTTCGTATAAATATCAAGATTGTGGGTCACCGGGAATGTCCCGCAGGATTACATGATCAGACGCTTTTTTTCTTTCTTGGTTAACTAGATACCTCAAGCCATTTCTGAGGAAAAGAGCTTCAACACAAAAAGAACAAACAGAGGGACAGCAAAAGTGAACCTGTTATATAAGAATTCTATATGGGGAATTATAAAACGAGCGAACAAAAAAAAACTTTGCGACTGATGATGACATACTGTTTTAATAACTTGAGCGGTATGAATTTGAGTAAGCGAAAAATTAACTAAACTGACGACGAATATTGATTTATAATAAAATCCAGAACGAGCTTACAAAAAGTGGATTGTGATAAATCCATTTCAGATATTAAAATTTTATCCGAGCGACTTCATTACTAAGTGAGCGACTGGAAATACAGAGAGGGCAACTTCAATATTAAGATAGATTCGATTTTTCTAAGTGAGGTTATACTTAGCGAACTATTAAAAAGTTCACTTTGAGCAAAGTTTTGTATGCTGCTTTATTAATGATTATTGGTTACTGATATTCTATTTGAGGGCTTATGTTTTTTATTTTGATACGCTTTTTTAATGAAAACTACAGATTTTTAAATGCGCGCGAATTCGAATGGGGGCGGGGCGACGAATCGTTGCAGTCAGGTGAGTTGGGGGAAGAGGAATGGTTCAGAAAGAATCGCAATTGGTTCTTAGGTGCAGCACCTATGTCGCCATCGACAAATAATGCCCTCGAGTCATTTAATAGAAACATAAAAGACCATAATACATTGCGAGAACGATTTCCTCTGTCGCGATTTCTGTCTGTTGCTACCGATATGGTAGCCCAGTGGTCATTAGCAAAGATCGGAATACGGGTTCGATTTAAGACGCTACCAATCACAAAAATAAAATCCCGGGTTTCTGAGAAATTTCTTACTTGATTTGGAAATCCCGGGATTTTGGAAAGTCGAGGAATTTCTTCCTACCTAATTTGAGTTTGAAAAAGGGTCTCCAAATCGTGTTTATTTGTCTTAGAAAAAACATTTAATTTGATATTTAAGTGCATTTTAGAATTTAAAACACTGATTACCTAATATATTTGGAACAGAGAAACGATCCCATAAAACTGTTGTTTTGGTTAACTAGCTTGGAAAGGGCATCCAACATTTAACGCAGTAACTACGGGCTACACTGTTAATTTTTTGTATGCTGTCTGCTAGAGCCTACGTTCTACTAGCTTACTAGATAGCGCCGTTAACGAACTTTCAGTAAGTTTTTCGAGTTATTGACTCGAAATCACGCGCTACTATGAAAAGTGGATATGACTGAAAATCCCGGTATTTCTTACGGGTGCAATTACAATAAAAGTGAATAGAAGTAAGTTTTTAGGTATTACTATAGACTCTCGTCTTCAGTGGGGTCCCCACATAGAAGCTCTCTGTGGTAGACTTAGTTCAGCCGCATACGCTGTTAGACGCATAAGGCAGATTACTGATGAAGATACTGCTAGATATATTTCAGTTATTTTCACAGCATTATGTCATATGGCATAATGTTGTGGGGTAGAGCCGCGGATATAGAAGCAGTCTTTGTCTTGCAAAAGAGAGCAATTCGGTCTATTTATAACATGAAGTACCGAGATTCATTAAGAGAAAAGTTTAAAGAAATTAATATATTTACGGTTCCATGTGAATTTATTTATCAAGTTATTAGATATGTCAGAAAAAAAATTGATAATTTCCCGAGGCTTGGTGTGCACCACTCTGTTGAAACCAGAAACAAACATAAACTAGCTTTTCCAAAATTAAGACTTGCCAAAGTAGGTACCTCTTTTGTAGGACATGGTATAAGATTTTACAATAAGCTTCCAGAGGAGGTCCTTAGTTTGCCTGAAAATAAGTTTAAAGTATATATTAAGCAGGGACTACTTAAGAAAGCTTATTATAAAATCAATGATTATTTGGATGATAATGAAGCATGGTGTAATAAATAATAATAATCTTATTCAATATTGTAATTAATAATTAGCATATTTTAATACTGTGCGATTCCTCTAAAGGCTTAAAATTAATTAATATGTAAACTTACTTTGTTAAAGGTAATAGACAATATGAGACGGGTTGACTAAGATATATTTTTTTTTTCTCGTGACTAATTCCCGCAGTCTTATATTTTTTTTATGCCTTTACTTGAGTAGGTATGTATATGATTTTGTATCATATGTTTTATTTTGAAAAAAGGAATGTTTGCTAAGTTTCTTGCCCTTCTTCTTAGCAATACTAATCGAATGGTGCGGATGGTTAGGCATTATGTATATACAATATTTTTATTCCTATATTTCTATATTTTATGCAAGTGTATAACTTTATTACATTTTAGTAGCCCACCCTTAATATTTTTTGTATGTATTTCCCGTTTTTATTATTTCTTCATTGTATTATGTATATATAATATTTTTATTCCTAGATTCCCCTATTTTATTTATTTTTTATTTATTTATTTATTTAAAAACTTACGACTATAATTTATTAATGCAGGTGTATATTTTATTTCCCGTATTATTATATATTTTTTTTTATATTCTAAAGATATATTATATTGTGTAAATTAACTTTGACTTGTAGAAAGTATACTTAATGTATCTATTTTGCAAAAATAAATATTTTGATTTGATTTGATTTGATTAGAACTAAGAATCCCGAAATTTCCTGGTAATCGGTTCTTTAGTAACGGATGTAAATACATTACAAGGATTCCGAATGAGGATGATTCTCCTGCTTGTAGTGTACACAATCTTTCTCTATAAACGAATAACAGGAAATTGGTTACTTAAAACAATCATGTGATTTTCAGAGTATATTTTTCTCGACTTAAATATAAAAAAATATAACAGCTTCAATCAAATAAAATAATAATATATATTCATGACATGAATACTGAGGGGGTGTCAGAGGTGTTTTAAGTGTGAACTATGAAATACAAGTCACAGTCCATACTCGGTACACCCGCGTTTTACCAACGACTATTATCATTATTACATCCCAACACGATAGGTGAGATAATCAAATGAAAAATCACTATATGGTGTTTAGATGTTTTAGGTTTCTTCATCGGAAGCTTGGCTACGGTCAAGGGAATCGAAATAAATAACCATGATTTTTACAATATTTTCAACGCTTGGTCTATTTCTTTTAACATTTAATATCCATTGAGAAAGATCTTTTAACAGCTGAAGACGTAAGTGGTGCAAATTTGTAATATTACGTATCATGGTCGTCTAATTCGAGTCCCTTTTCGAGTTTTTCGGAATAATCTCGAAGAATATTTAAATCAGGATTCCTGGCCATTACATTTTTAAGCTTCTGCTTTATTCCTTCAGATGCACCCCAATTTAATACATTCCTTACGGAATCTAATGCAAGAAATGAGTGCTGATTGATAAACTACTTTTTTCTAGCTCTAGTATGAAATATTTTATAATCCTAAAATTTTCATCAATCGCTTTGATTTCGTTTTCCAAATTTTCACTATCCATTACATTTTTTGCATTTCTTATTGCTAAGGATTCTGAACTTTTAAAATGGGAGAGCACGTTTTTATTTTTGTGAAATGTTTGGCGTACTACGATGCTGCCTCTAACCAAGTGTAAAGTCACCTTCAAGACTAAGAAAACCATCTTCAAAAATCACATCAACAGCAAATTGCTTCTGGGGACAGAAGAGCGGTCACAGACGACTTTTATTTGGATTTTCACAATAATCAAAACCTTCACTTCACCACGCTCAGCTATATTCATCGTTGTAAAGTAGGCGTGCCGTGCCGCATGTGACGTAACATTTGTGGATGTGTCCACGATGTGATGGTAGTGTCCACGATGTGTCATATTGCCACTTACTTACACACTTAGGTGGTAGAGTTGATGCCGGGCTCGACTGTGGAGGTACCACCATCTTACTCGCAAATCCTCCCGAAGTTATTCGGGGGAGAGTAAGGGAACAGCTCTCAGGCAAAACCAGGCGGCCCACCATTGCCTGGGACCGATGGATGGCGGTATATCCACCCCTAATTGCCAGGCCTTAAAACAAACAAGTGACGGGCAGCGGCGTCACTGGTGAAACGGTTTCGGCACCGCGCTCACCAACCCGCCTGCCCAGCGTGTGTGAGTACGGGCATTTTTTCCAGGGGTACCGCCAAGAGTGGTGAAATCCTGGAAAGGCCTATGTCCAGCAGTGGACGAAACAGGCTGATGGATGGATGGATGGATGGAGCTAGAAAAAAGTAGTTTATCAATCAGTGGCGCACTTCTTGTATTAGATTCCGTAAGGACTGTATTAAATTGGGGTACATCTGAAGGAATAAAACAAAAGCTTGAAAATGTAATGGCGAGGAATCCTGATTTAAATATCCTTTGAGATTATTCCGAAAAACTCGGAAAGGGACTCGAATTAGAAGACCATGACACATAATATTACAAATTTGCACCACTTACGTCTTTAACTGTTGAAAGAGCTTTCTCAATGGATATCAAATGTTAAAAGAAATATACTAAGTGTTGAAAATATTGAAAATATCATGGTTATTTATTTCGATTCCCTTGACCGTAGCCAATCTTCCAATGAAGAAACCCAGAACATCTAAACACCATATAGTGATTTTTCATTTGATTATCTCACCTATCGTGTTGGGATGTAATAATGATAATAGTCGTTGGTAAAACGCGGGTGTACCGAGTATAGACTGTGACTTGTATTTCATAGTTCACACTTAAAACACCTCTGACACCCCCTCAGTATTCATGTCATGAATATATATTATTATTTTATTTGATTGAAGCTGTTATATTTTTTTATATTTAAGTCGAAAAAAATATACTCTGAAAATCACATGATTGTTTTAAGTAACCAATTTCCCGTTATTCGTTTATAGAGAAAGATTGTGTACACTACAAGCAGGAGAATCATCCTCATTTGGAATCCTTGTAATGTATTTACATCCGTTACTAAAGAACCGATTACCAGGAAATTTCGGGATTCTTAGTTCTATTCACTTTTATTGTAATTGCACCCGTAAGAAATACCGGGATATTCAGTCATATCCACTTTTCATAGTAGCGCGTGATTTCGAGTCAATAACTCGAAAAACTTACTGAAAGTTCGTTAACAGCGCTATCTAGTAAGATAGTAGAACGTAGGCTCTAGCAGACAGCATACAAAAAATTAACAGTGTAGCCCGTAGTTACTGCGTTAAATGTTGGATGCCCTTTCCAAGCTAGTTAACCAAAACAACAGTTTTATGGGATCGTTTCTCTGTTCCAAATGTATGAGGTACTCAGTGTTTTAAATTCTAAAATGCACTTAAATATCAAATTAAATGTTTTTTCTAAGACAAATAAACACGATTTGGAGACCCTTTTTCAAACTCAAATTAGGTAGGAAGAAATTCCTCGACTTTCCAAAATCCCGGGATTTCCAAATCAAGTAAGAAATTTCTCAGAAACCCGGGATTTTATTTTTGTGATTGGTAGCGTCTTAAATCGAACCCGTATTCCGATCTTTGGTCATTAGTAAACTCTTCGTTACCTGAGGCACCTACTATTGAGCTTCGACAATGGACGGAAGCTTACGTCTGGGCGAAGAAAAGCATAAATATAAAGATAGTAGCATCGGATCCTACCAAAAAAGTATATTTGATTTGCAACGAAAATGCTACAGATTTAAACTACAATGATCGTTGGCAGACTTTTGACGAGTATAAAAAGCAGTCAGTTGCTTTCCAGAAAACCACATTGCCAAATTTGGACTGGCAAAAAGGATCGTGCGACTGTCCCGAATTTTTCAATAGATATGTATGCAAACACGTTTTGGGGCTAGCAATTCGGCTCAAACTAACAACACCACCACTGGAAGCAAAAATGATACCCATTGGACAAAAAAGAAAACGAGGCCGGCCCACTAAGTCCAAGCCCGCACTTATTTACCAGTGACGATGAGTAGTAGGGCTCCTCATACCTATCAATGTTTCTTAGTATTAATAAGAAGTTTTTTTTTAGTTGACTGAAGCGTCTTATTTTATTTTTTGTTCATTTGATTGAAATAAATGCATGCATATTACTTTATTTTTACGGAGTACATTGTTTTATTTAATTACCCTTATATTTCAATAATAAAATTTCTCAACTAATAGAATAGTGTTTCTTCAAATAGTTATTTCATATTATTTTTATTTTTTAAATGTGAGCTCATTATACTCTGCTCATTAGTGTATTTTTCAAAGTGGTTTTTGTATTCGAAACACTTCATTTAAGATAAAATGCCGCTCAGTATAAAAAATAAATTTGCCAAATATTGAAAAAAATGCAGGACGTAACGTTGACACTCAAACAAATATTAGGTCGCTCAAATATTATGAAGCTGCTCATTTTGTATTTTAAGTAACTCAAATTAATGTTTGTAAGTTGCTGTTCTGTTGATTTCTCGTCACTCGCAGTCAGTCGCTCACTTAGTAATTCTATAACCCAAATTAATTAATTTTGACACTTAGAACTGTAATTTACAGTCACTCGTTTTATTGCTACCCATTCTATATTGATGAGGTATTGGAATATGACCTAAAAAATGATGTTACTTTCAGACTTATACCGGCTAGCGGGCGACACGGAGCGCGAGAACGAAGCTTACCAGATGCACTGTAACTTCTCACAAGCACTCCTAAAAGACCACTTCCAAGCGACGCAGATGCCCCAACACGCGCTCATACAGTGGACGGTGGGCGCCCCGCCCGCCCTGCCGCCGCCCGCCCCGACGCCCCCCACACAACACTCCAACACTTAGTGATTAGTGAAGTGATTAGTGATACAGTGAAGTGAGCTGGCGGCAATAGTGCTGGTGACTGTATAGGGTACGTACACTTCCGTTTTTAAAATGGCTGTTACAGTGAAATGGTTGTTCGATCGATGAGAGACGTGTCGATATGCCCTCCGCCTTTATCGTTTTCTTAGATTAAAAATGTGATTAGATTGACG
This sequence comes from Ypsolopha scabrella, assembly GCA_910592155.1. NCBI lineage: Eukaryota > Metazoa > Arthropoda > Insecta > Lepidoptera > Ypsolophidae > Ypsolopha > Ypsolopha scabrella. Next base: position 7,083,139 of record OU342978.1, read on the forward strand.
TCTGACCCGTTTTAATCCAGTACAGCATACAGTTACTTATGTGTCTCTGTACATAGAGATTTAGTAATCGCAAGCAATGGTCGCCAGTGTAAGTACAAGCCGCCAGATCGGGAATGGCCTAAAGCAATCTAAAGACATTAAATTTTCTCGGACGGATATTCCACTGCAGTGACTTAACCTGAGATTCACCTTAGTTTTAGTAAATCTGCTCTCATAGGAATGGAATTTAACACTTATATAGGGAGTAGTTTGATCACCGTTTTTCCGCTAATTGGTGATAGTATGGAGAGTATTATGACAGTTTAAACATCCATACAGTTGTCCAACGAAAGCGCTCAGACAGCAATTGTGCGGGGCGAGACGCGGGAGGTAAGCCACCGAGCTATAAGTAAGCGCACGTAAAAAGAGCTCCGAGCGCAGTGAGCGAATTACCGACCAAATTGGTGGTATGAGGCTATGAGGTGCGGCGCGGGCGGCCGCGACTGGGAAAGTCTGGCGCGTGGATTTGCTGTCTCGTGATTGGTGACTTTCGCTTCAGGCGCAGTGTCCACGGGTCGATCTCAAAATACAGTCACGCGCGAAAATGTATTTGTGCTACGATGGGTTTGCAGAGAAAAGAAAGAAAATATTTACAATGTTTAATGTTGCATGTGGAAAGAAGCTGGTTGAAGTATTTTGTTTTTGTATGCATTTTTTTTAGAATAAGCATCATGTGACGCAAGTTGTGGACCAAATCAACACCCACAGTATATTTTTATCTCTAACCTGTTAAAAAATAGCTGTTATACCGATGTTATTCTACAATAAACATTTTACTTACATAATCAAACAATATTATACTCGAGCCTTTTTGTGCGCGACTATTATACCCCCATGCGCAAACATATCCCTTCCACTGACGCCCCAGAGCTCTTTTTACCTGAGTTGACTTATACATACAATTTACGAGTCTCGCCCCGCACAACCGCTCCGTCCGAACCCTTCGTTGGACAACTATGGATTTTTAAACTGTGTTATTATTAACCGTATACGGGAATTCAGTAATGAAATTGAACAGTTGGTACTTCCAAAAGAATTAATTGGCATTTCAGAGCTTTTATATGCAATTCGGATAAATGTCGAAGCGAATGAAGCTTTATTATTCTATTGCTATGAGGGCATGTATCTTAGTTCGTTCAGTGAAGGAGGTAAGTATAAATGGTTGTATGCGTTATGTTCGGACCTGAGTGTGGATATGGAGTCTGTAAATTGTACATTTTCACTAAATGATTGTTATGATTCCGGGAGCAAATGCTGAAATGGTTTTATGGTATGTCAATAGCAATATCAATGTGCATAGCGAATATTGAGGCACAAGTCACGTGACTGTTAAATCTACGAAAGACGACATAATTTGTCTTTTAATGGCAAAACAGTAATGTGTGTCAAAGAATCCATAAACTGTCTTTTTCACTGCACAACTGAAACTAAGTTTATGCTCAATTAACATCAAAACTCATAATACCTTTATAATATAATGAAAGAATGAGGATGTCTTGTTTAAGAAGAGGAACACAAAGGTGTCGATTCGGTGTAACACGACTTAACTTATTTGACAGAACTAAACTTAATTAAAGCATTCAAAGTCTTTTTCTTTCTGTATCGAAAAGACAGGGACAGAACGCTTAAAATAAGGTTGGTCCTGTCAAATAAGCAGGGACCATTTTAGTTACCCTATGAAAGTGCAACCCTGTGGGTTTTGCAAAGTGTTTCTGCATGAAACCGTGGTTTAGTGTTACCCTATCAATAAGTGGTAAACAAACCCTATTCAAATTAAGGTAAGCAAACCCTATGAAAGTCGCTTAGGGTAAGGGTAACCCTATCAAACCCTAACAAAAACTTAATGTAACCCTGAATAATCTGAAAGTGTATCCCTGTGAAACCCCATATAACCCTATGAAATGCTGGGTTACACCCTATTGAGGGTTAACCCTATGATAATTAACTTTCAAACCCAGGGTAACCCTATAATTGAGTTAAGCTTATGCCTGGGTTATACCCTATCAAGGGTTAACCCGATGATAGGCTTAACTTTCAAACCCGGTTAACGTATCCCTGCAAATAAGTCGTGTTTCACCGAATCGACACCCAATAAGTTTTATTGCATGTTATTTGAAATTGTATTACACAATCCTCGTGCTGTCTGCATGTGCATATCTTTGAATGGAAGATTGGGCAGTGCTCAAGTCTGCAAAATGGCATGGGCATAAACGACTTGCAAAGATTCTGTACCCATCCAAATGTTCATACCTTTTCTATTAAAATTTACAACTACATTCGTTAATGCTGTAGATTCACCCCATCGATCAATGCAATTATGACTGAGTTTGGTCTCTCAAAATAAAATTCTCTAAACTGCTTTGTGTAGTGAATTAGACCACATAAAACCATGTTCCAAATTGTCTTATCTATGAGCTTTTCATGATTACACCGAATATTATATTTAACAAATGGCTGTTAGTTATTGTTGAAGAGTGACAATAAAGTAAATCATATCTAATTGGTGTCTGCACATTGGAATGGTGGATTTTGAACTTGGTACTTCACGTCCTAAAGAATATGCTCTCAAACAATTAAATACTTTTTCTGTTTTGGTTGTAAAAGTTAAAACTAAATTGTGCAGATACGCCCGAACAATAATATGGGAAACAATGTGCCCGAATGTATGCACGCCAGCATGACAGACTACCTATTAGCAGTTCTCATTGCGACTTCATAGTCGTTAAAATCGTTTACAGATAGGGAGATTGACTTGCGGGCGAATGTACCATCACCAAGGCTCCCGCCTATCCAGTTTCAAAACCTTATTGCTTGCATGTGGAGATCTCAGCTAGTCCCGCCTTTTATTTTATTTACCAATTAGAGTTTATGAGGGACACTTTTTATGGCGTTTTTGGGTCCATCAGAGTCCATCGGTCACTTTGGTAGACAAACACTAGCAGGGCGGGACCTAGCGGAAGTTGCCGCGAGCCACTGCACACTAAACTGGCCCTTAAGGTGATCAGGCGGGAACCTTGCTGACTGTACATAGCACGCGTTTGCTCAATATGGTTTTACTTTAAGGCGCATAGGCATGCCACTGTTTCAGTACAACATTTTATAAAACATTTCTCTGTTGTTTTTCGTTGTAGACTAAAGTTTGAGACCTCTATAGTTTAATACAGGCATTTACAATGTCACTATCTGGCTGAAATGTAAAATTTTGGTATAGGTATAATTTAAGGCAAGAAAACAGCTTTGTGTGTAAATCTGTGCAGCTTGATATCTTTAAAACAAAATCAATATTCAAAATTTTGGCAAAATAGTGCCTTTTAAAATATCTTATACTTTAGTGTGTAACGAAAAACAACTGCGAAAAGGATTATCAAATTTTGTACTAAAACAGTGGCGTGCCTATGCGCCTTAAATCTTGTTAGTATGAGGTAAAGATATGGTTTTTGATTAATCCAAGTAATAACTAAAGCTATAATAAAAAGATTAGTTTGACTGATCTCATTCATTTACAAATCGTCACATAATAAATACGAGGTGGGTGAAGGGGCCATACCAGCTCTCCGGAGCATCAACTTGAACTATACCATCCAGTATAACAAAACCTTTGACTGCAGTATGCAAACAGGCCGATGGAGAGAGCATAATAATGTCTTCTTGTGCACAATATGAATTAATTATTTCTTTATTTTAACTTCACATACTTACATGGACTGATTTGTATATAAACGTGTCAAATATTGAACTTGTGAAATGAACAAAATTGTCTCATATTTATTATTAACTTGTATGATTATTTCTTAGTGACTTGTTAGGTTGATCGATTATTGTTGACGATTTGCTGTAGACATTACAGTTACCAGCATGCCACTTAATGGGAATATTCTGTTTCTGTGCAATACGCCTATGGTCTGCGAGCGGCGCGGGGCGTAAATGACCTACCGCGCGCAGACAGTGGACGTATCACGGACGAACTTGTCAAGCTATCATGACAAAATGCGTCGGTCTAGCTGAATGTTTAACATCTAAATAATAGTCATGTCTTCGGTAACTGAAATGGCTATAGATAAATTAATCTTAGTTTTATCTTACATTTTGAGTATTAATTCGATTGTTATTTGTGGTACCTATGTTTCAATGGGTGCATTAAAAGACTAGCAATTGGGGTAGTTGTTTAGAACTTTATTCCCTTGTGTTATCATATCAATTTAAGCTCGTGATTTATAATACTGATGATGCTTCCTTCCAGTTTTCACTCATTGAAACATAATCTTAAATCGACCTCATTTATCATCTAATGCTTGGCGGATGATTGATTATTTGTAGACAAAACAGGTAACCTGTAATCATTTGTACACATTTTTTATTTTGAATAATTCCCTTTTGACAGTGAGATGTGGCCTTACTAAGGGGTACATTTGCTGTTGTTAAATATGTAAATAAAAGTTGAATTATTGTAAATAATAAAAGTATAAAAATATATGTTTTTGCTATTAAAACTAGTTTGATTTTTTATGTCCAACTTTAAGCATAACCTTTATCAGCGTTCTCATATTCTGCTTGTGAACATTGAAAGAACACCATAAGGCCTCGACAGATAGAAAGCGTGGCGTTGTCGGGGCGTGATGATAATGTGTTGTCGGCGGGCGAAATGGAAGTGTAGGAGACACCGAGACGTCCCCCAGCTGTGTGGAGTGGGATTTTCTGTAAGACTTCTCTCATAAAAAAATTATACTTGTGACTGTCGGCACTTTTACAAGTTCCACTATTTATTTGTACGTAAAATATTACTTCCCCAACCGGTTCGGATATAACACAATTTTCAAGGAATTTTGACAGATGTTATGGAATTTGATTAACACATAACGTAAAACGAACGTGACTTTAAATCCAAGATTTCCCTCATATACTCCATACTAGTTCGCCCACCAACACTCATCTCACCCCGACTACGCCACGCTTTCTGTCTGAGGATGTCTTTAGTAAGGGCCAATCCACACGGCGCGCCTGGAGATTGGTTGAGATTTTTACGTCTTTCTTTGCAATAATCTTGCCTTTGCGGCGCCGCACTGCACCGTGTGGATCGACCCTAAGACCCTACATCTCCGGTGCTTTAACTGTGTGGCCACACCTAAGCACTCAGTTGGCATTGCACTGGTACTCGGTACAAATAGAGAACTGTCCAGTAGCGGGGCGCGCGTAGTGCGGCGGGTCGGCAGCCAGGTTGTTCTTGCGGTAGAAGGTGTCGCGGAGCACGCCGCAGCGGCCCCGGATTGGCTCTAGCCCTCGCAGGTGGGACTGCTTCTGTTGCCAGCCGTAGTCCCAGCTGGTGGCCGCTCGAAAGTAGAACCTGGGACAGTTCCAGCCATTAGAACGTGGGCTTGGAGGCGAGTCGAAGATGGCGTCGCTATTTACGTAACTTCCGCCAGGATATGAAGTGGTGCGCGGGGGAAACTGCGCAGTGACTGACAACTGACACTTCTCAGTCGTTTTATAAACTTGAATGTGCTATTTCTTTTTGGAATTAATCACAGATTTAGTATGAATAAATAGATCAATTTAGGTATATAATTTCAAAGTTTTTTTGCTATTTAAAGCGATTTTACAAGTATTTTAGTATTTACAAGAAATGACGTCATCCTATTAGGTTTAATTACCAACTCCTTGAGATTAGTATGCGTTTAAAGAAAATTAAATAGGCTCATGGAAATGTAGTGATGATGCCACTGAAGGTCAAATGAAAGACATCGCTTTTTTTTCATTTAATAAAGGAAATGCACGCTTATTTGAAAACCTGTCTACTGAAAACAGTTCAGGAAAGTTGTTCTTACTACGCCTGCGAGAGGTGATAATCATCTAAAAATGTATACCCATTTGTAGTAAACTTTAATAGGTACTTGCTCGTGGTAGAAAAAAAAACGGCCAAGTGCTAGTGGGACTCGAGCACAGAGGGTTCCGTACCATTATCTATAACAACGGCAAGAAAATCATGTCTGTTGTATGGGAGTGTGCAGGTACGACTCGCACTTGGCCGTTTTTAGTATTTGTTGTTATAGCGGCAACAGAAATACATCATCTGTGAACATTTCAACTGTCTAACTATCACGGTTCATGAGATACAGCTCGGTGACAGACGGAACAGACGGACAGCGGAGTCTTAGTAATAGGGACCCTAAAAAAAAGAACAATAGGTGAACAATTGAATATATGAGTCATACATAATCCATTCACCCTGTAGTGATTAAAACTCTTGAGCTATGCTAGCCCGTGTAATTATGGACGATTTTTGTTTTCCAGCCAATTTTGTTTTTGGCTATATCTTCGAAAGTATGTTTGAAGAAAACACTTGTACCTATGTACTGTTTCACAAAATTAATGTAATTCGAAAGTAGTTGTCAGAATCCAATGCGGTTTTCTTTTTCTAGAACTAGATTAAAATTTCTATATCATAAAAAAAGGACTAAGTTATTTTCTTTATATACGGGAGAAAGCATATAGAAAGTTTTGCTTTTACAGGCTGACTTTTAACCTAACCCCGATAATTTAGTATTTTGTAAAAGAATACAAACTGGTTTTATAAAAACCATTCAAAATCATATTCATAATTATATTTTAAAGTTGCAGCCCTTTGAAGATTTTCGTAAAATCCAAAGAAATCATGGTCACCCGAAGAGATAAGATCATAGAATAAACTTCTTCCATGGATAAGATAATTAGATCGCGCGAAGTTACTCGTATTTTTGTTATTGATCCCACCGACTATTTTCAACTTTGTCCATATGGGAATGAATAACATAAATTTTATTTCCAAGTAACATTTTTTTAAAATATTTTGACTTTTAATTTTAATTGTTTTTACATTTAAAATGTGTTCTACTAACGTTTCCTAATAACCTCTAAAATTATCGGGGTTTGTTTGAAAGTCAGCCGGTAAACCGGGTGTAAATAGAGTGCGACCATTAAATGAAACCACATATTCTACCGACCCTACTGCACCACTTTTCCCAAGAGTCATACCTGCGGACACCCTTAGTTTAGGAAATAATTGAGTTCCAAACAAAAACGTGTGAACCCTAACGCACCGACATACGGGCGAGGTTAGAGAGAGCGTTGACCTCAAACAGCTGCAGGTTTCACGGACGAGGTTAGAGAGAGTGTTGACCTCAAACAGCTGCAGGTTTCACGGACGATGCTCTCTCTAAACTCGCCCGTATGTCGGTGCGTTAGGGTTCACGCATTTTTGTTTGGAACTCAATTATTTCTTAAACTAAGGGTGTCCGCGGGTATGACTCCTGGGAAAAGTGGTTCAGTAGGGTCGGTAGAATATGTGGTTTCATTTAATGGTAACAGTCTATTTACACCCGGTATAATATAATAACTACTCATAAATATTATACTTGTATGAGTCTGGTGTAGGCGTGTCGATTGACACCTATATGAGCCTTTTCAACTTGGAATATGTTTCAAAAGTTTTTATTTCATATGAAATTATTTCTTACTTTTCCTCCGGCGCCTTTCTATTCCGCTCTTTGAGGTATCGTTCACTAGAGCCTTTCTCGGTACTCTTATACAACATATCCAGAACTCGAGGTTCTATCGGCTTCATCATATCGAAGTTGTCAGTCGGGACCAGCTTGCGAAGAGGCACTTGGTCAGGTTTTGGTAAAGGTTCATCAAGGAGCTGAAGAAATAAATTATTTATAAGCGAGTATTCGAAGAGAGCTACGACTGTATAAAATGATGAATAAACGTGTTATAAAGAGTTATGCTGTTGCCCAAGGCTTCGCCCGCGCTGAAGGAGTAACAAATTTTAATACTATCAATCACACCTTTATATTTTCACTATATTTAATTTCGGCTAATCCTTTAAAGCGTCGTATTAGAACCAAGACCGGTTGGATAAGTCAGTCTTCGCCCGCGACGCTACAGTTGCGCGAGGGGTGGGCTTATGTTTATGATTCACTTTCTCTCTTTCAAAAGCCTGCGGCCGCCTCGCTCCACGCGCGAAATGACGCGAGGAAAGGCAGGTATGTAGTATATAGGTCCAACACAAAAAATACATTAACCCCCAGCGCGGCCCTAGGGCCAGGGGTACGCGGTAGGTCCAACACAAAAAATACCCACCGCACCCCCAATGGTACCGTAGGTTCGACACGACTTTCGTTTATACAGCCAAATTCATACTGGAGACTGGATAAATAAAATTTTACACAAAATAAAATATTGACTTCGTACACTAAATGGAATCGAGGTTGTCCCTGAACAAGTATAGAAACAACAATTTTTTATTCGTATTTCGCAATCAGGATTATTGAACCTTGATCCTGACCAGTTACCGAGTCTCCACTATGGACTTGGCTACATATACGAAAGTCACCTTATCTACACTACAATGCTCGTCAAATACCTAGCTTTGCAGGGCGGGTGTGAAGTGAACCCGTCGTCGACTGAACCCTTTCTATACTAAGTAGTTGACGCTCTTGCAAATATTCTCACATACTATCTTACGCCTTTCACCCGGAAGGGAAGGTAAATAGATTTTCATCTGCTATGACCCTGACAAACCCTTTTACAGCCATCAATCTAGTCAGACGAGCTCTTCTATTCCGGGTGCTTTTAACTTGGTCTCTATGTCGCAAAGGTTGGCACACTTCTTCTACCGCAGACCGGACGAGTTTTATCTTCCCCTTGCGCACCATGTAGGTACCGAGTGTACGGTATAATGCACAAAAAAAGAAATGAAACCACACAATCTAATGATCATACATACTGAATAACTTTCATAAAGAAACAGGCCGTACGCCGTCACGGAATAAATTAATAATGACGCCGTAACGATCCTTTAATATCGATTGGTATTTATTCTCTCTTAACATTCGGCAATATACCCCGTAAGGAACGCATTTCTGTACTTCGGTGCTAGAAATCGCGCCATCACTTATTGGCTTTGGAATATTAAATAAAATGCCTTCGGACTTCAGTGGTGGCGCGGACTCTACAACATTCACTTCAGCACTCCATTATGCACCACCAATCGTACCTTTGCAGTGACACTTCTTTCAATAGACAACTATTCTCACACAGTGCTGCCATATATACAGATTTATCTGTATTTATACAGATTTTGAGCGATCGTTACAGATACCAGATTTTATCCTACTTTTATACAGATTTTTAAATGGTATGTATGCTAAATGGAAAAATTATTTGAGAATCGATGGGGGAAATGACAAAACGAGTTGGCAACACTGTAGCTGGGATTCCCCGAAACATTTATCTAAAGAACAAGATGGCGCGAATGGAACGAACGATTGATGTTTGAATGAATGAATACATTGTTTTGTTTTGTTTTTGCTTTGGGCGGGCGACTAATGCGTTCGCGTAACAGTCTTTCTTATATTTAAATTACATACAGTGCTAGTTAAATCGTGCGTGAAGTTTTTGTTTGGTAAACCACAATGTTAGCTAAAAAGCCACGGAAAACTCAACGATTCAATCATTGTTGGATGGAAGAAAGTTTTTTTCAAGCTTGGCTAACACCTAGTAAAAGGGGAGACGATTATGCATACTGTAAGTTCTGTTTAACGGATCTTGTCATTGGAGGTGGTGGTAAAAATGATCTTGTGCGACATATGAAAACTGCAAAACATCTAAACTCAGTTCCTAGCTCGAGTGCTCAGAAGCCAATTAAAGATTTTTTTCAAAGACAAAATGTCACAAATAGTGTTAAGAAAGGGGAAATTTTGATGGCTGCTTTTGTTGCCGAACATAACCTGGCGATGAATGTTATGGAACACCTTCCCGAATTAATAAAAAATATCTGTACCGATTCTACCATTGCAAAGGAACTTGCTTGTAGCCGGACAAAAACCACAGCTCTTATAAAATCAGTAACCGGATCTACTGAAAAAGCTAACATAATCGCCGATTTGAAAACTAACAAATTTTCATTACTAGTTGATGAAAGTACTGACAGGAGCTGTGTAAAACATTTATGTCTCGTCATTAGATATTATAAGAAAAACGTAGTAAAAGATGTGTTTTTTGGATTGATACCTGTTCAAGAAGCCACTGCCGAAAAACTATATGAACATATTGTGAAAGTGTTTACAGATAACGATATTCCCTATAAACATAATATGATTGGGTTCGCCGCTGACGGAGCAAATGCAATGATGGGTCAGCATAATTCATTGGCAAGCAGATTACTCTTAGATATTCCGAACCTGTATGTTATGAAATGCATATGCCATTCATTTAATTTGTGCGCTTCATACGCTTGTCTAAAGTTACCTCGGGAACCTGAAGGCCTAGTCAGGGATATATACAATTATATCAGCACGAGTCCGAAACGAGCAGGAATATTTAAAGAATTTCAAGAATTTCTGGCGCTCAAACCTCACAAAATTTTGCACCCATGCCAAACAAGATGGCTCTCACTGCAGTCTTCAGTAAATCGTATTTTAGAACAATACGAAGCATTAAAATTATTTTTCACCGAGGCTGCTCTCTCAGATAGACTGAACGCTGCAGATTCAATTTTGCGGATGCTAAATAATCCCTACAATAAAATGTATTTGCAATTTTTAGATTTTGCTTTGGCATTTTTTACCAAATTAAACAAACTTATGCAGTCAGAGAAACCGCAAATACACAAGCTGCATGAATATCTTAGCAATACCTACAGAAGCTTTTTAGATTGCTACATGGATAGTTCATACCTGTCACGAACTGCGATTCAAAATGTGCAGCACGATAATCCTCGACACTACAAGCCAATTGAAGAATTGTATCTTGGTGTTAATGTAGCTGCTTCATTATCTGGTTCCAACCTGAGTTCCAGTGATGTCAAAACATTTAAACTACGATGTTTAGAATTCTACATAGAAGGAGCGAGACAAATAAAAACGCGTTACAACTTTGGAAATGAAATTACAAAAAACCTGGATTTTTTAAACCCGATTGTGGTCAAACGCCGCAGCATCGTATCATTGAATGATATTACACGAAGTTTACCAGGCATTATCAGGCAGTCAGATTTACAAACTCTGGACAATGAGTGGCGTCATTTGAAATTCAACAACAGTCTTTTGGAAACAGATGAAGAAGACCCTGAAAAATTTTGGTACCAAGTTTTTTGTGCGGAAGACACAGATGGGACCTTGCTATATCCAAAACTTAAAGAATGGGTATCTGCTATATTAAGCCTTCCTCACTCTACTGCTACAGTAGAAAGAATTTTCTCATCAATTAATTTGATCAAAACAAAAACTAGAAATTCTTTATCTACAAGCACAATAGAGGGTTTACTGTTAACAAAACAGTTACTTAACAATAACCCTTGCTACAAACTTTTAGTCAACAATAATATGGTAGACAAAATTAATAAAGACATTTATAAAAATTAAAAATATAAATTTGATACAAAAACTTCTTTTTTTTATAACCTAAGCAGTCCAAACTCGCTATTTCGCTGATTTTAATTTATCAGATTCAGATGTTTTTTTTTTAAACTAAGCATTTTTACAGATTTTATACAGAATTTGGCATAAACTTTCGATACAGATTTTGTACAGATTTTTAAACCATACTTTACAGATTTTGTAATTTGTCATATGGCAGCACTGTTCTCACATCTCAGTTAGGTATTTGTCGAGTAGTGTACGGATAACCTACCTGCATCAGCTCCTTGGCGAGGCGTATGGACACATCGATATCACGCACTTGCTTTTCCTTCTGCTGCTCCAAGACGCGAAGCAAGTTATTGCGGTACCAATTTCTGTTTCGTACTTTTGCTTTCTCGTATAATTGGGCCACCACATCGTGAGCCATATTGACGAGGGATTTGGTTTGGAAATATCGGATTTGGTTTGGAAAAAAACTTACGAGGATCCGTCACTTAATGATTTTTTCTTTTGTAATTCGTTTCCAAAAAGGGCTACATAACACGAAATGAATTAATTTAATTAAAACATTAAATATTTATTTCTTCACGTTGAATTAAAATAGTTGCATATAAAGGAAGGAATGTTCACATATTTGCAATATCACTGTTTACTTAGGTACCTACTGAAAAAAAAGATCATAAAAACCCGACGTAAAAAGATTATATTAGCGCGGCTCAATTTCATAAGGTGTTAATTTGATAACCGATTTCCCTTGAAGTTAATTATACTTATGAAGTAGGTACTGAAAGTACCTACATAACACCTTGATAAACTAAACAGAAACATATATAATAATACATTGTTCTACTTAAAACTGACCCTATATCCTTACAAAAACGATTCTAATACTAATTCTGGCTCTGCGACCGTGAGCCTTTCCTCCCCAAGACAGGACTGCCGCCCATTTGCCGGATGAGACTGCGCAGCCCTTTAGCCTCGCGAACCCCCGCGTCCAGGTGCTCGGCGGGGACGGCGCAGAAGTCGTCGACTAGCGGAAGTGGGGGTGGGAGCCGCTCCGAGTGCTGTGCCAGCCGGGACTGGTGGCCCAGGGGTGAGGTCTTCTCAGCCGATTGCGGTTGGATCTGAAATAAATTTTTCATGAAGATTTTTTAGGTATTATAGTTTCGTGCAGTACAGAAGGCGGGCGAAGGGTTCGCCACCACAGATGGCGTCGTAATTTCGCATTCTAGGAGCTTCGATTATAATTTATAACTCACCTGGAGACCTGCCTCCTGATTCTGTATCGTAAAATCAGTTGCCAACCGAGTACCAATAATGATCCACACCACCAAAGGTTAACTGGAAGACAATGCTAAATAGCATTAAGTTCGCCTCGTGTACAATATTTTTAGTGCAATAAAGAATTTTTTATTATTATTATTATTACCTATCGTCGAAAACATACATATCCGCTTATCTAAGGATACGTTCGCACTCGAAATGACATCACAAGTCGTAATAGTTCAATACCCATTGAAGGTTATTTTGAAGTTCATTTTTTATATGTTTTCGGTGAATAGTAACGATAGTTGGCAACCAATTCAAAAATATTTCATATAGGTATACAGATTAATAGAAATAGCTGAACTATACCTCAAATTTTGGGGTTACTGATATCGTAAATACTAATATTGTTTATGTTTTGGTAGAAAATTTAAAATAAATTGGTCATTATGATAAGTCCTTTAAAATTAAATAACTGAATTTAACTACTGGAGGGGAATTGATATTGTACCAGTGGCGAAGGGTGAACATTTTAAAAGGGGAAGCCAAGACAAAAAAATCGCCTTATTCAGAAAAGAAACCAAGAAAAACAATAAAAATTTTTTTTTTGCAACTCTGTCAGGCAAGTGTATTTGTCATATTGAGATTTATGGAAATGTTTGAAGCGAAGAGCACGAAATAAATAAATGTAGTATGGATGCCACTCCCTAAACAAGCAGATGGGAATCGTGAACCCTTCACCACTGTATTGTAGATAAATGGCTCACCTCAATTACTTTTTGATTGCTGATAAGTAACTATGGCAGAGTTCAGACTGTCTTTATCTTAGGCCAGAGAGATTACAATCAATATAGCTTTTGTTTACATTATGATAATACAATTAATAGATCCTTATGGATGGCAATTCTGACACATCCAACAGAGGCTGAAGTAGCTCTTTGTACAGAAACTTATCAAGCTTTTGAACCTTTTGTCTGGATTCATTATATGTGTTAAGGAGTAATAGTTAGTAAAATTATAATCACATGGCATTTGACATACAATAAACAAAATTGTAGGAAAAGCAAAGCATATGAAAAATGGCTACCAGGGCTGGTAGCATGAAACAAACCTTGTTCTGAAGCCTGAGTGTTGCCAGTTCATCCTGTAATCTCTTGACCATGGCAGCATCACTCTCATAGCTGGTCAGCGTCGGCTGCGGCATGCACTGAAACACAGTCGCAAGGAGGTTGTGGAGGGAGACCAGCACACTGTCCTGCCAGCTGCGGGTGAAGTAGAGACTGAAGGAGATGTTCTCTTCTGGCTTTTGTATGTATGGTAACACTGTAGCATGAGAAAACAGAGAAGTTAAAATATGGTGGTAGGTTAATATAAATTACAAAGTATAAAAAGATAACTTCTTTAAATGCATGAAAATGCAAAGATCAAAGGAAGTAACGTTTCAAGAGGAGTTTCCGTTTCTGAATACAAAGAGCTTCCACTACAAAGGGCTAAAAAGAAAAAAAAAGATACCAGTGGATGGTGGCAAAAAAATATAATAATTTAATTTAGTGTGTCTACAGTGCAGATCTACGCTCAAGCATGTAAAGGGTTAAATGAAGAGGGACAACCAACTGAACCAGTCCTTCCATTCATTCTGTCCTTGAAGCTCTGGCAGCATCTTGGTAAAGAACTCTGCAACTCTTTCATTCTTCACACCTCCAGTGCTTTGCACCGCCGTCACCAAGTACAGCTTGTACAAACTGTACTCCATTTTACGGATAGCTGGAAATAAGGTTATTTAAAGTCAGTAAAGTAGTCGATTCCGCTACTTTGGAAAATGTTAATAAATATGCTGACCTGGTTGAAAATGTATTTCTAGTTTGGAGAACACCAAGCTGTCGAGGTGAGACCAGTATTCTTTCAAGCCGTTAAGGTCAGAAGCGTTGATATATTGTATGATTTGGTCAATAATTTTGTCCACTCTAAAGCCCTTATCTTTATCAGCTTTTAGGTCATTATCGAAGGCTTTCACTGTTGATGTAAATCCTCTGTACAATAGGTATTCTCTTACTAATTCGTCAACGAACTGTATATGTGCCATTTTATAAGAATTCTGGAAACAACAAAAATAAAGAAAAATTTTCAACCCAAAAGGACCATCATGTTTGTTTATATTTATTTTAATTTGTCAATTTTGACATATCTGCAGCTGTGCTAACTTAAGCATAAAAAAAACCGGTAATTAGGCTTGTCACAAACATGCGATGCATACGCGCCTTTGTTATCATTTTGAGAAGTAAAGCATCGACTATGGTTTCGTGATTCGAGAATAGCACCCCACATAAACAAAATACTACTCACTACTATTACCAACATGACCGCAATAAATTATAAAAATGACAATTGCCTCAATCAGCTGTCGATTTTTTATTGAATTTTGTATTTATCGAAAGCCTAGTAAATATTGGCAGAATGGGTGGATGTAAATGAGAAGTAGTGAAGTGGAGTCGTACCGTGGTGGTAGTGTTTAGTAAAGGTGGTGTTCATTGGAGGGCTGTGTAGCGGAGGCGGATGGTGGAGTAGTGGAAGAGGTGGGCGCGGAGGCGGCGGCCAGGCATGCGGCGGCATGGCGGGCGAGGCTGGCAGTGCCGGCACGTCGCGCGGAGGGCTCCGGGTCTACAAGATCGTGGTGCTGGGCGACGGCGGCGTCGGCAAGTCAGCAGTCACACTACAGTTCGTCAGCCACAGCTTCTTGGATTACCACGACCCAACGATAGGTATGCGACAGCCTTAGCGCCCTCCCACTACTCCAAAACAACATTGGTCATAGCTAGATTAGCATTGGAACTTTAAGTAGGCTGTGCTTTGTTGAGTCATGCCTAACAACTGTGCAGCAGCTGTGAATATATGTTGATCTTGCATTAATATAAACAAGAAAAGCTAAATAGAAAAGGGTGGACAGTCCAGTAGGCAATTGCTTGGATCATCAAAGAATTCCTATTAATAGCTTTTTTTAAAATTCTGTATTCTTGCAATAGAATTTTCCCAGTTAAAGTTAAGTTTGTTTCCAAGTAAGACTAAAGGAAAGACCTCCCCAACAACTACAAGTGGATTTTATCACAAACTTTAGCTTGCTACACTGCTCCACACATAGCCAAACAAAATATAGATATGTATTATGGTTTCTCTATTTCAGAGGACTCATATCAGCAGCAGGCAGTGATTGATGGTGAACCAGCCTTGTTGGACATTTTGGATACAGCAGGACAGGTAATATACCTTATTTTCATCACTAATGCTTTGTAATAAGTCATGTTTACCTCGAAATGGAGGACGTAAATTCAATTTACAGCCTCGTATGTAAGTAAATTTAAAAATCTAGCTATCACTTATATTGTTGTATAACAATCTGCTAATAAGTTAACACTGACACCTATTCTCGTGTAGCAAATATTAGATTTCGAGCTGCCATAACCTAAAAGTTTTCATTGCAAAATAGGCTTTAACGTAGGTGGATAAAAGTTAAATGAGCTTGTATTATTTTAGGTTTTTCAACTCTAAATTTAAGGTTTGCTGCACGTGAATAGGTCACATTGAGCCAGTGTTACCAGTACGCACTTCAAATTTAGGACGGCGGGCCATCTGAAAAGGGACGATTTTGGAAGAAAAGGGATGTTGCATGAAATAAAAGTTAAAATTAAAAGATTAGCTAATTTTATAAATGTAATTATTTGTTTTTTGAATAGTTCAACTTTGATTTGATGACTAAAATGCAAGTTATACACAACAAATCAATGACATTTGTATGTTTTCATGTATAATTCATGAAAATTCTGGCTTGTCCGAAAAGGGACAAAAAAAGGACGGTTCATCACCCAAAAGGACTAAAATCATCCCTTTTAGGACGATCTGGCAACGCTGCATTGAACCCATGCTACAATCTTGTTACTCTTTCTATAACACTGCCACATAAATAACTGAGAGAAATGGCAAAGAGCAAGGCTACTGGGGTTTCCATTACATACCTGGAACTGTGTAGTTAGTTTGTAAGCAAGTTAGTTTGCAAAACTCATAATTATTAGTAACTAGCTTTTGCCCACAGCTTCGCCCGCATTCAGAGAATCTTCGCCCCGTTTTCGGCTTGGGTGTTATTTTATGAACACCCCATAAAGCCTATATTATGTCGACATGATGCAATATCAGATTTCTTTGATATAAATGCCGGAGTACCACAGGGATCAGTGCTGGGCCCCATCCTGTATCTACTCTACACAGTTGATGTTCCAGATTCGGAGAATGTGATGACAGCTACCTTCGCAGATGATACTGCTGTACTTACATCAAATAAGAATCCAGAAACTGCTTCAAACATATTACAGACACACATTGATAAGGTACATTCCTGGATGAGCGACTGGCGGATTAAGGCTAGCGCAGCAAAATCTAACCACATCACCTTTACTTTGAGGAAAGAAGACTGTCCTGCTGTAAAATTTGGGAAGGACGTGCTGCCACACAACACTGTAGTGAAATACCTTGGCTTCCATCTTGATCGCAAGCAGACTTGGAAGGCTCACATACAGAAGAAGCGTGATGAATTAAATATCAAGTTTCGGTCCTTACAATGGCTACTTGGAAGACAATCCAAATTATCCCTCAATAACAAAACTCTTGTTTACAAAGCAGTATTGAAACCAGTCTGGACCTATGGAATTGAGCTGTGGGGATCAGCAAAGAACTCAAACATTGAAATTTTGCAACGTTTCCAAAATGGTGTACTGAAAGCTATAGTGAATGCTCCATGGTTCACAAGAATAGATGAAGTTCATAAATACCTCAAACTTCCTACTGTAAAAGAAGAAGTAAATACCAGGACTAAATCCTACAGAAATAGGATTATGAGCCATGAAAACAGACTTGCTCATTGTCTAAGTGAACCACTCCAAACGAGACGCCTAAAAAGGCAACACACATGGGACAATTTATAATAATATAATTCATGGAGGCAACCCGACACTGGAAAGGCATGCCTAACAAGCCATTAATTTCTCTCACAAAAACTGCTTATGGTCTTCGGACCGATTGCAAGTTGGCGAAACGGGAAAAAAAAAAAAAAAAAAATATATTATGTCGAACACGGTTACTACAATGATAATAAAGAAAACTGCATCTGAATCCGTTCAGTGGTTCTTGAGTTATAAAAGCTTTTATTCAATCTTTTCCCCATTTCCGTCTTGGGCGTTATTTTATGAACATCCCTTATAGCCTATGTGTTGACCAGGGTCACTACGATTATATAAAAAAAAACCGCATCCAAATCCGTTCAGTGGTTCTCGAGTTTTAACGGAACAGACAGACAAAATTCTAACAATCAACAACATTTCATTTTAGTTAACCATTTGTTTTTAATATCATATTGAAAGGCTGCGTAAAAAAGAAGCTTAAGTATTTTTTTATTTTGTTTTATTTTACGTTTTTCCTGCATAATATGCATTATGTTAATGTTTTCTTATTCACTCATTCTAAAAGGACGTAAGTCGCATCTGAGGATTTCAAAAGACGATTTCATTGCCAATCGATTATTAAAAAAAAGCTTGGCATGTTTATGTCCACTGTCCCATGATATAAAAATAAAAAATAAAAATCATTTATTTCAGACTTTGAAGGCCCATATAAAAACTAAGTACTATTTACATATTCACAGCCCAGGAACAGTTATACGACAGTTGTTTTTTTAAAAACAAAATGAACTTCAAAGGAAAGGAAATTGTTTTTAAAACCCTGTGTTTACCATATTTTTAGTTTTGTATTTAATTTTTTACTTCATTTAATCACGATTTAATTCTGAAAAAAAAATATGATTCTCAGAAGGCCCATATCTCGAAATGGTTTTTACTTTTGCACCAATTATTAATTTGTAATGTTGTTGAGTGTTGCTTAGGCCTCAGTACAGTACCAATAACCCATTTCATTTAAAATTTCACGACACGACTTTTTTACTACTTTATTATTAGTATCATTAATATAAATCACATTTGTTGAATTTATCTATAAAGCAAAATTTGTAAAAAATTTGTAAGATTATTGTACCTATACATAATTTAAAGTTTAATTTCAGTTCGAAATTGTTTTATCTTCTATTTTATCTATTTGTTTTGATAATGTAAGGAATTCTAACTCGTAGTGCTAAGTCTCACTTGATGTTGTGATGCATAAGTTGTGTTTTTCTGTTATTGGATGCCCACTGTGGCTTGCTCTGTATATCTTGTTTTTGTAAATGGAAAGTGTGTATCTGTTGAAAACCCTAAATAAATAAATAAAAATAAGGAATTATGAAATGAAATAGTATAATTGGTTTAATACATTCCAGAATCTTTCATCTAAACAGAATATATATTTTGATCTTTAATTGAATGTCCACTCCACTAACTTCCAGGTAGAATTCACAGCCATGAGGGAGCAGTACATGCGTTGTGGTGAGGGCTTCGTCCTCTGCTACTCCGTGACTGACCGTCGCTCATTCAGAGCAGCTGCTGAGTACAGGAGATTGCTCGCTCTGGCCAGGCCTTCTGAGAGACTGCCACTGGTGCTTGTTGGGAATAAGCTAGATTTGGCTCCAAGGCTCAGACAGGTAAGATTTGGTGGAGAGCGGATTGATATTAGTTTAAAGTATGGAAAATCCGTAATCAAGCATCAAAATTACTATAAGTGTGCCTATTCTTACATTTTGTGCTGAGAATGATTATCTTATTATAAAGACCAAAACCATTTGCATAATTTCAATATATCAGAAAATTTATGGCAATTTACAATGATTAATATCAAGTGTAGACTGATTTGCACTTCACGTTCCATAAGCGGGCTTTTGACGTGGATGAATTCAGTGAAGCTAACTGAGTAACCAAGAGTAAACATCATAGTTTAAAGGCTGTCGGACTCATTATCTACTACTACTAATTAGCATATCTAAGTGGACTCTAAACCGATTTAATGTCGGTATTCATCATTGTCTAAAGGGGCTAATATCTGGATCGCCTCTGACATCCCCCTGTGGATTCATGGCGTAACGATGTACAGTACCCGGCAGTAAATATTACACATCGGCTAGCTTCGGCTCCGTAGAGCGTTGTCTCTATCACCGGACTGCTAGTCCTTGTCCATATGCAGCGTTTTACACGCGCGTAAGTCCTCGCGCGAAGTCGAAGTACTACGCATGCATTACATACGTAGCATGTGGACGCAATGTATTGGAGCCTAGTACTTCGACTACGTGCGAGTGCTTACGCGCGAGGGCTAGTGCGTGTAAAACGCTGCATGTGGACAAGGTCTTAGTGTTTAGTGCGACAGAGATGACGCTACGACACAATGTTGTTTTACGAAGTTGTATTCATCTTTGACTGCCAGCCATCTGTTCCAGGTACAGACCATTCACAATAAGAAGTCCCCTGGCTTAGGAAATGGTAGCACTGCATACAGTGTTGCCAATGGCACACGTAGCATTCACCATACTACTAATTCATAATATTAACTGCGTTTTTAAATATATTAACTAGCTTTTGCCCGCGGCTCCGCCCGCGTCGAAGAGATTTTCGTGGAAATAAGGAAAACAAAAGAATATGATTTTTTGAATGATAATATGCAACGGTCACCATGTTTTACCAAAGTGCTAATAAAGACCAATCAAATGAGCCCAAACTTGAAGGGTCTGCTGTTGTCCGTTGAGGAGAACCCATACCCACCTTCCAGTCCCATCCTCAGACCTTGGTCACCATGTTTTACCAAAGTGCTAATAAATACCAACAAAATAAGCCTAAACTCGAAGGGTCTGCTATTGTCCGTTGAGGAGATCCCGTACCCACCTTCCAGTCCCATCATCAGACCATGGTCACCACGTTTTACCAAAGTGCTAATGAGACCAATAAAATAAGACCAAACTCGACGGGTCTGCTGTTATCCGTTGAGGAGATCCCGTACCCACCTTCCACAGTCCCGTCATTAGATCCTGGTCACCATGTTCTACAAAAATACTCATCAATACCGATCAAATAAACTTAAACTTAAGAGGTCTCCTAAAAAAAACATTTACCAGTGGATGATTAAAAACTCGACGATGACACTACATACGTACGACTACGCAAGGCGTACATACCACACGATTAACTAAAAATCTTATTAAGAATTTTTAAAGTCAGTTCAGTAGTTCTAAATATTACCCATTATATGCAAACAAACAAACAAATCTTTCTTCTTTATATAATAGTGTAGACAAACTTTAACGTGAGTTGATTTGAACCAGACTGCGTCAAATTTGATATTTTGAAACATGCAGCGCCATCTAGTGTATTAAAATACAAATACAAATACAAATACAAATATATTTATTTCCAAAAAGAAAAAATCTTACATACTAGGCAGTTAGAAAAAGAGGGTACATCCGATTTTAACACATTACACAAACACAATTTCAGTTATTGTAAGTACTTAATTACAATTTACACGATAGTTAGCATGTATTAGGTATTAAATGAATTTATTTATTAAATTAACTGTAATCTCCGCGCTAGGCCGGGCCTGTCCGGCGGAGATTCTGTGATGTTGTTTAACAAAATAGGTAATTATGTCGCGTAGGGTAGGAGTGATGCTTAGTGATTGTGTATAGACCAATTGAGTTCGGAGAGGAGTAGACAGGACGTTAGGCATCATTGTTACGTTAAAATTAAAATGAAATTTCCGTAATTGTGATTTTGGGAAACAATTAAATAAGTATCTTTACATCATTTAGATTATGATAGTATAAAATACAATTTGTAAAAATACATGAATATTAAAAATAATAATATATACAAGGTGCTCTAAAAATCTTATATAATAAAAGCTAAAATTTAGTACCTATGTCTTAAAAAATAATAAATAAATAAATAAAAATAATATTATATATATATAGATATATATATAGATATATATATATATATGTTTGTCTATATAAACACAGTTTAATTGGGGATAAAATAATTACCCATTGCATATGTCTTTATTTAGTATTACGATACATTAACTAAAAAGGAAACAATTATAAAATATTAATAACTGACATACTTTACTTCAACACAGTCAATAACTCTTCAGTTTTATCATAAGAAAGTTCTAGTAACCACTTGATTATTTTAATTTTTGCTTGACCTGTGGGACAGTCGCTGATTTTACATTGTTGAATAATTTTGTTGTATGCTGAGGATGGAACTATTAGAAAACGCCTCGCGAAGCGAGTCTTACATACTGATTCAATTTTTGATCTCTGTACACGTCTAGTTTAATGTTCTGAATTAGATGACAGAACGGCTTTGTGTGTTCTTAATGCGGATTTTAGAACGTATAATTGCCTAACACGGAGAACACCCACCTCTTTGTAAAGTTTGTCCGTCTCATATCTGTACGGTTTACGTAACATAACCTTAAGGACAGCACGTTGAGCCCGTTCGAGATTCAGCAGCGTAGATTTAGCTGAATTACCCCAGATAAGGATACAGTATGTCAGTAATGATTGACATAGGCAGTAGTAGACCGAAAGCAGAGTATTCCGATCAGCACAGTTTCTTAAACGTTTCATAATATAAATAACCTTTCTTACTCGAGATGTCAGAATACTAATATGCTTTTGAAAATTTAGCTTTTCATCCAGAGCAATTCCCAGGTATCTGATAAACGGTGTTCGCTCAAAAACAGGACAGTTGCAGCTATCTCTAGTGACACAACTAGGCAAAATGTGAGCCTTCACTGACAATTCTTGAGGAGGTGCGGTGGCTTCTGTTATGTGAAAACACAGCAGTTTAGTTTTACTTTTGTTTAAAGTAAGTAGATTATTTTCGAGCCATTTGTTTATATCATCCATACCCAGCTGCGCCGCTTTGAAAGCGTCTTCCCAGGTCTTGCCATGGAAGAGAACCGCTGTGTCGTCGGCATAACAAATTGCGTCGATGTCTTTTTTGATGGCCAAGGAAATGTCATTAATATATAAAATAAATAAAGTAGGCCCAAGTAAACTTCCTTGGGGCACACCAAAACGGACGGAATTGAAATCGCTCAATAATTCACCGACCTTAACACATTGTTGTCTGCCCATAAGGTAGCTTCTGAACCAGGCCAAGGCCACACCTCTTATCCCTGATACTTCAAGCTTACGCAGTAGTATTGGAATAGAAACGGTGTCAAAGGCCTTGGCCAGATCCAAAAACACCCCCAGGCATTTCATACCTTGATCTAGATATGAAGCGGCTAGTGAAGTAAGCTTGACTACTGCATCTTCAGTCGATCTACCAGTTCTAAACCCATACTGATTGTCCATCAAAAGTTTGTTGGTTTCCAGGTACTTCGTAAAACGACAGTTAACTACTTTTTCCAGAAGTTTCGAAAAAACTTTTAATAGGGAAATGGGCCGATAATTCGATGCAATATCATTTTGACCTCCTTTAAATATAGGCACAACAACAGCTGTCTTCCAAGAACAAGGAAATTCACCAGAGCTAATACTGAGATTTATTATGTGAGTGAGTGGACTCAAAATTACCTCAGCAAGTTGCTTGACGTGTTTGTTAGAGATTCCGTCTAATCCAGGAGCTGAATCAGATTTCAGTCCCATTATATATTTTTTTATTTCTATTTCATCAGTAGGTTGTAAGAAAAATGAATGGGGGCTAGATGTCATACTTTGTACATTATTGCCAAGGTCTATCTCAGTTTTGTCAATTTTAGTCAAAATGTCGTCTGCAAGTTTTGTGCCTATATTGCAGAAGAAGTTATTAAATTTATTAACAGAATCTTCTGGAGTACTCGTACCTTCTAAAATATCTGGAGGTTGATGATTTTTTGATTTCAGATGGCACATATTATTCAGAGACTTCCATAACCTTTTGGGATTTCCTTTACATGATTCTATTTCATGAGCATCGTGTCTGGCTTTAAGTCGACGAAGAACGTCATTACAAACATTGCGATATTGACGATACTTATGTTTCAATAGTTCATCGTTAGGATGACGCTGGACCTCACGATGCATTTTGTCTCGTTTTTGGGTACATTTTATTAGATTTTGGGTAACCCACGGTTTTAAATTGAATTTGTTTCGACTAATACGATGGATGCTTGTGTGTTTTTCAATCACAGACTGGATGACCGGATCAAAGTTTTGTAGAGCTACGGATATAGATGATGCGTTTATTACAGGGGACCAATCTGTTGATCTCAGTTCTTCTGCAATGGCGGAGATGTCAACTTTTTTAACATTTCTGTTTTTAGGAACAGCCTTTCTATCAATCTCGGAGGCAAGACCAATCATAGTGATTTCATGATCTGTGATACCCGAATAGCAAACAATGCCCTTACAGTCCGACTTGGTTTTAACCATGATGTGGTCGAGACAGGTCATTTTACGAGTAGGCATTTTTATGGCGGGAATAAACCCATATTCTGAAAGTTGATTAAGATACTTAGCTGTAATGGAATCACTGTCTGCATTGAGTATATTTATATTCATATCGCCAGCTAAAATTAAATTAGGAATATGTTTTGATTTTTCGAGCACATTGCTGAGGGCTTCCAGAAATGTTAAAGATGGACGAACAAATGGAGAACGGTAAACACAGACGACGGTATGTGACTTACCAAAACTTAGTTGTAGACAGTTATCGTTTAAAAGTGGAGGTTCCTCAACAATAGGATTAAGAGTTTCACGAATATAAACCACCAGGCCCCCATTCTGATTTGAAGGCTTTAATGTGTGATGCATTATGTAACCTGGTAATTTATGTATTACAATTTTATCTGATAGCCAGCACTCGGTAAGAATGATGACGTCCAATTTCATGTTTAGGCGATGCAAGGTCACCAAAAATTGATCAAAATTTCTGTTAATGCTTCTAACATTGAAATTAAGTATTTTCAAGTTAAATTCATTCAGTAAAGATTCACAATGTTCAGCTTGGTCAATCCTAAGGCAGTCTATCGTCATGGCGTCATCAATTTCTACCATCATTTCTCTTATTATAGACATGGTGGTGTCGTAAGGTAAAAATATCTGAGTGAGAGCATTTGGCGTCTCTGGGGAGTTATTTTATTGGCATGCGAATGAGTAATACTTTTAATACAGGCAATTATTCTGATTAGGGGCAACATATTAAAAAAATAATAATGGTAATAAATATAATATAATGAATATGATACATATTGTAATATATAAGTTAAATAAA
The DNA here is from genome assembly GCA_910592155.1 of Ypsolopha scabrella. Taxonomy (NCBI): domain Eukaryota; kingdom Metazoa; phylum Arthropoda; class Insecta; order Lepidoptera; family Ypsolophidae; genus Ypsolopha; species Ypsolopha scabrella. The sequence continues at coordinate 7,108,064 of OU342978.1, forward strand.
AGGATACATCGATTTGAATATATAGATAAAAGTGATTTGATGTATAATATTGGGGAGTTAGGAACTTACGGACTACATTTTGTGAGAGCGGGAGAGAGCAGATGGATATTTTCAAATTATTCAACATTTCCATGAGCCAAGTTTCGTCGAAATAACTTCTGCAGATCTTCATAGGAGTTTATCTGAGTCGCAGCGGCTCCTTCATGCTTGCGAACATGGATGACTCCGTTTGAAGTCCACACAAACTTGAAGTCGGAACTCTTCGCTTGAATCCGGGTTTCACGGAACAGCTGACGTTTGGCTTTCGTTAACCTCTCGTTCAAGTAAATCCTTTGGTTAGAATTCTTCAGTCCTAGGCCTTCCGCTGTAAGTCCACGACGAACTTTTACTGCTTTCATGATTTTGTTTCGCATTGTACGACGCAAAATTCTGACTACAACTGGTCTTGGATGATTTGCTTCGTTTGGAAAACGTTTTGGTCCAACTCTCTTTATCCAATCGACATCAGATTCATCTATTTGAGCACCTATTTTGCTTGAAATCAATGAGAACGTATGGAGAAGATTTTCGCTTTCAGATTCTTCTAATCCCATGACCTCAATCTCATTCAATAAGGAAAAAGACTGATGGTTATCCAGCTCACGCTCTAGGTTAATAATCGTGGATTGCAGGTCTTTTATCTGTCTCTCGTTCGTATCTTTATAATTTTCTAAGCAAATTACCTTTTCTTCAAAAGAATTAAGTTGGTCAGAGAGTTTTGTGATTTTTTCTTCACAGCCTTGAATAGTAGATTCGAGAGATTTAAAGATTGTCTGAAAATTTTGGAGCTTACCCAACAATGGGCTTATCTCACCCTTGATAACTATCTTGATAGCTTGAAGTATTTTTGGGTCCAGTTCCACGCCTTCTAGGTGTGTTTCCTCTTTGCAGTCAGAGCACTTCCAAGCACTTTTTTGGTCTTTAGTGAGATCACTAAATTCTTCCTCACAGAGACCACCGCATGCAAAGTGAAACTTACGAGTACACTCGGAACAGGTAAGCCGTACAGCTGCGGTAAGCTTCTCTTGACACGTTGCACATTTAGACATCTTGAAGTATTGGTTGTCTCTCAGAGGCACGTAGAAGTGAAGGTAAAGTAACAGCTTAACAAGCAAACTCGTTAGTCTTTGACAGGTAAAATATGACTCAGAGAAGTTGTCGGAGCTAAGCACACGACCACTCACGACGACGCGTACGAGCGTATCGAGCGTTTAAATAAATTTAAACTTAAGAGGTCTCCTAAAAAAAACATTTACCAGTGGATGATTAAAACCCCGACGATGACACTACATACGTACGACTACGCAAGGCGTACATACCATACGATTAACTAAAAATCTTATTAAGAATTTTTAAAGTCAGTTCAGTAGTTCTAGATATTACCCATTATATGCAAACAAACAAACAAATTCTTCTTCTTTATATAATAGTGTAGACAAACTTTAACGTGAGTTGATTTGAACCAGACTGCGTCAAATTCGATATTTTGAAACATGCAGCGCCATCTAGTGTATTAAAATAAAAACAATTTCAACGCCAGCTTACTGAGCCGTTATCCAGGATAGCTTCCCAGAGATGGCTAAAGTATTAATTAAAAAGTATTATTATATATTTTTTTTATATTCTAAAGACATATTATGTTGTGTAAATTAACTTTGACTTGTAGAAAGTATACTTAATGTATCTATTTTGCAAAAATAAATATTTTGATTTTGATTTGATTTGATGTTTTCTAAGCACTTGAAAATAAAAATATTTTAGTTATTGGTCTTTGCGCAGTCAAGAAATATAATTTCAGCTTTAATATTTTTTTTACAAAAGGAAATATTTTTTCTGAAAATAAAATAAAAAAATAAAAAGTGAAAACAAATTTTACCAGTCGGGGTTTGAACCCGCGACGATCGACAATGCTTCGGCGGCGAACCTTCAATATGTCTCACTAAAATTCTCATTGCGCTGCTCCTTTTTGTCATAGCGTGATGATACATAGCCCTAAACCTTCCCGATGAAATGTTTTATCTTTCAGTGAAAACTGCATCAAAATCCATTGATTGGTTCTCAAGTTACAAGCGAACGAACAGACAGACGGACATACAGACAGAGAGACGTTGTATTTTATATGTATATAGAAGAGATTAGACTACTCTAAAATGTACAGAATGAAAAAATCAAAATTATCAATTATTTATTGATGTGTATTTCGCAAACAATACGTATGGTCTACGAGTAATGATATGATATATCCATACATATATCTCTGTAATATGACGGTATTTTTTATTTCTTATTTTAGCTCGACGACGTTTGTTCTAAATCGAGCTCCCGTTTTTTACGTTTTTGACGATTTTTTCCAGGCGACTTAATGTGAACGCTTTTTTTCCGATATGCCTGCAAAAGTAAGTGAATAGCTAATTATTATTTGCCCATAAAATTGGCTTTATGTTTAAAGCTGGTATCCCCATTTTACCAACCCGTCATGGCACTGACACGAGATCAAACTTGATCGAGAAGAATCACGGTGCATTGTTTGCATTTTCTCCTTCACAAAAGGTGTACCTTCAACACAATCTCTTTTGCACTATTATTCAACGGCTTTGGCAATAATAATACATAATTTTATCAAATAATTTTGAAAAATCTGACTGAAACATACATGACAGCAAAAGTTTGACAAGCAGTGATGCCAACAATAATGGCAAGGGACAAGTTATGATGAATGGTCTGTATATTTGATTTGATAGGCTGAATATGTGCTTCATAAACTCCGAATCCTAAAGAATGTGTGACGGTTGTTCCTCAGGTGAGCACAGAAGAAGGCAAAGTGCTGGCGACCCAGCTCGGCTGCCCGTTCTTCGAGACTTCAGCGGCGTTACGTCACTTCGTCGATGACGCCTTCCACGCGCTCGTGAGGGAAATACGACGACTCGAGCGACAGAGACAGGTATTACTTGTAATGTCACCTTGCGTACCAGTGCTATTCGACTCTGATTTGAATCCTATAGTATTTGTATGATTACGACTCGTTGACGGTGAAGAAAAACACTAAAGTAGACCATACACAATACTTACGATTACGGAAAGTCAGTGCAGGGGTCTTATTGTCCAACTTCGACAGTCATCGCAATCGTCTTCAAACGCACCTACGATGACTATAGCGATGGATATTGAAGTTAGGCAATAAAACCGGCATGCCTAAGCGTGGCCTTGTGCCCGAAGTACGGTGACAAGGCCCACCCCCCACCACTATAAAATCGTCCACACTCTGAAACACCTCCGACACTATTATTAGGATATATGTATATGGTGACGACATGTCGTATGTGTTTTTAATGACGTGCAACCGTTTTCGCAGTCGTCCCTGATGGCGACGGGTATATCGACGGGCGGCGGGCGGCGACGCTGGCGGCGCCTGCGCAGCATATTCGCGCTCGTGTTCCGGCGGCGGCGGCGGAACCCCGAGCCTTAGCACCACGCTACTAGCGCCACCACGTGTTGTGAATAAGGTCTCTTTACATGAATACTCTTTATTGTACTATTGACAAACAAGATTATAATTGCTAAAAGCGATTCTTGCTAACATCCTTTGGATGGAAATGACTGTGTCAAAAAGGTGTGTCGGGATCGTATTGTAGGTACATGTATGTATGTAACCTTTGTATAGAAAAAGTCTTACAGAAAAAACGCAGTGTTGGTGGATAATGTTGGCCATGACAGGTTAAGTTTTGTATCGGAGAGAATTTGAATCTCAAAAAGTATTGCGGTTTCTGGCTAAAGCCAAGTAACGCGAGCTTGTATGGAAGAAGGCGGCATGTTTGAAAGAGATCTTATTTACCAAGACGAAGGACTATTAAACTTATAGTGAGACAAGTAATTTCGTACCTTCCTCTACCTCGAACTACTTTAGTTGTAGCTTATTTTAATTAAACTATACCGACTCTGAACTATGTGACCATAAATGATTATATATCTGATTTCTAGTCTGTTCACTTAATCGAACAAATAAAAATCCACAATCCTGTATTTGAGAATATGAAACGAAGGTTATGTTTAATTATTAGAAACCCTAAGATATTGATTGACACTGTATATGTGCTGAAATAAAAAAGGCTCAGTGTATATTAAGTTCTCAAAACAAGAGATTTGTGTATGTTGGGTTAAATAGAAATGTTACATGTGTGTGCATTTAATGTTTTTTTACAAATGTAACATTTACCCCCGAATACGCAAACGTCATTTAAAGTTAACAGCTGCTTAGAGATCCTGTTCTATTGTTCACTCATCGACGTTAAACACAGCACGAAACTTGAAGAGTTCTTAACCCCTAAGTGACGTTTGTAAATTCGGTGGTTAGGGAAGTATGTTAAAATGGATTCCCTAACTTTAAATACTTACGTGAAGTATAAATCCTATTTTATAGGCCTACTATTACTATCGTTTATAAGTAAAAGGTGGCTATATTATGAAAACTGGCAGATATGTATATTTATTTTATTCTTCTATATTTCCCTTGAGGACCAATTTCTGTCGGTGAAATGTTTACATTTAATACATAATAATAATAATAATGTTTTTACCCCATATAATACTTTTTAAAACTTCTTGATGCTGACAAACTCACCAAAGCAAACGTCACACGCGTTGTTTAGTATTGTATTGGCAGCATATTTATTCATAACATTTTGCAAATTTATAAAAAGAAAAAAAAAAGAAGTGTGTAGCTTACTAGAATAATTAACCTCTATAGATAAAGCTCCTATAGACCACCGATACCCAATAGATGGTAATGTTTAAAGGTTTCTAATTACCCCGATTTTAAGTTGCCCCAGTAAACGTTGCCCCAGTTTTGAGTTGCCCCACTTTGTGGCGCATAAAACGGCTTAGCACACGTCTTCCGCGAACTGGAACCCGAATAAGCAATAAATAATATTATAGTTTCGATATTATTATATGTATTAAAGTGTTAGCTGTAGAAGAGTTAGAATTTTATTAATCTTTGAATGTTGAATGTATAATTCGTTGAATTGTTTATTTATATATTTTAGAAGCATAAAGAACCCCAGTTATAGATGTAGAGGTATAGATATATTTTTGTTTTTACCAAAGTTTTGTATGGAGTTATCTTTTGATGGTTACCTGTATTTATTTAACAACCTAAAAGTACAACTAAGAAAAAAATAAGTGAGATCTATCGAGCTCTTAATTTTAATCTGTGTGACAGAGACAGCAATAAGTAAACTTTTATTAAAAACGTTAGTACCTTATTCGGTGTATTAAACAAATAATAACCCCTAGTATTAGTAATAAAGAAGTAATAATTAATTTAAAGGATGAGACGCACAAATTATAGTGTAGTGTATGTAATTAATACTGTATGTTGGTGTGTAAGTGTGAATGTTACATAGCTCCCTAAACACGTGATAGGTGATCTAATTACTGAACAAAAACAAAAATACCAAGAATATTAACGTACCCTCTCGTTTTGCCATACAAATGAAAAATAGTTCAAAAACCATATGTCTAAATTATATGTAGCTGTAATAAGATAGTGTTAATAAAGGGGTAAATCAGAGTGAATCATTCATATATTTAAGGGCGGACGTCATGAGCGTAGCAACTCAGTTGTGGGCGTGACCAAATGTAATGATATTTAATTTTGCTATTACGTGCACACTCCAAGAAATTTGCGAATGCAATGCAAGGCAGCGGTTTCGTCGCGGGTACAAAATTTAAAACATGCGTCAGGAGAAACAAAAATTTGCCAATATTGTAAAGGTTTTCAAATATAATATTGGTCAAAATTAATCTAAATATAATTTTCGATGCGAAAATCAGTATAAATTGTTTGATCTAAAATCACGGCTACACTTTTTGTTAAAAACCGTTGAATTTTTTGGGTTTCGTTGTCAGGATATTATTCCAATTTCACGATTTTTATTCCCTATAAAATGTCAAAGCACTCAGCCTAAAATATTATAAAATATTCCATAGACACTCGCAATTTTTCGTTAGCGTTGTCGAATGGAGGTTTGCGCGTGATGGCTGGCCTTATTGTGTTATGAGAAAAACAAGGAATATTAATTTTGAAACAGAATATTTCGCAACACAATATAATTGTGGGTTAAAATTGGCTAAGGTTGACACAGTTAGTCACTATAAATAAAGGGCCATGCATGCCGTGACTGACCACAGTGGCAGATGAAACTTTGGCTTTCAGGAAAACTATAAAAAAGGCCGACGCTGTTAAGGATTTTTATAGCAAAACGTCCGACACAATTCGCTGCTTCAATAAATGAAATTGCATTGCAAATTTCTTCTAATTATAGGACATTTTTCTTTGTATGTGTATTTTTTTTCTCGTTTTTTGTGTTTGCTACTTATACATTTACTTGGGTATTCTATTCTAATAATATTGTTAATGTAGTTCAAGTTACCTATTTTTATACGTGTCTGACCGTAATGACAACGCAACAAAAACTGCTGTTGTGTAGGTTCACCCGTGGCTGTGGACGACCGTATATATGGAACTAAATAAGGAACGGGTATTTCTACATCCGTGCAATAAGTGCGTCTCAAATATAAAATAGCAACTTCGGAAACTATAAGATCTTCGTTTTTGTCGTATTTCGACGTCGAAAAGAGTTATTGTTTATTTTAATGTTTTAATTGATTCATTATTTGTATTTATAGTTTCTGCACGCTGTTGGTTGTACTATATTTGCATAACACTTTCCATTCTACAGGCGATTTACGCATACACATGCAATGCAAACGCGTGCGTGTCGCACACAGACGCGCGGAACGGTTTTATGCATGATGGTGTTGGCCAAACAACTTAGGTCATTGATTCAATGTCATACAAACGCCACAGACATATCATTATTATTAAGTAGCAGACCAAACATAAGGATTAAATAGCGTGGCAAGTTTCCATACAAAAAATAAGCTACATTTAGGCTTCATTGTACGAAGAAACTTATAAAAATGGGTTGTATTGGCTGGCTTATGCTTGGAACATATTTGTTAATTCCTAAACTAATCTCTACTTTATATTTTGTTTGGAAACAAGCAATATTTATATTTAAAAGAGCCCGAAGTTCACTGAGCTAAAATTGCCACGCGTCAACTCTATGCGTTTATTATTAATGTTAGGTCTGCTACTATATTACACGTCTGTGTATAAACGGTGCGTTTCACTGCGACAGGTGTCTGACGCCATATCGGGCCTTTCATCAAAGTGTGGTCAGCGTGATGATATTTGGGTGGCAGTTATGTTATGGTATTGAAAATCGGATCTTCTCGTATTTTAGAGGGACGGTAACTACTACGTCTCTTGTTATGAGTGGATCTTAGAACTCTTGTAGGAAATATTTATTCCTTTCACGTCAGAAAAATGACGCGCTATTCTCATCTACAATTAAGTTTGTTATCTGTTTAATTCTTTGTACGCAGGCGCGAATATAGACTAACGTATAGTAGGATTTTTTTTAAATGTCAGGATCGACTTAAGAGCTTATCTTCCAATGAATGGCATTGTTCTATTGTTTAGTTCCACTACTAATTAGCAGTGCACAACGAAATGCATAAACAACAAAATATTTTATGTTAATAGCAACTCTAACGCCTGAACAAAAAGTCTCAAATTTGAACGGCAACGCATTCCAGATAGTACTTTTTGAAATTGCAAGCCGCAGCAAGGTACAGGTGTGATACAGGATGAAACGATTTAAGATTTTAACATAATTTTATATGCATGTTATTAAAAAAAAACATTTAAGTTTAAAAAAGTTCATTTGTCTCTTTGAAACTTTAATTTAACACACATTTGTTGTTTATTAAATAACTATGTTTACTTAAACTTAAATAATTCCAATAAAACCAGTAAGTACCCACAAATACAAAAAAAGAAATCGAAAGCCATTACTTAATCATCCTGTAACTGACACACAAACAGCGGCAGCTTCCAATTTCAAAAATTAAATCTGAAATGCGTTGGCGACTTGGCGTTCAAATTTGAGCCTTTTTGTTTAGGTGGTAAAGTTGCTATTAATATAAAATATTTTGTTGTTTATGCGTTTCGTTATGCACTGCTCATTTAGCAGTCGAACTTAACAATAGATGACAATGCCATTCATTGGAAAATAAGATCTTAAGTGGATTCCGACGTTAAAAAAAAATTCCTACTATAAGTTCAATGTGCAAAAAACTCTTCGTTGCTTTGACTTGCATTTAGTATCATCATGTTGCTTACTCTTTGTTACTTTCTAGTAATTGAATGTATGGGGGGTTCATTTGATAATTGTTTTCTGGATAACTGGCCCTTTTGGAAAAGTTGTTCGTATTGGTACTATTACTAGTTAAAGGAAAAACGGTTATCAATGGAGTCGTCAGTTCAACCGAACAAGTTAATATTACTTTCAAAGTTGTGGAAATGAAAGTAAAGTTGTTCAAAGTTTATTGTTTAGATAACTCTAGTCATTTATTTTTTGTAACGTGTTCTATGAGTTGTAATGAAATTGTAACACTTGATGAATGCAGCGACTTATTTGAAATATCAAATGTGACTAAATATCCAGACCGAAGTGCTAGGGTTCAGAATGTCGTCAAAACGCTCAAGAAAAGGTAGCATAGCAGCGGCAACGCCTTTCGAAATTGATTTGTCGGTCTACTAAAGCTAAGAATACACGGCACACTGACACAAATGTAGTCGATTGCGTCTACACGAGAAGCATTTTTGAGATGTCGCCTCTGAGCGACATAGAAGTTAGATCTGCAACTCAGTATCGCGGTGGCGTAATTTACACAGTGTAAACCACCGACACTCGATCTACAGACTTTGTGTCTAGTGTTGTCGTGTATTAGCTTTATGTACCCCCACAAAGAACGTAGAATTTTACGATGTTTTCTTAGTTTACTACACGAGATAAAACTTTAAAGTTGTTTAATATGATCAGAAGAGCGTGAGGCTGCATTTAATATTACCCGTAATTTACATCTAGAATGTAATGTCGTATTCATCAAGCTCTATATTATTACATCCGTTATTTACATGACACCATCTTTATATAGTAGTAAGCAGGGGTATTCCACTTGTTTATTTGCCTTGTAAACTAATACCTCCAGATTATAGTAAATGAGGTACACCCATTTTTATCGAGATGCCATAACAACTAAGATATTTATTTATTTAGCAATTATATTTTGATAGATATGTAGCAGTTGAGCATTTAGTTTGCTATGTGTCCGGTAAGAGACATAAAAGTTCCACTTAACATACGAAGTCATATTTTTCCATCATGTCTGTTAAAAATTTCCGAATCACATTGTGTATAATAATTATTATAAAAGTTAATTGTTCAAACCTGTAGTTAAATAATAGTATTTTGATTGACGCTTAAAAAGTAAAACCTAGTTAATATATTCCATAGTTTAGAGACTTAACGTAAATAATGATCCTGTAGATTTGTAACGGCCTTTTTGATATTTTTTTATTATTTTAAATGTTAATACAGGGTCTTATTTTACATTAATTAAAATATCATTTTAATGGAGCTACCCAGAAGAGTAAAATAAAGAAGCTTTTCTATTATAATTCATATCGTAAACAACGCACAAAACATATTTTAATTGAAAGTAGAATGGTTTATTTTTCTGGTAAGCCACAAACTGTTAAACTTAAAATTTATATTTTATGTAGGAAGTGAATCTGTGAACAACTCAATTTTATTTCTTGAATCCTAACATAATTAAGTAAAGATATTTGTTTAAAGTAATAATTTTTATACCTTTTTAACATTGTTGATTAGTATTACATTATTTTTTCACATTTAAATTTATCATAGAATTTTGTTATTTGTAATAATTTATAACACCAAATAGTTTTCCACAATTTAAGGATATTATTATGAGAAATTGTAAGCAGTGTGTAGAGGTTCCGTTGAATAAATGTCACGTTTTAAATTTGTGTATTTTTTATTTAATCATAGACACAGTAGATATCTCATATATTCATCTGAGGTAGATATACTCGTATATCTTTACCGTGTCATAGATATATATTATCTTAATAGTTTAATAATCCTCGGGCCGTTTAACCAGCCTCAGATCAGTGCCATTGCAAGCGATAATAAGTTTGAAAACAAAACACAATCTATGGGAAGTATTAAACGGATGTTGGTCATTATTTCCATCAAGATCGCGTTTAGCCATTCTGAGACAACACATCCGGTTTTATTATCTACTAGCTTTTGCCCGCATTGAATTAGTTTTTGTGTACTCCTATAAAATCTGACAATATTATTCGGACTGTTACCTACAGTAAACATAACTGGTGAAATGTGTGTGTTATGCGCCTCTGTGTTTCCCATTTTGTATGTCTCTTTTATAGTTTTCACAAGGGAACTGATTTATTGGATAAAAAGTAGCCTATGTCCTATTCCGGGCCTAGAACAACATTCATGCAAAATTTCAGCCCAATCGGTTCAGCAGTTACGGCGTGAAAGAGCAACAAACATCCATCCATCCATCCATCCATACATCCAAACTTTCGCATTTATAATATTAGTGGGATCTCTTAGCTGATTTTTCAAAAAGATACTGTTTGTTACAAGTAAGCAAATTTTGAAATAGTTCGTATTTATCAAGCAAAAATATGAGAGAAATCGCAACTGGTAATGAAATTGTTTCAATAATTTATGAAACTATTTGTCCCCTGGTCAACCTTTGAGCAAAGTTGTCTAATCTCGCTACGTATAACCCTCAAAGTTATACAAAGACAATTCCTCACGACCCACTATATCAAGAATGCTGTCAAAGCGTTCACAGGTCATAAAGTCATGAGATTTAACGATAAGCGGACAGATGCGCCTTAACCCTCCTTTTACCTTCCAACACCCTAGCTAACTATACTGCAGGAGCTGGAAATGTTCAATGGTAATCTTCTAATCCATTGCCGCAAACATATATAAGGTCCCATAATTCCGAGTGAAAAAAATTCAAGACATGATAGGGTATCCTTAATAGGCTACTTTCCACAAAAAAAACAATTTTTTGGCGAACTTATTTTTCCCCTTTCCATAGAAATTTAGTCAGCTGATTAAACAACTTTGTACTGAGAAGAGAAAAAAATATTTGACCAAAAAAAATTTTTTACTTGGTTGTGCTCAGTTAAGGCTGCGCCGAGCGTACGACGACGATTAGACACCTCGCTCTGTACTCTCGTGGTCGTTTTTATCGTGGTCAGGATTACTGACTGCTGAGCGGCCATATTAAAAATGTATGGCGGATTTGTGGTGCATTTTGAATAAATCGTTTTGAATTGAATTGCCAGGCAATATTTCTAAAATGTAAGTTGGACAGATAGTTGTTTATACTTTGGTGATTGTTTGAAATTAAGTTTGAGATAAAATTCTACAGTTGTTAAAATGACCTAAACGCCAATACGCCTTTGTTACATTTTGGGCTTAGTTTAAATAGTTGTGCTTTATAAACAATAAATTATTTTTATTTTTGCTTCGGACAAAGTGTACATACATTTTCTGTGATACTAAATATGATTTGTTTATATTCATCAATTAAACATAATTCATTAAATCAACTTAACCGTGACCGCCGATTTAGCTTCTTTTGGTCGGCGCACTCTTAACGATACACAATCCACCCTAGAATTATTTTCACTTATTATTGTAGGACCTTATATATAGTGTTCAAATTAGGAGGTGTTTTTCTGACACAATTGGTCTTTATTTTGCCAGCAGAGATAAATATTTTTGAGACAACTACCTCTTAAACAAGCCTCCGGTTACACTAGTTCCATGGTGCAAGGAAGCTTTACAACTATTTAAAATTTGAATGTGATATAGTTTTCTTATCTATCTTTTTTATTGCAGTGAACAAACAGTGAGATCGTCTACCGTAGAGCGACCAAAAACAAATTTTTCGAATGTACTAAGCGACCACAACGTAGAAGATTAGTGAATGTTTTTAAAAAGCGGATAGTTCTACTGCTCATTTGTTATTGAAGACATCTGATAAACCGAATCGAAGTTTTTACAGGAAGCAACGAATAAAAATATTAAATATTTTGGTGGCAATCATACCGAGAAGTGCTATCGGGAAACCACAAACAAGAATCTGCTACGTAGACTTTTAATTAATTCCGATTCCTAACCTTATCGTCCAAAAAACTGTTCAAAAATATATGTTAGACAATAGGAAATTGTTATAAATCCTAATAGATGATAAAATATGATTACTCAAAAATTCCAGAGTATTCAAATTTAAATAGCTTTTCTTTTGCAACACAAAATAATTGTTTACATTTTAGTTGAATAATCAATATATTACGTAAATAAGGTCCTACAATAATAAGTGAAAATAATTTGAGAGTAGATCATGTATCATTAATTGATCAAAAAAGTAGAAAAAATTTCTTTTTGCTCAAATAATTTTTCCCCTTCCCAGTGCAAAGTGGTTTAATCAATTAGCCGACTCAATTTCTATGGAGAGGTGAGAAAAAAAGTTTACGCAATAAAATTTATTTTTATTGGAAATTGGTCTATTAGGGATACTCGATCATCTCTTAAATTTTTTTCACTTTGAATTGTAGGACCTCATATAATAAATCAGTACTTTAAATCAGTGACTTTAATTGATCCAGCCAAATTCTTACTGAAAACTCGGTAAGTGCTCAGTAACAAGGTTCGATGACCCTTTTTGTGAAATTCGTAAATTATTCTTTTCGTGTTCCTTACAAACGCAAGCCTAGCCCTGAGTCAATTACTATGGGATGTCAAGATTTTATTTTGCGATATTAGCAAAAAGTGTCATCGATCCGTATTGCTGATCACGTACCAAGCCTCCAGTATAAGTTTGGTTGCATAAATTAAAGTCACCCTATACAATCTAATAAAGTGATTAGGGGCCCATAATACCTCAATTCGCAGTCCTGCTCTAACGCTTCTGCCTTTTACTTGTCTATCCTACTCTAATCAGATGCCGCGCACGCAAAAACATTAGTTATTTTGAAATCACGGCTACATTGATGGTTTTTAATTTTTATATTACAATATGCAGCTGCTTTATACTAATATCAGTTATATTATGCAAAGTTTCAGATCTAATTTCAAGTATTCTTTGAATGCTATCGGTTTATTGTACGGTTTGGAGGTAACATTGTAATTTTTTTCTATCGAGAAATATTAATGGAACCATGATTTCACAACAGCTTGGCATTAGTCCTCAACTTTATCATACTTATATTCATTTCAGATGTTGCAGTATTTGCAGGATCACGCGAAGCGAAGTGAGTATACACCCTTAATGTGCGTCGTCAGCTCTTAGCCTATCCCGTCTCTACAGCAGCGCAAAGATATTTTATGAGCGTGACGCACCATGTTATGGACATTCGGGGCAGTCGTAAAAAGGATTCGGTGCCAGTTTTATGCGAAATGGAGTTATTTGCTTTATGGAATTATTGCTGCCGTTTACGTTCCGACTACCGTCATTATTACTGTACGTTTACTCTTGTTTATAACTAGCTTTCAAATAATGTTATGTACTAGCTTTTAGTCAGTGTGATCAATTTTAATGACCCATTTGCTGGAATAATACTGATGTATGTACAGCATGTCATATATAATCTATTCCGCTGAGTAAGTTTAATTGTCATTTGTTGACTGGTTGCAGAGTAGCAAGATAATAAACCATAGAGAAAAATTTCTCTATGTAATAAACACACAAGCAAACTAAAAAAGGAAGTAATAATAACAACAATAATAAAACCTGTCAAGTCCAAGTTGGACTAACGCCCTGAGGGTTCAACAATAGTTACAACAAAAATTAAAAACATATCATTCACTAGTTTATGTAATGCTTGCCCTGTTATCGACTTGGGCGTAATTTTATGAACACCCCTTATAGCCTATGTGTTGACCGGGATCTCTACGATGATAAGAAACAAGGACATCCAGTTTCGTTGAGTGGTTCTCAAGTTAAACGGAACATACAGACAAAAATAAAAAATCAACATTTTTCGGCTTCAGTAAAATATCAATAACCCATTTAATTTAAAATTTCGCGAACGTGTTCAATGTACAGACAGACACGATTTTTTAATACTTTATATCAGTATAGATAAAAAAAATTGTACCGTACCAATCAGCTAGTGAAAATGACATTCTACGTGCTAGTGTAATAAAATAAACAAAAATTTTTCGTTTCTTTTTGCATGTATTTATGTATGTCCCCCCTGAAATATAATTTAATTGAATTTTTAGTTCAATATTCGCCCTTATAACGCATTCCGTCTACGAGCTAGAGACCCGTGACATACCTCCAGACGGATAGACAGACAGCAGAGTGATATTAATTAGGCACCATTTGCTCTTCGGGTAGAGAACCCTAAAATCCAACTGTCAGATTTAAAATACAACGAGTGTTTCCGATAGGGATCCCTGTTTTGCAATAAAGGCTACGCGATCACGAATTAATTACAGCTAACTACGGCGTAGCTTTAGGCAGCTACGCTCGTAGCACGGTAGAAATCTCGTCATACAATATTGAGGTTACGTAGCTCGAGATTGCGAAGTGAATTTTCTATTCAATTTTGGTAAAGTGAAGTTACGCAATAAGCCAGAACTTTTCGTAACGATGTCTGGCAGTAAATCTGTGTGTACATTTCCGACAAGGCAAGAATGAGAAATGACGGAGGTAAATTTTGCGTCTAAAGTTATGCGAAACAACATTACCTCCATTTATGTATACCTACAGTACTTTGTGGCGTTATTGTTGTCATGAAAATGCTCATGTGAAAACTTTTCATTTCATGATATGTTTAGATATTGTAGCGATGCTCACAATATTTTTAGGGTTCCGTACCCAAGGGTAATCAATGGGACCCTATTACTAAGACTCCGCTGTCCGTCTGTTACCAGGCTGTATCTCATGAACCGTGATAGTTAGACAGTTGAAATTTTCACAGATGATGTATTTCTGTTGCCGCTATAACAACAAATACTAAAAACAGAATAAAATAAATATTAAAGGGGGCTCCCATACAACAGTTATGATTTATTTGTCGTTTTTATAGATAATGGTACGGAACCCCTCGTGCGCGAGTCTGACTCGCACTTGGCCGGTTTTTTTAAATGTGATACTCACAATATTTTTCAAAGACCTATCCAACAATACCCCACCTAAAGGAGTAAACGCGAAAAAAATAATTCATCCCCACTTTACGTATACTCCCGTACAAATGAAAACTTTTTTTGTCATGATATATTTAGATATTGTAGTGATGCTCACAATATTTTTTAATGATCTATCCAACAATACCTTACACAAAGAGGTAAACGCAAAGAAAAAAATCATCCCCACTTTACGTCATCATAAGGTTGCTTTTGAAGCCCTAAGGGTACGTTCAAGGAGACGCGACGCGTCAAGCGGCACGGTGTGCGAAGCGGGCTGCGTGGCTTCAAGCGTTTTCTCCGTTTATGGAGAGGCAGCGCGTGTCGCTGCCCGCCGCAGTTGACGCGTAAAAACAAACATATGGTAACTAGCAGTTTCGTTTATGAACGAGCGGGGCGTACGGAGTAGCGGTTTACGCCGCTGCATCCGCCACGTATTCCGCAGCGGTGCACTCGGCGTCGTTCACTGCGGCGCCCGCTGCGGCTACCGCAGCTTTCTTATTTCTTGCTTTCTACTAGTCGTGTTCGAATAGTAACAACGGACAAACGTGTGTATTTATGTTCGTAATCACGGGCGACTTTATCGACATATTGCTTGAAGATAATTATTACTTAAAAAGTATCTTATTCACCGCTAGATCAGAACTCGTTACTTCACCCGCTGCGTCTATCGCGGCGTCGCCCGTCGCTTCATCCGCCGCGTCTCCCGTTGCGTCACTCGTTACTTCACCCGCCGCGTCAATCGCGGCTTCGCCTGTCGCTTCATCCGCCGCGTCCTACGTCATGCGACGCTACAATTCAAACAAACGCGTGCAAAAACGCTTCTCCTTGAACGCTCCATACATCGGTGTATGTTTGTGTTTCCGGCGGCCCACTTCGCGCACCGCGCCCCTTGACGCCACGCGTCTTCTTGTTCGTCGCCTAAGGGTTCTTTGTTAACAACGGAACCCTAAACATCTCATTACTGCATACTCCACCTGCAGAGTACAGCTTCCTACTGACTGAGGTACGACTACCACTGTTTATAAATCAGTATCTAAGTTGGCGACAGGGCGGGAGTGCGGGTTGTTCACAGATTCACTTGACAGCGTACCGACGTGATTTTGACGTTTCAAGAGCCTCTTATTAGTCAACCAAATAATTACAATGAACAGTTCTTTCGAGAACAGACGTAATAGGCGTGCAAGAGGGTAGCGGTGTACACCATGTCATTTTGTCAAGTAATAGGAGGCTCTCATATATCACCTACGACGGATGTCGCCTTTTTGGTAATTACAAGATTTATTGACAAGAGTCGAGTTCAAGTGATGTCCCATTTCAACCTCAAGTATCGGTAAACTATCGATAAAATATAATTCAGAGAAGCTAAGTTTATAAAAAATTAAATGTATATCATTGCGGTATAGAAAATCAGAAAAGTAAATCTGGACGTGAGGAGCTCTGAACCGGGATTCGAACACGGGACCTCTCGCTTACCGGGCGGTTGCTTTTATCTCGTTACGATCGATAAATCGCCAAGTGTTTAAAATATAGAAAATTTCTATCATAGTATACTTATTACCATGTTGCCACCAAAATTGAAAATATGGACAGAAAATTAGAAACAAGAGTTCTTTATTGAGTACTAGCTTTTGCCCGCGGCTCCACCCGCGCGATGTTTTGGAATGTGCTAGAAAAGGGAGTAAATCATTTTACGTCTATTTGCGACAGGCTTAACACCGGGGTTTATGGAGAGCCGAAATCTACTGCAATACCGCCCTATAAACAACGTGACAAGACTTGCTGCGTTCTCTGCGTATGTGTAAAGATCTCTGGTTTAATTCAAGATCATGGCTCGGAAAGACGCAACAGGAATGCATTCATTTGATAGTTGGATGATTTTTACCATCCCACGGGAACAGTGATTTTTCGGGATGAAAGGTAGTCTATGTGTTAACTGAGGATATGAGCTTTCTTAATTCCAAATTTAATCCAAATCCATCAGCTGTTGCAGCATGAAAGAGTAACAAACATACTAACACAAACTTTCACATTTATAACATTATATATATATACAATATGATATAATAATATAATATATAGTGTGAAGTGATAAGTGATAGTGTTATGATAATAACTTCGCAATTCATAAAAGATGATTCATTTAATACTTCTACAATTTTCTTTGAACAACCACTCCTAAGAATTGTTTCTTATTATGTCAGTCCCATAAAAAAATCTAAGAAGTGTCGATTGAGTGAGTATCGATACTTTAGAGGTACTCACATGAGTAGTATCGAAAATTTATTTGCGTTCTACTTATATGACTATATCGGAACATCCCTATTCGGAACATTTAAATGATGTAAATAAACTAACGCAATCTCGACAATCTTCTACTTTTTAATTTTATATTTATTGGTATCTATATTATCTTTGTGAAAATTCAAATGGGTACGGAATTTTTGACGGCTTTTTAAGCCAAAAGCCAATTATAAGAATAATATATTATGCTATCGATGGGTCGAATACATACTGACATGTATACTTACCTGCACTCCGCCCTATCGCGTACTATAGTTTGTCAGTCTCCCTCAGATTTAAAATATCTTGTAAGTTACCATAGCGACCCAGCCCGACTGTATCCAATGTCGTGGAGAAATTTTGATAGTATTTAGACATTCAATTTTGTAATCGGAGACAACCTAGAGACAACTAAAATAGGACGCTATTTGGCCCTTTAGATATGTCAATTAAAGGGTTACTCAAGGGACGCTATTGGGTGAAGACTGTTTAGTCTAACCTTATTGTGATTGAGCACAATACAATTTATGGGTACTTATAAGTATCTAGATTTGTTGATTACCTAAAGGTAGTAAATAAATTTTTGGGGAGGTTTGGTGAACGAACGATTTGAATTTAGGCTGACTTTTTGAATATTTTTTATCCAGTTTAGCCATGAACTAATAAATAATATTTATTGCTTTTTTATGATATTGGAAAGCTCAGGTTTCTATTTTTTTATAGAAATAAAACGTTTACCCCTTTCAGTTTCGCGTATCATGCTTGGTGTAAACATTACATTCTTATAAACAAGAACCGACCACGTACGAGTTAAACTTACACCTAGATAAAAATAAAATAAAATAAAATAAAAAGATGTTTATTTGTCTTCAATTAAAACAGTATACAAAAAAAATAACTTTACAAAATAATGACAAGATTAAAATTAAATTAGAAAAAATAGACATACTTAAAAAAGATTACATGAAGACAAAAAGGCTTAAGTTTCGGCATGTAGCTGTTGAACATGCAAACAGCTGCCGATTTTCAAACTTAACCTAAAAGGGACGAAGAACACAATAAATCATTTTAATAATAAAATAATAAACCAACACAACTCTGAAATTGGAAATAAACAATATTAAAAAGATGTCATTATAATAAATAGATGTCAATTAACACTAGCAATAACAAAAAGTTAATAAATTTAAATTTAATAAAACGTAAATAACAATTATAAAACACTAATGAGTTACAGAATTAATTAATTAATTAAAGGGATCTCACTATCCTTGGACTGCTTCAAAAGCAACCACCTACGACATTGCTTGCGGAATGTTAGTAATGTTCTAGCGTCGCGAATAGGCGGTGGTATGACGTTCCAGCATTTACAGGCAGCAATCTTGAAGCAGCCCTTGGTTCTGGCTAGGAAGTGTTTTGGGAACAAAAGTACAGGTCTACGTGCACCTTTGGACCAATTTAATTTTTCATACAAGTAACTAGGGCTTTTAGTTTTAATAAGATTGTACAAAAAGCATGCAAATTTTAACGCCCTTGTACTTTTCATTGTTAATAATCCCTTAGCCAGAATATGTGGAGTAATATGATCCCTTTTAGATATATAATAACAAAAGCGCATACATGCTTTCTGGACACGTTGAATGGCTTTAGCAGTTTTTTGAAAGAGACAGGGCCCATAAACAATATCGCAATGGCTGAGATGGGACAAGACCAGACTATTACAAAGCTGTAGCCTTCCTTCGGCGTTGAGAAATGGTCTTATTTTATAAAGTGACTTGAGTGCTCCGAAACACTTACCTATTTTCTGTTGGACGTGCTTCTCAAAACGTAAGTTCTCATCAATCGATAATCCTAGATTTTTGACGCTTTCTTTTACGGGTATTCTCGAACCTTCTAACAAGACTGTTGGATTAAGGGCCTTTATTAACTTAACCTGATGATCAGTGCCATAAATGATAGCCGTACTTTTTTTAGGATTAAGAACCAAGCTGTGTTTTTTAGACCAAGAACTAACTGATTCCAAGTCGTTGTTAAGTTTAGACGTAATTTCATGAATATTATTACATGTTATAGGAATAGGTATATACAGCTGTGTATCATCAGCATATAAGTGGTATCGTGAATTAGTAAATATTTCTGCTATACTAGAAGTATAAATGGAATAAAGTAATGGTCCCAATATTGACCCTTGGATCACACCACGACTGACAGGAAGAGGATCTGAAACTACAGTTTCACCTTTGTTATTTAAACAGTGAACGACTTGGCTTCGATTGGAGAAATAAGACGTAAACCATTTACACACGGAATCTGAGCAACCGATAGCTTTTAATTTTGACAGGAGAGTGGGAATACATACACAATCAAAGGCTCGACTGAAGTCTAACAGTACCAAGAGAGAGCCTTGGCCTTCATCTGCTGCAGTCAACATGTCATCAACGACGTGCGACAGAGCTGAAATTGTACTATGGCCCTTACGAAATCCAGACTGAAGCTTTGGTAGCAAGTCATTTACTTCCAAGAAATTATTTATTTGCATTTGAACGCATTTCTCCACAATTTTTGAAACCGCTGGTAAAATACTGATGGGTCTTAGGTCATCATGATCCTCAACCTTTGTCTTTTTAGGAATAGGTCTAATAATTGCACACTTCCAAGACTGGGAGAATACACCCTGAGCCATGGACCTATTGATTATGCTAGTTAACGCAATGCTGGTGTAAGGTAGGGTCATCAGAATCATCTTCATAGAGATGCTATCGCACCCAGTGGAGCTAGACGCTGAACTCTTAACAATTTTCGAAACCGTTGACTCTGTTACCCCTACGAAATCAAAAGTAGAATTAGGAAAAACTGAATTATTTAATCCATTTGCGGGATTTACTGGTAAGCTAGGTGATGTAGGAACGCTACTAATAAAATGGCTATTAAGCTTATTTGGATCAGCGAGATGATCAGGAATGGCTTGCACTGAAGCTGGTTTTATTACACGGTTAATACCCCGCCACATGACTGACGGTTTTTTGACATTTTTGTTTACAAACTGTGTGAAATAAGCGCGTTTTTCAGACCTCAGTGCAGAATTTACGGTATTTCGCATTTCCTGGTAGTACTTGAAATCAGATTCTGAACCCGATGATTTAGCTTTAGTACACGCTTGGTCACGTAAACTTCGCATTAATTTAAGCGTTTCTGTCATCCATGGAGTAGGTGGTTGCTTGAAAATACGCGTGCGCACCGGCGCAAATGTGTCAAATAGGTCTAAAATAAAGAAATTAAATAGTTTTACCATTTCCTCAAAATCGTCACATTTTTCAATAAGTTCCCAAGGTGTAAATTGGGCAGCGTTACAGATAGCATCCGCGTTATCGCTCAAAGGACGATAGCTCATAGTGCGTGGTACTGGTTTGTCAAACGTAAAAGGAAACTTCATGATTATAAGTCCATGGTCGCTTAAATCGTCATTGTGTCTAACTACTATCGAAGTCGGCATAGAGTGTAATCTTGCGAAGACTACGTCAATTAGTGTCCGACTTTGCTGCTTTATCCTAGTCGGTTGATTGACTAACTGCTGCAGATTATATGATTCTACCAGTGTACGAAAACAAGATGGCAAAATGACGTTTCTACCTATATCCAGAAAATTCACGTTGAAATCACCCATTAGAAAGACATCTTCATATTGAGGCGCAAATAAAGATATCGATTCACTCAAACAATCTATTAATTTGCCTACGGCCAAAGGAGAGGTGCGATAGGCAGTACCGATGAGCATTTTACGCTTATTTATCGTAATCTGTAACCAAAGTTGTTCGAGTGGACCCGCGGGGTGCTTGAGTCGACGATACCGCACACCGCTTCTCACATACGCACCTACCCCCCCGCCTCTGCTACCGCGAGGGATCTGCACCAACTCATAGCCAGGAATAGCGTACGCTCGCAGGTCAGTGTTCGTCGTAATCCAAGTCTCGTTAAGGCAAAGAACATCAAATTTAAATGTTCTGAAGGTCTCAATAAATTCGTCTCTGCCTGTACCCGTGACTCAGCATTTAAAAAACCTAAAGTTAACTGTTTCATTTTATTTTTACAAAGCTCGGCTAATATTTTGCAAAATAATTGCTAAGCAAAAAGTAATAGTTACCGTAAAATTAAAAAAATTAAAGCCATTTCTCATGATATAAACTAAAACCAAAATTGTAGTCAAACTGTTACTGTATACAAGCCGTAAATAAGTCCAACGACGAGAGAAATTCTGAACAATTAAAGGCCGATACAGTTGCGCAAGACCTAGAGGGTTCCGTACTATACATAAAACGTGCATTAGTAATGGCACAGTAGATATATGAATCAGTATAACTTCAAGGGAACTCCCTGAATCGATGTACACACACAGACGCGTGCTTTTGCCGTGTCGTGTGTCGTCGTTCTAAGAACGACACTCGCCTTGAAAATGCCGAAATTGTCTCGGTGAAACAGTTGGCAAATAGTCAACAATATTAATGCGTGAGTATTAAAGCCGGTATTGTCTTGTGAGTCACAAGTTGTGACCAAAATATATAGATTTTTATAAAATATTATATTTCCTTGCACCTTTCTTTAAAGGAAGTATTTCAATAGCATAGTTTTGGAAATAAAAAAGAAGCGATTTTTTTTCTTCATAAAAGTACCAAATTTGTCAATAAAAAGCAATCTTGTAGAATTCCGCGCAAATGATACTGCACTTGCTAGAGAAATATAAGATTGTTTTTTTTTACATCGTCACACTTCGGCCCTTCCACTACAGAAAATGATTTTTGAGACAAAGGATCTATGTGCGGACTATGCTTTATCCGTCTCGAAGAAAAGTATCTGGCGGACAAAAAGACACGCAAGGGTTCTTTTTCTCATTTTTAATGCGGGGCCCTTAAAACATTTTCTTACTTTTCTGTAGAAAATGTTTTAAAAAACGTCCCGTTAATCAGCTAAACATAAAATTTACAGAAAAAGCTATAGAATTAAACAGTGGTTGGTTACTAATGAAAGGGAACTTAAGTTTTCCTTGTCATTTCTCAGCCCTACAATAGGCAATGACAAAAAAATATCATTAGTCCGTCAGTTATTTATTTTTCAAACAACTAAAACTAATTTTAAAATACGTCAGTTCTAAATACTTAAAAAAAAACATTATCATAGGTGGCGATTTTAATATCAATATATCAGAAGATACCGCAATAGCTAAAAACTTCAAATGTTTAATGTCAGAATTTAATTTTACACAACATATTAAAGAACCAACACATAATCAAAATTGCTTGGACCTTATATTTACAAATTTTCATACTAAATATATAAACACTACGGTACAGGATTTCGGTTTTTCAGACCATAAAGGTACTGTGTTATACCTGTCATTAACACAGTCTAACAATAAAAAAATATGGTTTCTAGAAAAAAGAATATATAATAGTAAAAATATAGAAAAATTTAAACGAAACCTAAAACAAGTAAACTGGCTGAATATCATAAAATCTCACCAAGATGTAAACAAAAACTATATTGATTTTGATAAAAAATTAAAAAATATCCTAGACCAAAGCATCCCTAAACAAAAAATTAAGTTAGAAGTTAAGTATAAAAAACATTGGCTTACTACTGGTATAAGAAACTCTTGCCGGCATAAAAGATTACTAAAAGCACTTACGAATAATTCAAATAACCAAATACTTAAAAACCACTACATTCAATATGAAAAAACGCTAAAAACCCTAATTTCACTATCAAAGAAACTTAATTACATAAATAGATTTAAAAAAGCAAAAAATAAAATGAAAACGGTTTGGAAGATAATAAATGAACGCACAAATAAAAATATAAAAAAGGATAAAGTTAACCTAAAACTAATTGAAAACAATATTTCTGTCACAGATCCATTTAACATAGTAAATATTTTCAACACCCACTTTGCATCAATTGGAGAAGAGAAAACACAGCTTCCTGACGGAAGTAGTCCCCGCGGCCGACCCGTCCTCCAACCTACCCAAAACACTATGTTCCTTACCCCAGTAACCTACACAGAAATAAAGAAAATTATTAACAATTTAAAAAATAAAATCAGTTGTGGAGCCGATGACCTTCCACCGACCTTAATTAAAGCGTGCTCAAATGAACTTGTATTACCTTTAACTAAACTTATTAACCAATCCTTTGCAGAAGGTAAATTCCCAGATGCCCTTAAAAATACAATAATCAAACCCATACATAAAAAAGATAAAAAAACAGACGTTAACAAATATCGCCCTATCGCTTTATTACCTACCTTTTCAAAAGTTTTCGAAAAGGCTATGTGCAATAGAGTATATTCATTTTGTGAAAAGTATAATATCTTTGATAAGTGCCAAAATGGTTTTAGAAAGAAACATTCCACTATAACAGCAGTTTATAAATATGTCCAACAAATCCTCAATACTAGCAACAACCGAGAATACCCTGTAGGAATATTGCTAGATATGTCAAAAGCCTACGATAAGGTACAACACAACATATTATTAAATAAATTATATGACATAGGAATACGTGGATTAACCCATAAATGGTTTCAGACCTATTTAAAAGATAGACAGCAACTAGTTGAAATAGAGTATTATGACAGAAAAACAAATGAAATTCAAAAAATTAGATCTCAATATAAAACAATAAACGCTTCCATTCCTCAAGGCAGTGTAGTTGGATGCCTACTCTTTTTAATATATATAAACGATCTCCCTAAAATAATAAATGACACCTGTGTACTGTTTGCCGATGATATATCTATACTTACAAAATGCCAGAATGATTTAAACCTAACGGAAAAATTAACTTATCTATTTGACTCAATTACAGATTGGATGAATGACCATAACTTACAAATAAACTTTTTAAAAACAAAATTAATGATTTACCGCCCGCGACAAAAACCTCCTTTGAACATAACATTTAAATATAATAATATTGAAATAAACATCGTCAACGAATTTACCCTACTTGGAATGGAATTAGATACGCATATAAACTGGAAAAGCCATGTCACTAAACTAACAAAAAAATTATCAAAATTTACGTACGCATTAAAAGAAATCAAGAAATCTACAGATTTCAAAACCGCTCTAATTACGTACTACGCATATGCTTATGCATGGCTCAGCTATGGCATAATTTTGTGGGGAAATAGTACAGAATCACCATCACTACTTATATTACAAAAAAAAACTTATCCGAATATTAGTAAATATAAAACAAATAGACAGCTGCAAACCATACTTCCAGAAACATCAAATCCTTACCCTTCCGTGCATTTATATATTAGAAATTTGTAAATTTGTCAGATACAATTCCGAATTATTTGTGACCCGAAAAGAAAAACCTTCAACTTCAACCTACTCTTGGCGTCATAAAAATTTACTTATGTTGCCAAAATCTAATCTTTCTTTGCATTCATCTAGTCCTTATGTAATGTCAATAAAAATATACAATAAACTACCAAAGACCTTAAAAGAAGAGTCGAATAATAAAACTTTTATTCATTTACTGAAAAAAATATTAATAAATAAATGTTATTATAGTGTTAGGGAATACTTAAATGATAATTTAAAATAGAATCTATAACAATAAATTATTACATAATAATGTCATTGGTTGAGTGTGTGCATGTGTACATCTATATACGTGGGACGCACTATAAGTTTCCGGAATGAATATGAAAAAATACTATTAAAGGTACAAAATTAATTTATTGTTTTTCAAAATAATCTCCCTTGGCGTCTATGCACTTTTTCATTCGATCAAACCAGTTTTGAAAACTTTTGTGCCACTCCCCTGTGGTGACCTCTGAAACGTGTTTTTCATACTCCTCGACAGCCTCTTCTGGTGATGAAAATCGTTGACCGCGTAATTGGTTCTTAATTTTTGGGAACAGAAAAAAGTCACAAGGTGCCAGGTCGGGACTGTATGCAGGATGACTCATGAGTTCTACATTTTTCGTCTTCAAAAAGTCGTTTGTCTGTCTGGCCGTGTGAGAACTAGCATTGTCGTGGTGCAGGATGATACGGCGTTTACGGTTATTTTTACGGAGTTCGTCAATAACTTCCGGCAAACAAATGGTCGTGTACCAGTCACTATTCACGGTACGACGATTCTCTAAAGCAACAGTAGCCACGTGTCCAGTTTTATTAAAAAAAGAAGCAATCATCCGCTTAGATGCACTTTTCACGCGCGCCACTTTGGTTGGTTTCGGCTCATCTTGAAACACCCATACGCTCGATTGCTGCTTTGTTTTGGCATCGTAGCAATAAATCCATGTTTCGTCACCTGTTACTATATCCCACACCAAATTTGACGCACCTTCGTTGAATCTGGTAAGCATGGCACTGCACCAAGTGACGCGGTCCGTTTTTTGAGCCTCGGTCAAGTTGTGTGGGATCCACCGCGAGCACAGCTTTCTCACACCCAAATGTTTGTGTAGGATTGATTGTATTTGACTCATGCCTATTTCTAAGGATGCGCGAATTTCATGGTAGGTCACATGCCTGTCTGTTTCAATCATACGGCGCACAGCATCGATGTTTTTGTTGGTCACAGCGGTGGACGGCCGACCATCGCGAGATTCGTCACTGAGATTGATACGACCACGCTTGAATTCTGCAAACCAGCTATAAACAGTCGTCTTGCATGGTGCTTCATTGCCAAAAGCTGTTTCAAGCCGAGCGATACTCTGTTGAGCTGTCAAATTACACTTAAAATCGTAGAAAATCATACTACGAAAATTTTCCCGAGTTAAATCCATGTTGATGCAGACACACATTTTTTTAAATGGCGCCACAAGGTAAAAACAAAAGACAGATGAAACAAACTGCATTCTACAGCCAAAGAGTTCTATTTTCAAATGTTGCAATAAATTTTTAAATATTGTTTATTTAAGTGGCCAGTTCCGGAAACTTTTAGTGTTACCTATGTAGGTATATAAATATAGATATTTTATCGATAATTTTGTCTTCCTCTCTCCTAATTTGCTGTGCCCAACAGGGTCCACAACTTGTATGATGTGAATGTGTTGCATTAAGAAACATTTTGTGGAACGCAAATAAAATTATTGAGTATTGAGTTAGATTATCAGAAAATATTGGACACGTATTTTTTATTTTTTTAATTAAACAAAATATGATGAAGGTATAGCCCGCTGAAGTTCCGCGTGACGTCACATCTAGGTACAATTTTACTGAGAAGTGACGTCATTTTCCCCCACTCCCAAACTTTGACGCGCTTTATCTGTCATTTTTTGATTGATTGATAAAAGAAAAAATACGTGTCCAATATTTTTTGATAATCTAAATGACGGACTAAATAGAATAATATCTTGTTTACCCTGTGTACAAGCCTATTAAAAGAAAGGTAATGTTTTCTTTCATCGTGTCAAACGGGGAATCGCCGCGTAACCATGTTTGCCTCCGAAGAAACTGTATGAATACAGTGAAACTGTCAGGCGAAATCTGGCAAATACATCGAGATTGTGAGTAGCCGTTCCAATATCAATGTAATCAAAAATTATGTTGTTGCTCAAGTAACTGGAAATACTGCTAAATTGTATAAAAATAGCTTAACAAGACATAAAACCTTCACTATCCAAATCTCCAGGCCTGTATCAAAAGGCAACACGTGCAGTTAGACTGTAGTTAGCATTTTTAGTATTTTATGGTGTGTCATTCATTATCATTAAACACTACCCTTAGAATAATAAATTTAAATTTTCGTGGCTGAATAATAATTTTTACTTACATTCATGTCCTAATTGGGGTTCTCAGTTCAGTAAGCGTTTCATCTTCATTCATCTCAAAAAGAGTAATTGGTCCTTCATTTTGATCCCTAGTATGAATTTGGCAGCTAATCATGATGTCTTATAGTTCCACATATTGTGGGTTTGGGCAACTGGATGTGTGCTCAGGACTGACTTCATGTACACAGGACTCATCAATACACATTGTGGCCAAATCAAAGGCTTATCTGAAAGCAATTACGAAAGGGATGAACCCGACTAGTGCTGTAGCCCTAGCATGAGGCAGTAACTACATCGTCTATGTATCCTACTTGCGCTGTCACGTATATCATATTTCTTTTTTAGGGTTCCGTACCCGAAGGGTAACCAACGGGACCCTATTACTAAGGCTCCGCTGTCCGTCTGTCCGTCTGTCACCAGGCTGTATCCCATGAACCGTGATAGTTAGACAGTTGAAATTTTCACAGATGATGTATTTCTGTGGCCATTATAACAACAAATACTAAAACCGGCGAAGTGCGAGTCGGACTCTCATACAACAGACATGATTTTTTTGCCGTTTTTATAGATAATGGTATACGAAACCCTGCGTGCGCGAGTCAGACTAGCACTTGGCCGGTTTTTTTACACACAACGAGGTTACGCTTGCCTACTACCCAGTGGCGGATTTACCAGCAGGCTGCTTGAGTCTGGGGCGGTAGATTTTAGAGGCGGCAAATTTTAGGACCACGTCTTTGTTCGTGAGCAACAAAGTTTATTTAATTAAATTTACTGAATCTACATTTTTATTGTGAAATTTGAACGGAAATTCTGAATTGCAAAAATATGAAGGTGAGTAAGGGCGGCAAAAATAAACTAATAGAGGTAAAGGCGGCAAAAATTCTACAGCCTATACTTGGAAAATGTCTAAATCCGTGCTACTACTGCAACTTATGGAGAGCTTTGATGTGACCAAGGATAAAGAGCGCTCGCTCAGAAACTGGGAGAGTGACAGCAGGCGATGGGTTAATCAGCTTGTCAAAGAACTTCCAACGTTTGTCTACGGGCGAAAAATCTGTGTCCGGTCTGCGGACCTCTAAAAGCACGCTAAGCTGCCCTGGCCACTATTGCATAATAGGAGTTGTTAACGAAGAGGGGGTGTCCGGCTGTTGCTTCACCGAAAGTGTTTCTGCACGCGTCCGTAGAACGGTGGTAAAAACCACAGAACACAGCACAGTACCTCTCTTAGGAGTCTTCGTAGCATAGTTGATGTAGCCGTACGATAAAAATATAAAGTGCGAAAGAGAAGGTATGATGGAAAGGCGCTGTATCTCTAGCGCATTTTAGACGTGCTGAGCAATGTAAATGTAAATGCCGGAATTCCAAGTAATCATTGTCCTAATACTCACTTCTAAAAATAGAAACGGAGAATTCCACTGATTTTCTTGTTTATTGTTTAGGCTACTTGAATGATTCAAAGATTCAAAATGTTTATTTGTAAGATAGATACATAAAGTATACGTTTTACATGTCAAATCTAATCTGTATAAAAATAATAATTTATAATGAAACAAATATGATACTTACGGGAAATATATAAAAAAAAAAACTTATCTTAGTTGTACACATGCATAAAATAAAGACTTATTGGAATAAAAATATTATTACACATAATGCAATAAATAAATAAACTGAATAGACCATAAATAAATATGATGCCTAACCAAATATATACTAACATAAGTAAAAAATTAAAATATTGTATATACCTACATAATGCAATGAATAAATAAGTTAATAGATAAATAAACTTTAAATAGATATAATGCCTAAATCCACCCATTCGATTAATCTTGCTAAGAAGAAGGGCAAGAAACTTAGCAAGATCATGTCTTTTTTATCAGTATTTTTTTCTCAATATGGATTAATACTATTAAAGTCTTTTTAACTTACATAAAATCATACAAAACAACTTTAATAACTAAAGGATAAAAATATAAAAGACAGAAGGAAATTGTGTCATGAGGGAAAAAAATACATCTTAGTCTACCTGTCTAATGAGGTAGTAAGTTAAAATACTAAGCAAAACATCATCTACCTGTCTCATGTGTATAGTTTATCTTTCGTTTTATAGTCAGATTATCAACTAATAAATGCTAAGTTTAAGTTATAAAAAATGTGGACAGGATGATAGTGGATAGAATTGGGCTTGAGGTATCCTTTTTGATTGAGTACTTAATTATCGATACCACTAAGCGGTAAGACTTGTGTGAAAGGTCTGTGGGGGATAAACTTTTTTTTATAATATCTTTGACTATTTCAGTAACAGTTCCAACCCCGAAACAATCCTCGGGATATATCATTATAACTGTTCATGTAATATGTTCAAATTACGGATGTGAGTCCCATCCCATTAGTCCTATTGTTTTCTCCAAAAAAATATAAGGACTTTCGTTTATATAGTCTAAATCATACTGGAGACTGGGTAAGTGGTCAGGATCAAGGTTTTATAACAATTAAATCAATTATATCCATCGTCTGAATCCTTGACTGGGCATGCGCCCTTGCTCTTACGACGTAGCAGGTCAGAATGGCGGAAAAACAATGGGATCGTAGCACTAGCTACGACCTCTTGTAGCAGGTGCTACGATCCCATTGTTTTCTCGCTTTGTAGACTCGCTACGTCGTAGTCTGAATGTACGTACGTAATACGTAAGAAAAAAAAACGAATGAGAATTTGTAAAAGGAACGATTTTGAGTAATTGTTGTTACAGAACAGTTACAATAATTTCAATCTATATAAAGTAGTAAAAATTTCGTGTCCGTACAATAAATAATTTTGCGTAATGGCATTTTACGTGAAGCGGACAGCGAAAATGTAAAGTGGATTTGCAACAGAACGACGCTCATTCGAAAATTAAAAATTCTAATCACTGAAACATTGGTTAATTCGAATAACAGCTTTCATACCTCATATTTCGTGAATTCTCTAAAAGTACAAAACTTGGCAATTAAGCCTCGTACAAAAATAAAATCGTGTGTTTATGTTCATACTGCCTAGAAGTCTCACATTAATTTCGTTGTCGGTTTCACGTGAAATGTCCCAAATTTTAAATGTAGTGGTACCAATTTTTTTTTTCCGTTTAAGCTTGATAACTGCTTATGTTCATACTGCCTGGCAGTATATTACCTAACTAAGCAGTTGTCGAGCTTAAACGGAAAAAAAAATTTGGTACCACTACATTTAAAATTTGGGGTACCACATTTAAATTTGGGGCATTTCACGTGAAACCGACAACGAAATTAATGTGAGACTTCTAGGCAGTATGAACATAGGTAGGTAGGATTTGTAAGCGTTTTTTTTTATATTATCATCATAGTGACCCTGGCAAACATAAAGGATGTTAATAGAATAACTGCCAAGCCGAAAACAGTCAAGAATATTTTTCTTATCTTACGCGCCAAAGACTTCTACGTATGGACATGGCGTACCGCACTGAAAAATGGTGAACCAAGTTGTGTGGCCCATGGGTCACACACAAATCCTTTGCGAGCAAGCGAGACAACAGGTCTACCGCGTGTCAGCGAGCGAGACAAAAGTTGTGAGCATAATGTTGATACCGAACAGCGTGTCTGGTATTTATATATTGAAGTCTTTGTCACGCGTAAATAAAAGATACATTGATTGAAAGACATTCCTACGCGAGCAAAGCCGTGGCCAAAAGCTAGTAATATATAAATGTCGAAATGTTTCTCTCTGTCCATCTACTTTATAATTCGAAACGGCTGGGCCGCTAAAATAATAAAACTTCCTATAACATCACATTTACAAAATAGAACTGTTATTTGAAGCGTATTATTTTCAAGCAAATTTCATCTTTATTATGGAATAATGTACGGGATATGTAAACTTGAGGGACTTTTTAGTAATCAGCTTAGGGGGTGACGATTGTTACTACAAGGGTTAATGGTGGAGAATAGAACCTGTTGCGTCACCCTTCCCCCCGCCCGGGCTGACTTGACCCCCTACAGCCTCGCTGCTCCCGGCTGCTCCCGTCCGCTGAAACCTCTTTCCAGCCAGTATCACGATTACGCGCCAAATAGGTTGACGCTCGCGTCTGTTTTGTTAGCAAAAGTTTTTCGCGCCAAAGTTTCTTTTTACAATGGCTGATGGCCAGTGCTATTACGTTAGAGCAGTAAGAAGGCTATATTTGTGTTCAGAATAGAAAACTGAGTTTTTTTGCGAACCTAAAAGTTTACCTACAACTTGTAACTTTCATTTATTTTGATACAAAATGTTTTCCACAAAGTTTTGTTTGTTAATTTTATTGAAGTTAGTGAACGCAGAAAACACGGTATATAAAGTTGGTGTGCTGATGGCTTCGCGCCTGGATTCTCCATTCGATCTTGAAAGATGTGGTCCAGCAGTAGACATGGCTCTTGATAACGTCAATGAGAAGTTCTTGGCTCACCATGGAGTTGAGTTGCAGAAGGTCCAAGGCAGGTTAGTTCTAAAAAATTTAAATCACTATAGTTAATGTGACATGGATTATATTGCGACTACCTTTATTTTTCCTAGTAACTGTGATACTATTAAGCTGCATCATTATCAGATATTTTATGAGCTTTCGTAAGAGTCATCCACTCTTACGAAAGCTCATAAAATATCACAAAAAAATAAGGATTATTTTAAATTATTTTTCTTTGTTTTTTATTCATCCTCTCCAATGCTGAAACCACCGAAGCATTCCTTTTTCTATTTTGTACGCTACATGTTATTTCAGATCGCAAAGATCCCATGTATCGATATTATCTACTCTATCTATTCAATGTCAAACTATACACAACGTTACAAATTATAAATATTTTACATAAGAAGTTCTTAAGCCCCCAAGTAATACCTAAGTAGGTACAGCTTTACGTAAGTAATTGTAGAGCCTTGTTAGAACAACGGCGTTTCAAAATACAACGTCGATGTAAACAAATTAACTTCATTTGTTGGAAAATCATGATAATCCCGAGAAAAAGCAAACTTGATATTATTGTTCAACTTCATAGTGATAGAAAAACTAATGAGAAATACTAGAATAGTAAATACATTTGTTTTTGTATATTTTGTCAGCTTTTAAAATTGTGTATCAGGGACATTTAGTTGTTAAAGCAAAGACAAACTTAAAAGATCACTATGGTTAATTAATAACATATAATACCTACATATATAAGCGTTTTTGTAGGTACTTATAAATAATTACTAGGCTTTGCCCTCGGTTTTGCTCGCATTTATGCTTCGTTTTCGGCTTGGACGTTATTTTATGAACACCTCTATGTTGACCAGGATCTCTATGATGATGATGTTGTTGAGTGTTTCTCGAGATAAAATGGAACATGCAGACAGACAGACTAACAGAAAGATAGAAAAAAATTTAAAAAATGATAGTTTTGGCTTCAGTACAATACTCGTAACCCATTTCATTGAAAATTTCGCGAAAATATTCAATGTACAGACACGACCTTTTTACTATTTTATTATTAGTACCTGTATAAGAACATAACGAGTGCATTACAAGATAGAAACATAGTAGAAACCAAATCTCTATGTAAAATAAATTCCTGAAGAGGTCCTGCCCTCTAATAATATACCTATAGTTATTGTTTGATAAGACCCAAACAAGACTGAATTTTAAATGTTCCCGGTTTAGTAGTTTATAGGCAAAAAATAATTCAGCCTAGGTTTATAGGCCAAACTATTAATAGCACAAATTGGTTTATGCTAAAGCTTACTAAGCTTCCATGTAGCGCATATGTTGAAAATTGTTCACATAAACCCCGTGCCTTATTGTCTAACTTTGACATTCACTGCAATCGCCTTCAAACGCCCCGTAATTGACTAGAAATTACTTCACACATAAAATCAAAACCAAAATATTTATTTTGTCAAATAGATACATAAAGTATAAATATTATTATTAGTTTATTATTAGAGTGTATTACAAACCAGAAAAATAAATTAGAAACAAATGTAAAGACAAGAATTTGAAAAAATTCCTCGGGCCAGGATTCGAACCTCGACCTCTTGTTTCCCAGACAAGCACGCTACCAATTGCGTGTAAATAATACTATAATTGCGTAATAAAGTGTACTTTCTACAAGTCAAAGTTAATCTTTACAATATATATCTTTAGAATAAAAAAAATAATATGTATATACGAATAAGGGAAATACATACAAAAAAGATTTAGGTTGGGCTACTAAAATATAATTATACACCTGCATAAAATAGAGAAATCTTGGAATAAAAATATTCTATATACATAATGCTAACCTAACCTAACCATCCGCACCATTCGATTAGTATTGCTAAGAAGAAGGGCAAGAAACTTAGCAAACATGAATTTTTTCATTTGTAACATATACTTAATCTATACAATTTTTTTATACCTACTTAAGTAAAGGCAAATATAAAACCATAGGAATTATGTCCAAGAGAAGAAAAAAAAATTGATCTTAGTCAATCCGTCTTACATTGTCTATTACCTTTTACAGCAAAGTCAGTTTACATATTAATTAACTATAAAGGGATTATATAAATTAGCCTTTAGAGGAATCAAACATTTCGTATTAAAATTTGCTAATTCAGACTTATTTTGATAAAGATTATTATTATTTATTACACCATGCTTCATTATCGTCCAGATAATCATTGATTTTATAATAAGCTTTTTTTAAGTAGTCCCTGCTTAATGTATAGTTTAAACTTATTTTCAGGCATCATTTTGGCCAATCACGACGCTTTTAAGGGCTATAGCAATGGATATTGAAGTTAGACAATAAGAGGACAGGTAGCAGAGATATTTGTAATTACCATTATAGCGCGGGCTATTTTGGTGACGCTTTGTTTGTTTGAGCACAATGGAACGGACTAACCTACCTTTATGTTTTGGATAGATTACAACCGTCTAAATACTCGACTACTAAATCTGGAGGTCATGGATTAAATTCCTGTAGGAGAACATTTTGTTCGGTCAGCGTTCTTCAGAAGGCACGTTAAGTGTGGGTCCGATTCGTTCCCAAAGTATGGCCATGGGGCTCACGTGGGCACGCTACCTAATAATTGTTGTGAAATGAGACTTACATTTTGAAGTTCACACTCGAAAACACTTCTGACCTCGGGGACTCATATCGTGACGATGTAATTCAACCTGTTATATTAAATTCCTTTTTAAATAAACGTTCATTTTAGCACGTTCGGGTGCTATGCCTGAATTCCGCGTACTCCATTGTTCATCAAGAATTAATATTATATTTACATTGTTTTTTCCTACGTTCGTCTTTAAGGTTTGCATAATTTTTCGTCCTCTGTAAACCCGTCAAACAACTCTGCGTAGTTACATACAGTCCAAAATTGAAACAAATTGTGAAAAAGTTATCGGCTCTAAGTGCCAAGGATTTTTATATAAGCAGTAAACATTATTAAATACTAGCTTTTGCCTGCGGCTTCACCCGCGTGTTATTCGGTTTAACGACATGCTTTTTCCCGGGATAAAAAGTAGCGTATGTGTTAAGTTGGGGTATAAGCTATATCCATTCTAAATTTCATCCAAATCCGTCCAGCCGTTTCAGCGTGAAAGATGTCTGTTAGGAAATTACACTGTTTTAAAATCCCATTTGTTACTAGGTCGTCATAACGATTTTCGTCTTAAATATGGTTTGGGTGGAAAAATATCTTTACTTTCATAGCATTTTGTGAACTCATCATCGTGGTGATGTTTGTAGCACTAGTGAAGTAAAATATAATGCACTGTCGTAGCATATACCATTTATCCATTTATCTTATAGGTTATACATAATTATTGTTGTAATAAAATTCGTCCCAGTAGTGTAATAAGATTTTTAGAACTATATGTAGTAGCATTTTCATAGCATATACCTTATGACATTGTCATAGCAGAGTTTGTGGCACTGGTGTAGCAAGATTTGTAGAACTATCGTAGTATAAACGTCATACCTTAGAGCACTACCGTAGCAAATTTCATAGCACTAGAACAGTCGTACTATAACTGCAGCTTTCAAGCCGAATGTGGGCCACCGAGCTTTTGTAAGTTACCCACCTAACTAAAATATCTGCAAACTATCCTTAATCGTTTGTGGTGAAATAAGGCTAGGCTATGTTACCTCATCACACTTCACACTAATATTATAAATGCGAAAGTTTGTGTGTGTGTGTGTGTGTGTGTATGCTTGTTACTCTCTCACGCTGAAACGGCTGGACGGATTTGGATGAAATTTAGAATGGATATTTTATTTTATTTTATTTTATTTATTTATGGAAAAACAACAGGAGCAAACTACAGAAAGCAATAGTATTATAGAAATGTTGACATGTACATAAATCTACTCCCTTTAACATTTTTCACAAAGAGATAGACTTGTAATTAACTTTTGGTGAACATTACTGATGAAAGAATATAAACATAAACCTAACTTAACTAAATCTACAACTACACTTCATTACAAATTCTGTCTTCCGAAATAGTAAATACATAAATAGATATGTCGGAAAATATACATACACACGTATACAATATATACCTACTGTACTTAAAATATTACATTCATAAACATATTCATATTAATACTATACGTACCCAATGTTTGATATATTTTAATTAATTAGATTATATTACTTGATTTTTTTTCTGAGTCGTCAAGGATTTTTCTTATTTTTCTTTTAAAAGTAAACCTTTTTAAATTGAATAGGTCAGCTGACAGGAATGTTTTGTTGTATGACTCACAGATTCTTCTAAGAGGGGCTCGAAGACCGGCGTTTTTCCGCGTCATAGCCAATGAGAATAGAGCCCGAGATCGTGAAGACCGCCCAGGTGCTCTAAACTTTATCTGTTTCAGAAGAGAAGGACAGTCGTAAAGGTTATTACAGATATTATAGAGAGTCATCGCGTCCAGTAAGGTTCGTCTATCACTTAGGCGTTGCAACTTATAGAGTTGAAGGAGGTCAGAATAGTGACCTCGAGATCGCGTCAGTCTAAAGTGAAGTGCTTTCACAAATCGTTTCTGAATGATTTCTAGTTTATTAGAATACACTGTGTAAAATGGGTTCCATACTACTGAGGCAAAGTCGAGTTGTGAACGTATAAGTGACTGATATAACGTTATGTACGTCGATGCGTGTTTAAAATGTTTCGTTATTCTTAATACAAATCCAAGAAGTTGATAGGCTTTTTTACAGATCTTATCTACGTGCTGATCAAATATTAGCTTTTCGTCGAAAGTTACCCCGAGGTCACGAACGCTGGTTACTTTAGCTACCTTTACGCCTCCTATCTTGTACACATAATCGACCTTATTACGGTTTTTGGTAAACGATATTTGTTGACATTTATCAAAGGCAAGTTGCAGCTTATAACGTAAACAGAAATCTTTAAACCTGTTCAAATCATCTTGTATAAGGATGCAATCGTGTTGGTTTTTGACAGTCTTAAAGATCTTTAAGTCGTCAGCAAACATTAGTATGTTAGAGTAGTGAAAACACTGCTCAATTTCATTAATAAATAGTAGATACTGCAGCGGTCCCAAGATAGAGCCCTGGACAACACCAGAAGAGACAAGCCTTTTCTCTGAACAGTATCCATTTATTGTGATTACTTGAAACCTATTTTCAATGTATGAAACGAACCACTTCAGTAGGTTACCCTTTATTCCGTTATAAGAAAGTCTCTCAATAAGCAATCTGTGATCCACCTTATCAAAAGCTTTACGAAAATCCGTGTAGATTGCATCCACTTGGGTTCCAGCTTCTAAGGCCTCAAACAAATAGTTAGAATAAAGTAAGAGATTGGTGACTATTGATCTTTTCTTCATGAAACCATGTTGCTGCTGACTTATTTGTGACTGTAAGATGGGGTAAAGTGCATCATGGACCAAAGATTCAAATAGTTTAGGCAGAGTTGATATATTGGATATAGGTCTGTAATTAGGTATTGTCGCCTTAGAACCAGATTTATGTATAGGAGTGACGTTAGCCATTTTCCATCTATCTGGGAACGTACCTTCAATTAGGCATTTGTTAAATATTATAAAAAGTGGGTAAGCTAATTCAACGTGGAGATTTTTTAAAAATAAGGCGCTTATTTTATCAGGCCCTGGGCCTTTAGTACTGTCTAGATTTTTTAGTCCTTGCTCTATTTTTCTTTGTGTGAGATTTATTGTTACTGTTTGGTCGGCCACAGGGTTGGTATGGAGGCTATCTAAGTCTTTGTAATTTAAAGAGTCTGTTGGTTCGAAGACGGAAGAAAAAAAGTCACTAAACATCTCTGCTATTGTAGATGGATCACTAGACGAGAATTCTCCAAGCGTCATGGTAATGGGATATCCGGAATCGCTTTTCTTTAAAGATGACACGTACTGCCAGAAGTGTTTTATATTTTTTGGTAAAGCTGATTCAGTATTTGCAATATACGTTCGAAAGCATTGTGACAAAAGATATTTGCAACGTGTACGAAGGAGAGAATACTCAGCGTAATCAGAAAGGGCTTTATAAGTTTTCCACCGGTGCCATAATTTCAACTTTCGGTTTAATGAACTTTTAAGTGCTGGAGAGAACCAAACTGGGTATTTTGTCTGTTTATTTCTTTTTAGTGGTACAGTTTGGTCTATTATATTATAAATAATTTCATAAAATTTATCCACCGAAGTTGTTGCGCCGGTATTCTTGAGCTCATCTTCCCAATCGAAGGTCTGAAGTTTGTCACGGATTAATGAATAATCAGCTTTATTGAAGTTGTATTTAGGATTGTGCTTAGGGGGGATAGATTTTTGCGCAGATCTCTCTATTGTAAATTCAAAAGATGGGTGGTGGATTCCGGACCGAGAGATGTCAATATTGGACCGAGCACATGAACATGATATACTACAGAGTAGTAGGTCGAGAATACGTTTATTATTGTTGAGACAGCAGTTGTACTGGGAAAGTTTCATTAAAGTTAAAGTGTTTATAAGTATTCTATGGATTGAATTAGTAGGTTGTGAAGGCGTCAGTGCTCTATCATAATGGTTTGGACTCCATTCGAGGTCTGGAATGTTAAAATCACCAGCAATACAGTAGGTAAATTCGGGATGAGTTGAGTATATTCTCTGCATTTTACCTAGAAGTGTTTCGTAGATATTTGATTTTGATTTTGGTGGTATATAATTAACTGATAAAAGTAGGATAGAGCTTTGGTTTGTCGATAGGGTAATAATAATGTCTTCGTAAACCGGGTCCTCCAAGTCAAATCGTCTGGTTACAGGAATTGTTTTCTTTATAGCTATAAAGATACCGCCTCCATCTAATTTTATTGTTTTTGATAAATCTCTGTCTCTACGAAAAATTCTGTACCTATCATCAGCCAACTCAGAGTCATATATCCCCGGTTTCAGCCAGGTTTCAGTAATTATAATAATATCATAATCTGAATTTAATATTCCAAGTCGAAGGTCAGCCAGTTTGGAACGCAAACCACCACAATTTTGATAATAAATATTTAAATTATTAAGGCTGTTGAATTTTATTTGGTTGATGATATTTCGTTTTAAGTTTATTAGTTATAGCATAGACGAAATAGTCTATGGTTATAGTTTGTTTATTTAGGGTGTGTTTGTGATCCAACGGGCTTTTAGAGACGAAAAATAGGTTATTAGGGTAAATTGTATCAAATATATATTTATATATTAAATAATATAATATTTCATATGCGTAATATTTTATATAAGATAATATTTTTTTATTTGCATAAGACATATTATATTTTTTTGTACGAATAAAGACATAAATATCTTGTGTAATGAGGAAGACAGACTCTTGTTTAAATAACACAATAAGTATAAATATTGTAATTTTAAGCTTACATAGCAGAATCTTAAGCAAAATTATGGTCAAATCCCGTCACAGTTTTAGGAGATCATTCGTGTTACGGATCGTTATAACCTTGGAATCATCCCTCTTCCGCATCAGAATAGTAGAATTTTTGATCCAAGTAAATTTATAATTTTTTTCCTTTTTGACTTTTCGAGCCTCTGCATATAAAATTTTGTTTCTCAGTGTGAGGTGCTCGTTCATATATATTCTCTGGTCGTCCCCTTGGTTTTCGGCTTTGCTACTATTTCCGATCCTGGTGCCACCTGCTGCCGCTTTTTGTAGTTGGGTTACAGTGAGTCCACGGCGCGCCCTTGCTGCTGCGAGGATGTCATTGCGGATGTGACGTGTGGTAAGTTGCAGAATAATGTTCTTGGAACGATCAGATTTTGTGTTATGAGCGACCCTATGTACGTCTTTGATCTGAGTCGGGGTAATCGGTAGGCCTATAACTGTCCCTATGGTTTCTACTATGTGTATAAGGTTTTCTCCTCTAAGTTCTGGGACATTCTGAATCTCTATATTACAGTTTCGGGATCTCTGCTCTAAATCGTCAACATGATTTTGCAACACTTGGAGATCATTGCGGAGTGAGCTGTTTTCACACAAAATTTTATCGTTGTTGCTTTCTAAGGTAGCGACTTTGGTTTCCATCACCGTGAATTTAGATTCCCATGATGCAACAGTTTCCGTTAACTTGGTCCATTTATTGTTGATGTCCGTACGGAGGTTCTCAATCATGGTCTTCAGGGTTTCGAAATTTTTATTCATGAGACCAATAATGCTGTTTGCGTCCAAATTAACAATCGACGACATAGGTTCATTTCCTTTGTTAAAAACGAGGGGGCTGTTCGTTTTTTCTTGAGGTTTTCTTTGTTTACATGCAGAACATTTCCATTTTCCCTTATTCATTGGAAGTATTTTCTTAAAGTCCGCTTCCAGAAGCCCAACACAATGATAGTGGAATGTACTTGAGCACCCAGTACATTTCATTACTTCGTCTGCCTTGGCAGACGTTTTACATTCGAAGCAATTCATTTTTATTTTTTTTTATTTTTTTTGTGAAAAAGTCTGATCCGTACCTGACGTGCCCTCTTTTGGTCAAGTCTTGAACTCTTTCGTACTTTAAAGGTCTGGTGTGCGTCTGCGCTTACGAGGAGGGTCTATTGCAAGCGATGAATTTATTTGTTTGACCACAATTTGTAAAGGTGGTGCTAGTAGTTTCTAATGCGAGGGCTTCTTAACAGTGAGTGATTTGATTAGGCGTCTTGTTATGAACTACCCACTTGAGAAAATAATGAACACAAAGATAAAATCAAGATGATTTGCAGGTTTATTTAGTGTGCTGTTACTTGTTAAAGTTATTTTCTATTATTACTCACGTAACCACTGATAGTCCTCACAGTGTCAAGCGTAAAATCGCAAGTTGGTTTACACTTAGAACACAAAGTATGCACGTAAGTAATTTCACTAAAATAGGCACTATTACTGTGTTTTATGCTCTGCAAACACTTGGTGAAATTAGTTGGCACTACCTTGAGGCACTGGTCACTCAACAGTTAGTAAGTTTAGGCTTTGACTGTAAAAATTTTGATTAAAATATATGATCAAGCTCTTAAGAATGTTGCTGCTCTGAGCGCCACCTGGCGAAAAAATATATATAGCTTATACCCCAACTTAACACATATGCTACTTTTTATCCCGGGAAAAAGCATGTCGTTAAACCGAATAACACGCGGGTGAAGCCGCAGGCAAAAGCTAGTATTTAATAATGTTTACTGCTTATATAAAAATCCTTGGCACTTAGAGCCGATAACTTTTTCACAATTTGTTTCAATTTTGGACTGTATGTAACTACGCAGAGTTGTTTGACGGGTTTATAGAGGACGAAAAATTATGCAAACCTTAAAGACGAACGTAGGAAAAAACAATGTAAAAATAATATTAATTCTTGATGAACAATGGAGTACGCGGAATTCAGGCATAGCACCCGAACGTGCTAAAATGAACCCAAATGTCGCTCACGATGTTTGCGTTGTATTACGTTGTTTACTTTGTATACAGAAAGGTGTACAGTCTCTCATCTCGATGCCGCATAAAGAGTAACGTGCAGCTATTACAAGCAAGATATAAGAAAATTGTTAAATATGGTTTACTCACTCAAATTTTAATAAACAACAACAATTCATTAGCATTTATCACCTACATGAAATCCATGTAGCAGCCCACGAGCACAAAACGTGTCTGGGTGCAAGAAAAAACGTCGATAATGGCTGCACTGGCATTTAGAGAATCAAGGTTTCTTGTAGTACTTGCGTAGCAAATTTCGTAGCACATAAATAATATCTTTCCAATTATAATTATTACCTACGCGTCTCCAGTCCCATATATACGTCTATTGTATGAAATAGCGGTTCTACAAACGGGAGAACTACCTATATGTATTGTAGCGCTTGCTACACCGTAGCACAATGGACACGTGAATAAGTATTACTACTATTTAAACCAACGTTCAAAGGAAATAGTATCCTCGTAGCACCATCGTAGAACAAACAACGCATATAATTCAGTTACCGTAGAGACTTACTTCGTTATGAGTAAAATACATTGTACTTAAAAAAAAACACTTCATTCCCGGTTTAGCTACAATAGAGTTTATGAGAGTTAAAAAAAAAACATAGTCTGTAAATAATTATCTTAACAAATTAGATTGCACATTTACATCTCCGCATGTAAACATGTAATTTGATGGGTGAATTAAGGAATGAATGAAATAAAATTTTACTCAAATTCAATTTTAGTTACACATAGAGAAAGAAAATATTTTGAGACAAATGAGATATTTCTTAGCTCACTTCTGTAAGTGCTGATTTTCAGCGCGTCCCTGTTCTCCCTGAACACAGGGAGATGTTGCAATCATTATTTCATGTTAATGTTATTAAAATCCGTTTTATTCGTATATTTTCTCATCATGTGTCATATCATAACATGACATAAGTTTCAGCAAGTACTGATAATCACAAGCACGAACTACACTCGTATTACAAATGTTATAGAAGCGCATCCCTGTGTAGCGACCGCGTAGTTCGTTTTACACTGGACAAAATAAATTTAATCCTAGTTCCAAGTTTATGGATGTTTTATTTTATTTTATCGTGACCCTGACATTTTCCACAGAAGCCTTTGCGAAATAATGTCGTTTTCGTAAGCAATTACGAAAAAAGTTTGCTTTGTTGCTGACCATGAAAAAATTCATCGCCTTTGAAGTACGGTCAAGAAAAATGTTTTTTGTTTATAAGATCGGGTCGGCACTTTTTGGTGTGTAGACTCTGTGTTTTTTAGGTGTAATTATTGTGCTTGTTAACCTTTTAAACTGATTTGGTGCCTTAGTGCTGTTAAAAATCCAGGTTACGGTCTTTTATTGAGATAAAAAACATTCAATATAATTTTAATATTTTTTTATGTTGTGTTATTTGCTTTAAAATATAACGTTTGTTATTTTTGCTTAGATTATTATGTTTATTTCGTTTTATTTATTTTCGATTACTTTTAAGCCACAATAAAAATATGTAGTGTCCCATCATTGTTTTGAAGTTTATTTAATTTTCCCAATAGTAAGTATTTTTGCGCTAAGACAATAAAAGCTCACACCCTATTACGTTGGGAACTTGGGACATTAAAACCGTTAGTGAAAAAAGGGAGTCAAGAGTAGGGTTGCCACCTCCTCTCTGTTAGGAACCGGTAGATAGACCACCTCAAAATAAAAATACAGAAATTTTCATAATATTTTGATCGTATGATCGTTGATCGATGAGTTTGGCCAGGGAATCGTGCCTCAATATGCAAAAATTATTAGGATAAAACCTTGATAGGCGTTTTGGTGCACGTGGGCTTTAGCAAAGCTGACGGGAGTGCGTGAGTGAGTGAGACGTACAATGCATTTGTATTGAGTACCAGACAACAACCACTCGTCCTATCGTAATAGCACTTTGAATAGATAATATATTCCATTTTAAAATTGACAAACGTATACTTCTTCCTTGGCGTGCATTTCATTAAAAAGATTTCTTTCCTTCGTCAATAAATCAAACATTATCCATAAAATACGGGAATAATGTGTAGGTACCCGACCCGCGTATACACATGCAAATTTGAAATTTTGAAGCATTTTGATTATTGCTGAATACTTCACGGAGGCGCGAGATTTTTATTTTCAATACCGATTCCATTCCGGGAGACGCCCGGAAATCCGGGAGACGTGACAACCCCAGTTACAAGTTGACTGTTCTAGTGACACACACGGAAATGCCTCTGACACGTGCTTGACACCCACTCGGGGATAAAGAATACAGAATACCTCATCTCTGATAACTAGTTATTGCAAACTTATCGAAGACCAAACGTAATTTCAATGTATCTTTCTGGATCTTCATCAGAGATAGTTCTGACGTAACAGAAAATTTGTTCCACAGTTACCCATCCTGCTCCGGTGCCATCGCCCCTGGACTAGCAGCTGACATGCACTTCAAGGATGACGTCATCGCGTTCATAGGCCCAGCGTGCGCCTTCGCGCTAGAGCCTGTAGCCAGGCTGGCTGCCTACTGGAACACGCCCATCATTACTGGAATGGGGGATCAGGTATGTGCATATCTTAGGACATGAACCAAAGACTACGTTAGTACGTTCATAGGACCAGCGTGCTATCAGGTATGTTAATATTTTAGACAGAAGATCTTTTAAAAAAGAATATATGAAAAAAAAATATATATATACATATATATATACATATAAAATACATTAGTAAAATAAGGAAATTAATTGTATTATTAATTTATTAATAATCCAAGTTATTTACAGTACTAAATTCACTTGACAATATATACTTGAATATTAATTGTGATTGCCTATGAAATCCATAATATTTACATTTTATCACTCTTTCACTTGCGTACATAAATAAATACCCTTTTACACTTTTATTTTCACACATAACATATTACACTTTTCTTCACACATCACATATACACCATACTTGCAAGTAGTATATGTATTTTATCACATTATGTTGTTAGTTCTTAATATTGTAT
This sequence comes from Ypsolopha scabrella, assembly GCA_910592155.1. Lineage (NCBI taxonomy): Eukaryota > Metazoa > Arthropoda > Insecta > Lepidoptera > Ypsolophidae > Ypsolopha > Ypsolopha scabrella. The sequence continues at coordinate 7,152,326 of OU342978.1, forward strand.
ATGTTTATTAGGATGTAGTGTAATATTATAATTTATTGAATATTTTAGTGACAAATAATATATCTATTTAAAATTGTATCTATACTATTCTGACATCATGGCACTACCCCCAACAACTTCCCCATTGCCAAAGGTTAGCTGGTAGAAAATACTAAATAGTATTAAGCTCGCCTGTGTACAAAAATTTTATAGTGTGCAATAAAGAATTTTATTATTATTATTATTATTACTTGCACTCACACTTACTCTCTCCCTCACACATACACACTCACACATTTACACTTTTATAACAAATTTAATTTAGAACCTTTCGAAATACTTAGATATTAAGCAAAATTTTATAATGTGTAAAATGTTTTGTTTTCTTAAATTTTGTTTTCTGATTTTGTTTTTGTTTTTCTTATTATTAAGATTTTTATAAGTTTACTCTTATTCATATACCTATCTAATAGTATCTGTTAGATATGGAAGAGCGGAGCCTCCTATTACAGGTATCCATTTTACTTAAAAGGAGACTCCAGTCCCTGAAAATGTAATTGTACGACTAAGAGTGAATAAATATTTTTGTATTTGTATTTTGTATTTCTGTTATGCTGGCTTTATGAGGTTGATAAATTTTAGGCGGCACTCCAAAACTTGTAAATCTGATATTTTTTTTATTAATAAATATTTGAAGTAATTATGTAGTTGAAATATCTATATATAGGTATATTTGACTGTACTAAGCTTTTCATTTGTCTAACACTTTAAGGTAATAAATAACAATAAAATATGGGAAATTTTCGAAATATATTTCGGCCCACTTGTAGTTGGCTATTAAACATTTGTGAGAGCAGTAAAAATTGGCTATTTAATAATTTAAGCAGCACGATATGTTTTCGATGGTAATAAAAATTAATCAGACGCACGTTAAGCAAGAAAAGAAAAACCGTGAGAGCAGTAAACATCAGCTATTTAATCATTAAGGCAGCACGATATATTTTTCTTGGCAATTAATATAAATCAGACGCATATAGAAAAGTAAAATTTGTGACGCAAGTAAATATATAGATGTCTGTCAAAATAAATAGTCGTATGGCGTAAATTATAGGTACTACTCGGGCAGCAGAACTATAAGGGCGGGAACTATTAGGTAATAGAGAATATGCCTGTCGTTTAAATAAGTAATATATTGCGTTTTTTGTATTCTACTTACTTAGAAGCATTTAATGATGACCATGGGAAACTATTTTATTTTATAGATTTGTAATTATTTCCATTTAAAAATACAAAATTTCGATGAAATAAAACGCAAATGCAAAACGCATCACCATTGGCTAACTGCCTTTTGTGACAAAGTGAGTACATTTCATCATAAAATGTATCATCATAAGTTCAAAATTAATAAATGTAAAATAAAACCCTCAAATATTTTGTAATAGGCTGTTTTAATAAAAAATAATGAAACGACCGGCCACTCGCCATACACCGCAAGCAAGAGCAGTATCATGTGACGTCACTTGATGCGCGCTAAAATGGCAGCCGTTTGAATGGTAGAAGATTATGAAACTTATTTTGATTTTATAACTATGAAATATGGATAATTTAGTTGTAAATTCTTATTCATAGCCCTAAATTGATCAAATATTAACGATTAGTGCATAAAAAAATTACATGCATATTCTTTATTCTTCTGCGTTTGATAAGTAACAGACAGTAACAGAGGTTTATAATATGTTGAACGACTTTTTCGAAAAAAGGGGACAAGTGCGATTAGGATTTGCGCCCGGTGGGTTCCGTACCATTCAAATAAGTTAATTGACTTAAATAATTTGAATAATAGTAGGTACTTACAAACTATATGGAACAAAACTGCAAAATTAAATTGAGCGAGTATCGGGGTAAATCGGCGTTTTCAGTATTTGTGGTTTAAATACAGATATAGCACATAATATACAGGAAATTTCAAATTCCTAACTAGTTTAGTTTTTGAGATAGACCCCATTACAAAAATGGTCTATAATTGACAATTTTGATGTCCAGCCAATTCCACATTTTTAAATAAATAAAAAAATCAATAAAATTTTTAAAATCCCTCATGAAGGGGAAAGAAAAAAAAATTGCTCTTTATTCATATATTATATATGAAATATGAATTATATTATTCTATACGTATATATGAAATATTAATTATATATATAAATTGTATTATATATTCTTTATAAAGATTTACTCTTTATGTAGACCATTTATTCATGTATGGGACCACCCCAGAAAAATAATTTAATTTAACAAGTCAATATGCAACAACTAAGTTGAAGTGGCAGTGGGCAGGCCATATTTGTCGCCGGCATGATGGCCGTTGGGGCCGAAAGGCTTTAGAATGGAGACCACGTACAGCAAAGCGTAGTGTAGGCCGACCTCGTGCCCGCTGGACCGACGACCTGAAGGACGTTGCGGGGGGCGGCTGGATGAGGAGGACGGAGGACCGACATGAGTGGCGAAATTTGGGAAAAGCCTATGTCCAGCAGTGGACGAACACGGGCTGATGGATGGATGGATGGATGATATGCAGCAACAATTTCCACAACATATCCAAATTTCAGGTTTGTAACTGATTCCGTCTACAAGCTAGAGACCCGTGATATACGGACGGATAGACAGCAGAGACAATGGGCGCGGTATCCTAAAAAAATTATACAAATCGGATCTTCCCCCAAAAAACCCCCAAAAAAACCATCAGAATGCAGAATAATTAATATATATAGTTATAAGTAAACCTACAGACAGACAGACAAACCTAAAATGTAAATAGTTAAATATATTTAGAAAACTTACAGACAAACAAACGAAATTAGACATAATAGACATGTGTATGTATTATATAACTAAAACATATATTTTTTGTACATATTTAGCTTTAAGAGAACAAACAGACAGACAGACATACAAGAAATTAGATTAAAATATCAATAAAGTTCCGTACCTATTTTGTCTATGCCAAATATAAAAATATCTATCAATATCAATTTTTTTATACTCAACTGATGCTGGGCCCAGTTAGGGTCCGAAATATATCTTGAGAAAATTTCATTGTTAATATTTATAATTTTACTATATAATAATAATAAAATAATTCTAGGGTAGATCAAGTATCGTTATCTGATCAAATTCCGGAAGAAGAAAAAATATTTTGCTTAAAAAATTTTTTCACTTCCTAGTACAAAGTGGTTCAATCAGCTGACTAAATTTCTATAGAAAGGTAAACAAGTACGGACAAAAAATTTTTTTTTCGGTGGAATGTGTTCTTTTAGAGATACTTTATCACTTTGAATTGTAGAGTATATCTTTAATAACAAATAACTCGGATACATGGAGTGTACCCTGGGTGTACCCTTTGTCGAAGTCGGTTATTTACATGGTGTGCTACATTTCCTCAAAATGTTAATGTATTTAAAATGGAAAGGGGAAAGGTTTCCTTCATTTGCGTGGTAGAGCTGATGCCCAGCTCGACTGTGAAGGTACCACCATCTTACTCGCAAATCCTCCCGAAGTTATTCAGGAGAGAGTAAGAGAACAGCTCTCAGGCAAAACCAGGCGGCCCACCATTGCCAGGCCTTAAAAAAGAATAGTGACGGGCAGCGGCGTCACTGGTGCTAGGGCTTCGGCACCGCGCTCACCAACCCACCTGCCCAGCGTGTGTGAGTATGGGCATTTCTTTCAGGAGGACCGCCAAGAGTGGCGAAATCCTGGAAAGGCCTATGTCCAGCAGTGGACGAAACAGGCTGATGGATGGATGGACTTGCATTTTATTTCCAAAAACTTCGTCTGAGCCGAATTACAAATAAGATTTTATTTATTCCGCTGTAAAAGTTTGCACAATAAAGAAGGAAAAAGCTTTTCCGTGTTGAATAAAACCATACATATCTACCTAGGTATATACTAACAATAAAGTAGTAAAAATGTCGTGTCTGTGAATACTTTTTGTGAAATTTTAGATGAAGTGGGGTAATGGTATTGTATTTAAAGATGTCAAAACTAAAATTTTTAGAATTTTTGTCCGTCAGTCTGTCTGTCTGTATGTTTCGATTCAACTCGATAACCACTTAATGAATTTGGATGACGTTCTTCTTATTATCATCGTACTGACCCTGCTCAACATATCGGCTATAAGAGGTGTTCATAAAATAACGCCCAAGCGGGTAAAGGCTAGTATGAATTAAATGTTTTAGACTTCTAGAAGGTTCACATTTTATAGCTATTTATAAATAGTTGGATATTTGAGATTCTTCGGAATAACTAATAAGGGATCATTCAACAATTACGTGATCAACGGAAGGGGGGGGGGGTCGGATGCTTGTATATACATCAGATTATTGTGGGGGGGGGGGGGGGGGAAGAATCCATGATTACGTCATCTGCGCTTCGTTTCCGAAAATAAATTATATTTAAATATTTACGTCCAATTTTGAAGTTTATTACTGGTAACACTTACTATTAGATAGATGAAACGGGATTTCCCCTGCTATAGACAAACTGTGGAACAGTGTGACCAGATTCAGTATTTTTATACTTTTTCGGAATATTTTACCGACTTTTCCAAGCATCAGTATTGTTATAGGTATATTGGAGGAAGTAAGTATTTTGGGTACTTATAACTTTAAGTTACGTTAGTCACTAATAGTGAGAAAGAGTTGATTTTATTTCGTCGTTTCAATAAATACTAACGAAAGTATCTATTTTATTGATATAACTATAGTTCTTACCTTATGCATTTTGACAAAATGACACACCCTCTTCCCAAATTTAGGTCATTTAAGACCTATAGAAACATGACATACGTGTCAGTGCTAATAAACAGCAAAAATTTTAAGCACGGACGAAGATTACGTAATCAAGGCGAGGGGGGGGGTAAAAACTAAAGATTACGTTGTGATCACATAAGGGGGGGGGGTTAAAAAAACGGCCAAAAATGATCACGTAATTGTTGAACGATCCCTAAGGTATAGATTATATGATTTATAGCGAAATCTATCGCTTTAGATTTGGATCGCCATCTCTGTTCCTATGAACAAGGCGTGAAATCACATAACGCCCTCGTGAATGTTCAGTGTGTGCATTACTAGCTGGTGTGTCAATTAGTAATAAAAAAGGTTTACAGATTAAAACATTCAGCGATCTAGGATGGGTAACTCGGTGGCGTAGTCGGTAGCACACTTGCCGTGTAAGCAAGAGGTCGCAGGTTCAAATCCTGGTGCGAGATTTTTTTAAATGTTTGTCTTTGAATATTTAATTTAAACAGGCGGAAAGTTAAAAGCAAGACACCGCATGAGTATTATAAAATATCATAATATTGTTTTATCTGTGTACAACAGATATCTTTAAGCAAACCAAGCCTGAAAGTGAGTATTGGTTTGAAAGTTATTACAATTTCATATTTCTAGTAAGAAATCTTTGGAAATGCTTCCGTATTCGAAGCTGAAATTTTATTATAAAGGAGCTTAATTTTGTGTTCGTGAGCCAAGACTACAAACTCAATGGCTTTGCTTATTCGGGTTCTGTTTTTTGTCGAAACACCAAAGGGAACAATTTAGATCAAAAAGAAAAAGTTTTCCCTCAGGCCAGTAAGTATAGTATAGGCAATTTCGCCCTACAGTCTGCCAAATAAAGACTATGCGATTTTAAAGATGTTTTCCAAGGCGTGTAGTACCATCAGGTCGGGCCTACGTACTAAGCATATAACTTGCATTGTTATGGAAACTACGGGTGCATACTAAATTCAAGTTTAAATTAGTCCAATCGTAAATACAGAACATCGTCACGATATGTATCCCAAGGAGGTTGTCAGAGGTGATATCGAGTGTGGACTGTTATTGGAATAGTCAACAAGCGTAATACAAGCGTATTCCATCTTTTCATAGACGTTTTAAACAGCCTTTTTAAACAAAGTCAGCCTTCTGAACTTCGGGTACAAATAATGCTTTTTTGGTATCCAGGTTTACTTCACGGTGCTTCCCTCACCGTCAGCAAGTACTAAGTATACTGATTCTACAGTTTAAAAATTCATACAGTTATCCAACGAAAGCGCTCAGATAGATCAACTGTGCGGGGGCTGCGGGGCGAGACGCGGCAGGCAAGTCCCCGAGCTACATACAATTTTCTCGCCCCGCACAACCGCTCCGTCGAACGCCTTCGTTGGACAACTGTATGGGTTTTTAAACTGTGCAAATACTATGCACATACATTCCGAAAAACTCATTAGGGGCCTGCCTTTGGTCTTTCAACGGTTTTTGTTTTAATATGCTGAGTCAACTACTTATCTGATCAATGTTAAACTTCGTCACGTGTGTTTTTAGACCTTTGTCATGCCGTTGTCAGGTCGGTTACCTAATTGGACACATTTCACTCGATAGAATTTATTTTCGTAAATGATGCCTTTTTAAGTTATTTATTTGTTTTATGTCTAAACGACATGAGTTTTATGCCTGAACTTACTGCTATAACAAGAAAACATGGTTTATTTTCCGATGTCAGGTAAAAAAACTCCTACATCAAATACTTTTTCGTAAAATCCAGAAAAGCTTCGAAAATTCACTGATTATGAGTGCCGGAAGCGCGCGAAGCGAGCGTTCTAAACATAAAACATAAACATAAAAACATTTATTGATGAAATACATGCAAACATAAAAACATCTTTATAAGATTACACAATAACTTATTTACAGTTAATTCAATCAGACAAGATGTACAAAGCTTATTAGTACCCTATACTAGACTTTTTAGGTCCGTACCATAATTAATTATTTTATTAATTACTAATGTAGACTTTCTCACAACACACTGAAATTCAAAATCACTCAGTAAGATTATCGTGCACCTTGGGCCAACCCTTAATTGCCGACTTGCAGGATTCCAATCCGGGTCAAAATATAGAGAATCCGACTTCCTACTGACTGGGTTACCAATGAAAAAAGCTCATTTGTTTAGTGATTGGAACATAAAACATAAATCTTGAGTTCATCAATTTCTTTTTTCAATTTCTTTTTTCTCATTCAAACTTTCTTTTATATTTTTCATGGCTCATGCTAGGCCTGCAAGAAGCCTCCCACGTGGATCTATCTAGGGACGTATCAAGAGCTATAAGCTTTGTCCAACACTGTCTAAGTTTGTTTGTTCTATTTTGATGATTGGATGACGGTGGTTTTCCTCCATTCGGTGCGAGGGTAGTTTTAGAAGATATAAATAAATAACAAACATTCATTGGTATACATAAATGTTTTCCAATCAAAAGTTTCTCAGCACAGTCAGTACCAGATTAAAGAGCTTTTGATCTAAAAATATCGTAAACGCTTCATTCTATGATATTTAACCCTCATCCGCGCTGACGTGTTATTTTCTTACCTAAACACTGAAGTATGTACGTCTGACAAGACTGTAGAAAATTAAATTTTATACCTTTAATGGAAAATATTGCGTATATTGCGTAATTAGTGATTTCTATAATAAACATTACCATGGGTACGGGACTCATTGTGTTTGTTTATTATACTATATTTTTTCGAGTAACGAAAATCTGGTCTTTTATAAGTTTAATCATTACAAAATTTATCGCAATGAAGTTAGTTTTTATTAAATTTGACTGAAAGGTAGTTAAAAAAAACCGGCCAACTGCGAGTCGGACTCGTGCACGAAGGGTTTCGTACCATTATCTATAAAAACGGCAAAAAATCATGTCTGTTGTATGGGAGAGCGCAGGTCCGACTCGCACTTGGTCAGTTTTAGTGTTTGTTGTTATAACGGCAACAAAAATACATCATCTGTGAAAATTTCAACTGTCTAACTATCATGGTTCATGAGATACAGCCTGGTGACTGACGGACAGACGGACAGCGGAGTCTTAGTAATAAGGTCCCGGGTTACCTTTTGGGTACGGAAACCTAAAAATATAATTTTATCCTAAAATAAAAAAAATTGGAACTATTGAGTAATTTTTTGAAATTATATTCTTCTTAGAAATAATCAGTCTTTATAGATATACAAATAAAAAAACGAAAGCTATTGTGAAACACCCGGTTGGAACGAAGTTTCCTTTGCTACTGATGTTTCACCGCACGTCTATACTGCAGTAATATACTAATTACATAGACATAAAACATACATACTATAGCAAAAGTTTCCTGATGGTCGAAGTCTTACGGCCTAAGCTCTCATTGGCCAAGTGTATGGAGTGTAAAGCGCGATAAGAAATTACGTTCCAAAAAGTTGAAGCAAATTTCCACAAAAAAACCACTGAACTCAACCTTACAAACGTCACTCTAGTATGAGATCACGTCGCTTTTTGATGTTTGTAAGATTGAGTTCGGACTCAAAATGCACTCTGAATCTCAGCCTCAGAGAAGCGCTATGCCTTCACCTCCACGGAAAGGAAACTCGCAAATTCTACAAAAAAAAAAAATTTTTTTTAAATAATTTTTTTTTTCGCTTATGTCTGTGATGCGTACTTCAGTAGCTATGGGTTAAAGTTTTGAAACTCCACAAATTATCATTTATATTTACTGTTGACTGTAAAAGTATAAAGTGAGTTTAACTTTCTTCAATAACTAACTTGTTTAGGACTTACAAACTTGACTTTGAAGTAGTTACAGATAAGGACCAAAAGTTAGGTGTTAGTTACTTTTAGGATTCTACAGTTTATTTATACGATCAAGAAAACGTTTATAACCGGGTGAAGCACACATTTTTATGATTCTTATAAAGTTTTCCCATAGAAACTGCCCAAATGTAAGCATCTCTGCGTTTCCGTATTAATTTTGAATACCTACTTAGAATTTTTTATGAACATTTTTTCTCAAAGATACATTGTAATATTACCATTAGGTGGTAGAGCTAATGCCGGGCTCGACTGTGGAGGTACCACCATCTTACTCGCAAATCCTCCCGAAGTTATTCGGGGGAGAGTAAGAGGACAGCTTTCAGGCAAAAAAGCCAGGCGGCCCACCATTGCCTGGGACCGATGGATGGAGGGAAATCAATCCACAATTGCCGGGGCAATATAAAACAGACTTTTTTTTTGTTTGATAAACACTTGTACTTGTCCACTTATTTATATTAATTTCCCTTTACCGGTTTCGCTGTTAAAGCATTATCAAAGGTAAACCTAAAACAAAAAATGTTTCAAAAGTTCCACCAAGTGCCAACAATCACGAGCATCAACTCCATAAAACAGACTAGTGACGGGCAGCGGCGTCACTGGTGCAAGGGTTTCGGCACCGCGCTCACCAACCCGCCTGCCCACCGTGTGTGAGTATGGGCATTTCTTCCAGGAGGACTGCCAAAAGTGGCGAAATCCTGGAAAGGCCTATGTCCAGCAGTGGACGAAAGAGGCTGTTGGACGGATGGACTTAGACTACGCGCGAGTGCTTACGCGCGAGTAAAACGCGCCATGTGGACAAGTTCTAAACACGACTAATCGCCCAAATATGAGCAAGTAACTTTTAATACAATACAATACAATACAATACAATATAACTTTATTTGCACACCACACAGAAGGAAACAAAAATAATATAAATTACAATAGCCAAATAACGTAGGTACAATCAGGCGGCCTCATCGCTTATAGCGATCTCTTCCAGACAACCTTTGGGTAGAATCTGTTTTAAAAGGAGATTGATGAATAGGCGGTGCACTAATTTTAAAATAATATTTAAATTTACTGTACAAAATCTACATTAATAAATTAAAAGAAAAATAATAATGTATTATAGATAAATAACATGAATGAATAAATATATACATACATACATATATTACATAAATAATAAATAAACTATAAGAGGAATGTAGATAGTTCAGTGGTCAGAGTGAGAGGTAGTGTTCTTTTACCAGTCTCTTAAAGACTGGTAGGGAAGGTGCTCTTCTTATAGATAGAGGAAGATCATTCCACAAACGGACGGCTTGTACTGAAAAGGAATTGTCATAGAAGGACGATGAATGCATTGGGGTAGCCAGGAGTAGATTTTGAGAGGACCGTAAGATACGGTCATGAGTACCATGAAGTTACCTAGTAAGTTTATTTTATTTGATACTAGCTTTTGCCCGCGGCTCCGCCCGCGTCGAAGAGATTTTCGTGGAAATGAGGAAAACAAAAGAATATGATTTTTTGAACGATAATATGCAACGGTCACCATGTTTTACCAAAGTGCTAATAAATACCAATCAAATAACCCCATACTCAAAGGGTCTGCTGTTGTTCGTTGAGGAGATCCCGTACCCACCTTCCAGTCCCATCAGCAGACCTTGGTCACCATGTTTTACCAAAGTGCTAATAAAAACCAATCAAATAAGCCCAAACTTGAAGGGTCTGCTGTTGTCCGTTGGGGAGAACCCATACCTACCTTCCAGTCCCATGAACAGTCCTTGGTCACCATGTTTTACCAAAGTGCTAATAAAGACCAATAAAATAAGCCCAAACTTGAAGGGTCTGCTGTTGTTCGTTGAGGAGATCCCGTACCCACCTTCCAGTCCCATCAGCAGACCCTGGTCACCATGTTTTACCAAAGTGCTAATAAAGACCAACAAAATAAGCCCAAACTCGAAGGGTCTGCTATTGTCCGTTGAGGAGATCCCGTACCCACCTCCCAGTCCCGTCATTAGATCCTGGTCACCATGATCAAATAAACTTAAACTTGAGAGGTCTCCTAAAAAAAACATTTACCAGTGGATGATTGAAACACCGACGATGACACTACATACGTACAACTACGCAAGGCGTACATACCACACGATTAACTAAAAATCATATTGAGTGCTTAAAGAATTTTATAGTCAGTTCAGTAGTTCTAGACATTACCCATTATATGCAAACAAACAAACAAATCTTTCTTGTTTATATAATAGTGTAGACAAACATTAACGTGAGTTGATTTGAACCAGACTGCGTCAAATCCGATATTTTGAAACATGCAGCGCCATCTAGTGTATTAAAATAAAAACCATTTCAACGCCAGCTTACTGAGCCGTTATCCAGTAGCCTTAGCATGAAAACATTACGGTTACATTTAGTTTGAACGTAACGTGGTTTTGTATGAAATCTGATAACCGCCCCTAGCGGTCAGTAGCGGAACTTATCAGAATTCCATACAAAACCGCCCATCCATCCATCCATCAGCCTGTTTCGTCCACTGCTGGACATAGGCCTTTCCAGGATTTCGCCACTCTTGGCGGTCCTCCTGGAAGAAATGCCCATACTCACACACACTGGGCAGGCGGGTTGGTGAGCGCGGTACCGAAACCCTTGCACCAGTGACGCCGCTGCCCGTCACCAGTCTGATTTATATAAGGCCCGGCAATTCTGGATGGATATACCGCCATCCATCCCAGGCAATGGTGGGCCGCCTGGTTTTTTTGCCTGAGAGCTATCCTCTTACTCTCCCCCGAATAACTTCGGGAGGATTTGCGAGTAAGATGGTGGTACCTCCACAGTCAAGCCCGGCTTTAGCTCTACCACCTAACAAACCCTACACCTACCACCTACAAAACCGCGTTACGTTCAAACTAAACATAACTGTAATGTTTTCATGCTAAGGCTACTGGATAGCTTCACAGAGATGGCGTTTTCTATGGACTCGAAAATAAAAATATTTTAGTTATTGGTCTTTGCTCAGTCAAGAAATATAATTTCATCTTTAATATTTTTGTTACAAAAGGAAATACTTTTCTGAAAATAAAATAAAATAATAAAAAGTGAAAACAAATTTTACCAGTCGGGGTTTGAACCCGCGACGATCGACTTCGCTACGGCGGCGAACTTTCCATATGTCTCACTAAAATTCTCATTGCGCTGCTCCTTTTTGTCATAGCGTGCAAAGATAGCGATACATAGCCCTAAACCTTCCCGATGAAATGTTTTATCTTTCAGTGAAAACTGCATCAAAATCCATTGAGTGGTTCTCAAGTTATAAGCAAACGAACAGACAAGCAGACAGACGTTGTATTTTATATGTATAGAGAAGAGAAGAGATAACCATAATAATGTCTCACTTTATTTTTGAGGAAAGCACTTTACTTGCTTCGACCATTATTAGCAATCCTGGCCTCATATATAAAAGTCCTCGCCCTACGGGCTCGGATTTTTAACTTACTCATCCAAGATTGCTTAATTCCTGGTCTTAGCAGTAATGTACTATTTTATCTGCATGTTTGATTAGTAGATTAAACGGTTTTATTTATGTCACCTATGTATTCACAATAAACGCAAAAGTTTTGGGACCTAATTATACATCCATCCATCCATCAGCCTGTTTCGTCCACTGCTGGACATAGGCCTTTCCAGGATTTCGCCACTCTTGGCGGTCCTCCTAGAAGAAATGCCCATACTCACACACGCTGGGCAGGCTGGTTGGTGAGCGCAGTGCCGGAACCCTCGCACCAGTGACGCCGCCGCCGCCCGTCACCGGTCTGTTTTAAGGGCCGGCAATTGGGGATGGATATACCGCCATCCATCGGTCCCAGGAAATGGTGGGCCACCTGGTTTTTTTTGCCTGAGAGCTGTCCTCTTACTCTCCCCTTCGGGAGGATTTGCGAGTAAGAGTAATTATACATATTTGGCTCGTAATATCTATTTAAGAAAAACCTTCTTGTAAAAATATTTGTACGGTGAGCCGGCCTTATTTTAGACGTAAGATTTGGTGTCTTTTAGGATAAAACCTATTTTTTTCTTAGCATTCAACTCATCAGTGTCATATAGAAATCGATGCATATCAAGACTTTAAATTAAATGCATACAACTCGATATATAAGTGTACATGCAAAACATGAGAAAGCTTTTTTTATATCATACATTATTCTGGTTCTAACGACAAACATGCTTACATTTTGTAATATGAAAAAAAGAATTACAATTAAGTAAGGAATTTCCGTATTATTTCGGACGTTGAATCCTCACAGTGCTGAATAAATAACGAGAGAATTTCGAACAGAAACGGGACGAGCATTGGCTTTTATCTTTACGACTTCCAGATATTCATCTTCAACAAATATTCGTTGCTTTATTTTCAGCAAATTGCTTTGATAAATTATTTCAATAAAATATCTCATACAAAGTTTAGGTATGGAGGTATGTTCATATTGTTCGTCATCAATCAGTACATATAATAAAACGTTAACGAGCCCGGGTCTCTACATGGGATGTTTTTTGAATATTGTAAAGCGAGTGGATATATACTCTCGAAATATGTAGCAAAACCTTAGACCATATAACACGGGCTAGGCAAGCGCACTTATCCCCCTGTGCCGAAGTACATGAACAATTTGTTCATATAAGTTTGCTTGTGTGCGCGTTTTGTGTTTGTGTTGCAGCTTTTGATTTAGTGTGACATATCAATTCTTCGCAGGAGTGTGCGTGAATGAGTAAATGTGTGCTGTGCGTGTTTACCTCCCCTCCCGTGGAAAACTGCAGAATAATTTCAGTACCAAGAGTCGAGCTTTGCCAGGTCCCGTGTTAAATGGTCTAAGAGCAAAACACAAGTTTTTGAAATTTTTGTCTGTCTGCACACGCATCACTCAAAATCCACTGGACAGATTTTGATGAAATTTTGTGTGGTGATATCTTAGTATCTGGGTCAACATATAGGAGACTAGCGAATGAGATGTTTACTCAGGTAAATACGGCGAATAGGTATCTAAATATCACTTATTGTCTGATTCGAAACTACGATAGAAATAAATTTCTATATTTGAACCAGAAAGCTCAGAACAGTCACATTCAGATTTATTTTTCTTCTGCGTTTCTATATCGTCATGATATAATGTTAATTAATTTGTTTTTAATTCATACATTTTTGGGGTTTCGTGACCTAAAATGGAAAATACGTTTTAATTTACGTTCCTTAAAGGATCACTTTGTACAGATGGACAGAGAAGACTCTTTTTCTCGAGCCCCGTGAGAGATATAAGTTAAAATTAATAATTCCTATAGAAATATACGCCCCTATGGTGCTGATAAAATACGTAATTTGGTGATGTTTTGCGATACGTGGGCTCTTTCAAGTTGTCTTTGCGATGTGGTTGACAAAACATGCAAACCAAGGGCCGTATTGTAGGGTGTGGAGGCCTCTGGGCAAGAACGAAGTAAAGGGCCCCACATCGGTTCATTGGATCTATACTTGCTACTTTTTTATAAATTTTATATGCAGGTACTAAATTTGTCTGGTGCTTTTAAACAACTTTGTGTTTTAAAACTAATAGTTTTAATTAGTATAATTACATTTCAATGTGATTTAAACCGAACAACATAGTTTTTAAGGACAAAACCAATAAGAAAAGAAAGAAAAATATCATCGTAAGCACAAAGACCGTTAGACCAAAAATCTGTATGCAATGTATTTATCGTAATATATTTATGAATGGTTAGTTTAATAAAAACATATATTTACGCGGCAAGTTGTTTATTAGAATTTGTGTACAACACAAAAAAATTGTGGAGGCCCCTGGGCTTCAGCCCTTGTTGCCCTCCCCTAAATCTGAACCTGCCAACCATGGTCTGATGATGAAGTAGAAACTGAACTGTATAATGGATATCTGTAGAATCATCATGTGTGGACTCTATCGATTCGCCTTTTTGTAACCAGAACCTGATAATGAGGTACCAATTATGATACTCCTCAGCGAGCTGCGTGCGTTAAAGAATATGTACGAGTAGGTAGGCAGATATCACACTCACACTAATATTATAAATGCGAAAGTTTGTGTGTGTGTGTGTATGTTTGCTACTCTTTCACGCTGAAACGGCGGGACGGATTTGGATGAAATTTAGAATGGATATAGCTTATACCCTTACTTAATACATAGGCTACTTTTTATCCCGAAAAAAAAACATGTAGTTAAACCGAACAACACGCGGGCGGAGCCGCGGCCAAAAGCTAGTGGTATATAAAACAGTGATTGACTAACAGACAACACACAGCCTAAACTCATGAAGATAGAAACAAGAGAATTAAATAAAACATACGTTCCTTAGAGAGTGCAGGGGTGCAATAAAAGATTTTTGAAAAATTAAACCCAAAAATGTATGAATGTAGTTTGTAAGAAAAATCGTTTTGCCTGACGGGATGTTAAGATTCTGTGGGAAAATCTGATTCGAATTTATTTTCGAAAACCACGAGAACGAATTCACGCGCAAAAGCAAGTACTGAAATAAAGTAAAATTGGTTTAAGAGTTTTTAGATATAATAAAAAAAATTAACAGAACACAACACAAAACACTAATACTTAAATAATCACACTAATATTATAAATGCAAAAGTTTGTGTGTGTGTGTATGTTTGTTACTCTTTCACGCTGAAACGGCAGAACGGATTTGGATGAAATTTAGAATGGATACAGCTTATACCCTAACTTAACACATAGGCTACTGTAAGGGATAGAATAATAAAACTGCCGAATTTTAGGTTAAACAAAGACAATGAGGTGCACACCGTTCAAGCTACCGTTGAAGTCTACTAAAAACCGTCATAGCAAATCTACCGGCTAATTATAAAATTACCAAAAAAGCAAATCCGTTGTGTACCCGTTAATTGTCGCTTTTTAATTACACCAACAGATGGCAGCACTTATACATGAATATTTATACTAAAACAATATTTCTAAATTACATAGTTATATAACCTATTAAACTGCGTCGCCTACAGCTACTTTTTATCCCGGAAAAAAACATGTCGTTAAACCGAATAACACGCGGGTGGAGCCGCGGGCAAAAGCTAGTAATACCTAGTCGGTGCTTAAATTCTGTCACAAACAAAATTGGCTATAAAATGAAAACTAATCATGATATTCAAAAAAAGTTTTTTTAAAAAAAAGGTAATTTAATTAGCTTACATTAAATACAAAATTTATTCAAAATGATTGCCACCATTTTTCACACAAGCCTTCAATCTTCGAGGCCAATCATCAATAGCAGCACGGACCATATTCATGTCGATATCCGCCACTGCTTTTATCAATGATGACTTTAGGCTGCTCAAATTTTTGTGAGGTTTAGAACAGACCTTCTCCTCCAATTCCTGCCAAATTTTGTAATCCAGTGGATTGAGGTCAGGGCTAGTAGAGGGCCAATCTTGATGCCTTATTAGCTCGATATTCTGGCGCTCGAACCACTCCTGAGTTGTTTTGGCCTTATGAGCAGGTGCGGAGTGCTGTTGAAACACAAATGGCCGTCCTCCAAAGAGTGTCTGGGGCAGATCTTTTACTATGCGATCTAAAACCGTGTCTTGGTACACTTTTGCACTGGTTTTGACACCTTTTTCACAAAAATGCACTTCAGTAGGGCCATAGTAGGACACTCCCAACCAAATCATGACTGATGATGGATGATGGCCGTGTTGCACTCTAGGAATGGCATTTCCAGCGGCCGCAGAGCTGGTAGCGTACACCCTGTCATTTTGTTTGTTGTACTTCTCTTCGTTAATAAAAATTTTCTCGTCTGTAAACACGATATCGCGGTGTCCCTTTCTTGCGCACCGCTTTAGCAAAACTTTGCATTTTTTGGCTCTCATAGCTATCAGGCGCGCGTTCAGAAGATGTCCTCTCTTTTTTCGGTAAGCTCGTAGTCCCAGGTCTTCATTGAGTACTTTTTTTACGGTACTTCTAGTTAATCCCATCTCCAAAGCCATCAGTTTCTGCTTGCGGACGGGATTTCTTGCAATACGCGCTTTGATTGCTTTGATGACCCCTGGAGTCCTAACGGAACGAGGTCTGCCAGTTCTTTTCTCGTCATCGACACTAGAGGTTTCATTGTACCTCTTGATGGTACGGTACACGAACCTCTTCGTGATTTTTAATTTTTGAAGCAAGTTGAATATCGTCTTCGCTAGATGGCCGCAACGATGCAATGCAATTACTGCTAATCGGTCCTCTTTGCGAGTCCACTCCATCGTAAAAAATGAACGAATGTAATTGTGATTTGGCAGATTATTAATCAAAAAATATGTGAAAATCGAAAACCATTTCATTTTTTTTTCTCGGTGTTCTATTTTTAAAATAAATGGCCAGTGACAGTATTTAAGAACCGACTAGGTACATATATTTCGCGACAGGCGGGAGTGCTGGCCATTTCATACTGACATGTATGTACTCGCCCGCACACCCGCCGTGTCGCGTACTATACATACTCACGCCAGTCTCCCAAAGGGGTGGGTAGACTACAGATTTCCATCTGCTACGATCTTGACTTATTTCTTTCGCCTTTTCCACATCCATTGATCTAGGCATAAATGCTCTTCTGTGCCGAGTGCTTCTGACTTGGCCTTTATTCCCGTATGTCTTAGGGCAGTCTGATCGAGCTTTGCCTTGCATTTGTGCACCATAATCTTTCCTACATCACTCTTTTGTCATTTAGTTTCCAGAAAACACTTTTGAAGTAAATTACTAGCCGTTTATTAAACAGTTCAGTGAAATTGGGCGTCCCCAAAGATGTATTAACCTTCTTACCTTCGCAGTTTGTAATAGGACCATCAACCGCCCTTTGTAAACTAACTTAAAGTAACTGAGCTGAGTACCTATGTAAAGTACAGTGAACACCACGAAATAAGTACCCTGTCTATGTACTGTAAAAGGATAATTATCAAAATACCTCAATCACTCTAGAATTTCTTTAAGGGACCTTTCTGGATTAACAAGCATTAGCAATATACATCACATTTGAAAGTACTTAGTAACTAACTTAACTACAGTTTACATACAAATCGTTTTATTTTTAAGATTATTTGGAAAATAATCTAAAGAACTTGGCGTTAATTTTTCCAAAATTACAATTCATATTCAATATAATACTTAGGTGAAGAATATGTCAAATATATAAAAATATGTCAAATGTGTCAAATCTACAAATCGTCAATGTCATATAAACACTTTTTCTGTAAAAATTGCTTCAATTTGCGTTTAAATAGGTTATGGCTTGAGGGACTCTTAAATTCTATTGGCAATTTGTTGAATAAAACAACCGATTGGTAACGTGTACAGTGTTTTGATATTTCTAGTTTAGCATGGAAGTTGTTTATTAAATTCTTGCGCCTAGAGGTAAGCCTAATTTTCTGTTTATCCTTCGTTTCAAATTTGTGTAAATTCTTAAAAAGATCAGTGAGAAGAACAAATTTGTACAAAGATTATGTTTTTATTGCGAAATCCATCGCTTTGGAATACTCTAAATATTATTAGAGTGCATTACAAACTAGAAAAGATAAATTAGAAACAAATTTAAAGACAAGAATTTTAAAAAAATCCTCGGGCCAGGATTCGAACCTGCGACCTCTTGTTATCAAGACAAGCGCGCTAACCGACTGCGCCACCGAGGTACTTACCTAGACCGTTGAATCTTTCCAACATACTTGTCCACGAAATATTTTTGTAACTATTTGATCTAACTAGCTTGTAATGCAAATACTGAACGCTCACGAGGGCGTTATGTGATTTCACGCCTTGTTCTTAGGAACAGATGGCGCTGTCATCGCTACAGTATGTGTTGCTTCAGACAGTTAAGAAATTCACATTTCTCATTAACTGAGATTATGTTTTTATTGCGAAATCCATCGCTTTGGAATACTCTAAATATTATTATTAGAGTGCATTACAAACTGGAAACTAAGTATATACAAACTGGGAGCAGTTAGTATGCCCAGTTTTATGAAATGCTCCCGACATCATTGTAGCTGCTGGATCCGAACCATTCTACGTATTTTTATTATTTATTATTCGTACGTATATCGGTACAAACAAACACACAAAAACACACATAAAACAGTTAAGTGGGTAATACATAAAAAATCTCCTTGATACCCCTATAATTATACTCGTATAAGGTGACTTTAATTTTTACAGCCCAATTCTTACTGAAGACTTTGATGACCCTTTTTGTGAAAATCGTAAATTATTCTTTTCATGTTCCCTACAAACGCAAGCCCGGCCCCGAGTCAATTACTATGGGACATCAAGATTTTATTTTAAGAAATTTGTAAAAAGTGTTATCGACCCGTGTTACTGATCAATTCCCAAGCCTCCAGTATGAGTTTGCCTGTATATATAAAAGTCACCTTATATACATATTTTATAACATATCTATTTACCCATATCTATTTATAGGTCCGAATGAAATCAGCTTGCCGTAAAGTAATAAAAAAATTATATTATTATGACTTGAATGAACTAGGTGGTAGAGCTGATGCTGGGCTCGAATGTGGAGGTACCACCATCTTACTCGCAAATCCTCCCGAAGTTATTCGGGGGAGAGTAAGAGAACAGCTCTCAGGCAAAACCAGGCGGCCCACCATTGCCTGGGACCGATGGATGGCGGTATACCCATCCCCAATTGCCGGGGCTTATATAAAACAGACTGGTGACGGGCAGCGGCGTCACTGGTGCAAGGGTTTCGGCACCGCGCTCAACAACCGGCCTACCCCTGCCCCTGTGTGAGTATGGGCATTTCTTCCAGGAGGACCGCCAAGAGTGGCGAAATTCTGGAAAGGCCTATGTCCAGCAGTGGACGAAACAGGCTGATGGATGGATGGACTTGAATAATGACTATATTTTTGTGCCAATTTTTAGGTTTTCTTGAAAAACTAGAAAATGTGTTCTTACCTATAGATACCATCTTAATTGTTCAAGTGTTAGAGCATCTACAACGTTGCTATTAAACATAATTCAGTTTGTAGTTATTACAGGATTACGTTAAGAGTGGAACTATGAAGAGTAGAATTACCCAAAGACTTCCCTCACTACGTAGATGAATTGAGAAGTCACTTCCCAATCAACTAATTCAATTGCCGTGTAGGTAATTTGCTCGGGGACTCAGGTGTGCTGGTATAAATTATGTTTAATTACTCAGTTGAAAGCAACTGAGGTTCTAGAGTGAACCTCTCGGGGCTCGGTAACAAGACATGTACTCTGTCTGAAACGGGCGGTGTAAAGATCAAGGGCGGTAAAGTGTTTTATTTTCTCTGATTTTCTTGTTTAGAATATAGAATAGAATATGGTTTAAAATTTACACAAAAAGGTTAGGATTGCCTTGGCGCCTACAAGGGTGTATGTACCGGTGCTATAGGCGGCAAGCTCTTCCTTTACAATATTTATGATTACATGAATATATTAAAAAAATATATGTGTATATATATGCATATATATTACTATTACTAACAATTTACAAAATTTATATTTGATAACAAAGCATGCAGCATATTTGTTTTAGGCAATATTTTTTATACATAATGTATACAATTAAGTAAGTGATTGTTCGTATTATAAACAGGCTTTAATCAATCTGTTATGTCAAGTATGGTTTTCTCCTTTCATGAGCCTCTTTTCATGCATTCCAAAAATGTTGTTATTTTCATTCTAATTTATTAAGATTTTGCAATGAGCAGGATATGTATTTTCTTTTATAATACTATTTATGTATTATTAACTAGCAGTACGTGTTTATTGTAACATAAAACAGTGACATTTCCCCACTGACAAGGCTAATCCACTGGCCCAGATATGAGCCAGCCCTTCACGAGTCACAAACGTGCCGCCAAGTCATTAAAACTGACACGCGTCTAGACCCCAGGCACCCATAACTTAAACAGCACACGTCACATCATCAAACATGCAACTGTTGCTCAGAGTTGCATGTTTGTTGCTCTCAGCCTCAATACAAAAAACTGGTCAAGAGCAAGAAAAAGTCGTGCACTGATGGTTCCACACAATTATATCAAATAAGTTGATAGATTAAATTTTTTGAAAACGTTATGTAACTCCAAAGAAGGTACGAAGTGTATGTAAATTGTATAAATTGTAATAATTTTGTAACGTAGTCACTTCCTTAGCCTTACACCTTAAATAACGTTTCGAAAGTTGCCCAATTCCTTTCGAAAAAAGGCTTCATCTTGTCTTTCGAAAAAGGTATCTGCGGTGAATATCACTTTGTCGCCACCGCTGAGTTTGATACCACGCAACTGTTTTTTCAAATTCGAAAACAGATATCTCCGAGCTACGAGTAAGTCTCGTGAGTTATGTGGGGTGATGCATACTGAAACCCAGTTCTTCGGATAGCAGCGCCTTCAACGTCAGACCGATGTGCTGGTGCATTATCGCGACGAAGAAGCACTCCGGCACGTAAATGTCCTCATCGTTAAGAGTATGGCATAGGCTAGGAAAAAATGTTATTACCCGTCCGACACAAAAAGGCCAATGTCAAATACTTTATTAGCTTTTGATAGAGGCGATTATTGGTTAACTAATCGACCTATTTGTCTAGGACGCGTTATACTAATAATTACGCGCGAAACAGCAGATCGGAGGGTTTTTAACTAATGCTGAAATATTTGGTAGGGAAAAAAATATTGGATTTAAGTAGAAAAACTTTATATTTCTATTACCTATTTTATGAAAAAACAAACGAGTCGATCTCTTAGCCGCGTTCTTGAAAAGAACGTTTGAAAACCAAAAAAAATATTGTGGAAAACATTTTTTTTCTGACAAAGGTACAAATCTTAGTACATTGTTTATAAGTAGATCACCTAGATAAAAGATCAATAAATTAAATTAATTTTTTCCAATATTAAGATAGTCCTACTTTCTTCAAAAGAACCCTCGAAAATCTGGCTATGTTCATGTTCTAGGGTCAGGTACAGCCTTAAGGTTTTATTAGAATCCGTAATTTTCTCCGGTTATCGTCTCTCCTATTCTTAAATATTTAATCGTAATGCTACTCGTAGTATCTGTATCCCAGAAGAAAGAGGCCCTTAACTTATCAGCGGACGCAGAAATCATAAATTTCTTAGCTGTCGTGAAGTATGGTCTTTCCATACAGCTTTGACTTTTCATTTCAGCGTCAAAATGGTAAATCCACGTCTTATCAACGGTCACGTGGCGTACTCGAAAAGTTTCTGGATCTTGTCTAAATCTAATTATAATAGTCGCGTTTTCTGAACGATTTGTTCAAGATTTTCAATATTTTCTTCAGTAGTGGATGTTGCTGGCCTTCCTGGGCGAATATCATCATTATGTCCCGGAGTAGACTGCAATTCTTCAAAAATAGTTACTTTTCGTAATTGTTTTTTCGGGCGGAAATGTTTTATGGCTACACGAATTTCGAGTTTCTCAATTTCTTACACAAAATAAATTCCTGCCAAATTTAAATTACAAACAAAGATCCACAGTTTTTAAATATTTAGCTTTGACTACTAATGGCCAAAAGCAGCAACAGAAAAATACCTTTGTACCGCAATGGTAAATATGTGATTCCAAAAACGTGTTGATAAACTTAGTACAGGCTGGAAAGTTGAGCGAGAGGGATCACAAAGCGCAGGTACCAGAATCGTTATATCTACAAGAAACTTACTAAGGGCCAGTTTCTGAATAAAGAAAATCTCGCTAAGGATACATAAACGACAAATCAGCCAACCACAGCTCTGCATTCCAAAGTAAAGCACTACTTAACTTGAAATTGTCAACTGTGATATCGGGGGTTAGTCTTTTAAGTGCGTACTTGGAGTTTTATTTTATTTATATGATTAGTATAGATTATGTGGTTTAATTTTCTTAGCACGTCATTAATACATCCTGTATACATTACATATGTATATTATAACTAGCCTTTGCCCGCGACTCCGACCGCGTTTATTCAATATCTGCCCGTTTTCGGCTTGGGCATTAATTTGATCTGTTGATCAGGTTTACTACGATTTATTCGTTCAGGGGTTCTCGAATTAAAACGGAACATACATACAGACTGACAAAAATTCTAAAAATGGTAGTTTTGGCCTTAGTACAATACAATACTATAACCCCTGATAGTAAATGTTTAAAAAATATTTAATGCACAGATACGCCTTTCTCTACTTTAATATTAGTTTAGATTGTTAAAAAATACCAATTTATCATTGCATTCAAGATGTATGAAGGAAATTGCAAATCTTACTTCAGTCAAGTGTTCTACCCACGTTGAAACGGGAATTATTTTTCGGATTTATTCTTTCAATTGAGCCAAAAGACCTCACTTTTTACCAAATTTCAAGTACCCTTTTGGTTTTGAAGATCTCCCAGGACTTTTTTTACAAAACACGTTTTTATTTCAAAGTTAATAAACACAGGCATTGCCAGGTACGGGCAGTGGGCGGGTTCTGCTGATTCGATTTCGTATAGCCTAATTATTGTATTTTCCTTCGTAAGAGGAAGGTGTGGTTTTTCTTCCTACTCGTCCGAAACGGGTAATGAAATACGACACAAAAGTCGATTTGGTTGACCGGAATTTTCTAGCCTATTATTTTTTTCGCCAATATTCACAGTTCGAAAACCGTTTCGAGAAATAGCTTTCCTTCAGTGACGTCATCAACATACATTAATTCCAGGCATATTTTTTTTTTCTCCGCGTCCTAAAGTCTCAAAGATCCGACCATTCAATGTGATAGAATGACCTTACTTCCTTTAAATACTAAAATACTTATAAAATCGAGTTGATGCTCGTGATTGTTGGCACTTGGTGGAACTTTTGAAACATTTTTGATTGAAAAACACTTGTACTTGTCCACTTATTTATATTATTTCCCTTACCGGTTTCGCTGTTACAGCATTATAATTATATTATAAGGGAAATAATATAAATAAGTGGACAAGTACAAGTGTTTTTCAATCAAAAATGTATCAAAACTTCACAATCACTTGGTGGAACTTTTGATACATTTTTGATTGAAAAACACTTGTACTTGTCCACTTATTTATATTATTTCCCTAACCGGTTTCGCTGTTATAGCATTATAATTATATTATAAGGGAAATAATATAAATAAGTGGACAAGTACAAGTGTTTTTCAATCAAAAATGTATCAAAACTTCACAATCCCTTGGTGGAACTTTTGATACATTTTTGATTGAAAAACACTTGTACTTGTCCACTTATTTATATTATTTCCCTTACCAGTTTCGCTGTTATAGCATTATAATATATTATATTAATATATTATATTATAATGTTATAACAGCGAAAACATATATATTATATTAAAATGCTATAACAGCAAAACCGGTAAGGGAAATAATATAAACAAGTGGACAAGTACAAGCGTTTTCAATCAAAAATATATCAAAAGTCCCATAACGGTTTCGCTGTTATAGCATTATAATATAATGATAATGCTATAACAGCGAAACCGGTAAGGGAAATAATATAAATAAGTGGACAAGTACAAGTGTTTTTCAATAAAAAAGAAACTTATAAAATCGGTTTATAAGCACGAAATAAAATTATAATTAGAATTACATACTTAAATTTATCTATTTATTCCAAAAAAGAGAGAAAAATTGCACACTGAAGTTTTAAAAACAACTGAATTGTAACCCTGGGGCACCTATTATGTAATCTGTGTAACAGGCTTTTTGGCATGGTGTGGAGGGATAGAGAAAACACTAAGCGAGCCTTTGACCTACCCTTAAATGTTATTGTACAAAGACGTGTCGTAATTTTCTCATCAAAAGATCTTTTGATATATAACACAAAGTTTCGTATGTACCTAAAACAGTTACAGGCGAAATTATATTAAAAGACTCGCACATAAAGGGTTCCGTAACACCCTACAATACGGGTGCGGAACCCTAAAAATATAATAAGCTTTTATTTACCAAAATTTAATTAACATATTTATGATCTTCAACTTAAAATTAAAGTTCAATACTTTTTACCAGTGGTCCCCAAAACTAGGTTGAGCCTGAACCGCGGGGGCCTCATACAGTTGTGATCGTATTGACTAAACAATAAACATGGCATATCCTGATCATCATTATAGTATTTAACATAAATATTGTATAATTTAAGTAATATTTGCAAATACAGCAATATACATTTCAAAAAACAAGCTAAAATGGTAGCGCCCGACAATAATTTGGCGCAGTCTGCATACTCTACACTTACTTACCTACTTTTATTTTACTTAAGAGTGTGTCCTATAATACAATCTGACTAAATTTAAAACTTGTACGTATTTCAGTCTTTGTAAGAGCCGATTCAAATAACATTAATTATTTGTCGTGATAAAGGCCATAGTAACACGTATTCTGGAAAAATTTCAACTTTCTGCCTATTATGGCTGACGCTGTAGACCCCTGTGATAGATGGACAGACAGACAAACAGCGGAGGCTTAATAATAGGGTCCCGAACCCTAGAATAGAGCGCGTAGAAATCTTCGCTACTCTTCGGCAAAAGTGGGGTTTAAATATGGCATCTCAGTCCGAATGCTTTCTATACAGAAATTAAATAAAATGAATTTCGCAATGTAGGTGTACCTACATAAATACACTTATCGCACGGTAGAATATATTAGATAAGAAAAATGATTACGTTTAAAAGAGCAAAATAGGTACCTAATATCTTTGCCTACAATATATTAAATTAGGATTTGGGTATATGTACATACTTAATAAGTTAGTACACGTACATAAACTACATTAAAGGTATATTTAATGTATACAATAATAATAGGCATGATGACAAAAAAAATGTATTAGTCCGTCAGTTAACTTCGAACAGTATCTTCAAACGTCAAACCAGTAGGCAAAAATTCATGTTTTTTTAAATGTTTTTAATAGTCAGGTATAAGGCAAAGGAATCAATCTCTTCATTATCTGTGAATAAAGAGGTTGATTTAGCTTACTTCATGACGTCATCACAACAAAACTTTGGAAAATTATAAAAAAATAACTACTGCTTGAAATAAAGACATTATTATGTACACATATTTTGCTTATTTTAGCCAGATAATCATTAAAAATATATAAAACCAGTGTACTTTACATACCTAAGCGTTCCTATACGTTTAGTCCCTACTTTGTTCTGGGCTCCAGATCTATTTGAGTAATTTTTGAATACAAGTTCTGACGTCGAACTATCGCAGCAGAAACAGCTCGCAATATCAATGCTGTATTTGGAGAGAATACGGCTAATAAACACACTGTGCGTTTTTGGTTTAATAATTTTCGTAGTGGAAACTTCGCCTTAGCTAGTACGACTAGCCACTAAGGTAAATTATACGATCATTTGACTGCGATGCTGGGAGCCGATCCGTATCATACTACCTACCAAGTAATTAGCAAGGCATAATGGTTTGATGTTAGCATACCCACAATATTGACCCATTTGCATCAAATCAATAAGATAAAAAGCTTGAAAAAATTGGGTGTTCCATGATGTGACTGATCTGCAGAGAGAAGCGCGCGTTAAAGCTCGTCTTACCTCGTTGATCCGATACAGAAATGAAGGGATTTTGGGGCGAATTGTTCACTGTGTAATTCACTACAGCTTCCTCAGATCCGGTCAAGCTATAACAGCAGATTCTGATGTCTACCGTATAGAACTTCGAACAATGATGGCAAAACTCGCAACGAGACAGCCCCGACCCGTCAACCGACCTTCAACACTATTGCTCAATGATACAGTAGGGCCTCATACTGCTTGACAGGACCTCCAGTTAGTCCAGTCCAGTCATCCTGCGTACTCGTCGGATCTGGTCCCAACCAACTACCATTTTTTCCACGATTTGTACAATTATTTACATGGTAAGAAAATGTACAAAATGCCTTCACACAGTTTGTTGAGTCCAGGTTCCTTGAATTCTACCGCAAAGGCATAATGAACTTCCTATGAGATGGCAGAAATGTACAGACAATGAGGATAAGTACTGTTACTAAAAAAACATTTAACAATAAAAAAATACCTGTTCAAAACGATTATTTCATACTTGAATCCTTATTATAACGTAAATTTCATAGTTTGGCCGTCAGCCTCGTTAGTTTTTAGGTTATTGTTATGTTTTTAGTTGCACAAATTTGTTAATAATATTATATACATTTTATTGCAGCATATATATTTTTATAATCTATTCAGTAAATATTCTAAAACTTAAATAACAATTTACATCAAAACTAAACTAATTAAAAATTAAAATTACCTAGCAATTTAAATATTATACAAATAAATAAAAGAAAGGGAAATTTTGGACACCTATTTAATGTAATAAATAAAATATGCTGGCCAGATCGCTACCGTCGTTGGGCAAGGTACCCAAAAGGCTGGTGGCATTGCCTCGCTGGATCGCGAGGCTAATCCGCTGACCAAAATATGTCCCAGCCCTTTGGTTACCTGAAGCGTCGATCAGGCGCGACGAGATCTCCTTAAAGAGTTGTCGCGCTTCTGGTCCCCATGGCCCGAGAGTCTCTACGCCGAAGGGCACAAACATGTAGCCCTCTCCTAAGGCCGCATATTTGCGCCTCTTGGAGCCCTCTGCAGATGCCGCAGCCGCGCCCGCTCTGACTGAGGTCGCTTGGAGATGAGACGCTGCCATCGTGTCGACACATGTAGCGTCCCATACCAGCGACCTACCATGCTTCCATGGTATGATCGTCATTCCGTCGGGCCTTTTGCCGTCTTCACGTATGACGCCATTTGGTTCCAAAATGGCCGGAACACTGGCACTGGCTAAGGCCCTACGGATGACGTCATTAAGAGCGGCATGACGCGGCAAGCGACCAGCACTGTGCTGGCATGAAAGGCCATGATGACCAAGCTGATCGACGGCTTTACCACAACGGCAGCGATGAGGCTCATTTGTCCGTGCACCCAGTCTCAGACAGGTGGCCAAAGTAAATGTTGTTTTGTCAAGAAGAGTCCCTATATTGGCCGAAGGGAGAGCGTTTAACCAATAACCTGACTCTGGTTCGCTGGACGCCAAAAGACGAGCTCGGTCTGCAGGGTTTAATGAGGTATCCAGTAGGTTCTTTTGAACCTGGATACAGAGCGGCTCGTCCCATGACCTCTGCGAAGACAGAGTCATCGGGAGGTTAGTACACGGACCAGCAGTGTCAGTCCATGCACTCCTGGCCTCAGCCAAGCACGCGACCTCAACATCACCAAGTGATGGGTTTATAATTCTGCCAAAGAGGTCCATCGTGCTGTAAGCTGAGGACAAGAATGCAGGGAGTGCCACATTGGACACCCTTCGGATTCCTAAACCGCCAAATCGGATCGGTAGACTGGCTTGGGTCCAGCTCCGGTCATTTAAAGGGCAATTTAGAATTTCCACTAAAGTTGTTCTAATTATTTCATCTATACATACCAAAAGTGGGGAATGTTTCCAGAGGGTGCTACAACGTAGCACGTACGTGAACTTTGGCGTAAAGAGACAGAATTTAATTATGCAGTATGCTATATGTGGACTGATCATTTTTAGAAGACTAGATGATTCCTGAAATTTTGAAATAATATTATAATTTAAAGCCAAAGTTACTTCTGGGATACGAAGCTATACAATAGTGAAAACCCCATCAAAATCCGTTTACTACTTTTTACGTTAATTGCAAGCATACAGACAGACAGACAAAATTACATATATAACTTAAGTATTTTTATAAAGTTTTACGAATGTAATTTATGTATCCGCTCCGCTCATAGACATCTTAATATATTATTGCTCCATTTCACTCAGCTCCCAAATTTATTTACATGTAAGCCATCTTTGCTAACACGCTCCACTTCGCTTCGCTCGTCATCTCGCCTATTTTTGACTTTTGTTGAATTATTACAAACATTTTTTCATTGAGTTTGTTTGCTTTTACATTTTTAGCCATTAGTTAGTGGTTATTCTTAAATAAAGGCTAAAGGTGAAATAAACTAACATTATCTAGTGCCCGGCTAATCTTAAGATTATCATCAGACCTTTCATTGGCCGAAGCACATGTGTAATAATATAAATACGAAATACCACTGACTATGGAGTCTACAAATTGGAAATTAGGTATTCGTAAACATTTGATAAAGGTGTGAAACAGGATGTTCAAGCTTGTTCCTCTATGCGCGGGCGGTGGGCAAAAGTCTAGTACCTACTGAATAACGTAGTAGTTATTCAGAGATGCAATTCCATAATTTATTTATTCTTCGCATTTATACTGGGTGCATTTGCTCTTCTAATTAAATCTAAATGACTTTTTCAATTAATTCAAAATTCAGAGCTGAGTTCATTAAAATTTGTATGGCGAAGCGAAATAGGTGATTTTAGCGGTCAGTTTACCAGTTACATCTGCATAATAAAAAAAGCATTTAATACATATACACATAAAACAGTAAAAACATAAATAAAAAAATAATTTAATGGTACATACTTCTACACATATATACATACATATTATCACGTTATTCTCATCATCCATCAGCCTGTTTGGTCCACTACTGGACATAGGCCTTTCCAAGATTTCGCCTTTTGGCGGTCCTCGTGGAAGAAATGACCATACTTACAGACGCTGGGCAGGCGGGTTGGTGAGCGCGGTGCCGAAACCCTCGCACCAGTGACGCCGCTGCCCGTCGCTAGTATGTCACTAATTCGGTCGGTATATGTACGTTCTTCCTACGGCGCGGCGGCGCGGCGGTCCGGTCAAGCTTTACCTTCTACTTGCGCACCATATACAGTACTGCCAAACTTATAATGCGCATACGAATCTTCGCCACTGCTCGGCAAAGTTCGTATTTCCCTACACTTTCTATTCAAGCAGTAAGGTCACGTGGTACGTCCGGTCGCTCGGCTATAGATTTCTATGCGCATTATAACTTTGGGCGGACTGTAATTTCGTTTGTCATCCTTCTTTCATTTATCCTGCTCCACCAATTTTTTTGTTATGTAATTTTATTTATTAGAAACCTTTCAGCGTGCAGCCTTGCAAATTTTTATGTTATATTTTATTGTATATTTTAGTTCATCAAAGACATTAGATCCCTGCACGATCGAGGGCGCGCAAACTCGATTTTTGTTCTCGTGCGACCTGTAGGTACAAGAATAAATACAGTATAAACGTTTCAGAAACCCGTGTCCTGGTTTTCCATTTCACAACTTTGTTAGAACAAACAGTAAAAGATAAAACATTCATACTGAGTGCTGTTTAAATCTTGCAAATGGTTATTATAAGGCACACTTCCATTGTTCACCAACGGTGTAAGTACATAGTTTCTCTAGGGATTTCCATACAAATTGTTTCATGGACTGCATTATGAATTTAGATAGCAGAGGCTTCGTTAAGTATTCTTCACATTCGACATTCAGGACTGTTATCACGGATTTAATTTAATATTGTTGGGTAAGTGTTATTATCTCCGTAGTCCTTATTTTTAAATGGAAATCACGTGAGTCGCCTACACCACAAAGCGTGTTGTAGCTATCTTTAGATAATTCAAATAGATTTCGTAGGTTTATTGAAGATAAATTATAATGAAACATCTGTATTTATATTTGTATTGTATAAAGCTTTTGACCGCGTCATTGTCCGTGTGACCTTTTAATACTTAGCTCAGTATATAGCGACAAATACGGCGATAGGGCTCACCAATCATCACGTTTGGGATGTAATAGCGGTCGGTAAAAAGTGGGTGTACTAGTTATGAACGGTGACTTGTGCGTTTCACAGTTCAGCTCTGATGCCATCTGGGGATTTACGTCGTGAAAATGTTTTAAAACTAAACAAACAATAACAACCTAATTTTATCTTACGACTTAGCTCTGTTAACAACAGTGAAAACCGCGTCCAAATTCGTTTGAAAGTTTTTGAGCATATAGACGGACAGACATACAAAGATGGTGGATATATTTGTCTATATGGTCGATATATTTTTTACGGATTTAAGGGGGTCCTAAGGAATCTGCAGTGTCTGTCACAATGGGCTCTGAGTATAAAAACCTAATTTTCATTATTTGTTGTTGTGACAGAAGGACAGACAGATAAATAGACAGACAGCGGAGGCTTAGTAATACGGAACGCTAAAAATTAGTAAGAGCCAAAAATTGTAAAGAACACATGTAAGAAACAAGTAATTACATGATTTACAAAACTTTAACGTACACCATCCCTATTCATTTTGAAACCCACGGCACTTTTAACATTTTGTAGGGTCGTGCCCAAAGGCTCAAAAACAATTAATATTCCCACACACACGCCTTGCAGTGGTAAAATCACATTCTGAAAAGTATCAAGAGGGCTAAAACAGGTACAGGTTTTTCGCACGCGGTATAGATATAGCCACCTTATCGCAGGGCCGTATTTTAAGGTGTGGAGGCCCCTGGGCAAGAACGAAGTTAGTTGTACTTAGTGTTAGAAAACAGTTTTGTATTTTAACATTACTCTTTGAATTAGTATAGTTACATTTCTTAAAAAAGTAAGATAAAACCAAAAATATAGTTCTCATGGACAAAGCCAAGCCGGCCAAGTGCGTGTCGGGCCACGCGCAATGTAGGGTTCTGCCCAGTACATTTTACAAGTTGGTCTACTAATACAGTTCGCGCCAAACTTCTAGTCCCATACATTTAGAACAACGGCCTATACATTATCGTGTTTAGAGGGGGCCAAAAGTTTGTAAAGTAAACCTGTGAAGCCTACTTAGCTGTGATAGTTTTCCTTTTAACTTCAATATATATACTACTTCTGTGAATTTTTTCAAACAACCGTTTAGACGGCAGGGGGGGGGGGGACGCTTGACTCTAACAAAAATTAGCACTTTAAAGCTTAATATTTCGCCAACGAAACCCTAAATCGAAAAATGATTTTGACACACCCACAATGTTTTTAAACGACCTATTCCATATGGTTGAATAGGTTGGCGAAATATTAAGCTTTAAAGTGCTAATTTTTGTTAGAGGTACCCTAAAAAATTTTTTTTTGAGGTATTATTTTACCATTTTGTCGACGTGATTAATATGTACCCGTGCCAAATTACAGCTTTCTAGTACTCATAGTCTCTTAGCTAAGCCGCGAACAGACGGACAGACGGAAATGACGAAACTATAAGGGTTCCTTATTGGACTACGGAACCCTAAAAAAACATCGTGAGCCCTAACAACTTTATGCAATTTGTACTTATTGTATTTATATGTATGTTTAGTAAAAAATATGTATACGGCGAGCTATTTATTCGAAAAAACAATTAGTGTACAACATTAAAAACTTGTGGGTTGGCCTCCCCTAAATCCAGCGCTGCCTCATCGTCTAAATTAAACATCTATCACAATTCTTTCAAATATAGGTATCTTAATTAGTTAGAAATGAAATCAACGTTCACTTCTAATATTATTAAAATTCACGTTTTTACACAATAGGCATGATGACTAAAAAACTTATTAGTCCGTCAGTTAGATTATCAAAAAAGATTGGACCCGTATTTTTTCTTTTTTCAATTAAACAAACAATGATGAAGACATAGCCCGCTGAAGTTCCGCGTGACGTCACATCTAGGAACAACTTTACTTAGAAGTGACGTCATTTTCCCCCACTCCCAAACTTTGACGCGCTTTATCTCTGTCATATTTTTGTTTGATTGACAAAAAAAAAATACGTGTCCAATATTTTTTGATAATCGAAATGACGGACTAAATAGAATAATATTTTGTTTACCCTGAGTACAAGCCTATTATTGTTGACTATATGCCAACTATAATATATGCCATATAGTTGGCATATAGTCTACCATAATTGACATCACACATAATGTTTAGCCAATCATGGTATTTTAACGCAAAAGCGATAGATGTTTAACAACAGTTAGACAATATGCCCCTGCGGTCTTTCCATCATACTTGCTCCTTTGTATTGAACGTTGACAACGTGTGTGCATGACAGCGCAAGTAGAATAGATAGACGCTGTATCTATTGCGCGTGCTAGGATTGACGTCGCCGTTAATTTCTTGTATTAAATTACAAGCCTTTGCCCGCGACTCCACCCCAGTTTATTCAATATTTTTCAGTTTTCGGCTTGGGCGTTATTTTATGAACACTTCTTATATCCTATATGTTGACCAGGGTCTCTACAATGATAGCAGAAAAGCCAAATCCAAATCCGTGGAGTGGTTATCGAATTAAAAGCCTTAATTCAATATATTTGCCCCGTTTTCGGCTTGGACGGCAATTTATGAACATCCCTTGTAGCATATGTGTTGACCGGGTCAATACAATTATAATAGAAAAGCCGCATCCAAATCCTTTGAGTGGTTATGTAGGTAAATTTCCATTATAAATGTGTTAATAAATACGACGACGACGCAAATTAGATCCAAATTTAAGCAGCGAAACCATTTATTAACGTATTTGTTCAGGCTATTACAAAATTAATAAAAAACCTATTTAACAGATCTTTATTTGTTGCTTCGCGTGATATATTTCAACTATGATTGCATCTAAAAACTTTAATGTTTGCGTTTGTATTTTTTGATACGAAAGGAATATTTATTTAGAAGCTTTTAAATTCACAAAGCTAAAGTACAAATGTCATTATCTGAGGAGCAAATACTGATGTTTTGTAAGTTTAGCTTCCTGAAATAGATAGATTGTGGAGACTTCGTGTTTATTAAGTTCACAAAATCTTTTATTTGAATTTTCAGATTTGTCTAATATTAACAGTGGGACAGTCAAGTTTAGTGAAATTGGGTAACTTTATATGTTTTGATCACTCGCTACAATCGGAAAAGTTTTTTTTTGGCTGCTCACCTTAGGAGATCTCACTTTGGGTTCACTGTAATGCATGCCACTTCGCGGTAAATCACATGTCACAACTTAATTTAGCTAATCTGAGTGTTTCCCAATAAGTCTTTCCTTTGATCTTGTAGATAGATTGTTTACAGAACGCAGATCCAACGACAAATATTATTAACAACCGTTTTTAAGTTTTCACAAGCAACATTTTCGACATTAGAAAAGAGGAAATTAGAAAACCATCTTGTATCGCCCTATTATGTAGTTAAAAGAAATTGAATAAAAAGAACTATGTATATAATATAAAAAAGACATATTTCCCCTCAATACACAGAAAAGTATGCTTTGTAATCAGTGCTACGAACTTACTACGACGGCGTAGAGGCTAAATAAAACAAACAGGTATAAATCGATGCACCTGAAACTATATATTTTTTAAAGCCTGAAGGAATAGCTTTAATTATGTTTTACGCAAATAGCCTCAATTAGCACTGACAAACTTAACTCTATTAAAAAACGGGTACAAAAACAATTTTAATGAACCATTTTACATAAATGCTACGAGTCAAAATATCAAAAAACGATAGTATTAAAAACAGAATGATTTAAATAAAAAAATAATACATATCCTTTTCTTGGAATTGCATTGCAAAACAACTCATACAAACAACAAAATTCTCAGAAACTTATTACGAAAATTCACGTTTGTTAATCACGTACTGGATACGTTAATTTGCACTTATGAGGTGCTTTCACTTCGGATGCCGATAATGAAATAATCCTTTTCACCTCATTTTCATCATTTGTTGCTTAAAATCAGTGATAAAAAGTCAATTTTGCTCACTCAGTGAGAAAAAATGTTTTGAATTAAGAATGTCGCGAACACAGAGGAATTGTGGTCGCGAAATAGTTTTTTTTTCATTTGTTTGGCCTGAGGCTGACTCTTTCAGTGGCTACGGTCATGACTACCACCACGTTCACCATCCTCTACTATCGTTCGAAAGTCAGTCAAACAATAAAAATACTAAATGAAATTTTATATTTATAGAAGAGTGATGAAAGAATGAATAAAAGTAGAGTGACTCTACCGGGCCGCCCTAGAAGGACACATGCCGACCAAATGAAGATGGGCGAAGTCAAAAGTACCCGGAATAGGGGAACTTATATGATTAGGATAAATAAATACAAATACAAAATTTATTGATTTATACACAAGTAATTTATAAGTACTTTGGACCCTCCTTTTAAGCTAACAAAACCTGGATGTGGAAGAAGCGAAAGGGGTGTGTCAGGATCGTAACAGATAGAAATATCTAGTCTCTGACTACCCCTCTTCGCAGAGACAGGCGTGAGAATATAGTATTAATGTATTTTTTACATCTTGTATTTTCTCGCTAGTGAGGTGAGAAGTTGTACGTGTCACGCGAGAGCAAGGTAATTTTGTTTCTTGTGCCTTTGAATCCCTCACAATGCTAAGGATTCTAACTTAGAATCACTCGCTACTTTGCTTTCTTGTTGCACAAATAACTATTTATTTATTTTCATTCTATTTATAGCCAAATTTAGCATGTTTAATAGTAAGTGCTTAGAGGCAGTCATACTTATGCCATTTCTAGGACGAGATGTTTTTTGAGTTTTCGCCACCTCAAACATAACACACGCTTATCTGTTCACTCATGTTAGTTTAAAATTTTAATATTTCCCAAACTTACAATTCGCGCGGGAATGATTCTTGGGAAAAGTTGTTATTTTTGTAAAAGTTTGCTGTACCTATATTAACAGCCTGTATAAATAAAAAAACCGGACAAGTGCGAGTCGGACTCGGAGATATTTTTTATGATTTAATTACAAATGTATAGTTTTCAGATTTTTCCCTATACTTGTATAATAAGACGGTATTACTTGCCTTTCATAGTTCTAGGTCATCGGAAAATACCCTATATATTTTGATACCCTTGAGAGTATCGAAATATACGTTTTTGCGGCTTAACGGCTTTAGCCGAAACTAGTGTTTGCATAATTTGTAATGTATATATTTTTTTCTGAAAATAAATAAATTTTGTTTGTTTGTATCTTTTTTTCACGTTAACTTAAAAGTTTGATTTTTTCACAGCTTCAAGAGACTGGAGACCTGAGTATGGTTTTAATTTCGACTCGATATCACGTTCGTACCGCGTTCCCGAGATAAAGTGTCTTGATAGACAGACGGACGGACGGACGGACGAACGGACGGCCGGACAGAAAGATGAACAACAAAGTGATCCTATAAGGGCTTCGGTTTTTCCTCTTGAGGTACGGAACCCTAAAAACTATTCAATTTTCGATTATATTTCGACCCACTTGTGGTCGTTAACTGACGAAAATCATTTGGGTCGAAATATGTACGTTGACTTTCGTTTATATAGCCAAATTCATACTGGGGACTCGGTAGGTGGTCAAGACCAAGGTGAAATTAACCTTTCTGTGAACTACGCGAAATAAAATTTAGACTTCCTATACTAGTTATGTAGAGGTTGTTCTTGCACAAAAAATATTTTTAATATTTCGCAAAAATTTTAATTTGGCTTTAACTATACAAACAATAGTCACTTTTTATATAGTAGCTTTTAACTATTATCAATAATTTTCGATTTAGCGGTTATTTTATCTACATCTTTGTATATTATATATCCTATATGTTAGGGTTGTATATGGTAATAAAGAAAACCGCATCCAAATCCATTGAGGGTTTTCGAGTTAAAATGGAACAGACCGACAGAACGAAAGATAAAATAAAATAAAAAATCTAGCCTCATCACAATACTAATAAAATAACCCATTTCACCTAAATCACAAAAATACACAATGTACAGACACGACTTTTTATTACTTTAGTATAAAACAAAATCGTGATATTTTTTTGTGATAAGAATTAAGCCTTCAGGGCTTTAATGGTACAAATAATCTGTCGGATTAAGCCAGGTTCGGTCGGGATACCTTTGGTCAAGGGCAAAAACAAATCAAAGAGAAAGCCAGTGAGGAATTATGCCCATCAGGAGCGAACTTGGCACTGGACGGAGTAAATCGAAACGTAATGGACCTTGGCTCCATTGACCGCGAAGATAGAAATGGATTGGAAACACGGTCAAGTGTGAACAATTACCTTCAGATGCGATTGGATTCTTCACTTGAAAACTCCGTGTATAAATCCATCCATCCATCCATCAGTCTGTTTCGTCCACTGCTGGAGGACATAGGCCTTTCCAGGATTTCACCACTCTTGGCGGTCCTCCTGGAAGTAATGCCCATACTCACACACGCTGGGCAGGCGGGTTGGTGAGCGCGGTGCCGAAACCCTTGCACCAGTGACGCCACTGCCCGTCACTGGTCTGTTTTATATAAGGCTCGGCAATTGGGGATGGATATACCGCCATCCATCGGTCCCAGGCACTGGTGGGCCACCTGGTTTTTTTGCCTAAGAGCTGTCCTCTTACTCTCCCCCGAATAACTTCGGGAGGATTTCCGAGTAAGATGGTGGTACCTCCACAGTCGAGCCCGGCATTAGCTCTACCACCTACGTGTATAAATAAACTTATTTATTTGCAGTATCTATACGCATTCGCATGACTTTTAACCAAACTCCAATAAGTTAAGGGTTGTATTTAATTGATCATCAAATTAAATTGAAATGCACAAAAAAAAATACCAAGTTCCAACCTAACCTAACCTTTGGTGTGAAATCAGAAATTTCGTGTGCATTTTAGTACTTTTTAGGTATAAACATAAATCATTTATATAGAAATAATAATTTACTAATTTAATATATTATTAACATACGTTTATTTATAGGTTTATTATTTTCTGATACTCTCCGTTTTTCAAGTCACTCTTTTCTTCGTCTAAATTGTCTAAACCCACTATCACGGCGGAAATTCTGAGCCATAAGCTTTGATTTATGGCCGTTATAAGATTTTGTTGAAGCGCCGATATTGCTTTACATTTTTTTAACACTTCTGTACTCTTTGTTTTCTGACCTTCCTTCACGAGTATATATACATATAATAAATATCTTCAAAGTGACTTTAAGAAAGCTGAGGAGTGAATACCGCACTTGTGCTGTAGGTAATTATGAATATCCTGTGTCCATCCATCCATCAGCCCGTGTTCGTCCACTGCTGGACTAGGCCTTTCCTAAATTTCGCCACTCATGTCGGTCCTCCGTCCTCCTCATCCAGCCGCCCCCCGCAACGTCCTTCAGGTCGTCGGTCCAGCGGGCACGAGGTGGGCCTACACTACGCTTTGCTGTACGTGGTCTCCATTCTAAAGCCTTTCGGCCCCAACGGCCATCATGTCAGCAACAAATATGGCCTGCCCACTGCCACTTCAGCTTACTGATTCTGCAGGCTATGTCGGTTACTTTCGATCTTTCGATCCCGTGTGCTTCAAAACTTTTCTGAGTGTGACGTATTTATATATTTTTCGTCATTTTTCAGGGGCATGTGTAATATTACACTAAGCTTTTAGACTGCCTTTCCTAGGGTGTCAGAAAAGGAGGACAAACACTGAGGCTATATGACTGTATACCTATTTAGTTTTCGGTAAAAGAACAGACTTCCCTATCCAAAAGCGTCGGTCTGGCTGTTCGCCCGTCCGTCCGCGGCATAAATCAACAATGGTGATAGAATAATAACAAGAACAATAATACATTTCTTTATTTCAGGCCCTTAGCCCGTATTATAAGTACCTTAACTAATACATAAAAAATAACTTTAAATACTATCTAGCCTCGCAGAAGTCCGGACTGAGGAATACCTTTGCGTGGATAGCTGACACTCGTAGTCTGAAGGACTGAAAATCGTTTTATTTGTAAAAAAGCTTCCATATAGACATATTAGTTGCTGAGACAACCTATTAAGTATTAAAACAATACCTGCTGTGCGAGGATGCCCCGTTCTTCTATAAGTTTTATTATATTACAATTTCTTAAGCGACAAGGGAGTTCAATCCAACTTAAAATTATTTCACTAAGTGATGTGTAAGCGTGTAAAGCGTATGGTTTATTGACTTGTAAATTCTTATTCATCAATAGATTATTTATTTTATTTGTATCTGGGGTGGAGAGGGTGTATATAGGGAGATATGATTGTGTAACGGTGTGGTTTTGACAGTCGCTGACAATTGATAGCTGAGTCAGTTAATCAGTCACTTTATTCTCTTACATATGCATGGAAATTGAAAGCCTGGAAATTGTAATTGTAGTTGTGTGGATTTTCAACGACGAAACGGCGACGTACCCTTTACTGTTTATACGGATCCCTTTTTAGGGAATCGTTCTCGTCGTGTTCACGACTGATAAATCTGTCAAGTACAAAACCTACTCCACTTGATCACACCTCCGCTCTGGTCGAGAGTCCAAACAAATCAATCTAAAAACCATTTCGCCACCTTGGCATTGAACGAGC
Organism: Ypsolopha scabrella; assembly: GCA_910592155.1. NCBI lineage: Eukaryota > Metazoa > Arthropoda > Insecta > Lepidoptera > Ypsolophidae > Ypsolopha > Ypsolopha scabrella. Next base: position 7,191,266 of record OU342978.1, read on the forward strand.
AATGCGATTGGATTCAAACCATAGATAGAAGTTACACATCTAGAAGGATATAGACCACCATTTTTGTATACCAACTCAAAAAAAACAACATTTTAATAAATCGTAGCATCTGTTTCTCGTAGCTGTGAGTGAAATTAATTGCGAACGCAATGCATCGCATCGCACGCATGAAAAATGTGTAAACAATATTGTGTAATATTGAAAAACCCTTATAAGCGAAACGGTGTATTGAAATTTATGTTTTGTGGACAAGTAAAAGTGTCTTATTCAAACAAATATGCATCAAAATATAGTTTAAACAACAATTTTAATAAAATAGCTGTAAAAAATGTTACGTTTCCTGTATGTACTAAATTCAAATTTTTTAAATAATAATATATTCTTGCCTTAAATATTAAATTTCATCACGTCTAAAATATTAGCTGAAAAAAAAAGGAACAGTGCAGGTATTGATGATTTTTGAGATTCTAATTTTTTGAATTCATAGGTGTAGAAAATCACAATACACGCATTTAAACCGCATTTACTATAATAACCCTTTATCAAGGTTGGGTTGGTTGGTATGAAACTTTCGTATCACCTATTTGTATGGGCATGTAGCTCTAGTGCTAATACCGCTATCTCAATGATATTAACCTAATGATGTGAATCAAGAGTCAAGACGATGTAGGTCCTCCTGAAGTGCGTTCATTAAAGAACCCTGGGTTGGGTAGGAAGGAGCACCGGGGTTGCAACACTGAGTTTTGAACAGGTTTGGCCCAGTCGCTACACTCCAAACGTCATTTCACATATTTCCAATAGATTTCGTATTGATTTATAACTGTCATTTTGACGTCTCTATACGAACCTTGCAAACCCTGCTCAGAGTTGATGTTGAAAAATTCGACACCGGTGTAGCGACACTGCTATTTTTGAACGGTCGGTGTCACGACCCGTGTTGATTTTTAAACGGTTTAGTGTTGGAACCCGGGGTACGAACCCAACCCGGTGTGAGTTTTTGAACGACTATCTGACTGCACGAGGTGATTGCTTAGAAATAGGGTCAAGTGCGGGATGTGGCTGCTCTTGATGGTTCCGTCACTTGTCTACAAGCCTTTGAGCTTTACTTTTGGTATTCATGAAGAAATTGTTGAGGACGATGGAGGAGTTCTTATATTTCCTACTAGCCTTTGCCCGTAGCTCCGCCCGCGTTCATTGAATCCTTACCCCGTTTTCGGCTTGGGTGTTATTTTATGTACACTCCTCATAGCTTATGTTTTGACCAGGGTCACTACAATCTACAATGATAATAGAACGAAAAAACACATCCAAATCAATTGAGTGGTTCCAGAGTTAAAAGCGTTTATTAAATTTTTGCCCCGTTTTCGGCTTGGGCGTTATTTTATGAACAACCCTTTATTTGAACAACAAGCCCAAAATTGACCAGGGTCACTACAATGATAATAAATAAATAAATAAACCACATCCAAATCCGTTGAGTGGTTCTTGAGTTAAAACGTAACATACATACAGACAGACAGACAAAAACTCTAAAAATGGTAGTTTGGCTTCAGTACAATACAAATAACCAATTTCATTTAAAATTGCGCCAAAATATTCAATGTAGAGACACGACTTTTTTGCTATTTTCATTATATACCTATAGTATAGATATAGCAGCGGCGAAGGGTGTACATTTTAAAAAGGGAAGCCGATCGAAAAAATCCCCTTGCTCAGAAAAGTAAACAAGGAAAACGTAAAAATTATTTGTACTTTGCAACACTCTGTCAGTCAAATGTATTTGTCGTATTGAGATTTGTGGAAATGTTTGACAAAGCGAAGAGTACGGAATAAAAAAATGTAGTATAGATACTATTTCCTAAACAAGCCGATGGGAATCATGTTATTTGGAACCTTCGCCACTGAGATATAGCCCATTAAATTGTTTAAATATGTCGAAGGGTTTATTCGGGTCTTCCTTTAATTTAAGGTATAACTCCGATTTCTAATTTGAGAACTTCTAGTTAAGCGGTGCCTAACTATAAAATGCAGCGCTGTGATTGGCCGACTCGTTACCTAAGTATCGCTTTGCTGGTTCGATTCCCGAATGAAATGCTATTTGTGAAAAATCATTTAAAAAAAGTTTTAAAAAGTAAAGGTACGTTACTTTGAGTAAAGTCTACTATCATCAATGTTTAATTTTATGGTAAGTTCATTCACCACCAGGTTTTTTCCAACCTATACATTAATATATATTACGTAGACAGTATATAAGGTATTTATTTAAAATCCGCAATGGTATGGTGGCTCAGAATGTTTTGAACACATATAAACTGAATAAAAATCATAAAATGAATCAGAAACTTTAAAATGTTAGTGTTTTTCAGGCTTTGCCGTAAAAACTACGTCACACCATTGAAATAATCATGTTGTGGTATACGTTTTCACCCGTTTCACTCTCGAAGTTGAAATAAAGGAAGTCGGTTGTTTAAAATAAATAAAATAAATAAATAAAATATGTTTTATTTCGTTTAAATAGGTTAAACTAACATAAATAGTGGCTGGTGTCTCCTTGTAAGCTTGAAAGGCTTGAGTTGGGAGGCACCGCTCCTCTTTAGAAAACTAATTATGCCTAAAAATAACATTTTGCTTAAAACTACACACAGGAAATACATTAAGGTAAGCATATTTAAGTTTAAATTCAATTTCAGCATTAAGTTTAATTTAGCCATGTACGTGTATGTTTTGTGTGAGGGGGGCAGGTGTGTGTGTGTGTGTGTGTGTGTGTGTGTGTGTGTGTGTGTGTGTGTGTGCGTGCGTGTGTGTTTTAGAGGGTGCATGTGTGTATGTGTGTGTGTGTAAGTGTGAGTACTGCGTAAAATTAGATGTAGCTTTCATTCTTTTTCTATTTATAGCTTCTATCTCATCATATGATTTTGTTTCTAACCATGAAGGAATAATTTTCTTGCAGTCGTGAAGTGTTTTGGGATATATGGCTAGTTCCTTGTTTATTATATTCTACAGATGTGCTGCTCTGTTTATTTATGAACTTTCAAAAAGGAAGTGCTCCTGAAACCAAACATCTTTATACTGATAGAGTTCAGCGACTCGTCGTGTTCCGGTATGACGTCATGAGGTGCCGTACCGGGGGCGTTGTTACAGCTGTTTACGTAGGAGGTCATTCGTCCGTTACCGACTTCCGTAGATTTTTGCGGAAATCCCTACAAATATCATGTCATAATAATTGTTACTGGTTATCAATTTTGACCGTTCTTATTTTATCAAGCCAGAAGATGTCACACAGACAAAATTAGTCGCAATTTAATTAATATAAATATACAGTGGAACTTGTACACGGAGACTTTTATTAGTGTTAGAAGTTCAATCAAGGAGTCACACATTACAGTATAAATTATTAATCCCCAGAAAGACTTTTAACGCCTCGCCTGCTATCACTCTCTCAGTTTCTGTGCGAGCGTACTTCACCCTATTCTTATCGACGCTTTCATCAGGCACGGTAATAGCCAAGTGTAAGCCCATTGCATGTTAAATAAAAAGCTATGTACCTTGCATGATGTGTCTGAACCGCTCTGGGCCCCTGCACCCTGTACCCTCGTCTTATTATATTTTCAACGCGTCGGTGCGTCCTGAATGTTTCATATGGGCAGCATTTCTTGAGAAATGTAAGAGATTTCGCAGCCCGAGCGTGATATATGGATTGTTTTGTGTACCTTGAAAGGTTTATAGTTCAAACATCCTTACATTTTATTGAGGTAGTTGTTTTTGTTGGTTTGTTGAGTGCCTTTCTCAAAGTTTTTGGTCGTAGTGCCGTAAATCACATTTATTTCATACTTTTAATTCAAAAATAAGACAACAAATTATAAGTTCTGCGTTTGGGAACCAGACATGTCGCAACCACCTTAAATTGAAACCTCGTGTATTTCAGAAGATGCGATCTTTATCTTTTTTTCCTAATTAATAAAGAACATCGATAACTGAACGGGTTAAAACAATAAATGTGTTAATTTGCTAAAGTCGTAAAGTCGATTCAACAAGTGCCGATACCAATTAACTTTATTGCTGTAAAACAATAATAATCTACAGGAGTCTGCAGTTTGAGCTATTTGTACACGATATATACTACTAGCTTTTGCCCGCGGTTTCACCCGCGTTGAATTAGTTTTTGTGTACTCCTATATATACTAGGTGGTAGAGCTAATGCCGGGCTCGACTGTGGAGGTACCACCATCTTACTCGCAAATCCTCCCGAAGTTATTCGGGGGAGAGTAAGAGAACAGCTCTCAGGCAAAACCAGGCGGCCCACCATTGCCTGGGACCGATGGATGGCGGTATATCCATCCCCAATTTCCGGACCTTATATAAATCTGACTGGTGACGGGCAGCGGCATCACTGGTGCAAAGGTTTCGGCACCGCGCTCACCAACCCGCCTGCCCCTGTGTGAGTATGGGCATTTCTTCCAGGAGGACCGCCAAGAATGGCAAAATCGTGGAAAGGCCTATGTCCAGCAGTGGACGAAACAGGCTGATGGATGGATGGATGGTACTCCTATTAAATCAGTCAATATTTTTCGGACTGTTACCTACAGTAAACACAGCTGGTGAAATGTGTGTGTTATGCGCTTCTGTTTCCCATTTTGTATGTCTCTTTGATAGCTTGTCCATGGGAACAAAGGGAAAAAGTAGTGTTTGTCCTATTCTAGATCTAGAACATTATTTGTGCAAAGTTTCAGGCCAATCGGTTCAATAGGTACGGCGTGAAAGGGTGCACATCACTTTTCTATAGAAATTTGAAAGCTCTTTTTCTTCCCATGGGAACTGATTTATGGGATAAAGAGTAGCTTATGTCCTATTCCAGGTCTAGAGCTATATTCATGGAAAATTTCAGCTCAATCGGTTCAGTAGTTACAGCGTGAAAGAGTAACAAACATCCATCCATCCATCCATTTATACATCCAAACTTTCGCATTTATAATATTAGTGGGAAATGGGATGATGCCGCAATGATAACTGCCGATAGCTAGCCTGTAAAACAACGGTAATACTTATCTTTGTAGTTCCTTTCTAATTTTAATCGCGTGAAAGTGACTAAGCTAATTATATTTTCACATTAACGTTCAAAAGATGTTTGATCAAAGAAAATAGGGACCTACTTGTTTTAGAAAATCTTGTAAAAATGGGTAACTTTAGGGATTAAATAATGGTTGGCATGTTTTTGTTTTAATTCGTTAAGGTTCCGATGAAAAACCGGCTAAGTGTGAGTCGGTCCTCACTTTAAAAGGGTCCGTCACATTGCAACAGCCAGTGAAATAAAAGATTGTTTGTTTTGGTCACAGCTTGTATGTAGTTATTGTAAGTTGCCTAACGAATCGGCGATTTCAGTATTTGTTGTTTAAATACGGTACATTACATTTATATAATCGACATCATTTTATTTCAGGAAACCATTTGTTTTCAATATTTATATTGAAAGTCTGCGTGAAAATAAAGCTTACGTATTTTTTATTTCCATTTCTATTCTATTTCTAGGTGGTAGAGCTGATGCCGGGCTCGACTGTGGAGGTACCACCATCTTACTCGCAAATCCTCCCGAAGTTATTCGGGGGAGAGTAAGAGAAACAGCTCTCAGGCAAAATCAGGCGGCCCACAATTGCCTGGGACCGATGGATGGCGGTATATCCATCCCCAATTGCCGGGCCTTATATAAAACAGACTGGTGACGGGCAGCGGCGTCACTGGTGCAAGGGTTTCGGTACCGCGCTCACCAACCCACCTGCCCAGCGTGTGTGAGTATGGGCATTTCTTCCAGGAGGACCGCCAAGAGTGGCGAAATCTTGGAAAGGCCTAAGTCCAGCAGTGGATGAAACAGGCTGGATGGATGGATTTTTTATTTTGTTCTATTGTGTGATTTTAATGCTCATTTAATTTTTTTCTTATTCACTCATTCTAAAAGAACGTAAGTCGCACCTGAGGATTTCAAACTCGATGTTCATTGCGAAGGGATTATTCAAAAAAAAACTTGGCATGTTTATGTTCGCTGTCAATATCAACATGTCAGTAGTCACAATGACATGAAAGTTGATTTTTAAAAATATGGAATGAACTTGGAAGCAAAGGTAATTGTTTTTAAAATCCTGTGTTTACCAACTTTTGTTTTTTTAAAATCTCTTTATTTGATAATGATTTAAATCTGACAAAAAAATATGATGCTCAGAAGGCCCATATCTCGAAATGGTTTTTAGTTTTGTACCAATTATTAATTTTTAATGTTGTCGATTATTTTAAATTCCCAACTACTTATTTTAGTTTTTGAGATTGCAACGGTACAAAAATTGTTCAAAATCGACAACTTTAGCGACTCCCCATTTCTTTATTTTTTAAGATAAAAGAGAATAAAAAGTATATACGTATTATAATTAATAAGCTCCAGACAATGGCAACCCACATGCCAGGGCAAACAATGATTTGTAATAAAATAAAAACTTAAATAATGCAACATTTCAGAGGTTTCTTGTATGGGGACACCCTTGGGCTAAATTTTTTATTATTTGTAGTGATAGATGCCATAGTAACACGTATTCTGTGAAAATTTCAGATATTACAGTTGAAGCTGTAGACCCCTACCCCTGTGATAAACGGACAGACAGACAGGCAGCGGAGGCTTAGTAATAGGGTCCCGTTTGGCACCCTTCGGGTACGGAACCATAAAAAGTAGGGTAACCGCTCTCCGCACATTTTCGGGCAATACTTGATTGGCTTGATCGAGTACAAAGTTCAAAGTATATTTATTTGTCGAACCAAGGGGCAATAGGGTGTTATAATGTATAGGTATAGGTGTTTCAGCTCAGCTCTGCCTTGTAAGGCGTACAAATAATTTTGTAACATATCTAAAAACGTGATATTTTAATTACAATTCAACGATTTGGAAATAATAAACTAACAAACACAAAAAATTAAATTACAATAACAATGAGTCTGATGCATGAGTAATTCAAACAAAACAACAACAAAAGAGAAAAAAAAATAAAATTAAAATCCTTATAGCTCATGTGTAGGAAGCTGGGCAATATTAGAAAACATATATGAAAGATAAAAGACACAGCGAGACCTAAATTGAGGACCACTTTAATAAGCTTAGGTAAATTCCCATTTAAATATTCATAAACTGTATTTTAAACGCGTTCTATTTATTTTCCTCGTACAAAAAAGTAAAATTATTTCCAACCAAAAAGGTTTGGAAATGCCCGCTTGCGATTTGATTCGCTTTCGAATAAATGTTCTAGCTAGAGGTTCATAAACAAAGGAATACCTTGAACGGTCTATTCTCAGAATGTGTTATATTTTGTAACAAAATCATGAGAATCAATGACGATGTCCCTAAATAAGTAAATTTGTATAATTTTATTACATTCTTTTCTTTTTTCAATATATATATTGTTGCTATTATTATGTCATGTTTAAAATGTTTACTCGTAAATTGTGCAGTTGTTGGAACAATTTCCGTAATGCTGTACGAACTTTTTTGAAATAAATAAATAAGTAAATAATAAGAAATAAAGATAACGCCCAAAATCCATCTTTTAGCTACAAACAATGTCTACAAATAGTTTGATATACGCATCAACTTGTTTTGAGTGATATTATAGTAGCTTCAAAATAATAGGATTATCGTTTATCTCAAAATTATCGTAATCACGACTATGGAAAATCCTATTATTTTAAAGCTACTATAATATTATTTAGACAAGTTTGTATGTATATTAAACTATTTGTAAACATAGTTTGTAGCTAAAAGGTGTTATTTTGGGCGATATATACATATTTCTTATGGTTTGGTTACAAAATATTACTAATCCTAATATATAATTAATAGACCTGGAGAATGTAGTGTCCCAAGTTCATCATACCTCGTGGAGGAAATCACCCTTCAAAACTTCAAAGACTGAACAGCTGTAAATACGAAATTTTGCTCCCTTGTAACAATCTAGTAAGGTTCCGTTTGGAAACGAGTGAATTTCACTCGGAGTGATGCAAATTTCACCCTAGAGCGTTCAAAAATTCACACGAGTTAAACCGAGGGTAAACGCACTGTTACCTGACAGTTGCACGGAAGTGTTTTGAAACGCTTCCGAGTGATGCGAAAATCACACTGGGCCACCTGATTGGTGCAACCAGATTTTTCTTTCTCTTTCTCCTTTTAAGATCTGTCTCTTTTTAATAAACGAGTGAAATTTCGCACAATAATCGCACGTTTTGAATCACTTCCTTAGTATTTACAATACAGCACAGCGAAAGCGCTGTATTGGATTCCGAGTTATTGTACGCGTCCCGGGAGTGAAATGGACTGAATCTGTCAGGTACAGTATTGCCAGCTGAAACTGAAACGCTCTGTGGCCGCCTGAAGCTTCTGTTTTTGTTTTTTACTAGCCTTTCGCCCGCGGCTCCACCCGCGTTTATTAAATCTCTGCCACATTTTCAGCTTGGACGTTATTTTATTAACACCCTTATAGCCTATATGTTGACTATATAGGATTACTACTATGATAATAAATAACCGCATGCAAATCTGTTGAGTGGTTTTCGAGTTAAGCCGGAGCATAAATACAGACAGATAAAATAATTCTAAAAAAATTGTAGTTTTTTACTCAGTCGGTTTTGTTGTTTAAGATATTGTACAAAAAGAACAAGTCTAATATGTTTCGTTGCTAATTAGGCCACTAATATTGAAATAATTACTCAATATTTGTTCGTAGGAGACCAGTTTCTTTCCCGAGAAATCAGGAAAACAGATTTCTTTCTTTTACGAATGACAAGAACTTTATACTCTTCTCTTGAAGCCTGAGTGGCGATAGAGTGACGTCACGAAAGCGTTTAATCTATAGAACGTTTTATTTGTTGTTAACAATTCTTCCTAAAATTACAAAAATAATTAATAAAGTGACGGAACGGATTGAAAATTATATTTAACGAAATTGGACGGGGCTTTTACGAATCGGAACAGCGTTCCGGTGCGTTCTGGTCCATTTCGAGCACTGGTAAAAAGTACAAAAAATCATATCCCCGTTATCTCGGAAATTAATGCACCGGAAATCACAAAAAAACCTAAAGGATACGGACAAATGGAGAGAAATGTTTAATTACATTCCAGAACAGGCATTACAAAACTGAAATTGAAAGCCTTTGAACTCTTATCTAGGAGTCGCTAGGTCTAAACTACGCTGTAATAATGTGGAACGCATGTATTCGACTTACACATGACGGGAATTTATTTTCTGGATGTTCTCTGATTCCCAAATGTCTACCAAAAACCCACAAAGTACTATTACTGCTAAGACCAGGAAGTAAGCAATCCTGGACGAGTAAATTAAAAGTCCGAGCCCATAGGGTAAGCAAGTATAGTGATTTTCTCAAAAATAAAATGAGACTTTTTATGATAATGAGTTATATCAAATAAAATAAACTTACTGGATAATATTAAAAGTTACTTGCTCATATTGGGGCGATTAGTCATGTTTATTGTTATTGATTTCTTCAGCGAATCATTAGTGCAGTACAATCTATATCAGAGCCCTCTTCTGAACTCATTTTGTAATTTACTTGCACAAAACAGTTTCAACTGAAATATAAAGCAACATAAATTGCCGCTTTTACGCAACTTTTTTTATTATTGCCAGCTGGGCAAAGGTATTTACCGCCATGCAGACTTCTTCATGGACAAAGCCATCTAGAGGAAAGGTAAAAAAAAAATTTTTTTTATAAAATACAGCAACCATTTCTACATTCTAAACATGAAATTGTAATTCATTTAATTTTTCTTTTTAAATTGGCCGCTTAAAACCTTACGATCGCCAAACTCCTTATCATAGAGACACGGATAGTTTTAAAAAGAAAACATAGTCATAGATTTTCATACGAATTTCCTGGACAGTTATTAAGATTTCCTGGACACTTTTAATAGCTCGCCAGGATGAAGTATTTTCTGATAGGTCTTTACAGTATGTAATGGTAATATTACAATGTTTTTCTGAGAAAATATTTATTATACACATCGGTTAGCTTCGGCTTCGTGGAGCATCGTCTTTTTACTGGACTGTTAGTGTTTAGTGCGATAGAGATGACATTACGATACAATCGATTTATAATATTTTCTGCCGAGATCTGGACGGCGATTCTCGCAAAATTTTTCACACGCCTCTGATTATTGCGTCATAAATGCCGTGTGATAATTATATTAACTATAACTCCTTAAAAGCCCTTTAAAGCATGTTACGAATACGTACAACAGGTTTATATTTAAAAGTTTGATACGTTTCTTCATAAAGAGCTTGTAAAGAGTTCTTAAAATAACTTAGAAGTTAAATTTTTTTTGCGTTTAGTCGTTTCCGGAAAGTTCTTTGATCATTTGATTTCTTCTAAAAATTCTTCTAAGTCCAACGCCGAACCTTATTGATGTACCTTTGTGTATTTTATTTCTAGGGATGAATGAAACGTAAAGTATCACAAGAGATTTTTAGCTGATGTTTGGTATTTATTATTTATTATTTTATTTCGATAGTAAGGCGCTGCGTGTGGGCTCACCACTCCTCACGTTTGGGACGTAATAATCGTCGGTGAAATGCCGGGGTACCAAGTGTGGATTGTGACTTCCCTATCATAGTTCACACTTGGGAACACCTCTGACACCCCCTTGAGGATTCATGTCGTGGTGATATAATATAATTTTAGGATTCCGTAGTCCACTATATTTCTGTCCGTCTATCTGTTTGTCTGTCGGTCCGCGGCATAGACCAGAAAGTCTTAGTACTAGAAAGCTGTAATTTGGCATGAGGTATACATATTAATCACACCAACAAAGTAGTAAAATACAAATAGTGCGTTTTAGACGTAAAGGGGGGTACATTGTAAACATGCTTTCGCGTTTGGACAATTTAGCGAATGAAAACAGAATATTTTTTAACAAATACAATTTGTGTTATTATTTCAGGAGTCGAACTACCCATATTTTCAATTTGACGCAAGTATCACAATTATCGAGAAAAAAAATCCAACAGATCACTAAAATAACGAAAAACGCCATAAAGCGTTTGGACTATTATAATCTGACTACAAAATTGAGTTATTTTTTCTACAGTAAAGGATATCAAAGTAGCTTTCCCATGTTATACTTTTTTCCTTTCGTTATTTTGAAAAGAAATACTCAATACTCAAACATTCAAAATTTTTCCCGTATAGACAAATCACGCAAAAAATTTGAATATTGAAAATATATTTAAAAGTAACGAAAGGGAAAAATATTTTAAATAATAAATGGATAAGGTACTTTGATTTCTTTACTCTAAACTAAAAATAAATACTGGGTAAAAACAAAACAACCCCTTCTAAGTCCGCATATTGTGACGGGCAATCACGGAACATGACACGCACTTGGCCGGTTTAAAATTTTGTGCCCGTGACGAAATAAATCGATGCGAATGTACTTTGCAAGTTTCATAGGGCGTGCACGTAATAGCGAAATAAATTGCATTACATTTATCACGCCAACAACTGAGTCGCATTGTTCGATAAATTATGCCTATTATTCCAGTACATAGCTGGACTCGGCGTCTCGAGGATTGTTCTATATTCGAGATCACAAGATTATTGATACCATTATATAGCAATAGTGTGCATTCCTTTTTAGATTAGGTGGGCAATAGGCTAATATAATATTTATAGTCGAGTAAGGCTTGAAAAAAGTGGCTTAAAAAGGCCACTTTGGATGAATCATATTAAGATTCTGTTCTATTGCCGTCTCTTTTGCATGGGTGAATAAATTCTATATCTGTCCTACTTTCAAATCATTTTATGATTCACCCAAGTCGGCCTTTTTAGATTGAAAAGTAAGCACCAAGAATACTTACTTAAGGGCCCATAATACCTCAATTCACAGTCCTACTCTAACGCTTCTGCTTTTTAACTGTCTATCCTACTTTAATCAGATGCCGTGCACGCAAAACACCAGTTATTTTGAAATCGCGACTACACTGATGGTTTTTTCATTTTTATGTTACAGTCTGCAGCTGCTTTATACTAATATCAGTTATATTATGCAAAGTTTCAGATCTAATTTCAAGTATTAATTGAATGCTATCGGTTTATTGTACGGTTTGGAGGTAACTTTTTGTATTTTTTTTCTATCGAGAAAATTTAATGGAATCAAGTTTTCACCACAGCATTGACATAGCATTAGTCCTCAACTTTATCATATATTAATTTCAGAGTGATTGTTGCAGTATTTGTTTGAAGTAAAGTGAGGACTATACATCCTTAACGGGTAAAGTATGAAAATTTAAAAATATGATTCGGTTTATTTAACAAGCCGTACTATGACATTCATTACTTCCCAGAATCTAATATTTCAGTACTATCGGAAGGTGCGATAATACAGTGTTTATTTTGTTGAGAATCAACTGGTTTTAAATAAATAAAATCTATAAATATGTATTGGTAAATATTAAAAACAAATAAAAAAGTTTTTTTTTTAAGATATTTCGGCCCACTTAGGGTCGTCATCAGGTTTTCATTGTGAGTCAATTTGTATATAATATAATATATAATAATAATATTTATTTATTTGCGTAAGATATTCCGTATTTACATTGTGTGGTGGTACGGAACTGATTGTGCGCGAGGCCAACTCGCACTTGGCCGGGATTTTAAACAAGTAACATCTTTCTTACCTTCTAGAGAGAAAAAAAAAAACATTTTTCTTAGAAAGTTCATTCTAATTTCCACAATAAATAAAAATACTTGCCCATTCATCTGACAAAATGAAGTCTAATAAATAGCTGATAAAGCTCATTTGTAAGAAGTAAAAAGACAGATTAGTTATCAAACACAGCATGATTAATTTAGAATCCGACGCGTTTTAGCATTTAAGACCGAAGACAACGAATGTCGTTCCTAATTAGGAAACTAATTCGGAGAGAATAAAGAGGACTTTAATAGTAAGGATTTATTGAGTTTCTCTCAAAAATAATTACATCATGGTTAATCCGTGAAGCTTTCCATTTTCGATAAAAATTGCAAAACAGTTAAAAATTAGACTAATAATTCGTCTTACGAAATTAACGATTTAATTTAATTCGTACCTATGAAGGTATTTAAGAGGTACAGCAAGCTCAATAGGTTCTTGACAGCTGTACAGTGTACACGTATACTCGCTAAATTGTATTTTTTTTTGTAATATGACACTGGATATTAAGATAGTAACTATACGTAAAACGGATTTGAGAGAATTGCCTTCTAAATTACTAAGTCAGCCACAATCAACGCGCGTCTGAATAATACTATCTTAGCCACTAGTTATCTTCTATGTAAGCCACTCGAAATATAACTCAGCATGGTGGTTATTTTTTAACATCTAAATTTTTAACATGCATTCAAGCAGTTAACTTCTAAAATATTAATATATGGCACCCAAATATAATATTTATTTAATTAGTTTCTAATTTTACAACTCAGTACGTTTAAAATATAACTCATCTTACATTAATGACCGTCAAATTTCCAAAAAAATTTACGAACCAAATAAAAATTATGGTAATTTTGATCTTTTAATTTATCTATCCGACTTAAATTTATTTTTGCATTAGCTCCGGTGCTCGGAGTGTGGCACCTAACACCGTGCAATTCCTCGCAGACGTCCTTACTCGCCCGTGTCTGCTCCTCACCGCAAGCTGGTCCTTTGACGATGCCTCCGATTATTTATATACACTCTATGGACAAGCTAAAAGGCTGGCTTCGCTAGCCTAATCAACGCTACAGTACCGTGTCGGACTTCTACACTCTCACCGATTTCGAGAAAGAATTCTGAAATACAATATGGCCACTTCCGTGTAAAACACGGTCAATTTTAGTGTTTGCAGTAGCTATTTTCATGATAAAAGAATATGATGTATTATTTTTCATGCTAAGTTATAATATATGATGATTATTGAAGCTTGAATGATATTTTTTTGAGGAGCGTGTGTTGAAGCTGTAAAACGAAAAATGGTGATAAGTTGTGAAATCCGTGGCTGAGTTATTAAATTAGGTGGCAATGTACAAGGACAAGTAAAAATAATTGATGATCATTACTTGACGCTTTCTTTTGGGCGTTGTAAAAAAGACGAATTAGTTTTTTAGAGGATAACTCATTTTCACGTTGCTTAGTTATAAAAAGAGAAATATCACCACGTGGCCAAAAAAAATTCTTTGGCTAGACTTATAATTTCCCTAAATAAATTATTAAAAAGTATGAAAAAATATGTAAAAGATATTAGTTTTCACCAATATTTAGAGTATGTAATAAAGACACTACTACACTCTACATTTCGCTAAGTGGAATTCGTACCGCTTCAGCTGATTCTAAGCCATGACAATGTCACATAAATACCTTTGTTATTGTTCCAGCCACCTTCGGAAGGAGAGTTGGCAGCTCCGGTGGGGGTCCTGAGTCGGATGCACCGACTGAGAAACCTTCGCAAAGGGAGTCGGGTAAGTAGGCATCAAGTACTGCAGCACAAATTATTACCGTATTTCTACGACGCGTAGGTGAGGTTGACGTGCAAGAAACGCAGAATCCTGCGCAGGCAAAACTTTGTGTTACATTTTAATTGTTGTGTAAAGCACCCCGTAGATACCAAATTTCATAGTGTGAGAAGAATTAGAAGTTACCTTGAACTTCTGATAATTAGACAAGTGCTTTATACTATAACTGAACAAAATAGTGTAATTTGGCTGCTAGGAGAAAAGCAGGGTGTTGCCATTTGCTGAGACCTCATACCGATCAACTTTGTAAAAACTGGGCGAATTCACCCTACTATATCTTACCTTAAACGCTGGAGTCAATAAATGTATTATACAAATTATTATGTCGTAGTGTGGCCCCCTCTTAATAGACCCTAGAACTAGATGTGGACAAGTAAGCCACAATACTATTCCAAAGTTCAACTCGATGCTAGCTTTAATGGAAGCACGAGGCATACCAGGCTTTTCTTATCTCATTTTTGAGTACGGTAACCTCAAAAACAAATTTCTTCTTAGACCTTGTCCACATGCCACGTTTTGTTCGCGCGAAAGCTCACGCGTAAGCACTCGCGCGTAATCGAAGTACTAGCCTCCAATACATTGCGTCCACATATAGGTACGCGCGTAGCATGTGGACGCAATTGCAATACAAAAATTAAAAATTAAGACTTGCCAAAGTTAAGTGGCCAGTTATAATTAAAAACCTAAAAAAAAAGTTTTATTTCACTTTGAAATGTTATTCCCTAATTGTTTTGAGCAGTAAATAATATGAATATTTTTCTGCGTAAATGTTCTATATGGGGAGTTTTGGCTCATGATGTTTAAGGTCTAAGTTTAAGAATTCCATATGCTGCTCTGGAATTTGTGCCATATTTCGTGTCGAAAAACTTTTGATGAGACATAAACTATGTTATGGAATTGTCCAAAAAACACCCTAGAGCACATTTCCTCAGCAAAATATTCAATATTCAATGATCACTATCACAAATCGCACTTTTTGCTAATTTCGCAAAATAAAATGTTGACGTTCCATAGTAAATTGACTCGGGGCTGGGCTTTCGTTTGTAGGGAACAGGAAAAAATAAAAAATATGAATTCAACAAAAAGGGTCATCGAACCATGATACTGAGCACTTACCGAGTCTTCAGTACGAATTTGGCTGTTTAAATAAATTTCACCTAGTATACTATATGCTATAACATAATAATACGCCGGAATCAAATTCTTGAATGAATATTTAATACTGTGCAACCAAAGAGAACCTTAACAAAATAACTTTCTCTGAGCAATTTATATTAATAAAATTATTTTATAGCACCTTCACCTTCGGCTCGTGCCGCAAACTCACACTCGTCAGAAAACGTTTCATCGCTCTCGTATCGTAATGTACTATTATTTATTCTTTGGTTCGAAACCCCGAGCACCCTAAGAGGGGTGTACCTGCCCCCCCGCCTGTACCTGCCCCCCCGCCTGTACCTGCCCCCCCGCCTGTACCTGCCCCCCCCGCCTGTACCTGACTACGCCCCTGGTAGTTGAGTGAGACCTTCGAACCCACATATTATGTACACTGTGTATTTTTGTTTTTGTATGTATATTAATTAATTTAAATAATTCACTTAAAAATATGTTTTAATTAATATAGGATTTATTTTTTGGGATGTACTTCACGGGTCATTTTAATTCAGCCTTTATTGTTATTGAATTTGTTATTTTATGTTTAGAAAATAAATCATAAAAAGGTTACTCGTATACAATCATTTAAGTTAGGCAAATTTTAAAAATATTTTTTTGCTTGTAATAAATACCTGTATATCTCACCGTAAGATTGTAAACTCCAATAGTTTATAATTTTACTAGTGAGATTGTTAACTTTATGTTTTTGTTAGGTAGTTTATAAATTAACCTAACCTAACCTCGTGAAATTATAAACTATTGGATTTTACAATCTCACGATGACTATATTACGTAAGAAATATATTTAATTTCATTTCTGTGTTCGAACCACTGCTACAGAGGCGGACTTAGATATTTATGAATTCTTGGAGAGCCAAACAGTCAATTTTCTTAGTCCGTACCAAGAAATGGAAGATCTTTAAACAAGTCAGGTCACATAGAGCTGACTGAACCCTTTCTTGTCCTAAACTCAATATTAGCTGCTAAATTGCTAAATGTAATTTTGCAACCATTCAATTGTTTTTCGTCTAACGCTCTTTGACGTGGGGAGAATAACATAATCGTATTACATTTGTAATAAAGGCGAAAATTGATTCTGGTCTATTTTCTCAGATGGTACACTTGAGAAAATTAGATGTTCTACCTTTTTTTTACCAAGTAGCTTGAAATTGGGTGCCTCTCTAATACATTCACTTTTTAAATAATACTTGTTAAGGTGAAGTGGGCATTGGAAAAATATGTTGTGAGTGTGCAGGACCAACTTACCTAGAGTCTAACGCGAGTGAGCAAATTAAACATAATATACAAATTTAATGTAAGCGATAATTTGAATGAATTTTTAATTAAAAAAAAATCTTAGGATTCATAAAAAAAAAACACAAAATATTCGCGTCATGTTTTGTAATGATACGATTGACATTACAAGCATAACAAATTACAGGCATAAACGTGATAACAACAATTTCCAGAAGTCTCTTAAGGATTTTTTTCCATTATGTAAAATATTCAAATCATCATTTTAAATTTTAAAATAGTCGAAAATTTCTCATCATTTCGTAAATAATATGTCTTTTTTTCGCTTCTGTATTTACATCTGGTTTTCTGAAAAACGTGTATAAAGTTGCATTTTCCAACGCCCACATATAAAAGGTGCTGAGTGCGAAGTAGTGCACATCAAACAGCATAAATTCTTAATAAGTTAATCAAATTTACTAAAACAATCTGTTTCAAACGTGTTTTTTAATAAAGCACCAGATACCCCTATATGAAATGCAATTTAAATTTTATCTTGTAAAGAATTTTTTGGGTTTTTGCATCAGCATTTTATTACAGTTTAGAATTTAGACATCTTATATTCTTTTCATCGTATGAGATTGTTCGTCGCATGCCATATCATATTTAACCCCTGGGATGAGAACAGTAATATGAAAATAGAACATTGTTTTTCTCAAACACGTGCTTGGATTTCAAGGTTTCTGTTTGTTTTTGCGTATTGTTTCTAGTTATATAATTATACGTCGTTACTGATAGCTTTTCCGACCACTGGTACCCAGAGGATTATTTATTGTATTTCAACTCTCAACACGAAATGGAGGCGTATTTAATACACAATCATTAGCGGGTATATCACAATAATTTGGAAGTTTTAGCTTTAGTTTAAGAGGAAAGGTTAGGTCGCGCTTGCATCAATCACTATTACTACTATTTCGTCTATGCTATTACGTACTCCATGCGGAAAAAACCGCAGCGCGAGAAGGACGGATTCTGGAAAAAAGTCAAAATGGCGACTACTTTCACAAATTTATCAAAAAACCGTAAAGGCTCCATAAAATATCTGTTAGTTTCAGAGTTAAATAAAGTTTTTTTTTCAAACAATACTATATACGTTCATTTTAAAATTCAATTTAAAGAATCCTAATGTACAGCAAATAATTTCCACGAATTTGTTTATTTCCTGACCGGTTTCGACTCTATGGCATTTTCATTGAATTTATAATTGATTTTAATATAATACAAACAGTTCACATCAGAGCAATCAATGACAACATGAACATAAATCACACTAATATTATAAATGCGAAAGTTTGTGTGTGTGTGTGTGTGTGTGTGTGTGTGTGTGTGTGTGTGTGTGTGTATGTTTGTTACTCTTTCACGCTAAAACGGCTGGACGGATTTGGATGAAATTTAGAATCGATATAGCTTATACCCTAACTTAACACATAGGCTACTTTTTATCCCGGAAAAAAGCATGTCGTTAAACCGAATAACACGCGGGCGGAGCCGCGGGCAAAAGCTAGTAATAAATAAATTTGTGGAATAGTACAAGTGATTTTCTGTTATTCTTATGTATTTCAATTCTAATAAGTATTCAAAGTTTCACCAAGTGTCAACAATCAATAGAGGTTTCGATTCGATGTAACCTTATTTTAAGCGTCCTGTTCTTGTCTGTCCGATACAGAAAGAAAAAGACAGAATGCTTAGATTAAGTTTAGTCCTGTCAAATAAGTTAAGTCGTGTTACACCGAATCGACACCAGTATCAATATTTTAAAGAAACTTGTTCGAGATAAATCGAACTTAAAAGGAGTGATGGAAAGCAAGCCATCAGTGGTCGCCAATTTATTTAGTATTAAAATTCCATAACTGTCGTGTTATTTAAATATGGAATGAGGTTCCGTGACGTTTACTCACTAACGATTTGAATGTACAAAGAGGTTTTATTAAAGTGCAAAGAGGTTACCTACTGGCTGAATACAAAAGAGGTAACGCAAAAAAACATAGCGTGCGAAACATGGAAAGAAAAATGTTATAATTTACTAATTATTGTTTTAATATCCGCAATAAACGTATGTTTGCCTCGGCTGCGACCATCAATGCCTAACTTGGCGGCCGCGGCTGTTACAGTAATCCTAATTTACTAATACAAATTTAATCCATAAATAATATGTATGAATTTTTGCTCAAATAATCCTTGATTTAATGATTTAACCTTAACATGATAGCTTTTTTAGAACCATTTCTGGTTTAATATTTCTACTTATTGTAATTACTTCTGAAAATTCTGTTTCAATAAGAGTGTGCATTATATTCTTGCCAAAAGCACTCATGTTTTTCATTTGTAGTGTTGCTACTCTTCTTCAAACAAGGAAGAATAAATTATAGTTTATCCTCTAAATTTTTCCAGTTCATTAAGTTTTTATTAGGTAAGAATGTAAATTTGTGACGGCGTGAAAATATAAACGAATGCTTTCACAATCTGCCACAGTGTTCCCCTCTCTTTGGCGTGCAACCCTATCAACATTGTAAAGCGTTATGGCTAGGTATTATAGCAGTCTATTAGTAGAAGTATCACAGGTTGAACCTTCTAATATACTCGTATGTATAGGTATATGGGTCTGCTCTGTGTAACATTAAAGAGTTTAATGTCAAAGATATTAGTTTCTCGAAGCGACCACTAAGGTCACTGCTAACACTAAGCACTAGGTTTCTGACGACCTATCACGTCTGTCGGACTTAAGTTTAAACTTGGACCTCGATAGTGCCTTGAAGTTTAAGCTTAAGCCTTCGGATAATGTTCTATAAACTTTATACGTCTTTGACAGAACTAGACCTTTGCTTGTAGGCTTCGTTAACTTTCTAACGTCATCTGAAAGAAGAAATCGATGGGGACAATTTGCATAGAATTTATTGATGGGGTACTTTACTTTATACTTTATTGTACACAAAAATATAATTACAATTGAGGTTAGAAATAGGATGTACACAGGCGAGCTTATCTCTAAGTAGAGATTTCTTCCAGCAAACCCCTCTGATAAATAAAAAAAATCATAATAAATTAATAAGTAGACATACGTGTACACAAAACTACGCATCACACTATTAAATTAAAATTTTAATACATATATACATATATATATATATATATATCCCTACATATACATAAACAGCATAACTACATTCTATTACATACATGAATCTTTGCATAAACAATAGATATATATAATAATATACATACATATAGCGTGTACATTATGTACGTACACACTTACATACTATACAAATTCACTTATGGAAGAGAAAGATAGTGCTCTTTTAATCTTTTTTTAAAAATACCAATACTACTACGGGGTACTACTTTTATAAGATAAGGAAGCAACAGTTTTCTATCAGTTATAATTTACATACTTATTATTTATACAAAAAAGATTAAAAGATTATGTTTTTATTGCGAAATCTATCGCTTTGGAATACTCTTAATGTTATTATTAGAGTGCATTACAAACTAGAAAAGATAAATTAGAAACAAATGTAAAAAAAAGAATTTGACAAAAATCCTCTGGCCAGTATTTAAACCTGCGACCTCTTATTATCAAGACACAAGCACGCTACCGATTGTGCCATCAAGGTATAGTACCTTACCTAGATCACAGAATATTTTTTGTAACTATTTGATCTAACCAGCTTGAAAGGCACATACTAAATAATCACTCTAGGGTGTTATGTGATTTGACGCCCTGTTCTTAAGAAACAGATAGCGCTGTCGCTCTCGTCTATACAATACTTCCGACAGACAGTTAAGAAATTCACAGTTCGCAATAAAAACATAATCTTAATAAACGAGAACTGTTAATTTCAACAACTTAAGCTGTGAAAACTTGCCAAGTTCTACATATTTAGTAGCAAGGACCTTAACAAACTTTCTTTTAAAACAAGTTGTACATTATTGCTGTTATAACTCAAGGAACCTACATAGTAAACTTCAGCACCCAATTTAATCTCAATTCTTTTTTTGGCGAAGCCGACTTTCCTGCACTGCCTTTGTACCTACTGAATTCGGCCGCTTTTTCACATTTATCTTTTTGGTGGGATAACTCTGTACATGACATACTTATGAAAATTGTAAAGTCCGTTAGTTTATCAACTCCCTGACTAAGGTTAGTTTATATACACCTTACAAAAACCTAACGTTAAATGATAAACTCACTCACTAGTTAAATTATCAACTATCGGATCGTGTAATCGATTACGGTGACATTTAGACATGTTGTAAGACTGTCCTTATTTGAATTTTTTTACAGCCTCAAACGTTGTTCAACGACAAGGGCAAGTACCCGACTCTAACCCGGATGTCGTACTGCCAGTGCCGTCTGCCCAGAGTGTTCACCAGCGTGTTCGAGAGGTTCGGCTGGTCCCACGTGGCGCTGCTGCTGGACAAGTCCGATCTCTTCTCATTGACTGTCGGTGAGTGTATTATAACAACGTTTTACTTCAGTCTCAACCTCCATACAACGACAAGGGCAGTAGGAGACACTAGCTCGGATGTCGTACTGCCAGTGCCGTCTGCCCAGAGTGTTCACCAGCGTGTTCGAGAGGTTCGGCTGGTCCCACGTGGCGCTGCTTCTGGACAAGTCCGATCTCTTCTCATTGACTGTCGGTGAGTGTATTATAACAACGTTTTACTTCAGTCTCAACCTCCATACAACGACAAGGGCAGTAGGAGACACTAGCTCGGATGTCGTACTGCCAGTGCCGTCTGCCGAGGGTGTTCACCAGCGTGTTCGAGAGGTTCGGCTGGTCCCACGTGGCGCTGCTGCTGGACAAGTCCGATCTCTTCTCATTGACTGTCGGTGAGTGTATTATAACAACGTTTTACTTCAGTCTCAACCTCCATACAATGACAAGGGCAGTAGGAGACACTAGCTCGGATGTCGTACTGCCAGTGCCGTCTGCCCAGAGTGTTCACCAGCGTGTTCGAGAGGTTCGGCTGGTCCCACGTGGCGCTGCTGCTGGACAAGTCCGATCTCTTCTCATTGACTGTCGGTGAGTGTATTATAACAACGTTTTACTTCAGTCTCAACCTCCATACAACGACAAGGGCAGTAGGAGACACTAGCTCGGATGTCGTACTGCCAGTGCCGTCTGCCCAGAGTGTTCACCAGCGTGTTCGAGAGGTTCGGCTGGTCCCACGTGGCGCTGATTCTGGACAAGTCCGATCTCTTCTCATTGATTGTCGGTAAGTGTATTATAGCAACGTTTTACTTCAGTCTCAACCTCTATACAACGACAAGGGCAGTAGGAGACACTAGCTCGGATGTCGTACTGCCAGTGCCGTCTGCCGAGGGTGTTCGCCAGCGTGTTCGAGAGGTTCGGCTGGTCCCACGTGGCGCTGCTGCTGGACAAGTCCGATCTCTTCTCATTGACTGTTGGTGATTGTATTAAAGCAACGTTTTACTTCAGTATCAACCTCTATACAACGACAAGGGCAGTAGGAGACACTAGCTCGGATGTCGTACTGCCAGTGCCGTCTGCCGAGAGTGTTCACCAGCGTGTTCGAGAGGTTCGGCTGGTCCCACGTGGCGCTGCTGCTGGACAAGTCCGATCTCTTCTCATTGACTGTTGGTGAGTGTATTATAGCAACGTTTTACTTCAGTCTCAACCTCTATACAACGACAAGGGCAGTAGGAGACACTAGCTCGGATGTCGTACTGCCAGTGCCGTCTGCCGAGAGTGTTCACAAGCGTGTTCGAGAGGTTCGGCTGGTCCCACGTGGCGCTGCTGCTGGACAAGTCCGATCTCTTCTCATTGACTGTTGGTGAGTGTATTATAGCAACGTTTTACTTCAGTCTCAACCTCTATACAACGACAAGGGCAGTAGGAGACACTAGCTCGGATGTCGTACTGCCAGTGCCGTCTGCCGAGGGTGTTCACCAGCGTGTTCGAGAGGTTCGGCTAGTCCCACGTGGCGCTGCTGCTGGACAAGTCCGATCTCTTCTCATTGACTGTTGGTAAGTGTATTATAGCAACGTTTTACTTCAGTCTCAACCTCTATACAACGACAAGGGCAGTAGGAGACACTAGCTTGGATGTCGTACTGCCAGTGCCGTCTGCCGAGAGTGTTCACCAGCGTGTTCCAGAGGTTCGGCTGATCCCACGTGGCGCTGCTGCTGGACAAGTCCGATCTCTTCTCATTGACTGTTGGTGAGTGTACTATAGCAACGTTTTACTTCAGTCTCAACCTCTATACAACGACAAGGGCAGTAGGAGACACTAGCTCGGATGTCGTACTGCTAGTGCCATCTGCCGAGAGTGTTCACCAGCGTGTTCGAGAGGTTCGGCTGGTCCCACGTGGCGCTGCTGCTGGACAAGTCCAATCTCTTCTCATTGACTGTCGGTGAGTGTATTATAGCAACGTTTTACTTCAGTATCAACCTCTATACAACGACAAGGGCAGTAGGAGACACTAGCTCGGATGTCGTACTGCCAGTGCCGTCTGCCGAGAGTGTTCACTAGCGTGTTCGAGAGGTTTGGCTGGTCCCACGTGGCGCTGCTGCTGGACAAGTCCGATCTCTTCTCATTGACTGTCGGTGAGTGTATTATAGCAACGTTTTACTTCAGTATCAACCTCTATACAACGACAAGGGCAGTAGGAGACACTAGCTCGGATGTCGTACTGCCAGTGCCGTCTGCCGAGAGTGTTCACCAGCGTGTTCGAGAGGTTCGGCTGGTCCCACGTGGCGCTGCTGCTGGACAAGTCAGATCTCTTCTCATTGACTGTCGGTGAGTGCATTATAGCAACGTTTTACTTCAGTCTCAACCTCTATTCAACGACAAGGGCAGTAGGAGACACTAGCTCGGATGTCGTACTGCCAGTGCCGTTTGCCGAGAGTGTTCACCAGCGTGTTCGAGAGGTTCGGCTGGTCCCACGTGGCGCTGCTGCTGGACAAGTCCAATCTCTTCTCATTGACTGTCGGTGAGTGTATTATAGCAACGTTTTACTTCAGTCTCAACCTCTATACAACGACAAGGGCAGTAGGAGACACTAGCTCGGATGTCGTACTGCCAGTGCCGTCTGCCGAGAGTGTTCACCAGCGTGTTCGAGAGGTTCGGCTGGTCCCACGTGGCGCTGCTACTGGACAAGTCCGATCTCTTCTCATTGACTGTCGGTGAGTGTATTATAGCAACATTTTACTTCAGTCTCAACCTCTATACAACGACAAGGGCAGTAGGAGACACTAGCTCGGATGTCGTACTGCCAGTGCCGGCTGCCGAGAGTGTTCACCAGCGTGTTCGAGAGGTTCGGCTGGTCCCACGTGGCACTGCTGTCCGGACAAGTCCGATCTCTTCTCATATACTGTCGGTGAGTGTATTATAGCAACGTTTTACCTCAGTCTAAGCCCCTATACAATATAAGGTTTGCATATCAATACTACTACAGTGAGTAGTCGATATACCAAATTTTTTTTTATTGTTTTTTAATCTTGGACTAGCGATATATTGACAAGGCTAACATTTTGCCACAAATTCCTACGTTGCATAGTTTTCAAGAAGACAATTTCATTTGTAATCGAGTTCTAGAAAACGGCTCTGAGGATTTCGATAAATTTTTGCAGTATAGGGGTTTTTGGGTGTGAATCGTCGATCTAGTTAGGTCACATCTTGTTATGCCTTCGTACAAGATTAAAAGTTTCGCATCAGTTGCCAAGCACGTCAAAAATTGAATCCAGATACGAAAAATAAACCTCAAATCTGGATCTTTGTATTTTTCGTTCTAGTAGGCCTATTATAAAATGTAAAGCTCCAAATAAGTAACTATCTGCATAGTTGCAATTTAGAGAAGCTCGAAATTCAGGATTGCAATTTGAAATGCACATATTCATTTGCTACAGAGCAAAGCTCTTTGGTATTGATTCATTCTGTTAGCCTGCACCGGACACTGAACATTTTATTTATGTTTAGAGTGAATACCACGAACTATATCGTCCTCATTATTCCTTGAAGATAAGTACTTTGACAGTCGATTTCTTCGGTGTGTTTGACTGTTTGTACTAGGAAATAGTGAGACATAATACTGTTTTTGTGGAAACTAAAAACTCTTTATTCATTCGTAATTTGAAGAGTGTTGTACTTCATAACTTGGTAAAATGCGCGTTTTACCAGTAAATATTATAAAATGTTTAAGGCTCCATGACTTGATTTGTTCAGATTTTCATTTTGATACGAAGAAAATGATACTATAAGTAATTATTGGAATTAATATACTAAACTGTGATATGGTAAGATAAGATAATTGTTCATCATATAACAGAGCACGTTATAAAAGGTTTGTCAATACTTATAAATATCACATTAAATACAAAATATGTACCAATGTACATACACAATCTTTACATGAAATCATTTATGAAAATTTACATAAAATAAGGGCTTAAATTAAAAATAAATCAGGAAATGAACATGCATTCAGATTTAAATTCATGAATTAATAATTTGCTTAAATGTCGTCGGCATATCGTAAAACCCGACATATCATAATTTGCCTACGCAGATCCCATTTCTAACGCTCGGCTCGGTCCGCTGAGCTTCCCAAATTTATTAAGATGTACAGGCCGCGTATTGTAAAAAGAATACGTCTGAAGCTAGCTGGGGATGAGTTTACGCCTGTATACAGTCGCGTATAAAAGTGCTTGCGGACACTACAAGCTGACTGGTGATATTGCATAATATCGCACGCCCTACTCCTTACCGCCAAAGAGACCGATGATCGTGTTGTGCGCAGGTTCATTGCCTAACTTCAGACGTATTCTTTTTACAATACGCGGACTGTACGTAAATTTAACACGCTTCGCCCGTCAACACACCTATTTTTTACTTTTGGTGAAATATTTTCGATTTTATATTTTACGATCTGCCGAGGCAAATCATTATATGCCGAATTCTACGATTTGCCGACGACATCATACCACGTGTAAAGAAAGCTGTGGTTATGTATAAAAAGCTTTTTCCGACAATTCAATAAAGAACACTTTTTACTATGGAATCATTACTAAAGTCACGAAAAAATATGGATAAATTTAAGATGATGTTTTTATTGCGAAATCCATCGCTTTGGAATACTCTAAATATTATTATTAGAGTGCATTACAAACTGGAAAAGATAAATTAGAAACAAAAGTAAAGACAAGAATTTGAAAAAATTCCTCGGGCCAGGATCCGAACCTGGCGCAGTCGGTAGCGCGCTTGTCTTGATAACAAGAGGTCACAGATTCTAATCATGGCCCGAGGAATTTTTTCAAATTCTTGTCTTTACTTTTGTTTCTAATTTATCTTTTCCAGTTTGTAATGCACTCTAATAATAATATTTAGATTAATTTAGATTTTAATAGCGTTAGTAGATATCGATTCACAGATTATCTACAGGAAAACTGCAACTTAACAGTGTTATTGGCCTCCAGGAAGAATAAAGAAAAAAAACATGTTTATTCGGTCTATTGACTGCTTACTGTAGTATGAAAAAATGAACTTTATTTTCAGAACGCCAAGTAAATATTTTTCTTACGTCAATAAATTAAACAACTATTTTAGTTCGGAAAAGTTCCGCTCTAACCAGACATCCACACCGCCACACTCACACTAAAAATGTATATTTTGAAAAGGAGACGCCATGATAACCTGTCGGCCACCAGCATGATATGGAACCGTAATTGTGCGGTTCAACTATCAGTTCTGTGTATCACCAAGTGCCCACAATCCCCACTATGAACCTCATTGCAGGTAAAAGCCTGGAGTGGGGCCTGAGGAAGGAAGGAGTGCTGAAGGCTGTACGGGAGCTGGACGGCAACGAGAGAGAGTCCTGCGAAGCCTTGCTCCGTGACGTCAGCATGTATGCTCGTGGTATGACATATGTATATAACCGGTATATAAGAAACCGGTCAACTTCGAGTAGGTCTCACAACCTGAGGGCTCCGTAATAGCATTCTAATAAGTAGATACCATGATTTTCTTTACGAAATATTTGTTTAGTACGTTTACCTACAAAATGTACGAAACAAAACTGCAAAATTAAGTTGGCCACTTAAATACTTGAATTTTACAATATTTTAGTATTTGTCATTTACAAACAATAAGGTAGGGTACATAATAAACTGAAATTCCAAATTCCAACTAGTTTTACAAAAAAACATATCACAAATGTCATTGTATGTACGCTTATGCTATTTTCTTTTTGATGAATGATGAATGAAAATGATAAAACTTTTGATGTTTTCAAGCATGTTGTACCAGAACAAACCTCGGATCGAGGCGTTCTGTTAGCACTCGCTAACATTTTGTGATAAGGTGGTGCCACTACCTTCGGATTACTATTGATGTCTAGATATTAGCTGAGGGTGGAAGCGACATCTGCTTAATATGTGGGAAACGCTTGAGTTTGGAGGTAGGTTAGGTTGATTGAAAAGGATGTCAAACCAAACGTAAAAGTATCAGTTGTTTAGGTCAGATGGCATTACTTCCGGGATTAGAAAATAAGACAGACCTTATTTCCTTATTTTACTCACGAAATGAAGAAGTAATGTTCAAATAAATTCCGTATGTTTTATTCTTAATGTTTGGTAGCAGGGAAAGAGTGAAAATTATGTAAATCAAGTAAAGATGTTGTTTCTATAATAAATTACGTGAACATTAAATTCGCGCCGAAAACGGGTATTTCATGGATATGTAATAGTATAGAATTAGAGATTGCCGGGTGTCTAAGGTTCCTAAGCGAAATGGGTCCACTAAGTGAAAAGAAGTAGGAAATGTCTTTTGAGGAGAGAGATTTGGGGGGCTTTACAAAAGTAAGGAATGCAGAAGGCGGGCTATGGGGGCGCAGTAGCGGGAAATTGGGTAAACTTCGATTCAAGAAGTTCCGTCATAATTTGCTGTCTTTCCGTCATAATGGCGCTGTTATTGTTAACTTGCCAGAGCCCGCTAGAATTTAGTATTGGGAGAAAAGAGGGCGACACTGCGCATCTTGCAATAAACTCATGAACTTTGGTATAGTACAGATTAGGTGAATTGGTTTTAAGACTATGTCAAAAGTGCCACTTGTTTCAGCTAGGTGGCGTATTTAGCAAAGCAGTAAAGGAAACAGATTCCATTTTCGTATTTTAATTCAAAATAAAGTAAAACCTGCTCAAATGAATTTTAGATATTTTCATTATCTTAATAGTTGGTGGTAAGGAAAATTAGAATCACGAAAAATACTGTTTCAAGCTAAAAAGGAAAACATTATGATTGCTGTAGTCCGGATGTCGGCGTTGAGATTTCATGACCATATAAGGTAATACGGAAATACTTGGAGAGAATGCGTGGGTCGTGGATACGGGGAGTGACAAGAAGGGAGCGGGGCACGGGGGAAGCGGCGTGGCGAGGCGCCGGGAGTGAGTCGATAAAAGTGGTTGTAGGGCGGGAACGGCTCCCAGTCTTTGGAGGTCAGTCTTCGGAGTTCAGTCTTCGAGGTCCGTCAAGCGAGGTACAAGTGCAGTAATTAGTCGCGAATTTATTTTCATGGGTTTTAATTTTATCAGGGCGTTTGTTTTATAGTCATATCTATTTGCTCGGGGTTATTTTCTTCAAAGTTCTGTCGGAATTATTTAGAGTGTGGAATACTTTTCGAGAAAGTGCAGTTTAAATTTAGAGATCCGCGAGTGTTTGTTCGAGGCGTTTTCCGTAAAAGGACGAAGATGTAGATCGGTTATAGGGTATTCCTTTTGAGGCTTGTTTCAAATGATTTCCTAAGAATTCTGGGGTCTGCTTTATATTTTAAATAATATAAGGTAAAGCTGGATGTTGCGGCTGTGAAAGGCTTTGAGCTCTAGGGCTCGGCTGGCCGGGGGAAGGATGGAAAAAGCCTCATTAAGAATCGCGGTTAATTGTGTTATATCGTTCAGACCAGTTCTAGGGACGCGGATATCAGGCCTGGGCGTGGGGTTTTGTAGTTTACTGGGGTTTTGTAATAGTGAGGGGTTATTAGCGCGGGAACTACTCGGTATTTCGAGCGTGGCAAAGGTGGGTGTCTCTGGGTTTAGTTTAGGGGTATCTTCAGTAGGCTTGACGGCTAATAGGTAGGGAAAATATGTGATGCTAAACAAAGAGGAGTCTCTTTGGGGATTTGATACGAGGGTAACCTAACGGAGTCGACAACTCGTATCATTTCCTTCAACCTCTCCGGAGGGGCAGTCGTTTTGAGATGACGCTGCAGCGGTTTAGTTATACCGTATAATATCTCCCATTTCTGACGTTACCATGTGATGTTGCCTGGGCGATCACGAGAGAAGTGTGAACCGGACATTGCCCCTCCAGGTTATCATCCGTGGCGCAGTCTTGGTCTTTATGTATATATTAATATATTTATCACACAACCATATAGGGAACTTCCGGTCAGTTGGGTGAGGCCCTTACCTTGAATCACCCGCTGACTGGCACGGAGAGTTTATAGGCAGTAGGTACACGTAGAGGAGAAAACTCGCCTCGCTTCTTTATTTTAGATTAGTTGAGGGATGTGATTTCCGCTGTGACTCTTTGGGAATCACCGCACAAACACAATTAAATGTAAATGTGAGATTTTATCTCTAGTTTTGGGTTTTACACATTTGGCAGACTAGGAATTCTCATTCTAGGTACAAATGATAGGCAGGTAAAGTTTGGATAGTCAATTTAGTCAAGATATTTGTTAGGATGCATTACACAATTAAAAGTAAATGTGAGATTTTATCTCTAGTTTTGTTTTACACCAAAATAGGCTGAGAATTCTCTTGGCTATTCCCGGGTAGCCAGATCAGTCAAGGAACTTGCGGGAATGCTAGGAAGTTACAAGGAATCTTAGGACGTTAGAATTTCACGTAGGGTCGCAAGAAGGGACAATAAATTGATTAGAACACAGTCAGGTATTATAGAAAAATGTAGGACGTTAGAATTGTGCTCGGATAAAATAGGGTTCTGAAGGTTGTAGGCTCCTGGTAGTGTATGTTTTAGTCAATTATGTTTTGGTGTTACATGTAGGCACGTTCAGGTTAGGATCCGAAGGCTTTGAAGGTTTTTAAGGGGGTAATTCTTGTAGAACCACGGATTGGTGAAATTTAGGTCAAATAGGTAGGCGGATATCAGCTAGGTTCCAGATTTTAGTTTGAAAAGAATAGGCGAATTTCAGAAGTTAATAATGGCAGAATTTGTTTAGATCAATCTTGTAACGACGTGTCGAAAGCATTCAGTGGAAAGCCTCCCTGATTGTCTGGTCGAGAAAGCCCTTTAAATGACTGAAAGTTATTTTGTTGTGAAGTGAAGATAAGTAATGTTTTGCTCTCAATTCTGCTATCACATGGATTAAACTTGTGATCATCGTTCTCTGATTAGATAGAGAAAGTTCGACCTCAAGCTCAGAAACACTCCTGCTTAGATGAGTGTCTAGGTTTTCAAGATACCCTTTTATTGAGATAAATAAACTGCTTTGGTGTGAGAACTATCTGTTCAGAGTTTGGAGCAAAGTCCAGTTCTAAGTCTTAATTACAGTAAATAATTCTGGAATCATAATTTCCTTATAAAAAAGGAAGATTTCAATATAAATGAATTTACCAAAGTAAATAGCTTGGTTTCCATAGAAAAGGAATGATTTCTATTTGTGAATAATAATGCCTGAAAAATAAAGGTAATGAGTAGATGCATTTGTTCATACTAAGGGAAAATCCCACCCTTTTAGCCAAGCAATGCCGTGCTAATAAGAATCTTCTGTATACCAAACGGAACAGGAATCTTACTTCGTCAAGTGTGAATAGATATATCTCTCCTTGAATTAATATCCTCAAGTACAATGTGGCCGAGAGATAGCCTTAAATATTGCTGAAGTTATTCTGGATCTAACAAAGAAACCAGCTAGCTGAAATTATTTCATATAGGTAATTATAGCTTTGATTCTGAGACTTCAAAACAGCTACTTACTAACTGATATTCAGAAGAGTTGAAATTAGTCAAACTAGTAGAACCGAATTAGTTATCCGTATGACTGAATTAATCCAGTTTTGACTGTTAATGGATTTCTGTTAGAATAAACTACCTTAAAGTTGTTCTCATGTAGAATTCAGTAGGTTCAGAGATTAGACTTGTGATAAGGAGAAGTATGCAGCTTTTACTGAAGTAATTAATATTTCACAGTAAGGTCACGATATTTAATTACGAGTAGGTACTCCTTGAGGTTTCTTAGTGATTCTTCCTCCAAGGTGTGTAGACAGGGAATCACTGTTCTTAGGTTTTCTTAAAATAAATAATGTACTATTTAAAGATTACTGAAAGATTTTATAATGAGACTATAGTAGTGTTTGGTAGAAATTAAAGACTTGCCAACATGAACGATTTACTATTACAAAGTAACAAATCTTATAAATATTCAGTATAATAATACTGCCTTATCAAATTACAATATCTAAGTACTTAGTGCCCTGTAGCACGGTACAAATAATGTATCATCAAACTAAATGCAAAATTAAAGTCTATAATAATATAAAGTATTAAATCACAATTTCAAATAAAACTATATAAAATCTTTGTTAAATAATTAAATCACAATTTCCAATAAAACTAAATAAAACCTTTGTTCAAAAAAATTCACGGGTTATTCCCCATCCGAAAGGTAAGGGCTTTTATGTTCAACTTATACTCTTATTATCTAGGAGTATAATCTTCTCGTCTATTACTTTACTTAAGCAGAACCATAGAAGCTTTTGCTTTTACAGAACCCAAATTGACCGGTAGGGGCTATTAAACAAAAAACATAAAATTGCGGTATCTTCTAGATGAATTATATTTAGTTTCAGTTACTCCTCTCACTCTCTTACATAAGCCTGGTCAATAGGTGATATTCTCTTGGATAGTTTCAATTCAGTATTGACATCATATAATAACTTAGCTAGGCGCAGATGTTATTCTATTTACTAGGGTCAGAGGAACTATTTACTTCTCGGATACTTTAGGTAATTTAACTAGACTTATTAGGAAATGTTGAGTTCGGATTCATTCTTATTATCACTAAAAGAACTAGGGTTACTTAAATACGGTTCACAACGAGGGGTCCTATCACAGCTGCTGGACGATCATTTGGCCTAATACTAGACTAACACCCTCCAAACCTTGTTTGTATTTATAACTAGTTCAAGCTACATGTGAGAAGGTAGAGTGGGTAGGCAGTGAGACGGAAAGTGTAGTTAGCAGAAAAGTTGGTAGATAGGTGAGGTTAGTGTGGTAGGTTTTTAGATGTGGGGAGGTTTGTTTCAATTGGTGCCGTGACCAGGATATTGCAGTTTTTGCGATTATAATATTAAAATTAACTACTAGGACATATGTCGGAATAAAGTTTTAACAATATCATGGTTGTAACGTTGTATTTTGAATTCATTTTAGCGTTTTTGTTTCATTAAAGCACTGTGATTATGTTTTAATAGCTGGGATATTGTATTGCGATTTCTAGTATTTATTTGGTTGGAGTGTGTTAGTCTAGTTCAATTGTTGCACGTGAGACGGAGGTGTTTTAAGAGTGATATTTAGTTTCTATGTAGTAAATTCATTCAGCGGTAACACAGATGCACATTATTATCTTTTCCTTAGTGCGATTGGGCGAAGCGAAGTTCTTGGTTAGGAAGTAGGCTGGATTATCCACATTGCATACACCTGCGTAGCTTCTCAGGCGAGATTGGTCATACATAATATGCATATAGGGCTTTTAGAACTCAACCATCGTAGGCTGTATCTGAAAAGTAGAAAAAGATAATTAATTTCGGGCGAATGTATGGAGAATGTCTGTAATGTTGTGAATAGTTATACCTATTTTATCATTAAGAAGCTATAGCATAAATTTACTTTAATATAAGGGGTTGTGTTTGACGTTGTTGGACTAATGAGCATTGTTTATTAAAGAAGCCTAGGTAATTTAGGCCACTTTTGGATTGCAATACTATAGATGTTTGCTCAAGATGGCAGTACTAATAACCAATATGAATGACCGGTAAAGGAAAACGTAGTTTTAATGCGTTCTTGATGATTAGGCAATTGTAAAACAGGTTAGAATGAATATACGTACCATTGTATGAGATGAGTTCGGCTCGGTTAATTGGGTTATCCTTGGTAATCTGTAGCTGTAGGTTTCATTGATATCATCAACGCCATGTCCAATTTTGCACCTTTGAGAATCATCCTGAGTTGCGCTAAGTTCATAATAATGTTGTCCCGAGCTGAAGGTGCATTCCATCTTCATCTCAACGCACGCACAAGTTAGTTTATTTATTATTTATAGAGATATCAGAGATATCTCATTTGTGATGGTTTTGAACTATTCATATTCAAAAGTGGTTTGTTTGTTTTGACTGTCATAAATCGCATTGGTTTCTTTTTTAGTATTTTTAACGGCTCTGGACTCATAGTCCATTTGTCCATATTTGGGGGTTTTTGCGTTGTCCGGTCCGATGTCGGGGTCGGGCGCCGCCGGTGCGATATCGGGGCAAGTAAAATGTATGGAATGAGTAGTCTTTCACATTGTCCGATCCGGTATCGGATATCGGAACCGACACCGATGTGTTGGCGGCACTATCGGACGCCCGTGAGCCGTCGGACGATAATGTTTTTATGTTGATATACGTATATCTAAATTGTCTCTGTGTGCGCTTGCATTTCCTTAGGCCCCAAAGCCATTCGAATATGTGTGTCTTGTTTCTTGATATTGTTTGTCAGATGAATTAGCAAATAATCATATCGTGGATTCACTTGTAGGAAAGTAATTAAAGAACTTTCTCGGTGCGTCTTGTAGCTCGCTAAAAAGAGTATAAAATGCTCTCTCTGAATATTTATCTTCCGCAATGGGATGTATCCAAAATTGTCTTAGTCTTCCGTAATGACCTATCCGCACTAAAGCTATCGAGCAAATGGCCATATCGGAGCGATTTTGTCGGGTAATGCGAAAACAGCACATGGTGTCGGTTATCGGATGTTGGCTGTCGTCGTCCGGCACCGGTGTCGGGTTGGATAGTGTGGAAACGTTCTTAGTCTCATGGAACGAAAGCGACGCGTGCGTTCAAAAACAAAAGCAGTGTTAGTGGACAAGTCAAATTGCTTTAGGAAATGTGTTTCATCTTTGTTTGAATTATAGGGAACTGCTTGGCAGCACTGTGGTATTATTTTAGTGCTTTTCGAAATTATTAAATTGTTTTACTAGAATAAAGTAAAGACGTGGTTGGTTATGTACGTCGGGCTAAAAAGATGTACAATCGTATGTACGGAGTAGGGTTCACGTATTTAAATAGGACGTGAGGAATCGATTGTGTTTTGCTCTCACTTATTTAGTAGTGAGTTATGTGCACAAATACTTAGGTATAAACCTACAAACCTGAAGTCAGCTAGGGATGACGTCATCACTTCAGAAACAATCGCATGAGTTTACATTGCGGGTCGGTTAGTAAACGTGGTATACATTACGACTCGAGTAGAAATGAGATATTATGTGGTTTATTTTATAATCTTATTACGAACACATAATAATATTTAGTAGGAAAAGGATGAATAAATGTTTAGAAATATCGGGAATATTTACTGATGTTAGACTGAGCCGTAGAGTTAATATTAAAATTCGTTGTCCCATTTTAGAACGAAATATTTCTGAAAAATATCACTATGATGTCTATGTAAATCATAATTTCGGTAACTAACAACATGAAATTCTATATAAGGATTATTTATGATCATATTAGTTTGCTCAATAATATTTAATCAGGCAGGGATATGGGAATATTATAGGAAGTTTTACGGTTCAGATATGGTAGTCATCCATCCATCCATCCATCTGCCCGTGTTCGTCCGGTGCTGGGCATGGGCCTTTCCACAATTTCACCACTCATGTCGCCGCCGCGCCGTCCACGATGTCCTTCAGGTTGTCGGTCCGGCGGGCATGTGGTCGGCCTGCACTGCGCTTTGCTGTACGTTGTCTCCTTCTGAAGCCTTTCGGCCCCAACGGCCATCATGTCGGCGACACCTAGATACCTGGTTTGCGAATGTACGTACACATTTTAGGCTGTGGCAATGTTAGTGATGAGTTTGACCAACTTGTGTTATCCAACAAAAGGAAAATAGACTTATTATTTCATTTGTGTTTAATGTTACATTGCATGATTATGCAAATTTTCTAAATGCAAGATAGGTTGTTCGGTCGAGATTTGAGTTTTTCTGAACGAGTTTAAGCTGCGTTCTGGTTCTTCATTTTTCATTTCAGTATGAAACGATCAATTTTATCCAAATCCAAGCTTTAGGGCCGCTCTTATGATTATTACGATCAAAGGAATCTATCATCTACATGATGTTTTCCGTGGTTAGTCATATGTATGAAGGATATGGGAGTAGATGTGTAGGGTGACAACAAAGCTTTTCTGATCAATTTGTCCTTCTTTCACTTTTTGATTATTCGCTATTTATTAGTTTGATCACATTTTAATCTCAAACACAAACGACAGGTCCAGAACGCTTAGAAATGGCTTACATCACAATGCGTGGTAAACCAAAATAATCAAACTAATTTGAAGTTTTATAAGTAGTGCTTCCTTTTGACAAGTCTTAGTAGTTACTGGCATTATCACAAACCGGTAAAAGAATAACACTAGTTAGACAACGGCATGGACGGGCGAAGAATGCCGTCGCATGATTTACTTGTATAATATGTAATTGATATGACGAATGTACTTCGATGACTGTCGTCGCCTATATTAAAATTATACTAGCTTCAGTTTGTCCCGTGGAAACCATCTGCTCACTTTTAGTCAAGGAATATTAACTATATTGCGCCAAGGAGAAAATTATCGTAGTGTTACCGGTCTTATTTATCAGGTAGAACACAATGCCCACAATCGTTTAGCAATAATAATATCCTAGTAATGAATGGGTGGATGAATGCATATAAGTCTTGTTCTGCGCTCCTATCGATGAAAAGTTTGAAAGAATGAGGGTCGCTCGGTAAGGTTGCGTAAGAGTTCTTTGCGGACGGAAGGTAGATGCACTAATAGAAAAAGGAGGTTTATGAAGGTGATCGTTGTTAAATGTTTTTATGTTAGATAACGTTCATTTATTTGTTCAGTGATGACGTGGTAGTCTGAATCGGTAATATTAGCGAGACTTAGGGAAACCTATTTTAATTTTGCGGTGACGCTTTGCGATGTCGTTATAACTTTTGGTTATATTTTGCGGAGGTTTTTACAAAATAAAATGAAAAATCTTGCATCGATAAGAGAAGTGAAAAGGGGTTCGAGTGTTCGATCCTTGTAGTGTGATTGATAAAGAATGGGTAATGATAAATTTACGAGAAAACAATTTCTTTGGTAGCGTTATAGCGTAGGTGCGGTAAGTGAAACGTGATGATGGGCTATGACGATAAGTTACAAGAGACTAACTTCATTGGTAATGTTATAGCGTAGGTGCGGTGAGTCAATTGAGGGAATTTGCAAGAGCTTGTTGCTTACTAAGGGATGAAGGGCATCACACTAATATTATAAATGCGAAAATTTTTGTGTGTGTGTGTGAGGGTGTGTGTGTGTGGTTGTTACTCTTTCACGCTGGGGCGACTTCACGGATTTGGATGGAATTTGGAATGAATATGGCTTATGCACCAACTTAACACATAGCCTACTTTTATCCCGGGAAAAAAATCATGTCGTTAAACCGAATAACGCACGGGCGGAGCCGCGGGAGGAAGCTAGTAGTTCATAAAGGAAATAATAGTTTTGTAGCAAGTTTAGGAGTGTGGAAAATAAGTATGTTTCAAATTTATTGAGGAAAAGGGAGTTAAGTGAGATATGATTTCAATGAAATTATAAGTAAATGAAAGGGGAAATAAAATTCTTGAGATAGTGGTTAGGTAAATAATATTTTTGTTTATCTACTTCTATACTGAGGTTTAAACTGGTGTTGAGAGGATTTGTAGTTCAGTAAATTGGAAGCTAGCGGTTATCGTCGGGTACTAAGCAATTATAAGAGAGAAGTTATTAGGAATTGATAAAAGGGGACACCTGGGTAGGTTATCAACGAATCGTATTTACTCGTATGTATGTATAGAGAGTTTCGTTTCAGTTAAATGAGATCCCCTTAGAAAACTTTTGCATTAATAATAAAAGATAGACAATATAAGATTCGGGTTTTGAAAATAGGTAGGCCCTTGTGTACTCATAGTATTCACTTTTGATGTGATTTTAAGAATGAGAGGGAAGTATTTTTGGGTAGCGACGGAAGGGCACTTTTAGTATGAATACCTACATTTAATAGGGTAGAACTCAGAGTGAAATTCAGGTCAAATAAGCATGGGTTAGTCAGGAAGGATTAGTACGTGGATTTAATAAATAGATCAGGTTATTCTAAGTTACTAAAGTTTCAAGGCATTGAAGAATAATACCCACATGGTATTAAAATAGCTAAATTGTTTTATCATAACTTATTTCAATTGATAGTAAACTTTTCTTTGGAATCGGTATATAATAGGATAAACCGTATAATTTGATAGTCGTAAGAAAGTAAACTTAAGCGAGAAAAGTATACTTTAGAGTTTCAGCGTTAGATATTCGGTATTTTGTAAAATCTGAGAGTCGTGTGTATAAAGTTATGTAACCACATTTGACATACCTATATTATTCTGAAACTAATTAAAATAAATAAATGACTCACAAATAATGAGTGTCTATAAATAGTGTCTAAGCTTGCACAATTTATAAGAGTTCCACGGACGAAGTGGGAATTCGTAGCTTACTATACTTTAAAATGAGAATTTGCCAGATAGAATGAATGGTAATATCTGACAAGGTGAAGTCAGGTTTACAAGCTGGAGGGTCGGAGTTTTAAAAGGATGGTAGTCTGGGAGATTTATGAATAAAATGAGAACTCGAATGTACTTCAGAATGTGTCAAATAGGAGTCAAGTTAGGGTGAGTGAATTTATAACGCAGGGTTCTGTACCGGCGCTGTGATATACGAAATCGAAGAACTAGTATGACCTCGTAGATAGGAGTGGAAGAGGCGAAAGAGGTGTGTCGGAATCGTAGTGGATGAAAGCTGACAGTATTTGTCTATCCATTTGGAAGACGGGCGTGAATAAGTACCTATGTTTGTCTGATGTTTGAACGGTGTCTATTTTCTAATCCTCGAATACGATAGTTGCTTAAATATAGTAGGGTACTTGCGGAATATCACTTAATTATATAGAATTTGTGAAAATCAAGAATAAACTTTTGTTTATAAAATAAGAAATTGCGTGATTAGGGTGATGGATGTGGAGGAGACGAAAGATGTGTGTGTTAGGGTCGTGGCAATCGGAAGTATATGGTCTCTACCTACCTCTTTGAGAGACGGATATGAGTATATATGTATGTACTTGTATGTACTATGTTTGTTACGAAATTAGTCAACAATGTACTACCTTATTGGCGCGAAGGCTACAAACAGTAGAGATAGGGCCATAACAGTTTTGTGACGGGAGAGCGGACAAATATTCATTAGTTAGTGTGATCTTATTGTTACTCTGAGGTACGGAACTCTAGTACAAATATTATATACATATGAATTTCGGGTAATATTTGATGACAGAGATAGCGTTTGACGGTTTAATAGAATGTTAGAAACTAGTGGGTATTATGGTAGAGAGGAGAAACGTTTCGAGCGAAGAAACGGGTTCCATATATTGGTGTAAAAAAAATTAACATAATATACATGTCGAGACATTCGTAGTGGCTAATGACCATGAAGACGTCTTCAGTCGAAAACCAGGGGGGTCGGGTTTAGTTAATAGGTTTAGATGGCTTAGGTGAATTTTATTCTTTTCACGTTTATCTTGCTACAACTAAATATTTTTGATAACGGTATTCACTATACGGTATATGTGTTATATTCAAATCGTAGTCAACGGGTGAACAAACTTTACATACCCTGTAGTATGAACGTGCAGCGTCTTATTAAAATCACATGGTCGCCTAGGTAACATTTAAATTAAAAATATGGTTTTGAGCCATTATGAATTATAGGGATTGATTGCCCCATGCGGTATAGGTGAATTAAGCTGTTTTACAGAGTGTTAAATCTAGTGGTTTAGAGGATGAGTTGTGACTATACTGTGATTTACAGATAGACAGAGGAATTCTACCGTGAAGGTTTCATTCTGCACTTCGGTTGCAGGACCTTAATTACACCGAACAGCTTTATATGCAGTGACGCAATATTTCATAGACGTTAATTCAAAAGGGAAAACATCGTGATTTGTAGCGGAAATTATGATTAAGGGATGGATCTAAAGACATGGGCGCATTCACAATTGGGGAAGCTTAAACTTATTCTGGAGGAGAATGCTCGGTACGTTCTCCCTTTTTCTTGACGAATTCTTTTTTTGTATCTTTCTTCATTGTCTACCGCCGTACTTACCTCTATGATGTTGTAGACATTACACCACTATAATTCTCTCAGTTTCGGGTTGAGTTGTTGGGACATGCAATATGCAAGTAGACGGTTCTAGAGTCAGGAGAAATTATGTGAGGGGCGGAATAACTTGAGTATGAGACAATTTATTTACTTGTACGTTATTGGTTATGGAGGCTAGGATTGTTTTCATTATCCTTTTAAAGATTAGATAAAGTAGTTGACCAAATAGTAGACTGTAAATCTTTACATTTTAACGAGGGCCTAGATACTTTTGTAAGCTAGTGCCTGAATTTAGTTTATTGCTTGAGAGTTTTATAACAACTTGTATATGAGCGGGAATAGGATAATTTAGGGATCGAAATATTCTTATCGAGTATCTTCGCAATTAGTCGGGTGCAACGTGACTCTTACTAGTATGGGTTTTGGTTCTGTTTCATCGTTAATTCTATCTACAAGATAATCTGATACGTCAATTTTATGGTTGTATCTATCTATTTAAATCCTGACACATTAGACACAAAAGTATACCGTTAGCTCAAGTAAATGGTTCCTCGTCATGGAGTCTGGTTTTATGATTAGGCCCCAGGGTTTCCAAAGTCACAGTTAGTGCCAGAATGCTCTTATACGTCTTACCCCTTAAGGTTTAAACCCATGTAATAGAATGATCAAATATTTAGGAATATTACAAAAGAGAGTGAGGGCCAGGAATATAGAGAAATTTAGTCGTTGGGTTATTTCTAACGGCTCGTGAATTAGGCAAGTTGTTCAGGTTGATAGCGGGGGAAATCTCTCAATATAAAGGTTAAAATCAAGATTAAATTTAGCTAAATTAATTGCGATCATGTCAACGTAAGCAGCGAAGCTACGGAACGTGAACAATTAGGTATATAAAAAACTGTAGGGACCTCTTTGGTTATTTAGATTAGGAGACCTAGGGAAAGATTTAATTGTAGGAAATGTTGGTTTGAGCCAAATTGTTTGATGTGATTTAGGGTTAAGGGTTGAGAACGGCTTACACGCTACATGCTACAGAGCCATTGTGACGATTCATTTTTAACCTGGTCAAACAGGAAAGTCTGTATTGAATGAGCTGGTGGATCCTTAGAGTGGCGAGAAAGAGAAATCCACGCGTGGTACATTTGGGAAGTATGAAGAAAAAGGGGAAAGAGGATTTTAATGGTATTGTAGTATAATAATATAAAATTATACTATAATATTTATTAAAGAGAATGCAGGTTGTAAAAGAGGGCTCTAGGGAGGCAACAGTTTTGACAGTATAGATGAAGTTATTGTAGCTTGGACCAGAGGCACTATACCTAGCAAACGGTTTATTATGGAAAATTGGAGTTAGGTTAAATTACGAAAAGAAGTACATGATAAACCCGCACTATACAGAAGCTCTTACTCCCTTTTCGGCAACTGCACACTCACCAGGAAACTTATGGGGCTTGCAAGGGGAAGGGCTCTAGCTGAGATAGTTAAATTAAAGGATAACCTTTATGAGGCGGTTCATCGCTTGGTATCTGGTGGAATTAGAGATAGTCCATGGCAAATCTAGTGTTAATCGAAAAATTGGATTGGGTTAGAAGGCCATCTTATTGCCACTAGGGCATACTGGATTCACAACCCGGTACTCTCGTTTCGTCAGATTTCTCGCAATCGAAGTAATAGTTATCCATAATTAAGTTATTGCGAGGTTGGAGTCCGGATACTTGCGGGATTCTGTTAGTGGATTGGTTTAAAAAC
This sequence comes from Ypsolopha scabrella, assembly GCA_910592155.1. Classification (NCBI taxonomy): domain Eukaryota; kingdom Metazoa; phylum Arthropoda; class Insecta; order Lepidoptera; family Ypsolophidae; genus Ypsolopha; species Ypsolopha scabrella. Next base: position 7,232,463 of record OU342978.1, read on the forward strand.
GCACACGCCCAACTACATTCTGGAAAAAGCCATAATAATTTGTTTTGTAATCAGTGGTCTCTGCATGTTAGCGAGTCTGAAGAGAAAATTTCCTTCGGCTGAACTAATGTATGCTACGTAAATTTTGAGGGTCGAGCTGTACCAGAACAAACCTCGGATCGAGGCGTTCTGTTAGCACTCGCTAACATTTTGTGATAAGGTGGTGCCACTACCTTCGGATTACTATTGATGTCTAGATATTAGCTGAGGGTGGAAGCGACATCTGCTTAATATGTGGGAAACGCTTGAGTTTGGAGGTAGGTTAGGTTGATTGAAAAGGATGTCAAACCAAACGTAAAAGTATCAGTTGTTTAGGTCAGATGGCATTACTTCCGGGATTAGAAAATAAGACAGACCTTATTTCCTTATTTTACTCACGAAATGAAGAAGTAATGTTCAAATAAATTCCGTATGTTTTATTCTTAATGTTTGGTAGCAGGGAAAGAGTGAAAATTATGTAAATCAAGTAAAGATGTTGTTTCTATAATAAATTACGTGAACATTAAATTCGCGCCGAAAACGGGTATTTCATGGATATGTAATAGTATAGAATTAGAGATTGCCGGGTGTCTAAGGTTCCTAAGCGAAATGGGTCCACTAAGTGAAAAGAAGTAGGAAATGTCTTTTGAGGAGAGAGATTTGGGGGGCTTTACAAAAGTAAGGAATGCAGAAGGCGGGCTATGGGGGCGCAGTAGCGGGAAATTGGGTAAACTTCGATTCAAGAAGTTCCGTCATAATTTGCTGTCTTTCCGTCATAATGGCGCTGTTATTGTTAACTTGCCAGAGCCCGCTAGAATTTAGTATTGGGAGAAAAGAGGGCGACACTGCGCATCTTGCAATAAACTCATGAACTTTGGTATAGTACAGATTAGGTGAATTGGTTTTAAGACTATGTCAAAAGTGCCACTTGTTTCAGCTAGGTGGCGTATTTAGCAAAGCAGTAAAGGAAACAGATTCCATTTTCGTATTTTAATTCAAAATAAAGTAAAACCTGCTCAAATGAATTTTAGATATTTTCATTATCTTAATAGTTGGTGGTAAGGAAAATTAGAATCACGAAAAATACTGTTTCAAGCTAAAAAGGAAAACATTATGATTGCTGTAGTCCGGATGTCGGCGTTGAGATTTCATGACCATATAAGGTAATACGGAAATACTTGGAGAGAATGCGTGGGTCGTGGATACGGGGAGTGACAAGAAGGGAGCGGGGCACGGGGGAAGCGGCGTGGCGAGGCGCCGGGAGTGAGTCGATAAAAGTGGTTGTAGGGCGGGAACGGCTCCCAGTCTTTGGAGGTCAGTCTTCGGAGTTCAGTCTTCGAGGTCCGTCAAGCGAGGTACAAGTGCAGTAATTAGTCGCGAATTTATTTTCATGGGTTTTAATTTTATCAGGGCGTTTGTTTTATAGTCATATCTATTTGCTCGGGGTTATTTTCTTCAAAGTTCTGTCGGAATTATTTAGAGTGTGGAATACTTTTCGAGAAAGTGCAGTTTAAATTTAGAGATCCGCGAGTGTTTGTTCGAGGCGTTTTCCGTAAAAGGACGAAGATGTAGATCGGTTATAGGGTATTCCTTTTGAGGCTTGTTTCAAATGATTTCCTAAGAATTCTGGGGTCTGCTTTATATTTTAAATAATATAAGGTAAAGCTGGATGTTGCGGCTGTGAAAGGCTTTGAGCTCTAGGGCTCGGCTGGCCGGGGGAAGGATGGAAAAAGCCTCATTAAGAATCGCGGTTAATTGTGTTATATCGTTCAGACCAGTTCTAGGGACGCGGATATCAGGCCTGGGCGTGGGGTTTTGTAGTTTACTGGGGTTTTGTAATAGTGAGGGGTTATTAGCGCGGGAACTACTCGGTATTTCGAGCGTGGCAAAGGTGGGTGTCTCTGGGTTTAGTTTAGGGGTATCTTCAGTAGGCTTGACGGCTAATAGGTAGGGAAAATATGTGATGCTAAACAAAGAGGAGTCTCTTTGGGGATTTGATACGAGGGTAACCTAACGGAGTCGACAACTCGTATCATTTCCTTCAACCTCTCCGGAGGGGCAGTCGTTTTGAGATGACGCTGCAGCGGTTTAGTTATACCGTATAATATCTCCCATTTCTGACGTTACCATGTGATGTTGCCTGGGCGATCACGAGAGAAGTGTGAACCGGACATTGCCCCTCCAGGTTATCATCCGTGGCGCAGTCTTGGTCTTTATGTATATATTAATATATCTATCACACAACCATATAGGGAACTTCCGGTCAGTTGGGTGAGGCCCTTACCTTGAATCACCCGCTGACTGGCACGGAGAGTTTATAGGCAGTAGGTACACGTAGAGGAGAAAACTCGCCTCGCTTCTTTATTTTAGATTAGTTGAGGGATGTGATTTCCGCTGTGACTCTTTGGGAATCACCGCACAAACACAATTAAATGTAAATGTGAGATTTTATCTCTAGTTTTGGGTTTTACACATTTGGCAGACTAGGAATTCTCATTCTAGGTACAAATGATAGGCAGGTAAAGTTTGGATAGTCAATTTAGTCAAGATATTTGTTAGGATGCATTACACAATTAAAAGTAAATGTGAGATTTTATCTCTAGTTTTGTTTTACACCAAAATAGGCTGAGAATTCTCTTGGCTATTCCCGGGTAGCCAGATCAGTCAAGGAACTTGCGGGAATGCTAGGAAGTTACAAGGAATCTTAGGACGTTAGAATTTCACGTAGGGTCGCAAGAAGGGACAATAAATTGATTAGAACACAGTCAGGTATTATAGAAAAATGTAGGACGTTAGAATTGTGCTCGGATAAAATAGGGTTCTGAAGGTTGTAGGCTCCTGGTAGTGTATGTTTTAGTCAATTATGTTTTGGTGTTACATGTAGGCACGTTCAGGTTAGGATCCGAAGGCTTTGAAGGTTTTTAAGGGGGTAATTCTTGTAGAACCACGGATTGGTGAAATTTAGGTCAAATAGGTAGGCGGATATCAGCTAGGTTCCAGATTTTAGTTTGAAAAGAATAGGCGAATTTCAGAAGTTAATAATGGCAGAATTTGTTTAGATCAATCTTGTAACGACGTGTCGAAAGCATTCAGTGGAAAGCCTCCCTGATTGTCTGGTCGAGAAAGCCCTTTAAATGACTGAAAGTTATTTTGTTGTGAAGTGAAGATAAGTAATGTTTTGCTCTCAATTCTGCTATCACATGGATTAAACTTGTGATCATCGTTCTCTGATTAGATAGAGAAAGTTCGACCTCAAGCTCAGAAACACTCCTGCTTAGATGAGTGTCTAGGTTTTCAAGATACCCTTTTATTGAGATAAATAAACTGCTTTGGTGTGAGAACTATCTGTTCAGAGTTTGGAGCAAAGTCCAGTTCTAAGTCTTAATTACAGTAAATAATTCTGGAATCATAATTTCCTTATAAAAAAGGAAGATTTCAATATAAATGAATTTACCAAAGTAAATAGCTTGGTTTCCATAGAAAAGGAATGATTTCTATTTGTGAATAATAATGCCTGAAAAATAAAGGTAATGAGTAGATGCATTTGTTCATACTAAGGGAAAATCCCACCCTTTTAGCCAAGCAATGCCGTGCTAATAAGAATCTTCTGTATACCAAACGGAACAGGAATCTTACTTCGTCAAGTGTGAATAGATATATCTCTCCTTGAATTAATATCCTCAAGTACAATGTGGCCGAGAGATAGCCTTAAATATTGCTGAAGTTATTCTGGATCTAACAAAGAAACCAGCTAGCTGAAATTATTTCATATAGGTAATTATAGCTTTGATTCTGAGACTTCAAAACAGCTACTTACTAACTGATATTCAGAAGAGTTGAAATTAGTCAAACTAGTAGAACCGAATTAGTTATCCGTATGACTGAATTAATCCAGTTTTGACTGTTAATGGATTTCTGTTAGAATAAACTACCTTAAAGTTGTTCTCATGTAGAATTCAGTAGGTTCAGAGATTAGACTTGTGATAAGGAGAAGTATGCAGCTTTTACTGAAGTAATTAATATTTCACAGTAAGGTCACGATATTTAATTACGAGTAGGTACTCCTTGAGGTTTCTTAGTGATTCTTCCTCCAAGGTGTGTAGACAGGGAATCACTGTTCTTAGGTTTTCTTAAAATAAATAATGTACTATTTAAAGATTACTGAAAGATTTTATAATGAGACTATAGTAGTGTTTGGTAGAAATTAAAGACTTGCCAACATGAACGATTTACTATTACAAAGTAACAAATCTTATAAATATTCAGTATAATAATACTGCCTTATCAAATTACAATATCTAAGTACTTAGTGCCCTGTAGCACGGTACAAATAATGTATCATCAAACTAAATGCAAAATTAAAGTCTATAATAATATAAAGTATTAAATCACAATTTCAAATAAAACTATATAAAATCTTTGTTAAATAATTAAATCACAATTTCCAATAAAACTAAATAAAACCTTTGTTCAAAAAAATTCACGGGTTATTCCCCATCCGAAAGGTAAGGGCTTTTATGTTCAACTTATACTCTTATTATCTAGGAGTATAATCTTCTCGTCTATTACTTTACTTAAGCAGAACCATAGAAGCTTTTGCTTTTACAGAACCCAAATTGACCGGTAGGGGCTATTAAACAAAAAACATAAAATTGCGGTATCTTCTAGATGAATTATATTTAGTTTCAGTTACTCCTCTCACTCTCTTACATAAGCCTGGTCAATAGGTGATATTCTCTTGGATAGTTTCAATTCAGTATTGACATCATATAATAACTTAGCTAGGCGCAGATGTTATTCTATTTACTAGGGTCAGAGGAACTATTTACTTCTCGGATACTTTAGGTAATTTAACTAGACTTATTAGGAAATGTTGAGTTCGGATTCATTCTTATTATCACTAAAAGAACTAGGGTTACTTAAATACGGTTCACAACGAGGGGTCCTATCACAGCTGCTGGACGATCATTTGGCCTAATACTAGACTAACACCCTCCAAACCTTGTTTGTATTTATAACTAGTTCAAGCTACATGTGAGAAGGTAGAGTGGGTAGGCAGTGAGACGGAAAGTGTAGTTAGCAGAAAAGTTGGTAGATAGGTGAGGTTAGTGTGGTAGGTTTTTAGATGTGGGGAGGTTTGTTTCAATTGGTGCCGTGACCAGGATATTGCAGTTTTTGCGATTATAATATTAAAATTAACTACTAGGACATATGTCGGAATAAAGTTTTAACAATATCATGGTTGTAACGTTGTATTTTGAATTCATTTTAGCGTTTTTGTTTCATTAAAGCACTGTGATTATGTTTTAATAGCTGGGATATTGTATTGCGATTTCTAGTATTTATTTGGTTGGAGTGTGTTAGTCTAGTTCAATTGTTGCACGTGAGACGGAGGTGTTTTAAGAGTGATATTTAGTTTCTATGTAGTAAATTCATTCAGCGGTAACACAGATGCACATTATTATCTTTTCCTTAGTGCGATTGGGCGAAGCGAAGTTCTTGGTTAGGAAGTAGGCTGGATTATCCACATTGCATACACCTGCGTAGCTTCTCAGGCGAGATTGGTCATACATAATATGCATATAGGGCTTTTAGAACTCAACCATCGTAGGCTGTATCTGAAAAGTAGAAAAAGATAATTAATTTCGGGCGAATGTATGGAGAATGTCTGTAATGTTGTGAATAGTTATACCTATTTTATCATTAAGAAGCTATAGCATAAATTTACTTTAATATAAGGGGTTGTGTTTGACGTTGTTGGACTAATGAGCATTGTTTATTAAAGAAGCCTAGGTAATTTAGGCCACTTTTGGATTGCAATACTATAGATGTTTGCTCAAGATGGCAGTACTAATAACCAATATGAATGACCGGTAAAGGAAAACGTAGTTTTAATGCGTTCTTGATGATTAGGCAATTGTAAAACAGGTTAGAATGAATATACGTACCATTGTATGAGATGAGTTCGGCTCGGTTAATTGGGTTATCCTTGGTAATCTGTAGCTGTAGGTTTCATTGATATCATCAACGCCATGTCCAATTTTGCACCTTTGAGAATCATCCTGAGTTGCGCTAAGTTCATAATAATGTTGTCCCGAGCTGAAGGTGCATTCCATCTTCATCTCAACGCACGCACAAGTTAGTTTATTTATTATTTATAGAGATATCAGAGATATCTCATTTGTGATGGTTTTGAACTATTCATATTCAAAAGTGGTTTGTTTGTTTTGACTGTCATAAATCGCATTGGTTTCTTTTTTAGTATTTTTAACGGCTCTGGACTCATAGTCCATTTGTCCATATTTGGGGGTTTTTGCGTTGTCCGGTCCGATGTCGGGGTCGGGCGCCGCCGGTGCGATATCGGGGCAAGTAAAATGTATGGAATGAGTAGTCTTTCACATTGTCCGATCCGGTATCGGATATCGGAACCGACACCGATGTGTTGGCGGCACTATCGGACGCCCGTGAGCCGTCGGACGATAATGTTTTTATGTTGATATACGTATATCTAAATTGTCTCTGTGTGCGCTTGCATTTCCTTAGGCCCCAAAGCCATTCGAATATGTGTGTCTTGTTTCTTGATATTGTTTGTCAGATGAATTAGCAAATAATCATATCGTGGATTCACTTGTAGGAAAGTAATTAAAGAACTTTCTCGGTGCGTCTTGTAGCTCGCTAAAAAGAGTATAAAATGCTCTCTCTGAATATTTATCTTCCGCAATGGGATGTATCCAAAATTGTCTTAGTCTTCCGTAATGACCTATCCGCACTAAAGCTATCGAGCAAATGGCCATATCGGAGCGATTTTGTCGGGTAATGCGAAAACAGCACATGGTGTCGGTTATCGGATGTTGGCTGTCGTCGTCCGGCACCGGTGTCGGGTTGGATAGTGTGGAAACGTTCTTAGTCTCATGGAACGAAAGCGACGCGTGCGTTCAAAAACAAAAGCAGTGTTAGTGGACAAGTCAAATTGCTTTAGGAAATGTGTTTCATCTTTGTTTGAATTATAGGGAACTGCTTGGCAGCACTGTGGTATTATTTTAGTGCTTTTCGAAATTATTAAATTGTTTTACTAGAATAAAGTAAAGACGTGGTTGGTTATGTACGTCGGGCTAAAAAGATGTACAATCGTATGTACGGAGTAGGGTTCACGTATTTAAATAGGACGTGAGGAATCGATTGTGTTTTGCTCTCACTTATTTAGTAGTGAGTTATGTGCACAAATACTTAGGTATAAACCTACAAACCTGAAGTCAGCTAGGGATGACGTCATCACTTCAGAAACAATCGCATGAGTTTACATTGCGGGTCGGTTAGTAAACGTGGTATACATTACGACTCGAGTAGAAATGAGATATTATGTGGTTTATTTTATAATCTTATTACGAACACATAATAATATTTAGTAGGAAAAGGATGAATAAATGTTTAGAAATATCGGGAATATTTACTGATGTTAGACTGAGCCGTAGAGTTAATATTAAAATTCGTTGTCCCATTTTAGAACGAAATATTTCTGAAAAATATCACTATGATGTCTATGTAAATCATAATTTCGGTAACTAACAACATGAAATTCTATATAAGGATTATTTATGATCATATTAGTTTGCTCAATAATATTTAATCAGGCAGGGATATGGGAATATTATAGGAAGTTTTACGGTTCAGATATGGTAGTCATCCATCCATCCATCCATCTGCCCGTGTTCGTCCGGTGCTGGGCATGGGCCTTTCCACAATTTCACCACTCATGTCGCCGCCGCGCCGTCCACGATGTCCTTCAGGTTGTCGGTCCGGCGGGCATGTGGTCGGCCTGCACTGCGCTTTGCTGTACGTTGTCTCCTTCTGAAGCCTTTCGGCCCCAACGGCCATCATGTCGGCGACACCTAGATACCTGGTTTGCGAATGTACGTACACATTTTAGGCTGTGGCAATGTTAGTGATGAGTTTGACCAACTTGTGTTATCCAACAAAAGGAAAATAGACTTATTATTTCATTTGTGTTTAATGTTACATTGCATGATTATGCAAATTTTCTAAATGCAAGATAGGTTGTTCGGTCGAGATTTGAGTTTTTCTGAACGAGTTTAAGCTGCGTTCTGGTTCTTCATTTTTCATTTCAGTATGAAACGATCAATTTTATCCAAATCCAAGCTTTAGGGCCGCTCTTATGATTATTACGATCAAAGGAATCTATCATCTACATGATGTTTTCCGTGGTTAGTCATATGTATGAAGGATATGGGAGTAGATGTGTAGGGTGACAACAAAGCTTTTCTGATCAATTTGTCCTTCTTTCACTTTTTGATTATTCGCTATTTATTAGTTTGATCACATTTTAATCTCAAACACAAACGACAGGTCCAGAACGCTTAGAAATGGCTTACATCACAATGCGTGGTAAACCAAAATAATCAAACTAATTTGAAGTTTTATAAGTAGTGCTTCCTTTTGACAAGTCTTAGTAGTTACTGGCATTATCACAAACCGGTAAAAGAATAACACTAGTTAGACAACGGCATGGACGGGCGAAGAATGCCGTCGCATGATTTACTTGTATAATATGTAATTGATATGACGAATGTACTTCGATGACTGTCGTCGCCTATATTAAAATTATACTAGCTTCAGTTTGTCCCGTGGAAACCATCTGCTCACTTTTAGTCAAGGAATATTAACTATATTGCGCCAAGGAGAAAATTATCGTAGTGTTACCGGTCTTATTTATCAGGTAGAACACAATGCCCACAATCGTTTAGCAATAATAATATCCTAGTAATGAATGGGTGGATGAATGCATATAAGTCTTGTTCTGCGCTCCTATCGATGAAAAGTTTGAAAGAATGAGGGTCGCTCGGTAAGGTTGCGTAAGAGTTCTTTGCGGACGGAAGGTAGATGCACTAATAGAAAAAGGAGGTTTATGAAGGTGATCGTTGTTAAATGTTTTTATGTTAGATAACGTTCATTTATTTGTTCAGTGATGACGTGGTAGTCTGAATCGGTAATATTAGCGAGACTTAGGGAAACCTATTTTAATTTTGCGGTGACGCTTTGCGATGTCGTTATAACTTTTGGTTATATTTTGCGGAGGTTTTTACAAAATAAAATGAAAAATCTTGCATCGATAAGAGAAGTGAAAAGGGGTTCGAGTGTTCGATCCTTGTAGTGTGATTGATAAAGAATGGGTAATGATAAATTTACGAGAAAACAATTTCTTTGGTAGCGTTATAGCGTAGGTGCGGTAAGTGAAACGTGATGATGGGCTATGACGATAAGTTACAAGAGACTAACTTCATTGGTAATGTTATAGCGTAGGTGCGGTGAGTCAATTGAGGGAATTTGCAAGAGCTTGTTGCTTACTAAGGGATGAAGGGCATCACACTAATATTATAAATGCGAAAATTTTTGTGTGTGTGTGTGAGGGTGTGTGTGTGTGGTTGTTACTCTTTCACGCTGGGGCGACTTCACGGATTTGGATGGAATTTGGAATGAATATGGCTTATGCACCAACTTAACACATAGCCTACTTTTATCCCGGGAAAAAAATCATGTCGTTAAACCGAATAACGCACGGGCGGAGCCGCGGGAGGAAGCTAGTAGTTCATAAAGGAAATAATAGTTTTGTAGCAAGTTTAGGAGTGTGGAAAATAAGTATGTTTCAAATTTATTGAGGAAAAGGGAGTTAAGTGAGATATGATTTCAATGAAATTATAAGTAAATGAAAGGGGAAATAAAATTCTTGAGATAGTGGTTAGGTAAATAATATTTTTGTTTATCTACTTCTATACTGAGGTTTAAACTGGTGTTGAGAGGATTTGTAGTTCAGTAAATTGGAAGCTAGCGGTTATCGTCGGGTACTAAGCAATTATAAGAGAGAAGTTATTAGGAATTGATAAAAGGGGACACCTGGGTAGGTTATCAACGAATCGTATTTACTCGTATGTATGTATAGAGAGTTTCGTTTCAGTTAAATGAGATCCCCTTAGAAAACTTTTGCATTAATAATAAAAGATAGACAATATAAGATTCGGGTTTTGAAAATAGGTAGGCCCTTGTGTACTCATAGTATTCACTTTTGATGTGATTTTAAGAATGAGAGGGAAGTATTTTTGGGTAGCGACGGAAGGGCACTTTTAGTATGAATACCTACATTTAATAGGGTAGAACTCAGAGTGAAATTCAGGTCAAATAAGCATGGGTTAGTCAGGAAGGATTAGTACGTGGATTTAATAAATAGATCAGGTTATTCTAAGTTACTAAAGTTTCAAGGCATTGAAGAATAATACCCACATGGTATTAAAATAGCTAAATTGTTTTATCATAACTTATTTCAATTGATAGTAAACTTTTCTTTGGAATCGGTATATAATAGGATAAACCGTATAATTTGATAGTCGTAAGAAAGTAAACTTAAGCGAGAAAAGTATACTTTAGAGTTTCAGCGTTAGATATTCGGTATTTTGTAAAATCTGAGAGTCGTGTGTATAAAGTTATGTAACCACATTTGACATACCTATATTATTCTGAAACTAATTAAAATAAATAAATGACTCACAAATAATGAGTGTCTATAAATAGTGTCTAAGCTTGCACAATTTATAAGAGTTCCACGGACGAAGTGGGAATTCGTAGCTTACTATACTTTAAAATGAGAATTTGCCAGATAGAATGAATGGTAATATCTGACAAGGTGAAGTCAGGTTTACAAGCTGGAGGGTCGGAGTTTTAAAAGGATGGTAGTCTGGGAGATTTATGAATAAAATGAGAACTCGAATGTACTTCAGAATGTGTCAAATAGGAGTCAAGTTAGGGTGAGTGAATTTATAACGCAGGGTTCTGTACCGGCGCTGTGATATACGAAATCGAAGAACTAGTATGACCTCGTAGATAGGAGTGGAAGAGGCGAAAGAGGTGTGTCGGAATCGTAGTGGATGAAAGCTGACAGTATTTGTCTATCCATTTGGAAGACGGGCGTGAATAAGTACCTATGTTTGTCTGATGTTTGAACGGTGTCTATTTTCTAATCCTCGAATACGATAGTTGCTTAAATATAGTAGGGTACTTGCGGAATATCACTTAATTATATAGAATTTGTGAAAATCAAGAATAAACTTTTGTTTATAAAATAAGAAATTGCGTGATTAGGGTGATGGATGTGGAGGAGACGAAAGATGTGTGTGTTAGGGTCGTGGCAATCGGAAGTATATGGTCTCTACCTACCTCTTTGAGAGACGGATATGAGTATATATGTATGTACTTGTATGTACTATGTTTGTTACGAAATTAGTCAACAATGTACTACCTTATTGGCGCGAAGGCTACAAACAGTAGAGATAGGGCCATAACAGTTTTGTGACGGGAGAGCGGACAAATATTCATTAGTTAGTGTGATCTTATTGTTACTCTGAGGTACGGAACTCTAGTACAAATATTATATACATATGAATTTCGGGTAATATTTGATGACAGAGATAGCGTTTGACGGTTTAATAGAATGTTAGAAACTAGTGGGTATTATGGTAGAGAGGAGAAACGTTTCGAGCGAAGAAACGGGTTCCATATATTGGTGTAAAAAAAATTAACATAATATACATGTCGAGACATTCGTAGTGGCTAATGACCATGAAGACGTCTTCAGTCGAAAACCAGGGGGGTCGGGTTTAGTTAATAGGTTTAGATGGCTTAGGTGAATTTTATTCTTTTCACGTTTATCTTGCTACAACTAAATATTTTTGATAACGGTATTCACTATACGGTATATGTGTTATATTCAAATCGTAGTCAACGGGTGAACAAACTTTACATACCCTGTAGTATGAACGTGCAGCGTCTTATTAAAATCACATGGTCGCCTAGGTAACATTTAAATTAAAAATATGGTTTTGAGCCATTATGAATTATAGGGATTGATTGCCCCATGCGGTATAGGTGAATTAAGCTGTTTTACAGAGTGTTAAATCTAGTGGTTTAGAGGATGAGTTGTGACTATACTGTGATTTACAGATAGACAGAGGAATTCTACCGTGAAGGTTTCATTCTGCACTTCGGTTGCAGGACCTTAATTACACCGAACAGCTTTATATGCAGTGACGCAATATTTCATAGACGTTAATTCAAAAGGGAAAACATCGTGATTTGTAGCGGAAATTATGATTAAGGGATGGATCTAAAGACATGGGCGCATTCACAATTGGGGAAGCTTAAACTTATTCTGGAGGAGAATGCTCGGTACGTTCTCCCTTTTTCTTGACGAATTCTTTTTTTGTATCTTTCTTCATTGTCTACCGCCGTACTTACCTCTATGATGTTGTAGACATTACACCACTATAATTCTCTCAGTTTCGGGTTGAGTTGTTGGGACATGCAATATGCAAGTAGACGGTTCTAGAGTCAGGAGAAATTATGTGAGGGGCGGAATAACTTGAGTATGAGACAATTTATTTACTTGTACGTTATTGGTTATGGAGGCTAGGATTGTTTTCATTATCCTTTTAAAGATTAGATAAAGTAGTTGACCAAATAGTAGACTGTAAATCTTTACATTTTAACGAGGGCCTAGATACTTTTGTAAGCTAGTGCCTGAATTTAGTTTATTGCTTGAGAGTTTTATAACAACTTGTATATGAGCGGGAATAGGATAATTTAGGGATCGAAATATTCTTATCGAGTATCTTCGCAATTAGTCGGGTGCAACGTGACTCTTACTAGTATGGGTTTTGGTTCTGTTTCATCGTTAATTCTATCTACAAGATAATCTGATACGTCAATTTTATGGTTGTATCTATCTATTTAAATCCTGACACATTAGACACAAAAGTATACCGTTAGCTCAAGTAAATGGTTCCTCGTCATGGAGTCTGGTTTTATGATTAGGCCCCAGGGTTTCCAAAGTCACAGTTAGTGCCAGAATGCTCTTATACGTCTTACCCCTTAAGGTTTAAACCCATGTAATAGAATGATCAAATATTTAGGAATATTACAAAAGAGAGTGAGGGCCAGGAATATAGAGAAATTTAGTCGTTGGGTTATTTCTAACGGCTCGTGAATTAGGCAAGTTGTTCAGGTTGATAGCGGGGGAAATCTCTCAATATAAAGGTTAAAATCAAGATTAAATTTAGCTAAATTAATTGCGATCATGTCAACGTAAGCAGCGAAGCTACGGAACGTGAACAATTAGGTATATAAAAAACTGTAGGGACCTCTTTGGTTATTTAGATTAGGAGACCTAGGGAAAGATTTAATTGTAGGAAATGTTGGTTTGAGCCAAATTGTTTGATGTGATTTAGGGTTAAGGGTTGAGAACGGCTTACACGCTACATGCTACAGAGCCATTGTGACGATTCATTTTTAACCTGGTCAAACAGGAAAGTCTGTATTGAATGAGCTGGTGGATCCTTAGAGTGGCGAGAAAGAGAAATCCACGCGTGGTACATTTGGGAAGTATGAAGAAAAAGGGGAAAGAGGATTTTAATGGTATTGTAGTATAATAATATAAAATTATACTATAATATTTATTAAAGAGAATGCAGGTTGTAAAAGAGGGCTCTAGGGAGGCAACAGTTTTGACAGTATAGATGAAGTTATTGTAGCTTGGACCAGAGGCACTATACCTAGCAAACGGTTTATTATGGAAAATTGGAGTTAGGTTAAATTACGAAAAGAAGTACATGATAAACCCGCACTATACAGAAGCTCTTACTCCCTTTTCGGCAACTGCACACTCACCAGGAAACTTATGGGGCTTGCAAGGGGAAGGGCTCTAGCTGAGATAGTTAAATTAAAGGATAACCTTTATGAGGCGGTTCATCGCTTGGTATCTGGTGGAATTAGAGATAGTCCATGGCAAATCTAGTGTTAATCGAAAAATTGGATTGGGTTAGAAGGCCATCTTATTGCCACTAGGGCATACTGGATTCACAACCCGGTACTCTCGTTTCGTCAGATTTCTCGCAATCGAAGTAATAGTTATCCATAATTAAGTTATTGCGAGGTTGGAGTCCGGATACTTGCGGGATTCTGTTAGTGGATTGGTTTAAAAACGCACACGCCCAACTACATTCTGGAAAAAGCCATAATAATTTGTTTTGTAATCAGTGGTCTCTGCATGTTAGCGAGTCTGAAGAGAAAATTTCCTTCGGCTGAACTAATGTATGCTACGTAAATTTTGAGGGTCGAGCTGTACCAGAACAAACCTCGGATCGAGGCGTTCTGTTAGCACTCGCTAACATTTTGTGATAAGGTGGTGCCACTACCTTCGGATTACTATTGATGTCTAGATATTAGCTGAGGGTGGAAGCGACATCTGCTTAATATGTGGGAAACGCTTGAGTTTGGAGGTAGGTTAGGTTGATTGAAAAGGATGTCAAACCAAACGTAAAAGTATCAGTTGTTTAGGTCAGATGGCATTACTTCCGGGATTAGAAAATAAGACAGACCTTATTTCCTTATTTTACTCACGAAATGAAGAAGTAATGTTCAAATAAATTCCGTATGTTTTATTCTTAATGTTTGGTAGCAGGGAAAGAGTGAAAATTATGTAAATCAAGTAAAGATGTTGTTTCTATAATAAATTACGTGAACATTAAATTCGCGCCGAAAACGGGTATTTCATGGATATGTAATAGTATAGAATTAGAGATTGCCGGGTGTCTAAGGTTCCTAAGCGAAATGGGTCCACTAAGTGAAAAGAAGTAGGAAATGTCTTTTGAGGAGAGAGATTTGGGGGGCTTTACAAAAGTAAGGAATGCAGAAGGCGGGCTATGGGGGCGCAGTAGCGGGAAATTGGGTAAACTTCGATTCAAGAAGTTCCGTCATAATTTGCTGTCTTTCCGTCATAATGGCGCTGTTATTGTTAACTTGCCAGAGCCCGCTAGAATTTAGTATTGGGAGAAAAGAGGGCGACACTGCGCATCTTGCAATAAACTCATGAACTTTGGTATAGTACAGATTAGGTGAATTGGTTTTAAGACTATGTCAAAAGTGCCACTTGTTTCAGCTAGGTGGCGTATTTAGCAAAGCAGTAAAGGAAACAGATTCCATTTTCGTATTTTAATTCAAAATAAAGTAAAACCTGCTCAAATGAATTTTAGATATTTTCATTATCTTAATAGTTGGTGGTAAGGAAAATTAGAATCACGAAAAATACTGTTTCAAGCTAAAAAGGAAAACATTATGATTGCTGTAGTCCGGATGTCGGCGTTGAGATTTCATGACCATATAAGGTAATACGGAAATACTTGGAGAGAATGCGTGGGTCGTGGATACGGGGAGTGACAAGAAGGGAGCGGGGCACGGGGGAAGCGGCGTGGCGAGGCGCCGGGAGTGAGTCGATAAAAGTGGTTGTAGGGCGGGAACGGCTCCCAGTCTTTGGAGGTCAGTCTTCGGAGTTCAGTCTTCGAGGTCCGTCAAGCGAGGTACAAGTGCAGTAATTAGTCGCGAATTTATTTTCATGGGTTTTAATTTTATCAGGGCGTTTGTTTTATAGTCATATCTATTTGCTCGGGGTTATTTTCTTCAAAGTTCTGTCGGAATTATTTAGAGTGTGGAATACTTTTCGAGAAAGTGCAGTTTAAATTTAGAGATCCGCGAGTGTTTGTTCGAGGCGTTTTCCGTAAAAGGACGAAGATGTAGATCGGTTATAGGGTATTCCTTTTGAGGCTTGTTTCAAATGATTTCCTAAGAATTCTGGGGTCTGCTTTATATTTTAAATAATATAAGGTAAAGCTGGATGTTGCGGCTGTGAAAGGCTTTGAGCTCTAGGGCTCGGCTGGCCGGGGGAAGGATGGAAAAAGCCTCATTAAGAATCGCGGTTAATTGTGTTATATCGTTCAGACCAGTTCTAGGGACGCGGATATCAGGCCTGGGCGTGGGGTTTTGTAGTTTACTGGGGTTTTGTAATAGTGAGGGGTTATTAGCGCGGGAACTACTCGGTATTTCGAGCGTGGCAAAGGTGGGTGTCTCTGGGTTTAGTTTAGGGGTATCTTCAGTAGGCTTGACGGCTAATAGGTAGGGAAAATATGTGATGCTAAACAAAGAGGAGTCTCTTTGGGGATTTGATACGAGGGTAACCTAACGGAGTCGACAACTCGTATCATTTCCTTCAACCTCTCCGGAGGGGCAGTCGTTTTGAGATGACGCTGCAGCGGTTTAGTTATACCGTATAATATCTCCCATTTCTGACGTTACCATGTGATGTTGCCTGGGCGATCACGAGAGAAGTGTGAACCGGACATTGCCCCTCCAGGTTATCATCCGTGGCGCAGTCTTGGTCTTTATGTATATATTAATATATCTATCACACAACCATATAGGGAACTTCCGGTCAGTTGGGTGAGGCCCTTACCTTGAATCACCCGCTGACTGGCACGGAGAGTTTATAGGCAGTAGGTACACGTAGAGGAGAAAACTCGCCTCGCTTCTTTATTTTAGATTAGTTGAGGGATGTGATTTCCGCTGTGACTCTTTGGGAATCACCGCACAAACACAATTAAATGTAAATGTGAGATTTTATCTCTAGTTTTGGGTTTTACACATTTGGCAGACTAGGAATTCTCATTCTAGGTACAAATGATAGGCAGGTAAAGTTTGGATAGTCAATTTAGTCAAGATATTTGTTAGGATGCATTACACAATTAAAAGTAAATGTGAGATTTTATCTCTAGTTTTGTTTTACACCAAAATAGGCTGAGAATTCTCTTGGCTATTCCCGGGTAGCCAGATCAGTCAAGGAACTTGCGGGAATGCTAGGAAGTTACAAGGAATCTTAGGACGTTAGAATTTCACGTAGGGTCGCAAGAAGGGACAATAAATTGATTAGAACACAGTCAGGTATTATAGAAAAATGTAGGACGTTAGAATTGTGCTCGGATAAAATAGGGTTCTGAAGGTTGTAGGCTCCTGGTAGTGTATGTTTTAGTCAATTATGTTTTGGTGTTACATGTAGGCACGTTCAGGTTAGGATCCGAAGGCTTTGAAGGTTTTTAAGGGGGTAATTCTTGTAGAACCACGGATTGGTGAAATTTAGGTCAAATAGGTAGGCGGATATCAGCTAGGTTCCAGATTTTAGTTTGAAAAGAATAGGCGAATTTCAGAAGTTAATAATGGCAGAATTTGTTTAGATCAATCTTGTAACGACGTGTCGAAAGCATTCAGTGGAAAGCCTCCCTGATTGTCTGGTCGAGAAAGCCCTTTAAATGACTGAAAGTTATTTTGTTGTGAAGTGAAGATAAGTAATGTTTTGCTCTCAATTCTGCTATCACATGGATTAAACTTGTGATCATCGTTCTCTGATTAGATAGAGAAAGTTCGACCTCAAGCTCAGAAACACTCCTGCTTAGATGAGTGTCTAGGTTTTCAAGATACCCTTTTATTGAGATAAATAAACTGCTTTGGTGTGAGAACTATCTGTTCAGAGTTTGGAGCAAAGTCCAGTTCTAAGTCTTAATTACAGTAAATAATTCTGGAATCATAATTTCCTTATAAAAAAGGAAGATTTCAATATAAATGAATTTACCAAAGTAAATAGCTTGGTTTCCATAGAAAAGGAATGATTTCTATTTGTGAATAATAATGCCTGAAAAATAAAGGTAATGAGTAGATGCATTTGTTCATACTAAGGGAAAATCCCACCCTTTTAGCCAAGCAATGCCGTGCTAATAAGAATCTTCTGTATACCAAACGGAACAGGAATCTTACTTCGTCAAGTGTGAATAGATATATCTCTCCTTGAATTAATATCCTCAAGTACAATGTGGCCGAGAGATAGCCTTAAATATTGCTGAAGTTATTCTGGATCTAACAAAGAAACCAGCTAGCTGAAATTATTTCATATAGGTAATTATAGCTTTGATTCTGAGACTTCAAAACAGCTACTTACTAACTGATATTCAGAAGAGTTGAAATTAGTCAAACTAGTAGAACCGAATTAGTTATCCGTATGACTGAATTAATCCAGTTTTGACTGTTAATGGATTTCTGTTAGAATAAACTACCTTAAAGTTGTTCTCATGTAGAATTCAGTAGGTTCAGAGATTAGACTTGTGATAAGGAGAAGTATGCAGCTTTTACTGAAGTAATTAATATTTCACAGTAAGGTCACGATATTTAATTACGAGTAGGTACTCCTTGAGGTTTCTTAGTGATTCTTCCTCCAAGGTGTGTAGACAGGGAATCACTGTTCTTAGGTTTTCTTAAAATAAATAATGTACTATTTAAAGATTACTGAAAGATTTTATAATGAGACTATAGTAGTGTTTGGTAGAAATTAAAGACTTGCCAACATGAACGATTTACTATTACAAAGTAACAAATCTTATAAATATTCAGTATAATAATACTGCCTTATCAAATTACAATATCTAAGTACTTAGTGCCCTGTAGCACGGTACAAATAATGTATCATCAAACTAAATGCAAAATTAAAGTCTATAATAATATAAAGTATTAAATCACAATTTCAAATAAAACTATATAAAATCTTTGTTAAATAATTAAATCACAATTTCCAATAAAACTAAATAAAACCTTTGTTCAAAAAAATTCACGGGTTATTCCCCATCCGAAAGGTAAGGGCTTTTATGTTCAACTTATACTCTTATTATCTAGGAGTATAATCTTCTCGTCTATTACTTTACTTAAGCAGAACCATAGAAGCTTTTGCTTTTACAGAACCCAAATTGACCGGTAGGGGCTATTAAACAAAAAACATAAAATTGCGGTATCTTCTAGATGAATTATATTTAGTTTCAGTTACTCCTCTCACTCTCTTACATAAGCCTGGTCAATAGGTGATATTCTCTTGGATAGTTTCAATTCAGTATTGACATCATATAATAACTTAAAGTCGTTTGCAATAGAATCCAACAATCATGTAAACAAACCAAATTGTCACGATTACTCCGTAATCACATACATTTGACGATCAATTATGAACATAGTCTGATTTCAACGAACGCACCATTGTTTTCACATTATCTTCAACACGATTTAACTTGTATTTATAAGTTAAATTTGTTAAAACATTTGCAACGTAAAAATTTCGAAGTATTTGACAAGCTGTCATCTTAGTTTTTTACTCATCGAACTCTATAAGTCATTGAAAAGTTAGTGTTGTTCGTAATCTGAAGTTATCTTTTATTTTTAATTTAATAAATTATTTTAATTTAATATTATTTGAATACAATAAAAATTTTTTTTCAAGAGCTTAATATAATTAACCAAAACGGATTGTATCCTAAGCCATAAAAATAATGGTTAGTTTTTAAAAATTGACAGGTGGCCATTTTGTTAGAATTGTCATTCACAGTCATTCACTGTTCTGTGGGTTCGCTGTGCATTAGTGTTTTCTGTTTCCGTTTTCTGTTTCCGATTTCTACGACTTTGCATTCTCATTTTGGACTTTTGTTTTGCTTTACGATTTGGCTGGACTTATTTTTCTTGGAACGACGACCTTTGCACGGCATCACGGACTTTGATATAGCATACGATTGGTATTTTTTCTCAAGGAGTAATCAGGAGGTAAGAATGATTTAGATCTATCGCCTTCCTCCCTACCACTGTGAACTCAACCCAATTGAGCTCATTTGGGCACAGGTTAAGTCGTATGTTGGGAGAAATAACAAATCTTTTAAAATGGCGGAAATAAAAACTTTATTGAACGAAGGGTTGGCGAGAATCGGAGCCGAACAATGGTCGAAATGCGTAAGTCACGTCCTAAAGGAAGAGGAAGAAATGAAAAAGCTCGACGGCATTTTAGACACGGCAAGCGATGACACAGTGGTTCCATTTATAATTACGGTCACCGGCGACACTTCTGATAGTGATGATGACGAAGACGAAGATTTAAATTTGTTTTAATAAACACTTTTTTTATATATAATCAGTTTTATTTTATAGTCTATGGCTTATATATTTAATCTATTTAGTCAGTTTTATTTTAGTACCTATCTTACTATGGGCCATAGTCTATGACTTAAAATTAAAATAATTAGAAAAATAAATTTAATTAAAATTAAATTAGAACACTATGACATCACTATGGGCATAAACAATACGCTGTCAATGTCAGTCCGCCATATTTGTTTACATGATTGTTGGATTCTATTGCAAACGACTTTAGCTAGGCGCAGATGTTATTCTATTTACTAGGGTCAGAGGAACTATTTACTTCTCGGATACTTTAGGTAATTTAACTAGACTTATTAGGAAATGTTGAGTTCGGATTCATTCTTATTATCACTAAAAGAACTAGGGTTACTTAAATACGGTTCACAACGAGGGGTCCTATCACAGCTGCTGGACGATCATTTGGCCTAATACTAGACTAACACCCTCCAAACCTTGTTTGTATTTATAACTAGTTCAAGCTACATGTGAGAAGGTAGAGTGGGTAGGCAGTGAGACGGAAAGTGTAGTTAGCAGAAAAGTTGGTAGGTAGGTGAGGATTGTGATGTAGGTTTTTAGATGTGGGGAGGTTTGTTTCAATGTTCAATGAAAATGACAGTAAATATTACTATTTCAGGATAGTTTTTGATAAATTTAATGACTGTTTTTGTATTGTACCTTGTAAAATTGTTTATTATTGTATTATTTTGTTTATAAATGTAATGATTTACTTCTGTTTGTGGCCTACTTGTATTTGCTTGCGTGCCCATAGAAAGTATTATTTACATATTTTACATTGTGACCCTGAAACTGTGGTAGTAATGTCATGTTTTTTTCACAGCAGCGCTCTAAGGTACTGTGAAAATGGTATTTTTGATACTTTTCTGTTGAACGTACTGCTGTCTATGTTAAATTTTTTAATTAACTTAAAATTTAGTTTCGTTTCAAATCGAATTTTGCCACCTTCTTCAAACAAAAGAGAAAAATAGACGTAAAAATAGATTTTTGAAACTGGGCCTACTTAATATCAGATCTTTGAATACCGGTCAAGACGAATTATTGGTATCAATGGAAAAATATAAGCCCGATATTCTTGCGCTGAATGAGACATGGATGCGGGAAGGTCAGGATATCTGTGCTCCCAAAATTCCTGGTTATGTCCTAAAGTTGGCTCCAAGGCCCAATGGACGCAGGGGCGGTGGGGTGGGATTTTATATCCGTCGCGGTTTGAATGCGTGCGTGCGCGTACATCCGGCTTCATTGTTGGAGCAAATGTGGTTGGTGGTGAGGGTGCGGGGCGCGGGACGTATCGCCGTCGGCACTGCGTACAGGCCTGACTCCACGCGTGAGACCCGTGTGCCCACTGGAGACGCGATAGACGCCCTCAGTCTATCGATTAGCTCCTCCGGCGATTGCAGTCATGTGTGTGTGCTCACCGACTTTAATGTGGACCTTTTGAAGCCAACCATAACCCCTGCACCAGAAGTCTTATCCTTTTTTGAACAACAAAGCCTTACGAATTTGGTTCATGAGCCTACTAGAATTGTAGAAAAAAGTGCTACCCTTTTGGACCTCATTATAACAGATTCCCCGGAATTGTTTAGGAATGTATGTGTTCACCATAATCCGCTGCTCAGCGACCATGCAATTGTTTTAGCTGATTTCATAATAAAAATACCGGACGCGCATCCACACTACATATGGACGCGGAGTTTGAATAAAATAGACGAGGAAGAACTCTTGGCTGACCTTAAAAATCAACCCTGGAATGAAATTGTACAGTACGATGATGTAAATGACATGGTTAATCATTTCAACGACTTGATTATTGCCCTCTTTAATAAACACGCCCCTTTAAAAAGGATAAGAGTGAACCAAAAGCCGCGTCCGTGGCTGACTGATATGGTGAGGTACATGATGTCGCTACGAGACCGCGCCTGGCGCAAAGCTCTCGCCACTAAAACTGAACATCACCGTCGTTACTACAAGGATCTGAGAAATTTGGTAAATAGTGCAATAAGAAGTGAAAAAAGTGCTTATTTCAAGTTCTTTGTAAATAACAATATAAAAAATCGAAAAAAAATGTGGCATCACCTTAAAAGTACAATCGACGTGAGCGGTAAAACCTTACCATCCATTCCAAACCATTTAAGTGATCCAGATGCTATAAACAATTTCTTTTTAAACGCGCCTGGTAATGTAAATGTAGACGATGACCTAGTTAACTATTATAAATCAAGCATAATAACTAATAATGAATTTATTATAAATACTTGTACTCAAGAGCAAGTAGCAAAAATTATTAGCGGTATAAGTACTTCCGCTTCGGGGCATGATTTAATTTCTATTAAAATGATATGTATAACACTTACTGTCACACTTCCAGTAATTACATTGATTATAAATAAATCTATTGCTAGTAATGTTTTCCCTGAAAACTGGAAAATTGCAAAGGTTATTCCCCTTCCAAAGGGAAGTTCTGTTGAGGAGTTTAAGGATTTGCGACCTGTAAGCATTCTACCAGTTCTTTCCAAAATAGTGGAAAAAGTTGTATGCTTCCAGCTTACCGCTTTTATGGAAGCGGAAAATATTCTCCCGGATGTGCAGTCTGGGTTCCGTAGCGGTCATGGCACGGATACGGCCCTTGCGCATGTTACAGACGAAATAATAGAATCTTCTGACTCTGGCAAGGGAAGTATACTAGTACTGCTCGACTTCTCCCGGGCATTCGACTGCATTAACACGAAACTGTTGCTAGCCAAAATGTATCACTATGGTCTTTCTCAATCAGCATGTTCATGGTTTGATTCTTACTTACATAACAGGAAACACTATGTGGAGGTATGCACTGATGAAGGAAATCAGATCTACTCGGAAAGGAAAACTGTCACTCACGGATGTCCCTAGGGCTCCATACTGAGTCCCTTACTATTTATAATGTATACTGCTGATCTCATTAAAAGCATCAATCACTGCAAAATTCATCTCTATGCAGATGATATATTACCCATTTAAACCTGCAGATGCTTGCAACGCTGTAGCTAAAATTAATGAGGACCTCGATGCCATTTTCTTATGGGCACAAAGTAACACTTTGGTTTTAAACCCCAAGAAATCCAAGTTTATGGTATTGGGCACAAAGCAACAAGTCCAAGGTATAATGGAAAAGGACCCTGATATTAAAATAAATCAAGAAAAAGTAGATAGAGTTTTGAAAGCGCGTAATCTTGGTGTGGTTTTGGATGGTGAACTGCGTTACGTTGACCATGTTAATGCCAAATTAAGAAATGCTTTCTATAGGCTTAAAATTATTTACAACATAAGGCAGTTTTTGAACGAGAAAGTTCGTGTATTACTTTCAGAGGCTCTCGTCTTGTCAATGTTTAATTTTGGTGATGTGGTCTATGGACCAAGATTGTATGCTAAGACAGAGCGTGCCATCCAGCGCGTTCAAAATGCATGCGCACGTTTCTGCTTTGATATACCGAAGCGTGGTCACGTGACGCCTTTCCTAAATCAAAGAAGTATACTTAAAATGTCCGGCCGTAGAAAATTGCATCTTGCCAGTTTAGTGCATAAAGTTGTGCATGAAAAAAAAACCAAAATATTTGTTTTCTAAGTTTGAATGGACAAAGGACTTTTACACGAAAAATACACGTAGTATTACGAAAAATAAGATGGCAATACCTAAACACAAAATGAGTGGTTTCAAGGGTGGTTTTAAATACGCAGCGTCCAAGATTTGGAATGATCTACCGCCACCATTTACAACAGAAAATGTTACCACTAGTGTTTAAAAAACACGTAAGAAAAATATATTTAAAATTACAAACTACGAGTTAGCGTAAACGACCTATCTGACAGAAACCATAGGTAAAAATGATACAATCTCTTTTTTTATCGACCGTTACCTTTTTTACTTAAGTATGTTTTTCTTTTTATTGCGACAATAAATTGAAACACTATGAAAGGAAAAATTAACTAATTGAGCTATTTAATTTAATTTTAGAATACTGCTATATAATCAACGATTATTCCTGGCTGAAAATGTTGCATGTTATATTTATAAGGTACCTGCATTTTGAAAATTAATTTAGGGTTAAAAAAGGGACAGTCTGAAAACCAGCGTTGTGTTGCTGATCTACAGCTCACAGCAGATGCTGAGGCTGCCCCTTTTTATCACAATTATGACGTGTAAATTCAATAGAAATGTTTTATTAATAAGTATGATTATTATTTTTTGTATGCTGTATTGTATTTCTTTTGCATGTTTTTGTTTTTGTATTTTTATGTGATAAATAAATATTTTTCAATTCAATTTCAATTCAATTTTGGTGGCATGATTATTTTATTACCTAAACTGATAATAAAGTAGTAAAAAACTCGTGTCTGTACGATGAATATTTTTTCAAAATTTTAAATGACCTGGCTTGTTAGTATCGTACTGAAACCAAAACTTCTGTATGTATGTATGTATATTCCGTTTTAACTCGAGGACCATCTCTAAGGATTTGGATGCGGTTTTTTTATTATCTCAGTATCCAGGCCATAAGATGGTTGATATGATAACATAAAGACCAAGCTGAAAGAGATTGCATATCGCAGGCCGAGCCGCGGGTGAAAGGCTAGTATAATAAATATCTGGTCGCGACTGTGTAATGCAAAATGCAAAATTGAAAAAGGACATGCTTGCTAAGTTTCTTGCCCTTCTTCTTAGCAAGACTAATCGAATGGGCGGATAGTTAGGCATTATTTTTATTTAATAAACATCTGAAAGGTAAAAGGAACCTTTATGGTGAGACTCCGTTGCCCGTCCGTCCGTCCGTCCGTATGTCACAGTATAACCTTAGCACTGTTAAAGATAAAGACTATGACTGACTAGCATTTGACCGGTTTTTTAAGCTAGGATAGCAAGCTAGTAGACAAAACTAGCTTCATTTCTAAGCTACTGAGCTAGTTTCGTTTACAAGTAACTAGCCAGGACAGTTTTTAATAGGAAGGAGTTTTATTTTTAAGGCCACCACTGATTTTACTATCTGTGGCTTGTGTACTAGCTAGCTTCATGTGGCCGGCGAAGCTAGTTTTCAGTTGGCTAGCAAGCAGGAAGCTCGCGTTTCGTTTGTTTTTCTAAACGCGACGTGTTTTTGAGATTTCAAGATGCCCAAACTAAGTACGGAAATTAATTTAAAGTTTGTACAACTGTACCCTGATCATGAATGTCTGTGGAACGCCACCTTTCCAAGTTATAGATAAGTAATTCATATTCTAGTTCGTCTAGTGCGAATTGGCACAGTTTTCGAAGTAACTGTTTCAGTCGAATAGTGCTTTTCTTTCGCATGCAGTTCATTTTGGATGTGTGGTCACCTCAGCCACTGCATTAATACTAGCTTAAAATAATCTAGCCTCGTGCAGACAGAACTAGCAACTAACTAACTAACTGTTCCAAGCCAGGTCAGCAAGCAAGGACAGTTTAGTAGAGAACTATATATAATATTTTGTATTCCTATATTTCTTTATTTTATGCAGGCGTATAATTTTGTTACATTTTAGTAGCCCAACCTAAATATATTTTGTATGTATTTCCCGTATATATTTTTATATTCTATTATTTTTGTAAAGATTAACTTTGACCTGTAAAATGCATACTTTATGTATCTATTTTACTAAATAAATATTTTGATTAGATTTAGATTGGCAATATCGGTTCTCTTGTAAACAGCTACTTGACAAACATGACGCTTATGAATAAGGAATCAAACGTATGCATGATACATTAGGCCACGTCCAGATGTCGCAGATTCAAATCCAGTGAGGACACAAGCACGGAAAATAACTTTAAAATACTCGGTTTTTTGAACTACTAATGACGAAATTTTGGCAATAAGTGAGAAAGTTACTAAAGTTACTAAGAAAGTTACTAAACTTAACCTTATTATTCCATACAAGATAAAATTCATGTATTACATAGAACAAAAGTAAGTGGCAGAGCTGTTGCCGAGCTCGACTGTGGAGGTACCACCATCTTACTCGCAAATCGTCCCGGAGTTATAAGAGAAGTTAAGTAAGAGAACAGCTCTCAGGCAAAACCAGGCGGCCCACCATTGCCTGGACCGATGGATGGCGGTATATCCATTTCCAATTGCCGGGCCTTCTATAAAACAAACTAGTGATGGGCAGCGACGTCACTGGAGCAAGGGTTTCGGCACCGCGCTCACCAACCCACCTGCTCAGCGTGTGTGAGTATGGGCATTTCTTCCAGGAGGATCGCCAAGAGTGGAAAAATCCTGGAAAGGCCTATATCCAGCAGTGGACGAAACAGGCTGATGGATGGATGGATGGATGGATAGAACAAAAACATGTATTAAAAACTTAAAAATATGAATAAGTTGATTAAAAATGAGCACTTTACTTTAATTTCCAGAATTTGATCCTTATAAGCGATTCAATCAGTGGTGTTTCCAAAATCAGCGGGATCGATTCTCGGCTAGGGAAATTATTAATTCAGAAATCGAATGATGCATTTTTGGTTTCTTTCAAAATCGGTTCCGAGACTCTTGAGCATTTTTGGCTATTCTCTTTAGTTTCGGATTTGGCCATCCAAGCCTCTGTAGTACTGCGGTGAAATATTTTGACAAAAACAACCGTTTAGCTGGCAGGGGGGTGGGACACTTGACTCGTAACAAAAATTAGCAGCTTAGTATTTTGCAAACGGATATCTGAATCAAAAATACAGTTTTCATACACACACAATATTATTAAATGACTTGGATAGGTATTTAGATGCAAAAAAAACATCGCCACTTTTTTATAGGGGTTTTTAGGGGTTAACTTACCACTTTGTTGGCGTGATTGCCCATTTATCCAGATCAAATTACAGCTTTCTAGCACTAAGCGTCTGACTTAAGCAGCGGACAAACAGACAGACAGCCATACAGCAGAGGCTTAGTTGGACACCCTTCGGGCCCGGAACCCTAAAAATGCCAATGTAAAATGACGTCACAGTTTAATAATATTTAGAAAAAGAATAAGGAAAGCGTATTTTCAAGCTAATCATGCATTAACCCGTACATTGTACGACGTAAAATCATACCAGATATATTTGTGTCAGTGGTGATCCTGAGCGTTCGAGGCCCGCTGGTGAGAGAGTTCCTGTTAGCCGCCCACGCGCTCGGCATGACGCGGGGCGACTGGGCCTTCCTTGACGTGGAAATATTTCAGGTAAGCCGTTATTGTCATTCTTGTTTGCTTGCTTTTTTACGGAAACCCTAAGAGAAGATTATGTCCGGGTCAATTGTGTTTGCGTACCATCAGTCGTCAGACCTTTAATGATGATGTGGAGACATCGAGAGGGAGCGGAGGGCGCTGGCTGTAAGAAGCAATATGCTGGCCCGCAGATTTGCAAGTTGCACTGATAACGTAAAAATTACCCTAATTAAGACGTACTGCCAGTCCATGTACACGTGCAGCCTGTGGACCAGATATACACAAAAATCATTCAGTACCCTCCGTGTCCAATACAACAATGCGTTCAGGGTGCTGTTGGGGCTGCCACGATACTGCAGTGCATCGGGAATGTTCGTGAACGCACAGACTGATAGCTTTACAGCAATAGTCCGGAAACGTGTGGCTTCCCGTACGAGTCGTTTAAGGAGCAGCTCCAACAGCCTCTTGGAGGGCATTGTTGATGGTTGGGTCTGTTCTGGGATTCTGGAATAGGGTTCACGTGGAGTCACAGTACTTCACCAGGAGGATGCTGTTGTAGGCATCACTCAATTCAGTTATGTGTCTGCAGCAGCGACTTCTGCTACCTTTTCTGTGTTCTTTTTTTGTGTTTAAATTAATATTCTAATCAAGCATACATTGTTACTAACTAAGATATGGATCTCGGTCTGAAATAAATATTTTCTTTCTTTCTTTAATACATAGTTTCAAAAAGATTCAAAATGTTTATTTGTCAAATAGATACATAAATTATATGATACGTTTTCAAGGTCATATTTAGTCTTTATAAAAACAATATTATTTGATGAAACAAATATAATACGGGAAAGATATTAAAAAAACTATAATTATTTAAGTTGGGCTAGTAAATTTATACATATGCATAGAATAAATAATTGGTAGTTTTTAGTTATTATATTACAAAATAAGTACTAAAGTAGTTTTAAAAGAGATGGATGTTTGTTAAGACTCTATGAGTGGATTTACAAAAACTTGAAACGTAAATAATTTCAAGCTAATCTCAAAAGTTCTAGCCAATTTGCCAAGCATTGACGAGATTCTTACCTCTCGTATGTTGAATTCAATTCAGAAAACAAAATATTTTCCCTTCACGAAAACTCTCTTAAACGTGATCTTCCATCTAAATAAGCGATTAAAGCCCGAAGGTAACTCATTTCTCTTTTATAAAAGGGCTAAAAGCCACCATTTTAAATTCCCAAATTCCTCAAATCAAATAAAGAATTAATTTATTTGTATAACCATGCAACCCACCACGCCATTTTAATTTTCGTGCAATATTTTATTAAATTTCCCTCACAAACAATTATTTTTGAGGTAATTCATCGGTTTTGCTTTGTCTGTCAATCATGAAGAGATTAAGAGTGAAACCTGAAACCATATATAATGTCCTTGAACCTTTGTCCTAAGCTTACAAAAATATACAAATATTTACTAAACGTGTAGCAAAAGAAAAGTTGGCAATAAAATGTTATTATATCGGACATTCTAGCGCTTGATGATATAGGATGATTTTAGAACGGGCTTATACATAATTGAATACATTATTATTATTATTATAAAGCCTACAGTGCACATAGTCACTCGACTCTACATACCCGTACATCGCGTGGTATTTATCAAGACTTGATGCGAAATAACGCCACAATAGCATCTAGCATCTTTAAAAGACGAAATAACGCCAAACCATATTAAACGCAAGCTTACTTAGCCGATAGGTTTGGTAATAGTTAATCTGGAAACATCCATGTCAGCCATTCCAGAAGCTCGTAGTACGAAGGAAAATATTTAATCTCGTCCCAATTTGCCCCACACAGGGCGGGTACTGGGGTGAGACCGGCTGGGCGGCGGGTGACGAGCGGGACACGGCAGCCCGCGCCGCCTACGAAGCCTTA
This sequence comes from Ypsolopha scabrella, assembly GCA_910592155.1. Taxonomy (NCBI): domain Eukaryota; kingdom Metazoa; phylum Arthropoda; class Insecta; order Lepidoptera; family Ypsolophidae; genus Ypsolopha; species Ypsolopha scabrella. Next base: position 7,261,499 of record OU342978.1, read on the forward strand.
CTGCGGGTGTCTCTCAAGCTGCCCACCGGGGACCGGTTCGACGAGTTCGCTGATGCAGTGAGGGCGAGGGCTAAGCAGCATTACAATTATTCGTTTTCTGATGGGGAAGAGGTGAGTTAATCGATACGTGACGCAGGTATGTACCTGGTCGCTTCTCTCCGATAGAAGACATGTCATAAACGTTCTCAGGCGAAGTCCGACTGCTGGGAGCTCTCAGGTTCATGTTGATTAAAATTTCGACTAGCTTTTGCCCGCGATGATAAAACGATCATCGACAATTTTCGGCTTGGTGGTTGTTTTAGGAACACCCCTTATTATGCTATTATGTTACATCCGCCTATATGTTGACCAGGGTCACTACAATGATAATAAAGAAAATTGCTTCCAAATCCGCTTAGTGATTATCGAGTCAAAACGGAACAGACAGACGGACAGATAGACAGAAAATAAATATTTTTGACTGCAGAACTATACCAATAACATATAACTTAATTTTCGCAAAAATATTCCATGTACAGGCACTACTATTTCACATCTTTATTATTATTAATATAATAACTATTATTTATTAGAATAGTAACTTTAACTTTGTGACTTAAATATCGTAATTAATCAATGTAATTAATATATTGGGCATGATGACTAAAAAAAAATTATTAGTCCGTCAGTTTGATTATCAGAAAATATTGGACACGTATTTTTTCTTTTTTCAATTAAACAAACAATGATGAAGATATAGCCCGCTGAAGTTCCGCGTGACGTCACATCTAGGTATAACTTTACCTAGAAGTGACGTCATTTTCCCCCACTCCCAAACTTTGACGCGCTTTATCTCTGACATTTTTTGTTTGATTAACAAAAGAAAAAATACGTGTCCATTATTTTTTGATAATCTAAATGACGGACTAAATTGAATATTATTTTGTTCACCCTGTGTACAAGCCTATTCTGTACTTGGGGTCAAATTTACTTTCGAAGCACTCAGACGGAAAAGAAATGTGTCCGTACGACCGCGGCATTAGTGGTCGAATAGTCTGGACTAGTAGACCACAGGGCGGAATGTATGCTTTGACGCAAACTTAGTTACAAACAAATTGACTAGTAGCTATTACAGGAAGAAAACGACATTAGAACTACGAAAAGAAAGTATTACTCCACGATTTTCCTTCGGCGCAATTTCACAAACAAGTAAACCGAAAAAGAAATTCATAAACCTGGTTATAGCAAATTTAAACAGAAATACTGTACTATATGTGACGTCTATATTTATTGTTCAGTTTACTTAAACAATCTAGTTACAACAAACAGCTTTGTTTTGCTTAAGATAATTCAAGTAAACTTGACTTAATTCTGTTCTTATTTATTCACGATACGATTTGAAAATATTGAAAAATGAAATCTCGGTGCAGTTATTTGTTTTAATCACGTAATAGGTCCCACGATCAATTTCCTGGAATAATTCTTTCTCGTAAACATTTAAATTATTATTTGTAGAATAGGACGGTGTCACGGCGAAATTATTTCCTTTACAAATTCTCTGACGGGGCGGCTTCACAATCCGTGTCTATGGCAATGACATCTCTTCAATACAAAAAGATACAGCCTTTCCCCCTCCCCTAGGGGTTTCCTTTATGAAATAAGAACAAGCTCCAAGAAAAGCAACGTTACCCCTATCTGCATAGCTATTTGCGTCGAAAGCTAGCACCGATTTGTTGTTTATTAACGTATATTAGTGTTTCCTTGATATTTGCATATTGCGATAACGGGCTTGCTGTTTTATGTTCACCCTTATGAAGGTAGAGTAGCTATTTTATACGAAGCCTTATATCATAATAGTCGAGGAAGTAATGGATGCGACCGCAGGGAATACGGGGATAATAACGTAAGAAATAAATCAAACTAAGTACTATCGAGATATCTTTGTGTTTCATTTTAGGAACTATTTTTCAATAGTTGTTATCGGTAGTTTTGCTTGAAAAGATTAGCAAAGAGCTTCGTTATTTTTTTCTTTAATTATTTTTTTACACAAAATTCAAAGATAACCTTGATGACTTGAATTTTAAAAATACCTTCCATAACGGATAAACGAACCTGTGTTTCAAGTTAGTAGGGTCAATAGCACAGTTTAAAAATTCATACAGTTGTCCAACGCAGGCGTTCGGAAGTAACGGTTGTCCGCTTGCGGGGCGAGACTCCGAACTGGTAGTTCGAAAATTTGTATACCGCGTTAATTGCTCTGCCTGAGCGCTTTCGTTGGACAACTGTATGGAGTTTGAAACTGTGTCTCCCGAAAATTTCACAATGATTGCGTAAGTGGTACTTTGATTGTAGATATATGTACATATACATACAGGTTGTAAATAGAGTGCGACCTTTAAATAAAACCATGCTGAACCACTCTGAGGAGAAGATATTCAACTGTGACTAAAATACTTTATATCGTAGGAGGAAGGTCTATTTTAAAATGCTGCGCGTGAACGGCTGCTTCACCGAAGACCATGCCGTATCTCGGTGCATTAGGGTTCACGCAGTTTTGTTCGAAACTCAAATATATTCCAAACTATAAAAATAGTTAGCGCGGGTATGTTTCTAGAAAAAAGTGGTTCAGTTTGATCGGTAGAATATGTGGTCACATTTAAAGGTATAGATTGCATTATTGGTCAAGTAATAAAGCCGGCAAGGAATATGGCAGGTACAGTCGTCGGTGTCCCTAGATAACGTATAGAATCCACTTGAATCTGTGAGTAGTTTGGTACGCCCCCTGTATACGTACAGGTCTGAGTATCGTAGTTTGATACATACTTAGACCTTATTTGACAAATACTCGTTAAAACGTTATGTTTTCGGAATAATTTTTGCTTTGAAACATAAAAGCGGTGGTTTTTGTTTTGTGCCACTCTATATAAGAACACAAAGGGATTCAGCATATCCCATCTTGCTTAAGTGTACTTACTTTCGTATTTCGTATGTTTTGTTCCAAAAAAGAAAGGATAAACACGCTGATATCAAAAAGATTCCAGGTATTTTTTGCAAGACTGGCTTTTTCCTGCAGCTTCACTCGCGTGACTTCGAAAGTTCCGGCTTGACGGTTATCTTATCAACATCTGTTATACTCAGAGCGTACATGTTGACAAGGCTCACTGTGATGATTATATAAAAAACTAAAACCAAATCCGTTGAGTGAGTCTCGAGCTACAACGGAACATACAGACGGACAAATATTCTAAAAGTTGTCAATATTTCAAATTTCGCACAAATATTCAGACAGATTTTTTTTGATACTTTATTAGTAAAGATATATTCTTTTATTCATCTAAACCATACAGAATATAACAACAAGACAAATATCGTACCCAAGTGTTGTGGAATTAATTTATAAATGAAATTAAACGTACACATAAACCCTTGTGTTTTGTTCTGCCCTCATTTTGCTGGAATTTTGCTGTTTCACTGTTAGGGCTTCATTTAATTAAATACTGTTTTTGTAGCATTCCATGTAAAATTTATAGCCTTGTAATATTAAAAAAACCTTTTTCGGGTTCCGTAACTCAAAATGAAAAAACAGAACCCTTATACGATCACTTTTTGTTGATGTCAAAAAATCAGGCTTCGAAGTGAACGCCAAAAATAGTTATTGCACTTTACGTAATCAATTTCATGCAAATTGGGTTACCATGAAAACTTATAGAACTTGAAATTCCTTGAAATTCAGGGCACGATTCCTACTCGCACTTGAACACGTTTTTAGGGTTCCGTACCCAAAGGGTAACCAACGAGACCCTATTACTAAGACTCCACTGTCCGTCCGTCCGTCCGTCCGTCTGTCACCAGGCTGTACTATATCTCATGAACCGTGATTTAGACAGTTGAAATTTTCACTGATGATGTATTTCTGTTGCCGCTATAACAAAAAATACTAAAACCAGCCAAGTGCGAGTCGGACACGCGCACTCCCATAGAACAGACATGATTTTTTTGCCGTTTTTATAGACAATGGTACGGAACCCTTCGTGCGCGAGTCCGACTCGCACTTGGCCGGTTTTATTTCTTTATTTACAGAATAGAATTGAATCAACCATTCTTGCCTTTTGCCTGGTTTTCGTTTTCCCGCAATCTTTTCATAATGTAATTTAGCTTTTCTGTAGAAATTGGAAAATCTCGGAGAAATTAAAAAGGATACGGATAGACTTTAAGAAAAATTGGTGTTGAATCGATGACTCAAACTTTCGACTCAGGGTTACTTTGATAGAGTTCTTCAAGAATAACTAAATCTTTTGTACATAGTTAAAATTCTGTCTGGTGTAGTTTTTTTTTTTTTTTTTTTTTTTATTTATTTTATAACAGAATTTAACACAAGTATATACTTTACAATTTTCGCCAAACTGCTAAGCAGTTTGTTGGCGATACGCTCTTACATTTGATTAAGAGAAGGTACTTAAAATCTAATACTATATAGTCTTAAAACATATACATATTTGTAGGAAATCATTATGTAAGATATAATAAGTTCTAGTTATGTAAGGGAAGATAACAATATATTTTTTAATTTATGTTTTAGGGTGCCAATTTTTAGCTTATTTTCTTCCAGTAGGAGAGGATATTTATTACAAAGCTTGGGAGTTATGTACTTCCGAGTTCTCTCTCCATAATAGTTTTTAGATGATGGCTGTGATAGTTTGCCAATGTTTACTGCTCTATTTGGTTTAGGAACTTTATAGTCTTTAGTGTAGTAAATTTCCAAACCTATGAGATATTTAACTTTCTGGTTTACTGGGAGTTTACTGTTTATTTGCGCCTGCGTGATATGCGGGTGTCTGCAAGTTTTTTAAAGAGACATTCCCGCACAAATCATTAGTTAGGTAAATATTTTAATTTTAAACAAATTGAACCTTAACGCATCAAGATACGGGCGTAAGAGGCAGCGTCGTCGTTCGTGTGACAGTATTCCACACACAGCGTTCCTGTATATATACGTAGGTACTTGCCAAGTTTCAAGTTTGTAAGCTCTATACCGGGTGTAATTGTTAAGTGTGACCAGCCGATTATTCCGTAACTATTACAGATATCAAAAAAATTTAAAATCGAAAGTAAGTAAATGGTTTTTGTTTGTTTTTCTCATTTTGAAGAGTACTGGTAGGGATTATCCATAGAAATCAAATCTACGTTACCTAATCAGTAAAATGACATCAATAAGTTATCGAAAATCAAATGAGAAGTATTCAAAATTTTGACTTTTAACACTCCCATACATTTAATTTAGTATGAGATTAACAAGGACGTCACTTCGAACATCTGCTTTGTATACAAAATTTTGCACTTACTAAGAAATAAATATTAATATTCAATTAAAAGATAGTTTCATTACTTTTTTAGGTTAATAAAGTTTCCTTTAATATCGGTACTAAGCTAAAATAACCTCTTAAAATAAGGAAACTAAAACCTTTCTACTAATCTCATACTAAATGTATGGGGGTGTTTAATGTCAAAGTTTTGAATACTTTTCCTTTGATTTTCCAAAAGTTATTGATGTAATTTTACTGATTAGGTAACGTACTTTCGATATCAGTTTAATTTTTTTTTATATCTGTAATAGTTACGGAATAATCGGCTGGTCACACTTAGCGATTACACCCTGTATAATATATATGTATTGTATACCGCATGTGAATGGACTGCGATCTTTAAATATACCCACATAAGCAACTGATCATACTGATCACGTTTTCCCAAGAAACATACCCGCGCAAATCTCCAGGAAAGAAGATATTCAACTTTAACTTAAAGACTCTATTTCTTAAAAGGAAGGTCTATTTTAGAACGCTGCGCGTGAACATCTCACAGACGACGGTGCCTCAAAACATGCCCGTATCGAACCATATTTGTTTAAAATTTCAATTTTTCCCAAACTAATGATTTGCGCGGGAATGTTTCTTTGGAAAAGTTGTTTAGAATTATCAATAGATTAAAGTTGATTCTAAAGGCTTTAATTTTAATTTTAGTGCTGTCAAAACTTGAATTTTTCCAAAGTAATTAGCTTCTGTGGTCGACACTAAAGAACTATTTTGGAATGAAGTAATTTTTGGTTTCGACAGCACTAAAACTAAAATTAAAGCCTTCAGGGTTACCGTAAACGGCCGCTGTCTATTTCCACCCGGTCTGTATTCCTCTAAATTTCACGAGTGAGTGAGTGGTGTTATTGAACATGCCATCCATCCATCAGCCTGTTTCATCCACTGCTGGACATAGGCCTTTCCAGGATTTCGCCACTCTTGGCGGTCCTCCCGGAAGAAATGCCCATACTCACACACGCTGGGCAGGCGGGTTGGTGAGTGCGGTGCCGAAACCCTTGCACCAGTGACGCCGCTGCCCGTCACCAGTCTGTTTTATATAAGGCTCGGCAATTGGGGATGGATAAACCGCCATCCATCGGTCCCAGGCAATGGTGGGCCGCCTTGGTTTTGCCTAAGAGCTGTTCTCTTACTCTCCCCCGAATAACTTCGGGAGGATTTGCGAGTAAGATGGTGGTACCTCCACAGTCGAGCCCGGCATCAGCTCTACCACCTCCTGAATTGAACATGCGATTATATCAATCAAATTATGATCACTACGATAGCTTTCAACTATAACTCTGTCGGTTTAGGTAGTTAACTAGTGGCGGAAAACATTTGAATACGAATTTATTTATCATATAAATATACCAGGTGAAAAATTGATTTTTGAAACGCAAACTGGTGGTAGTTTGTCCATCTACTCGTCTCCAGGGTCAACTCCAAAGTAGAAGTTGTTCGTATAGACAAGTACTATTACAACTCTGCGTTTCCAAAACCATAATATAGAAACTTTGTAATCTCCGTGCAAAATGTTTTACGCTCCTGAAATTTTGGGTGTTTTTAAGAGTATATACCTCACTTTGCTTCGCATGAAATATGCTTTATACCAACAAATACTACAACAATCACTCTGAAATTGATGTAAGGTAAAGTCGAGGACACGCAATTGTGAAAACTTTATTCCATTAAATTTTCTCGATGGAAAAAAATTACATAGTTACCTCCAAACGAATGAATACGTGAAATTAGATCTGAAACTTTGCATAATATAACTGATATTAGCATAAAGCAGATGCAGACAATACCATAAAAATGAAAAACCATCAGTGTAGCCGCTATTTCAAAATAACTGATGTTTTGCATGCGCGGCATCTGATTAGAGCAGTTAAAAAGCAGAAGCGTTAGAGCAGGACTGCGAATTGAGGTAATAAGGGCGTCTGTATCGAGGAAGAATAATTTATATTACAAAATTTATCGTCGTAATTATATTTCAAAACAATACAGATTTACAAACTTTCGTTTTTGTATAGGTAACATAATACTATGGAGAGTGCGCAACAAATTACCTAATTGATTGTTTGACAGTTCGAGTAATTACCTAAACCGACTGAGCTAGTGACTCGTTTTCAGAAAATTTATTAGAAAGGATTCTCGTAAGAATATTCTGATATGCTAGTACATAATGACACGTAAATAAGATAGGAAAGTCTCTCCTCTACTTCTCTGTTCATGATACGATTTGCCTTTATCTTGCCTCCCACGTAAGATTCAAAGGTTGTTAATACCTCATTAATTAATTGTTTTACCTCCTGTGAGGTGACGCATGACGAGGTTGCTAATTATGATAATACCCAGAATGCTGGTATGGAAAATACTTATCAAGGAAATTTTCCATGAGAGATACGTTTTATTAAGTTGGGTCTTAAACATACATATATGTAGGTACATGGCACACTGATGAATTGAGTTCGGATCCTGCTTTTAGGAGTGATTAGAATAAACTTAAATTACAACCGCTTTATTACTCATGTTTACACACATGAGATACTTAACAGAGACAGACAATCAAAGCGTATAACATGGTAATGTAGAAGTAGTAATAACTAATACATTGTAGTAGCTAAAACAGTTCCGTTGTGTAAAATAGCATACAGCAGGTTTTTCCATCCATCAAGTTCTTCTAGCTAAACTATCTATAGGCGTCAACACAACTTTCGTATTTACTCACGTGTCTTCGTGTCTCACGTCATATGCAGTAAATCTAGTACATAGGTAATATACCAATGTGGTACATATTGATACATTTTTTACAAACCTTTCTCCATTTATACATTCATTTCATAGCTCAAAAGTTGACTGTCTTCCTGTGATTAATACTTAGCATTGTACTACCCAGGTGAATTTCTTCATTGGCGCGTTCTACGACGGCGTATACCTGCTCGGAATGGCGCTGAACGAGACCCTGACTGAGGGAGCGGACATCCGGGATGGACGCAACATCACGCACAGGATGTGGGGCCGAGACTTCCATGGTAAACTCTTTCCTTCTTCTTCATTTGTCAACGGGTGGTAATTTTCGCCATAATGATTGGCATAAAAGCTGTCGCCCTCAAAATACACGCGTGCGACCTCAATGCATTCGGGACTTGTGGTGAAGCGCGGGAACACTTCTTTGTGCTGCCGCCATTCCACATTCCTCCATCTCACACCAGTAACAGTGCTATGCGTAGAGAGAAAGGCTGTGTGTGGATATAGTATTATATCATATAGATATTTTACGTAGGTATAGATACAGCTTTGTATTATATAAATATATATATATATATTAAATATATTATTTACAACAAGTAAGTATATTATAATAATATTACATTACACTGAGTGTTTTCTTATTTATTAGGCAGTTCACAAATCAACTGTATTTATATTAAATTGTGAAAACTATAGGCTAACTTGCATTGCCATGTTATATTAAGTTTCGATTTAAAGCTGTTTGTTTTCCTATCATAAATAAATAAATAAATAAATAAATGGCGCATTACGCACAGTTTTACAGCGCACAGTTTTCGTAGTTAGCGAAGTTGCTTGTATGGCGGCCAAAACGACTTCCACAAAGGTGACATGTGGCTACTAAGAAATAACTGAAAGATAATATGAATAAAGATACCGACACGCGATTCCTGAAGGGCTATCAAAGGTGTCTCAGACTGTGGCGTGTTACTGAAATAGTCATCACTCTTACACCCTCTTATCACCCACGATTTTGACATCTCAACCTATTTTGGGCACAAATAAACGTTTTAAGAGCATTCGAGCATTTACCTCTCAGTGTTAATACTCCTAAGTATTTATTAATATTTAAGGAAAACTTACAGCACAGTACAACTAAATTAAAAAACAGAGTAAACAAATTACGGCCAATTACAAGTTTTCACTACTAGTAACATAATAAGTTAATAACACTTACGTAAAATATTAGTATACAAATATTAAATTAACTGACTAACTAAAAACTAGTACCTATACAAATAATAACCGCATAAATTCCGAAAAAAATAAAATTGGTGCATGCTGGAATAAGCAATATTTGAAGCGGGTCTGAGAATTGAAAGTCCGCCGCGGAGCAAACAATGTATTATAAATTGTATACTAACATAAATAAAAAATTCTAGTGATGATGTTTAAATACTCATAAAGGCTTAGATAAAACAAAAGGAAGATGCGGTACCCCGCTTCTCGCGCGCTGCACTGCAAATATAGGCCAGTTGGCCAGTTGGCCTATATTTTGTAGCTTCGTCTCGCTCGCGCCACTCTCGAAGCTTTTCGCTCTATCTCTGTCGTTCGGTGGTGCTTGTCAAAAAACGAGGTCCATTTTTCAGTTGACGATAAGAAAACGTACCGTATCTACCCTTTTTTTATATCAACGCATAAAGGTCGTACGTTTTACTGGCTCATCAAGAGACAGAATATTAATTAATCCCCACATGAGACGTACGAGTAGTTATTTATTACGAGTTTAAGTATGTGTCATTTCACTAGAATCCTCGCATATTATGTGTATGTTTACACATGTTTGGTAACTTTGTTCAGGAATCACGGGGCATGTCCGCATAGACGCTGTCGGCGATAGAGACGCCGACTACGCCATCTTGGATCTCGACCCCGTCACCGGCAAATTTGAGGTGCGAAAGAAAGCTGAAAGACAACGTATTTCAGAGTCCTACCATGAGTTTTGTTTAAGATACACGTTACCGTTGGCGTAAAATATTTTGTATGAGAAATTGTGGCTCCTCTCGTAAGCCGCTAGTGGCGCTATTAAGTCGTATATAACTCGAAATGCGGGAGGTAAATTCGATTTACAAACCTAGGGAGGTAAGTAAATTTGAAAATCGAACGAGTTATCCTTACAGTCACTAGCTAAATGATAATTGATAAATGACCCTCGAACTATAAGCACCCTAGCTCGCTTCGCTCTCACGTGCGCCTTAATATCTCGGGTACATTTAAACTTAACAATGTACTATTATGCAGTCGTTAACGTGTATCGTGAGATGTAAAGCCGGTTAGAATCGTTTAAAACCGGGCGGTTTAAACTGTCGTTTTTTGTTTTAAGCCGTTCTTAGAAATTTGGGCAGGCTAGAGAAGGCTGTTTTCATTGAAACAGTATACTTATTTAATTTAAACTGTAATAGGCACCTGTTTAAAGTTTTACGATTATTTTTTCACATCTTTGGGATATTTTTACATATAATTAAAATGTTTTTTGAGTCTCGAGGCCTAGGTAAATTTAAATTCGATACTCTCCTTTGCCCGCGACTCCGTCCGCATTAATTTAATCTCTGCCCCTTTTTCGGCCTAGCCGTTATTTTATGAACACGCCGTATAGCCTACACGTTGACCAGGGTCACCACGATGATAATAAAAAAAAACGCATCCAAATCCGTTGAGTGGTTCTCGACTTAAAACGGAAAACTCATACATATTTATTTATTTTCTGTGAAATAAAGAATATTTACCATTAATAATTAATAAATGGAAACTATAAAATATAAATTATAGCTTTTGCCCGCGGCTCCGCTCGCGTGTTATTCGGTTTAACGACATGCTTTTTTCCGGGATAAAAAGTAGCCTATGTGTTAAGTTAGGGTATAAGCTATATCCATTCTAAATTTCATCCAAATCCGTCTAGCCGTTTCAGCGTGAAGGAGTAACAAACATACACACACACACACACAAACTTTCGCATTTATAATATTAGTGTGATTTATTTGCTACCGTGGTAAACGTGGTCGGTTAAAAACCAATTTTGTAGTGGCTGCTTACGCGAAAAAAACCGCTTCTTTGTTTTAAAACCGGTTAAAGCCCGCTAGTTTACAACTATACGTGACCAAAACTCATGGCCTACTGAAGTTTTCTTTGGTTATTTTATTTATTTTAACGGAACTATGTGCACGCCTAGTCAGATTTTTCAGGGACTGTAAAAGGATGAAAAGCCATCGTGTCTTTTTGTTAACTACAAAAATTCAATATAATGAATAATTTTGGTTGGAATTCCCAGATATTAGGCTCTTTGTTATAAAAACACAGTAAAATGGAACCAGCAAAATTTTACTAAAAATAAATACTGAATGGCAAGAATAACAACGGAAAAACAATTCCTGAAACCTTTCACGAATTTCTAAGGGTCAAACAAATAACGTGTAGTCCAAAAGTTATATCCAACGATAATAAAAAGGAATATAAATGCCTTAGAAAATATAAAGATCGGCCAAAAGACTAGCATTTCGCCCGCGGCTCAGGCGACGTTTATTCAATCTCTGTCCTATTTTCGGCTCGGGCGTTTTTTCATGAACACTCCTTATAGGATATATAGTCGACTATGTTAACCAAGATCACTACAACGATAATAAAAAGGGAGTGCCTCCGCTGCCGGCGCCGGCACCCAAAATAACGCAGCCGACATCAAAAACATCGTCTGCCGGCGCCGACGAAATTACTTACGCGCAAAGGACGTTAAATTTCAGTGTGAGATTGGTATGTATTGTGTTTGTTTTTGTGGAAGGACTCTTATATAGATACATTCTTATACATTTTAGGGGGGTGGGGTTGAGGGAGGGGGAGTACTCCCAACCCAAAAAGGGGGAGTGTCTGAAATAAATATTTTTCTACAATTTTAAATACAAATTTGAGTTACTGTCAAAACTAGGAACGTCGTCGCCTCGCTCCGCTCCACTTCGCTCGGCTCCTTATTTTATCTTACATGTCAACCTAACACGCTCCTCTTCGCTTCCCTCGTCGTCGCACCTAGTTTTTTTTCTTTTGGTGAAATTTTTTTTGATATGACTTTTGAGACCCAAAATTACTTCCTATCCTATCCTTCCTCGCCTATACTTAATATGCTAACCCCATTTCCCGCTTCTTTTTCTAAAGTCAGTGCCGGCAGCCAATTCGGGAACCGGTGCCGGCAGCCAATTTGGGACACGGCGCCGGTAGCTGAGGCACTTCCTAATAAAAAACTGCAACCAAACCCATTGAGTGGAAATTGAAACATACATACTCGTATATCAGGTGAATTTTGTTTTTATAAGTAGCTAACCTCATACTTGATAAGTGGTCAAGACCAAAGCTCAATGTCCCTTTCTAAGAAATACGTAAAATAAAATTTAGACTTCGTATATCAATTTCGTTGAGGTTACTTGAACAAGAGGTATAAAAATATTTTTCGTTTTTCGCAAAGAATGTTATTGAACCTTGGTACTGACCACTTACCGAGTCTCCAGTATGAATTTGGCTACATAAGCAAGGTGGTAGAGCTAATGCCGAGCTCGACTGTGGAGGTACCACCATCTTACTCGCAAATCCTCCCGAAGTTATTCGGGGGAGAGTAAGAGAACAGCTCTCAGGCAAAACCAGGCGGCCCACCATTGCCTGGGACCGATGGATGGCGGTATATCCATCCCCAATTACCGGGCCTTATATAAATCAGACTGGTGACGGGCAGCGGTGTCACTGGTGCAAGGGTTTCGGCACCGCGCTCACCTACCCACCTGCCCAGCGTGTGTGAGTATGGGCATTTCTTCCAGGAGGGCCGCCAAGAGTGGCGAAATCCTGGAAAGGCCTATGTCCAGCAGTGGACGAAACAGGCTGATAGATGGAGATGGACATAAACAAAAGTCACTGATAACAAAAGTATTTTATGTAGGTACCTACAGACATGACTTTTTACTATGTACTGTATTAGTATAGATTTTGATTTGATCTATAACTTCCACGACAGAGGTGTTAATACATTATACATCGGGACGAAAAGAGGGTTGAAAGTATTTTTTTTTTGAAAATAACACTTTTCCAATTTAATGAACCTTTACGGAGGAGCGAGTGGGGTGCCAGCATAAAATATTAATGTATTAAAATTGTAAATGAAAATGATAAATTAAACCTATTATATAGGGTGAAATTAAATCAACCGACCAAATTCATACTAGAGACTCGGTGAGTGATCAGGAACTAGGTTCAGTAATTCTTTTGGCCAAATTAAAAAAATATATTTTTTGCTCCCTTATTGGTTGGACTAGCTTAAGTACAATTCCTAGTCTAGGCAGTAAGGAAGCAAAAATAAATATTTTTCGAATTTCACCAAAAGCGTAATTGAAGCTTATTTTTGATCACTAACCGAGTCTCCAGTATGAATTTGGTCGGTTGATTTAATTTCACCTTGTATATGTAAGTGTAACGTAGAACTCACTATCTGCAGATAAACCTTCGTGGTTTACGTCAGATTGTTCTGTTGTTGTATTTTTTGTGTAATTGTATAACTTGTTCAATAAATAAATAAACTATTTATTTTGTGTTGTCAGTGTCGGTGAAAGACGATGCCGTAATCACATTAACTAGCGCTTCGTACCATTTCATATCTAAATATAGATAAATTTCTCGGATTCCGTTTACAGCTGCATTTACAAGGTTTCTATTTTCAAAGGAATCCTGAAAGCGTTGCTTTTCCTTTACAATTTATGTCTCACCATGGAGCAATTAAAAGCAACGGTTAACAAGAACTTTCTAGAAAAATTTCTGCGAATCCTTTTCGTTTAAGACCCTTTTGATTTCACGGTTGAGGATTATAAGGGTTTATAAATCTGTTATAATTATAAATAAAGAATGTTCTCTTTCTTTTTAAAATTCAAAAATTACATCTTAAAGCAATTTTTTAAATCTATACTATGTATGTAGGTGGTGGAGCTAATGCCGGGCTCGACTGTGGAGGTACCACCATCTTACTCGCAAATCCTCCCGAAGTTATTCGGGGGAGAGTAGAAGAGCAGCTCTCAGGCAAAACCAGGCGGCACACCATCGCCTGGGACCGATGGATGGCGGTATATCCATCCCCAATTGCCGGGCCTTATATAAAACAGACTGGTGACGGGCAGCGGCGTCACTGGTGCAAGGGTTTCAGCACCGCGCTCACCAACCCGCCTGCCCAGCGTGTGTGAGTATGGGCATTTCTTCCAGGAGGACCGCCAAGAGTGGCGAAATCCTGGAAAGGTCCAGCAGTGGACGAAACAGGCTGATGGATGGATGGATGTATGTGTATGAAAGTATGCGAAGTATGAAAGTCGTGTCTGTATATTGAATATTTACTCGAAATTTTAAATGAAATGGGTATTGTATTGAGGCCAAAACTGCTTTTTTTATTAGTTTGTCTGTCTGTACCGTTTTGACTCGAGAACCTGTCAACGGATTTGGATGCGCCTTTGTTAATTATCATAGAAGTGACCCTGGTCAACATACTCGTATAAGCATAAGGGGCGTTGATCAAATAACCGCCAAGGCGAAAAGTATCGATAATACTTAGTTTTATCTTACGCGCAAATAAAATACGTTAATACGAAAGACACTTCCAGATGAGCAAAGCTGCGGCTGAAAGTTAGTAGATAATGAAAAAAAAAGAAAAAAAAAGAAAAATAATTTATTGATTTAAAATTACATGATAACATAACACAACTTATTGGAACTGAACCTGCCTGAAATCTAACGAACAGAGGTCTCTACATAAATTGACACATGTACCGGCTTATGTTAAATATTACAATAAATATACTTTTACATAGAAGAAATAAAATTGACTTTATAGTCTTTATACTAAAGTAATAACATGTATGATGTATGTAATTAATGTCAATTATTTTATAAAATAACAAACATATAGGTATGTACAATTTGATGGTGAGTAATGACTTAAGGCGAGGTTATCCAGAGAAATCTGTCCTGCTCCAACGCTTTCATTTTACAAATGTTTGTCCTGCTCAGTGGAAGCGGGCCGCTCAGAGGCTCAGGGCCGCCTTTTTATTTATTATTTTGGAATTAGAGGGATGGGTTTTTTATATGACAGCCTTTTTATATCTAATTTTTTACGACTTTATTTTAGTATAACTTTTATTGTCCAAAACTTAATACAGTTCAAATGAAGTGATATTTAGATCATAGTTTAGACCTATCTTTGCGATTAATTGGGTCGAGCAAAATGTAAGTAATCGTGTATCGAATGGCCGAAATATCACGATCAAAGAGTGAAATATGACATATATTTAAAAAAAAAATTAAGCATTGCTATTTATTGGTTCAAAATGGATTAATGTACAATAGTTAATAGTAAAAACAAGCGTTCTATCAGCAAATGGGAACGAGTGAAGACATAATTTTTAGTGGCGTCCGCGTCCTGCAAAGAGACAGCCATTTTGACTTAAATGATGGATGAGAAGGAGTGGCTGTAATTTATCACAACCACACAAGTATCTAGGTGACGAAACTAGGTTAGCACCAGATTTGGTGCAATGTATTCCATGTTTTTAAGTGTTACTTCATCATTCTTGTAACCTGTCCTCTGCATTTTCCAGGCAATTTACGATTTAACCGATTCATAAACTGATTTTGTTAGTTGGATTTTAAAATTACGTAGTGTGCATATCCATTTTTAATTAAAAAAGCAATGTCTTTCATTTGAACTTCAGTGGCGTCATCACCACACATTTCCCTAGGCATAATTTACGACTCTGTGTAAAAGTACCGGGAATTCATAAATTACAGAACGCACGTTAAACATATCGATATATGTTGATGGTTGTGATTGTCGGCACTTGGTGGAACTTATTATACATCTTGTTAAATAAGACACTTGTACTTGTCCACAGGATTAATTAATCCTGTGGACAAGTACAAGTGTCTTATTTAACAAGATATATCGATATATGTTTTTTTCATAGAAGTTGGTAGCACTGTACTGAGTTACCCCGCTAACTTTGAGTGCCGTATGTCAGTCATTGTAATTACAGCTGCTGTTTTTGTATTTCGTTGTTTTGAGTGTTCTGCGATTTTAGTATGGAAGCATTTGTAGAATTGAGTTTGCGTATCAAACGAGATTTCCTGTGCCGAATCGCTAAAAATGTTATATAAGACTTACGGTGATTCGTGTATCTCAAAAACACGGGCTTATGAATGGTATAAAGTATTTAAAGAAGGCCGACAAGTGGTAGCTGATTTGCCTCGTTCTGGTCGACCCCCGACCGCTGCGAGTGATGAAAACATCAATCTAATCAAGAGTCTGGTACTTGAGAATCATCGTATGAGTCTTAGAGAGTTAGCTCTAGAGGTAAATGTACCTTTTAAGTCCGTTCATAATATTCTGTCGGACATTTCGGGCATGAAACGTGCCGCCACACGATTAGTACAAAAAGAGCTCAATTTTGTTCAAAAAGAGCATCGAAAGCAAGTTGCTGAAGACATGATTTCTCGAGCTTCTACGGACTCCACCTTCATGAACTGCATAATAACTGGCGACGAGACGTGGGTTTATGAGTACGATATGCAAACATGTCAACAGTCTTCAGAATGGCGCCTCGAAAACGAGCCGAAACCCAAAAATTTGCATTTTAAAACCGAACGCATACGGATCCCTATTAAATAGAAAAATGGTGTCACACACCCACAATTTTTTGAAAGACCTATCCAACTACATTCCAAACCAACGGGTAGACGCGACAGAAAAAACACACTTTTAGTACACCTGCTCAAAATATGATATATTACGTGCCTGTTTAGCGTGCGTAAAATGACATATTTCGCACTCGTGATTTTTGTTTTTACTACCTTCTGACTGCGTCTCGGCAAAAAAGTCAATCGTCACTCTAAATATTAACCTTTTCGCACTTGCATCATATAGGTGGTAGAGCTGATGCCGGGCTCGACTGTGGAGGTACCACCATCTTACTCGCTAATCCTCCCGGAGTTATTCGGGGAGAGTAAGAGAACAGCTCTCAGGCAAAAGAACCAGGCGGCCCACCATTGCCTGGGACCGATGGATGGCGGTTTATCCATCTCCAATTGCCGGGACTTATATAAAACAGACTAGTGACTGTCAGCGGCGTCATTGGTGCAAGGGTTTCGGCACCGCGCTCACCAACCCGCCTGCCAAGCGTGTGTGAGTATGGGCATTTCTTCCAGGAGGACCACCAAGAGTGGCGAAATCCTAGAAAAGCCCATGTCCAGCAGTGGACGAAACAGGCTGATGGATGGATGGATGGACTTGCATCAAAATGTACTATTACGAGTAGGGGAGGTACACTTAAAAAAAAAACAACATTTTATTTTACCACTTTATCGGTGTGATTAATGTATACCTCTGCCAAATTACAGCTTTCTAGTACTAGTCTCTGAACTAAGCCAAGGACAGATAGACATACAGACAGACAGACATGGCGAAACTATAGGATTCCTCGTTAACTAGGGAACCCCAAAAAACAGGAGAATTGTATTGCTTCTAAAAAAATGTGAGCTCAAAGATAAATAAAGTAGTAAAATTGTAAATATTATTATATAGAGTGCGTTACAAACTAGAAAAGATAAATTAGAAACAAATGTAAAGACAAGAATTTGAAAACATTTCTCGGGCCAGGAACCTCTTGTTATCAAGACAAGCGCGCTACCAACTGCGCCACCGAGTTACTTATCTAGACCGTTGAATCTTTCCAACATAATTGTCCACCGAATATTTTTTTTACTATTTGATCTAAGCAAATCTTGGCCCGAGGAATTTTTTCAAATTCTATACATTTGTTTCTAATTTATCTTTTCTATAGGTAGTTTGTAATGCACTCTAATAATAATATTTAGAGCATTCCCAAGCGATGGATTTCACAATAAAAACACAATCTTAGTAAAATTGTTTTGATGAAATCAATACCTGATTAAATGGATTTACCAGAAACTACCTACCATACCAAGATATTTGTTGTGTCGTTGGTTAGAAATAGATTTTATTTTTACGAGTAACCAGGGCCGTATTTAAAGGTGTGGAGGCCTCTGGGCAAGAACGAAGTTAGTTGTACTCAGTGTTTGAAAACAATTTTGAGTTACATTACTCTTTAAATTATTAAGTTACATTTCTTAAAAAAAGGAAGATAAAACGAAAAAAATATAGTTCTCATGGACAAAGCCAATACAAATAGAAAAACGACATCGTGGGCCCTAACATATTTATGCATTTGTACTTAATTACTGTATTTTTATGTATGGTTAGTTAAAATATGTATACGGCAAGTTATTTATTCGAAAAAACAATTAGTGTATAACATTAAAAACTTGTGGAGGCCCCTGGGCTTCAGCCCCGGTTGCCCTCCCCTAAATCCGGCCCTGCGAGTAACTCTATCACATCATAATCCCAAATCCAATATTCATTGAGTAATGGAAACTAGGCTATTAATAAATATCAGACTATTATGAGTATTTCTATTATTACTTATTACGTTATTACATTATATTATTATTATTATATTATACTAGCTTTTGTCTGCAGCCTCGCTCGCGTTGAGATTATTTTTGTAACTATTTTGAATACATTGAACCGTTTTTTCAACCGAAATAGTATTCTGAAACTTTTCAATTTCTCATGTGAAAACCAAGTATGAGGCTGGAAGCCGAGGCACGTTTCCGATCCATACATTCGAAGCCCTCTGCCTCTGATGTGATCTTGCAGTAAGCAGCTTTCGATTTTCTGCGTTTTTGAACGAAATACTCTTCTAAACCTCCAATTTAAATACCTCATAAATATTATCTTCAATCGAAATAGTATTCGAAACTTAGAAGAAATTCTAAAGTATTGTAAAACTTCAATTTGAAATATAACCAAAGTATGTACGGCAAAAATAATGTGGGTTGTGGGAATCGTAATTAATAATAGTCGCGTCGCATCGTCGGTGAAACGTGCAAGTACGAGTGTGAACTGATACTTGCATTTCATAGTTCCCACTTGGAAAACCCTTTGACTCCCCCCGGGGGAATCAAGTCGTGATGATATTTTTCTTTATATGTTTTAATCATGTCCATAGGTGGTAGCTTTCTTCCATGGCTTGAACAGCAGCTATCAGCCGGTCCCAGGGAAGGCTATCCACTGGCCCGGAGGCCGCCGGGGCCCGCCGCCAGACACGCCTCGCTGCGGCTTCCTGGGCACTGACCCCATGTGCCAAGGAGGCAAGTGACTCTCCTTTATTAAATGGGTGGCCTTCTGCCATGCTCTGAAAAACAGATACTAGCTTTTCTTGGGGGAAGGGTGATTTGCTAGTTGACATCGCTTACATGGGCAAAGATTTTAATTAATTTATCATTGCAGTATAGAAAGTAAATCTGGATGTGAAGAGCTCTTTTTAACTATTGTTTTTTTTTGTCATCCTTCACCCTCAACATTATCATCATATAAAATTTGAAGGCTTAATGTTGCTATAAGTGACTCCAACTAACTTGAAATCTAAAATTTGCTTAGTACTAATTAGTCGTGTTTGTATGTTTGTGGAGTTTAGAACCTAGATACGAGTAGAACGTAAGAAGAAAATGGCTTGCAGTCGACGTACAAATTTAATATTTTTGTATATTTTGGTGGCAAATAACTTTCGTGAGATCCTAAAATATTAAGAACCAGCTAAAAGCAGTTAAATTGGTGTGCCTACACTCAGCGGGACCCCTGTCCTATGACGATTTTAGTTATAGAGGGATTTAGTTACGGATTAGTTCTATCGAATCCAATCAAATTTTTAATTTGAGACACGATTCTATAGGCGACCTCCAGCCAGAGGGACATATCCTATTTATAAGCACCAGGAACTCCAAAGGGGTAACATACTTAAGTTCTACTTCCCTGTATTATGTTCTAAGTAAAATATTTTTCTAACATGTATTATTTCTATAATAATTGGGTTTGAAAAAAATTCCAGTCAGCGGACAACTTTTTTTTCATGAGGCTGAGGAAGCTAGGTGTTATCAATCTCTTCTCCCTGATTAATTCTACTGAGTTATTACTTTTTAATTTCTATTTAAACGATTAACAACAATTATGCAAAAACTTCAAATAATCTAATGGCGGTATAAGTCTAGCTTCCTTTGTCTTTCATAATGAAAAGAAAAAAAAACCTTCATCAGCCTCATGAAAAAAATTTGTCCTCTTTTTTAAACCCAATTGTTAGCGAAATAATACATATTAGAAAACTGGTTTCTCTTAGAACATAATACAGGGAAGTAGAACTAAAGTTCGACACCCATTTTAAGAGTTCCTGAGGCTAATAAATACGAAGTGTCTCGTTGGCTGGATGTCGCTTGTAAAGTCGCGTCCTTCATCTATTTTGTCGGAACAAATGAAAAAATTTATTGGATTCGATAGAACTTAATCTGTAACTAAATCCCTCTATTACTAACATCGTTATAGGACATGGGGTCCCGCTGAGTGTAGACACACCTATTTTATGATTTCACGAAAGTTATTTGCCACCGTTAAATTGAGAGAAATACGAGTATGTATGAACTTTATTCATTTTCGAATTTTGTCTGAGACACTTTCTTAATTAGTTTAAGTCGTAAACGAAACTCCTTCGTGGCTCGTCATAACTTAAGTAAGACTTGAGTCAATTTGAAGGTCAGGATTAAGTATAAAACTTATCTCAAAGTTACGTTAGTTAGTCAGCAAGTTCATCTTTACATTTTTGCGGTGTTATTCTAGACTGATCTTCAATTACAAGTATTTAATTTCATTAACACAATGATGTTCTACAAACATACTATTCAAGCTTTACTAATCAATCTGGTCATATTGAAACCAACCATTCCAAGGCTTGTTCTATGGGACGGTAAAAATGATTTTCGTGTTAATATTAGTTTATTAGTGCAATAGGAAATAATTTGTGGTGTACAAAGATATCACTGATACACCGATCTAAATATCCCAGCACGGGTCTTGAGCCGTCCTGTTTTATTTTATTGATTTCCGTAGATGACCAAATGGCAAAAATTTTCTTGTCAGGAATTTTGGCCCTTTGTTAGGAAATCAAGAAAAAATAGGATATGACAGGAATTTAAAAGATATTGAATAGATGCTTAAAATTATTATATTTATTGAGTACATAAACAATTGAAAATCGTTCTGCCTCTAGGTATTAGTAGGTATAAAACTTTTACGAAAATGTCAGGAAATTTAGTAAAATATCAGGGATTTTATTAGGTACTCAAGTTACTGGACCTGGTAACCCTATCCATAGACGATCCAATTCCAGTATAATGATTCTGTTATTAATTTACGGATATTTTGTGACCGGAATGTTACAAAATGAAAGATTCCTTTTTCGTTGTACTGCCTTATTGCATTTGCATTTACGGCTTTGTCTATATTTTGGGAAAGTCAGATATAGGCAGTTAGGGAAACAAACGATATTTTGCTGCACCTCACTCGTATATTCTCCACGGATGCTAAAATAAGCACGTGCGAAACATATTTTTGTTTATTCGGCTGGAAATTCCGAGTACGTGTATAGTATGTGTATAGTTATCTTGTATATTTTCACGCTGCGCTGGTAGAGACACAAACAGTGATTATCTACTGTTTTATTGGTCTCGCTATTTTCCTTACTTTGGCTGTGACTGCTGCTTGCGTTGCGTACAAGTAAGTATAATTTATAACGTCATTTAAAAGTTGAAACATTTATAATTTAGAGTGCATTGCAAACTGGAAAAGATCAATTAGAAACAGATTTCAGGTAAGCCAAATATTTTCAAAAAGGTCTAACTTGAAATTGGATTCTAATTGATCTTTACTAGTTTGTAATGCACTCTAAAATGTTTAGAGTATTAGAAGCGATGGATTTCGTTACATAATTTAAATAAGTAAATAACATATACGTGTAACAATGTTGATACAACAATATGTCACGGTCAACACTCGTATACCTTCCGTACCAAAGGGTAACCAACGGGACCCTATTACTAAGGCTCCGCTGTCCGTCTGTCTGTCTGTCCGTCTGTCATCAGGCTGTATCTCATGAACTGTGATAGTTAGACAGTTGAAATTTTCACAGATGATGTATTTCTGTGTCCGGCATATAAACAGATACTAAAAAAGGCCAAGTGCGAGTCACACCTGCGCACTCCCATACAACAGACATGATTTTTTTGCCGTTTTCATAGATAATGCATGAACCGTGATAGTAAGATAATTAAAATTTTCACAGATGACGTATTTCTGCTATAACAACAAATACTAAAACCGGCCAAGTGCGAGTCGGACCCGCGCACTCCCATACAACAGACATGATTTTTTTGCCGTTTTTATAGATGATGCATGAACCGTGATAGTTAGACAGTTGAAATTTTCACAGATGATGTATTTCTGTTTCCGCTATAACAACAAATACTAAAACCGGCGAAGTGCGAGTTGGACTCCCATACAACAGACATGATTTTTTTGCCGTTTTTATATATAATGCTACGGAACCCTTCGTGCGCGAGTCCATCTCGCCCTTGGCCGATTTTTTACGTTCCAGTGTGATAGGAATGAGCCACATCGCCCTTTTTAGGGCGTGCTGGTTTCCTTCACAATGTTTTCTACCGTTTAGTATTATGCACAATAAATAAATAATTAAATAAACAAATAAATAAAAGGCCTTTCATGCTGGTTCCCCTAGATGGTTACTTTTTGTACAATACATTTAATGTTGCTTATAATATATGTAGGTATATGAGGTTTCTCGGAAATATATCAAACACGTCTTAAAAATTACCCAGTTTCGTTAATTTAAATATACTCTCCCAAAAATTCTCTTCATATTAGACACAAAATAAAAATTTGAAATATTTTCCAAGTTTGACGTCTAATTTTTCAGAGATTTTCTTGAGCCTTCTATCACTGCTTAATCGATCAAGTAGCCGAAGACACATACAAACATCGATGTCACTTTAAGAGTTACCGTTTTGTACGAAACCCTTAATTTAATCTGTTGCTTACAACAATAACAAATACCTAATTAAATCCTTATATCAATATCAATATTCTTCGTCCTTGCTACCATATTGTCTGGACTATATAAGGTGACTTTAATTTATGCAGCCAAACTCTTACTGAAGACTCGGTTAGTGCTCAGTAACAAGGTCCGATGACCTTTTTTGTGAATTTCGTAAATTATTCTTTTCGTGTTCCTTACAAACGCAAGCCCAGCCCCGAGTCAATTACTATGGGACGTCAACATTTTATTTGCGAAATTAGCAAAAAGTGTTATCGATCCCTGTTACTGATCACTTACCAAGCCTCCAGTATAAGTTTGGCTAGATAAATTAAAGTCACCTTATATAAAAGAATGCCGCACATACTACGCGGCCGACTAATAAACTTTTACAATAAATTGAAGCTCAAGCCACATAAACTCTCTTATCTTACGTAGCACTGGTAATAATCAACCTTGTAGTACAGTGTTTTTGGAACCAATGGATGCAACGGAGGTAGAGAATATAATAAAACAACTAAAAACCAGCAGTGCACCAGGGTGGGATGGCATTACTAATGAACTTCTAAAAAAGGTTATCACGTTCATATCGATACCACTGGCTTACATAATCAATTTAAGCATAACAACTGGAATAGTTCCTAAATGTCTAAAGAGAGGTATTGTTTGCCCTATTCATAAAGCTGGATGCCAAGAAGATATTAAAAACTATCGACCTATAACCCTACTCCCAGCAATTTCTAAAATACTAGAAAAAGTAATCAAAAGGCGGCTAACATCCTTTCTTATTAAGCATAATCTTATTGCCGGTAACCAATATGGTTTTCAGGCAAAAAAATCAGTGAATGATGCCCTTGATGATGTTGTCTGCAAACTTTCAAGTAGGTTGGACAATGGAAAACACTGCATTGGTGTTTTTATTGACTTGGCAAAGGCCTTTGATAACATATCAATCCCACTATTTCTTAAAAAACTGGAATATGTTGGTTTCAAAAGCCTTACCCACGATTGGTTCAAGAGCTATCTAGAGGAGCGAACTCAGCAAGTTAGAATTGAAAATAGCACGAGTTCAGAAATTATTAGTAGATATGGCGTTCCCCAGGGTAGTGTTCTGGGTCCTATATTATTTCTAATTTATCGATGCCCTAGCAAGACTTGATATCGAAGGCAGTATTGTCTGCTTCGCTGATGATACTGTGATTACTTTTTCTGGTTCTACTTGGGAAGAGGTTGTGTCTAAAGCGAATGAAAGTATGAAAAAAGTTAAAACTTGGCTTGATCACAATCTCCTAGCACTTAATTGTAGCAAAACAAAGTACCTTTGTTTCCGGAAAACGTACCATAAAGTTCCACCTGATCACTTAAACCTTAGAGTCTGTGACAGTGCAGTGTCGCCTTGCGTTCAATGTTTATGTCCTGTACTCGAAAGGGTTACACAAATCAAGTATCTAGGCATCATTGTGGATGAAAAACTGTCATGGGAACCATATATCAAACTGCTTAGTGGACGTATAAGGAAGCTCATGTATTGTTTCAAGACCGTTAGAAACTTCACCAGTGACAAATTAAAGAGATCCATCTACTTTGCAATGTGTCAGAGTCTATTGCTGTATTGTATAAATGCCTGGGGCGGGGCAACCAAGACAAACATGCTTCCTTTGGAAAGGGCACAAAGGATGGTCCTTAAGGTTATGCTCAACAAGCCTTTTAAATATTCTACACTACTTTTGTATAAGAAATCTAAGTTACTCACCGTAAGGCAACTCTATATATCAATATCAGTCCTTTCATTTCTAAAAACTTGTCCCTTAGCAATGCCTCAAAACTTTTTAACAAGGCGACCTCCTACTATCCCAGTACCTTTGACAAATACATCTTTTGGTCAAAGGTTTGGTTCATTTCAAAAGCCCCGATTACTAAACACCATTAACAAAGCTGTTAATCTACATCAATATCCAAAATCTAGATTGAAAGCCATCATTAACAACTTTCTAATGGGGTAACAAAGCTGTTAATCTACATCAATATCCAAAATCTAGATTGAAAGCCATCATTAACAACTTTCTAATGGGGAGCGATTATACCAAAACTGAATCTTTGTTAGGTGTAATATCATAATAGTTGAGCTAGTTTTCGTGTCACATGGTATTTTGTTATTAATATTGTTATTTTTTTTCATTTGTTTCATGTTTTGTGTTTTTGTATATATTTTTTTATTATATCTGATTGTATAAATATTGAAAATTCTATTAATTAATATAAAATGTATGGCTGATTTTATCTTTTTGTTATTCAGTGAATAATGAAACTGATTTGATTCAATAATGCATGTTTAGTATTTAAATGTAATTGTGCATGCTAAATTAAGTACCTATATATCTATTGTTTTAATCCGATGTATCTCAATTTTAATCCGATTGTATTATGTGGACCTTTACCCTGAGAGTCGGGGCAATGTCTCAGTTCAGGGTAAATTTCACTCTTAATATTGATACTGTGTGTATTTTTATGTGGACATACATGATTTGTATTTGTATTTGTACAATTTCAACTATTTGTTAACCATGCAAATTGGCTTTTTCTTTTGTAAAACAAATACTCTTTTTGTTTTGTGAAATAAATACTCGTAGGCTTTCATGCAATTAGTTTAACGAGGACTAGGCTTAACTTAACTAGGACACCATAAATTATATACGTTCTGGCCTTTCAATTAATATCACTACGAGTCATATAACACATTAAATCCTACTTCATGTAGATCGAGCGATTAGAGAATGATTTTGAAGATAGTAAAACGGGTGTAAAATGTATTTAGGTGACTCAGTTGCTGGGACGAACGACTTTTAAAATAAAATACCTTCGAGTCTTATTACTTGTCATTCGTATACTTGATCAATGAGTTTTTCGTAATTTATGTGTATACACGGTGTAAATGCAAAGTCAAGAATCCCTTTAGGGTATGAAAGTATACACGATTCTGATGAAATTACGAGAAAAAAATATATACCTTGAATTTTTACCAAAAATTACATAACTTTTTTAAGCTATGGCTACGCAGCTCACCGGCCTCCCCACACACCTAATTGCACCCCGCAACCCGCACCCCTCATCCGAGTGGCCAGCGACCGTGAGGGCGTCCACGCGATTAGTGTATTTTGAGTAAAGAAAATATACATATTGATGTAACAAGGCTACTCAAAGAAATAAATATCCTACGAAGTGACATCAACGTGATCAGGGAGGATTATTCCACCTCTAGACAATTGAACGAGTTAAAAAAGGATGTGGCAAACCTTACAATAGCATTGAACGAGTCCAGTGCAAAGAACTGTACGGAAAATATTTCGCACTACCCGACACACGACTTTGGGAATGTAAACACAAGCCGCGGAGCGTACGTACGTGATGATGATGAACCAGTGGGTATGCTTTCTTTAGAGCATACATCATGCATATCCAATCTATCCCCGCTTTCGCAACATTTTCATGACACAATATATGTGGACTCAGAAAAAGTGGCGGCGTGTGACGCGTCGACACCACCAAGCGATGTTGAACTGGAAAAGACTGAGATTCAACACAGCGTTAAAGGGAGCGAGCTTCAAAAACAGACGGTCCAGCAACCTTCGAAAGTTGTAAACAAAGTAACAGCTGATAGCATCGCGAATATCGCGATAATGCGTATTAGTAAATCGAACGGCGACGACTGTGCATCCAAGAGCGTGAATGTGATAGCTGAGAGCCCGGCTTGTGGATGTCGCGCTAATGACTGTGCGTGCAAGACTGCGAATGTAGCATCGCAGAGAAAGGCTCGTCAAAAGAGCGAATGTTACACTAATACATCGCGGGCGGGCAATATTACGAATGTGAGCATATCCTCGCCTCAAAGGACTGCGGCCGATTTAGTTAAAGATAGAGGTGACTGGAAGATGGATGAACCAGGAGAGGAGTGGATTACAGTACAAAGAAGAAGATTACGTAACCGCACCGCTGAAAATGTAGGCAAAGCTCCCCCCGGTGAAAAGTTTAAAGCCGTTGAACATAAAATCGCCTTATACATATCCAATGTTCACAAAAACACTTCTGAGAAGGATATTATAGACTATATCTTTAATAAAACAAAAGAACATGTCACCTTATCAAAAATCAAGATGAAGAAGAAAAAATCACACAATGCTTTTAAGCTAAGCGTATCTAAATACAAATTAGATATGTTCCTTGACAACAATCTTTGGCCGTACGGTATTTCCTTCAGGCGCTTTTTACCGTACAAGTTTAGGGTAATAGAGAATAAATCAAACTCTAATAATGAATAATACGGTTTCCTCGTTTATATGTTTTAATTGCAAGTCCATTAAGAGATCGGTGGACTGTGTAAGGAATTTATGCCAGAGAGCTGACATCTTAGCACTTCAGGAAACGTGGCTTCTACCACACGACCTGCCATACCTTGGAACTATTCATCAGGATTTTGAATACACGGGCAAATCATCGGTGGATACATCTGAGGGCATCCTGAAAGGGAGGCCTTACGGTGGTGTCGCGATTTTGTGGCGAAAAAGTGTTTTTCAAGATGTTACGGTAATAGATAGCAGTTGTGAGCGTGTCACAGGAATTAAAATAATAAGCTGTGATCGTTCCTTTCTTATTCTGTGTGTCTATATGCCGACGGCCTGTACCGACAATCTTATGGAATTTACAGAAGTTTTAAGTGAAGTGGCGTCTATTGTGGATAGCAGTGATACAGAAGCTGTCTACATTCTAGGCGATTTCAATGCACATCCAGGTGAACCCTTTAGTAGTGAGTTACTAAACATTTGTACCGATCAAGACTGGGTTTGTGCGGACTACGAAAAGCTAGGAATAGACTCTGGGACATATACGTTTATCAGTGATGCTCACGGATGTAAACGATGGCTCGATCATTGTATAGTGACGAGATCTGCATGGCAAACGGTGGTGAATGTTAGTGTGCGACAAGATGTGTATATATCGGACCATTTCCCTTTGGTTGTAGATTGTAACTTAGAACTAGTTAGGCCTAAGAAACCGATGCTTGGTACTGGCATAAATAGAAAGCCTAAGATTTTGTGGGGAGAGAGAAATCCTAATGAAATTGAATTGTACCACGACCTATGTAATGCCAGGCTTAGAATGGTTGATTTCCCGACGGCATTCGGGACATGCTGTGCTGGATTATGTCATGATGTTGAGCATAGGAGTATTTTGGATGATATGTATTCAAATATTGTGGCAGTGCTAAGTACAGCTGCTGAACAAAGTCATACGGGCTCCCGTAATGGCAGGAAGAAGCAAAATACTGTTGTAGGATGGAATAAACATGTCCGCGATGCTCACGGAGAGGCCAGGCTTAGGTTTGAGACGTGGTCGTTGCACGGCAGGCCATCCAGTGGCACCATCTACAACGAAATGCACAAGGCTCGTAAGATATTTAAATCTAAACTTAAGTGGTGCCAAGATCACGCAGAACAGCTTAAGATGAACATAATTGCATCTTACCACGCCAAAAACAAATTCAGCAAGTTTTGGAAAGCCACGAACAAACTTAATCTTAGGCCTGGTCTGCCTGTGAGTATAAATGGCATCAGTGATCCTGTGGAGGTGGCCAATATGTTCCGAGACCACTTTAGGGTTAGCTCTCCTCTTGGGCCTTCGCGGAAAAGGGTGAACAGTGCTGAGACCCGTGGTGACCGGAAACTGGTTCGGTTCTCTGCGAAGGATGTTGCAGCGGTTATAAAAAACATGCAAAAAGGAAAATCTCCGGGACATGACGGGCTCAGCATTGAGCATTTGAAGTACGCTGGCGTCCATCTGCCTAGAGTATTATCTATGTTTTTCTCACTGTGCATTGTTCACTCGTACCTTCCGCCAGATCTAATGAAAACCGTCGTGGTGCCAATTATCAAGAATAGAACAGGTGATATATCGGACAAAATCAATTACAGACCGATATCTCTCGCTACTACAATAGCTAAGGTGCTTGACGGTTTACTTGACGCTCAGCTTAGTGAATACGTTAAATTACATGACTCGCAGTTTGGTTTCCGTGCCAGACTATCAACTGAGAGCGCTATTCTGGGCGTGAAGCATACCGTCAGGTACTACACCGACAGGAGTACTCCGGTATACGCCTGTTTCTTGGATTTATCGAAGGCGTTCGACCTGGTGTCTTACGATGTACTGTGGGGAAAGCTCGAGGAGACTAACCTTCCCTCGGAACTGCTGTCTGTATTTCAGCACTGGTACTCTAACCAGGTCAACTATGTTAAATGGGCAGATGGAGTGTCGGAGGAGTACACAGTGGAGTGCGGAGTGAGACAAGGGGGCTTAAGCTCTCCAAGGCTCTTTAACATATATGTAAACGAGCTCATCGCTGGTCTCAGTAGCATGCGTGTCGGGTGCCACATGAATGATGTGTCAGCAAATAATATCAGTTATGCTGATGACATGGTGCTGCTGGGACCGACGGTGGGTGCACTCCGAAAACTCCTGGCAGTCTGTGAGGCATATGCGGGGTCACACGGCCTAATATATAACGCAAAAAAAAGTCAATTTATGCTTTTTAAGGCAGGTAATAAATGCCCTAGTGTGATTCCGCCTCTGACTCTCAACGGTACGATGCTCGACAGGGTCACAAAGTTTAAATATCTGGGCCATATTATGACAGACGACCTCAAGGATGACGAGGATATAGAGAGGGAGCGTAGGGCGTTGGCGGTGAGAAGTAACATGATTGCCCGGAGGTTTGCTCGATCTACACAAGACGTCAAGATCACGCTCTTCCGAGCTTACTGTCAATCATTTTACTCGAGCAGCCTCTGGTGTAAATACTCTCAAAAATCGCTGAGCGCCTTACGCGTCCAGTACAATAACGCTTTCAGAGTGCTGTTGAGGCTGCCCCGTTTCTGCAGTGCGTCGGGAATGTTTGCGGAAGCACGCGTGGACGGATTCCCGGCCATAATGCGCAAGCGGGCTGCGTCGCTTATACGCAGAGTACGGGCCAGTGACAACGGCATTCTGCAGGCGGTGGCGGACAGCTGCGACTGTCCTGTGCTCTGGCACTGCATACAAGTGGCCTGTGGTCAAATTATTATTTAATTTAATTTTGATACTAATTTAATTTACTAATATAGTTTATAAGATCATTGTTACTAACACTTATGGATCAATGTTATCTGAAATAAATGGATATTATTATTATTATTAAAATCGTCTTATTGTGAGGTACTGGTACTTTATTTAGAGATCCCAGTATTTAAAATAATATCTTTACCGATCATACTAACATACTCTTAAAGGATACTTGCCTTTGCTTTTACACCCGGTATATAAGGTGAATTTCGTGTATCTACTCAAATCCATACTGGAGATTCAGTAAGTGGTCGGGATTCATTCATTCATTCATTCATTTATTTAATTCATATAACAATATATATTGCATTTGAATATCACTTAAAAATATATATAAAACTTTTAACCAAAATACATGTATAGTACAATTCTATTCACAGTTACAAGTATATCTAAGCATTACAGTAACAAAAATTGAAAAATAAAAAAAGGAGAATAAAGATACACAATTTTTTATATGTACAATACTAAGTTTATAAAACACGGAGATAATTTATCATTATTACAATTCTTCAATGTCATATAAGCACCTCTTTGACAAGAACTGGCGCAGTTTCTTTTTAAACAAAGTATGGCCCGTAACTACCTTCAAGTACGACGGCAGCTTATTAAACAGAACAATTGATTGATGCCTGGTTGAATGTTTGGTAATCTCCAATTTGGGACAAAAACTACTTACTAGATCTTTACGTCGTGAGGCTAGTATTATTTTTTGTTCTTCTGCATTTTCAAATTTATATAGATTTTTAACTAGATTTGTTACAAGTACCAAAACGTATAGGCTGGGAGCTGTCAAAACTTCCAGTCGTATAAAATGTTCTCTGCACGAGTCCCATGACGGAATACGGACAATCGTGCGTATCGCTCTTTTTTGTATCCTGAAAGCCTTTTCCATATTGTATTGATAGCTATTACCCCAAAATTGTATGCTATATCTAAGTTTTGATTCAACAAGGGCGTAATAGACGGTTTTTAATTCATTAATGCCTACTTCTTCCCGCAAACTTCTTAGAGCGTAACAAGCAGAACTTATCGAATTTTCTATAGCATTAAGCTCCTGCTTCCAATTGAGTAAAGAATCTATATGTATACCAAGAAACCTTACTTCTTCTGCTAACGAGATTATCTCATTTCCCATTCGTATGCTTAACGTGTCATTATTACCAGCTGTAGTTCTAAACAGCATGGCACTCGTTTTAGATGTGTTAATTTTTAATGAATTAATTTGGAACCATTCTTCGAAAACGGTAAGAGCGTTGTTTAACTTTACACTTAATTCATCTAAATCTGTAGAGGAAATTATAGCATTAGTATCGTCAGCAAAAATTACTAGCTTTGTGTCTGTTGCAGAATTTACTATGTGTTTTATAAGGTCATTTGTAAAAAGGATAAAAAATACTGGTCCTAAGATAGAGCCTTGTGGTACTCCTCTAGTGATATTAACCATGTTTGACTTAATCACCTTTTCCTTCTGCCCCTCTATCGTTTTAACTTCGACAAATTGTTTGCGGTTCCGCAAATAGGACTCGAAAAGATTCAAAATTTTTCCTCTCACACCGTAATACTCTAACTTTTGTAACAAAATATCATGATCTACGAGGTCAAATGCGGAACTGAGGTCAAGAAATAGTGCAGCCACTTTAAGTTTATTATTAAGATTGCAGACTACATCATCAACAAGTGCATCAATTGCATCTGTTGTGCCTACACCTCGTCTATATCCAAATTGCCGACTGTCTATTACTTTATTATAATTCAAATGAACCATTAGCCATTAACCATTATCTTTAATTACTTTTTCGAAAATCTTTGATAAAACCGGTAACAAGGATATAGGACGGTATCTATTTGGATCGGTTTTTAAGCCTTTTTTGTATACAGGCAGGACTTTAGCAACTTTGAGCTGATCAGGAAATATACCTTCGTTCAAGCATTTGTTAAAAAAACACGAAAGTGGTTCTGCCAGTAAAACAATATTGTCTTTAATGATCGAAATAGGTATCTCATCAAAACCACATGACTTCTTTGTCTCCATTTTATTAACTATTTTAGAAAATTTTAGACCAAGGTTCAATGATAACCAGTTGGGATTCAGAGATGGAAAATCTACTTCCGATGCAGTAAACAGAATAGTAGAATTTGTTGTAAATCATCTTGATAATGGCCGCCACTGCATTGGAGTCTTCTTAGACTTAGCCAAGGCCTTTGACACCGTCTCGATTCCCCTGTTATTGAGGAAATTAGAACTGATAGGTGTCAGAGGTCAAGCTCTTTCCTGGTTTCATACGTATCTTGAAAATAGAGAACAATGTGTCAAAGTTCAGGATACATACAGCGGCTGGAACAACGTCCATTATGGGGTTCCACAGGGAAGCGTCTTAGGACCACTGCTCTTTTTGATATATATTGATGGATTGTGTAGCATGAATATTCTTAATGGTCTTGTCATTTCCTATGCCGACGACACCGTTCTTTTATACAGTGGTAATACTTGGGAAAATAGATTTAGGGAAGCGAGTCGCGGCATTTCTTTAGTCAAGTCGTGGTTGGATAATAACCTTCTAACCCTTAACATAGAAAAAACAAAATATATGTGTTTCCACATCACAGAAAGAACAAGGGCGGAGTCCACTCTTTTTCTATATCTCCACAACGGAGAAAATCATGTCAACTGCGACTGTCCGAAGATAGATAAAGTAGAGAAAATTAAGTATCTGGGAATCCAGCTAGATGATAAACTTAACTGGTCTAAACATTGTCATGATCTTTCTAATCGTCTTCGTAGGCTACTACATATATTTAAGAGACTCAGTACGATTACTGACTTAGCGCTCAAACGCAACATATACCTCGCCCTCGCGGAGTCACTGATTAACTACTGTATCACTGCGTGGGGTGGCACTTCTAAAACTACATTAATAGAAGTTGAAAGAGCACAGAGAGCCTTACTTAAAGTTCTATTTAAAAAACCGTATAGGTACTCAACACGTAAACTTTTGACTGAGTGCAATGTTTTATCAGTTCGACAGCTATTCATACTCTCTATTATAAGGAAATTAACAAACTTGCATAAGAATCGCTCATTAATAAACAACCGAAGAAAATGTACTTTAGATACACCTTTTTGCAAAACCTGTTTTGCCCAGGGTTTTCAGAGCTTCTTAGGGCCTTACATTTTTAAGAAATTTATTAGAGCTTCAGACGTCGTGGAACCAAAACAATATACCCATAAGTTCAAATTGTGGTTAGCGAACCTTGATTATGATGATACGGAGGAGCTGCTGGTGATAACTAAATAAATAAATGGATACGATTTGGTATTCTCAAATTTAACCAATACCATAAACACTCATCTACAGTCACACATTCACACACCTCGTACACTCACACTTTCTAAAACCCCTTCACATACATACCTTGTTACCCGTAACACACACCCTCACAGATTTACAGCATATGCGTGCGCTTAAAATAATAATAACAATTTTTTTTTTGTATACATCCCTAATAATTATTATTTTTTGCTACTGTCATGCTGCAGGACGGCTATGTAGCCAGCGCAGATGCCAGGGTCTAATATATTTTTTGTAATACAATTATTGTTATATTTTACTTAAGAATACTGTTTTGGATTATTGTATGTATGCTATTTCTGTTTAGTCCAATAAACTATTTGTATTTGTATTTGTATATGACCCTTTCTGCGAAACACGCAAAATAAAATTTAGGATTCCTATACCTAATTGAGTCGAGGTTGTTCTTAAGCAAGTATAGAGCCACAAACAATATTTTTCGATTTCGCAAACAGGCTCATTGAACCTTGGCCCTGACCACTTACCGAGATTCCAGTATGAATTGGGCGACAAATTTATTGTATATTTGACACATGCTGAACAGTCAAGAAGAAACTGTAAGGTAAATCTGCATGCTGTACCTGATTTGCGCTCAATTACGGCAAAAACCCATATCACGTTTGGAAGTAAAAACCGGCCAAGTGCGAGTCGGACTCGCGCACGAAGGGTTCCGTACTATTATCTATAAAAACGGCAAAAAAAATCATGTCTGTTGTATGGGAGTCCGACTTGCACTTCGCCGGTTTTAGTATTTGTTGTTATAGCGGCAATAGAAATACATCATCTGTGAAAATTTCAACTGTCTTACTATCATGGTTCATGAGATACAGCCTTGTGACTGACGGACAGACGGACAGACAGACAGACGGACAGCGGAGTAGTAATAGGGTCCTGTTGGTTACCCTTTGGGTACGGAGCCCTAAAAAGGGATGTACTGTTTTCAACAGAGGTGGTAGAGCTAATGTCGGGCTCGACTGTGGAGGTACCACCATCTTACTCGCAAATCCTCCCGAAGTTATTCGGGGGAGGGTAAGAGAACAGCTCTCAGGCAAAAAACCAGGCGGCCCACCATTGCCTGGGACCGATGGATGGCGGTATATCCATCCCTAATTGCCAGGCCTTAAAACAGACTAGTGACGGGCAGCGGCGTCACTGGTGCAAGGGTTTCGGCACCGCGCTCACCAACCCGCCTGCCCAGCATGTGTGAGTATGGGCATTTCTTCCAGGAGGACCGCCAAGAGTGGCAAAATCTTGGAAAGGCCTATGTCCAGCAGTGGATGAAACAGGCTGATGGATGGATGGATGACTGTTTTCAATCCATATTTGGAAAGGCCTCTTACTCACCTTGAGAGATATAAAGAGTTTTATACTGCATTGATATCAACTATATACATATGTAGGTATGTACATCAATACGTTTTACTGTCCGTAAAGCTGGGAATACACATGCTACTATAAGAGCATGCTTCTTGGTTGTTCATCAAGCTACAGGTAGCATTTGCGTGGTATAACAGGATATTAACGAATTATGGATTAAGAACCTAATAGCATGCTTTTGTCCTATTTGATAGCATGTGTATTCCCAGCCCTACTACTTTTAACAATGCTGCAGTTTAGAATTGAATGCAGGATTCAGGAGCAATAAACTTATTTGAACGTTTCATTGGATATGTACTCGATGATCTTCAACAGGCAAGCCCGCATAGACGCTGAGCTGAATAACATGGCGTGGCGCGTCAGACCTGAAGAGGTGCTGGTGGAAGTGGGACAAGCTCTGGGAGCCAGCCCGGCGCTGCACAGCATCAATGAGGTTCTCAAGGTGAGGTTACGTACTCTCTGTCCATGGCAGAGAGGAAGGAATTCACCAACGCTGGGCAGGTGGTGGTGATGGCAATATATGTGAAAAGCCCCCCTCTCCACAGATATGGTTTAAACCTCGCGTGCTGGACCCATTTGAATATTATAAGGAGGTTAAAACCTGTCAGAAAGGGGCTTCCCATACAAAGGGGGTTCTTATATACTAAAATTCCTTTCTGAAGGGTAAATGATTCAAAGACTCACATTCGGATGCAGCCTTACTTCTTGAACTTCTGCGCTGGATACAGACCACCAGACTCAATCTTGGTGTCTGGGCAGACAGCGTTCTCCTCTCGTCGGTCTGGCGCGTCACAGGTCTTCGACAAACTACTGGCTCATCCAGCAGCTTTTGGGAGTTTACCTAAACACCAATATCTAACACCGAGCTAGCTCGACCCAGACCTCTACCACGATTTCCGTGAATCGTGTTAATGAAATCCATCCACATCACTTTCCACCGGCGACCGATTCCCGAAACTGTTCGGACACACAATTTAGCTCGCAATTAATGCTCATTAATTGGGTTATTTTACCACTTTTCCACTGTATATTTCCTTGAAATACATAATAATTACTTCAACACTGGTTGAATCCATTTTTACACGCATCTCCTTGAGAGCCAAGATTGACAGTAAACCGGAAAAAACAACTTTGACATTTCACTTTTTTACAACCCGTGTTGCCATCTCAATAAAATAGAATCTGACACATACTTGCGCGTTCCGAACGCTTTTAAACCGAACAATCCCCCGCTCCGGGCTGTTATCCTTATCAGACCGCTAGCTTACTCAACCGGGAGCCGGGAGAGAGTCGCCAAGGCTCGTCACAGAATCAAACCTTCGACCAATCACCTCAGCGGCGCGAGGAGTCTCATCCCCGCCAATTATCAACTTAATAATGCGACCACGTCGCCAATACAAAGAATTCCAAATTCGCATCTTTCAATAAGATTACATCCCCGATGACGCGGCGGAGGTGGGTCTTGGCCGATTTCACATAATAACCATGACTTAACTAAATACAATTATCTTCTAAAATGTATACATCTTTTCAAGTAATTTGCGGTACCCTTGTAATTCGTGCCGTTGTCTGAACTAATTAAAAAAGCAAACCTCTACGCGATACTAATCGGTCTAATGCAACGACGAAGGCCTC
This sequence comes from Ypsolopha scabrella, assembly GCA_910592155.1. NCBI lineage: Eukaryota > Metazoa > Arthropoda > Insecta > Lepidoptera > Ypsolophidae > Ypsolopha > Ypsolopha scabrella. The sequence goes on from OU342978.1 coordinate 7,298,153, forward strand.
CACGGACAACGAGGATTCTAATCCCAAGTGGACGGCCTTGGTGGACAGACACACGAATACTCACAGGTACGCCTTAACAGTCCGAGCGTTGCGAAGGCTAGACGTTCGGACGAGGAACGGTCCCCCCACGTCCGTAGCCACTCCATCAAAAGGTCTCGACTGTGTGATCCCATCAGCTGGCAGATCTCCTATCTGCGGCTGCATCGACAAGGCTCGCAGCCTGTAACAAAGAACACAGGAGAAGAGAACATTGCGAATTACCCGGCAAGTTGACAAAATCCAAAACTCTCGCTGTAAAATCGCCAATAACACGTTTCATCCCGCGTGTGAGTTACAAACATGTCGGTCGGACAGCAAACGCCTCATCAAAGGCCCTCCTTGGGTAACAACAAAGGATGGCGACTTGCGTGCTCCGACCCGACGCACACCGTGCCGACGCCACCGTCGCGACGCCCCAGCGTCTCAACGCACGGTGACCCAACTCACGGCGTCCAATCAGGAACTAGCTTGGTCCCTAGAACTAGAGCATGCACCCGCAACCCGGGTAAAATCTGGGGTGTCCTATCCAACTGCTGGACAGGCCAAGAAATCTGTTTCTTTAAACCACTCCGGCCCCCACCATAGATGATGCGACACCAACTCCGGCGCTGTGCAGCCCCTAGATGCGCACTCTGCAGGATTACATTCACCTGGGACGTGCCTCCAATTTATTGTGAATAACTATATTCTGAATTTGTGAAACCCGGTTTCCTACAAAAATCTCTAAAGTACGTGGGGATGCGCGTAGCCATGCTCGCGCAACCTGACTATCCGATCATGCATACACGTCCCGAAATTCAACAGTGGTCCTTACTCTAACTGAATCTCCCCCCGGGGGGCCCCAACTACTAACTAATATGGTGGGCCGAAGAACTGTCCTCGGCTCCGCACCGGTACAGGGGCAGACAAATTATTGGGGGCCCGGCCCCTCCAATCCAGGGTGCATCCATTGCCCTATATATGGTGAGCGTATACACAATGCCATCCGAGGTGGTGCGTAACCCGCTGCCCTACCATATCTCGAATAAGGCGGGTGATATTCTAACCGCGGATACTCGTGTATCGGCGGAGAGTATCGCTGTGGCTCCGCCCTGCTATACTGTCCTACAGTGGGCGCAGGCACTGGTTTGGCAAACTGGGGTCCACTCATACAACCTGGAGTGAGCCCCCCCCCCCCTCGGGGGGTCCCTACTCAGGCCCGCTGTCGCAGAAGCATGGGGTCCACTCCTAATATCCTGAGTGCGGCCCTGACCCGTTGAACCCCCCCCCATGAGGGGTCCCCCACCCGGGTCCGCAATATAGCCTCATACCGCAGGCGCACGATTCACACCACTATCAAACTGAGCACGACTCACGCGAGGGCTCTCTCCACTCTCTGACGGGTGCGCTCCTCGTCCTTGAGAGGGGCCACTCGACGGACGTGACTGATAGGTGGACTGCGCCGCGGCTCCCCCGCTCGTGGCGTGACCGTAGGCTCCAGACCTGTTCGCACAAATTAAATCATTATGTGGCCGGCCACATTCTCTACACATTCGCTGTCGGGAGCACTCGCGCGCTAAGTGGTCCTCTAAACAAAAATAGCACAGTCTATTAATTTTAACTAATCGCCGTCTGTCCACTACCGGTAATGCAGCAAAATCATGGCACTGCGATAACGCGTGTCCTAGGCGTCCACACTGGTGGCAATTTGGGCTCTCAGCCACAGCGGCCAGTGCAGCCAGACGTGCAGCAACGCGTCCCCGAAGCGGTTGCACTCCCTGTGGCCCCCTTCGCCCCGGATTACCGGCGGGTTCCCTGAAACTTCCGGCAGGTGGCGCCACCTCCGAAGTCGATGAAGATTCCACGGCCCTAGCCTCAAATTCTAAAAACTTCATCAAATCAGCGAAAGTAGGAAGAGCCTTGTCCTCCCTTTCCGCGGTCTCACGTTCGAAACGTGAACGAGTATCAGACGGTAACTTACCCAAAATAATGTGTACCAACAAGAACGACCACTCATCCACGGGCAAACCCAACATTTTTAACGCGTTACAGGCTACTGTAACCGGGGTCAGTAACTGCGTTCGAATTTGAGCCTTATTACCTACCCTAGGCAAACTTAACAATTGGCTCGCATGAGCATCGGCCAACAGACGGACATTCTGATATCTATTATTTAATAGTTCCCACGCTATGCTATAAGAATCGTCCTCTACTCTTAAATGTTGCACTAAGCTCTTTGCCTCACTTTCTAAAGTGGACATCAAATATGCCATCTTTTGTGCGTTGGTTAAATCCTGCCTACTGTCAACCAACGAGGTGAACATATTCTTATATGCCACCCATAGCTCCATGGTACCGTCAAAATGTCCTAACTCCAAAGTAGGGAGCCTACTGTGCAACGATGTACCTTGCGCTGCATGTCTTACATCAGGTGTGCTCGAAACACCTGACTGTCGCTTTTTAATCTGACAGGCGACCTGTGTGACCTCGTTATAAATATCCATAATTTGATCCATGTCATTATTAGGGCTAGCCATTACCTCCGGTGGCAGCTCCTGGTCCAACAGCTCCATGAGCGCCTGCTCAGCTTTCTCGAGGCGATGCTCCATCTGTGAGTACCGCTCCAGGACTGCATCACCCCGATCAGCTCGAGCCAACAAGCCTTGAACGCTGACAAACCAGCGCAGCTGGCTGGCCAAGATGTTCCTCGGAGAAGTCCTCGACATTGTAGGCCGGGAAATCAAAGAAAATACCAACAATTAAAAACCGAACTAACTCTGGCACGAATCACAAACGTCCCCGTATACAATAATATTGTAGACTCAAATATATTAGACTCTAGTCAGTATGTTAATTTCAGTACATTAATACACAATACAACCCTGTTGTTCAATTATGCGAGTTCAACCAAAACCAATTTTTAATACTCAAATGTGTACAAACAAACACAATATCATAACTTTATGAACAAACAGACAGACCTTTTCTGTTGCTATATATCACTCAAACACTTTCAAATAAACAAAATATCATAACTTTATGAACAAACAGACAAACCTTTTCTGTTTCTATATATATATATAATCCATACAACATAAACCAGTTAGTTACATTTATGCTACACTTTTGACAAACAACTATGTCCAAGCCTCAATCGCAAGTGTCAAGAAGTTTTCATTCAAAATAAACAATATAAACCAAACTGTAGCACTAACTAACAGTATATCCAAAGGTAATTGGCTTCTGAAAGTATGTAATCACATTAAACACTTGTTAAAGACTAAACATACTCCAAAACAAACAAATTTAACAATTCCAAGTTGTAACATAACCTATGTACGTTGTTATAATATTATACCTAAGCGCTCGCTTAGTTAATATGATTCACTAACCAAAAACTACACATTACACATTAGCCCTGCTATGTACTTTGTAATTTATATAAGCCGAGGCTTTCAACAACTATATAACTAATAATTAAGCCGCTTCGCTTGCTAGCAATGGTTATGCTGTATGAATTTACAAACTATTATAGTTTTGTCGCCGGGTTCACTAGGCTTAACCGCGCTTATAAAGTTATATGTTTATCCACAATACAACATATAATACAATACCTAAAGCTAAAGGAGCTGTGTAAATATCCTTCCAGCTTACATAAACCTATTCATATACACAGTCCGAGTACTGTAGTATAAGAAATAACAAAATATTCTATTTGATCTCGCTTTAGGTTACAAAGTTCCAAACTACCTACCTAAAACAAAGTATAATTCACAAATTATCTTAGGCCAACGGAGCTACTATATCGGTTCGGCTTATATAAACAGAATATATCTTGGTCCGGGGTTGTTTAATATCCGATACTAAACAACTTAACCGCGCTATGCTACCAGAAAATTGTATGTGAAAAGCCCCCCTCTCCACAGATATGGTTTAAACCTCGCGTGCTGGACCCATTTGAATATTATAAGGAGGTTAAAACCTGTCAAAAAGGGGCTTCCCATACAAAGGGGGTTCTTATATACTAAAATTCCTTTCTGAAGGGTAAATGATTCAAAGACTCACATTCGGATGCAGCCTTACTTCTTGAACTTCTGCGCTGGATACAGACCACCAGACTCAATCTTGGTGTCTGGGCAGACAGCGTTCTCCTCTCGTCGGTCTGGCGCGTCACAGGTCTTCGACAAACTACTGGCTCATCCAGCAGCTTTTGGGAGTTTACCTAAACACCAATATCTAACCCCGAGCTAGCTCGACCCAGACCTCTACCACGATTTCCGTGAATCGTGTTAATGAAATCCATCCACATCACTTTCCACCGGCGACCGATTCCCGAAACTGTTCGGACACACAATTTAGCTCGCAATTAATGCTCATTAATTGGGTTATTTTACCACTTTTCCACTGTTTATTTCCTTGAAATACATAATAATTACTTCAACACTGGTTGAATCCATTTTTACACGCATCTCCTTGAGAGCCAAGATTGACAGTAAACCGGAAAAAACAACTTTGACATTTCACTTTTTTACAACCCGTGTTGCCATCTCAATAAAATAGAATCTGACACATACTTGCGCGTTCCGAACGCTTTTAAACCGAACAGGCAACGCTATATTTTATCGCGGGTAGAGAAGAGATAAGGTCGTAGTCAAACATTTTTTGACTAAAGTCGTTTGCAATAGAATCCAACAATCATGTAAACAAACCAAATTGTCACGATTACTCCGTAATCACATACATTTGACGATCAATTATGAACATAGTCTGATTTCAACGAACGCACCATTGTTTTCACATTATCTTCAACACGATTTAACTTTTATTTATAAGTTAAATTTGTTAAAACATTTGCAACGTAAAAATTTCGAAGTATTTGACAAGCTGTCATCTTAGTTTTTTACTCATCGAACTCTATAAGTCATTGAAAAGTTAGTGTTGTTCGTAATCTGAAGTCATCTTTTATTTTTAATTTAATAAATTATTTTAATTTAATATTATTTGAATACAATAAAAATTATTTTTCAAGAGCTTAATATAATTAACCAAAACGGATTGTATCCTAAGCCATAAAAATAATGGTTAGTTTTTAAAAATTGACAGGTGGCCATTTTGTTAGAATTGTCATTCACAGTCATTCACTGTTCTGTGGGTTCGCTGTGCATTAGTGTTTTCTGTTTCCGTTTTCTGTTTCCGATTTCTACGACTTTGCATTCTGTCATTTGCTTTGCAGTCAAGCTCGACGGCATTTTAGACACGGCAAGCGATGACACAGTGGTTCCATTTATAATTACGGTCACCGGCGACACTTCTGATAGTGATGATGACGAAGACGAAGATTTAAATTTGTTTTAATAAACACTTTTTTTATATATAATCAGTTTTATTTTATAGTCTATGGCTTATATATTTAATCTATTTAGTCAGTTTTATTTTAGTACCTATCCTACTATGGGCCATAGTCTATGACTTAAAATTAAAATAATTAGAAAAATAAATTAAATTAAAATTAAATTAGAACACTATGACATCACTATGGGCATAAACAATACGCTGTCAATGTCAGTCCGCCATATTTGTTTACATGATTGTTGGATTCTATTGCAAACGACTTTAGGCAATTTGTGTTGGATTCTATGATGTCTGCATTTACAGATTTATTTTTATAAAATAAATTTGGACAGTAAGTTCTCTTATCACGTAGATATTCACAAAAATTGATATTTCGAAAATCAATGCATACAACATCGGGGATAAAAGTTTGTATAGGAGTTCGTCATTTTTGTAGTTATGAATATTGGTATTTATTATTTTGGTTGAAAAGTAAGAATGATGTCCATATGTGTTTATGGAAAATTATCCCTTAAGGAGGTAAAAATAGGGGATGAAAGTAATGAAAGCAATTAAAATTGGTATACAGCGACGCCTTTTATTTGGAAACTAAAAATGATGTGGTTTAGCGTTTTTTGGAAAATTATCTCTTAAAGGGTAAATTAGGGGGTGCCAATTACTATGGAAATTTCTTTGGTTTTGTAGTATTGGTATGGTTGGAAATTAAGAATGACATGCTTCAGTATTTTTGGAAAATCATCACAATCAGGGGGTAAAATAGGGGGTTAAAAAGTTTGTAAAGGAAATTCTTTATTTTTATAGTTGAAACCAAAGTTAAAACAAACATAAAACATGAAAAATTTGTGTTTAACCTTTCATTTTAAAATGAATAATGATGTGTTTCAGCGTTTTTGGAAAGTCGGCCTCTAAGACGAGGACGAAATTTTGTATCTAAGTTTAAAATCGAGGATGGAATTTTAAAACCTCTAAAAAGAAGACGAAAGGCGCTGCAGTGGTGTTTATATTCTGTCAGTTGTACGATTACTTAAATATTAAGGAAACATTGTTTGAATATAGGTACATTCGAAATCCACGGGTCGAGTCGCGGGCAACGTTTTCGTGTTTCTGATTCAAAGAAGTACTCTTCTGTTCTGATCTGAATTGAATCTTGAAATTGTTTTTATTTTGTGTCGACAGCCAGCTTTGCCCAAAGAGGAAAACGTACGTATATCAAACTAATCTTACTGATTAAAATAGTTTTATAGCGACGAATATACTGGTATTTAAAATACAGTTTTTTAAATCTTTATTTTCGGCCAGTAACTTTTTATTTAATCAGACCATAGATATCTTAGTATATTATTTATTAGATCAGTAAATCAGACCTAACTCCTTTGTATCCCTAGTTATCGTTAAGCTGGCACCACCGAGGCAGTACTGCAGGGGCTACATCCACCGGCCCAGCCCTGATGCTCTCCTCATTCACAGTTGGCCTCTACAAGGGAAACCGAGTCGCGGTCAAGAAAATACACAGAAAGAAGCTGGATCTTAATAAAAAGCTGCTTTGGGAGATTAAACAAGTGGGTGGCAGATTTTGTTTGTGTATAGGGCAATGCAGACACGTCATTTGAAGAGTATTTTCTTTATATAAGTGCGAAGTAGCGCATTAATAATGCTTTTATGTAATGAATACACAATTACATTTTTATCAGCACTCTAATTAGTTCTTGAAATAAAGAGAGAACTTTATGTGACTGTACGTATTCATATTGCTTAAGTTTATTTTTTAACAACAATATAAAAATAAAAACTAGAAACTATAGTCTTAAACAGATTTTTTTTACATCGGGAGCGGACATAGGAAATACCTAGGTTCCGTTTGGAAACGAGTGAATTTCACTCGGAGTGATGCGAATTTCACCCTAGAGCGTTCAAAAATTGACCCGAGTTAAACCGAGGGTAACCGAACTGTTACCTGACAGTTGCTCGGAAGTGTTTTGAAACGCTTCCGAGTGATGCGAAAATCACACAAGCTAGTGCGAATTCTAACGCTGTCTGGATACCGTAAAGTTCGCCTGACAGTTGTCACTTCGGAGTTTTGCCAGGTTTTGGACAAAAAAGTGTATTCATCATTTATAAAGGAAAAAGTGATAATTATTATTGTTTTAGTTGCATTAGGCTTGTAAGAGCTCGTTCATATATAAATTTTTTTTTGTGACTACGAAAGGCAATTTCAGTTTCCCGCCCTTGAATTAGATTTGAGACTGACGTTTGTCACCCAGACCCGTTCTAAAACGTTTTTCTCACTGGAATCACTCGCAAGCGTTTCAAAACCAGATGTTCTCTTTCTTTCTTTATTTAGCTCTGTTGTCTCTGTCTATTAAACGAGTGAAATTTCGCACTACCATAGCACGTTCTGAAACGGTTCCCTATTGTTTTGTAGGTGAAGGCTTGGAGACAAACCTTTAAGTTTTAAAATAATCGTATGCTCGTGTGTAATGCAGCTCTAAGGATGTGATCTATTTGAAAATAAATTCATGGTATGTTATATGGATTTTTGTTTTTTTTTTTGCCGGGTAATAATATTCTATACCTATATGTCAAATTGCAACTCAATTTGCCCAGCCTTTCTTGACTGACAGAACAGAGAGATTCCTGTTGTTTAAGGGACCATACAAAAACCTTGTCTAACATTTACTAAATATATTTTTCCCTCTACGCTGATTGATTTCGGTCAACCCTTGTACATTTTGACAGTTACATGGTAGCAAATGGGTAAAAGTTTGTTCAATAAATATAAACCGTTACCTGCAAACTTTGACGCAGTTAGTTGGGTAAATTTTACAAGTAACCTTACAAGACTCGTTACTTATCTGTGTTTTACAAAGTTTTTAATTATAACAAAATGCTTCGTTCTAGCAGTTAATATTAGATAGATACTGCGCAGTATCTTTTAATGTTGCGAAAATGTTTGTCAATAAATGTGTTGATATATCACGAAATTAAATCAACTTGGTATTTGGATTAGAAATACGTACTTCTATTAAAGGTACAACCAAAATAGAAACCCTTAGGTAGGTATAGAAAACCTTGCGTGTCCGTTTGTTTGCTGCGGCGTAACTCGGGTATGCTCATCTCAAAGACCTGTTCCGACTTGCCTAATAAATAATTGGCATATCGATGGAAGACAAATTGACAGACTTCCCAAAAAACCCTCGCAGAGAATAGAACCAAGAAGCTTTGGAAATAAGTTTCTTGAATACACTTTCAAGATGGCCGTTTTGACTGAAAATTTTCATATACCTGTCAAATCTGAAACTCATAGATATTTATAAATGTCGTATTGAGTTTCCCTGCCTCCCGCAGGCCCGCAACGTGTCCCACGAGAACACTGCCCGGTTCATCGGCGCGTGCGTCGACTGCCCCCTGGTGTTCGTGCTAACCGAGTACTGCCCCAAAGGGTCACTGAAGGACGTGCTCGCCAATGACGAGCTGCAGCTTGACTGGAACTTCCGAACCTCGCTCGTGCATGATATCGTTCAGGTATTTTAGCTACAAACAGTTTAGTGTCCTATTTATAGTGATGTACTTATTTGTCGTTGTGTTATAAGCATGTCCACCCATCTATCCATCCATCAGCCTGTCATTATCCTGCCTTTCCAAAATTTCGCCACTCTTGGCGGTCTTCCGTCCTCCTCATCCAGCTGCCACGCGCAACGTCCTTCAGATCGTCGGTCCAGCGGGCACGAGGTCGGCCTAAGCTACGCTTTGCTGTACGTGGTCCTCATTCGAACGCCTTTCGGCCACAACGTTCAACGTTGTCGGCGACAGATATGGCCTGCCCACGTAAGTATATATGGGTTGTAAATTGCCTGTTTCTGTTTTTAATTAGGTAGTTAAGTTAATTATCAAATCATATAGAGTTAGCTACAGGTACGGATGCCAGAATTACAGGCTACCTATTTGGAGCTCTTTTTTCAGCGTCATAGGAGTTAAAATCGTTTGCAAGAGCGACCTTGAACTGCAGGGGACTGTACTACCGCATTGTACTAATTGGTTACTACATGCTTTTATCCATTTATTCTTTTTTGGACTTACTACAGCTTAATTACAAGACGAGACAACATACAAGCCAAAGAACAAAACAAATAAGGCCTTGAATTGGATAAAGCATCTTTTACATCAATGACACCCGAATATTTCTGGGGGGAGGGGGGGGGAAGACGGTACTCTGGGGAGGGCACAGTGAAAAGTACTCCAAAAAGAAGAACTTGTATGACTAGTTTGATGGGTGTGGATGAAGTGAAAGAGGTGGACTAGGATTGTAGCAGATGGAAATATGTAGTCTTTGCCTACCCCTCTGCTGGTGATAGGCGTGAGTTCATGTATGTATGTACCTAGTCGGTGCTTAAATTCTGTCACAAACAAAATTGGCTATAAAATGAAAACTAGTCATGGTATTCAAAAAAACTTTTTTAAAAAAAAAGGTAATTTAATTAGCTTACATTAAACACAAAATTTATTCAAAATGATTGCCACCATTTTTCGCACAAGCCTTCAATCTTCGCGGCCAATCATCAATAGCAGCACGGACCATATTCATGTCGATATCGGCCACTGCTTTAATCAATGATGACTTTAGGCTGCTCAAATTTTTGTGAGGTTTAGAACAGACCTTCTCCTCCAATTTCTGCCAAATTTTGTAATCCAGTGGATTGAGGTCAGGGCTAGATGAGGGCTAATCTTGATGACTTATTAGCTCGATATTCTGGCGCTCGAACCACTCCTGAGTTGTTTTGGCCTTATGAGCAGGTGCGGAGTCCTGTTGAAACACAAATGGCCGTCCTCCAAAGAGTGTCTGGGGCAGATCTTTTACTATGCGATCTAAAACCGTGTCTTGAATGAATGAATGAATAGACACTTTATTGTACACACGAAATAAAATTAAATAATAAAACGTAAAGAATACACAGTATTGCACAAAGGCGGGCTTATTACTAAGAGCAATTTCTTCCAACCAACCTTTGGGTGGTGAAGAAATAATTATTAATAAAATATACAGGTGGGACAAACAAATAAATATTTGATAAGGAAAACAATAACCAATAAAGTGAATCTACATAACTAAATCTACATCTTACTATCACTTATTTATATAGTGTCAAAATAACAAATAGGTATAAATTTATATAGTTATAAATGCCATTTACATAGATAATAAATACATAATATACATACATACATATATATAAATATAATACATATACATATATATAAATCACTGCAATGAATATAATACCATAAATGTAATGAATAATACAAATAGACTGAGTAATAAAGTGCCATGACTACCATCCCAACGAATCTTCATAATGAGACCTAATATTCCGCTTAAATATCTCTAGAGAAGGCGACATACGGATCTCAGAGGGTAATTCATTCCAAAGACGAACGGCCTTGACCGCAAAGGATTTCCCATAAGCAACAGACTTGTGCTTGGGAAAATTCAGAAGTAAATTTTCTCTGCAGCGCAAGGAGCTGACGAGTTTAAATTTACTATGAAGATATTCAGGAGCGGAAGGGTCGTTTAAAACGTTGTATAGAAGAATTAAGATGTGAGTATTCCTACGAAGGCGAATTGGGAGCCACCTTAAACGAGCACGAAATTCAGAGATATGATCATATTTCCGCAATCCGTAAATAAAACGAATGCACAGGTTTTGGAGACGTTCAAGTTTGCTCAGTAGCTCCTCTGTTAGGTCTAGATAGCTTACATCAGCGTAATCGAGAATTGGGAGCAGTAGAGACTGTGCCAGCATAATTTTGGTTTGGAATGGAAGAAAGAACTGTAGCCGCTTGAGTGAGTGGTAAGCCCCAAACATTTTCTTACTAATGGCGCCAATTTGAGGAACCCAGGATAACGTGTTATCCATGAGAATACCTAAGTTTTTTACACAACTGACAAAAGGAATAACTACATTGTCATATTTAATTTGTGGTGCAGTATTTAAATCTAATCTTGCCAACATTCTCGATGTACCGAAAATAATAGACTGTGATTTACTAGGATTTAGTAATAAGCCAAAAGATTTAGTCCATTCAAAAATGGTGTTTAAGTTCCAATTTATTAAGTCAATCGCACTATTAATGTCATCAATTTTGGTGCCTGTATAAAGTGTCTTGGTACACTTTTGCACTGGTTTTGACACCTTTTTCACAAAAATGCACTTCAGTAGGGCCATAGTAGGACACTCCCAACCAAATCATGACTGATGATGGATGATGGCCGTGCTGCACTCTAGGAATGGCATTTCCAGCGGCCGCAGAGCTGGTAGCGTACACCCTGTCATTTTGTTTGTTGTACTCCTCTTCGATATTAAAAAATTTCTCATCTGTAAACAGGATATCGCGGTGTCTGTTTCTTGCGTACTGCTTCAGCAAAACTTTGCATTTTTTGGCTCTCATAGCTATCAGACGCGCGTTCAGAAGATGTCCACTC